>OX387332.1:10564854-11960854 GCA_947562085.1 Eudonia lacustrata | reverse complement strand
TTACTCGACAACTCCTTTTGTGGAGCAACGGCTTTTTGAGTCTTGCAAGTAGAGTAACTAGCCAGTCCCTTAGTGTCGGGTGAGCTGAAAACGCCTGAGCCCAGCAGTTGGACAATTTTTTAAGTACCTAACAATATAACATGATCTTCTTCTTATCCGCTACGCTCTTGACAGAGCGGTCGTGGTCGTCATGTAGTAGCGGTTTGGGCAGATGTTATTCGCCTAACGACAGCGCGCCACTTTTCTCTGTTGGAGGTCATTCTGCTGCAGTCGTTTAATGGACCTCCCACGGCTGCCTTAATTTGGTCCGTCCATCGCATGGGGGACCTTACACGCGGTCTTGTGCCCTCCATCTTTCCTTGAACGACAAGACGTTCGATGGACTGATGGTCGCGTCGAGAGACGTGTCCGAAGAATGTGAGTATGCGAGACTGTACTACTGAAAATAGACGCTGCTCAATGCCGAGTTCTTGAAGTATCGAGATGTTAGTGCGAAACTCGGTCCACGATACTCCAAGCATTCTTCTCCAGCACCACAACTCTAAAGCATCTATTTTCATCCTTTCCACTTCTCGCAATGTCCACGTCTCTGCAGCATACAGAAATATGGGGAAAATAAGAGTTTGTACGAGTCTGGTCTTAGTAGTTTTAGTTATATTTCTGTCTCTCCATATTTTCCTCATCTTGTCCATTGCTGTTCTCGTGATGGCCATACGTCGTTTTATCTCATCCATGCATCCACCATTATTTGTGATTAAAGTTCCGAGATATATGTAGGACTGGACCACGCTACAGTTTGCGACTTGTGTCACTTCCGGCGAGTTGTTGTTGGCGCGGTCTACGATCATCATCTTGGTCTTGTTGCGGTTAATCTTTAATCCGAACTCAAGGCTCACTCGCTCCATCCTCGGCAACAAGTCTTCCATGGATTGCACGCTAGTAGCAAACAGAGTAGTGTCGTCGGCGTAACGTAAGTTTGCTATTTTATATATCCACCAATTGTAACACCATCTGTCCAGTCCTCCAAAGTGATGCGCATTATTAGTTCAGTGTAGGTGTTGAACAATAGTGGTGAGATAATGCACCCTTGGCGGACTCCGGCACTTGGATGGAAGTTGCTCGATAATACGGTATCTGTGCGCACTGATGCTGTGCTCTCCTCATACAGGCGTCTTAAAAGGTATACAAGATGTTTTGGTGTGCCCATTTCCAGCAGTGTCTTCCACAGAATTGGCCACTTCACGGAGTCGAATGCTTTGGAGAAGTCAACAAAGCAAATGAATGTCGGCTTGTTGAACTCTCGCGCCTTTTCAACAATCTGGCGTACGATGAGGATCTGTTCCCGTGCACCTTTCCCCTTCACAAATCTGGCCTGTTCAGGAGCGATTTCTCCGGATAGGTAGGTCTTCAGTCGCTCATTCAAAATGTGTAACATAATTTTGCTTGCGTGTGAGATAAGAGCAATCAGGCGGTAGTTGTTACACTTCTTTGTTGAGCCTTTTTTATGAAGGGGGGTGAAGATTGTGTGTGTCCATTCAGACGGCCAGACACCTGTCTGCCATACTTTATTGCAGATGGCGTGTAAGATGTGAACGCCGCAATCTCGTAAAGCTTTGATAGTTTCGATAGGAATTGCATCTCTACCGGTTGCTTTATTGTTTTTCAGGTGTCTTATGGCAGCTCTGACTTCCGATAAAAGAATGTCAGGTTCCAGATCCTCATCTGTTGGGTCTGTACTTGGAAATTGGCGTGAATCCGGATCCTGGAATAATGCTTGGCAGTAGTTTTTCCACGTTTCCGAAATTTTGTCCAACTCTGTTACAACTTCGTTGTTAACATCTTCAATAGCCCAGGTTTTTGAAGGTAGTGTCTTTGTGTTAACACGAATTTTGTGGTAGAGGTCTCGTGACTCGTTCCGTCCAGCGTGCGTTTCTACATCCTCACATATCTTACGAAGATATGCGTTATGGTCCTTTCGACAGCCTGCCTGAATTTCGGCAGACAATTTATTCAGGTCCCTGATGTCCGATCCTTCTGCTTTTTTCCGACGCCTTTCCTCAACAAGTAGTAAAGTGTTATCTGTCATCCAGTGTTGACGTTTTCGTACATTCGATCGTGAAGAAGATTTTGCTACTGTATTTTGGATGAGATGCTTAGCTTTGTCCCACAGGACTAACATGATAAAATGATGATGAGGATAACATGATACAAGGAAACATTTATGAAGAAAATACTAAAAAACTCATCAATAACCAAAAAAATATATATTTCACAACTTCCGTCCAGTCAATCTGTCATAGACCTCCAAATACGCGTCGGAATAGTATCCAATCTTAATAGTCTGCGTTGTAGTTTTCTCGTTGTTCAGACCTCCACTCTCCATGACATCTTGAACGGTTGGACCCCAGAAATGGTGCCCTTTCACCATCCGCTTGAAGTTTACAGCCACATTACCTCTCAACATAGCCTTGTAAACCACCTCCACTTCCAAAAAACGCTTAGTCGCATAAAGACTACTCAAAACTCTTTGTCCAGGACGTAGCTCTGTCTCCATCGACCGACCAATAGTAGAGGATTCCCACTTCTCTTCGCTCCTACCGAAGGTTGAAGTGTAAGAAATACCAGTAGTCGCTGTGGCTATCTCAAACATCACATTTACACCGTACTCTATCTCCTGACTGACTGTGATGTCGTTGCTTCTAGACCAACTTGTCGCAAAAAAAGTCGCGTCTTCCACTGTTTCACTTATACCAGTGTTGACTTTCACAGTTCTGTTCGAGTAGTTCTCGAAGTCACGTGACATTACTATTGTAGGCAATTTCGCAACTCTCTTTACTCTTGCCGATTTTATTGTCAGCACTCTTGTCACTTGCTCCCAATGGTTCTTCTTGTACAAATCCCCCCATGGCGTTGGGCTTTTCACGTAAACGTTACTCGGTTTGGTACCGTAATGCTTCTTGACTGCTTTCTTCAAATTGCGATCGGCAATTTTGAATAGGTTTATCTCATCGTCTGTGACCACTTTGAGATCTAAGCCGGAGTATTCGATTACTACTTCACCTGCATTCCAACCGGCTGTTAAGTTAATGTTTATTTTGGCGTCGACTATTTTTAAACAAATTACGACAACTAAATACAGCACATTTTTCATTCTAACTTTTTTTTCTTTCTTTTTATATTTAAACCGATCCAACGCGTACCCCTTCGACAATACCCTTCTGTAATTGTTTACACTTTAACTATAAATCAAAACCCACAATCATTTATACTATACTTCTCCGAGAATTATCAAAATTGCGTTCAATGTTGATAATAGGTGACAGTATGTTTGTATTGCAAAAAAATAATGTTAAGTATGCATATTTGTTTCTGTCTGTTTAGTTGGTAAGGTAATTATAGTGATTTTATGTGCCGAATGCTATGAAGGTAAGAGTAAAACAATCTATTGATTGCTCAATGCTCAGGGTGTACCGCGAATACACTGGGGACTGCCAAACCGGTGGTCCCAGTCAACCTAACGGCCCGTGAAAGGGATGTACAGTGTTTTTAGTGGGTTTGCCCCTCCTCATCCCGAGTCCCTGTCGAGATCCTCGGGTCTTGATAAGGAGGGAGCTGGAGGGGAGAACCCCACATACCTACTAACTAACTCAACTACTATTACCCCCAAATAACTACTCACTAACAATACTTACTAACTACCACATCATGAGTACTCGTGCGACGAGTGTTGTACCTCGGAAGTCCTTTTTATGTGTTGTTGTATATTTAGCGCCATCTGGCACCGACAAAGGGAAATTAATTATGTTGCAATCAATCTAGACAATGTATCACATGAGTAGTTCCTATTTTTTCGCAAACAGCGACAGTCCGCTAATATATGTATAAGGGCCTACGCGCCCGCCACTCGTTCTCTTTTCACGGCTGCAACAAGGTTGAGCACAATAAATGTAGCTTAATAAGTTACAGGTGGTTTCACTCGCCCAAGCTCCTCACATGTGTATGAAAGGAAGGAAGGAATCTCATCATCATTATCAATCATCAATAAGAGGAAAGACAGATTTTCTAAAAGTAGGCAAATGACACATGACCGCTCAATCTGATGATAAGCAGAAACGGAGTCCAGATGTGGAGACAGCTAGGATGGTGATGCCTCACTAGCCATCCGTCCTCACATTACCGACCCGCTAGCTGCTTCTTCATAACTCGTACTAACTACTTCTGTCGTATTAAGATAAGAATTGCAACGATAGTTATGGGCTAACCGAACAGGCACAGCATCGAATGGAAAGAGCAGCCGGGTATGAAACACTCCTTCCTAGGCGAAAACGCCTCAGGACGCGACGGAGTAAGTTCATATGCGGAGGCAGTAGAAGGCAGGCCCGATCCGATCCGAACCCTTCGGAGACTCTGGAAGGGCACGGGGACGCGCACTTTTAAGTGTGCGATGCCGTACCCCTCTAGAAATCCTCTGAAGGTGTTTCGTTTCAACACGGCTTGAGGTACCCTTTACGTACCTCGCCGCCCCTAAAACAAGCCCGGTGAAGCTGGAAATGCCCCTCGGCAACCAGCAGTCTCTCTCCAAAAAAAAAAAAAAAAAGAAGGCAGGCCCGATTAACCATCAGTGCCTTGACAAGGCATTATGCCACAAAACAAATGCTTCACAGAATGCATCTATCAACAAATAGCTTATGTAGGACATGTAGAGAGGAAACGGAGTCAGTGCAGCACCTACTGTGTGACTGCGAGGCTAGGAAAAGAATGGGACTCCTGGGGTCGGTCTATCTGAAACCGGAGGACTTCAGGCTCTTCGCTCTTAAGGCCGTTGCCAAACATATGGCATCTATCTTTACAGAGGAAGAAGAGTGATAGGATGGGGTTGCACAAAAGATCCCGATGGGTCGAAGTGTTATTGAGAGAGGGAAACCTCAGCAGGCCCCACTAAGATTAGATAAGATATGGGCTAGCCGAACGAGAAAGAACCACAAGGAAGAAGCATTTAGCTGTACAGAAGGAAAATTTATTAAAAAAGATGGTATCCCAGGTAAAGCTGTAACAACAAGCTAGTATGCCAGATGTTATCAGGCATTGATTACTCTTGACCTCTAGCGTGTTCGATAATACGAAATAAGTTCAAAACATGAGCATTACTAAGAATAACAGCCGAGTTCACTTGTATAGTTATTTTATACAAGAAGAAAGTGACGATCATCTAGGTATATGTCTAAGGGCTGATTTTTCAAATCGTCAGGTAAAGGATAAAGTTCATTCATTGAATAATTTTGACATAATGACAGATTCTTTTTAGAAAATATGTCACATTGACAATGTTACTCGTTGGATAAAACTTAAAAAAAATAAACTTGAAAAATCAGTAAATTGCAATACCTGAAAAGGGTAATTAAGTACCTACATTTTACTTTGTCATAGATCTTTATACACTTACTGTCTTACAATTAATTATACAAAGAATAAGCTCCGAATAGTTATTCCGGGTTTTGTTCCTGTCATACAAGCGTCATTCCAAATTGGAGTTAAAGGGACAAAACACGAAATAACTATTCGGAACTTATTCTTTGTTTATTTGTGACGTAATTTGCAATTTTTTTTTGTATTGCATTTCCCATCCATTCTTATTTTATGTTGTTAGTATAAAATTTATTTTATCCTACATGGTTCAACTGAGGCCACTATGATCGATCATTCAGTTTCGTATTCAATATAACTACCTATTATTTTATCATCATCATCATCACCAGATGATTATGTCACCACTGCTGGGGCACGAGCCTTCCCTATGGATGAATAGGGAGAACGGGCCATAAACCACCACTCGGGCCCAGCGCCGATTGGTGGTTGTTAACGACTGCTAATGCAGTCGGGACCAACGGCTTAACGTGCCTTCCGAAGCACGGAGGAGCTCGAGGTGATACATTTTTGGTCACCCATCCGATGACCGACCTTTGCAAAAGTTGCTTAACCTTAGCAATCGCAACCCGGGCGCGTTAACCACTGCGCCGCCATCGAGCTCCTCTATTATTTTATAACACAATGACTGTATTATTAATAAACACTTTTAATACCGTCAGTTCTAACTGTCTATGGATTAACTCCGGACGACCTTACGATTATGATGTATTACTGCCTGTAGGAACATTTTATTTGTTTTGATGGATAAAAAGGAGCATAGGGCGTTTCTAGCTGTCCAACTTTATCTGTGCACTATATGCCCCATTATTATTAATGAGAGGAAAACCAAACAAACACTCTCATTTATAATATTAGCTAGGATTCTGATTTCTGTGACGTACAGTCGATTACATGCTATCATCTACCTATTATAATACAAAATATTGCTTCAAGATATAATCAAGTCTACTATACTATCAATTAAAAGTATTAATTTATAAGCAATATCACTTAATAACAGTGCATCTCTTAGATTCTTTAAAGCTTATACTAAACTAATTATAATGTTAATACATGTTGCTTTCCTTCTAATCTTGCCAATCATGTGTCAGACAAAGATACAAATAAACGTGACGGTAGCTTCTCATATTGCCGATGTTATAGTTGAGTTTAAAGGTGAAGACAATAAGGTTATAACTGAACACGAAGAGCAACTGTACAACATGACTAAGGCTAACTTGAACCGAGGTATGAGAGTGGAACTAGGAAAAGTTCCTGACAACATATTCTTGAAAGATCCAACGCGGTACGGCAATTTGTTTAACCATTTCAAATGGCCGGAAGTTAAGAGGAACCTGCGTGTTGTCAAAGCTAAAGTCTTAGAACTGATTAACAAAGAGGCTGTCATCAAAACGCATGAGCATATAAACAATTCATCGGACACTATCAAAATTATAAGGAGTCTACATAGCGACATGGAAAGCAGCATATATTCTTCTTGGTTGAAAACTGGTTTACCTGCTGAGGATCTCTACTATGACGTTATTGTAAATTTTGACGAGACAGTCTTCAAATATCAAAACAAGTGGAGGGATCGTACGTTAAGAAGTACCCCTATAAGAATTGCGAAATCTAAAAAAGGTTTTATTAGCATAAAACCGGGTCAAACTTTAGTTACTGAGTTGAAGGCTTTTAAAACCGTGTTCACGGTTAGATTGGAGTACGAAGCGCGACTGGTTGGAAACTTGATTGGCGATTACGACTACTTATATGGGAAATATCATTTTTATTCGCCAACTATTGCAAATATCATGAAAGCAGCCGGCATGACTAATTTGATTAAAACAACTGAGTCGCTCGAGGTGGTCTGCTACTCGGATCCGTCCCTGAACGTTTACGACAAAGATACGGGGCTGACTGTCCGATCAGATATATCAAGGAGGTGGTTTAAAAACTTAAAACGAAATAAAGTTTTGTAAGTAAATTCTTACATACCTACATCATAAAATAATCACAAAGTTTTTTTTTCAATAATGTCCTTTTTGTTCATTTAAAGTACTAAGTATTATTTCTTCTGTGTCATCGGCCTTTATACCCTATGCTTAACCTAACTAGGGTACAGCCGCTTGCACATCAACCTGTCTAAAACACTATTCTTTCCTCTGTGCTAAAACTGTCTTTCTTCAATAAATATTCAACCATAATGTGCGTGTGTATGTTAGTGAACTCCTTCTAAACGGCTGGACTGATTTGAAAATAAAATTGATGAAATTTTCTGTGTGTGTTCAAGTGGATTCGAGAATGGTATAAATTTAAAATTGGACCCGGTAGATGGCGCTGCTATAGGGGTTCATCATGGGATACGGGTGTTCTTAAGCGGACGAATGATTTGTTTGTTTTGTTGTCATGGAAACTGTCAAAGCGGTAGGAAGTCCGCCGGTCATCTAGTAATTATTTAAAGTTTAAAGTATATTGAGGAAATTTAACAGCAACGTGGCAGTTTGATGTGCGGGCGTGTTTACTATGTGTGTACGTCCCACATAAAGGCCTTTCCACATAAATCGAACCCCTCGGAGAATCTAGTAGGGCACGGGGAAATGCACTGTGCATGATGCCGTTCCCTTTAGAAAACCTCTGATGGTGATTCGTTTCACACGGCTTGAGGAACTGTTTCAGTTTCTCGCCGACTCCAAAAAGGCTGGTGAAGCTGAAATTGCCCAGAGGCAATCGGCAAACTCAAAAAAAAAAAAAAAAACAATAGCACATTGGGAGATTAAGTGACCAAACCACACAATGTTGGCCGATCCGATCCGAACTCTTCGGAGAATCTAGTAGGGCACGGAGACTAGTGCGTGATACCGTTCCCTCTAGAAAACCTCCGAAGTTGATTCGTTTCACATGGCATGAGGAACCCTTTTAGTTTCTCGCCGCCCGCCCTTAAAAAAATCCCGGTTAACCTGAAAGTACCGTCTGAGAAAATCAGCAAAATCTCTCCAAAAAAAACACAATGCTGGGCCAACGCGGATTTATAAAGTAAAGTAAATTTAACTTTTGACCTAGTTAAGTTAATTCGCTCCTAGGACTGATGTCCGCTAGGGAGGAATAGTTCTCTAGTGGCGACCGCGTATAAACCGGAAAAGGCAATGCGGGCAGGCCTACAACATAATCGATCGACGATCTGGTGAAGGTCGCGGGTAGCCGCTGGATGCCAGGACCACAAAACAGATCGTTGTGGAGATCCTTTGGGGAAGCCTTTGTCCAGCAGTGAGGGTAGTCTTTTGGCTGAGATGATGATGATGAAATTAAATATAACATAATTTGGTGTACTTTTGTGGTGTTCTTCGCGCTAATGTTTAAGAAAATTGGTGTATTATACTTCAATCAATGGCATTATACAATAAAATAAGTATTTGGCTAAATAAAATAATTATTGATGTAATTACCAGTTCACGTCTAGCTTAGAGCATTATTCATAGCTGCCTAGCCTTGGTCACCTAGCCTAGCCATAGTAAGTAAAGTCGCATTATAGTTGCTGAAACTCAAGTGGAGCTGTAAGAGCTAGATTCCATTGCCTTAATAGGACGGGACAGATACTATACTAAAAAAAATCAATGTCAGAAAAGTTCGAAGTTTCGTGCATCATTGTGCAAAATCAATGTTATCAATTTTAAATTGTGCGAAATAATATTTTTTCTGCGAAATAACATTAGATCTCAAGAAAATTAATTGACATAAGAGAAAGATTACAATGTTAGTGTGACACACGTATTTTGTTGGTTATTTGATTCGTTGCGTCACAGTTCGTAGTATTCTAGTTTGTAGTTTATTATTTGCATGGTTTTATAGTCCGAGAAATCATTTCTGCGGCCTAACACTCATTTAATTCGAAAGTAATTACTTAGAAGTCCATAACATTGTCAAATTAACTTATAAAGACTGCAATGTTTGATATTAGGGGAATATTCATATGTGTGCCTATTTACACTGTTGGGTAAGTTATTTTTGTTTAACTATTGTTTTTGTTCATTCAAATGAGATGCTTATTAATTATTTATTTTAATCTGACACCTGAAAGAAGTATTGATTCAAATATATAACCTAAAAGCAAGAAATTCTTCTATTTTTTCTTTTAATAAGTAGGTAATCGTTTTTATTGACAACTTTAGATGTTTCTACATATTACTTACACCTTATTTAAAGAGGTAACAATAAAGGGTTGATACTGCTAATTAGAAGAACTATCTAGTAAATGTAGCTAAAAGAGTAGAAAAGTAAATATTTAGACTTGTGTTTAGGTACAATCCTTCTGAATAAAACTGCGATGGAAAAATAAACAATGAAATAAAACTCTAGGCATAATAATTAATCTAATTTCGACTTGTATTTGTGATACAAATAATTGTTATTGTTGTATGTCGTTTTTATCACAATAAATAAATAAATAAATAAGGTCTACTCTCATTTATTTAACATATGATTTTATCCTGATGTTTAACAATTTGGAGGGCCAACTACTTCTACAGAGAGATTGTATTTGTGCTAATATAAGTACATTAGCTATAGTATTGGTATATTTTTATTTCATATTCTTTAGCAGCTTTGTAACTGATAAATATATAAAAATGTTAATATATTTAAATCAGTTTAAATGCAAAATTGTCCCTGTTTAGTCTACTAACAGGATATATCTGTACATTTTGTTCGCCTTTTGTTATGCATGACACAACTACCCTAAAATAGAAGTATATTTATATAGGTACCATGGTGTGAAACCCGAGAAAAATAAGTATTAGTAAATATAAATAGCCATCCAGACAATCTCAGAACTCCTCGGTTGTAAAGTGACACTCACTGCACATACCAACCCAAGTCCTGGTCCAATTCCTAGGTTGGGTAAAGTGTGTTTCGAATTTTTCTATACATAGCCTGGGTTTGTTATCACCAACTTGCACTTGGGAAGTGTGGTGATTATATCAATAGCCATCATGCGAAGCAATGCCCGCCAGAATACCAGCGCTGCAACAGCTTGGATGTCGTTGCAGCACAAGCTGAGGTTGGCACCTAATTGGCCACATGCACATTATTTAATTTAACTTTTACTTTTTTGTTTTCATTGTTTTCGCCTTATCTCTTTTTTTCTTTCTCATGTGTATCTTCTGTGTTATATGAAATTGGTGCTTGTCGTCAATAAATGTTTGTTTCTGTTTCTGTTTCTGTTTCAATGACTTGATTTCAATGATGGAGGCCTTTGCCCAGCAGTGGGATAGTTTTATGGTCTATTTACTAATTTAGTTTTACTACTACTAGCTATAGGCTTTTTTAAACTTTGTTTAAAACAATAACTAATCACATGATAACAAAAAAAAACCAATTAATTTGGCATAATTGTCTGTTTGCTTTCCAGTATAGGTCTGGATGAGGGTAGCTCGTGAATCTTGCTAAGTGGACTGCACTTAGTTAGGCCTATGTGGACTTGTATAGGCTGATGATCATGTTATGCCTCTAAAGCCAAAAAAATAAAGCCCACCACTTATCCATTATCCATGCTGTGTCCATGTAACATCTGCTATTTTGTTGAACCTCTATCTTTCTTGTTCTCCCCTCCTTCTCAATAAAAATGTGTGTAAAACCTCTTTATAATAATCTTATTTCTATTTGCAGGGTGCTATTATTGGGTGCGTCTATAACTGCTGGACTGTTTGTGTTCCACGTGGCTGTTGTGCCTCTAATATTCAAATACTCAAAGACTTTTAGAAGGAGCCTTATATTTGCTAACTTTGGTAAGCCATTGATTGCAGTATAGACACCTGCTTAAGAGACTATCCAAAACTGACAAATTTCACCAATACATGTTCAACCATATGTCTTTGATTTAAAGTTCAAAATCTATTATGGAAATTGAAAACCCTGCAAAAGCATTGCAAGTTTTACAATATTCTAACAATAGACAAACTTATATAATTACACTAGCTGAACCGGCGGACTTCGTATCGCTTTGACAGTTTCTATGTCAACAGTACAATCAAATTGTTTCTATGACAATAAAACAAACACATCATGCAACATTTTGTATTGGAAAAAAAATGTTTGGGGTGGACCACCCTTATCACTTAGGGGTATGAAAAATAGATTACGACCGATTGTCAGACCTATCGAATATACATATAAAATTTCATAAAAATCGATCGAGCCGTTTTGGAGGAGTATGGCAACTAACATGTGACACGAGAATTTTATATACTTGATAGAAGATTATGTTCTAATTTTATTTTAAAACTTTTATATTTGTAACACACAGAAAAGTTACAATTACCAATTTTTTTAGGGTTCAATACCCAAAGGGTAAATTGGGACCCTATTACTAAGACTCCGCCGTCCGTCCGTTTGTCTGTCTGTTCGTCCTTCTGTCACCAGGCAGTCTCATGAACCGTGATAGTTAGACAGTTGAAATTTTCACAGATGATGTATTTCTGTTGCCGCTATAACAACAAATACAGAAATAATATAAATATTTAAGGGGGCTCCCATACAACAAACGTGATTTTTTTTGCTCGTTTTTGCTCGATATTGATAACGGCAACGCTTGAAATATTCACAGAAAATTGAGTTATATTTTTCACTTTAAAAATAAGTATTTAAATAATAATAATAAATAAATAGTATGTTAGTAACAATGAAACTTAAAAACCTATGTTAGTGTTAAATAAAATCATGAATTTATTGTTTTATTAATTAATATACCTGAAACGCCCCTCCGAAGCACTAGGTATATGTGCATGCACATACACCCAATGCCTCTGAATGGCACACTCAGGTTTATGACCAATCATGTTCAGAATGCTGTTGGCGCTCCCACGAACCCTGCGCATCAGTGACGCGATTCTTCTGCGCATTATTGTGTGGAAGTCGTCCATGCGAGCATCGGCGAACATACCTGAGGCACTGCAGTAGCGTGGGAGCCCCAACAACTTCCTAAATGCATTATTATACTGCACACGGAGAGCGTTGTATGCCCGCTGCGTATATCTAACCCACAGGGCGCACGTGTACAGAGACCTTAAATAAGGTGATTTTGACCTCTGCAGTACAACGCGCGAACCTGCGAGCCAGCATGTTGCAGCGGACAGCTAACGCCCTCCGTGCCCTCTCTATGTCAGAGTCATCTTTTAAGTCCTTGTTAACCACATGGCCGAGGTACTTAAATTCGGTTACGCGTTTGAGTGCCACACCGCCCAGCATCACAGATGGAACGACCTTTGGTTTCTTGGAGCCCACCTTAAATACTAGTAGCTCGCTTTTAATCACGTTATACCTGAGACTATGGGTCAAAGCGTAGGCCTCACACAATGATAACAAGCGCCTTAGAGCGCTGATTGATGGGCTCAGGAGAACCATATCGTCAGCGTAACTAATGCTATTAACACAGACTCCGTCAATAGAGCAACGAATACGGCTGCTCCTAAGCCCGTCAATCAGCTCGTTCATATATAGATTGAACAGCGTGGGTGAGGTTAACCCCCCTGCCTCACCCCGCACTCCAACCTATACTCGTCCGACAGCACGTTCGACCATTTAACTTGATTGGTCTGATTAATATACCAGTAGCTAAACATGTTTATATAGGCAACCGGCAGACCAGCCTCTTGCAACTTCGTCCACATTATTTCGTATCTTACGAGGTCAAATGCCTTTGTGAGCCGATCCGATCCGAACCCTTCGGAGACTCTGGGAGGGCACGGGGACGCGCACTTTTAAGTGTGCGATGCCGTACCCCTCTAGAAATCCTCCGAAGGTGGTTCGTTTCAACACGGCTTGAGGTACCCTTTACGTACCTCGCCGCCCCTAAAACAAGCCCGGTGAAGCTGAAAATGCCACTCGGCAATCAGCAGTCTCTCTCTCAAAAAAAAAAAGCCTTTGAGAGCTCAAGAAAGGCAGCATAAACAGGAGTGTTCCTCGCGGTATAGTAGCCTGTGGTGTGCTTCAGCGCCAGTATCAGCACTTTCGGTAGATAGATTAGATCTTAAGCCAAATTGTGCGTCGTCCAAATTTACATACTTATTTAACTGTCGCTCAAGCACACCGTCAAACACCTTAGCCACCGTGGTTGCCAAGGAGATCGGCCGATAGTTGGACATGTCCGAGACGTCTCCAGTTTTATTTTTTATAATCGGAACCACAACCGATCTCATTAACTCCCCGGGAAAGTAAGAGTGTCTGACACATAAAGTAAACAGCAACGCTAAAAGTCTAGGTAAGTGTGGGCCAGCGTGCTGAAAGTGCTCAATGCTCAGGCTGTCGTGGCCAGGTGACTTTCCTCCTTCCTTTAATGTTATAAAATAAAATATTTAAATTAAAATAGAATTAATATTTAAGGGGGGCTCTAAATATTTAAGTGGGGCTCCCATACAACAGACATGTTTTTTTTGCCGTTCTTATAGATAATGGTACGGAAACCTTCGTGCGCAATTCCGATTCACACTTGGCCAGTTTTTTATAAAAGTTTCAGATTATGCTATTCAATTAGATTTGTATTCCTATCACTTAAATATTGTTGACTATACATATTTTTAAACATATATGATAACATCTTACTCATATTGTATTTTTACAGAACTTTATGCTGATCTACCCTCATTTATTGTGTTTATTTACTTTTCATATATATATTTTAAATTTCATTTCTTACAGTTCAATGGCCCTTATACATAGACTATGAGGAACCATCGGCCCGTGGTATCGAAGGAGGCCGCAACCTCAGCATACAGTACCAATCGAAGATTGACAATTGCACCATCAAGATTGGTAAGTGCTTAAAAATAACTTTATGAAACTTTACATGTATGGAAAGCA
Source organism: Eudonia lacustrata (assembly GCA_947562085.1). Lineage (NCBI taxonomy): Eukaryota > Metazoa > Arthropoda > Insecta > Lepidoptera > Crambidae > Eudonia > Eudonia lacustrata. The sequence goes on along the minus strand of OX387332.1, from coordinate 11,946,598 downwards.
GGAATATCCTAGTCCAGGCACATGGTGTTATTTGTTCTCTATTAATATGTTTAGTATTCAGTTATTATATTGTGAATTAGGTATATTCAGTAAAGATTTGAGAGAGATTTATTTATTTACTATAATTTTATTATTATTATTCTCTTTATTAAATATATATCTTAAGAATTTTTTTTACAATATTTTATATAAAAACATATTTACAATATAAAATATTATTATAATAAATATATTATTATTATTATATTATTTGATATTTTGATTGGTATAAGTAATTTAAATTAAAATTTTGTTGCGATAAGATTACAATTTGCAGGTGCGTGTTCGAATCCCGGTTGTGGATTTTTTAAACAATTTTCCAAATTTTATACTCATTTTTAAAATGCACTTTGTGTTATATATATTGCAAAAACACATTATTTTAACATATTTGTTTGACGTGAACGCATGCATGCATTGTCTTGGATCGCAGGAGTTAATAAGCTACGGATACGGATGGGTAACTAAAACTCGGTAGAATATAAAAAAAAACGAGCGAGCTTTACAGCAGTCGCATATGATGTGTAACATTTGACATCTCACCTTAGTAATAAGCAATTTTAACATTATCTGAAAAAAATGGGTCAGGAATTACATCAAAGTCAAAGTCAAAGTCAAAGTCAAATATTCTTTATTCAAATCAACTTTAGAAAAGTGCTTTTGAACCGTCCATAATTTTTTTACCTACTACCCATTCAGGACGTCTATTTTTTAGCTGTGGAGAAGAATGGGCGCAAGAAACTCCACAGCTTTAATTCAATATGTAACGACATTTACAAAATTATATGCCGTTACGTTACCAAGTTATACAAGTTTAAAAAAAAAGTCTTAACAATATCAACATCATTTTATAACTATAAAATAAATACAGTAAATACTCATTAGAAGACATTTGACATATCAAAATGACCTTTGATAGTCAAATGACACAATATGTATATGTTCAACATCGATTATTTTTAATTTATAAAATGGCGCGCGCTTGCGCTTCCCCGACTTTTTGTTACACTGTTACACATACTTCCGTCCCATTTCATGAAATCACTCCCACAAATTGTTTATTATAGAAAGCGAACGGAAAGATGTTACACGACTATGATTGATTATGATGACGTCCTTCTAGAATTAGACCGTTTACGACCGGCGACAGGCTAAGTACAAAGTTCAAGGCATAAAATGTGTTGACAGACAGAGCAAATAAATACCTGCATCAAGAAAACTAGAGTGATCGTCATTTAATAACTGATTTATTTATTGATTCTTCTTGTCTTTTTTTTTCTTTCTTTCTTTATGTCACCTGTGTGCCCAGTACGAGTTTAATTCGCCATTCAATCACGTCAACGAAAACGATTATTACTATTGCTGAAGTGCCTCCTGGCGACATACGAGAAGAGTTGAATATTTGCTATATTTGCTACATATTTTCGTAAACGTAAATGTAATCGAATGTATACGGATAGTAAACAAAACTCACACTAGGCGCTCAGGCGTTAACTCTTTCAGGGTCAGAGGGATGTATATTCCCACCACATTTTGAGCTTTATGTGATTGAGATAAGATTAAAAACCAAATGAAATATGTGGTCAAAAAATCAACCACCAAAGAGTTAAGTGACGATAAGGTTCGGCCTTATATTTTGGTTCGTGTATAATTGATTGACAAAATATAAATGGCACAGACTTACTAGGCACACTAAATCAATAGTATTCCCCGACCATAGAGTAGGGTAGGGTAATGAAAATTGTATACATTACTGACATAACTGAAATCAGTCAGGAACCGCAAGCGCACGCGATTTTGTAATTTTCTGTAATTAAATTAACACACAGAGTCTAAAGACGAAAGCCTTCAATCAGCGCGTCCTACCTGTCATGACATACGGAGCCGAAACGTGGACACTCACGGTAGGCCTGGGGCCCGACCGCCTAACCGATCGCTTTGACTTCGTGTGTGGTTTATGACGCCATCTTGTCGTTTCGTGCCGCCTATGAAAGCAATATCGAAAGCTATAGCCTTTAGCTTTTGATATTGCTTTCATAGGCGGTATATAATTATAGATTACTCGAATTAATTTTTTTAAATAATAATCTTAAAATTTTTTGTTGCAGGCATTTGGCACATTTTATCAAAGTCTGCATACGAAAAGCTGAAACGCAGCTTTGAAGATAATGTGGACCCAGAGGAGCTGAGTAAGACCCTGGATGATGAGCTGGCTAACTCTAGGACGCCTATTATGATGTATTGCCACGGTGAGACACAATCAATTATTGCTATCCTATCCCACGAACATCTTATAAATAATAATAAGGTTCTAAGGACATTTCTCCCCTATAGCGTACAAAAATTGAAAATTGCCTTATCATTTATAAACACAAAAAATATAAAATAATAAAATAATGAAACCGGCAGGGTGAGGGTGACTGATGCTCCGTAATTTTCACGCTGCACCAGTTGTCTTCGCGTCTGGACTCCATTTACATTTTAAAGGCCGGCAACGCATCTGCGATTCCTCTGGTTTTGCGGGTGTCCATGGGCGGCGGTGATTGCTTCCCATCAGGTGATCCGCCTGCTCGTTTGCCTCCTTCCTTCTAATATGAAAAAAAACACTTAACATCATGTGGAGAGAAATCACTTGCCGTCATCATCATCATCATCATCATCTCAGCCAAAAGACGTCCACTGCTGGACAAAGGCCTCCCCCAAGGATCTCCACAACGACCGGTTTTTGTGCTGCTCGCTCTATCGCACTTGCCGTGCTAGTTATAAAATAAATTATTATCAGTGATCGGAATGAGGAGGGCTAAATTACCTAAAGTTGTTAAACAATGTGATTTTAAATTGAAAACGTAAATACTACCAAGAAAAAAATTGTTTTTTTTTAAGTTCAAAATCATATTTAATAAAAATGCGGAACCGCTATTAAATACACCAATACGAGTAATTTCATGTTAAAACAGACTACTAAGATGTTAAACTATTTACGGGATCCGGGTTTCGATAACAAAAAAAACTAAAACATTGTGGTTGTAAAATTTTTAACAAAATTTATAAAAAAAAAAATCCTCTCTTAATTATGTTTAACTTTAGGTGTTTTAACGCCCTTCATTCCGACCACTGATTATTATTACATAAATTGTTTTATATACAAATAAAATTACAAAAACACAAATGTTGAAAAAATTTCCACGAGCAGGGTTTGAACCTGCACCCTTCTGACATACCGGGCCAGGTGCTCTTCCAATTGAGCTATCGTGGTTCTAACCAGCCCGCCGAAATTATTCAACACTATTTACTTTGAAAGCCAAAGGCGCCCATTCAATGTTAACAACTACCGTCATTAACATCCGATCATAATATTTATTTCAACATTTGTGTTTTTGTAATTTGTTCGCAACAAAATTTGCGTTAAAAATTATATAAACATTTACAAATAAAATGCCTGTGCCAAACAATGGGGATATTATCCTACTAATATTATAAACGCGAAAGTTTGTAAGTATGGATGTTTGTTATTCTTTCACGTAAAAACTACTGAATGGATTTGGATGAAAGTCGGCATACAGATAGTTTTTAACCGGGAATAACACATAAGATACTTTTTATCCAGATATTCCCACGGGAACGGGAACCACCCGGCTGATACCGCGAGCAGCCGCTTGTATAATAATATTTTTAAATGTTTCAGGTAACTCAAATTCACGCGCTGCGACACATCGGATACAGCTCTACAAGTTCTTCCAGAAAATGGATTTCCATACAATAGCGTTCGATTATAGAGGTAACTTACCGCTAGGACTACTTAATATCTCGATGGCGCAGTGGATAACGAACCCGGTCTGCGAGTGCTGAGGTTAAGGCGACGCATTGGAAATATACGTGGCGGCGTGGGCGTTATCTTGATTTTTCCCAACAATAACAAAACATATGAAAGTGATATTTAATGACATGATTTTTCATTTAATTGACTTCATTTTGCTAGTTGCAGAAACACGATTTGTCAACTTTTATAAAAGAAAAAATATCAAAGTAACCTCTTTTAAAACATAGATTTGCATTTTACAGTCAAACCTGACCAATTTAAGCATATAAATTGTCTTAGTAGATTCGTCTTAACACATACTTTAATATTATGCTAGTTCATTTTTTTAAACTTATTTCTTTTCTTATAGTACGGGGCGCAAACGCTCCGTATTAGATTAATTGTTTTGCGATGCGTCGCCTTAAGCAAATTTAGCAAAGGTCAGTCATCGGCTGAGTGACCAAAAATGTATCATCTCTCGCTCCTCCGTGCTTCGGGAGGCACGTAAAGCCGTTGGTCCCGGCTGCATTAGCAGTCGTTAACAACCACCAACCCGCACTGGACCCGTGTGGTGGTTTATGGTTAATTCTGCCTATCCATCCATAGGGAAGGCTCGTGCCCCAGCAGTGTCATTAACTATATATATATTTTTTAAATTAATTATTCTTAACCATGGATTCTAGTCCTTCAGTCGAAAACTTAATTTATACCTTTCTCCAAATTAAATTCTATGTAGGATGATTATGAATGATAATAGAAATGAGAAGTGGCAAATGATATACCCCCCAAACCCCTCGAGTATTTCAGTAAAGATGTGGGGCTTTACTAAGTCCTCACGCGGACTTCTTGAGAGAATTTGAAAAGTGCCGTTGCACTGTTTTGTTTCATTTGCCAACACTCATGCACACTTACGAACACTTAACGGTTAATAATCCACCATTATTTCACATTAATATTCGACATAACACAAATTTTAGAAAATAAAACAAAACCGCAGACATGACTCTTCACTTTCCCGCCAAGAAGTCCTGTCATTAACATGTTACATAGTGTGGACTCACTTATTCACTCCTGAGTTTCTTGCCAACTCATCTCGGTCGAAGGCTCTCCCAAAAATCGAACTTATTATTTTATTTGAATTTTATACTTAGTTTTGACTTCAATAATTGCGTCTAAAAGGTTATGAATAAACGATTTGACTTTGGCTAAGTAGGTCCAACTTCATCATAGAGGTCAATCGTCGAATCCAATTAGGCTGGGCAGCGTTCGGTAAGCTACGAAATATCTTCTCGTCCGATATACCGCAGTGTCTCGAGACGAAAGTCTTTGACCAGTGTGTGTTGCCAGTGATGACATACGGGACTGAAACGTGGTCGCTCACTATGGGCCTTATCAGAAGGCTTAAGGTCACTCAAAGAGCAATGGAGAAGGCTATGCTTGGGGTTTCTCTGCGTGATCGAATCAGAAATGAGGAGATCCGCAGAAGAACTAAGGTAACCGACATAGCCTGAAGAGTTGCTAAGCTCAAGTGGCAGTGGGCAAGGCACATTGCTCGCAGGTCTGATGGCCGCTGGGGCGGGATAGTCCTGGAGTGGCGACCGCGTACCGGAAAGCGCAGTTGGGGCAGGCCTCCAACAAGGTGGACCGACGATCTGGTGAAGGTCGCGGGAAGCCGCTGGATGCGAGCAGCACAAAACCGGTCGTTGTGGAGATCTTTGGGGGAGGCCTTTGTCCAGCAGTGGACGTCTTTTTGCTGAGATGATGATGATGATGATTTGACTTTTTACTTTAACGAACTGTGACAAAGTGGAAACATGTCTTTAGCGCCCGGTCTCTTTCACCAGGGTACGGTGATTCGACGAACGTCAACCCTTCAGAAGATGGGGTGGTGGAAGACTCCTTGGTGGTGTATGAGTGGCTCAACAACACAGTGGACAAGGGGCCGAACAGACCTCCCATATTTGTGTGGGGACATTCTTTGGGTAACTATTCTGTTTTGTTATACCTACTTACAAAAAAAAACAAAAACGCCAAACCAAAAAAAAAGAAAAAAAAAGTATTTTTTTTGATAAAGTTTGATATTGGCTTCCAATGATTTTTTTAAATATTTAGACAACATCACATACATTGTTCTGATCCCAAGGTAAGTAGCTAAAGCACTCGTTTTATGGAACAACGACGGTACCACAACCACCCAGACTCGACACAATATCGAAAAGTTCGTTGTCGACATTGACCCGACCGGGAATCGAACCTGGTACCTCAGAGCTAACGCCGTCCAAAGTCCGGCGTGCAAGCCACTCGGCTACGCTGCCGCACAAGTTATGAACGCAGTAAGTACAACTTACTAGAGATAAATTTACAAAAGATAATAATTAAACTACTTAAAATTAAACTTACAAAAAACTATAACTAGGTACTACTAACTATAAATTAAAAATTTGCCCCAATCATCATCAGGTAGAATGCCCAGTATTGCTACTTGGATAGCTATGCTTATACGCTGGCCCAAGTAGCTGCTACTACTGTTTCTACTAATTTTATAGACATTTTTTGCTGACATTACGATCTATTTTCTCGAAACTGTTCACATGTTCTTTACTGCGTTCATAAATTGCGCGGCAGTACGGAGGTCGTCATTGACAGCGTGGCGTTTGTGGTCTAGTGGTTAAGACGACCGGTCTTAAATCTAGTTCCAAGGGTTTGATTCCTAGCGGAAAGTATACACGCCTACAAAGGAAGGAAGAAGATTTGAAATTGACAACATATTTTTTTTCCGTCTTGACGTTTTTGAAGCCAGTACTTAAGCATAATGTAATGACATCATAGTATTGAACCTTTGTGGATGAAAACCAGAAAAACCATTAAAGTTGACAATTATTAAAATTGGTAGGTAGACCTCTCTGATGTATAATCTATGCTAACGACTTCTTGGCGGGAAAGTGAAGCGTCATGTCTGCGGTTTTGTCTTATTTTCCAAAATTTGTGTTATGTCGAATATTAATGTGAAATAATGGTGGGTTATTAACCGTTAAGTGTTCGAGAGTGTGCATGAGTGTTGGCAAATGAAACAAAACAGTGCAACTTCACTTTTCATATTCCCTCAAGGCAAGAAGTCTGCCCGAGGACTTAGTAAAGCCCCACATCTTTACTGAGATACTCGAGGGGTTGGGGGGTATATCATTTCTCACTCCTCATTTCTATTATCATTCATCAACATTATGTACCTACTGGAAGGATTTGTATATTTATGTATTACTTGTAAGAAAAATTACTTTGACACTGGCTAAATGTGCTAATCGCACGAAGCCATCAGCAAAAGGAAAAAAAAAATCTATGCTAACGACTTCTTGGCGGGAAAGTGAAGCGTCATGTCTGCGGTTTTGTCTTATTTTTCAAAATTTGAGTTATGTCGAATATTAATGTGAAATAATGGTGGATTATTAACCGTTAAGTGTTCGTGAGTGTGCATAAGTGTTGGCAAATGAAACAAAACAGTGCAACGTCACTTTTCAAAATCTCTCAAGAAGCTCGCGTGAGGACTTAGTAAAGCCCCACATCTTTACTGAGATACTCGAGGGGTTGGGGGGTATATCATTTCTCACTTCCCATTTCTAATATCATTCATCATCATTTATGAAAATATTGTTTATTTATGTATTACTTGTACCAAAAATAACTTTGACACTGGCTAAATGTGCTAATCGCACGAAGCCATCAACTAAAAGAAAAAAAAAATCTATGCTAACTCCGGTTCCCTGACATGACAGCTTACTAGGGTTGACAATATTTTTGGCTTTGATAATTTATTATATTTTTTACGGGGTATTTTGTAACACCGTGTATATATAATATTATAATTATACTATTTGTTACCAATAAGATCAGTCCATTATACTGTTACCTTTTTTTAACACAATAAAGTACTTGTACTTACTTACTTAATTACAGGGACAGGGATATCTTCTCACTTACTCGGCAATTTAAAAGAATTATCAAATAAAGTGCTTGACAGAAGTGAACCGTTGCCGTTACCACAAGGGCTGATATTGGAAGCCCCATTCAATAACCTTGCCGATGAGGTTGCCAAGCATCCGCTATCAAAGGTTTGTCCATTCATTCATTCATTCATTTATATTATCTCTAAAATATGTACCTAAATGTATTTCGAATAAAGATAATTATCTAGAAGATTTTTACCTCACAAATACATTCACAATCACAGATTCTGATTTTGATTATTATTATGCATTCATTAATTAATGGATTTACTTTTTTTTTCGCTATTACTGATTTAGATTCTGACAGTTTACTTAGGACCAAACCTACATTCAAACGTTTAATTTGATCTCTTTCAAAAATAAAGTGCTCTCTCGCGTCCTTGTATCTGACGCAACCCGTCGGCAAATGTTGTATAGTCGACCATGAAGTTGCGGAACTAATAAAATACTTAAAACCTCTTTTGACCGCCACGTTCGACTATAATCGACCAGCGATAGCGTTCCCTGCACGCCAACGACTGCGATGATCGACAATACCTCATCATCAGCTAATTTTATGTCCCCACTGCTGGGGCACGAGCCTTCGCTATGGATGGATAGGGAGAACGGGCCATAAACCACCACGCGGGCCCACTGCGGGTTGGTGGTTGTTAACGACTGCTAATGTAGCCGGGACCAACGGCTTTACGTGCCTTCCGAAGCACATATACATAATATACAGATATAAGACTAATGAAAAATTATCTTTTCGTAAAGTAAACGTATTTTTTAAAAATATATTTATTTGAATGTAGTTAATATTTTTTCTGTTTCATCATAACTAAGAGAATTAAGCCAATTTACTACTTTTTCTTTACATCTGTATTTATTAAATGAGTATATGTTTAGTTTTTTATTGAGTTTATTGTAAATAAGAGGGCCTAAGTAAATTTGGAATTTGTTTATAAAGGATGTTCTAAATTTTTTTGTAATGCAAACTTTGTCACTTCTGCGTCGACCTAAATAGTCAGCATTGAAGTTCAGTAGTTGGTGCTGAGACAAAATGGTATCAACTATAAATTGTTGCCTTACGGTCAAAACATCACACAAAGAATAAAGATCCTTGGTGGGATATCTAAAAGGCTTTAACATCATTACTTTGAGTAAGGAGCGTTGAGCCCTTTCTAACCTTAGAAGGTGAGTTTTTTTGGCTCCACCCCATGTACGTATACCGTAACTCATTATTGAGTGGGCTAGAGCGTAGTAGATTGATTTAAGTAATTTGGTATCGGCTATATGTCGTAACGTTTTAAATACGTACATTAATTTACGAACCCTTTCAGTCAACACCTCAATTTGCGGTTTCCATGTTAGGGTTTGATCTAGAGTAATTCCAAGATACTTTATTGAACTAGTCCTATCAACGTATGGGCAGTTGCATGACATATTGTTATTAAGACAGGTGTGTGCTTGTATTATAAAATCGTTGGGGATATCCCGATTATTAATGCCAAATGTTATAAATTTTGTTTTGGATATATTTAACGTCAGAACGTTCATGGTAAGCCAAAGCATTACCGTTCGAAGACCTTTTTCTTTCTGCAAAAGTAAATATTTTAGCATTTTTAATTTTCAGCTCACAAAGGTCATTTATGTAGATAAGGAAGAGGCTAGGACCTAAAACACTTCCCTGTGGAACTCCAAATGTGACGGGTAACTGTGTACTCAGGTAGTTTCCTATTTTAACTTTCTGAAATCTGTCTGAAAGATATGTTTTAAAAAGCTCCAGATTAATTCCACGTATGCCCATCCTATCCATCTTTTTCAGCAGGAGATCAATAGAGACTGTATCGAATGCCTTTGCCAAGTCCAAGAATACAGCTATATATGTATTATAAGCATTTTACGTTTTTAGCGTATTGTAACATTAGTTCTTTTAGTTTTATTGCAGGATTCGTGCAGCTGTAGTGTAGTAGTCGCGCAGTTGTAGTGTAGTTGTAGTGCAGAGAATTTTAATAGAATACGTCTATTTCCACGGCACTGCTCCTACACGCGACAAATGACAGGCGTAAACGTGCAGTTGCAGTTTTTTAATAGAATTGACCTACAGGACACGGCGACGCATTTATGCTGTGGCGGATATAATTCTTTTACTTTGCAATCTACGTAAATCGATGAACTGATATAAAAATGACTAATTTATATTGTTTTCTAAAGTTTACGCGAACACTACACATTGAAATGAAACAACTTCACCCTGTGACCACGGACCCTGCAAAGGGTTCGAAACGTAAGGATAAACATTAAGTAAGTAATGTGTAAAATGAACGCGAGTAGATCCGTAAAAGTTGTTTCATTTCAATGACTAATTTATGTTATTAAAGGAAGTAGTTTTTTTCAGTAACAATAACAAAATGTTTGATTGTAATTAATATTATTATCCATCTCTAAGATTTTTACAACATGATGCACTACGTTTGCATTGCGTTTGACATTGTAAATTGTACTTTGGAATCTGTTCCAAATCAATCTGTTTACAATAATTTAAATTGATCTCTAAGACAATAGAGGAAAACTCTTGCGACTTAAATATTAAGACAAATGAAATGTCCACCTTTATAAACATTATACATCAAAACATTCAGGGCTTTTCTGGAAAAGAATTAGAATTAGAATTATATATAAATGAAAAAAATGTACATGTATTATGCTTAACCGAGCACTGGTTAAAACAATGCGAACTGTTAGTAAGCATTGATAATTATAAAGTCATTAGTTCGTTCACAAGAGAGTCTGCTATAAGAGGTGGGTCACTGATATTAATTAACGATACATTACAATCAAAGGAGCGTAAAGACATAGTATCTCTCTCAGTTGAACGAAATATTGAACTATCATGTGCGGAGCTCGAGCAGTATGTTATTGTTTGTGTGTATAGGCCTCCCTCTGGTAGTTACCACTTATTTGAGTCCATTATGGAAGAAACCTTGCAAAAGGTATGCAATTGTAAAAAGAGGATAGTTGTATGTGGCGACTTTAATATAAATATTTTAGATGACTCACAGAACTCGGTAAGGTTTCTTAATCTTTTCAAATCGTTTAACTTGCAAAATCTTTTTGATGAACCTACAAGAGTTACAGCCACATCAGCTACCTGTTTAGATAATATTTTTTCTAATTGTAATGATATTGAGAAATCAATAATAAATTTTATAAATTCTGATCACAGTGGTCAGATAGTTAGATTTGAGCACCAATATGAACGTCCTTCAATGAATATTTTATACAGGCCAGTGACCACTAATCGATTAGACAGATTTAAGAAGAATGTTAATGATAAAGTGTTACAAATACCATGTAACAATGACAAAGCGAACATCTTATACGACAATCTATTCGAAATAATCAAAAAAGAGTTTAATAACAATTTTACTCAAAAATTAATCAAAGTAGATAAGTCTAAAACTAAATTCAGTGATTGGGCCACAGCTGGCATCTACAGGAGTAGAAATAGATTGTATCAATTATATGATATAAAGGCAAACTCTAAGGATCCAAGTGTAATTGAATATGTTAAAAATTATTCAAAAATGTTCAAAAAAGTTTGTTCCATAGCAAAGGCCAACTACATTCGGGCAAAGATTGTGAATTCAAAAAATAAAATAAAAGCCACTTGGAACGTCATTAATAAAGAAACTTGTAAAGTAAGGTCTCGTGATCGTATACTTGAACTCAAAGTCGATAATGCTTACATCAATGGTGATACGGAAGTGGCAGGCGCGTTTGAAACATTTTTCTCAAAAATTCCACTCATAACATCAAATAAATTAAATTCTTGTAAACATCTTGCCCAGTCTCTTCTTGTATCGAGTGTAAAAATATGTAATATTCGATTCAATTTTCACTATATTGATTCTGATATAATAATAAAAGCTTTTAGACAACTTAATATAAAAAAGACTGAGGATCTTTGGGGTATCTCCACTGATATATTAAAATCTATAATATCTTCTATCGCGTCTAATTTAGCAATAATATTTAATAAATGCGTTGATGAATGTGTATTTCCAGATTTAATGAAATACAGTAAAATTATACCGTTATTTAAAACAGGCGATAAAAGTGACCCATCTAATTTTCGGCCTATATCCATACTACCGGCTCTTAGTAAAATTTTTGAAAAAGTTATTTTTAATCAATTGCTGTCACATTTTACAGATAACCAGTTACTTCATAACAAACAATTCGGTTTCACTAAAGGTAGAAATACAACCGACGCGGGAGTTGCACTCATTAAGCATATTTTCGATGCATGGGAGCAGAAACAGGATGCGATAGGTATCTTTTGTGATTTATCGAAAGCTTTCGACTGTGTCGATCACGATACTTTATTATTAAAAATGGAACATTATGGTGTCTCAGACAACTCACTTACCTTATTGAAATCATACCTCACTGGCAGAGTTCAAAAAGTTAATATTAACGGTACTGATTCTTCTGGCGCCCCATTACTTATGGGGGTGCCCCAGGGTTCAATATTAGGACCTCTTTTATTTCTCATTTATGTAAATGATCTATCTTACTACACCGAAGATCTTTGTGAGATAGTATTATTTGCTGATGACACCTCATTGATTTTTAAAGTTGATAGACATAGAGCAATATTTGACGACCTAAGTAATACTCTCTCTCAAATATTACATTGGTTTACCACTAATAACCTGCTGCTTAATGCAAAAAAAACTAAATGTGTGAAATTCACGATGCCCAATGTGAAGCAGGTTAATACCAGTATCACTATGAACGATGAAATAGTTGAAATAGTTAACTCGACAGTTTTTCTGGGTATTACCTTAGATCATAAATTACAATGGGGTTCTCATATTGCTGCCCTGGCAGGAAGACTTAGCTCAGCTGCCTATGCGGTTAGAAAAATGAGGTCACTTACTGATGTAGAAACGGCAAGATTGGTTTACTTTAGTTACTTTCACAGCGTCATGTCTTATGGTATTTTATTGTGGGGCTCAGCGGCTGACATTGAAACCATTTTTGTTTTACAGAAAAGAGCCATTCGAGCTATTTATAGCCTTAAGCCCTGTGATACGCTGAGAGAGTTATTTAAGCAGATTAATATTTTAACTGTAGCTTCACAGTATATTTATGAAAATATCATTTATGTTTATAAAAACTTAGATAAATTCGAAAAAAAAAGTAATACCCATAATTTTAACACAAGAAATAAAAACAAACTTGCTGTTCCAAAACTTAGACTCAATAAAGTTGGTAATTCATTTGTTGGGAAATGTATAAAAATATACAATAAAGTGCCTTTCACTCTAACAGAATTGCCACTACACAAGTTTAAGACAGAAATAAAACAAGGTCTAATGAAAAAAGGTTACTATAAAATTGATGATTATTTTAATGATAAGAATGTGTGGTCATCTTAGTCTGCTCGCCTGCACATGTTATTTCACATTGTAAGTAGTTACACTTTTTTATAAAAGGTTATTATTAAAGTCAAAGAATAATTAGATGATAAAACAGCCTGGTTGTAATAAAAAACACATTATACTCTATTTGTATCAATATACATAGTAAAATTAATTTATATAATTTTTATACTGATATGATAGTTTTGAACAGTGTCCTACAGATAACAAACAGCGTTGCGTTAAATAGATCATTAAGTTTTTATTTAAAGTATCTTGAGTGTGTCATGCTCTCTTTATTGTCTCTGCGGTGGTGGCGTGTGCGTCGGGTCGTTACGTTCCCTAAAATATGGTTGAGCGAAGCGATGGCTGATTCATATGTCATACTCGTGAACGGGTGCCGCCTGTGGAGGCTGGTCTGCTCTTGCATACTTATCTTATTATTAGTATTAATTACTATAGTTTGACTTTGTTTTTCTTAAACAATTTTTGACTTTTATTAGAGTACTGTAGTGGTACTGTATGACATTGTGGAAATTTAACTTATACCAGATGTAGATATATTAGATTTGTTTATTTTTTTTGTTTTTTTTTTTACATGTTGTGGTTGTCTTCTATATTTTTTTGTGTTTATTTGTAATGGAAAGTGTCCTGCTATGATAGGGCATTTTTCAATTTTTATTTTTTTTGACGCTGTAAGGGAGAAAAGAGCTGGACACTTGCTGAGTTTCTTGCCGGTTCTTCTCAGTGCAAGATCTCCCGCCCAGAGTAGACTTACGAACCGATGGCATAGCGACATTCATAAGAGCTACTTGTAGCCTAAACTGAATAAATGATTTTTGAATTTGAATTTGAATTTGAATTTGTTTATCAAACTAAGTCACTCATTGGACCTCAGTACAAAGTTATGTCGTCACTTTTGCTGACACCTGTCAAATCAATCAAGCTATATTTAGACTATAATTAAAAAATATATGAATGTTTATATAATTTTTAACGCAAATTTTGTTGCGAACAAATTACAAAAACACAAATCCTGCTCGTGGAATTTTTTTCAATTTTTTTCTCGTGTTTTTTTTTTATATATGATTAAGATTTTGAAAGTTTAATGCCCTCGCAGCTGGTGACATGGCTCCCGTACTACGAGTCCACGTTCGTATCCCCGTTCCGCAACGCCGTGGAGTATTCGTTCAAGTCGGACGAACACTTGTCGCGGACGACTACGCTGCCCGTGCTCATACTGCACGCCGAAGACGACGTCATCGTGCCTTTCGTAGTTGGACTTAAGGTTAGTTATTGTCTTTAGCCACCCATTCGTTTAATCTTGTTTCTTGCCACTCATTCGTTCACTTATTCATCTTTTAATACATTCGTTGGTTCACTCAATAATTTACTTAACTACTCATTCGTTCACTCATTTATTACTTAATCCATTCACTATGTCACTCATTCATCCATCAATTCATTTTTCATTTTTAATCTATTCATTCTTTCACTTATCAAATTGCTTACCTGTTCTTCGTTAACTCATTCATACATTCACTCATTCATTTTTTAATCTATAAATTGCTTACTTGTTCATACGCCAACTCATTAATCCATTCAAACATTCATTCACTCGTTCATTTCTTAACCTATTCATTCGTTCACTTATCCTCACGCTCTTGATCACCTGTTTATTGTTTCTTGTTCTTGTTTATCCTTCTTTTGGTCATTAATTTTATAACCCTAATTCGTGCATAGTGCACGAATTAATTTCATAATGCGACTATCTGCTGGAGGCCTTTCCCCACCGTTGGGACAGTAAAAAGGCTATTCTTTACTTTAATATAAGAAAATTGTTAAATCGTACCAATATATATTTTTTAGCTTTACAAGTCAATATTGGAGTCTCGCAGCATCGGTGGGGCCACAGTAAAGCTCCACAAGTATGACAAGAAACAGTCATTGGGCCACAAGTGGATATGCCAGGCCGAAGATTTACAAGAAGTGGTTGGGTAAGTCATTCACTCATTCATCACTCGGTCATTAACTGTACTGTGTACAGTCTACAGTAGGAATATAGTACGTTTTTTACTGGGACAGTAGTCCGGTCAATTTAGACACAAAAATGAGAGCGAAGGTACATAAATTCGCATCAAGCTGAAAATTGGTAGAATCGTTAAAAATGTGATTATAAATAAAACTTAAAAGTTCCTCATCATTCCCGTGTATGGAAAAAATTTTACTCGAGGTCAAAGGTCAAAAAAATGAGTTTTCTTCGCGATTTTCAGCGAAATGGTAAGTCTTATCATAAAAATATATTAGACGAGATTGTAGGTCATCATATTATCTATCAAAAATGTATCAGTGCTTTTTTTTCTACGAGCCACCCTTTCTGGGATATAACGATTCAAAAAGTTGTTCAAGTTGTTATGGGCATAATATGCACACGTTTCCACGCCACCTATGAGGTAGTGTACTTAGCGCGTTTTTTTAACGTGGTTTCCTTAGTAGGCTTACTCCACGGGTCAGTTGTGATCCTGTTTAATTTAAAACTATTGCAAAATTACGGAAATTTGTAAATATTGTAAAAGATAAAAAGCGATGTAAATTAAAAAAGTGGTGAATTTTATTCGTCTGAATTGTCGTCTAACCGTCAAACTCTTCTCGTTCTTCTTGTTCTTGTTCTTGTTCTCGTTCTTCTTCTTCTTGTTCTTGTTCTTCTTCATCTTCATTCTGCGTGCAAGTAAATTGCGTCAATAGTGATGTATCCTCGTTGGAATCAAACGAATCCTCTTCTGTTAGCGATTCAACATTGGAGCACGACCGGCCTTGACAGTTTGTACATGCCAAAGAGCAGAACAGTCCGATTTTTTTGCAACCGCATTTAGCACTGCATCCCTATCTGCAGTTGCAAAAAATGGTGTTTAGCAGTTTTTCCGGTGCAGGTGGGAGTAAAGTTTGAACTGGCTTCAATGTATTGTCGACCAACTTCCAACCCCAGTCTATAGGGTCTAGCTGATAACCAAGCCACACTTGAACTTGGTAATATACCCGAAGAAGATGTTGATGAGCAGCAACTGAGGTTGGAGGAAGAGAAGCTAATTGAACTTGTTTCTTATTCTTAGTGTTTTTAACGAAACATACATATCGATGCTTATTTAAGCAGGTAGTTTTTTTAGGAGCTCTGTACATAGAAAGAAGAAAGTGGATGCCGTTGGTGATAACTTCTTCTTGAGTTGAATTACTGTTTTTAAAAACTTCAGCACATTGAACAAAATCTAATTTTTCAAACATTTTGAAAACTGTTGTTTTACCCCTCCTGTAAAATGCAGATGTCGTATCACAGCCAGTTATTGCGTGTAAAAATAGTACGTGATTTTGACACTTTGCAAAAGTAGATAAACTTTTAGATGAATATATTTCCGATTGATGTTAAGCTTTTCCTGGTTTCAAGAAGAAAATAGTATTTTCAGTTGGAGTTCGAGCAGTGAGTAATACGAGTAAGTCTATATCTTCACCAACAACAATAGTTGTATTTGTCAAATTGAATTGCTCTATTGCTGTTTCAATAATCAATACATCAGCATCATTATTAGCTTGTTTTACCAATATATTTTCAGCAGTAAATTTTTCTTTCAACATGGAAATGAACCGAGACTTGTTGTGAGTGTTGGTAAGAAATTTTTGTTTACTGGTTGGAACTGTCATATGTTCATCAAATAAAACTTATAGTTATGTATATTTTATATTTTAAGTATAAGTTACAATCACCGATAGAAAAATATTTCAACATATATAACAGCTCTAGATAAGAGATGTATATACGTGGCGCACTCATCCATATTATGCCCATAACAACTTGAACAACTTTTTGAATCGTTATATCCCAGAAAGGGTGGCTCGTAGAAAAAAAAGCACTGATACATTTTTGATAGATAATATGATGACCTACAATCTCGTCTAATATATTTTTATGATAAGACTTACCGTTTCGCTGAAAATCGCGAAAAACTCATTTTTTTGACCTTTGACCTCGAGTAAATTTTTTTCCATACACGGGAATGATGGGGAACTTTTAAGTTTTATTTATAATCACATTTTTAACGATTCTACCAATTTTCAGCTTGATGCGAATTTATGTACCTTCGAATGTCTAAATTGACCGGACTACAGTATCAGGAAGTCCGAAACAACAGAGAAACAGTCTTAGAAAACATTAGGTCTATTTTTAAAAACCATTTAGGCATAATTTAGGCGACATCCTAGCGTCACCTAAGAATAAATATGTATTTTTGGTTTTTACTTACTTAGGTAAAGTTTCAATGTACTAACACTTATGGATTTTATATTCGAAATAAATTTGTATTATATTAAATATTTTGGTCAAGCGTGTCACATTTTGTTCTACACTTTTTAACAATTTGAAATAAAACGATTTCGGACGATGCTCGTTATCATAATATCGTTATCGTTACTGTAATTGGTGATACCAGTGGCGGTAGCCAAAGTAACATTTTAGAAAACGATAGCGAAGTTCGAAAAGAATAAAATGTATGGGATTGACATAAGATTGACCACGTGATTTAGCGCGGCTTATGTCAATCCCATACATTTTATTCTTTTCGAACTTCGCTATCGTTTTCTTAATGTTACTTTGGCTAAGCCTACTGATGTAATAGTAATAAATAAATAAATCATCAAGACGAAAGTCTTTGACCAGTTTGTGTTGCCAGTGATGACATACGGGACTGAGACGTGGTCGCTCACTATGGGCCTCATAAAAAGGCTCAAGGTCACTCAAAGAGCAATGGAGAAGGCTATGCTCGGGGTTTCTCTGCGTGATCGAATCAGAAATGTGGAGATCCGCAGAAGAACTAAGGTAACCGACATAGCCTGAAGAGTTGCTAAGCTCAAGTGGCAGTGGGCAGGGCACATTGCTCGCAGGTCTGAAGGCCGCTGGGGCGGGATAGTCCTGGAGTGGCGACCGCGTACCGGAAAGCGCAGTGTGGGCAGGCCTCCAACAAGGTGGACCGACGATCTGGTGAAGGTCGCGGGAAGCCGCTGGATGCGAGCAGCACAAAACCGGTCGTTGTGGAGATCTTTGGGGGAGGCCTTTGTCCAGCAGTTGACGTCTTTTTGCTGAGATGATGATGATGATGATGATGATGAAATAAATCATTAATGATGAGAAAAAGAGATGAGAAAAAGAAATAAGCCTCCTGAGTTTCTTGCCAGCTCTTCTTGGTCGAAGGCTCTCCCAAGATCCGAACTGATGGTAGATTCACTATTTTAGTCTAAACTATTTTTTTAGTTTCTTTTTTTCGAATTTTGTAGTTTTGACGTTAATAAATAAATTAATAAGTGCCTGTGACGGCTTATGTTGAATAAATTATTTGACTTTGACTTTGGACGTTGATGCGATTGACATTAATACCAAGCATAGATCACGTTGTCCGAATGCGTTCTTGATTCAGGCATATAAAAACAATAAAGTTTAATTGGTTGCACGCTGTGTACACTAAATTTAGATTAATGTCTTGTCTTATCATGTGGAATATGTTTGTATGTTTTTTTGATGACATTGATCTGGAAGTGTACCGTTCATAAAAAAATAAATAAATAAAATAAATTACAAAAACACAAATGTTGAAAAAATTTCCACGAGCAGGATTTGAACCTGCACCCTTCTGGGCTCGCTGACGTTTCGGACACATTTATATAATTTGTAAAGCAAATTTTGTTGCGAACAAATTTCAAAAAGTTTTGTAATTTGTTCGCAACAAAATTTGCGTTTTTTTGATTTTTTTTTCAACATTTGTGTTTTTGTCAAAAACACAAATTCATAGTTCAAAAGGAAATAGTGTTGAATAAATTCGGCGGGCTGGTTAGAACCACGATAGCTCAATTGGGAGAGCACTTGACCCGTCAGTCACTTGATATGTCAGATGGGTGCAGCTTCAAATCCTGCTCGTGGATTTTTTGCAATATTTGTGTTTTTGTAATTTGTTCGCAGCAAAATTTGCGTTACAAATTATATAAACAAAACAAAAACATGTTTTAAATAAAATAAAATAAATTTTAAAAATTATTTACAGGGAATTTGTGGCGGATCATCGATAAGATAAGAAGCGTAATTTATTATAGTAGTATCTTTTATACGCATAGTATTATTGTCACAATGAATTTACTGTAATGCTCATTATTAAGTGTCTACCTACATGATATAAGTAGTTGTATTTATTCGGCCAAACTGGCTTCTGTGATGGTCAATTAAGAACTCATTTATACATTGTCGCATAAACCTTAACATATTGAAGTACCCAAGTCGCATAAACCTTAACATATTGAAGTACCCAATTTTTTATTAAATTGTTAACAGAAGATCTCAAGAAGGCCACGTAATAAAATATAATAGACCAGCATTTTACCTGCGCTTTCGTTCGCGTGGATTAGATGATATAATTTTTGTTTTTATAGAATTATAATAAAGCCTAGCTTACTCGCTAGGACTGTTGAATTCTAAACTGCTGGACCGATTTAGATAAAATTTTTTGTGTGTTCAAGTGGATTCGAGAATGGTTTAGATATTTACAATTGGATCCGGTAGGTGGCGCAATAGGGTTCCATAATTGGATACGGGTGTTTTTAAGCGGACGAATGATTTATTTGTTTTGTTGTCATGGAAACTGTCAAAGCGGTACGAAGTCCGCCGGTCAGCTAGTATATGTAACGATTTTCATGAAATTTTGTACCAATGCAGGTGGTTTCGGGGGCGATAAATCGATCTAGCTAGGCTTCATTTTTAGAAAATTACCAAAAAAAAAAATACCGAGCAACGCTTCCAGGTAAGTACTTACTTATGTATTTATATTAAATACATTTTGCAATAATGTATGACCAAAATTGGAGGGATTGCTAAGGATCTGAAAACAATAATAAATTCAGAAAAACCAATCTTATGAAATGCCATTTATAAACCTCCACATAACATGAACAATGTTGAATTACAAAATGTGGCCTTCTTAGACTACCTACCTGTATACAAGAAACCTGTAAAAAGTATACAAAATACCTGTATACAAGAAACTACCGGAAATTATGAAAAAAATCTAATTACCGTTTATGAATAGTAATGAACGGCCATTTTGAAAAATATGTCAAGTTTATGTGACGATCGAAAAATAGTTCTAAAACGTTATTGTTATTATTTATGATTCCATTATTGATAATAATTTTTACATATGTTTCATAATATTAAAAATGTTTTTTTTAATGTACTCGTATGTACGTTTACAGAAAATCGAAAAAGTGTATTTTTTGTTATAATTTTGTACTTAAAGTTGTCAGCGCTAGTTTTTAATACTTGTTTTAATATTTGTCAGGTCGTCCATCCATTAGTTTGGTATTTATCATACGATTTTAATATGAGGAAGACAAAAGTTTAACCTACGATAAAACTGGTCCGTCCCGTTTAGTAAACATCCCATTTCGTAAACCTGTCAAATCATTTATTTATTTTTTTACTAAAACCTTACACTACCATTACAATAACATCATCATCACATCGCCAGATCATTTTATGTGCCCACTGCTGGGGCACGAGCCTTCCCTATGGATAGAAATACCACACGTGTCCAGTGCCGATTGGTGGTTGTTAACGACTGCTAATGCAGCCGGGACCAACGGCTTTACGCGGCTTCCGAAGCACTGGAGGAGATCGCGATGATACATTTTTGGTCACCCATCCGATGACCGGCCCTTGCGAAAGTTGCTGAACCTTAGTCGCAGACCGGGCGCGTTATCCACTTCGCCATCTGTTTATCGAACTGAATAATAAATAATAATAATAAAAATGTTTTTATTAAAAAAAAGAACTACAAAAATACAAAAAGAAAATACACTAACAAATTGTTATATTCATACAATAATATAATATAATGAGTCCCCTGCTCCTCAAGCTATGAGTTAACATGTGATTTGAATAATAATTAAAGTAAAAAAAATATTACTAAACTTTAGAGACTGTTTTGACATGACATGACGTTTACCAAACAGGATGTTGACAGATGGGATTTAGCCGATAAAACGTACCTATGGATGGGATGCCTGACTCATGAAAACCGTTCAACTGTCGATACATTTCATAATACTATACTTTTATGAAGAGAGTCTGCTGTAGGTCTCAGTCTGCCTTTACGTCAACAGACTTACAAAAAAAAATGTAATTTAAATAATATGTAGTGTTAATGTGTTAATTCCGCTAACTCCGGAAGCGGAAGCGGAAGGAGTTAGCGGAATTAACACTACATTTTATTTAAATTACATTTTTTTTGTACTATGGATTTCCGCAAAATAACGCCTGATTCCATTAATTGTCAACAGACTTGTTTGGGGGCGGCGAGAAACTTAAAGGGTTCCTCAAGCCGTGCCATCGCAAATCTGTCAAAGGGTATTAGAAGGGATTGCATATCCGATCGGGAGAGGAACAGCCCGAGCCGTTAAGGCTAGGACTTCGGGTCGGGTTGACCGGCTCGTTGGGTGGTTGGGTAATAAATATTATACTATACTATACTGATTAACCCGTCAAGCGTCCAGCAGACAGACGTCTGCCTGTAAGCGAAAAGGTCCCATCGCGTCCTACAGACAGACGTCTGTCTGTAAGAAAGAACGTTATCTCTGACACCTTCACTCACTCATATTGTGTTATTGGACGGGCGTTTGAATGTTTAAACCCAATCAGAGTTTACAGTTTTAAAATGTCAAGTCCTGACGACCAATTGAAAACGAGTGTTGAAATTAATAAAAATATTTTAGTTTCATTCGGAAAAAAATGTCCGCCATTAGTAGATCCGACGTCTCAAACATTTAAACGTTAAATCTTTATTACTAGAGTTATGTATCAAATTACTGGTAAATAAGTGTAGAATGTGTTTTTAGTATTTGTTTTACCCGTTTTACGAAATACTTTGGTGAAAAAAGCATCGAACTTTGTTTTGGCGTCATAATCGTTCAGTGCGACCCAGTTTATGTCCAAAATAGTAATAGGTGTTTTGTTCTTAATGTTGTGAACTAGTGATAGGTTTGTTGGAAATTTATTGAGGAATTTAATGGTACCATTAGACTCGTCCAGAGTTACTTACATATTGAGAAATCTCGTTTTCTTTGCATCAAGTGTCAGTATATTGCACGGTTTTTAGTACCGTATCGGAACTGTGTCAGCCATTACAAGTGCACCGCTGCACTTCCGCGTAAATAAATTTTATTTTTTATATATTTTGTTTAGTTTCGAATATTTTTTTTTGTAAAATCTACTCGTGAATAAATAATCTTTAGTGAAGTGTAGTGAGAATGTGATAATATATCACCAAATTAGTGTTTCGAGTTTTTTCGAAATATCGAAAAAAACAAAAACAAAATCCTGATAAAAATCAACAAATTCCAGAGAAATGTAAGTACATTAGCGTAATCACTATTATTTTACATATAAATTTTTTTATCCTCTTTCTATTAATATTTTTTTGGATTTTACAACCTAGCCAAAAATAAACTATTTAAATAAATGTCAATAAAAGTGGCAAAAAATAAAAAATTCTACACCCCCGGACATTTAAGACACTATTTTTTTTGGAGTCTGGACGCTAGACGGGTTAACCGCCTGACAAGCTAACACACCAGAGTGCCTAGCAGAGATGGGCAAACTACGGCCCATAGACTATGTATGTATAATATTGGGTATAGATGTGCCTCTCATAGAAAAAACATGGGAAATTAGGTTCCCGGTACAATAGATGGCGGTAGTAGACGTTTGCGAGCGCGTTTACGCTTCTTCCCGATAGATGGCGCTAAAAATATAATATTTGCAAAAAACTAGTTAATATTTTTTTTATAATATTAATTGTAAGATTGATAAAACATTAAAAACTTATAAATAAACATAAAAATCAAAAACTAATTAATTCATCTGATCGGGTTCAAGGATCGACCCTAGGATTTCTCGAGTACGATGCGTTGTCGCAGCGACTCAGCTATTGAGCTCTTTGAAGAGATGACGAAAGTTGTGGCTAAAAGAAAGTTACTAGAAAATAACTAAACGTAACTTAACAATTTAAAATGCTATCTACGAGTATACTACCGCCATCTAGTGACATTATATGGATAACCAGTTAGTACCTTGAGGTTCCTCTTACGAAAGATGGCGCCGCCGTATACGAATTTTTTGTAATTATTCAATGTATGGAAGATTCACCCTTCTGCTACGGCCCGCGGGCCATCTCCGGCCCGTGAATGATCGTTGTCCAGCCCGCGACCATCATACAAAAATTCAAGTGCGCGTGTGTTTCAGAAAATGCATACCTATCAATATTTTATAAAATTATATTTATTTATTGAAAAAATACAGCAAAAAATTCAATAGCCTGGCCCGCCATAGATTTTGTTTGTAAATATTGTCACGCGAATGAAAAAGTTTGCCCATCCCTGGCCTAGAGTGTCCGAGCTGGGTGCCTAACGTGAATTTTGTTTACTATTCGTATTCATTCGATTACATTTACAATAACGAAAATTAGTATGGCATTGAAACAGCGCCTCCTGGCGACATCGAGAAGAGTTAAAATTTTAACGTGATCGAATGAATCAACCTGCCTAATGCGAGTTATATTAAGTTGCACTAGGCACCCTGATTTTATTATTTATATTTTAACTGCTGGCCTGATGATATTATTGTAACAGAAAAACCCTGAGATATGTCCTTATGGGATAATTAATAAACACTGGATTGTACATGTTATGTGCTACTTCAAAGTTCTAATGTGATGTGATAATGTAGGTACGCTACTATTTATTTATTTATTTCTACGCGCTAAGCTGAATACATTTTTTTTTAAATTGATATGTCTGTTGTTTTTTTTGTTGCTAAAAAAAAGCACCCGAAGATTTTTTCAAGGGAGTTAGCATTACCGGAGCGGTTTAGACCAGATTGGTGGGTATGGGCTTTTTCAAATAAAGTGCAGCAATTAGCACTTAGAATCATCTCATCTCAGCCAAAGACGTCCACTGCTGGACAAAGGCCTCCCCCAAGGATATGAGGGGTATTTGCCGTAATCGCCACGCTTGGCAGGCGGGTTGGCGATCGGAATCAGAAACATTTATTGCTAGAAACTGTGTTACAAGTTTGGTGATAACAAAAACTTTCTTATGTTGGTATCAACAGTTAGGTACCTTAACAGGCATGCAATATATAAAATTAGGATAAAACAAAGTGACATTAACAATTTACGTAATCTCTATAATGTTTTACAATCAAAATATTCACTTAATGTGTAAAAAACATTTTCTAATAACCATTTCTTTAATTTGTGTTTAAATAAATGGCCAGTTAGAGCTTTGATATTAGTGGGAAAATGGTTAAACACTTTAATACCGTTTATAAAAGCACTCTTATAATATACATTATTAGTTACACTTGGCAAGTTAAAATTGTATTTATGAATAGCACGTCGATTACGAACAGATTTAAATGAGTTAAAATAGTCCATATTATTTTTGATAAATATAGAAATTTCCAGTATATAAATATTAGTAAGAGTAAGTAATTTCTTATCTTTGAAAATCTCTCTTAGCGTTTCATCATAATACAGTTTATAAATAATGCGTATGCACCTTTTCTGCAACACGAATGTGGTATTGGAATTAACAGAATTACCCCAAAGTATAATTCCATAAGTTAAAAGAGGATACACATTACCGAAATAAGCAGTCTTGGCAACTTCATGAGAGCAATTTTCAGCTAAGATAGATAAAGCGTAACAGTGACTTGATATCCTTTTATTAATATTCTCTATGTGAGATTTCCAGTTCAAATTAGCGTCTATTGATACTCCAAGAAAACCACTTTCATTAACCTCTTTTATTTCCGAGTTCGATCCATATATTTTTAAGTTCAATGATTCCGATCTGTAGTTTCGAAATTGAATGAATTTGGTCTTCGTGGGATTAACTACTAGATTTATTTTTTTAAGCCAATCAACTACATCTTTCAAAGCCATATTTATTTCTTTTTCGAATTTATTTTTATCTTTATTTTCTCCAGAAATGAAAATTGTAGCATCATCCGCAAACATAACACACAAATGATTTATTGCTTTGGGAAGCTCATTTACATACACTAAAAAAAGAAGTGGACCCAAAACACTTCCCTGTGGCACGCCAAGAGTTACTTTACCATATTCAGAAAATAGTTCTTCAACAGTTCTATTATCATTATTAAAAGTTTCAATTACGGTACATTGTTCCCTGTTTTTTAAATAACTTGCAAATAGTTTTAAAGCAATTCCTCGTATTCCATTATTTTCAAGTTGGTTGAGAAGTATATCATGGACTACACAGTCAAAAGCTTTGACATATCTATAAATAAGCCCACACAAGGTGCTTTTTTGTTGATTGCTTCCCACACCATCATAAGGACCTTAAAAATTGCTGAAATGGTGGATTTTTTCCTTTGAAATCCAAACTGATTAGGATTAAGTAAATTGTAAGATATTAAGAAGTCATACAGCCTGTTATATATCACTTTCTCAAAAATCTTTGAAAATGAGGGGAGCAGAGCAATAGGCCGATAATTACCTACATTTGATTTCGATCCTTTTTTAAATAATGGTTTAATTATCGCCTTTTTTAGTTCATCTGGGAAAATACCCGTCTCTAGCATTAAATTTATGATATAAACAAGAGGTTCAGATATTGAATTAATAGATTTCTTAATGACATACATCGGGATACCGTCAGGGCCACTGCTCTTTTTGGGTTTTAAGTTTTGTACGATTTTAATTAACTCATTAATATCCACAGGCCTCAGATAAATACTATTACAGTTTAGTACAGCAGAAGATTGAAGATTTTCTTTATTGTTATTTAGAGTGTCATTATTCGTTAAAAAGTGTTTATTTAATATCTCGGCTATGGTTTTTGGGTTATTAATTACTGTATCATTAACACAAATATTGTTGATGGTTGGTTTTAGGTCATTTACGGAAGAAGTTTGCCTGTTAATTAAAGTCCATGTTGATTTTACTTTATTTGTACTCTGTTGTATAAACTTACTATTATAGTTTCTTTTGCTATACGAATAACGGACTTTAATGTTATACAGTACTTTTTATAATAAGAAATAATATACGTATTTTTACTGCCTTTATTTACTCTAGTATATATTGCTCTTTTGTTTTTACATGAACTACGTATACCTTTACTTTGCCATTTCATTTTTCTTCTGTATGTAATTTTATTTTTTTCTATAGGAACGCATAAATTATATATTAATTTATATAGTTCTATAAAAGCTGTATAAGCCTTGTTTATATCACAATGTAAGTAAACTTCGGCAAAACTAAGTTTAGAAATGTAAAATAAGAACAGATTTATATATTTATCAATGTTTCTTTTGTAAGTGTACCAATACTTTAGCCTGAAACTTTTACTGCAAGGTATTTCTATAGATTGTGCTGAATGATCCGAGAGATCAAAGTGCTCTACTTTCGACGTATATGACTTAACATTTGTTATAATATTGTCTAGGCAGGACTTTGATATTGGTGTTATTCTAGTAGGTTCATTAATTGTTAATTTGACATTATATTTTGACAGGATATTTTTAAATGTTTCATTTATTCGGTTTTTTACAAGAGTATCAATATTAAAATCACCAACTAAAACTATTTTCCTTTTTTGATACCTACTCCTAAGTGTTAATCTTTGCAATAATAATTCTAGTGTTTTTATAAAAATTTCAAAACTAGACTTCGGAATACTATATACGCATACAACAACTAGGTTCAGCTCAGAAAGTAAAATACCACAACATTCAAAATTAAGTTCCATTGATAATGAATTAACACAGTCCAGTTTTTTATAATTAATTCCATTTTTAATATATATACATACTCCACCCCTTGATTTGTTACGCGATGAATATGTAGCCAACTGATAACCTGGTATTTGTAATATATTGACATTATCTTTTTTAAGGAAAGTTTCACTAAAACATAATACATCGTATTGTTTGGTACTTAAAATGACTTCTATTTGTCCTAATTTCGATCTGAGACCTTGTGTATTCTGATGTAAAATTCTTAATGAATAATTATTATTATTAGCGAAAAAACTTGTTTGTCGAAGCATTATCACTATTCATACCGTGTTCTTTTTTATTTATAAAGTAATAGGGTATTGTTCCCTTTTTTATAGTACTCTTTGGACATTGGTTTACTGGAGAAGATGAATTTTTGTTTCCATTTTTTGAGTTAATTTTATTGAAAAAATATGGAATTGTTCCAGGTTTTGGCAATGTATAATTAGAGTTATATTGCTTCTTGTTGGTAATGTGTAAATAATGGGTGTCATAGTCTTTTTTATCTATGTTGATGTTTATTTTGGATGCAACCTTTTTAGTAAATAATTTATTATAATATTTATTGAAATCGGTTTCTAAAAACATGCAGTTATGAAAACAGGATACAAATGTTCGCAATTGAGAATTTAAAGTGACAACATTTAAACTTGAGTTATACAGAACATTCATAACAATAATTTTGGGTTTTTTAAGAAGTTTCAGAGTTGCACTTATTTCAGCAAGTAACTTCGTAGGATTAACGTCATTAGCACCGACACACAACACCAACCAGTCATCGTCATTGAAATCCAGATCCATCAAGTTTGACTTCTCAAGTATGTAGCTTGCAGGTGCGTTTGGGTATATATTACCACAGACTATGTATTCCCTCGGATTCTTATAGTGTGATCTGATTTGAGTCAGTAATGCCGAAACATCCTTTACTTGTTGGTCACCAATAATCATTATTTTATTTTGGCGTCCATTTTTAAGGACTGATGGTAAACTTTCACTTTTCATGTTTGTTTTGTAGCTAGATGGCGCTAGGCGAACTGATGAAATGGCCGGAACTTTGCTACTTCTGCCGCTGATATATTTTGAAAAAGTCGTTCTAGGTGTAGACTGAAGCCCTATATTTTCATTATTCTTTTCAGTTTCAGGGGATTTTTTATTTTCATTAATTTGCCTCTTTAATCTTATATTTTCTTCTAACAAATTATCAATTTTGCTCTCAGCTTCCAGTAACTTTTCTTGTAATGAATTTATAATACATTTTAAATCAGTAATATTGTTGATTGAATCATTTGACACTACATTCTCGTCTTCTTCAATATCACAGAAGGTGTCACTCAGAGACTCAAAAGAATTGGACAACGGTATATTTACTTGGAGTTTCGCAGTAGGTTGAGGGTAACCTCAGAGAGATGCTGCTGCCCATCCTCTGGAATGGTCCAGTCACCAGCATAAATATATGACTATGGACAGCCCTGCAAAAACATGTGATCATTGGTGAAAGGCATATATATATGACGATCTAACTCGGTATAAGTATGTGATAATTTGTGGCCGGTATAAATATCGATTTCGGAAACGGCATAAGTATTTGACACCGGGCCGCTTCAAAATATCTGATATTGCACAAAATCAAAATTATGTAATCCACTATTAGCATAAATATCTATTCACTGTGAACGAATAACCATCGGATCACAGGTGGACCGCATAAATATCTAGCACGATACAAAATCGAAAATATATAATCAATTTGCAAATATGAACTTTATCTTGTTGTCTTACGAAAATATTTTCAATACATCGACCTGACGTTTCATGAAAAGAGTGCAGACTTGTCAGTGCATATGTCTGTCTCACGTTTCAGGCTATCGCATGTTTGACAGATTCCACGCTATTAAATAAATTTGCTAAAGGTCCCTGTCCATGGCGTGTCATTTGACGAATACATGACGATTGGGAACTCGGACATTGCCGCTCTGTGGACAGTTTGTATGCTTCCATCTTGCTTGCATGAAAACAAACTGTACACAGAGCGGCAATGTCGGACGCGCCATGGACAGTGACCCTAACTGGAACTAGGTACGTTGCGTTCGTAGGCCGATCCAACGACATAAAACGCGACGTGCAATAAGAAACGGTAGGTAGGTATGAATTTAATTTTATTGGGAATTTCCTCAAAAACTATCGTAAAATAATAGTAGTTTATGCAACTGTCATATAATGAAGGGTATTAAAACACGAGTGTGAGTTTATGAAACGAGCGCAGCGAGTTTCATAATAGTAACGAGTGTTTTAATACCCGTGTTATATGCAGTTGCATACACTACTTTATCTTCACTAATGCAATTAGTCAAACAACAAGAGTAAAAGCTGACAATAGTTTATTTATAATAATTGTTCAAATTTTGGATGGTACAATTTTGAAAGTTAATGTTAATTCTTGATCCAGCAGCTGCAGCGGTCGCGGGGCAAGCAGTAGAGCTCGTAGACGGAGTTGGAATACATATTTATAATTACTTCATTCGTCTTGTTTTCTATACTGTTCAAGATCGTATTTGAGACTTGAATTTTATTCATTAAAGACTCATCAATGTAGCTTTCAGCCACAGTAGAAGACTTCCACCCCCCGTGTCGTTTCAGTGCGGTCAAATCACCACCGCTATCTATGAGAAGGGTCGCCGAGGTGCGCCGGAAGCAATGCCCCGTGTACAACGCTGGGTTAGGCAGATTCAAAAAATTTGCGATAGTTTTTCCCAGAGCACCAAATTTATTAATACTAGTTCTTTGATCGACGCACTTCCCCGATCTATAGCTCAAGAAAAAGGCAGGGTTTCGACAGGGGGTGGGTCGAAGTTCCATGTATTTTTTACATACGGCATAGCAGTTGCCCGTCACAACGAAAGAACGATCTATTTTCGTTTTTGTTTTCGAAACTTTCACCATGATTGTACTGTCGTCTATGTTAGAGACTTCATCGAACTGGATGTTGTATAGCTCTTGCCTTCGGCATGCCCCCATTATGCCGAAGATTAGTGCAACCTGTAACAATAAACGATATAATAAGCTTGAGGTACATAGCCAAGGCAAAAACTATGATTTATGAAGTAGTAAAGTGTAGGTACCTACTACCTAATTTATACACAATGCGCTTAAACGGAGTGTCTAGATAACTTGCGTGTGTAGTACGTAAGTACTAGGTAGATTAAATAACAGAACTAAAATACACTTACCTTTTCAAAAAGATACAAAACATCTGGTGAATCTTTCAGGAACATCTTTATTTGACCTGATGTAAACGTCAAGGACTTTTTTTCCTTGTGTCCTTCTGAACTGCGTTTCAGGAACGCTATGACTTTTGAATACTTCGTCTTTCAAAAAGTCATTATATTCTTTTTCATATAATTTTCTAGATTTTTCTGGCAAAAGATTGTGAGTTACTTTTGTTGCCAATTCTAGAATATCCGGAGGCGTACAAATATTATCGTCGCTGTCCATTTTTAACTTTTAATTTGTATTTTAAAAACAAAACACATTGCGAAACATTAAATTCACGCGTACGTGTATTGTCACAGTGAACTTGCCGCCATTAAAATCTAACCAATGAGAGCGCAGCTGCGCGCGCAGGGCCAATCAGGAGCGAGCGCGCGCTGTTCTTTTTTTATTTAATTGGCACAAGATCTTACCAAAGAGTTTTGTGTATGTAAGTTTAGTAGTTTCGACGAAGTTTTCACGTATAACCCAACTGTTTTCAAAAGCCAGCCTAATATCAAAATTTTATACAACTTGTATGAGGATTTTGACATAAGGCTCGCCAGGTTAATTGGTCGCGTTTTATTGATGTTATAATGAGATTTTACGATATCGATGTGGATATTATACCATCATGTGAAATTGCTTAAATTGAGTGTTTTGTTGTCTGCGCTATAACAGTAGTAATTATAAGTCAAGTATTGGAAACATAAGTAGAATGTTACAACATTAGTGTAGATAAAAAAACATTATTCAACAAACTAAGAACTTAACTTAACTTTATTCAAGAATGAACGGTTATCATTATGAGCATAAGATAATTAAATCCAAAAATAGTATATTATGCAACTAGTGAATAAAGGACGGATTTAAAGCGAGGGCCGTAGATGAGTCACGAGCAAGTGAAGGATTCTAATGATTGAATCACGAGCGCAGCGAGTGATTCAACTGTTAGAATCCTGAACGACGCGAGTGATTCATGGCCTTCGATATAAATTCGTACTTTATTCAGGAGTTGCATACTATACTTTATACCATGACTACGAGAAAAGACATAATTTAAGCGAAAATAGAAATTTAATCAAGAAATAAGAATTGTTACATTAATTGAAATGGACATTAAAATTAGAGCAATGACTGAAATTAAGCGTAATTTTCTTATTATTATCATTAGAGTGGTCAACTTGTGAAACAATACTTATTAATCTAATGCCAAACTCCTTGTCGCAAATATCGACCAATGAAATCTCGAGAATTTATTTGCACCAAAGAGTTTTGAATTTCGAATCTTAGCGCAAGGAGTTTGTGTAAGCATTGAAATAGAGACCGGATATATTTTTGTGTTCCAAATTCAAACACCAAAATAGTGAATAAAAACAAAACAGTGAATAAAAGGCCTTTTTATTCACTGTTTTGCGTGAATAAAATAAGCTTTTTAGAGTAGGTATGGTATATAAACAATTATTGTTGACGTAACATTATTTTTCATAAATTTTTAGTAAAAGAACCTGCCTCTACGGGCCTGCTGGAAGAAATTTCAATGTGAAATAAGCAGCGCCCTTGTACTTGTCTATTCTTACTATGTTCTCCCTTCTATTTGTTCGTGTGTACATAAATTATAAATAAATAAATAAGAAAGAGTTTAAACGACTTAAATTAACCTCCTTGCTAGAAAATCACGAAGCCACGAAGATATTGTTCTTATTTTAAAAGCTATGAAGAATTATTTATTTTCTTTCATAAATATAGAATTTGTAAAACGTGAGACGGACATATGCACTGACAAGTCTGCACTCTTTTCATGAAACGTCAGGTCGATGTATTGAAAATATTTTCGTAAGACAACAAGATAAAGTTCATATTTGCAAATTGATTATATATTTTCGATTTTGTATCGTGCTAGATATTTATGCGGTCCACTTGTGATCCGATGGTTATTCGTTCACAGTGAACGGGTGTTCTTAAGCGGACGAAGTCGCGGGCGGGCCTCTAGTTTAATATTAGGTCCTTACCTATGAAATTGACGTTTTGTATGAAGATATTTTATAAAATTTTATTTTTCATACTAACGTTTTTTTAATTTTCTTAGCATCTATTTATGTTAACACTATAAAAATTGTAGAGTAGTGTGTTTGTCTCACTAGCTAAATATGGCAGATATTAAAAAGAAAAAAAATCAAGTCCCTTCAAAGCTACAATGAAAGAAAAAGACAATTCCGCGAACATAAAAAGTAGTCAATTTAAAAAAAAAATTGAGCGATAAATACACAAAATTAATAATCATTGTTAGTCCTGAAGCCTAAGTAAAATAGTCCTAATTAAAGGTGTTTAATAATATTAACAACCGGTATTGACTTTTAGAACTTTTAGACCTTTTAATAAGTGAGAAAAAAACGTCAATTTCATAGGTAAGGACCTAATATAAAGATTAAATGTTTTTGATTTGATTTGAACATGAAGACAACAATAAGCGTGTCGCCGTCCTCTACTACGAGTATAGATTGTCCAAGAAAGTAAAGGCTCAGGCTCCATCTCATGCCTAGTTTTGTTTACTATCCGTACTCATTCGATTACGTTTACGAAAACGAAAATTAGTATGGCATTGAAGCAGCGCCTCCTGGCGGCATACGAGTAGAGTTAACATTTTGCCATACAAATTATCGTTTTCGTTAACTTGATCGAATTGCGAATGAAACTCGTACTAGGCATCCTGCCCCCCGACCGCCTAACCGATCGCTTTGACTACGCGTGTAGTTTATGACGTCATCTTGCCACCTCGCAACGCCTATGAAAGCAATATCAAAAGGCTAAAGGCCTTCGGTTTTCAAAGCGATCGGTTCTGTCAAAGCGATCGGTTCTGTCAAAGCGATCGGTTCTTTCAAAGCGTTCGGTTAGGCGGTCGGGCCCCTGATCGAAAAGGTATAGTCGATCTCGTCGATTTCGTCCTAATGAGACCTAATGATTTTCGAAATAGGAAGCGAACCATTCAAAACTTCGCTCTGGCTAGGGCTGCCATCAGCTAAGGACAAAAACTTCAAAAACGCGGGACATTTGGGTGAAATAAAGATATTACCCCGGCCTCTATATTTTTGTCGCACCGAATAACTATGAAATGCTGTAATTTATTGCTAATCATTCCATTCTATCAAGTTAATCGGATTTCCCCTGACATAAAAAGTGCCCGGACACTTTTTGGAAACCCCGCCCGGACGCTCCCCGGACGCCCTCCAAACTAGGACAAATCCGGGGAAACCTGGACGGACGGCAGCCTTAGCGCTAACGAACGACTATCGCGTCGCTCCAACGACATTCAAATGTACGTTGGTAGGTACCTATTAAACCCGCGGACGCAAGTTATTCATAAAGGTTACAAATTTATGTTAAAATATTTTTAAACATGACATCTCTGACTCGAGTTCAATTCAAAGAAGCGTTGAACACTTAGTTTAAGATCGTTTGGTTTGAGCATCGTTTTAGTGACATTGTTTCAGTAGTGCAAAAGTGCTAAAGTGAAATAAGTAGGTACTTAGTGTACGTTTAGTGACAAAATGGTGAATCCCGTTTTAAAAGTTATAATTTTTCATAGTATTCTGTAAGTTTTATTTCTATTTTTAGTACTTACATAAATATCACTAATTTTACCATATGATTTAATTACATCCAAAAACTTTAATTGATAGGTAATTATTAATGTTTTAGGTACTATCTGTTCGGAACTAATGTAGCGCTGATATGTTTCCTGATATATTTATGCTCTCCTTTCTTGGTGCTATCTCATAAGTTTCGATGCTACGGTCTCTACATGAACAAAAGTGAGTAAAATTATTATAAAAACCACAGACCTAGTTATATAAAAACTGATAATAAGCACACCAATAAAAAATACCATTCGCCTTAAAAGAGTATTTTTCAATTCTTTTAGCAATAGGGATGTTGACAACAAACTACAACAAATAATTCCAGAACAATAAACAAATAAATTAAATCATCGCACTCACTCATCGCATTCAATAAAAGTATTTTCAAAAACCGGCCAAGTGCGTGTCGGGCCACGCGCAGTGTGGGGTTCCGTAGCCCATCTCAATAATGCGGATACTACCGATTTCACACACCTGACAACGTTATATAAGTAGTTCTCAATGAAGAAGTTGTACTGCGCCAAGTACATTTTATAAGTGTTTAAATAATTTTTAACGCAAATTTTGTTGCGAACAAATTACAAAAACACAAATGTTGAAAAAATTTCCACGAGCAGGACTTGAACCTGCACCCTTCTGACATACCGGGTCAGGTGCTCATCCAATTGAGCTATCGTGGTTCTAACCAGCCCGCCGAAATTATTCAACACTATTTACTTTTTACTTTGAAAGCCAAAGGCGCCCATTCAATGTTAACAACTACCGTCATTAACATCCGATCATAATATTTTTACAAATACTAAAGATCAGTTAAGAAGTAGGCAAGCTATTTAAAAATGTGTAAATAATTTTTAACGCAAATTTTGTTGCGAACAAATTACAAAAACACAAATGTTGAAAAAATTTTCACGAGCAGTGTATGTCAGAAGGGTGCAGGTTCAAACCCTGCTCGTGGAAATTTTTTCAACATTTGTGTTTTTATTTTATAAGTGGGTCGACTTTTACTCGTAGACTTGTAAAGCCTACATAGCTGTGATAGTTTTCCTTTTAACTTCGTCATATATACAACTATTTTTAATTAATGTATGACATGTCGGTGTTTTGGATGCATAATCTGTAAACTAGCATGTAAAATGAAATAAATAAATAACTACCGTGAATTTTTTCACGTATCCAAAAACAACCATTTGGCTGGCAGGGGAAGGGGGGACACTTGACTCTAATAAAATTTTGCACTTTCAAGCTTAATAGTCCACAAACGGATGCCTCAATCAAAAAACTGTTTCCACAACCCCGCAATATTTTTGAAATTGCTATCCAATGACACTCCACACTATGGGGTAGACAAGAACAAAAAATTACATCCCCACTTCACGCGTAGGGGAGGTAACCTAAAAAAAAATATTTTTCAAAATTTTACTTCACCACTTTGTCGGCGTTTCTTGTTGACTACGAAACCCTAAAAATGAGTGCGATGGGAGACCTAGGTCCCCCACGGGTGATGTTAAGGGTCTGTCAAACCCGTGCAAAATCAATTGCTTTGTAAGCCAAAAAAGCCTTATTCAATGTCAACAATTACGTCATCAACATACGATGTTAACATTTTTACAGATTAAAGATCAGTTAAGAATTTATGCAAGCTGTATTTACAAGTATGATTATGGTTATATTATACAACATTATTTTAGTTTATACGAAAATCGAAACACGGGTCAAATATTTTCATTTAAAGAATAAGTACAAAAAAAATATATCTTGAAAACTCACGAAGTTTACAAGCTTTTTGTGCTATCCCGTTTGGTTTTTTAGTAGGGTATACTTTATTTGAGATTTTGTAAATATTATTTGGTCAAAATGTAACATGGTAACTAATAAAAAAATATTGAAATCGATTCTATTACTGATTCTGAACAAACAGTTCTCAGGTTTCGTATAAACTAAAAATAACATTGTATAAAAAACACAAATGTTGAAAAAATTTGCACGAGCAGGATTTGTACCTGCACCCTTCTGACATACCGGGTCAGGTTCAAATCCTGCTCGTGGAAATTTTTTCAACATTTGTGTTTTTGTAATTTGTTCGCAACAAAATTTGCGTTAAAAATTATATAAACATTTGTATTTTTGTTAAGCATAAGTAGAAAGTTATCTCATAAATTAGTTCGCTAAGTTTAAAAAATTTTGAACCTTTTTACGTGACATCAGAATGTCTAAACGCTCTTAAATCTATTCAGCAGCTTATTTGCATCTTAACAAACTTAAAAACTTAGTTTTACGCAAATTTTGTTGCGAACAAATTACAATTTGAAATAGTGTCGAAGTGGTGTTAAGGGCATGGGAAGTAAACCGAACCCAGTAGTCATGTCAGAGGGCGCGGGTTCAAATCCGCTCGTGGAAATTCTTCACGGCTCTTTTCCACCACCCTAACCCGCTTGTTGTGGCGGCCGCCAACTATGATGTTGGAGGCCTTCCACCAACAAGACGGTATACATCTAGACGTCCTAAGCATGTCCTAGATGACCCCGACGATCCCATAACAGTTGTGAACGCCCCCCCGTCCGATCCTCTAAATGCCACCACACATTTACAGAATTATAAATTAAAATTAGTATTTAATTTTTTAATTTAGTTTAATAATAATTTAAATAAAACGCGGAAAATGAGCTAGTTTATTAATATTTTCAGTTCAGTGGCCTCCGTTTTTGAATCACAGCAACATTAAAGACTTTGGCATCGATGGGGGACGCCATTTCATGCTCAAATTTGATTCGACGATCGCCAAACAAGAGTTGGAACTTGGTGAGATTCTCTTTCAATGGTGGTAGTATTTTATCTAGGAAACAACTAAAAACAGATTTACTTAATAAAAATAAATAGGTAGGTACATGCATTGAGGTAAATATTCCCTACGGGTAAGCACTTGACTTATAGGCTGATAGGGCTGCCATCAGCTAAATTACGGACCCAGGATGAGAACTTCAAAAACCCAGGACATTTGGGTGAAATAAAAAAAAATCCCCGGACTCCCTGGAAAAAAAATATTTAATAGCTGATGATGATGATGAAGCACTTGGCCTTCATTTCACTTGGTCTCTTCACAGGTGTTTGGCACATTCTGCCTCGAAGCTTATGTGATGTGGTCAATTCAATGAGCTTCAGCAGTGACGAGGAAATCTCCAATTTTTTTAATGATCAACTGAGGAACTCGGGAAAGCCTATCATACTATACTGCCATGGTAAGCTCTTTAACCTATCCTACTATTGACCTATTGGAGGAACGGCTTGCGAGTTGTATGTTAAGCAAGCAAGTTGGGTAAGTAATCAAATGAAAATAGTTTAAGCTTCTTGGTGCTTCGTTAAGCCATTAGGGTCATTAAAACCCACCAACCCGCAATGCTCACCGCTCTATATTACATATTACCTTTATCATGTATACGAATTATATTTATGTCATAGCACAGAAAATTATTAACAAATTAGAAACGTTGTATACTATATATATGATATAGTATACTATTATAGTACTTATTAAAGAAAAAAATAAAGTAAAAGAAACATAAAACCTAGCTATAAATAAAAGATATCCTCCAGCTGTGGGCTCATGGGAACGGTCCCAAGAATGCTGGCAACATTATTTCTTTGGATCACCAAGCTAATACGTTGGCAGAGGTAGCTGCCAGCCTTCTTTCATAGTTATATTATCATCATCAGTGTGCCTATAAATTTCCTATACCGTCCACAAGCCATAATATGTATGACTAATGTCAGCTGTATTATTTTAATGCTTATTTATTTTCCAGGGATCAGCCAAAGTCGTGGCAATAATCACAGGACCAAAATGTACAAGGTCATGCAAGACCTGGATGCACACGTCATCACGTTTGATTATCGAGGTAAAAAATAATACTTTGTGTTTTCTAAAGTTTACGCGAACACTACACATTGAAATGAAACAAACAAACGTCAGGATAAACATTAAATAAGTAATGTGTAAAAGAAACGCGAGTAGATCCGTAAAAGTTGTTTCATTTCATAATACTTTGTGTGTAAAAGGAAGCAAAACCTGCTTCACGTTATAACCTCTGTGACACAAAACCACTTGTTTTCCAACGCAAATTCCGCTCGACTCACCACATGATGAAGACCAGTTTCGGTTGACTTCCCCGCCTGATATGCATATTGAAGTCCATGGAGTGGGAATCTTCTCAGAGGTTAAAAGGTTTAAAGGCCGGCAACGCATCTGTGATTCCTTTGGTTTTGCGGGTGTCCATGGGCGGTGGTGATTGCTTCCCATCAGGTGACCCGCCTGCTCGTTTGCCTCCTTCTAATATAAAAAAAAAGTTCTCGCTCTGATTTATTTGTCTACCATCTTCTTCAGGGTCTTCAGGATAAGGATTGTAGACTTATAGGCCTAAAGGCTTTGGGTTCTTCGTAATCTGGTTTTCCAACCTCCCCAAAAGACATACATACACATAGACCCTCTCACGGCCACAAATCTTGGAACAGAACAGGATGGTTTTACCAGCTCATAAACCATTTTTTATACAAACCTTGTCCTGAAATGGCAGCTCAGCTGTTGTTGCAGCTAGTCGCCACAACGCTGCTTTTCAGCTGGGGCTTGTGATAGTGTGAGGAGGTGTCTTAAGGAAATGACCTACATCATAAACATAAAGAGACCCACAGAAGGTAACCTTCATAAAAACGTGTTCGTGAGAGGGTTTCTAAATGCGTTGCTCGAGCCCGGAATGTTAGCTTACCTTCTGTGGGCCTCCTGGGGTTGCTTTAATATTCGGCGGCAGTCGGAGGGGGGGGGGGGGTGCGCCCATAAACCCATAGTTACCCATACCCACGCGCGGAAACCCATAGTTTTTGTTAAAGAACGTGGAACTCGTCGACCGTTGTGGATTATCTGCTATTTTTTATCGTCCGCAGGTAGTGTGCGCGCTGCGCAGGTATAATAATAACCAAACCAACCGAGCTGAGCAGAACAAGTAATCAATCACTACAAAAACCAACAAAAAACCATTGACTTAGTTGACAGTTTCAGTTTTTTTAAACCACGCATTTCAGCGGGGGGGGGGGGGAGGAGGGGGGTGTGCCGATTGAAAGGGGTACCCAACCCTTATTAATTCCTGAATCGTGCCGCCGATTACTAAAGCCAATCCGGCCTCCTTTATTTTGTGCTTACACGCAGTGAGTAAAATACCGTTTAATAATATTCAGGGTTCGCAGACTCGACGAACGTGATGCCGACCAAGATAGGTCTAGTGGAGGACACACTCGCTGTGTACGCGTGGCTGAAGGGAGTCAGCGGCGACGATAGTAAAGTGTTCATGTGGGGTCACTCCATGGGTAAGCCTCGATTAATATCAACACCTCGGAGAATCCTAGAGGGGACGGGGACACGCGTGATGCTATCGCCTCCAGAGAATGTTCGATTACCTACTACGGCTTCATATTCATGTGCCATCTCCTATCAAAGATCGGCCATTATTATAGCCACTTTGGTCCGTGCCCGTGATGTTGCGGCTCGGAAACGTTCTGAAGTATAGCCGACAATGAAATGGCTGTACCACCTTAGAAGTGAATTTTGTTTGCATAAAATAAAACAGCAAGTTCTATTTTTGTTTAAAAGACCAAGTGACAGATACGTTGTCATTATTGAAAATGAGCCTTAACGAAATTTTATTGTTATGGAAGTTTTTGTCAAAAGTGATAAAGCAATTTCATGGTCGACTATACTCAGATCACCACTCCGTGAGGTTACAGAAAGGTTGAGGAACCTTTCTGTAAACTCGCCATGATGTTGTGATGACCGTGATGATCGATTACCAAATGTTTTTTTATTTTTTTTATTTTTATACTTAGCACGGCAAATGACTCTATACCACCTGATGTTAAGTGGAAATGGAGTCCAGACGCGAAGACAACTGGTGCAGCGTGAAAACAACGCAGCATCAGTCAACCTCACTCTGCCGGCTCACAAGGTGCTTCTTCACGCCTCGTTTGAAGGACCCAATATCATAGGAAGGAGGGAAAACGTGTGCTGGTAGACTATTCCATCTTTTGGAGGTGCGACAAAGAAACGAGTCACCAAATTTCTTTGTGCGCGATGGGATATCAGTTCCGGGTTAAGCTAGCGCGGGGCCCGTAGCCAAAGTGTACAAGGGGCCCCTTATATTGCATTTTTGACGACCTCAGTGGTGGAGCAGCTTACACACCGGTTTTCATGGTGTCGCTAATTCGCCATCTTGCCGGGGCAAATTTTGTGTAGCGAGTCATGGACATTGACTGGTATTTACCAATGTATGTTTGTTTTTTTTTTTTTTTTTTTTTTTTGCGAAATAAAAAGTCTTTGTCTTTCTTTGTCTTTGTCTTTGTCTTTATCCGTTAGCCAAATAAGACTTTGAACTGCATGTTGACGTTATATGGTTGTTTTTTTTTTTAGTTGATGGCTTCGTGCGATTAGCACATTTAGCCAGTGTCAAAGTATTTTTTCTTACAAGTAATACATAAATAGACAATATTTCCTTTATGATGATGATGAATGATAATAGAAATGAAAAGTGAGAAATGATATACCCCCCAACCCCTCGAGTAGCTCAGTAAAGATGTGGGGCTTTACTAAGTCCTCACGCGAGCTTCTTGAGAGAATTTGAAAAGTGACGTTGCACTGTTTTGTTTCATTTGCCAACACTTATGCACACTCACGAACACTTAACGGTTAATAATCCACCATTATTTCACATTAATATTCGACATAACACAAATTTTGGAAAATAAAGCAAAACCGCAAACATGACGCTTCACTTTCCCGCCAAGAAGCTGGCCATACTTCAACCTATCTAAAACTGTCAAACTTCTTCAAGAAATAATCAACCTTAAAGGTTCTTGGCTTTTAATACTTTTTAGGTTACAGAAATTCATGCTTAGAGACTTCTTGGCGGAAAAGTGAAGAGTCATGCCTGCGGTTTTGTTTGCTTTATTTTCCAAAATTTGTGTTATGTCGAATATTAATGTGAAATAATGGTGGATTATTAACCGTTAAGTGTTCGTGAGTGTGCATAAGTGTTGGCAAATGAAACAAAACAGTGCAACGTCACTTTTCAAATTCTCTCAAGAAGCTCGCGTGAGGACTTAGTAAAGCCCCACATCTTTACTGAGATACTCGAGGGGTTGGGGGGTATATCATTTCTCACTTCCCAATTCTAATATCATTCATCATCATCATCATATATGAAAATATTGTTTATTTATGTATTACTTAAACTAATGACATGGCAGCATGGTCTATGACCTTAGCCGGTTCCTCAAGGAACAAACTACACTAAAAAAAAAAAAAATGAAGTATGGCCAGTTCTCACTTTGAAATACATAGCTACTATATACTTAGGTGTGTATTTGTGGCTTAGTGGGTAGCTTTTTATTCATTTTTTTCATCACAGGCACGGGGTGCTCCTAGGCGCGGGGCCCGAAGCATTTGCTGCCTCCTGCTATATGGCTATCCAGCACTGGTCATTATATACATAATCTTCAAAGTATATTGAGGAAATTTGATAATTTGTGGTACCTGGTCTGATGTGCATGCGTATGTAGGTGGTGGAGTGATCTGCAAGGTCATGAGCGGGCTGGAGGAGTACAGCTCCTCCCTGCTGCAGCTGGAGAGGCCGCTGCCACTCCCGCGCGGCGCCATCATTGAGTCCTCGTTCACCCACGTCAAGGAAAGCCTGAAGGACTTCACGCCGCTCGACGTGAGATATATTTGTTTATTCACTCTTAATAGGCATCATGGACTTACATCCTGTTCAGCCAACACGCTTATACACCGTTCTCCGTTCACAAAGCCTCTATTGACATGCTATTGACCGTGCATGTTTTGTATGGGTAAGTTAAAAAAATCTCGTTTTCTGACCTATGTTTCTTGGGGAAAGTTGTTCAGATTCATGGTTTGATCAACGTGGGTTGATGCTGCTGCGGGTCTAAGACGGTTAAAAATTACGGTGTATACATTACACATAGTCTATATTTTGACGACCTCCATGGTCGAGTGGATTGTACACCGGTTTTCATGATGTCGCCATCTCTGAGGTCCCGGGTTCGATCCCCGGTCGGGTCAATTTAGAAATTATTGTTTTTCTAAATTGTCTCGGGTCTGGGTGTTTTTTATGTATAATAAATAAGTATGTATTTAAGTATTTTAAGTATGTTTATCCGTTGTCTAGTAACCATATAACGAGTTTCATAACGAAGCTTCTCTTGGGCTAGATAATTGGTGTGAGTGTAGGAAAATTTATTTATTTATTTATTTATTATTATATTATGGTGTATGTATACTATACAACGTGTAACAGAAAGGTGTGGTAAAAATGAAAAGATCCATAGTGTATCCGATCTAGATCTTGATGCAGAGTTACTAAGACATAATTATTCACTTTAATTATTTATGTAATTTTTTTTTTGCCTTTGGTTGATGGCTTTGTGCGAATAGCACATTTAGCCAGTGTCAAAGTAATTTTTCTTACAATTAATAGGTACAATTATATTTCCTTTCAGTAATGATGATGAATGATAATAGAAATGAGAAGTGAGAAATGATATACTCCCCAACCCCTCGAGTATCTCAGTAAAGATGTGAGGCTTTACTAAGTCCTCACGCGGAGACTTCTTGAGAGAATTTGAAAAGTGCCGTTGCACTATTTTGTTTCATTTGCCAACACTCATGCACACTCACGAAAACTTAACGGTTAATAATCCACCATTATTTCACATTAATATTCAACATAACACAAATTTTAAAAAATAAAACAAAACCGCAGACATGACTCTTCACTTTCCCGCCAAGAAGTCCTAAGTAATTTTTATTTCAATATTTCTATGTTATGACGTTGTTCGATGTCGTGACGTCACATCATAGTAAACAAGGCACAGTCCTAGTGGTATAATAACCTCTGTGTTCTTACATTTATGATTACTGCTGCTTGTTTATGTGCGCCTGACGCGCTTTACTTCACTAGATCAGACACTTTGATTTTTTTTTACCACACCTATCTGTTACACGTTGTTTATACTAAAATTAACAAAAAAACATTAAATATTACATATAATTAGAAAACAATAAGTATATAAAAATACAATATTGCAAAAATATAAATATTTAATTATAGCCAAACCTAAAAACAATAACAGTAATAATAAGAAACTTAGCCTAGAGATGAAATAGTATAACCTACATTAAATAATAGATAAATTTTATCTAGGTGGTTGTTAACGACTGCTTATGCAGCCGGGGCCAACGGCTTTACGTGCCTTCCGAAGCACGGAGGAGCGAGAGATAATTAATTTTTGGTCACCCATCCGATGACCGACCATTGACGTGAGATGTGCTATTCTTTAATGGCAGTTTTTTAGGGTTATGGCACCAGTGTTTGAAGAACCAGCAATCGACATTTTTTTCCTTTTATTAAATTAGAAATGAGGAAGTATATCATTGATATGCAGAAGGAACAGCGTGGGGGATAGAACGGACCCCTGAGGGACACCAGCGGTGTATCTCTTGAACATTGCAAATAGAAGCAGTGAATTTAAATTTGATTGTATAATTGCGTAGAGTCAGTGAGATCAGCCACTGATTTTTGACTTTAGCGACAATTGAAGACAGATTACTACATCTACGGTCTTCCAGTAAAATTCTAAAAAAAAATTTTTGGAGAGAATTTGCTTATTGCCTCAGACGGCATTTTCAGCTTCACCGGGCTTTTTTGGGGCGGCGAGAAACTTAAAGGGTTCCTCAAGCCGTGTAAAACGAATCTCAGTTTATAAATTTCTCTGTTAAACAGAATTACAGCTGTCCGAAACGCTATATAATCTATAGAAAAGACTGGCTACGATAATATTTTGAAATTTAAAGAACATTTAAGTCATTTAACTTGGTCTGAAACATATTCGGAGACCGACTTATAAAGCTTTCAATTCTTTTCATGAAACTTTAACCTTATTTTACAAGCTATGTTTTCCAACTAACCAAAAAAAAATAAATAATAAAGGCAAAAACCAAAATTGGATCAGCAGAGGTCTAAAAATAAGTTGCAAAGTAAAAATAAAACTGCGCTTCCAGTACTACAAAAATAAATCAAATTTAAATAAAAATAGGTATGAAATATTCAAAATTGTTAAAAACTTGCATTTATCAGTCTAAAAAAATTGCAAATACAAAATTTATATGCCACAGTAAGAACAAGTGCAAAGCAACTTGGTCGGTAATAAAAAAATAAATTAGCTCCTCAAAGTTAGATGACAATATTGCAAGTCTTAAAATAAATAATGAATGTTTAACGTCACCCAAAACAATTGCTAGTGCCTTCAATAAATATATCGTAGAATCATTCAACATCAATTTAAGTTAAGTTGCAAATTATTCATCAACAATGAATAATTTGCAACTTAACTTTTGCTAACACGATGTTCCTAAGACCTGTGTCTCAAGAAGAGGTAAAAAAAGTTATCATGACTTTAAACAATACAACCTCTGAGGGTTTTGACGGTATTAACACAAAAATAATTAAGGCATGTGTGTCTGAATTAGTACTGATTTTGACGTACCTTATAAACTTATCTTTTTCAACAGGAACTTTTCCTGATGCACTAAAATCGTCCATCGTTAAACCTCTCCATAAAAAAGGCGATAAGGATGAAATCAATAATTACCGTCCAACTGCCTTAATACCGGTCTAGTTTAAAATATTTGAGAAGTGCATGTATTTGAGACTATTAGACTACTGCGACAAGTTCAATATAATAAATAAAGAACAGTTCGGCTTTCAAAAGAATAAGTCGACAACATTAGCTATATTTACATTGATCAATACAATTCTGACAAATATTA
Organism: Eudonia lacustrata; assembly: GCA_947562085.1. NCBI lineage: Eukaryota > Metazoa > Arthropoda > Insecta > Lepidoptera > Crambidae > Eudonia > Eudonia lacustrata. The sequence continues at coordinate 11,901,694 of OX387332.1, read as the reverse complement.
ATGATAATTTTTTGACAACTGCCTTATTTTTTGACTTATCAAAAGCATTCGACTTCGTTTCTCATAGATATTAAAAAAATTGGAGGCGATAGGAATAAGAGGGCTCGCCCTTCAGTGGATATCGTCATATCTCACTTATCGACGTCAGTGTGTTATTATTAATAAAATAGTTAAAATTGAACTTAAATCACACTCATCTGAATTAATTAACAATGGTAGCGGCGTCCCCCAGGGCAACGTTTTAGGTCCAATCCTATTCGTACTCTACATTAATGACATAACAGAAGCGACTAATCATGAATGTTGTTTATTTGCAGATGACATCTCTATTATTTTTACGACTAATAAGAATTATTTTACACTACGTGACCATGAAAAGGACATGAATTATACTATTGATAACATTATGAAATGGCTAGAGAATAATAATTTAAAAATTAATTTACTTAAATCGAATTATATACAATTTAATCAATCAATACATTCTAAATACAATTTTAAATTAAATATTGATAAAATAGAGGAAGTAACACAAACCAAATTCTTAGGGGTTACTATAGACCAAAACATAAACTGGAAACTACATGTACAAAATTCATGCAAAAGGATTAATCAATTTGTATACGCTCTCAACAGATTAAGTAAGGTAACTAACAGGGAGACAACAGTAACAACCTATCGCGCATATGTAGATTCTATATTACGATACGGATTGATAATATGGGGCAATAGCACAGACGCTAGCAAAGCATTTATCGCACAAAAAAGATGTATCAGGGGTATTCCACCTGATGAATTCTGTCGACCATATTTTAGGGGCCTTAATTTGCTACCGCTACCATCTCTGTACATCTACGAGATTAGCATATTTGTATATAACCACATGTACCTATTTAAGAAAGCTCGAGATGTTAACTCTAGGATAAAGAGGAATCCTAATAGATTAGTCATAAGTAATATTCCTAAATCGGAAAAATATAACAAAAGCTGTATTGCCATGTGTGTACGAATTCATAATAAGGTGCTCTGTGAATTCAAGCATCTCAGCTTCAATTTGTTCAGAAGTAAATTATATACGTGGCTTATGGATAAAAACTTTTATGACATTAAGCAATTTCTAAACAATAAAAATTAGATTTAATTGTAACAATTTGCATGCAACTCAAATGTGCAAAACATGAGAACTGTTCTTTACAATTTCAACAACTTTGTATACCATGTTTTATGCAAATAAATATATTATGATTATGATTATGATTATGAAGCATCCGCGGAGGTTTTTTAGAGGAAACGGCATCACGCATTAGTGCGTGTCGCCGTGCCCTCCGAGGGGATCGGATCGAATCGGGAAAAAATATGAGAAGATGTATTAAGTATAGTATTTTAAACCGTTTAATGAAATAAAATAAAAACCGCCTTTGTACGTAGTTATGCCATTATTGGGATAGGTCTGCGATATTATTGGTATATTGTAAGTTTTACATGATTTTTAACCGAATTGAGGCGGTTATCAATTTGGTTAAAACATAAATATATATATTTTTGTGTTTTTTCAGTTTTTTGTAATGCTGCCCCATTTCAAGGCTTTAGTGCGATCAACCTTCGTCTCGGACGCCGACGTAAGAATTAACTCTGCCAAATACGTACAGAGCGTGAAGACAGTGCCATTCCTGATGCTGCATTCGAGAGATGACGACATCGTCTTGCTGAGCTTGGGGCAAAAAGTAAGTCTTATAAATATACAATTTTACTTTAACACATCATCTAGTCTTAGGAAGCTCAAGCGGGAATTGAATCCACGACGCTTGTATTACCGGTCGAAAATGCAAAAAATATGTCATATTTTTTAGGTTAATGAAACAGTCTACCAAATGTAAGTTTAAGCATAAAACAAAATGTGGACTTATATTAATAAGTGGTATAATATAGGCTGATGATGATGATATTATGTACCTATCTAACCGCTACTGTAGTCTAGTGGTTAAGACCACTGGTCTGACCCAGAGGTTCGATTCCCGGGGGGTACCAGTCATGTTTGACTTCTCTTCTATCTTAGCTATCTTATCTAAATTGACAGGTTAGTAAATGGATATTTTTTTTAGCAATTGTCACAACGGTTTTTTTCAATAGAAATTGTATGGGAATAGAAACTATGACGTCACTATTTTGTTCCGTCAATTGAGTGTTTATTAATATTTATAAAATTTATAAAATACAGTGAAAATTAAACGCCCACTCGACTGACCGCTATGCTACCGGGAAGGCTGACGTAAACGCTGAATTTTGTCATTTGAGTGATAATATACAGTAGTTCGATTTCATACTAAGCGCCCGAATCGACGCACGCACACACAGGCGTCGTTTACACGGCCGCTAAGCTATTTTGGAAATGGCAAAACTCCGCAGTGCCACGCCGCGCGCCGCCGGCGCCGGCGAGACTGGTCGAGTGAACTGTCAGTTGTGTCGCGTCGTCTCGCGCCGCTCTGCTCGCGCGCTGTCCGCCCGCCCGCCTTTTGTTTCTTTTTTTAATAACGTGGTTATAATGGCGGCGCGGCGTCACGACAATATTAAACAAACTGCTGTGTTTACGGATGCCTAAACACAACAGTGACAAAACCAACAATGTAATTTTTTGAACTTCCTGCTGAAACACTTTTCTGTTACAAACTTATAAGTAATGTAATTAATAAATAAATATGTTATTAAATGTTATTATGTACATTATGTTTTATTCCTGCACCTAAAACTCCACACATAGGTACTTACAATACAAATCTACACACGCCTGCTTTATTTTTGTAGGCGCCAACACTAGCGCTCCGCCTAGCCGTAGGTATTTAACTCAAGAATACGGTCCAGTTAAACTACTGTATATTATGTGTATTGTGGCGGCACAGTGCGCCATGCTATCCAACGGTCATTGCAACCGATGGCCATGCAGATTCACCTTTGCAGATGAAATACCACAAAATATTTAATTTAGCTTGCTTGCTTTTAGTTTTGTGTCCATGGGCGGCGGTGATTACTTTCCATCAGGTGACCCGCCTGCTCGTTTGCCTCCTTTTAACATAAAAAAAAAAATTTTTAGGTTACAGAAATTTATGCTTACAGACTTCTTGGCGGGAAAGTGAAGAGTCATGTCTGCTGTTTTGTTTTATTTTCTAAAATTTGTGTTATGTCGAATATTAATGTGAAATAATGGTGGATTATTAACCGTTAAGTGTTCGTGAGTGCATGAGTGTTGGCAAATGAAACAAAACAGTGCAACGTCACTTTTCAAATTCTCTCAAGAAGTACGCCCGAGGACTTAGTAAAGCACTCACTCACTTCTCATTTCTATTATCATTCATCATCATCATACAGGAGGGAAATATTGTTCAATTATGTATTACTTGCTATTACTTGTAAGAAATATTACTTTGACACTGGCTAAATGTGCTAGTCGCACGAAGCCATCAACTAAAAGAAAATAATAATAGATAGATAGATAGATAATACTTTTATTGCAACACTAATCATAATAATTGGTTAATGTTTAAAGAGCTGTTAAGTGATTTCATTTTTAAGTTTAATGTTCTGGAATAAAATATTTTTGTTGTCAACATCCCTATTAGGTCCCTTTATCCGAAAAGCGACGACTCTCAGTAGCCGTCCTCATCTTTCCGACCCACATATGGCTTCTTTCTCTTTCTATACTGGTTTTTATTATCCGACTAGCTTTTGATCGCGGCTTTGCTCACATGGGCTACACGACTTGTAATTGTTTTTAATAAAAGCCAAACTTAATTAAGGTAAGTAGGTATCGGTGGGATAATCCTGAAACACTTCATCGTTTCTTACCAGGCCAAATACCAAAACTCATAGATTAAAATTTAAAATTGACAGATTTCCGTACAAACTTTCCTCCGCTATTTCACCTTTTTAAGGGATGTTTTTCGAAAAATGCTACAACACGTCATTCTTTATTTTTATTAAATAATATAAATATCGATTCATAAATAATATATTTTGATAGTTCTTACTTTAAAAATATTTATTATTTATCCAAAAAAAAACCTTCACCCCTTTTTAAAGGAAAAGACCAAATTATTAAAATAAAACTCGACTGCTAAAACAACTATATAAAAAACAATTTTAAACTTGTAAAAACCAGACTAACATAAAAAATAACTGCAAAGAAAAAAAACAAGATCTACGATCCCAGAATTCCATTTGAGCAATGTTGAATGCAACGTGAAATATTTCCTTGTCCGATACCTACACTTAAATAATAAAATCTGTATTAAATGAGTATTTATAAAGACATTTTGATAGTTGTCGCAGGCGGGTACAATCCCAACCAACCAAAGAGAGTGCAGATTTAATTGAGCCAGCCACGTGGCGGACGCTTGGTTGATGATTTTCATGAACTTATCATGTATCAATTTTACTTCAATACTGACGAACTTTCATACTTTCACCCTCTATTTGCCCCCTTTGGGTACAATTTCCGTAAAATCCTTTCTTATTGGCTGGTTACGTAACTGAATTAACCTACAATTTAAATTTATCTAATTAGCTTCAGCGGTTTCGGCTCGGCATTGATGAATCAGTCAGCTATGACAAGTCATTGTCTTTATATATATAAATCTTCTGTGCGTGTGTTTGTAATTGAACTCCTTCTAAACGGCTGGACCGATTTTGATGAAATTTTTTCTGTATGTTCAAGTGGATTCGAGAATGGTTTAGATTTACAATTGGACGCAGTAGGTGGCGCTGCAATAGGGGTCCATCATGGGATACGGGTGTTCTTAAGCGGACGATTATGACGGATTATTTTTAATCGAATAATTTATTTCTTTTCTCTCCTTAGCTGTACGACACTGTGAAGAGTTCCCGCACTGTGAACGATGCTCCAGTAAGCTTGGAGCTGTTCGACGGACGAGGCCACATGTGGATTTGTGACGATGAACGTCTGCCGAAGATTGCTGGGTGAGTTATTGATATATTTAATCCTTACGGGTGAGCGCTTGGCCTTCCTCTCCATCACCATTAACATCACCAGCTCATTTTAATCCCACTGCTGGGGAACAAGCCTTCCCTATGGATGGATAGGGAGAACGGGCCAAAAACCACCACGCAGGTCCCCTGCGGATTGGTGGTTGTTTCCATGACAACAAAACAAACAAATCATTCGTCCGCTTAAGAACACCCGTATCCCATGATGGACCCCTATAGCAGCGCCACCTACCGGGTCCAATTGTAAATCTAAACCATTCTCGAATCCATTTGAACACAGAAAATTTCATCAAATCGGTCCACACACAAGAAGAAGATTTATGTACTAATACATATAAATAAAGATAAAGATATGTCGAAACAAGTATGTATGGATCGTAGCAAGTGGAAAAAAGTGGTCTCTGCCTACCCCTACGGGAAAGAAGCGTGATTTTAAGTATGTATGTACAGTCGGCGGCAGATCAACCTACCCAAATCTGTCAAATTTCTCCAATGAATATTGATCCTTATAACCAAACAATAAAATTCAAAATTGATACGTAAGATATGTCGCGTAAGCGAATTTAAAAACAAAACAGACAGACAACACAATAATTTAATTTTAGTAACGGCAAAAACAATTGAATAAGAATCAAATAAATTAAAAAGGCAGGATTCGATAAAAAAAAATTTATTTGCGAGATTCCGGTCCGTGAGAGGTTGTCTTTATGTGCATTGCTCGGGCGAGTTTGTATCAGAGTGAACGAGAGTGCGGCAACAGTGCCGTGACCTTGAATCGACGTACCGAGCTGTACCTACCGGCTAGGGTTGAGTAACACATAGTTAATTTATTATTGTGTGAATTTGGGTGTCTTTTATATTGTAAACTTACCTTGTTATATCTGTCGGCAAAGTAAAAAAAGGACAAACTGGGATTATGGTTGTGTCGAGACATCCTCATACACAACAGGTTTTTTTTCTAGACATTTTCAACAGGCACAACAAAACTCGCAATCGCGACACCCAAACCAAGAAAAATACGTGTATAGTGATCGGCAGTGACATACTTGTTATCTCCGTTACTTACTACAGCAACATACGCTGCCCGATTCGCGTTTACAGGGACAGCCCGCGCGTCATCGCGTACTCCATTCCCGTGCTTTTTTCTGTGTGCTAATGTAGGTGAACTACGAGCTTGTGTGCGTGCGTTTCGGAGCTCTTGTATGAAGTCAAGTAAGCTTCATACACTCTCGTTCACACTGTTTGTATGAAGCTTACTTTATTTTTAATAAAAGAAGGAGAATAGAGAATCTCCTCATTTCATACCTAAAGCCACCGCTCAACTCGCTCTACTTTAAGGCCGGCGCTGTGTGATGTATCGCCATAACGAACCTTGACATTTTTGTTTCAGGGATTTCATCTACGCACACACGAAATAAGCATAGAACAGGCATCATGTTATTTCGCACGCCTGCGTTCTTACGCAAAGTGCGAAGTCTGTCTGGCGTCATCGAGCATAGTGATAATGAATAAATTTCTTAACTGTTCTTGTTTTTTATTTTTAATATGCTAATGCGGTTATGCATAAGTATAGGTAATACCTTTGATCTGTACAGCCCTGCTACACACAAATACAAATAAATTTATTTGATAAATGCTTACTTACAAACTTAAAAATACTGTGGAAAATAGTGTTATCTCAATATAAGCATAATTTTCAAGGCGGCTGAGATTTTCTATGACCCCACACTAGGCACTGCCTGACCTGTGGCGGTCAAGTAAGACTTTCAAAAGTTAAACGAGTGCCAGCAGTAAATAATAAAATAAAAAATAAAAATAGAGTTATGAATTAATTGTTGTAAAAGGTGCATCACATAGGTACGCATATATCTACTTTAGTGTCTCCATGAATGTCTCCGTAAATTTATAGCTGCACGTCAAAAGAAGTGAGCGAATCTTGAGGCTCGCAATTCTCAAAGAGCATCTCTTAATTTCGCATAACTCTAAAATGCTGTTGTAGATGAATGGGACAAGACTTTAAAGTTTATACTGACACCCCTACCAACCGTTAGGTTATAAAGATAGGTGTCAGACATCCTTGCGCAAGCACAAGGGACTATCTGCGTCAGGCACGCCAGATAAGGACGCGCCGAAGCGCATTCGTCATCCGATACTTTTAAAACTAGTGTTTCGAGCGAGTTGCCCCGTGGACACGTATAGTCCACTACCTAATATCCAGATAGGTTACCAGAGCTGTAAGATCGCTCACTGTAAGAGCACAACTCGCAGTTTCCACTGCTCGGGTCGTCAACTCTAAAGTCGACTACCAAATGTCCTCTTTGGTGGCGGAGTTGTAAGCCCACTCACTTCTCAGTACCCATCCAGGCACCTCATCAGTTCCAAAAATCCTATGCGGCTGATTCAACCGAAAACATTGCATCTAGCGGGCGCCTCTACTAGTTCTCCAGACTAGTAAGTGCCGGATATGTTGTAAGCCTACTCAATGAAAACCACCGAGCAGAACAACCAACTATGGACAACTCACGTGCCCCGCAAATCCTTTCGCTTCGGGCCCCACCGAGATCGCTACTCGGACCCGCTTGCTGTGCCCGAAATGGAAGCCTGGCCAGACCTCAACCAGGCAGACGAACATTTCCCACTTCTACAGCTAACCACTTATCCACCACGAGTCCAACCCATGTCCGGGAACTGCTCGAGACGCCCGCGAAAGCATAACCGCCCCTGCCGGTTATGCCTTCGCGGGCGTCTCCCTAGAATCCGGAACTCCCGTAGTACTCTTGGAAAGACAGCTGGACCCGTAGTTCCAGCTGCCATACCCTACCTATCAGGGTCAGTAGATAGGTATAGTTGATCTGTACAGTCAAAAGCTCATATATTATTATATGGAAATAAAAACTGACGTCACAATTTTGTGCTGTCAATTGGGTGTTTCATCATTATCATCATCAGCCTATTCTAGTCCACTGCTGGACATAGGCCTCTCTCCAAGTGCACGCCACCGAGCACGATCCGCGGCTACTCTCATCCAGCTCTTGCCAGTCACCTTGCGGAGATCGTCGCTCCACCTAGTATGAGGGCGTCTACACCGTTTGCCCAACGGTTGTCGGTTCTGCGACCAATATGACTGGCCCACTGCCACTTCAGCTTGCTTGCATTCATTTGGGTGTTTATAATATCTTTTTTGGGTACAGAAATTCATGCATTCATCCTTCATTTAAATAAAAACGTGGTTAATGTTTTAAAGAGCTGTTACGTGACTTAATTTTTATACGTTTCATGTTCTGGAATAAATTATTGCTGTTGTCAGCTATAATTTATTCCAGAACATGGTATTTATTACTCATTTTATGTTAATATATTCCTATTTAATATTCCATACGTACTTATTAAAAACACTGTCATAAGTATTAGTTGAGTTCCAAACAAACGTTTATCTTTAAATGTTTTCTAGTAACTGTCAACATCTGTCTGTGTGTGTCATCTGTCTGTGTTCCCCGTGTGGTGCCGGGGATAAAGAATTGCACCACCCCATCTCTTCCCATGGGTGTCGTAGGAGGCGACTATGGGACCATTCTAGAGGATGGGCAGCAGCGTCTCTCTGTGATTATTCTCACCTTACTGCGATCGCCAACCCGCCTGCCAAGCGTTGCGATTATGGCAAATTCCCCTCAAATGATTTATCCTTGAGGGAGGCCTTTGTCCAGCAGTGGACGACTTTTTGTCTGAGACGATGACGATGAACTGTCAACATCTCTGAATTCCCCTTAAACTTATAAACTTTCATTAAAATCTGCTTATTGGTTGAACATTTGTATGAAATACCGAAATGTGAAAATATAAAAGGATATAGGGGATAAGCGCCAAATTTAAGTTTGCAATTTCACAAAAACTGACATAACTTTATTTTGTTTTTCGTTTTTGATAAAATCTAAACGGATTGTAGGGAAAAAATCATTTTATTTAACTTTTCCGTATTTACAAGTTTCTTTATGTTTTAACTGCACCATGGCAGATTAAATTGAAAGTTGTTTTTGTCGCTTATGTTAAATGGTTTTTTTTCTTTATGAGTAATAAATAAGGTTTAAACAACGTTCAAATGTATAAAATTTGTAAGTTACATTTCGCTAAGCTATACCAGGAGGTAATAGGGTATAACCCGTTGGTATAATAACTTCATGGGTATAACCGACACATACCTACTAATGGATTCCGGGAGGTTAAGAGGCATAACTGACAGTACACATTCTTTATCTAATAGGCAAAAAGGTATAACGGACCTCGATTTTTTTTACAACAAGTATAAGTAAAAGATTTTTGATTTGGGGGTTAAAGTTACTCGTGTCCGTAGGTTTACCCTTGAGACCCTACACGTGACCCCTGGGTGGTGCTAAATGAGTGACATTGTCTGAGTGGTAGAGCCACGCTGCGTTGCAGCACGAAATAGGCCGGCTCGCCCGGCGTAATACCACCCTCTCACAGAATATCGGCGTGAAACAACGGCACTCGTTGCTGTTGTGTTTCGTCTGGTGAGTGAAAGTACCGGAGGCCCATCTCTCACCCCTCCCCCTCCCAATTCCTACTCCCTCCTCAAGATCCAACTCCTTCCTCAAGGTCGGCAACGCATCCGCGATTACTTTGGTTTTGCGGGTGTCCATGGGCGGTGGTGATTGCTTTCCATCAGGTGACCCGCCGCCTGCTCGTTTGCCATCTTTTAACATAAAAAAAGAAAAGATGATATTCGGAACATAACATAATTGAGAGATATGGAAAAAGGTAATAAAAGTCATATTACTTACCTATTATTGAGAGGATAAGACTCACAACCGACACTAAGTATATACTGCCATCAATAAACATGTATTTAAGGAACAAAAATGTTATTCTTTTGCAACAGAGATTGCACAATACTGGGAAGTGTGCAAAAGTAAGAGAAACAGTTTTCAATGTTAACAATTATCATTATTTTAACCTTTTCACCGCCCAACTATCCTGAACGCGATGTCCCGCTGTACGCCAACGTATAAATGTATTTTAATAAAGTAGGTACAATGAAGAACTTCTATAGAAGTGCTGGCGTGGACGGCACGAAAATCTCGAACTTCTATAGAAGTTGTTGGCGGTAAAAAGGTTAAGAAAGAGGTAGGGTATAAGGGACTATAGGAAGAGACTGTAGTATCAAATGGTAATAGAGTAAAAGCGACAGCGTACTCTTAAATTTACAAAAAGTAGTAGGATATAAGCGACAACTTAAGTATTATATAAAATAAAATGGAAATAGGCTATAACCGACACTAAAGTATTTTTAGGACAAAAGAAAAGAAGCATTAGCACCAAAACTCAACAAAGTTGAAAGGAGTAGAAAGGCATAAGCTCCCTAAAAGTCTGTGTGGGTTCAAAGTAAAAAGACATAACCTACCAAGAACCATGAATTGAACGGTTTTTACACAGGCTTAAGTGTCATACTAAATAAAAAGACCCTGCAGAATCTTGTTGCTTATATCAAATGAAAATTCAAGTGCAGAGCTGTCGGCTAGGTCGTAAGCGACTATAAAACTCATAGTAGAGACGTTATCATATATCTAACGTTTAGCAACATCTGCGTTAAACCGATGAAGGTGACTAATTCTCACCACGAGATATCACTTACAACAAATTATTATCATCACATTATTATTAATTTTATTAGTTAGGACCTTGTGGAAAGTGTCCTGCTATGATAGGGCATTTTCCAATATTTTTGACGCTGTAAGGGAGAAAAGAGCTGGACACTTTCTGAGTTTCTTGCCGGTTCTTCTCAGTACAAGATCTCCCGCCCAGAGTAAACTTACGAAGCGATGGCATAGTGACATTCACAAGAGCTAAGTACTTGTAGCCTAAACTGAATAAATTATTTTGAATTTTGAATTTTTTGAATTTTGAATTTTGGGAGGACTTTTAATTGGCTTTCTGTTATTGTTTTTTAGTTTTCACGTTGTGTCATAGCTGTGTTTAGGAAGACCTCTTAAACAACAAGTGCTCCTTTTTCTCGAGGAGCTCGATGGCGCAGTGGATAACGCGCCCGGTCTGCGAATGCTGAGGTTAAGCAACTTTCGCAAAGGCCGGTCAACGGATGGGTGACCAAAAATGTATCATCTCGAGCTCCTCCGTGCTTCGGAAGGCACGTAAAGCCATTGGTCCCGGCTGCATTAGCAGTCGTTAACAACCACCGCACCGCACTGGGCCTGCGTGGTGGTTTACGGCCCGTTATTCCTATCTATCCATAGGGAAGGCTCGTGCCCCAGCAGTGGGGACATATAAATGAGCTGATGATGATGCTCCTTTTTCTCTTTATCAAAGACATTGGTAACTCATTTTTGACCCCGTAAATTCTCGAACGGTATGTAATGTAGGTAAGTATCTTAAAAGCTTTTTTTATTATTTTGCGTATCTTCATAATCAAATTGAAAATAATGCAAAAAATATTATATTTCATTGTGTGTGTACTTATTTCATTTTTTATTTTTTTTTTTATTAGAAGGAGGCAAACGAGCAGGTGGGTCACCTGATGGAAAGCAATCACCGCCGCCCATGGACACCGCAAAACCAGAGGAATCAGATGCGTTGCCGGTTTTCAAATGAATAAACCACAGCAGCGCTAATGGGCTACCATTTATGTATTTAAAAGAAATAGCAAATTTAGGTGACAAAAAATATTTATAATTTACGTGTCCCTCAGGTTATATATACGAACACAAGAAAATCTCGTCACCGCGATTCAGCGACATACACTTAATAGCATAGCGCCATCTATTAGCGGAATTACGAACTAACTATACGGCTTTGGCCTTAACATATCGCCCACCAAGGACAAGCTGAACTTGTCCTTCAATGAAAACTACATCTTATAGGTACAGGTAGGAAAAACAGAAACAAATCAACATAAGATATAACAAAAAAATGCAAAACATCGCCCACCGTGAACCGTTCATATACATAGGACTTAATAATATAACCGCCTACAAATCTTAAGATAAACAATCTTTCATACTCTGTAGAATATACAAACAAAATCTTAAAATAAAACAGATTTTATTCCGTTATAGGGAGGAGACAAATCTTAGATATAGGTCTTTTCAAAACACCGTTTTTTATTTTTAGACTCACGACTCTAACAATGTTATCGCTACCAGGGTGAGTTGCAATCACTCTGCCATAGAGCCAACGACCAGCCGGTAAATTATCCTCCTTCTCAACAACTACATCACCAACTTTGGGTTGAGGATTTTGGGCTGACCATCTATAGCGTTGGTAAAAGTGTTGCAAGTACTGACGCGACCACTGTCGCCAGAAGTCTTGGAGCATTTTTTGTGTATATTGCCATCTACGTAAAGAACTTATATTAGATTCTTCGTAGTTTACATCAACTAGCGCTTCACCTACCAGGAAATGACCGGGCGTTAACACGTTTACGCTGTCATCATCATTGCACGTTAATGTTGATAGAGGTCTGGAGTTTAGGCAGGCCTCTGTTTGAGCAAGTACCGTGGACATTTCCTCGAAAGTGAGCGTAGAATTTCCAATCACTCTTCTTAAGTGGTACTTAACGGATTTAACACCCGACTCCCATAGACCACCAAAATTGGGAGAACGTGATGGTATAAAATGCCAAGTGCATCCATTTGTGGCTAAAGTTTCTGAAACTTCTTGTATCATAGAACTCCTTTCCGATGTAAATAGTCTTTTTAATTCACTAGCAGCTCCGACAAAGTTGGTTGCGTTGTCGCTCCAAACATCAGTACAATTCCCTCGTCTAGCCACAAACCGTTTGAAAGCTTGCAGAAATCCTTCCGCAGTCAGATCGGACACCACTTCCAAATGCAAGGCCCGAGTGTCCATACACACAAATATACAAATGTAACCCTTCTGTGATTTGTGACCATGTCACTTTTATTTCTAGATCACCGGTGAGGTTAAAAGAAATCGCCTTCCAGGCATGCCGTCGGCATTAAGTTTTATAATGCCCCCAAGAACATTATAAAAAGCCCTCTTTAAGAGAAACTAGCTGTGCTCGCGACTTCGTCCGCGTGAAATAGGGACTTTCGGCAGAATTTTAAATTTTTTAGGCTCTTGTTCCCGTTTTTGCAATACTTTTCATTGATGATTCGCTCCAATTGGTCGCAGCGTGATGTTTTATAGCCTAAAGCCTTTCTCGATAAATGGACTATTCAACACAAAAATAATTTTTCAATTCAAACCAGTAGTTCCTGAGATTAGCGCGTTCAAACAAACAAACTCTTCAGCTTTATAATATTAATAATTAGCTTTGGTGCAGAGCATTGCGAAGGGTCACTTATAATTATTCTCTTTGCATTCTCTTTGACAAAATAGGTTATATAATGTCTTTCTAAAGTAAAGACAGAAAATTTGACAGCTACAGTCAAAACAAAATTGGTCGTCGCTTCAAAATGAAAAAGTATTAAAAAATCACAATTTTTTTACATAAAATTTTTAAAATCAAATAAAATAGTAAAATGAATGTAAAAAATAAGGACAAAAAAAAAAGACTATTAATTTTGCACGATGATTGGGTAAGTAGACTAAAAAGCAATTTACCTTTAAACTGTCCCACTGCTGGGCAAATGCCTCCTTCACTGAAGTCAAGTCATCACCACAATTGATGGGTATTGGCTTAATCACCATGCTTGCCAAATTCGGGTTGGTGAACACAAACCCGGGCTATGCATCGAACTGTCTGAAACTAACTTTAGCCGATCTGAAAAATTGAACCCGGGCGCCCCGTATATCGATCTAAGTGCTTTACAACTCTGACACTGAAATGAAATGAAATGAAATATTTTTTTTGAAATGAAATATTTATTTGCTATAAAGACACGGTTTACAATGTTGGTATTGAGAAACATTTTTTTTAATAGTGCAGGCGTGCTCTGCCGATTTATCAGCATGCAAAAACTTTAAAATTAAATCTAACAGCCATGACAAAAATTATAGGACAATAAATCATAAATCATAATACTAAAAAAATAAAATAAAAACCAAATACATGTCTAAAATTCAAAATATCATTGAAAAAAATATATTAAAATGGTAAGCACATAAATTAAATTAACACATAGACAACAAAATAATATAGATTCAATACAAATAATAGTTATAGTAATATTATGCTTGCTGCGTGTCAAAAAACTCTTTTAAATTATAAAAACTTTTTTCAATAAGCCATTTTTTTAATATTTAGAAACAATGTTGTAGGATGCTGTCTTATATCAATGGTTATTCTGTTATATATCTGAGACATCTATATCTACTTTCACACACCTTTCACAATAAAGCCACAAGATGTTTACTTCAGTCCCTTGAAGTAACGCCTAATAATTACCTATTGAACAGTTGCAATAAATTGTATTTTTTCAAATTGTAATATTTGCGTAAAATTATATGTAAGTAGATAATCATAAATTGTATTTGTTTTTTCGTTAATTGTATATTTGTTTTGAATAAGAAAAGTATTTAAATAGTATATTTTAATTAATGGAATCAGGCGTTATTTTGCGGAAATCCATAGTACATAAAAATGTAATTTAAATAATATGTAGTGTTAATTCCGCTAACTCACTCGTTTATACAGCTTGGATGCAGTACGCATGCACCGCCCTCCCGCCCGCAAAAAGTATGCACATGCAGGAGATACAATGCGTGCAAGCGAAAATGCACACCAACACCAATACCCGACACGTGTTTCGCCCCTCCACGGGGCATCCTCAGGAGCTGTTGACTGGTCGAGAGCTGCGCACCGACTGTTACGGCTACGCAGCTCCCGGCCCCTTTTATAAAGCGCCATCGTTTGACATTTGTGACGTACTACCCGCGACAATACGTAATAATTTGTTTGGTCATTCAACAGCGCATGACTGTCATTATTATGTTTCATTATTTCTAATTGCTCCAACACACACAACCGAAAACTTTTATTACAAACATGCAAATTATTATTATTATATTATATTATTATATTTTAGTCCACATTGCATGCCGTGGCAGCCTATAAGTAAGATGACACTTATACTTAAGTCCATTTTTGTACAAAAACAACTTTAATTTAATTTAGTGTTAATTTTGTGGGTTGTCCTATTAAATAAAATAAATAAAGATGTGAGGATCTTATCTTAGAGGGGCCTGCTGAGGTTTCCCTCTGCCAGTAGCACTTCGGACCCATCGGGATCTTTTGTGCAACCCCATCCTTTCACTCTTCTTTCTCTGTAAAGATAGATGCTATAAGTTTGGCAACATCTTCGAGAGCAAAGAGCCTGAAGACTTCTGGTTTCAGGGTGCCTATTGTGAGTTTTATTAACTAACCGTATTCATTCGATTATTAGGTACCTAGGTTTACGAAAACGAAAATTAGTGTGGCATTGAAACAGCGTCTCCTGGCGACTTGAGAAGAGTTACAAACTTGTCATACTATTACTATTAATTTTTTTTGAGTGGTAGAGCCTAGCTGCGTTGCAGCACGAAATGGGCCAGCTCGCCCGGCGAAATACCACCCTCTCACAGAATATCGGCGTGAAACAACGGCACTCGTTGCTGTTGTGTTTCGTCTGGTGAGTGAAAGTACCGGAGGCCCATCTCTCACCCCTCCCCCTCCCAATTCCTACTCCCTCCTCAAGATCCAACTCCTTCCTCAAGGTCGGCAACGCATCCGCGATTTCTTTGGTTTTGCGGGTGTCCATGGGCGGCGGTGATTGCTTTCCATCAGGTGACCCGCCTGCTCGTTTGCCTCCTTTTAACATAAAAAATTACAAATTCTCGTTATCGTTAACCTGATAGAATGGCGAATGAAACTCGTACTAGGCCGATCCCAGGAGTCCCATTCTTTTCCAACCCAGAGAGTATCAGTCGCAGGTGGGTAGGTGCCGCATTGACTCTGTTTCCTCTCCACATGCTCTACACAAGGGGTGTATTATGCTGCCATTTACTATCAGCAGCGAAGCAAGCACCCTGTATTAGTATGATTACTATAGCCTTAACTATCCTACTTCTGGGCAATGGCCTCTCCATACTTTTTCCACACGGTGTTCTTTATACTTGGTAGCGTGGCTATCATCATCATCATCATCATCACCATCATCATCATCATCATTATCATCATCATCACCATCATCATTATCATCATCATCATCATCATCATCATCATCATCATTATCATCTCAGCCAAAAGACGTCCACTGCTGGACAAAGGCCTTTCCAAGGAACTCCACAATGACCGGTTTTACGTTGCTCGCATTTAGCCACCATTTCTAGTAATTTTGACGACCTCCTCCTTGGTCGAGTGGTTTGTACACCGGTTTTCATGGTGTCGCCATCTCTGAGGTCCCGGGTTCGATCCCCGGCCGGGTCAATTTAGAAATTATTGTTTTTCTAAATTGTCTCGGGTCTAGGGGTTTTCTATGTATAATAAGTATGTATTTAAGTATTTTAAGTATGTTTATCCGTTGTCTAGTAACCATTTAACGAATTTCATAACGAAGCTTCTCTTGGGCTAGATTATTGGTGTGAGTGTAGGAAAGTTTATTATTATTATTATCTCTTTATTAATTTTTTTACATATTAATTTACATTTTTAAATATTTTCTAAAAAACAAAACAAACATTTAAAAATATAAAAAATAGGGGTCCACCGGCATCGGGACCAGGGTCCAAACTACCGACGATTAGGGCTCCAGAGACAGGAACCTCCTCACAATGCGTGCCGTATCGAGGAGAACTGCCTTCTGAATCAGGCCCTTGATCCAGCCGCCTAACGAGAGCCTTATGAGATGTTGATCGAGGCTTTTGGCCATCAGGCCGTTGGCCGTAACAACAATCGGCATGATGACAGCCGAGTCCACATTCCACATGTCGACAACCTCATGTGCTAAGTCGAGATATTTGATTTGTTTCTCTTTCTCAGCTTTCACGAGGTTTTCGTCATGGGGAATGGTGATATCGACAATCATCGTGCGGCGCGCTAATCGATCTATCTCCACAATGTCTGGCTTATTAGCTACAATAGTCCTGTCAATAATGATTATTATTAATATTATTTGTATGTGTGTGTTTTTTTTAATTTAATATTATTATTATTATTATCTCTTTATTTCTTTTTTTTTATTATTATTATTATTATTTATCAATCCATGCATGGCTATGTTTCGGAATTATACACCTTGCTCACACGTCTCCACATTAGACTAACACCAACAGTCAAATTTCCTCAAAAGATTTAGAACTTTATGTCTAGGATTAATGTCGCTGTTTTGCAACAATCGGCATTTTCCTTGATAGACCTTCTGCTACGGAGCGTTATGGTTTAATATTTATTGATGAAATTTGTCAGTTTTCGTTAGGTTGATATGCAAGCCTCTGTACCTGTATATTATCATGTAGCTGTGCCAATTGCAGGGCCATATTGGTGACTGGTGCGTCGCTCACGGCCAGTCTGCTGGTTGTGCAAGTGGCTGTGCTGCCGCTCCTCTTCAAGTATAGCAAGGCGGTGCAGAGGAAAATGGTGTTTTCCACCTGCAGTCAGTATTATATTATATATCGTTATCGTCATTATCGTCATCATCATCTCTATCAGGTGATCCGCTAGCTCGTTTCCCATCTCCTGGAGGTATCAAAAATTACTATAATTTGATTCATTATTTTTCTTACATGACGCCTATTAAAACGCAATACCAATAGCTTGTAAGACCAAATGTTTGCTAAGATTTTTTTATCAGGCGTTATCTACAAATTGCACATTGCATGTGTTTCAGTAAATTATCCCAGAAACTTGGACTATGACAATCCATCGAGCTGCAACGTGATTGGTGGCAGGAATTTCAAGGTTGAATTTGAATCTATAACCGATAACTGTCCTATAAAATTGGGTAAATATTGTTGCCATGTTTATTAGCTTTTTAGTATAGGTAGGTAAGTATATCTCTTCTATGGTAAGATTGGCAAAAATCCTTTCTTTGTCGCACCACCAAAGAATGGAATGTTCTCCCAGCACACGTATTTCCTCCTTCCTACAACACTCTTTTAAGTGACGTGTGAAGAAGTAACTTGCGGGTTGCCAAGGCAAGGACGGCTAGTCACGAACTAGCCTTTTTTAAAGATTGCTGATTGCCTCTTACGGCATTTTCAGCTTGACAGGGCTTGTTTGGGGGCGACGAAAAACTTAAAAGGTTCCTCAAGACGTGTGAAACAAATCACCTTCATAGGTATTCTAGAGGGAACGGCATCACGCACGCACTAGTGCGTGTCCCCGTGCCCCACTAGATTCTCCATAGGGTTCGAATCGGATCGGTAAGTCACTAGCCTTCCAGGATTGTGTCACACTAGCGTAGCACTATCTTTGCATCTCGACTCTGCTTCTGTTTGACATCAGTAAATTAGCTACATCTTCTGAAAAAAAAACTAAAAAATATACCTACCTTTATTCCCCTCCTTTTAACCAAGTAACACCGGCCCATGATACCTGTTCAAACGAACTTTGAACATTTGGTCAGCGACGGACGCTGGCCTACTTCATCCGACTGCAAGAAAGCGCTACGTTGCTAGATACACGGACAAAACCATAATCTAATACCTATTTACTTGTGTGTAATATAGAGCTAGCTCCGTAGGAACTTAGGGACTTAGGTTCTGTAGGGATTAGGGAATTGAATAGGGTAGCTCTAGTCCTCTTCCTGTAGTATAACAGCTGCACAATACCTATAACACAAAATAAGGAGCTTGTAGAAGGTATAGGCTTCATACAAACGTGGTCGAGCAATGCACATGTTAGAAACACATCAAAATTTCTTATTTAAAAAAAAACGACGGGTTGCACTCCGGGAGTGCCGGCAGAAGTGAAAACTTGAATATTAATTAACGTTGTGCATTTTTGATATTTTGGAATGTTTAGGGAATAATTTTGCACGAATTGCTTCAATTAACAGTATAAAAGTACTATTATTTATGTGGTAGAATACAATATTTATTTATTGCGCTATCGTACACAAACATGTCAATTTATATTACATTAATAAGCACTCGAACATTCGCGCAAGCGCCCTGCGCCGCCTAAACGAAAGAGCAGGCATACATTTTCGCCGTGCCGTAGAAAGAGAGGGGGATACTTCCTCTCCTACGCCGCGCCGGCTGTCTACTCTCCATCCGTCTTACGAATTTTCGATCAGGCCACGTGTCCTGCCTGACGCCTGACGCGAGTCACGTGTCCTGACGCGAATTTAACATTTTTTACCCATTATAAAAAAAGTGTACAACGCGCTAAAGAAGTTTTCACTTCAAAATGGAAATATTATGCCATATACACAAATTTTCATCATTTTATATGTATTGTAACTTTAAAACATCAATTAGCTTTTAAACAAGGGTATGGCTAGATAATACTCTATTTTGCCATTAACTAACAATTTAAATTTATCATAAAGCATAATAATTTGTCTCTAAACTGTATTAACAGAGGTACAAACTATTTATTTTTATAAAGCAATAATAATCATATTCTCAAAACATTTATTCACTTCATAGTATTAGCATAGCATCTTATTTGCTTTAACTTAAATAACAATTAGCTTTAAATAATAAACACAAATACTTATCTGAAAATAGCAATAGTTGGTACTCAGAGCCAGACACACTGACAGAAGGCGAAATAGTAACCGATCGCTTCGATTGCCACCGATACAAATGAAGCCTTCCCGCGCTGCACTGCCCGTGGAAGAACAAAGATGGCGGTCGGTTCACTAGCGCCCCACTTCTGACTACCGTAGTTATCAATACACAAACATTATTCCCGAAATAAAACTATGTCAAGTGGCTGTGTTTAGTAAATTCAGTTGTTAATTCACAAGCGAGCGTCCGACGCCAAACACTAAACACTAAACACTGCTGTCCAGACCTGTGTAGTGCAGCAGTGCAGGCAGGCTGCGAGTGAGGGGAAAGGGAGGGCGCGCGGGACGTGGTTACTCGCAATCCACTCGCAAAAAAATAAAACCCGCGTCTAATCACTTTACTACGCAGGTTACTAATCACTCGCACTAATCAATCGCTGTCCACACGAGTTTACTCACTTTTACGTTTACACACGTTTACTTACTTTAATCACTAATCAAAGTGAAAACAGGCCTTTATGTCAAGATTTCACCTGTCGATTTTTGACATATTTGTAACTTTTATTAAACAGCCTAAGCGCGACAATTCTACAGTTTTGTCGTTTTTTGACATATATGTCGAATTGTCAGCTTTATTAAACGGGGCCCAGATTATTGAGTTATTATAATGTACTACCTACGTACTAGAAGAGCTATCCCAAGCAAAAGTATTGTTCTATTTTGTTAGAAGTTAAAACAAAAGTGCGCTGCAGCGCTAAAACAATAATTTATCGTCTTTCTGAACAAACCAAACATACAGCGCTAGACCGCTTCTAGAGTGTTGTTTTCTCGCAACCAAAAGGTCAAAAGCGCCGCCATTTGTGCGGCGCTTACGCGTTTTGTTCAACCATGTTCAACGTAGTGCCGAAACATGGCCGCCGCCGCTTCATGTCTCGGTGATTTGATAAAATAATCAGTCAAATGCATGTTAAATCGATAATTTAGTGCGTTTTACAGGTGAAAAGTGATTCCTTTGCTTTTTTTTCCTCGAAGCGCTCCCATTTTGGAGCGCTCCCAACGAAGCGCCCCAAAACTATTCCTCGAAGCGCTCCTTTTAATAACTGCTAATAAAAGGAGCGCTTCACAGTTAAACATATTAAAATTTTATTCCTCGAAGCGCTCCCACGTTGAAAAATAGGGAAGAGCATGAGGTAAACGTACCGAGTTGTGACGTCTTCTCTCATACGTAGGTACCTACTACGTAGTACGTTATAACCATAGATCGGAATAGGTAGAGTTTTTCCTGTGAATTGCGTCATAACGTTATCAATAGTATGGATAACCCGATAAAATAATAAGAGAAAATACACTTTTAACTCTTTTGCACGTCAGACTATCATGGTGTGATTTAGGTGATCGTTACTGGAGATTATTTTCCAAAATCTTATACTTTGTTTTATCCAAGTTTTGGAAAAAACAAAGTTTGCTTAAGATTATCCATGCTATGCTAACATAGCAAAGGTATGTCAAAAAACTCTACCTAATCCGATCTATGGTTATAACTCAATACAACAAAATACAAATACGGGTTTTGTTTTTTTTTACTCAACTTTTTCTTTTTAGAGCTCTTATTTTATTGTAAACTAGCTGTGCTCGCGACTTCGTCCGCGTGGAATAGTGACTTTCGGCAGCATTTTTAATTTTTTAGGCTCTTTTCCCGTTTTTGCAACATTTTTCACTGATGCTTCGCTCCTATTGGTCGCAGCGTGATGTTATATAGCCTAAAGCCTTCCTCGATAAATGGACTATCCAACACAAAAATAATTATTCAATTCGAACCAATAGTTCCTGAGATTAGCGCGTTCAAACAAACAAACAAACAAACAAACAAACTCTTCAGCTTTATATATTAGTATAGATTGTTTCATCTCGCCCTCGGGACCATGTACAGTTTAGCAACTGCACAATATAGGTAGAGTCAAATTACTGTTTCTTACGTATCAGCACTTACCGCCACAATGTGATTTAATTGCTATTTATAGCCAGTTATGCGAAAGCCACTAATCAACAAACATTTTTACTGTTATTTTAACTTTGTGATTTTAAATAAAACTATAAACCAGTGACGCCGTTTAACTCAACTAACTAACATCTTAAGGCTATAGGGCACAAACCCTACAAATACAAATACTTTATTTGCTAATAAATAGGGTGGTTACAATATGGATGTTATCAAGATATTATGTAAAGTAGCTTATAACCTATTTAGTCATAGGTATATATAATGACATGCAAATTAATGTAACATTTTCATTTATTACATTATTATATTATTATTATACTCTATATTTATTTTCTTTCTTAAAACTAGATTTTTATAATATTTTAATATAAAAACAATAAAACATTATAAAAATCTAATCCTAGAGTACCGCCAGCAGCGAGGCAGGGCCAAGCTATCGGTGGTCAGGGCTGCAGAGTGAGGAACCTCCTGACAATACGTGCCGTGTCAAGGAGTACTGCCTTTTGCATCTGACCCTTGACCCAACCTTTCAGCGAGAGCCTCTCAAGGTGTTGATCGAGGCTCTTAGCTAAAAGACCGTTTGCCGAAACGACTATCGGTACAATAATGGTTGAATCCACATCCCACATGGCGGTAACCTCGTGAGCCAAGTCAAGGTACTTACTGAGCTTGTCCTTCTCGGCTTTCACGAGGTTCTCATCATGAGGTATGGTGATATCAACCAGTATTGCCCGGCGCTGGGATCGGTCGACCACCACGATATCAGGCTTATTGGCGACAATAATCCTGTCCGTAATGATAGAGCGATCCCAGTAGAGCGTTGCATGATCATTTTCGAGAACTGGCGCAGGTGCGTACTTATAGTACGGCATCTCCGATTCCCCTGTGTGGTGCCGGGGATAAAGAATTGCACCACCCCATCTCTTCCCGTGGGTGTCGTAAAAGCCGACTAAGGGACCATTCCAGAGGATGGGCAGCAGCATCTCTCTGAGGTTACACTCAACCTACTGCGATCGCCAACCCGCCTGCCAAGCGTGGCGATTACGGCAAATACCCCTCATATCCTTGGGGGAGGCCTTTGTCCAGCAGTGGACGTCTTTTGGCTGAGATGATGAGATGATGATGATGACCTCCGATTCAACGAGGCCATATCCAAGAGCAAGTTGCTGGTGAATTATTCTGGCTACTTGGTTGTGTCTGTGCAAATACTCTCCGTTAGCAAGATGAGAACAACCAGAAATTTATTATTATTTATTTATTTATTATTATCTCTCTATTTATTTTTTTACATATTAATTTACATTTTAAATATTTTCTAAAAAACAAAACATACATTTAAAAATATAAAAAATAGGGGTCCACCGGCATCGGGACTAGGGTCCAAACTACCGGTGATTAGGGCTCCAGAGACAGGAACCTCCTCACAATGCGTACCGTATCGAGGAGAACTGCCTCTGAATCAGGCCCTTATTATTATTATTATTATATTACATTTATTAACATTTTCATTTTCGTTCGTTAATTATGGCTAACAATGGCTCCGACTGGTTCCAGATGGTCCGAGATTCCGTGTCCGTGAGAGGTTGTCTAGTGTGCGTTGTTCGAGCGCGTAATTACCCGCCCGATCCTCTAAATGCCACTACAGATTTACAGAATACACTAAAATGCACACTAGTTTAAGCCCAAGACACCATACTCGTACAAGGGTACGACGAGCCGGTTCACACGCGCTCTATACCAAGTATACCTCCACCACAGCCCGGTCTACCCGAGCCGAGGTCCGAGCCTTTGGAGGCGCCGCCTTCGGGTTGTTTAGCTCCCCGATCCAATCCGAACCCTTCGGAGAATCTAGTAGGGCACGGAGACACGCGCTAGTGCGTGATGCATGCCGTTCGTATCCCTCTAGAAAACCTTCGAAGGTGATTCGTTTCACATGGCTTGAGGAACTCTTTTAAGGTTCTCGCCGCCCCCAAACAAGCCCGATGAACTTGAAAATGCCGTTTGAGGCAATCATCTCTCTCCAAAATAAAGGTAGGTAGGTATTAAGCTTACTTTCGGGGTCCTTATTTTTTGCCTATACTAAGTACCTACCTAGTTACCGTTAAAAAAATTGCTTAAAATGAAACGCGAAAACATAAAAATGTAGGCGAATGTAAAATAGAGTTATGACTTTTATTTGTATAGGGGCATGGCACATTGTTCCCCGTTCAATGTTCCGAGACGTTTTCATCGTGAGAGACTATGACAAGCTGGACGAAAGGCTGCACGAAGAACTTGGCAGGACGCAGAACACTGTCGTCTTGTACTGCCACGGTAAATAGAAATAGTTTATTGTCTATAGCTATAGTGCATACCACTACATAACGTAGAGGTATTCGACACAGTGCCTAAGCACAGAGTTTGAAACCACACTTCGTTTCCAAAAATAAAGATCTTCATTGAAATTTTGCTTTATGAAAGCTAGGAAACAGGTCAGAATTCAATTGATGTTAAAGGCAAAAATCAGTTACTTACAGAATCTTATTTTTAATGGTTAAAGAAAAAAAGTGCCGATCTCAGGTTCCTGTTGAACACTGGTGCTACACATACATAGATACATACATACATACATAGATACATACATACATACATACATACATACATACATACATACATACATACATAGACACATACATACATACATACATACATTCATTCATACATACATACATACATACATACATAGACACATACATACATACATACATACATTCATTCATACATACATACATACATACATACATACATACATACATACATACATACATACATACATGTCTTCCATAGGGGTAGGTAGGCAGAGATCACTTTCTACATACCTATCTATAAAGCGTTTATTTTCAGTAGAATGGGCTACACTTAGATGAATGATTGTCATCTTTATCTAAGACTACAAGAAATAAGAAGGACACCGTTCTTACACACACTACAATATTGAGTTGCCGCATTCACGGAGCTATTGTTTCTAGGTAACGCGGTATCTAGTCGAGCGCAGCAACACCAATCATTCATCTAGGGGCTACATTTAAATCAAGTGTTACATTGATCCACCCGTAACAATATTCGCACAAAATATCAGTTTGACCTATGTGTACCGCAAACCAATAATGTAATGTTCCATAGTGCAATTAAAATATATAATAAGTTGCCGGTAGAGTTAAAAAAGTTAGAAGGTAACATTTTTAAAAAAAGTTTGAGAGTATGGCTCGTACACAAGGCAATACTATGCTGATAAATAGGTATTATTCACAAAACACATTGTACGTCCGAAATGGATAAACTGTTGATACTATTTATTATTTAAGAACTATATATATTGTACACAGTTATACAATGAATAATTTCTATTTCTATTTCTATTACTGTTCTCTTCCTCTTGTAGTTCCACGGTATTATTCTGGAGGTAACATAAGACGCCTAGAGAACGCTATATTTTTTTTTTGTTTCTTTTTGAAGAGAGTTTGCTTATTGCCTTAGGGCATTTTCAGCTTCATGTGGCTTCTTCTCAAATTGTGTGAACTTCTGTTCACACGGCTTGAGGAACTCTTTTAAGTTTCTCGCCGCCCCCAAACAAGCCCGGTGAAGCTAAAAATGCCGTTTGAGGCAATCAGCAATCTCTCTCCAAAAAAGGTAGGTAGGTATTAAGCTTACTTTCGGGGGTCCTTATTTTTGCCTATACTAAGTACCTTACCATTAAAAAACTTTGCTTAAAATGAAACGCGAAAACTTAAAAATGTAGGCGACTTTAAAATAGAGTTATGATTTTTATTTGTATAGGGCATGGCACATTGTTCCCCGTTCAATGTTTCGAGACGCTTTCATCGTGAGAGACTTCATGAGGTGCTTCTGCACCTTCGGAGGTTTTCAAGAGGGAACGGCATCCATCACGCACTAGTGCATGTCCCCGTACTAGATTCTCCAAGGGGCTCGGACCGGAAACCCATATTATCATCTACCTACTTAACGATTTATAGCTGCAATAAATGCTACACTTGATTCAAAAGTAGCCCTATAATACAATGTAAAATGTCATGGGACAGGTAATTCGAACCACCGGGCGTCTCCTCACCGCCTCCAGATGTACAAAGTGTTCCAGGAGCTGAATTTCCACGTCATTACCTTCGACTACCGGGGTAAGCCTTTGCTATTGTAAATCCTGATTTAATCCACATTGTTTCTGATTTAATAATAATGATAATCAGTTCCATTGTAATCTTAAGCCATTATTAATGAACTGTAGTGGAGTTATTGGATGGACAGGGAGAACGGGCCAGTGGTGGTTGTTGACGACCACTAATGCAGCCGGGACCAACGGCTTTAAACGGCGTGCCTTCTGAAGCACAGAGGAACTCGAGATGTAAAATTTTTGGTCATCCATCCGATGATCGGCCTTTGTGAAAGTTTCTTAACCTAAGCACTCGCAGACCGGGCTCGTTAACCACTGCGCCATCGAGCTCAACTAATTTTTGGGTATGCTAATGAATAAAACCTGTTCTTCACTCTGGTTCTGCCGTGCAGGTTACGGTGACTCGACGCGAGTCCGACCCACGGAGCGAGGCGTGGTGGAAGATGCCTTCCACGTGTACTCCTGGCTCGTGAATTCCTTGGACAGGAGGAAGAGGCCCAGGATCCTGCTGTGGGGACACTCGCTCGGTAATGTGTTGTGATTCACACTAAGTGACAGACGAAAGCGATTAGTTTGTCGACATGAGAACACTAATGGTTTTTGTTTTATTCCACAATGATGAGTTTGACCTTCGAAAATGGAAGCGCACTTCACCTGGAATCCTTAACAACTGAGGGACTAGCTGCTAACTGACGAAACATAACATAGAGCTGCTTATATCGTTTTTACACAGTGAACAGGTGGTTGTTAACGCCTTCTAATGCAGCCGGGACCAACGACCTTACGTACTATCCGAAGCACGGAGGAGCTCGAGATGATACATTTTTGGTCACTTATCCGATGACCGATCTTTGCGAAAGTGGCTTAAGCTCAGCACTCGCAGACCGGGCTAGTTTACCACTGCGCCATCGAGCCTCATCCGCATCGATCATATCCTCGTTGCTGTTGTGTTTCGTCCGGTGAGTGAAAGTACCGGAGGCTCATCTCTCACCTCTCCCCCACCCCAATTCCTACTCCCTCCTCAAGATCCAACTCCTTCCTTAAGGCTGACAACGCATCTGCGATTCCTCTAGTTTTAGTCCATGGGCGGCGGTGATTGCTTCCCATCAGATGACCCACCTGCTCGTTTGCCTCCTTCTAATATTAAAAAAAAATACATATAATATATATATCAGTAGTATTGTAAAAAGTATTCCCTCCTTCTTCCTACGTACAACATTTTGGTCTCTTTATCGAGGTGTGAAAAGCAACTGGTAAGTCGTTTAGGTGAGGTCGACCGGTGAGGTACAACCCTGTGCCGCTGTAGAGCATCTGGTCTCCCAATTGTGCTTTACATCAGGTGGAACCGAGGAATGAAGTAATTTGCACATGATCAGGGGCCCGACCGCCTAACCGATCGCTTTAACTTCGTGTGTGGTTTATAACGTCATCTTGTCGTTTCGTGCCGCCTATGAAAGCAATATCGAAAGCTATAGCCTTTATCTTTTGATATTGCATTCATAGGCTGTGCGAGGTAGCAAGATGACGTCATAAACTATACGCGTAGTCAAAGCGATCGGTTAGCCGGTCGGGGGGCAGGGTGTATTAGAAAGTGTGGATCCAAATCTCGCTCTTGGAAATTTGCCGTGACACTTCCGAATTTTCCGGAAGATCACACTCCTCTTTAGGACCTTCCGTCGCTTACAATACCAAGTCGAAAACGGCTATGTGCCGTTTTACACATCATCATTCTCTCCAGAGAATCTAGTAGAGAACCCCCGTTCTCTACTAGATTATCTGGAGAGAATGATAATGATACTAGTGTGTGTCCCCACACACACTAGTGCGTGATGCCATTTCCTATATCAAACCTTGACGGTGTTTCATTTCACACGCCTTGAGGTACCCTTTATGTTTCTGGCCGCCCCTAAGAAAGTCCGGTGACCCTGAAAATGTCGCTTAAAGTAATCTGCAAACACTCTCCGAAAAAAAAAAACATAATTTTTGACTTGCGTGGTATTGTATTTATGGTATAAGCGACGTTATATTTCCCTTGTTTTAGGAACTGCGGTGGTGTCGAACCTGTCTGCCAACCTCCAGGAGTTGTGTAGTAAGACGGGGAAGTGCCTGCAGCAGCCAGATGCGCTGGTGCTTGAGGCACCCTTCAACAACCTCACGGAAGAGATCGAGAGGCATCCTTTCTCGAGGGTCAGATCAACCTTTCAAGTTTTAGTTTTCATGACACTATCTTGGTCTATGTTGAAAAATTAGGAAATTGGTACAGCGCCACAACGTCCTTAAATGACACATACACATCACCACATCATCGGCTCATTGACGACCTCCTTGGTCGAGTGGTTTATACACCGGTTTTCATGGTGTCGCCATCTCTGAGGTCGATCCCCGGTCGGGTGATTTTAGAAATTATTGTTTTTCTAAATTGTCTCGGGTCTGGGTGTTTTCTGTGTATAATAAGTATGTATTTAAGTATGTTTATCCGTTGTCTAGTAACCATTTACCGAGTTTCATAACGAAGCTTCTCTTGGGCTAGATAGTTGGTGTGAGTGTAGGAAAGTTTTTTTTTCTTTCCCGACTAGATTTACGAAGGAGTTCGGATTGGATCAGCGCCTTAAGGGAAACGCTTGCGTAATTCCATCGCCTCTGATGATGTTCGAACACCACAGCATAAGGAACCCTTTACCTTCCACCGCATTTTAACAGCAATCTCTTTCCAAATACATAAGGTTTTTCAAAGTCAATGTCAAAGTCAAAATGTTTTATTCTAATAAACTTACGAAAAGTGCTTTTGAATCGTCCATACATTTTTTACCTACATTCAGGATGTCTATTTTTTAGCTGTGGAGAATAATGTGCGCTAAAAACTCCACAGCTTTAAGAGCGTTTACGCCGCACACTAGCGCCACTAATGAAAAAAAAATCAAATCTAGTAATTAGAGATAGATAATCAAATTATGCTCAACAAACTATTTGAATGAAGTAATTTAGCATTTTTACGCGCTCAGGACGACTTCGTCATTTTCTTAAACTTGACACTTTCCTAACTTGTCTCTTTTTTAACTAGGCTCTTTCTTAGTTGGTCTCTTTCTTAAACTTGACACTTTCCCAACTCGTCTCATTTTTAACTCGGATCTTTATTAGTTGGTCTCTAAGTTAAATAAGACGTTACGGCCACTTTTAACTATAACGCCATATTTAACTAAACCATAACATGTCAGGTGTTCATTAGGGGACGTAAAAATGCTAAATTACTTCATTCAGTTATTTTGTTGAGCATAATTAGATTTTCTATCTCTAAAAACTAGATATGTTTTTTTTTCATTAGTGGCGCTAGTGTGCGGCGTAAACGCTCTTAAGAAGTAACGACATTTACAAAAAAATTGTATGGCGTTACCGAATCATGCAATATTTACAATTAAAAAATTTCAAGAGCCCGGAATTACAAATAATGCTTTTACCTCTATACCTTATGGCGGCACTTCACTTGGCTTAGCGTGTTCGTGTGGCGATATCGTTGTGTTTGATAATCGAAATATTTCAAACAAGCCATCCACACATGGACAGTACGGGCAAACAACTCAAATATGACACAATATTTGCTTGTTCACAAACAAATTTAATGCAACAGTGATGGACGTGAATGGACGATTTTGAATCCATGCATCGTGCAGTCGGTTTTTGTTTTTTTGCGAGGCATTTTTGGGGTCCAAATACAAGGATGCATTTGGTATAATTCCAAAAATCGCAATACGGTTTCGTTTGTCCAATCCATTTTACTACATTTACTTACTTATAAAAAACTAAACATGTCTGAACAGGACAGCCGCACGCGCGCTTCTGAACAGAACCAAGTGGGGACAGTCGACGCAAATATTTGCCTTATTTAATTCCTTTGATGTGAATCAAAAACCGACAAGTGGAGTGGTGAAACGCATATTCGCTATTTGCGTTGTTTGTCTTATTCGTGCAAATAAAGCAAATATATTCAAATACACCGTCTACACATTGCCGTGTTCGTACAAATAATGCAAATACGCGAACACGATACGCCAAGTGAAGTGCCGGCATTAGATGAATGATTGGTCTCGCTGCGTTAATATTACACTTTATTCTAAAAAACTTGTTTGACTGCTGATATATATTTTCTAGCTGGTCTCCTGGCTCCCGTACTACAAGGAGACTTTTATCAAGCCGTTCGAAGATTCTTCAGAGTATTCCTTCACCACTGACCAGTATTTGGTGAAGGTGCCGACATTGCCCATCCTTATACTGCACTCGAAGGGAGACAAGATTGTACCTTACGACCTGGCTGTTAAGGTGTGTTTTGCGGTTCACAACTTTTTTCTTATACCCTAAATCAAAGAAGATTAAAAATATCTTACCATACTATTGAACGACTCGGTGGTCGAGCTGCAATAAGCGCTCGCGCCGATGTCCGGAGGTCCTGAATTCAATTCTCTGAGTTAAAGAGTGTTTCGGATATTTTCGATGCATAGTCCGAGTTAAACAAACCGAGTTCAACAAATCCGGGCTATGCTTAAGTTTGAATTCAGGACCTTTGGGTTATAGGGCTGAAAAACGCCACTTGGGCCACCGAGCGATGAGTAAAAAAACAATAAAACGAGGCTTGAAGAGGCACCTTGTGGGCCGGCAGGGTGAGGGTGACTGATGCTGCGTAGACTGCGAAGAACTGGTGCAGCGTGAATACTAATTCACGCTGCACCAGTTCTTCGCGTCTAGACTCCATTTCCACTTATGGGTGCGCCGTCCGTAAGTGACAAGTGTCATATATTTTATTTGAAATGTCTTCGTCCATATTTATTTGATGCCGCGCGGCCATACTAATTTTGTATGGGGAATTTAACGTGTTCATTTGAAAAATAATAATTTAAAAAACCGCTCGATAAATCGAAATTGTGAGATGGACGATTTGTAGTTAAGACATTGGTGATTGTTTAGACATAATTAGAAATATAATATATTAGATAAACTATAAGATATCTAAATGCCGCCACTCGTTATCATGATTTTTGCCGAACTTTAATTAATGATATTGTAGAAAAAACTACAGTGTGTTATAAATTTATGGGTCGGACTAATTGTAAACACGTTCCCTTTGATACTAAATATATATTTTGTTTACATAAACGATAGTATTTTCATCATATATCAACTTAACCGTTACTGCACTTTTGGCTTTTTTGGTCGGCGCACCCATAACACATTAGACATAATCGCTATTAAGCGACATTATGTCTAATTAATATTAATTAAAAACAAGAAATAAAAACTATTGTGTATGTGCGTAGGGTAGTTAGTGACGCCAGTGGTGTTCGACACGAACCAGTGATCGACATTTAGGAACTGAATTTTGACTATAACAACAGTGGCTTCCCAGTTGTCATCCATTAAAATTTCAATAAAATTCTATATAATTTTTTGACGACGGAAACTTGTGTCGAAGACTGGGTTACTGTGTCGAAGACTGGGTAACCTAGTCGAAGAATGGGTTACCATGTCGTAGACTGGGTTACTATGTCGAAGACTGGGTAATTATGTCGAACTCTGGCGTCACTACGATACGACGCAACAGTTCCTCTCTCGATCGCAGCTCAATCAGACGGTGGCGCAGTCGCGCTCGGGGGTTCCTAAAGCGGCCCCCCTGGTGTTCCATAGCTTCGATAAGGGCACAGGGCTGGGCCATAACAACCTGTGCGAGTGCCCACAAATAAGGGACATTGTGGAGTAAGTACAGCTATCTTTACTGGCTTATAAACGTAATACTGCACTGCTAGGATCAGGTAGATTACCATCACCAACACTATCACCAACACTATCACCAGCTCAATTGTTCCCACTGCTGGGGCACGAGCCTTTCCTATAGATGGATAGGGAGAACGGGCCACAAACCACCACACAGGTCCAGTGCGTTGCGGTGGTTGTTAACGACTGCTAATGAAGCCGGGACCGACGGCTTTACGTGCCTTCCGAAGCACGGAGGAGCTCGAGATGATAAATTTTTGGTCACCCATCCGATGCGCGTTAACCACTGCGCCATCGAGCTTCTTCTCTCTGCTCTTAAAACAGTAATATATAGCAGTGTTGCTGTTGTGAAACCAATCCTCTAAATGCTACTACACATTTACGCCGTACTCTTTGAACAAGAGCACGACGAGTAGAGTACTGTAGTGGTACTGTATGACATTGTGGAAATTTAAACTTTTACCGGATGTTAATTTGATAACTTAGATTTGTTTATTTTTTTGTTTTTTTTACATGTTGTGGTTGCCTTCTATATTTTTTGTTTATTTGTAATGGAAAGTGTCCTGCTATGATAGGGCATTTTCCAATTTTTTTTGACTCTGTAAGGGAGAAAAGAGCTGGACACTTGCTGAGTTTCTTGCCGGTTCTTCTCAGTACAAGATCTCCCGCCCAGGGTAGACTTACGAACCGATGGCATAGCGACATTCACAAGAGCTACTTGTAGCCTAAACTAAATAAATTATTTTTGAATTTGAATTTGAGTCGGTTCACCTGGTATACCAGGTACAGACATGTACCTGGGTGCTTCTCCGACCCCCACGACCCGGTCAACCCGAGCCGAGGTCCGAGCCTTTAGAGGCGCCCTCGGGTTGTGCCGCTCCCGCTCTCCCTCGGAGAATCTAGTAGGGCACGGGGACACGCACTAGTGCGTGATGCCGTTCCCCCTACAAACTAAAACCTCGGACAGTGATTCGTTTGTTCGTAAATAAATGTTCAATCATATGCCATATACGTTCTATATAAGTCTATTGAGGAAATATGACTTTTAGTAGTAGCAGAGTGAACGAGAGTGCGGCAACTTCAAACAAGCGCTCCGAAACGCACGCACACAAGCTCGTAGTTCACCTACATTAGCACACGGAAAAAAGCATGGGAAAGGAGTACCCGATGACGCGGCTGTCTTCACAAACGCGGATCGGGCAGCGTATGTTGCTGTAGTAACGGAGAATAACAAGTATGTCACTGAGCGCTGCCGATCTTATTTAAACCTTGTTTCTTTATTGGAAATAGAAAAATTTATTACATATTCAAAACTAGCCAAAACTATTTTTGATAATATGTTCGACTTTAAATATGTACCTCCATGTAAATGCTTTCCAATAATATATTAAAAAAAATTATACATTCGCATGCGGATATATTACGTTATTAAATTTAATAACGCAGCTTTCAAAACTGGCCGAGCGAGGCGTAAATATTTTGCTGTGTCCAATTTGTAAATTAATATTTGATTACGATTGTACTTTACAATGATATAAGTATTTTATAGTGTAGGTACACCTAAATTGTGTGTTTCATTTATAATATATAAGACACCCAAATTCACACAATAATAAATTAACTATGTGTGGCTCACTCAACCCTAGCCGGTAGCTACAGCTCGTACGTCAATTCAAGATCACGGCACTGTTGCCGCACTCTCGTTCACTCTGGTAGTAGTGTGATGTGTTTGTGTAGGCAATAGTAAAATAATAATTTTATATTGATATTTATTAATAGTGTGTTTTTTTGTTGCAGCGAGTTTCTGCTGCAGATCGACACGAAAACCGTATAACATATTTGAATTTTAATGTCGGGTCAAAGTAAACTATTTGTAAAACGGAAATAATAAAGTCATTGTACCGTATAAACCGTATTTATTTTGACCTTGGCGTTTTTATTCTAAAATGAATGTTATTGCTATCGTGTTTAAATATAAAGTTGTTTAAAGCAGCAATCAAGATAGTCGGTACCATTAGTTAATTTGTACAAATTGAACGTCATATTTTACGTGTCGTTTTTTTATATATTATACAGCGGTTTTTAGTAGCAACGAGCGCTTTGAAATAAATCTTGGGACATTAAAGGATTGGCCGCTGCGCACGGTAGCCGCAGAGAAAAAATAATTTATTGTCTGTGGTGCGGTGGCTGGGGTCGACAACCATTTATTGCAGTCCACTCCACTATTATAATTATTATAGCGTTATATTATAACTGACTCAAAAATGTTGAGGTTATTTAGATTTTGACTATGTGAAATGAAATGATAATTATTTATTTATAACACTCAATTTATATTGCATAATAATATGTAATACTTATATTGGTAAAAAATCAAAATGGGACACCACTCGGCATTTGTTGGTTGTTACAGGTTAATAAAGTTGTGTACCTATTGTCTTTGTCCTGAGTAAGTAGGTACTTATTACTTTATACCTAGGATCAAAATACATAATGTACACACGGCAGCAGATCAACCTACCCAAATCTGTCAAATTTCTCCAATGAATATTGATCCTTTTGTTATATATAAAGTTATAAAGTTCAAAATTGATTGTAGAATTTTGACAGTTTTGGGTAGGTTGATCTGCCGCCGTGTGTACTAGCGACCCGCTCGCCATTTCGTCCACTTGAGACCCCCCCGTACGTATCCCATGTTGGACCCCTATTATAATTATATATAATTATAATCTATATCTATATTAATATTATAAATCTGAAGAGTTAGTTTGTTTGAACGCGCTAATCTCAGGAACTACTGGTTCGAATTAAAAAAATATTTTTGTGTTGGATAGTCCATTTAAGTATCGAGGAAGGCTTTAGGCTATATAACATCACGCTGCAACCAATAGGAGCGAAGCATCAGTGAAAAATGTTGCAAAAACGGGAACAAGAGCCTAAAAAATTAAAAATGCTGCCGAAAGTCACTATTCCACGCGGACGAAGTCGCGAGCACAGCTGGTTAATAAGTATAAAGATAAGTATGTGACGCATTCTACGTACGTATATTATTAATTAGGATAATTATTAACTAAATAATATATCTAATAGCTAGCATGAAATAAATGTTTCGAACGCCTGTTCATTAACCGTGTGTGAATCAAAAATTCTTTATTTGAATTTATAACTTCTCTCGATCGCGCACAATGAAACTGAAACCTTTGTGGCAATAACCAGTTCAACCTCTACGTCTTGACCTCTATGGCCACAAACTCTATACAAGTTTATTATAGAGAACATGATGAATGTTTGATGAGTAAGGTGTCTCGTAAAGTGATTGCTCGGCTAGCAACGGAAACGCGTCACGTTCCATTTTTGATTTTATTTGTTGTTGTGATTTCTCGTATCGTTTGGTAAGTTTGATTTTTTTTATTTATGACGTAAGTATTAGCAGACTGTTTACAAACTAAGAATAGTAGTTTATGCAACTGTCATATAATGAAGGGTATTAAAACACGAGTGTGAGTTTATGAAACGAGCGCAGCGAGTTTCATAATAGTAACGAGTGTTTTAATACCCGTGTTATATGCAGTTGCATACACTACTTCATCTTCACTAATGCAATTAGTCAAACAACAAGAGTAAAAGCTGACAATAGTTTATTTATAATAATTGTTCAAATTTCCGCCATTAAAATCTAACCAATGAGAGCGCAGCTGCGCGCGCAGGGCCAATCAGGAGCGAGCGCGCGCTGTTCTTTTTTTATTTAATTGGCACAAGATCTTACCAAAGAGTTTTGTGTATGTAAGTTTAGTAGTTTCGACGAAGTTTTCACGTATAACCCAACTGTTTTCAAAAGCCAGCCTAATATCAAAATTTTATACAACTTGTATGAGGATTTTGACATAAGGCTCGCCAGGTTAATTGGTCGCGTTTTATTGATGCTATAATGAGATTTTACGATATCGATGTGGATATTATACCATCATGTGAAATTGCTTAAATTGAGTGTTTTGTTGTCTGCGCTATAATAGTAGTAATTATAAGTCAAGTATTGGAAACATAAGTAGAATGTTACAACATTAGTGTAGATAAAGAACTTTACTTTACTCTAATTTGGAAGTTAACAAATACTTTAGAAAAGATTACTTAATCTTTTCTGAAGTATTTGTTAACTTCCAATTTCCGATGACAATTGGTGCAAACACCAAAATATATAAAGTTAAACTTTAACCTATCTGTGAATCTGATTAATGGTTAAAACTAGTAGTTAAACTAACTAGGAATTAGAACCTCATGAGCTTGACCTTTGGCTTTAAACATGCGAACTCTTTTGTGATTGTTTAATATTTAGCTAGGTATTAAGTCATATCATTACCTATGCATTTATTTGCAATTTTTCTTCAAGCAAGAATCACTTCTTGACTACTCAAGTCTCTACAGACTGCGTATCGGCAAACGTAGTGAGGACGCCCTCAGACTGAGCGACGATCTCCGCAATGCTGGAAAGTGCTGGGTGAGAGTAACCGCGGATCGTGCTCAGTGGCGTGGAGAGGACAGACCTATGCCCAGCAGTGGACTAGTGTAGGCCGATGATGATGATGAAGAATCACTTCTGCAAACATATAATTTTATTAGTGGTAAAGGTTTGGCGGAATTTTAGCACAAAGGTATTATTCTGCTAGGTTATGCTACGTAGAAATAATACCTTAATTTTACTTTCCTTCATATTTATTTATTTTAGTACTTATGTAGGTATTTATTTATACAGAAAGGTCATCAGACAGAAAAGTCAAAGCACAGGTCAGGCCTCATATGGAATACTGTCCCATCTTTGGGCTGGAGCGCTCAGTACCATCTCCTCCCATTTGACCGCATTCAACGCAGAGCTGCTCGAGTTGTCGACGACGTGGTAACCTCAGGTCGGCTCGATCCACAGGCCCTTCGGAGAGACGTTGCGTATCCCTGTATATTTTATCGCCTTTATCATGGGGATTGCTCTGAGGAATTGTTCGGTTAGATCCCTGCTGCTGATTTTCTTCACCGCACTACACGCAATCGACTGTCTTTCCATCCACACCATCTTGATGGATGGCGATCTACTACTGTGCGTTTCTCACGTAATTTTTTACCACGAACTACAGTGCTGTGGAACCAGCTCTCAGCGGCGGTATTTCCGGACCATTATGACTTAGAGATCTTCAAGAAACGAGCCTATTCCTTCCTTAAAGGCCGGCAACGCATCTGCGATTCCTTTGGTTTTGCGGGTGTCCATGGGCGGCAAGAAATAATATTGAAATCATATTATTAATTACCTAGATACGCATATCAGTTTTAAAGAATATCTATTGAAGTCGGGTGGTAGGTGGTCGGCTGGGGGACAATTTTGTTTCATTTAAACTTTTATAGTTGTTCCATTATCTCCATTTTTTTATTTTAAAAGCCCCACCCGACTTCGGTAGACATATTGTTTTCTAAAGTTTACGCGAACACTACATATTGAAATGAAACAACTTTTACGGATCTATTCGCGTTTACTTTGCAGGGTCCGTGGTCACAGGGAGACTCCCTGTGACCACGGACCCTGCAAAGGGTTCGAAACGTCAGGATAAACATTAAATAAGTAATGTGTAAAATAAACGCGAGTAGATCCGTAAAAGTTGTTTCATTTCAATTCGGTAGACATTTTTTTAAACTGATATGCGTATCTAGGTCGTCTCTAATAATATGATTTCAATATTATTTCTTGCTTTTTAGAGCTGCTTTTACTTTTTTAATTAGGTATTATTTTTGTACGAACTAAACATTTTGGCATATTAGACAGTATGAAGTAAGCCCAACAAAAGGTATCTGCTGTGAATCGTTAAGGAATTCCCTCGACTGCCTATGGTCTCCATCATCAGTCCTGTAATGGCACTTATAACCCATATGGGTGCAAAGTTCTTATCAATAGAAATGAATTCAGATCAAACACAAGG
This sequence comes from Eudonia lacustrata, assembly GCA_947562085.1. Classification (NCBI taxonomy): domain Eukaryota; kingdom Metazoa; phylum Arthropoda; class Insecta; order Lepidoptera; family Crambidae; genus Eudonia; species Eudonia lacustrata. Next base: position 11,864,170 of record OX387332.1, on the reverse strand, counting down.
AAGCTACTGTAAAACGTTGAGGAGTTCCCTTGACTGTCCTTGGTCTTCATCATCAGACCCCTAATGACAGTCATAACCCATCTAGGTGTAAAGTTCTCATCAATACAAATTAATCAAGCCCAAACACCATGTAATTGCTGTAAATCGTTGCGAAGTTCCCTCGACTGTCTTTCGGCTCCATCATCAGATCGACTTCAGACCTTTATTAAATAGTAGTGCTTTAATATTTTAAAGCACTACTATTTAATGAAGTGCGTTAATGAAGTGCGTAACAAACGCACTAGTCGCCACTACGATTTTCGAAGGTTCCCCTCGATTTCTCTGAGATGCCATCATCAGATCCTGGTTTCCTTATCATGGTACCACCCTTGGGATATCTCCTTTCCAACAAAAAAAGAGCCATCAAAATCGGTTCAGAACAGACGAAGTTATCCGCGAACACATAAAAAAATATTTAAACGAGTCGAATTGAGAAACCTCCTCCTTTTTTAAAGTCGGTTAAAAAAGGCACTGAGCTATGAGCTGCCTAGCTCAAAGCTCAGTGCCTTTTTTAACCGACTGCCGGACTGATTTTTTTTACCGGGTGCCTACCCGGTACCTATTAGTATTTCAAAATGTCAAACAAAACTTTTTTACCATCATAGTCGACCAAAGAGTTAGAGCTTACTTTTTTTTATTTGCCATTTAAATCAGTAACCCCGCGGCCAAGGAAGCGTGAAATACATCCAAACAGCTAGAGTGGCTCTCCACGGTGGTGCAATCTCGCCACATGTGCGGCGGCGGGGCGCGGCGCGGCGCAAGCCGAAATATTCATTACTGGCAACCCCGCCGCGAAAATTGGCGCGCAGTCACTTGCGGCATAGCGGGCATAGGGATGGGGCTAGTGTATCGATGTGTGTTAATGTTTAAAAAAATTCTGTACTGTTGCAAATTATTTAACTTACCAATTAATTTATTATCTAAATAACTTTAAGTGTAGAGTACATACAAGTTTACTGAAACATTGATTGTTTTTGTTTAGATTTCATTTACTTTTCTTTGTTTTTTACACAAAACAGGTAATTACTAAGCTACTTCATTTTGCGTGTGTAAAAATAATTGGAGATTAGGTAACTAATATACCTACCGTGAGTTTCGAGCATAAATCTCAAGGGCTGCTTTAAAGTGAAAGACCACAGCTCGAATTGATCCAGTAATTTGTAACTTTTAATAAGCCCTACCACCCACCAATTTAGTCTAGCAACGGTTCCAATTCTGAAACCTTTTTCAGGCACCAGTCCTTACAATTTAGACTTCAATTGTAAATCTTGTAACATCTTTTAATACCATGTTATAGAACATGGTATTAAAAGATGTTACAAGAGATAATAATAATAAATCTTTATTTGCATAGGCAAATAAAGATTTATTATTATTATCTCTTTATTTATTTTTTTACATATTAATTTACATTTTTAAATATTTTCTAAAAAACAAAACAAACATTTAAAAATATAAAAAATAGGGGTCCACCGGCATCGGGACCAGGGTCCAAACTACCGGTGATTAGGGCTCCAGAGACAGGAACCTCCTCACAATGCGTGCCGTATCGAGGAGAACTGCCTTCTGAATCAGGCCCTTGATCCAGCCGCCTAACGAGAGCCTCATGAGATGTTGATCGAGGCTCTTGGCCATCAGGCCGTTCGCCGTAACAACAATCGGCACGATGACAGCCGAGTCCACATTCCACATGTCGACAACCTCATGTGCTAAGTCGAGATATTTGATTTGTTTCTCTTTCTCAGCTTTCACGAGGTTCTCGTCATGGGGAATGGTGATATCGACAATCATCGTGCGGCGCGCTAATCGATCTATCACCACAATGTCTGGCTTATTAGCTACAATAGTCCTGTCGGTGATGATAGATCGATCCCAGTACAACGTGACATGATCATTTTCGAGAACTGGGTCGGGCACATACTTGTAGTACGGTACCTCAGAATCCACAAGTTTGTATTTCAAAGCAAGTTGCTGGTGTATAATCCTGGCCACTTGATTATGCCTGTGCAAGTACTCACCGTTAGCCAGACGAGAACAGCCAGAAATAATATGTCTGATAGACTCACCTGGACGGTGACATGCCCGACATATGTCAACCGTCCCGTCCTTCATAATAAATTTCCGGTAGTTATTCGTTAGCATAACTTCGTCCATAATTGCACAGACAAAACCTTCAGTTTCCCCGAAGAGGTCACCGAAACGCAGCCAGGATACGGACGCTAAAAAGTCTACATCGGGTCCGTGGAGGGCCCGATAAAAGCGCCCGTGGAGCTCCTTGCCTTGCCATACCTCCCTGCGGTCATTGGCACTAAGTACTACGGGTTTGTGCCAGTTCTCTTTAGCCAAGGACAGCGGGGTGAGTCCCTTGTCCACTGATACCACATCTCGGTGCATATCCACATCGGCTTTTAGGAAATATTCCCTGAGACTGCACACCTCACGGTTGTGGATGGTCTTAGCATTTAAAAAACCTCGACCCCCGCACTTCCGCGGGATGTACAGCCTTATTACCGACGATCGTGGGTGATGCATCCGATTTGCGGTCAGCAATGTACGGACTCGCCTATCCAGGGCATCCAGTTCTGTCTGAGTCCACTTGAGTATGCCGAAGGAGTACATGCCGAAGGACTGGCATGACCCAACCGTTGAAGGCGCGCACCTTATTGCCGCCTGATAAGGAGCTTATGAGCGCCTTTTTCAGGCGACCAAAGAAACGCTCCAACAACGATTGCTTCATGTCAGCCACACTTATTCCTAACCCCTCTGACATACCCAGGTATTTATATGTATCATTTGCGGAGAGCGATTTCAGGTTTATAGAATCTGAGAGTTGTAATCCCTCAGATTCTACAATCCCGCCTCGCTTATTATTATTATTATTATTATTGTTAAATTGTGTGAGCCTAAAATTGTGCACCCAAATTCAATAATTTAAATTTAACTTTGAACTTGAATCCGCGTCCCCGCTGGGAATAGATCCCAGGTCCAAGAACGGTGGTCGTGACCACTAAACTACAGAAGCGGATTTTATGGGTGTTGGGTTGGCCTTCTCTCCTCCTGTCGAGATCTTTTTGGCTGGACGAGAAGGAGAGCAGAGTCCCACGTGACCTGCCCCCCAACCGCCTAACCGATCTCTTTGACTACGCGTATAGTTTATGACGTCATCTTGCCACCTCGCACCGCCTATGAAAGCAATATCAAAAGCTAAAGGCTATAGCTTTCGATATTGCTTTCATAGGCGGCACGAAACGACAAGATTACGTCATAAACCACACACGAAGTCAAAGCGATCGGTTAGGCGGTCGGGCCCCTGAAGTCGCCCCTGGTATGATTACGACAGCCGCCTAGACTAACAAAAGGTGGGCCGGTCGCCACATAACCAGCAGGCTTACCCAAAGCCGCTGGTATTCGTAAAATTATTTTTTTTTAGAAAAAAGGTACCCGATATCGACAAACGTCGAAAACTGCAATCACTAGTTCTTACGAGGGGTGAAATTTAATATTCATTATAGCAACATGCAGTAGCGTTTGTTTTGCCATTTCGCGGTCGGAGAACGCACCATTTGATTGCAGTTTAAAGAAAGAGTAAGTACTTAGATAGGTATTATGAATTTTTTTTAAAATATTTATAAAATTTATAAAATACAGTGAAAATGTTAAACGCCCGCCCGACCCATATACCCTTGATAGCACTCAAAAATTAAAAAGCAGTGACAAAATTCAGCGCTTACGTCAGCCTTCCCGGTAGCAAAGCGGTCAGTGCAGCCGCCCGGATTGCGGAAGAGCCAGGTTCGGTTCCTGGCTGGGTCGGGTGGGCGTTTAATTGTTTCACTGTATTTTATAAATTTTATAAATATTTTTTTATTTAGCTTCAGTGCAGCAATAAGCACGTGAAAATACAAAGTAAAATTTATTAAAAAAATGTTATTAGCTGTTATGCAAGGTACCTTTAGGATTTGTTGTATTCAATTGTCTTATAGGTAAATTATTAATATTTATCATACCTACCTCATCATCATCATCATCATCTCAGCCAAAAGACGTCCACTGCTGGACAAAGGCCTCCCCCAAAGATCTCCACAACGACCGGTTTTGTGCTGCTCGCATCCAGCGGCTTCCCGCGACCTTCACCAGATCGTCGGTCCACCTTGTTGGAGGCCTGCCCACACTGCGCTTTCCGGTACGTGGTATATGATGTGTTCTCTTACAGAGAAGGGGAGTAACATTTACTGATACACAAATTAAATTGAAAAAAGACAGTGTTGAAAATATTGGCATGCCGGGTCAGGTGCACTACCAACTATGCTATTGTGGCTAAATCCAACTCCGAAATTAATCAACACTATCTACTCTTACTCTGTAAGACAAAGGAGCCCTATTCAATGTCGACAACTACGTCATCAACATCCGATCTTAATATTTTTACAAATTAATATTGAAAGATCACTTAAGAATTAGGCAAGCTATATTTTCCCGCACCCCACATGCCATGCGTCGGGTGCGGGTTTCCAATTCCGCTCGCGGAAATTTTTCAACATTTTTTTTTCAATTTGTTATTTGTTCGCAACAAAATTTGCGTAAAATTATAAGTAAATAATCATACACAAATTAAAATAAATAACAATCATAACACATATTAACAGTAAATCAGGACCCCGCCCTCTGTAATGTACTCTTAAGAGCGTTTACGCCGCACACTAGCGCCACTAATGAAAAAAAAACATATCTAGTAATTAGAGATAGAAAATCAAATTATGCTCAACAAACTATTTGAATGAAGTAATTTAGCATTTTTACGTAACCTAATGAACACCTGACATGTTATGGTTTAGTTAAATATGGCGTTATAGTTAAAAGTGGCCGTAACGTATTATAAGTTTCTTTTTCATTGGCGGCGCTAGTGTGCGGCGTAAACGCTCTTAAGTACTTCTTCAAAAGAAATAAAGCCGTTTCCATTTTTCATTAACAGTGTCCAAAACCCTTCCGGACCCATGGCAACACTCCAAAACACATCACACTTGATTAATGCTTACAATGCGCTGTCACAACTGGACTGGTGACGTCACCAAAGATGAGATTAACTTTCACGCGAGTCAGTAAAGCAATCACTTAAACGGGCCAACTAAATTTTAATTGAAGTTTTTATATCAACTGGAGCTCGTACTCGCCATTACGAAAATGAAACGCCTGGGGGGTAGGTACTAATGCTAAATAGGTGGGGACTGATTGTGGGGATGTTGATGTTGTAGCCATTCTCTGCTAAATATATTATAAAAAACACAGATGTTGAAAAAAAATCCACGAGCAGGATTTGAACCTGACCTTTCTGACATACCGGGTCAGGTGCTCTCCCAATTGAGCTATCGTGGTTTTAACCAGCCTACCGAAATTATTCAACACTATTTACTTAATTTTTTCAACATTTGTGTTTTTGTAATTTGTTCGCAACAAAAATTTGTGTTAAAAAATATATATACATATATAAACAAAAATAAAACATTTTTAAATATATTATATTCATTCATACTAAATATGCCATTCTCTATTCTCTTTTTTTATTTTTTACATATACAACCTTATTTTTAGTTTATACGAAAACCGAAACACGGGTCAAATATTTTTATTTAAAGAATCAGTACAAAAAAAATTAAAACAATATCTTGAAAACTCACGAAGTTACAAGCTTTTTGTGCTGTCCCGTTGTGTGTTTTTAGTAGGGTATACTATAATTGAGATTTTGTAAATATTATTTGGTCAAAATGTAATATGGTATAAAAAAATATTGAAATCGATTCTATTACTGATTCTAAACAAACAGTTTTCAGGTTTCGTATAAACTAAAAATAACATTGTATACAATTAATTTTTGTTGTACTTAGTGTGTGTCAATAAATATATTTCTTTCTTTCTTTATTAGTGTCCGGGGGTCGAAATTTGATCGTAATTCACAATATATACAATGTTTACAATGTATCTTATCTATTCTTAGTGGCGCCTGCTGAGGATTCCTTCTCCCAGCGCCTCAACCCATGGAGATATTTATGTGTAACAGTAATATTAGTGTAGTATATTGATCTGCCGCCGTGTGTACTTAAAAAGTGGTACAAAGTTTTTAAGTTTGTTAAGATGCAGTTAAGCTGCTGAATAGGTAGATTTAAGAGCGTTTAGACATTCTGATGTCACGTAAAAGGTACGAAATTTTTAAACATAACGAACTAATTTTTGAGAAAACTTTCTACTTATGCTTAACGAAAATACAAATGTTTATATAATTTTCAACGCAAATGTTGCGAACAAATTACAAAAACACAAATGTTGAAAAAATTTCCACGAGCAGGATTTGAACCTGCACCCTTCTGACATACCGGGTCAGGTGCTCTTCCAATTAAGAACCACGATAGCTCAATTGGAAGAGCACCTGACCCGTGGAAATTTTTGCAACATTTGTGTTTTTGAAAATACAAATGTTTAAATAAGTGTGTTTAAATAAATGTTAAAATACAAATGATAAAGAGTGTGTAAGTAAAAAAAGTAATAGCAAATAAAACAGTTTCAATAACATTGGCTTGGTTTGAAGTATAATTCATTTCAAGATACCTATCAGACATAATGTATTTAAAACAATTATCTATCAGATATAATGTATATACATTTAGTATTTAAAACAAACAAACAAAAATTGGTTTTGTTTACTTCCGTATTCATTCGATAACGTTTACGAAAACGAAAATTAGTATGGCATTGAAGCAGCGCCTTAATGCGACATAATATGTAAGTAAGAGAAAATTTTTTTTTTGGAGAAAAATTTGTGATGCCTCAAACGACATTTTCAGCTTCACCGGGCTTTTTTGGGGGTGGCGAGGTATATAAAGGGTACCTCAAGCCGTGTGAAACGAATCACCTTCGGAGGTTTTCTAGAGGGAACGGCATCACACACTTAAAGTGCGTGTCCCCGTGCCCTACTAAATTCTCCGAAGGGTTCGAATCGGGAGGTACAAGAAGAGTTATAATATGCCATACAATTTCTCGTTTTCGTTAAAGTCGTGCCAAGTGCTTACACGTAGGAGAATAAAAAAACGTTTTTGCTACAAAAAGCGTCACTTTCATTAAGACGACGCACCGCTAAACAAATAATCTAATACGGAGCGTTTGCGCCCCGTACCATAAGAAAAAATGTTTTTTTCCCTTCAAATTAAAACTACAAATTATTTAAAAAATATAAACTAGCAAATTGAAGTTATCAAAATTCAAAAAATTCAAAAAAAAAAAAAACAAAATTCAAAATTCTAAATCATTTATTCAAAAACACAAATGTTGAAAAACATCATCATCATCATCATTTATTCAGTTTAGGCTACAAATCTATACTAATATATAAAGCTGAAGAGTTTGTTTGTTTGTTTGTTTGTTTGTTTGTTTGTTTGTTTGTTTGTTTGTTTGAACGCGCTAATCTCAGGAACTACTGGTTCGAATTGAAAAATTCTTTTTGTGTTGGATAGTCCATTTATCGAGGAAGGTTTTAGGCTATATAACATCACGCTGCGACCAATAGGAGCGAAGCATCAGCGAAAAATGTTGCAAAAACGGGAAAAGAGCCTAAAAAATTAAAAATGCTGCCGAAAGTCACTATTCCACGCGGACGAAGTCGCGAGCACAGCTAGTAGCTCATAAGTGGCGTGTGCGTCGGGTCGTTACATTCCCTAAGATATGGTTGAGTGAATATGTCATACTCGTGAACGGGTGCCGCCTGTGGAGGCTGGTCTGCTCTTGCATACTATTATTTTTATTATTATTAACTATAGTTTAATTCTGTTTTTGTTTTTTTTTTTTTTGTTTTTTTCTTAGACAATTTTTGACCTTTATTAGTGCTGTATGACATTGTGAAAATTTTAACTGGTAACTGATGTTTTGCAAATGTAGATATTATTATATTTTCTCTTTTATTTATTTTTTAATATGTGTCCTTTATATTTTGTGTTTTTATTTGTGATGGAAAGTGTCCTTTTATGATAGGGCATTTTCCAATATTTTTGACGCTGTAAGGGAGAAAAGAGCTGGACACTTGCTGAGTTTCTTGCCGGTTCTTCTCAGTACAAGATCTCCCGCCCAGAGTAGACTTACGAACCGATGGCATAATGACGTTCATAAGAGCCATTTGTAGCCTAAACTGAATAAATGATTTTGAATTTTGAATTTTTTTTTTTTAATTTTTATGAACGTCATTATGCCATCGGTTCGTACCTAAATCCGATCCTTGGGGGAGGCCTTTGTCCAGCAGTGGACGTCTTTTGGCTGAGATGATGATGATGATGATGATATTAATGTGTGTTATAACTAATCTACTAAGAAAATTTAGATGCTTAAATCAGTCTGTTTTGCCTGTAAAATGCAAATCTATGTTTTAAAAGAGGTTACATTGATATTTTTTTCTCTGTTATAAAAGTTGACAAATCGTGTTTCTGCAACTAGCAAAATGAAGTCAATTAAATGAAAAATCATGTCATCAAATATCACTTTCATATGTTTCGTAATTGTTGGGAAAAATCAAGGTCCCCGCCACGTAAATTCCAATGCGTCGCCTTAAGTTACGCCCATCATTTCCCAGACCCACCCTTGCGTGCGTTACCTACCCGCAAAATAAGTAAATAAAAAAACTCAGCCGAAATTAATTTCGCTCGCTTCCGGAATAGAACTTGCCCTCACTAATTGAATAACATATTTCTTTTCTTGATTTTTTTTTCGCTGCGGAGCGGCGTTTATTCCGAGTCGTTAATGGTTTTCCTGTTTTGTTGGAGATCATTTAAAAAAGGCACATTTTAGACAATAAACCTCTGAAATTGTGTAAAAACGAATATTTTGTACGAGCTTTGTGGAGTTTTTAACCGTCTGTGATTTCGTGGTTATATTACTGGTGGTTAGACTTTCCAGACTTTCCACTTGGTTAGAAGTCCCGGGTACGACTCCCAGGGGCATATATTGTAGGTAGTCTGTTTGGTTGGTGGTAGAGCTTGCGTTTAAACAAGTTTTTTCATCGGTCGTTAATGTAGGTACTTACTCGTTTTGTTGTTGATACCTATAGAAAGGGCTTGTTATAAGTCCATCTGATCTAGATGTCTGTTTATACTATGTTATTTTTAGTTTATACGAAACCTGAAAACTGTTTGTTCAGAATCAGTAATAGAATCGATTTCAATATTTTTTATACCATGTTACATTTGGACCAAAATAATATTTACAAAATCTCAAATAAATTAACACACAAGGGGGAAGCACAAAAAGCTTGTAACTTCGTGAGTTTTCAAGATATAATTTAATTTTTTTTTGTACGGATTCTTTAAATGAAAATATTTGACCCGTGTTTCGGTTTTCGTATAAACTAAAAATAAGGTTGTACTAGTGTGTAACAAACACCTCATGACTTAAACATTCCAATGCTAAGAACTGACCTTCCCACATGAACAATATCACATGTAAAAAACCGGGAATGAAGGCTTAACATGCCTTTCAAAGCCTATTGAAGAATACGAGAGATTGTATTCGGTCACCCATCATTGACCCGGGATTCCGAATGTTGCTTAACTTGCACGATCGCAAGTACTCGTCGCGCTATCAAACTCCATACAAGTTACTAGCTTTCCAAAACAATACATAAACGTAGTTACACTATAAATTATAATAACAGGTAGGTACCTATGCTATAATAACTATCGTTCCCATCAAATAAGATCCAGTATATTACCACTATAATCTGAATATCCCTTTAGGGCCCCTGTTTCATCGTAAATTATAAATACACCATTATTTATTACCGATTCAATTTTACCCACCTACCTACTACTACGGGCTGTTCAATGTTTATTTCGACATACTACGCCTCCAAAGAAAAAGAATGCGTTATGGTAAAAACTCGACGGATACTCGAAAAACTCTTGGGCACATTCTCCTTTAAATAAAACAAAGAGAATACAGATACATGCCGGTAAAACAATTGACTGAATATCGACACTGAATGGCATATCACTATTTTTAAAACGTTCGATTTTTAAATTTGTTTCTGTCTAACATAAGAGCTACTTTCATTTGTAATGGTGATGTGACGTAAACCTCTTCAGGACGCGGCAAACGGAAGCAGTTACATATTTATAAAATGGAATCGATTTTTAAATGAGCCAATGGTAAAGCTCGTTTTGAGAGGCGGGAGGCGGGAAACTCCACCCAGCATTCGTTGTCAGATGAGTGTCTCGCGCGCTTTTTTGCTCATTCGCTCAGCGTCTGTCGGCTCGAGCGGTCGCCTCTTGGAGTGAATTTGCTAGGAAAGGAACTAATGAGTGTATGGACCGGGTGCATTACATACTTCCTGGTAAAATCTTGAATAGATCTACTGGTAGTAACTTGATTCTCTTGAACTAGGGTACAATTATTTAGCCCCGTTTATGTAAATAATAACTATTAATAACCTACTTACACACTTTATTAATGAAATAAATTCTTAACTATTTTATCAATTATGGTTATATTAGGTCCTTACCTATGAAATTGACGTTTTGTATGAAGATTTTTAATAAAATCACATTTTTCATACTAACGTTTTTTTTAATTTTCTTAGTATCTAATATCTATTTATGTTAACACTATAAACATTGTAGAGTAGGTAATGTGTTTGTTTCACTAACTAAATATAGCAGACTTAAAAAGGAAAAAAATCAAGTCCCTTCAAAGCTACAATGAAACAAAAGGTCAATTCCGCAAACAAATAAAGAAGTCAATTTAAAACAAAATTAGGCGATAGAGACACAAAATGAATACCTAATCATTGTTATTACTAAAGCCTAAGTAACATAGTCCTAATTAAAGGTGTATAATAATATTAACAACCGGTATTGACTTTTAGAAGTAATACACTTATTAATAAGTGAGAAAAAAACGTCAATTTCATAGGAGCCAATATATCAAATATTTTAACAACTTGATATCGTCGGCTTACTGCAATTACTCATTAAGTGACATTAACAACTATTTAGAAATTAGATTAGAGAAATAGAAGGTGGGTATTATTTAGTAGTAGAATCAGATTATAATTATATAGATAATAAGTTCTAAGTTATTGTATACCTACCAAAACTGATGTCAATAAAATATTAAAATTAGTTTTTTTTTTCTTTCTATAACAATAACTTAACAAAAAATATCGGGTTTTTAGCGTGAAAGTAAACACAAAGAGTTTGCCATACAAACTCACGTATTAATTCGGAACTTTCCATAGTAAACTTTAGATCGCATAAATCTTGTAACAAAAAGTTTTATTTTTATTTTTTCTATTAACTGTCAACTTTTTTTTTTGAGTTTTATTAAAATTATTGATTGGAAAGAATTAGAATTTTGTTGGTACGGAATACCGAAACGTGAGATGACTCTTATGAGTAGAGATGGAACGGAGAGGAGATATAATCGGCGACACCGACAACAGCCGTAAGCCTCCAATTGAAACGTTAGAACTGTCGCGCCACAAATATCGATGGTTTACGGCGCGCAACACTAGCCGCGTAACTTTCCGGTAAAGCGGTATGTTACCGGCTGATGATGTTCTATTGTCCAATGTTAAATTAATCGTAGCAATACAAGTAGAAATGTCTGGCAAAAGCGTTAATGAAAAACTAAGTTCAATCAATCATGGATAATGTAGGTATAACTGTAATGTTATGCTATAATATTTAATGCGAACGAACTACAATTTAGATAAGTGTTGAAATTTTAATTATTGTTAGTTGAAGATGAGATCGGACGTTAATTTTCTCTTTGGCTTATAAAGCAAAACTAAATAAGTGTTCAATTAATTAACATTTCCTTTTATTTTCATTTTCAATTGTCAATAACACGGTTCAAATAATTTATGTTTTTGACAAACACCTTTTATTGTGGAAAATAGTTGACAGTAGCCAGTTACTTACTAATAAATTTTATAGGTATAATCTTACTCTCTTTTTTCTGTATGGTTGTCTCGAAGAGATTTGAAACGTAACATCGCAAAATTGTAACTTTGATTTTGTTTTTGAATGTAAATGTCTTAGTTTAGTATAAATACGCGTTAGTATTTTTTCATTGATCGTTAAAATTACTGGTGTTTTAAAATGTTCATTTCCACATGAAACTGGTTCTTAACATACCAAAAATCGTTAAAACATCTAGAACAAACGAGAGAGCGGCCTTTGGGAGCGCACCAACTAATTCTACGGCTTACAACGTTTGATGCATGGGGTTTTTCGTATCGTATGCCGATTTAGCGATGATATATTCCAGTGCCCCGCTGAATTGTCGATATCGTGTTATCGAATACTGACCCATCTCTAATCGTGAATAGGATTGCTAATTGAACGATAATGACATGTGATGTCTAATATGCTGAGATATGATTCAGCAAACGGAGTTTACTTTTATATATAATTGGAACGAAGTTCCTTATCGCGCGTTGTGAAAGGGGGCTAGACGGAAAAAAATTCTTACGAAAAGTTGTCACGACACTTTTTGCTATAGTAAGCTATTGTAAGCTGTGCGGCGTCGCATGTTTCTCTGTCTGTCTCTCTCTCTTATAGAAAGCAAGCCAGATATTTTCATTTCTATTTCGCATTGAACAGTGTGGTGTCGCGACGATTATTTTTGTTGAGTGTATACAGGTTTTTTGTAAATAATAAATAATAAAAAATAATAATAATAATGAATCCTGACAAAAAAAAATTAAAAAAAAAAATTATTACAATTCCTTCACTAATTAATCGAAAGGAACTTCGTTCCATCCGGGTGTCCCTTGACACCTCTCAAGTTTTTTTTTTTAAATGTTAATGCAATCTGCCTGGATTTCAACTGTATACGTACAGATTCTCGAGGAGCTAGATAGCCCGGTGGTTAGCGCGCCCGGTCTGCAATTGCTGAAGTTAAGCAACTTTCGCAAAGGCATGTCATCGGATGGGTGACAAAAAATTATCATCTCGAGCTTTCCGTGCTTCGGTTGGCACGTAAAGTCGTCGGCCCCGGCTGCATTAGCAGTCGTTAACAACCACCGCCCGCATTGGGCCCGCGTGGTTTATGGCCCGTTCTCTCTTTGTCTCTATATATTATATACAATGTTATTTTTAGTTTATACGAAACCTGAAAACTGTTTGTTCAGAATCAGTAATAGAATCGATTTTAATATTTTTTATACCATGTCACATTTTGACCAAATAATATTTACAAAATCTCAATTATAGTATACCCTACTAAAAACACGCAACGGGACAGCACCAAAAAGCTTGTAACTTCGTGAGTTTTCAAGATATTATTTAATTTTTTTTGTACTGATTCTTTAAATGAAAATATTTGACCCGTGTTTCGGTTTTCGTATAAACTAAAAATAAGGTTGTATATATAGCGAAGGTTTTTGCCCCAGCATCAGCAGTGCGGACATAAAAATGAGCTGATGATGATGATGATGATATGTACAGATTTGAGTGTTGTTGTGGTAGATCGTTATACTCTTCTGGAACTGATTTTAAGACGCCTGAATCTTAGGTAATATAATAAAATCAGTTCCCTATTTTACATGAAAATCGGCAAAAACAATTATCTTAAACTAAACAGTTTTTAAATTTTTTCATGACATGTAGTTAGGTACTTACCTGTTATTCTTAGTTTTAATCTGATCAAGTTAAGTCCCACCCACGACTTTAGTCCCAATACGTAAACATTACCAAAAATGCAGAGATTAGTCCATTTGACATTGCTCTGATATGTAACTAACGACGCAAATTAAGGTTGTCAGTTTGACGGGGTACCAGCGATAGCTAATCATCATCATCATCTCAGCCAAAAGACGTCCACTGCTGGACAAAGGCCTCCCCCAAGGATCTCCACAACGATCGGTTTTGTGCTGCTCGCATCCAGCGGCTTCCTGAGACCTTCACCAGATCATCGGTCCACCTGGTTGGAGGCCTGCCCACACATATAAATCTATATCTATATTAATATATTAATATTATAAAGCTGAAGAGTTTGTTTGTTTGAACGCGCTAATCTCAGGAACTACTGGTTCGAATTGAAAAATTCTTTTTGTGTTGGATAGTCCATTTATCGAGGAAGGCTTTAGGTTATATAACATCACGCTGCGACCAATAGAAGCGAAGCATCAGTGAAAAATGTTGTCAAAACGGGAACAAGAGCCTAAAAAATTAAAAATGCTGCCGAAAGTCACTATTCCACGCGCACGAAGTCGCGAGCATATTAAATATTTTCCTCGTATATATATTTCCTAAGAGTAAGCACTTGGCCTCCACCTCATCTGATGATAGGAGATGATAAGGCCGAAGGTGGAAGCGCACTTCACCCGGAATCCACAACCACTGACGCACTGGATATCTTACCTCTAGCTGCTAGAACACAACAATGCTACAAACATTGATGTTATGGCGACATATTTAGATAAAGCGAACACGAACACGAACCCGGGTTAATGCTAATAATTTAAGAATCAATTAACATCTCGAGTAAACATGTATTTGCGTAGGTAAAGCATGTAAGTAATCTAAACTGTAATTTACATCACGGTAACCCTAAAGTGTCCGCTCCGTGGAATGTCTATGGTCGTTCGCTTTTTTCTGATGTACCTTTTTTAAATATTCAAATCGAATCACCCAAATTAAGTAGCCATAAACGGAATCAGCTTCCAAATTTGAATATTTCATTTGTGTACCGGTCGCGACGTGCGCTTTGATTTGTGTGTGGAAACCCCGCGCTGTGTGCGTACGGTAGTGATGTGCTTTTTGTCGATGGTTTGTTTGAAGTTTACAGACAGATAAAAAAAATATTTTTATCAGTAATTAGCACTGCCTTTGTTAAAATCATAAGTAGGTATATATATGTGATTTTATAATTAGGTCATAATGATGGATTGGATATGGATTTTAATTTTGGCTGGCTTGGCCCGCTAGGAACCGAACTTGAAAAAGTCTATATCGGCGTACCGCCTGACTAGACGGGGATTCCACATTGACAGCCAGGCGGTTGATGCTATGGGCCCCATGAACCCCGGAGTCTGGCTGATGGTATATCCCTCTCAAAAGTCGTCAGTGAACAGCATTTCAACAAGTAAAAAACAATACTATTTGTATTTTGAAAGGATTTTTCAATTCGTCTGTCGTCATAACAACAATATTAGTAGCATTGTTGTGTTCCAACAGATAGATGAAAAGTTTTCTTTTAGTCAGTGGTTAAGGATTCCGGGTGAAGTGCGATTCCACCTTCGGCTTAACACTTATCATAAAGTGCGAATAAAGTCGAACCGCTTCCCCGTTATAACAAACAACAACAACAACATTATCATCGTCATCAGTCTATATTAGTCTTCTGCTGGACATAAGCCTCTGCAAATGCACGCCGCGGCTATTCTCGTCCAGCGCTTGCCAGCCACCTTGCGAAGATCATCGCTCCACCTAGTCTGAGGTTACATTACGCTACAATACGTTTACACTATGTACGGTACTACGCGGCTCCATTCAAGAAGTCAACAATCTCAATAACAACACCAACAATTTTTAAATTAAAACATACCCAATCGACATCGAAAGTAAACTAACGTAAACCGACACATCACTATTTCTTTTGTCACAGCGCGCCGCGCGTTGATAAGGAAACATTTTAAATTAGTAGAAAAGGAGAAGAGAAAAAATATCATAAAAAATATTATATTTTTTTATTATTTATATTTTATCACGCGCACACAAAACGGGTAGCCGCTCGCTACCAGCGAACCGATATAAATTATATCATTTTTCACTACGACAAGCCTAACGGTGGTAAAAAATGGCGTCCCATTCAGTTCCAAGTTTTAAAAGTTTTGCCGCGGTTTTTTATTCGTTTCCGGGGAGGTGGGATTCCATTATCGAACCTCTGTGGTCGTTATGACATTTCGAATGCTACAAAAAAGTTTGTGTACAACGGAGGTTTCGTTTGAACTCTCTGTTAATATTTGAAATTGGAACGTTCTATGGACTGTGTTTTTATTTTTCTTTCCGTAACGTAAACTCTTTTCTATTGACCTCGGACTGTCGGCCTTTTTATGATTCGATTGTGAATATAAGAGGACTCTACGTTTAATATTAGAATTTATAATTGTGACTTTTGGGTCCGCTAATGAAATATAAGGTCCTTGAACCTGGATATGGGTCAATGTCGTCATGGATAAGTGGTTATTATAGGCGACGTCTAGTCTTTAAACAGGTTATTATGATGAGATATTGCACAATCTTCAGAAATCGTATTGTTAAATAATACAGCCCTTTAAAGTTTTAAACTATTTTGTATCTGAGTTGTTAGCTAATAGAATAGCTTCATATCGAAATAATAGTAATCTACTCATAGTATGTACTCTAACAGGGTATTTCAGTTAACGAAACGTACATTATGCATTATTAATTAATAAAAGTAGAATTTTAATAATTGAAAGATAATAAAAGTTCAAAAATGAAAAAAAAAAGGAGCTGGATGATGTATTCAGTTTACGATCGTGAATTTTGAGCAACTTTTGCAATGCTGGATTCTCGAATGGGTGACCAATTTCAACTATGCCTACCAAGGAGATTTTCCTCCGTGCTTAGCCTTGGTCGTTGTCGTTAGACGGCAGTCGTTAAAACCCAACAAGCCGCATGTGCCAGCGAAAAGTAATACTTTTCGCTGGCACATACGCAGCGAACACGGCAGGAACCAGAGATCAACATTTTTGCCTTTATTAAAATAAGGGCAGTAATCACCAACTGACTTTAGTCTTTAAACAAATTGAATAAATACAGACAGCTTCTTATCCCATGTAATTTCAATGAAAATCTATCTTACTTTTTGGCAAAGTAAAGGTACTACGTTAAAGTATAGTCGACCATGAAAATGCTTTATCACTTTTGACAAAAACTTCCATTACAATAAAATTTCGCTAAGGCTCATTATCAATAATGACAACGTATCTGTCACTTGGTCTTTGAAACCAAAATAGACCTTGTTGTTTTATTATATGCATACAAAATTCACTTCTAAGGTGGTAAAGCAATTTCATTGTCGACTATACTTTTTGGGTAAGCCTGCAGCGCTATTCTCAAAGCAAAACAGCGTCGAACTCGACGTTGAACTCGCTCATAATTTGCAAACGAATTTGAACCTACTTTGTAATAGTAATAAAGTCTACATTCGTTTGCAAGTTATGAGCGAGTTCAATGTCGAGGACGATGCTGTTTTGCTTAGAGAATAGCACTGCTGGGATTGACATAAGCCGCGCTAAATCACGTGGTCAATCTTATGTCAATCCCATACATTTTATTCTTTTCGAACTTCGCTATCGTTTTATTAATGTTACTTTGGCTACCGCCACTGGTGTGAGGAGCTCGATGGCGCAGTAGTTAGCGCGCCCGGTCTGCGAGTGCTGAGGTTAAGCAACTTTCGCAAAGGCCAGTCGCCGGATGGGTGACCAAACATTTATCATCTCGAGCTCCTCCGTGCTTCGGAAGGCACGTACAGCCGTTGGTCCCGGCTGCATTAGCGGTCGTTAACATCCACCGCACCGCACTGGGCCCGTGTGGTGGTTTATGGCCCGTTCTCCCTATCCATCCATAGGGAAGGCTCGTGCCCCAGCAGTGGCGACTTAAAATGAGCTGATGATAGTGATGATGATGGAAACTGGTGGTTATTGGTGTTACTACAATACTTAGTGATGTCTTTTGTTTTCAGTGCATTTTTAAAAGCGTAATTAAAACCTAAGCTAATATTAGAGAAATCTCTTCAATATTTCCATAACTGGTTTGTAGGTGGTTGGTAGAGCCTGCCATCGCGTCTGCTTAGTAAAATTATCGTTTGGACCACACCGACACCACTGACACGCGAAGCTACTAATAATTGGAGTCGATACGTAACACCATTTGACAATTTCATTTACGAAATAGCAAAAAATAAAACTTTTTTTTTTAAATAGTTTTCTTCTTGACGTTATTTTCAGCTTCATCTGGCTTCTTTGGGGGCGGCGAGAAACTTAACGGGTTCCTCAAGCCGTGTGAAACGAAGCACCTTCGGAGGTTTTCTAGAGGGAACGGCATCACGCACTAGTGCGTGGCCCCGTGCCCTACTAAATTCTCCAAGGGGTTCGGATCGGACCGGAGGCACTAGTGGCCTAGGTTCGACACCCAGTTTTCGTCGCTAAAAAATAATTTAGAATTTCATTGAAGTTTTATTGTATGACAGCTTTCAGCGTCACTTGACTTATGTGGGGTAGGGAGAAACTTTAAGGGTTCCTCAAGGGTTCCTCAAGGGTTCCTCAAGGGTTCCTCAAGGGTTCCTAAATGTACTAAATTAAATATTGTATGATTTGGCAACGACATCTCGCCAGATGTTAAGTGACGATAAGGCTGAAGGTGGGAGGAGGCTCACTTCACCCGGAATTCTCAATTACCAAGGCATATACTCGTAGCTATCGTATCTCTAGCTGCCGGAACACAACAATGCTACAAACATTGATGTTATGGCGACATAGCCAGGCGGACAAACAAGCCCTATACCACCAACCAAACCGAGTACAGTCAACAGCAAAAGTAGATGATATTTACTAGATTTCAAAATTAAGTTTCGATAGTGTAAGTCGGTATTTTCCATAAACTACAGTCAAAGTCTGCAGGTACTAGTAGACACTCGAAGGTTTTTCGATATGCGTTTAAAAAGTTTTGATTTTCATACTGATTTTAATATTTTGAAACTTGACCAATCATCAGTTACCTTTGCTGTTGACTGTACAGTCACATGCATTAACATGTATACACTTTTGTTTATGTCCCCACTGCTGGGGCACGAGCCTTCCCTATGAATGGATAAGGAGAACGGGCCATAAACCACCACGCGAGCCCAGTGCGGATTGGTGCTTGTTAACGCCTGTTAATGCAGCCGGGACCAACGGCTTTACGTCCCTTCCGAAGCACGAAGGAGCTCGAGATGATTAAATTTTGGTCACCCATCCGATGACCGGCCTTTGCGAAAGTTGCTTAACCTCATCGAGCTCCTCAAGAGTTACATTGTTACATTGTTTACATGTTAATGTTCGTGACAAACATGCACTGCTGGGAATTGAACCCGGAATCGTCAACTACCGTGTCACTGGCTAGATGGCCGGTACACGATGTTCGTGGCTGAATGTGCCGCATAAACCCGGGAGGACGCTGAGGACGCTCGCCTCCGATGATACACAACGACAGAAGCGTCGTAAATTCATACGAGCGAGCGAGCTGAAAACTAAAAAACTTCTTATTTAACGTATATCTCACTTTTGTGCCGCCGACTGGCGGTGTTAGTGTGGATACGACGAGGTTTATAAGCAGTACCACAATAAGAAGGAGGAGTTAAAAATTATATACACAAAACAAAAACATTTTATAAACAGCTTTCCTACTTTTTGACTGATCTTTAGTATTTGTAAAAACATTATGATCGGATGTTAATGACGGTAGTTGTTAACATTGAATGGGCGCCTTTGGCTTTCATAGTAAAAAAGTAAATAGTGATGAATAATTTCGGCAAGTTGGTTAGAACCACGATAGAACCTTACCCGGTATGTCAGAAGGGTGCAGGTTCAAATCCTGCACGTGGAAATTTTTTCAACATTTGTGTTTTTGTAATTTGTTCGCAACAAAATTTGCGATAAAAATTATATAAACAAAACAAAACATTTTTTTTAAAATAAGGATACTGCATAAGGTAAAAAAAAAAAAAAAAAATATTTATTTTTCTCCTACTACACAGTAATCTTAGAACTATTTATATTTTAATACTCAATAATGATTTATTATTATTATTATTATTCTCTTTATTTATTTTCTTTCTTAAAACTAGATTTTTACAATATTTTAATATAAAAACAATAAAACATTATAAAAACCTAACCCTAGAGTACCGCCAGCAGCGGGGTAGGGCCCAAGCTACCGGTGGTCAGGGCTGCAGAGTGAGGAACCTCCTGACAATACGTGCCGTGTCAAGGAGTACTGCCTTTTGCATCTGACCCTTGACCCAACCTTTCAGCGAGAGCCTCTCTAGGTGTTGATTGAGGCTCTTGGCTAAAAGACCGTTTGCTGAAACGACTATCGGTACAATAATGGTTGAATTCACATCCCACATGGCGGTAAAAAGCCCCACCTGGGTTTTTGGGGCGGCGAGGTACGCTGAAATTGCCGTTAGAGGCAATCAGCAATCTCTCTCAAAAAAAAAATAAAAGTTGTGAGTTTTGTTTGCCATTCGATCACAGTAATAGAAACTTTACAAAACTTGTTGGTATGTAGGTAAGGCTGTCTGGTCTGGTAATGGCTAAAGATTTTCCGGTGGGTTCGGCAAAGGAATCGTGCTCACTGGAGCCTTAGTTATTACTGTAATTTCTTATCATTATTTATTTTTTATATTTTATTTGGTTTTTTCTGCATTTTTAATTCATATTCATGTTCATTTGTTTGTGTTTTTCTTTTCTACTTTGTTATGGTTTTCAATGTAATTTTTTTTTTTTAAATTTCTTTTATTTGTCTTGTCACTAAGTACCGTAAATATTCAGGCCCTGTCAGAATAACAGCGCTTCTGTGTCATTCTGAACATCCATGAATGATACAGCAGCTTATGCTGAGACAGGGCCTTTTAACTTCACACACTACCTACCTATTTTATTTTTTACTACTCATCTGGTCTTTTTTATTCTATTCTATTCTGAACTACATTTTTTTGGGTTTAAATCAACGCCGGTCATCGGATGTGACCAAAAATGTATCATCTCGAGCTCGGTACTCGGTATTTGAAATAAGACAAAATGTTGAAAAAATTCCACGAGCGAGAATATTCGAACCCGCACCCCATGACATGCCGGGTCAGGGCACAGGGCGGGTTCGAATCCTCCTCGTGGAATTTTTTCAACACTTTGTCTATTTTTAGGGTTCTATTACTAAGACTCCGCTATCCGTCCGTCCGTCTGTCGGTCCGTCTGTCACCAGGCTGAATCTCATGAACCGTGATAGTTAGATAGTTAAAATTTTCACAGATGATGTATTTCTGTTGCCGCTATAACAACAAATACTAAAAAACAGAATAAAATAAATAAGTATTAAAGGGGGCTCCCATACAACAGACATGTTTTTTTTTTTTTGCCATTTTTATAGATAATGGTACAGAACCCTTTGTGCGCAAGTCCGACTCGCACTTGGCCGGTTTTTTGAAATTGTAATTTATTCGCAACAATATTTGCGTAAAATTATATGTAGGTAAATAAAGTTATAGGTTTGTTATTGTCCCTTTTCAATTTGTAGTGATTCATTTTATTGTTCTTAAAATCATCTGTTCTGAATATTTTCATAATTTATTTTAATAATTTAATAATATAAAATTCACTTAAATAGTTTTTAACTATTAAAATAAGAATAAACCACACAATTATTGTTTTAAAGTTTATACTTAACTATTATGTAAAAAATTAATTTAAAAAAAACTTAATTCCTCCGGGCAGCTCCACACTACGACAACCTTCATTAGCCTGACAAAACCAATGACATTTACCATCACGACAGCCCGTAGCTAAAGAACTTACATCCAAAACCGTTTAAGGCGAAATCAACCTTACGCATAAAAGGTATAAAGTTCAATTTCCCATCAATGATTTCAGCGACTTGCACCATTACTGACAGGTGTGAAACTTATGACATTTGAGAATGTATGCGCTCCGAATGCGAGCTCTCATTTCTGTTTTTTTTTCTTTAATATCGAACGCTCGGAAATGGTAGCTCCTTTATTAGTGAGTTATTTGGAGATTTTTTAAATATTTTTGTGATCGACGTGCTTTCGAGGAGTTCGATGGCGCGGTGGTTAACGCGCCCGGCTTGCAATTGCTAAGGTCAAGCAACTTTCGCAAAGCCGGTCCTGGGATGGGTGACCGAAAATGTACCTATCATCTCGAGCTCCTCCGTGCTTCGGAAGGCACGTAAAGCCGTTGGTCCCGGTTGCATTAGCATTGTTAACATTGTTAATTTGTTAACTTAAGGCGACGCACCGCTAAACAATAAATCTCATACGTTTTGATACGAGCGTTTGCGCCCCGTACCATAAGAAAAGTTGTTTTTTTTTCCTTCAAATTAAAACTACAAACTATTATAAAAAAATGAACTACAATTTTAAAGTGTATGTTAAGACTAATCTACTAAGAAAATTTTGATGCATAAGTCGGTCTGGTTAGCCTGTAAAATGTGAATCTATGTTTTAAAAGAGGTTACTTTGATATTTTTTCTCTGTTATAAAAGTTGAAAAATCGTGTTTCTGCAACTAACAAAATGAAGTCAATTAAATGAAAAATCATGTCATCAAATATCACTTTCATATGTTTTGTAATTGTTGAGAAAAATCAAGATCCCCGCCACGTAAATTACTAATGCGTCGTCTTAACAACCACCAATCCGCACTGGGCCCGGGTGGTGCTTTGTAGTCCGTTCTCCCTATCCATCCATAGGGAAGGCTCGTGCCCCAGCAGTGGGGACATAAAATGATATAAAATTTCGAACACTGATGCCCATTACGAAACCTGATGACAAGGCAAGGTGGAAGCACAGATGCTAAGCAGCATTTTTTTTAAATTTTACACAACATCATATCACATAGATTCTTCTGATCCCAAGGTAAAGCTAAAGCGCTCGTTTTATGGAAATCAGAAACAACGACGTAACACAACCATGCAGACCCGACACATTATCAAAAAGTTCGTTTTTGACATTGACCCGACCGGGAATCGCACCTGGGACCTCAGAGTTAGCGCCGCCCAAAGTCTGGTGTGCAAGCCACTGAGCTACCGAGGTCGTCAAATATAATTATACAATGTTAGTCGGAACGGGGGTACTAAGCCGAAAGGAGGGTAAAGTATACATTTTTTTTTTTTTTCTTAGTTGATGGCTTCGTGCGATTAGCACATTTAGCCAGTGTCAAAGTAATTTTTCTTACAAGTAATACATAAATATACAATATTTCCATATTATGATGATGATGAATGATATTAGAAATGGGAAGTGAGAAATGATATACCCCCCAACCCCTCGAGTATCTCAATAAAGATGTGGGGCTTTACTAAGCCCTCACGCGAGCTTCTTGAGAGAATTTTAAAAGTGACGTTACACTGTTTTGTTTCATTTGCCAACACATAAGCACACTCACATTAATATTCGACATAACACAAATTTTGGAAAATAAGACAAAACCGCAGACATGACGCTTCACTTTCCCACCAAGAACTCTGAATAACTTTTTCTTTTTTTACTTTTTTCTTTTTTTTGTTTATTGTTTACATTTGATTGGTCTACAAAAATCTAGTAGGCTACGGTTTTGACGTAGGTTCTCAGCAAATAGGTTTACCTCTAATGTCAATTACCGGCATTGTAAAGAAGAGCATTATACCAACGCTCTAAGTAAAGATTCGAGTTTTCTCCATAATTGGACTAATGCATCCAATAATATTAACTTTTAATTTGTTTACACACAGCGTAATTTTTTGAAATCTTAAAAAAGCTGTTATTTTAAAATTATTCATTTTTAAAGAAAAGTTCTTAGACAAAACATATTCACTATCATGTATACTTTACCCTCCTTTTGGCTTAGTACCCCCGTTCCGACTAACGCTGTATATCTCTGTCGAAAACAACATTGGTACCGAAAAAAATTGTTAATATCGAGACATTGATCATCAGTCCACCATGTTAGATGGATTGGTGGACTGATAATACGACAACACGTGAAGGCTTATTGACTTTCAAAATAAATATTTTTAAAATACTACGCGTTGCGTTTCGTTGCGTTCAGTAGCTACTTCACACTAGTTTATGATAGCCATATCAATTAAGATAGGTGAACGTTATACCGTAGTGAAGTGATACAAAGTGTGTCAACCATGCATTCTAGTTGAATGTGTTGAATTCTAGTTGAACAAACTGACAAATTTCCTCAATAGAATTTGACCTTTATGCCAATGGCATATGGTTGAATTTTAAACACCAATATTGTGTTGAATCATTTTAATCAATAGAAGTAAACATACTCTTCACTAAGTCTTTCTTGGTCGTCCTTTACAATTCTGGCGCATGCAACTGTGTCATAATATTGGAGACTCAAAGAGAACAAAAACATGGTAACAATCCCGTTAATTACACTTATACAATGTGTAACAGAAAGGTTGAAAAGATTCAAAGTGTATACAGGGTGTCTCATTGAAATGGGTCAGTATGGGAAAGTCTGAAACTATAAGACATACGAAGATCTGTTCTTAGGAACCATGTCATCGATTTTAATAAGAAGAAAAACTGCATTCATACATTTTAAAAAAACCTGTACTCAGCTCGGGAGTTGAACCCGGTTGTTTTAAAAAAATAAACTTACACTATTTCTATTTAGATATCGATTGTGTAGGTTTTAAGCAGTAAATGGCTCCATGAAACATGATGTCTAAAATGAATAAAATGCATTGTTTTCACATACTTTAATTTATTTTAGTAGGTGTTCGAAGAAACCACCGTTACATTCAAGTCTCAAGGGTAAACCTACGGACGCGAGTAACTTTAACCCCCTTTGTATGTGTTGTTATCAAGAAATAATTATTAAATTCAATTTGCAATGCAATTTTTAATTAAATATTTCTATTGTGACGTCATATCACATCAAAATAAGCAAATCACAGACCTAGTGATTTAGTAACCTCTGTGTACTTACATTTATGATTACTGCTGCGTGCTAATGCGCTCCTGACGCGCATGACTTCACTAATATAAATATTTGATTTAGAACTGCATGACCAATTAAAGTTAATAATGATATCTCAGTAATAACACATACGGGATACACTTTGGATCTTTTCATTTCAACCACACCTTTCTGTTACACGTTGCATAAGTGACCATGGGTGTTTAAAAGTTATAGTTTGTTATGTGTCAGCTAAGTTTGAAATGAAATGAAATGATTTATTTTACAAGTTAACATACAAAGGAGATTGCCACGGAGCAGGTCCCTTTTGTGGTATCGTATGCCTGATTTGAATAATAACCTAAATAAATGATTTATAAATAAAGTAAATATAAATAAATAAATTGGGACCTATAAGAGATATTTAATTTAATCCCCAAATGGTGATGTTTAATAGATAGATGGGCTGTAGGTGGTATCTATCATTTAAAGAATTTAATAACCTCAATTTCTTTAACAGAAAAAATTTGATATCTCTTGAACTAGGGTGAATATATGAAAAATTGTTTTTAATTATGAATATACTATGTTTTGACTATAATATGAAGCAAAAATCTTCAGGGCACAACAATTTTCCACAGGGCCCAACTTCCCATACAAAAGTGGCAATCTCCTTTACAATATACAATCCTCCATACTAGGCGTAGCCCGTCCTATGGGGGAAGTAGACGATTTGTAACAGCGTGTTGGTAGTTTAACAGAGATAACAACCAGAATAAACATGAAAGTTATTTTTATGTCGGCAAACGAGCTCGATAGAGAGATAGACAGTATTTTTTAAATGTGCATGGTAAGTTTAAATTATTTTCTTATATCCATGGCAAGTTATGCTAAATATATGTTTGTCGTAACAAAGTTTACCGCCCAACACTTTACTATGACGTAAAAAGGGTATTACGTAACGCAACGATATTTATTGTTATATTTGACCAGTGCAACGCTCGTAGCTATAATTTGTGGTTAAAATTACGCGTGAGGAATTTTGAATAATCGTCGATTACAGATATTTCCATAGGACAGGGGCTATTTGGAAAAATGTGGTGGACTATGAATGCTGTCATCGTATTGCTGCTATCTTTTACGTATGCTCGATGTAAAGATCGACTTTTGAATTCAACCTTTCGATTTTAATGATAGACCCCGGCGGAGGTAGGAGTAAAAAGTCTTCAGCTTTTTAAATTTGGAAGAATTTTGGAAGGTCGCATTATTTTGTTAGATTTCTTTTTAAACACAATAGTTAAGGGGTAGTTTCATAACTTCTCGCTATTTATTTGGTAAGTTCACATAGATATAGTTCAAAATTAAAACTGAATAATAGCCATCAAAATGTACGATTAGAACATCTATCAATTACGAGTAGGTACACCAGTGGATGGTGTAGAAGAACGTTTTGCACGAACCAATGTTGATTTCATTCATTCCGTAAAAAAAATATCCGGCCGTTTATGTCACAAAAAACGTATATTTCGGCACTCTCAAGGGAATCAATATACATAGGGTACTTGCCGTTGACCTAGAACTATAAAGTTTGGCAAGTAATATCGTCTTATACTACAATTGCAGGGAAAAGTATGAAAACTATACATATTTAATTAAATCACAAAAAAAACAGGGTCTTTATGCAAGGAACGGGGGTCCAAATTTTGAAGTAAGTGAGTAGGTACCGTATCATGTGGGGTATCGTATGAAAGGGCTTTATTTGTAATTTGCACAAGCCTTAACAGATTTTTAACTATTTTTATCGATGACATGGTTCCTAATATAAATATTTAGACAACATCACATACATTGTTTTGATCCTAAGGTAAGTAGCTAAAGCACTCGTTTCATGGAAATCAGAAACAACGACGGTACCACAACCACCCAGACCCGACACAATATCGAAAAGTTCGTTTTCGACATTGACAGGACCGGGAATCGAACCCGGGACCTCAGAGTTAGCGCCGCCCAAAGTCCGGCGTGCAAGCCACTCGGCTACGGAGGTCGTCAAACTATTTTTATGATGTTATAGTGTTCGATTTATGACGAAGAATGAAAAAAAAATAACTTTTCCCTCTTTTATAAGTAGGTATAGGTACTTAATAACTTTGGTGTATGTAAAACCCACTAAAAAAAAAAGTTAAAAAAGTTAAAAGTTAAAAGTTAAAAGTTAGTTAAGTTTTTTTTAAAGTTTGCACTGTTATGCGTACCTACTTAGTCCTTTTTTTATTTTGTAATTTTGTACGGAACCCTCGGTAGGCGAGTCCGACTCGCACGACTCGCACTTGTCCGGTTTTTTTTACTAAGTTACAGCTTTCTATTTGAAGCTAGTTCGAAATTTAAATAAGATATTGAATTAGTCACCTTTTTGTTCACCATTATTATTAACTGATATTATTGCGAAGTAAAAAGTTCGTTCCATTTTTAAATAAAACGCATTAAGAGCGTTTACGCCGCACACTAGCGCCGCCAATGAAAAAAAAAACATATCTGGTGATTAGAGATAGAAAATCAAATTATGCTCAACAAACTATCTGAATGAAGTAATTTAGCATTTTTACGTCACCTAATGAACACCTGACATGTTACGGTTTAGTTAAATATGGCGTTATAGTTAAAAGTGGCCGTGGCCGACACATGTGCTTAAACGCGACAGATATGGATTTTCATACAAAAATTGCTGGCCGCCGCTGCTCACGTGTATTTGCCCAGTACAGCAATTTCAATACACCTCGAAGAATGTTGTCAAAATAATGACCTCATTTCCAAGCATGTTTGATAAATCAATATTTATTACTATTATTATTATTCATCATTATCAACTCATTTTTATGTCCCCACTGTTGGGACACGAGCCTTTCCTATGGATGGATAGGGAGAACGGGCCCGTAAACCACCACGCGGGCCCAGTGTATTGGTGGTTGTTAACGACTGCTAATGCAGCCGGGACCAACGGCTTTACGTGCCTTCCGAAGCACGGAGGAGCTCAAGATGTAAAACCTTTGGTCATCCATCCAATGACCTTTGCGAAAGTTGCTTAACCTCAGCACTCGCAGACCGGGCGCGTTAACCACTGCGCCATCGAGCTCGATTATTATTATTTATAATGAATTAATAAAATATTTTTTTTTAATTTAGCATTCTCAGATCGGGCAAACTGTGTATCGAAATTTTTCTCTGCATTGCCCGAGTTTGTGATCAGACACCCAAACACCCAGACACCCAGACCCGAGACAAATTAGAAAAACAATATTTCTAAATTGACCCGACCGGGGATCGAACCCGGGACCTCAGAGATGGCGACACCATGAAAACCACTCGACCAAGGAGGTCGTCAACATTTATTATTGATATTATTTATTTGATCGAATGGCAAATGAAACTTGCAATAAAGGTTCGAGAACGAAAGGTCACAGATTCGTGTCCTTCCTGAAGCAAGTTTATTTTCGAGTGTTAGTTATTTTATGGTTAATAGTATAGCATCGTTATTGCAGAATAATAATTTAAAATAATAAGGTAAGTAGGGTAAACCCGAGTAACTTTTTACCTTCGTATAAGAAGTATTTCTTTTTGTTTGGAGTTTAATGACAATATCAGCAATTTGCAGAAAAGAGATTATATTAATCTTCGATTCTTCGCCAAATATTATCAGCAAACCTTTCCCACAGTCGAATACTTTAATCTATGGTGACAGACCACAGACAAAGTCTTTGTTTCTAAACAATAGAAGACAATAGTTGCTTTCCAACAATAAAACGCATTCAGAAGTTAATAATTAAATCGTTAATGCCTGTGGACATTCGTTAATCCTTCTATTATAATAGAAAGTGTAGAAAAAGTATTCATTTTTAAAGGCATTTTGTTTAGACAAACACTAAGAGGCGCCAAATATTTTTTCCATAGAGCAAAACAGGTAGCTTTAAAATGCTTTATGGTTTTTACACAAAACCAATTAATTATACTTGAGTGTTAGGTACTTTTAGGGTTCCGTACCCAAAGGGACGGGACCCTATTACTAAGATTCCGCTGTCCGTCCGTCCGTCCGTCCGTCTGTTCGTCTGTCACCAGGCTGTATCTCATGAACCGTGATAG
Source organism: Eudonia lacustrata (assembly GCA_947562085.1). Lineage (NCBI taxonomy): Eukaryota > Metazoa > Arthropoda > Insecta > Lepidoptera > Crambidae > Eudonia > Eudonia lacustrata. The sequence continues at coordinate 11,835,268 of OX387332.1, read as the reverse complement.
TTAGACAGTTAAAATTTTCACAGATGATGTATTTCTGTTGCCGCTATAACATCAAATACTAAAAAACAATATTTAAGGGGGCTCCCAACAAACGTGATTTTTTTTGCTCGTTTTTGCTCGATATTGATAACGGCAACAGGTACTTAGACGCTTAAAATATTCACAGAATATTGAGCTATATATACGGTTTAGGCGCATTAGGGCTGATTCTCATTATGGCAACCGACTCGCTAATGGACTACTTCTCATTATGGCCACTCCTCATTTTGGCTACTTCTGATTAGGCCTACTTCTCACTTGACTATTCACTTAAAAAATAAATAAATAAATTTAAATTAAAGGAATATTTAAGTGGGACTCCCATACAACAGACATGATTTTTTTTGCCGTTTTTATAGATAACGGTATGGAACCCTTCGTGCGCGGGTTCGACTCGCACTTGGCCGGTTTTTAATTGAAATGCAAGCATTTATTTTTCATTTACCGTAGTAGCTCCGATGTTCGACACTTTAGGCATTGGCCTAGAACATTGGTTCTACACAGTTTTCGTCGCACACTGAGCTGCTACCCATCACTAGGTGACTAGTTAAAAACAAGAAAAAAAAAATCAGAAAATTTTATATTTAGTTTACGCTACAATAATTGCTATTTTTACAAGCTTTTATTTAGTTTCACCTGTCCCGGTGTCCGTTTGTCTGTAATCAAAATCGTGAAGTTTTTGATCCAGTTCCCGGTTACCGATTGAGCTGAAATGTTGCATGCATGTGTAAATCGGATGACAATGCAAAATTATTATGATATGGAGCTGATCTGATAATGAAACCGGAAGGTGGCCATAGGAACTCGGTTGTTAAACGACACAACCTCATTGAATTTGGACTCGTTTGATCCGTCTTGACGAGTACTTTGGTGCTAGATGGTAACCAAGGTCTGATGATGGAGCTGGAAGATGGCCATAGGAACTCGGTAATTAAACGACATAAACACAACCCCATCGAGTTTGGGCTCGTATGATTCGTCTTGACGAGTACTTTATTGCTAGATATGTCATATCGTTAACGTTGCGCCTCAGGGTACCAGGGCGAACCCTGTTGTACTGAAACCCTTATCCCCCTACAAAAATGCTAAAAAGTAAAAATTAAAATTAAAAGAAAAATAAACTTTTTAAAAACAAACTTTTATTACTTATAAAAAAGAACTAATAAGTTTAAAATAATTTAAACATGATAATAAGAATTTTTTTTTATAAATAAAAGCGTGCTACATTTTGATGGAACATTAAAGAACATTTAGCATAATACACCTTCATTTTTTTTTTCGCAATCATAATGTAACACGCTTTTATTTATATAAAAACAATCTTATTATCAGGTTTAAATTATTTTTAACTTTTTAGTTCCTTAGTATTTTTTTTTATCCACAAGTATCACCGATTGATTCAATGTGCTTAATAAAAAGGGAATCGAAGTTTACTCTTATAAAGATCTTTAAAAAATAATCGATTTGTAAACAAAAGTAGTATTAGTTTAAACTTTGTAAAAGAGAGTTATTCGTCAACTGGCACACTTTAAACTCGCACAAGTGTGCGAGATGGCACCTCTTGATTTTACCTTTTATTTTTGTCTTCAACTCGCACAACAGTTAAAATCTGAGGAAGTCATGTACAGTCAATTACAAAAAGGTTTGGAAAAAGTTATGATCCTTATATGTTTAATACCAACATTATTTCTTGCTTTCATCTTCATTATCGATATTATGAGCTTGAATCTAGTCTACTGATGGATTTATATAGGTTGTGTTTGATGACTGACTTTTTTCTTGCTTGGCAATACAATGAAAATTATATCTATGGACCGAAGAGCTCGATGGTGCAGTGGTTAACGCGCCCGGTCTGCGAGTGCTGAGGTTAAGCAACTTTCGCAAAGGCCGGTCATCGGATGGGTGACCAAAACTTTATCGGAGGAGCTCGAGATGCTTCGGAAGGCACGTAAAGCCGTTGGTCCCGGCTGCATCAGCATGTCGTTAACAACCACCGCACCGCACTGGGCCCGCGTGGTGGTTTACGGCCCGTTCTCCCTATCCATCCATAGGGAAGGCTCGTGCCCCAGCAGTGGGGACATAAAATGAGCTGATGATGATGAAGATTAAATCACGTGTATCACGATTTCTCTAAACTGAACCCGTTCAGGGTTTAAAGTAAGGGCAGCAATGTTTTGTATTGGTGTTGATTGTTATCTGAGTTTGTATAATTATCCTTTCTAAAACCTTCACCATTAAATAGCGCATAAATTAAATCTTAAGCCACTTTATGCTGATCTGACAATTTTAACGAAAAGAAATCAATATAGTTTGTCGCCATTAGGAAGATGTATATAGGAAATTAATAAAAGTACAGTAAAGTTTTAACATAAATTAAGTTTCAAGGTCACGCCAGCAAAGCTAGGGCATGCTTAGTTTAAAATATTAGTAATAATTCAATTATCATTATTGTGACAAAAATATTCAAGCTACACACCGAGTTAAATTTAAATATAGAAATAATCGTCAGTGTTATTTCAATCGGTAATAAATTGCTTGATCATCAATAACAACATTATTATCATAATCTAACTAATAAGTAATAATAATACCATTAACAAGAACGTTTAACTAAAACGAATATTAAATCAAAAACTTTGAATTTACTTTCACCGTTAATCTTATAATCAATAACAAAATTTTATTTAATTATTTAAAAATAAACCAACAAATTCAAATAATTGCCCACATCTTTTATTTATAGGTATATAGTTTTTAATTTGCTGTTTATTATTCTGTTTTTTTTTTAAGTTCAGTTAAATTAAACTGGTAGGTATCATAATTTGAAAAAAAATAAAATAACAAATTCTAGATCCAAAACTGTTATCAATTACACTTTAAGCTTATTTATCGATTTTTAATCGATCACGTACCCCAATATGCGATATCGATCGCGATTCGGACGGCATAGCACGTGCTCAAACTAAACGCCCATAAAACAAAGGAGTTGCAAAAAAGCACGCGAACAATGCATAGCTAGGACCACCTACGCCCGCCTATTCTTCCACCCACAGACAGTAAAACTACTAATTTTGTCAGGTAAAGCCAAATAGATAAACAGGGAGTTCTCATTTTTTTAATACTTTTTTGTAGGTGAGAAATTATGTAGCGTGTGGGGAGGGGCGTGGGGCAAGAGGGGCGACCGAATGCGGCAGTCTCGCCTCAACATCGAGAGCGCACGTAGCGCGCACACAGCCCTATACTAAACAAGAGGACTTTCGATATACGGACCACACGTTTCGACCCACTGTGTTGTGATAACCGCGTTCCATTTTCAAAACGGCCTAAGTTTTTACTAAGCAACGAGTTTGGTTTTCTTTTGTTTCTCTTTGGTACTTTTTTAATTTTTCCGACGGACTCGCACGCTAGGGAATTCGCGCCGATTAGTGTTTTTTTTCTTCTGTTCGATAAGATAAATCGCCGAGAACATCGCATTCGTGTCGTGAAGGTGCCAAGTGATTGATCGTCGCAAGTCATTAACGTTTCTATTCACCAATTTGTTGTGATATTGTAAGGAGGGTTTGCTGCTTTGTGCTTTTTACGCACAAAACTTTGGATTTTGGCTAATTGAGGTGAGTTTTTTTTGTTATAGCAATGGACGATTCGTCAGTGCTAATTTTTTAATAAGCAAATTAATGCTAATGTGACAGTGGAATCCTTTGTCGGGTATTTAGGTATTTCGTTTCGTTAAGCGTATCTCATATCCATAGACTATGAAAAAACATTAAGAAAACTGTATTCGATACTTACCTACCTATTAATTTTCACGTGCCTTATTTGTCAATGAAAGCCTTATACGGTTATGGTACAACCTACATTATTAAAAAACAATATTTAGGTACCCGCATTGAGATAGTCAATTCAGTCAGTCAGTGGTACGTAAACAAAAATTATTGAAATCAAAAAGTTTTATAGTCATTACGGTTAAAAGAAAAACAAATTGAAATTTGTTTTTAATCTGTAAAAGTGTTTCTTTTTAGTCTATGTCGTAACGCGCTCCTTCGCTAGGCCTATCTACAATGTTCATATTTCGATAACACCAAAACTTATCACTTCAAAGCTATTATCAGTAATTCTACGATTAACGACAATAATACATTAATATTTCATTTCTTTAAATTCAATAATCATTTATTTCGTAAACTTAGGTAGGCCTAAGTTATTAACGAAAACTTGAATAAGTAGGCATAGGTATTTATTGCATCATGTTGTACAAAGATTTTATAAAAACAGTATTAAGTGGCATTGCAACAATAAACATAATTAATTATTAAATAAATATAAACTTAATGTTAATTAACACGAATCCTTGAGATCGTAATATACTTAAATAACTTAACTATTAAAATAACACCACCACACAGTATAACACCAAAACTTATCACTTCACAGCTATTATCAGTAATTCTACAATTAACGACAATAATACATTAATATTTCATTTCTTTAAATTGAATAATCATTTATTTCGTAAACTTAGGTAGATATAAGTTATTAACGAAAACTTGAATAGGTTTAGTCCCGACCGTAGGCATAATTATTTTATTTTATTTGAGGAGCGCATTATTCACAATTTTAATCGACATGTATCAACATATTATGAGCTAATAACAAGTTACCTTATATAAAATCAAAGTTTTAGTTAAAGAAAATAAACTACATAGACAAACAAGTAATTCCACTCATTTAGGAGTTAAAATTGATGTTAGATTCACAATTTAACTATGTATGTATTATACTCGTAAATTACTAACCTATTTAAGGGTGTTGAAAATATTTTGCTCGCGTGGGATTCGAACCCGCACCCAGTGGTTGTGTATTTTGCAAGTAGGCTATCGTGGCTCTGTCTGATTTGTAATTAGTTCAATGTTTAATATTCAGAATATATATATATATATATATATATATATCATGTCAGTTTTATAATAAACACCTATCTAAATTATGTAATATTAATCATTGAATTTTGTATTTTAATATTATTGTTATATAATGAAATGATATTGTAAATAAATTAAATCTCCTTTTTTAAGTTGCATATCCGTTATGGGATACTGTTGTTTCTTAAGTTTTTTATGCATACCATCTGCACAATTTGTACACAATAATTGACAATAAATGATATCTCTATTTCTATTTCTAATCAATCAATAAAAGTTTATGATGACATAATTATTGTTACCAAAGATCTTTTAAACAATATGTTTAAAGAAATTACCGAGCTATTTATATCGTAATTGGCTAGCCAATAGCGTTTAAAACACTAGAAATGAAATAAATGCTTCAGTAGCTTAGTTGGAAGAGTTGTCGCCCGGTTTGAGAAGGATCGTGGGTTTGAATTCCACCTGAAGCAAATCGTAATTTTCATACAAGAACGAAGAGTTTTCATAGTATAGTTTTATCAATGTAGAACACCACAATATACCATATTCTTAACAATAAATTATTTATGACTTATAGTTCTCTATGAAAAAAAAAATCAAAAACTATTCAGTCGCATTGCCTGAAATTACTATTAAATTTAGTTTACACCCTTTTTCCGTTATGATGACGTTAGGGGTCAGCTGCGTTGCGTTACTAAAATATATTCAAAGCTAACATTAAAACAACAAGTTCAGACGTGATTTGTATTTGAAAAATATATCTACGAACAATCAATATAGACTGGATTATTATAATGTTTGTTTGTTGTTTTCTAGTATCCGATATTTTATGGATACCTTGAATTTTTTTTACAACTGGTAAAAAAAACAAAATAAGGAAACAAAGCGCGCCAACCCAAATGTTTATAATTTGAAAGCAACAGACACTTTTAGAATGATTAACAAATTCATATACCTACCTTCTCTCGTATCTTTTCTTTAGTCTCGTATCTTTTTTATATGAATAGAATAAGAAAAGAAAAGAAAGATATTTATTGACACACACACACGCACACAAAATACAATACAAAAAAAAACAATTAAAAGAAAAATTAAGCAAAACGCAGTGTGTGAGGCCAACAAGGACCCTGTCTCAGCATAATACCCCCACGACACTCAAAGATGGGCCGAGTACCGTAGGACCGTAGGAACACTGTTATTCTGAAAGGGCCGCAGGTGGGAAACGAGTGACGACGCACCACGACGCCGGCAAACAAAAAAAACAATAAATAAATAAAATAAAATAAAAAAACAAAGTAGGTAATTAAATTACTATATTAAATATATAAAAGTGAATAAATGTATTTTATGATATAAATAAATATATTTAAGGATATAATATGAAATTTAAAATTTAGGCTGTATGGGCCCCTGTGTCGTGTAAGTTGTCAAGGTGGAAGGTGACATGAATACCTAATACATACCTAATTGCTTAAAGCCTATTTTATTGTACCTATATTGCATTATAAGTATTATTATAACTACGCGACTTCGTCCGCGTAGAATAGAGACTTTCGGCAGCATTTTTAATTTTTTAGGCTCTTGTTCCCGTTTTTGCAACATTTTCCATTGATGCTTCGCTCCTATTGGTCGCAGCGTGATGTTATATAACCTAAAGCCTTTCTCGATAAATGGACTATCCAACACAAAAAGAAATTTTCAATTCGAACCAGTAGTTCCTGTGATTAGCGCGTTCAAACAAACAAACTCTTCAGCTTTATAATACTTAATATAGATTTCTTAAAATACTTTTAAAAGTTTGCACAATCCGTGCATGTTATTAAATATCTCGATTGGAAGCATCAACTATATGTTGTTGCAATATAAGTCCACAATTAGCTTACATAATACGAATAACTGGTGAGATGTAGTAATATATAATCATGTGTTATTTGACAATATTATCACCATCATTTAGTGCCATCTTCATACTGAAGTTTGGAGATCAGTATACAAAATTTACAATAATTAAAATTTAATTAATTTTTTTTTTTTTTGACAATATAGACAGTCTTTATTCAGCATTCATTGGTTTCATTTGTCTCTACGGCTCCCAACCTTACACTGGGAAACATGGAATGTTCGCGGTTCACGTATAAAAAGATGGCACATAGAATTATACAACGTGAAACTTAAAGGTGTGGTCAAAAGGAAAAGATCCAAAGTGTATCCGATCTAGATCTGGTATGCAGAGTTACCAAGTCATGATTATTAACTTTAATGTGTTATTGCATTATTTAATTTAATATTTCTATTGTAACGTCATATCAAAATAAACATGTCTCAACCCTAGTGGTTTATTGACCTCTGTTTACTAACATTATGATCACTGCTGCTAGCTTAGACGCGCGTCACTTCACAAATATAAATATTTTATTAACCACTGCATGACAAATTAAAGTAATTAATTATGTCTTAATAACAACACATACAAGTTCTAGATGGGACACAAGCACGTTGTATACCTAATCTTATTAAAGATTTTTTTTGAGGTTATTTCTGCCGTCATAAAGAAAAAGGGCACAACTAACATTTTTGTTAAATTTGAGTTAGATACATATTTGGAATCAGGAGAAAAAGGCCTATCTTTTCAAACCCGTTTTTCTCCTGATTTGAAAAAGGTTAGATGTGCCTTTTTTAATTATGACGGCAGATTTGCTGATTGCCTCAAACGGCATTTTCAGCTGCACCGGGCTTTTTTGGGGGCGGCGAGAAACTTAAAGGGTTCCTCAAGCCGTGTGAAATGAATCGCCTTCGGGGTTTTTCTAGAGGGAGCGGCATCACGCACTAGTGCGTGTCCCCGTGCCCTACTAGATTCTCCAAGGGGTTTGGATCGGATTGGGATTACATAAGAATATTTATGACTAGAAAAACGACTACCGGTTTTAGACCCCGGTCCCGGGTTCGATTCCCAGCGGAAGGTACATGTTTGTGTACTCGGTTTGGTTGGTGGTAGGGCTTGTTTGTCCGCGTGGCTAGCTCCACCATCTTATCTACATAATATGTCGCTATAACATCAATGTTTGTAGCATTGTTGTGTTCCGGCAGCTAGATATAATAGCCAGTGCCGCAGTAGTTGAAGATCTCGGGTGAATTACACTTCCACCTTTAGGTGAGATAAGGTCAAGTACCTACTTACCCGTATGAAGTAACAAAAAAATCAAATAAGTATACAAATTCAAAATACCGTGAAAGTGCACTATCACGAACGTTGATATTGTTTGTTTGTTTGTTTGTAATTCAAATAAGTTTACTGTTTAGTCAACATAGATCCTTTTAAGCAACTATCAAAACGGTATATTTAATAGATATTGTATATATTATACTAGGCTCCACTAAGTAAATAATTCATTTAGAGGCCTGTGTGTATGTTTTTACAATAAAGTTCCAAGTTATATCCAAAAACTTAATAGTGATAAATTTAAAATCGCTATTAAAGAAAAGCTTCATAAAAAAACTTATTATAAAGTGTCTGATTACATTGAAGACAAAACAGCATGGGTTTAAAATGCTACGATCACTCCAACAGGTATTTCTAATCTAAAATATTGTTAAGGTTTTTTATACTGTATAGGTAACTTGGTAACGGCATATAATTTTGTAAATATCGTTACATACCTATTATAAAAGCTGTAGAGTTTCTTGCGCCCAAAAGTAAAAGAGAATTTTGGACGATTCAAAAGCACTTTTCTAAAGTTTATATTTGAATAAAAATATTTGATTTTGACTTTGACTTTATGGGAATGGCAAACTATGACGTCACTATTGTGTTCCGTCAATTGAAAGTTCATTAAAAACTTTTTAGGTTATAAAAATTCGGTCAAATAAAATATAGGTTAATGTTTTAAATAACTGTTACGTGATGTCATTTATACGTTTAATAACGTTCTGGAATTAGTTTTTGTTGTTGTTATCTTCCTTATATAGGTTATTTCGATGGATCAATGTGCATGTTTTCCTGAAGTTACTACTATTATATGGACAGGGATAGCGGGTTATTCTAGCAGGCAAGTAAGTGCATTAAGAAAGAATTCACTCATTATTTGATATTAACAATATAAGGATTTCTTTTTATCACACGTATTTATATGTAGGTATATAACTTATCTACTACCTTATCCTCTAACAAGTGCTTTTGTTCTTGAATGTGGAGTTGCGAAAAATATAATAAAAATAAAATATTAATCATACACAATAATATAAAATAATAAAATATTACCAAAGAGGTCGCATAGCCAACCCAACATATTGAAATTAGGAACCAACTTAATAATGAGACAGTGTTACATTTGCAGTTTTCAGTCTCTATAAATGACTACGGACATAAGAGTTAAAAACGTCATGCTATAAAATCAAATACTTGAACGCGATCATAGATCCGCATTTCAAACGTATCTTCATTAATAATGGCAATCTGCGTTGTTACACCATGGACAGATTCAATAAAAGAACAATTTGAAATTTCAAAAGTAGAACGTACCACGTTCCCGCCCCAATAATATAATGGCGACGTTTAATAATAATTCGCGCCTTTTGTGTGGAAACTATACAATGCTGGGGTTTGGCGATGACACGATCCAATGCGTTAGGGTGTAAATTATCGATTTAATAATAGCCCATATTTATTTTGATAATGTATTCTATACATCGATGTGTGCACAATTTAAAATTTTTTTTTTGGCTACATCCTCTGTATTTGTGTTTATTTAATAATTTTTGGTAATACTTATTAGCAAAGACATGGTACAATTTAGGTTCTGTCTTTATAATATCGCTGTTTATCTTAGTTATGAAGTATATTATAGCTTTATAGCGTATTAGCGTATTATTATATTAGCTTAGTCGATGAAATTCATTCTGTGTAATATTTGAGAAGCTGTAATTATGATCATTGTATAGAATGTTGATAACACGTCTATACAAATGCTGCACTAAAGATTTTTGTTAATTAAGTCATTTTTGTAATGTAAGTAAATAATATAGTAATATGAAACAAATTAACTGGGAAAGCTAAATGTATTTTTTTTAAAGATGAGATCTTAACTTCAAATTTGTTTGGTCTGTGTCTTAAATTGTTATTACATATCATAATGTTTGTATTTTAATATTATTTTAGTGTCTCATATGAAAAAAATACCACATAATATAGGTATTTATTAACGTTTAACCTAGAATCTATGGATTTATTTTTATTTACAGTTAATTTTGATTTAGGTTGAGTTATTCTATATAAATCGAAATAAACGCAATACTCAATTTTGGAACAAATATTTACTAAAGAAAAAAGCAGCCTTCAATTTAACAAGCATTCTAAAGTTTTAACCAGAATCATAAACAATTCTCTCGATTTCTTTTTTTGTTCTGATTATATTATACCACGGTGCGTCTAAAGGGGCGAACAGCTTCTAAATCACCCTCCGGTAATAGGCGTGGCTGAATGCTCGTCACGCCCTTGCCTTCTCGCAAATTTGCGAGGTTTGTGTTCGTAATTCACTAAATGTATACCTAGTATCTTCAGGAAGCAAATTACTAAATAAATAAATCGTAACTTATTTTTATTTTTCTTTAAAAGTTTTTACGTTAAGAGCGTTTACGCCGCACACTAGCGCCGCCAATGAAAAAAGAAACATATCTAATAATTAGAGATAGAAAATCAAATTATGCTCAACAAACTATCTGAATGAAGTAATTTAGCATTTTTACGTCACATAATGAACACCTGACATGTTATGGTTTAGTTAAATATGGCGTTATAGTTAAAAGTGGCCGTAACGTCTTATTTAACTAAACCATAACATATGAGGTGTTCATTATGTGCTGTAAAAATGCTAAATTACTTCATTCAAATAGTTTGTTGAGCATAATTTGATTTTCTATCTCTAATTACTAGATATGTTTTTTTTTCATTAGTGGCGCTAGTGTGCGGCGTAAACGCTCTTAACATCTTACAACATTTAAAATTTTCGTTTCAGTATTCCTTTAAAATTTACGACATATCTTCTTAAAACTTTTATTAAAATGTGTATTAATTCTTCTCAAGAATGTGTTAATTCCATCGCTTGTCAAATCATGGCTACCCATTTTTTTTTGTCTAAAACAATAATTATTGTAAGTATTTTTATTCTCTTTTCTTTTGTCATGAAATTATTCTTATTTTAAAAACACAAATGTTGAAAAATTTCCACGAGCAGGATTTGAACCTGCACCCTTCTGACATACCGGGTCAGGTGCTCTTCCAATTGAGCTATCGTGGTTCTAACCAGCCCGCCGAAATTATTCAACACTATTTACTTTTTTACTTTGAAAGCCAAAGGCGCCCATTCAATGTCAACAACTACCGTCATTAACATCTGATCATAATATTTTTACAAATACTAAAGATCAGTTAAGAAGTAGGCAAGCTATATATAAAATGTTTATATAATTTTTAACGCAAATTTTGTGGATTTTTTTTTTCAGAAGGGTGCAGGTTCAAATCCTGCTCGTGGAAATTTTTCAACATTTGTGTTTTTGTAATTTGTTCGCAACAAAATTTGCGTTAAAAATTATATAAACATTTTATTCTTATTTTGTTTAACCTTTGGTAATCGTATTGGACAGAACAGCCCTGCGTGTCCATCTGATAAGCCATTATGATCTACCTCAGTCGAAAATACATTATTTTCCGGCACATTTGTTAGAAAGTTATCTAGGCACGATCTCTGTAAGTAACTGAAGAAAGTAAAGTTCTAAAATTAAATGATTTTAATAAATTTAAGAACTCCGATTTGGATTTATCATTAGTTAACAAGTCTATATTAAAATTAGCGCATATCAAACACTTCTTATCAAAAAATACTCTAACATTTTTTCTAACTGCACTAGAAACTCCTCAAAATACATATTTTCTCTTATCATTTCAATAAGCACAACATATGGTTAAATTACTTTCTAAATTTTTCACTCCACATATTTAAAAATACTAGTGGTCGCCCAGTGGTCGAAATTCGACAGTAATTTTATTAAGGATTGTATCCTAAGCAATGAAAAATTAAAAAAGATAGAATGTGAGTTTGGATTGGCATTGACAGATTTCGGCCGCTCCTCTTCCATTTTTGAAATTTTTGAAAAGAGTTTATAAGCTTGTGTGTCAAATACATGGTAGCGTATGTAATGTTTGTTTTATTGATTTAATATATGTTTTAAGCATAATTTAAAAAAAAATTAACGTTCTGTACTCCTTCTCTATATAAACTATAAGTGTGCGAAATCATAATCATAATCCTACATCCGCGCAATTTTCGTAAAAAAGGGTACAAAGTTTTTGCTTCACGTATTTAATAGGTACCTATATAGATTCTCTTATAAATAACTTGTCACAGATCACAAATTTTTCACAATCTCTATCAATCTGCGTCTGTCTCTCTGTAACTGCACCAAATACTAGACTTCCACCACTTCTCATATTTCTTCATGAGTAATTCGTCAAATAAAAAAAATCAATATTTTTGTCATTTAAAAAATATTCCGTTAAGCATACGTATTGTGGTTTATTATGGATACATGCATTCAGATAAAAGTGTATTTCATCTTTCTTACTGATAATGCCACAAACATTCTGATGAAAAACATGGAAAAAAAGTTGTGAATTTAAATCGTTCTCTGACTTTTCATCGGTGTTGGAGAGGATATAAGTTCATAGATGTTCGATGACACGAAAAAAAATCATTCTCAGTCTGTGAGTGACTATTTGTGATTTTTTTATTGTCATTGTTACAATTACATTGAACAGCAGTTTTCGATTTATAACTTAGTAAAATAATATCTTGTATCAATATTCTGCAGGAATTAACTTTATCTAATCAGTTAACCTATCATAACAGTTTTAAAAATAATATAATTCAGAATAGTGCAGCTTATCAACATTTGAACCTGTTATCCGTAACATTTCATTCAGTTTATTTTATTAATACAGATTATTACTTACTGCTAATATTATCAAACAAAACATTAGTTTTTAATAAGACATTGAGACAATGGAAGATTAAAATTTAATAAAATTCTGGTCATGTGTTTACCAGCTAATATTATAACATAATCCAATTTAGAGAAGGATTTGCATTGTGGAAGACTTCCAGAGAGAATCTGTTCCAAGGATGCGTATGGTTTAAATATCGAATTAATAATACTATAGTTAGGTCCAAGTCGCCCAGCCAGTACATTTCGTAAATTCCTTCCAGTTTCGTCCGCTAACAGCAACACTCGATGTTTTGAGTTATCCCTATCCAGCATTAGACAGCAAATAGACCGCATAGCCTACAACCAACGTAGTACATAACAAAAGCTACATCAAGTTATTAATAGTCCGTCCGCATCCTCACAGAAATCCTACTAATATTATAAACGCGAAAGTTTGTAAGTATGGATGGATGTTTGTTACTCTTTCACGTAAAAACTACTGAATGGATTTGGATGAAATTCGGCATACAGATAGCTTATAACCTGGAATAACACATAGGATACTTTTTATCTCGATATTCCCACGGGAACGGGAACCACGCGGGTGAAACCGCGAGCGGCTGCTAGTGTTAAGTAATGCAATAAGAAACGACATTTTGTTAAGTTTAATTTTCTATGAAAGGAGATCCCATTGAAAAGATTTCAACGAACTACGATTGACATAAATATTTTTTAATATATTTTGGGTAAAAAACCCTTTTTAAATCATACAGTGACATTGCATGTAGTATAAATAAATACTTATTACTTACGTAGAAAATACTTATATAGAAGAAGTGGAAAATGTTGAACTTTAAGTGGGTACCAAAGCATTGTTCAAGCCACAATAACCTCTATATTTAGGAGCTTATGCATCAAAGTTAACTACAATGGTACCCTATCTAATTAGGTTTGCATTGAAACCGTTCATACCACTTTATTCGTTGATTTAATGACTGTAGATAAACACCAATTAGCCGCTGCGAACGAGTGCCCGTGTATACAAACTCGTTCGGTACATCTTTGTTGATTGGCTGATTGATTTCATAACGATTGGGGTTCGTTGTTCATCGTTTGAGCGTGCTTTGTGAACGGCATTGTTAAATTGCGTAAAGGAAATCGTTTTGTACAGCCAACATTCGGTTGCAAGATTTAATATAACTAATGCCTTTTATTTTTCAAACAATAACTTTGGCAATGGCAGTTTGAGATAAGATATCTAGTTCCTCTTTAGATTAGTAGCATCACGTTCAAAATTATCTTTGCTAATTATCTTCGAATTTCAAGAAAGAATGATTAGGACTTTTAATAACGACACAATAATTTGAGCATTCAATAAAACTAGGGGTAAGACGTTTAACGGAGTTACCATATCCTCACGATCAATATAACAATATATATCACTAGCCTAGCTACAAACTAAAGGTAAACTTCTTATTTAGAGTGAAAAAAAAACAAAAGTATGCATGATCCCTTGTCTATGGTCCTAATGATTTTCGAACGTTAATTTGGCAAATCTCCCGCCAAATTCGTTTATAGTCTTATCTGAGATTAGATGCCAGTGATTCGCCATGCCAATTAGAGCCGGTCCGTTTGTCTGTTTGTTTGTGGGGTGCTTCCCGGGGCTAATAAGCTCGCCAATTATTGTGTTCGGCTAACGGTCCGCTTGTCTCTGGTATAGAGGTAGCCATAGAGTTGGTAGATTGGACTAATCTATGCGCGTTCAAACGTGGAGGGAAAATTTTAGGGAAAACTTTTGTTGTTTATTTTTTAATATTAGTGTCTGCAGGTAGGTCTGTAGGTATTATGTTTATTGAAGTTTTCTTTGTAATGTTCACGGTCTTTAATGTTTGAGAAAAGTAGTTTTACTATACGGCTTCACTTGCTTTGTTTGAAATCTGTTTTGTCTGGGTATCAGTTTTTGAAAATTATTGAATTATAAAGATTTCAAAAAAGTGGAATTTATATTTTCCGCACCTACTCAGTTATCAGGTAGGCTATATATATTTTGATTATTTTTATTTCTTCATTCATATGTAATTTTTTCCAGTAAAATTGTATATAGCTGGCGCGCAGTGATGTCACCTTCCTTTTATTTATTTATTTATTTATCTTATTGTTTTTCTGGTTTCCACGGAAGATCAGCGTCGGGGTGCCAACCAGGTATCTCGACACTATGCTGAGTGGAGACCGTTTCAACACCACTAGTCCTAAGTATTTTGTCTATGTATTTACATTATTTTAAGTGGTTTTGAATAAAAAATTCTATTCTATTCTATTCTATTCTATAGGATAAACGTAATTGACGCAAGTTTTGTTGCACAGTGAGTAAGTTCGAATCCCGCATGTAATATTTTTTTAAATACCTACTTAGTGTTAGACCGCGTACCGGAAGGCGCAGTGTGGGCAGGCTTCCAACAAGGTAGACCGACGATCTGGTGAAGGTCGCGGGAAGCCACTGGATGCGAGCAACACAAAACCGGTCATTGTGGAGATCCTTGGGGAGGCCTTTATCCAGCAGTGGACGTCTTTTGGCTGAGATGATGATGATGATGATGATGCTAAAGTTTAGAGTGTAAAGAGAGGAAATTTGACAGATTGTGGTAGGCTGATGTGCTGATGTGTTTACCATCAGCTAGATGTTATTGGTGCCACATAACAAATAAATCTTATGATTATTTGTATATAATTTTACGCAAATATTGTTACGGGAACAAATTACAATTTGAAAAAAGACAAACGGTTTGAAAAAATCCACGAGCGGGATTCGAACCTGCACCCCATGACGTGCCGGGTCAGGTGCACTGCCAACTATGCTGTCGTGGCTCAATCCAACTTTTTTTTTTATGGTAAAAGGAGGCAAACGAGCAGGCGGGTCACCTGATGGAAAGCAATCACCGCCGCCCATGGACACCCGCAAAACCAAAGTAATCGCGGATGCGTTGCCGACCTTGAGGAAGGAGTTGGATCTTGAGGAGGGAGTAGGAATTGGGAGGCGGGAGGGGTGAGAGATGGGCCTCCGGTACTTTCACTCACCGGACGAAACACAACAGCAACGAGTGCCGTTGTTTCACGCCGATATTCTGTGAGAGGGTGCATTGGTATTACGCCGGGCGAGCCGGCCGATTTCGTGCTGCAACGCAGCATGGCTCTACCACTCAGACAGTGTCACTCATTAAGCACCACCCAGGGGTCACGTGTAGGGTCTCAAGGGTAAACCTACGGACGCGAGTAACTTTAACCACCAACCAACCAAGTAACCAAGTCGCCGAAATTAATCAACACTATCTACTTTTACTTTATAAACGAAAGCTATTCAATGTCGACAACTACATTCGAATCCCGCGCGAGGATTTTCTTCAACTTTCTTTTTTCAAATAAATCTTAGACAACGCCACTAAAACTTACAAAAAAGTTTTTATTACAATTCGTAGTATTCACTACAACTTTAAAAAACAATACGATCTCTCTGATCCCTATATCCGCCTCACCTTTCGCAGACAATCAAAACGTAAGCTTCAAACAATTAGTTTGAAGTATCACCCACAAAATCCTAGTAACTACCAGTGATTTGCAGAACGATAATAAAAGGTTTTAACATTACATTGTAAAACCAATCTAAATACCCCAAAAGACCTATAATCTGTCAATACAGGCGCATTACTCTTGTTAGCTCCGTCGTATTGACGAAATCAGTACGGCTATAATCACACTATCTATAATTAGCAGATAATTATTAGGTGCTTACCGAAAAAAGAAATATCTATACCGATTACAATAATCGTGTAGCGATAAGTTAGCTGACTCCTTATCGGATGTCAGATAGGCGATCGATTAAGAGATCGATGCGTTTTAGTTTTTTTTTTGTCGAATAGGTATTGATTGTGAAATATTTTTCTGGGTCTTTTTATGAAGCGTTTTATCTTTGTTTCCAATTTAAATTCAAAATCATTTATTCAGTTTAGGCTACAAGGAAGCTCTATGCCATCGGTTCGAGTCTATATAGGGCTGGAGATCTTGTACTGAGAAGAACCGGCACAAAGAAAGAGCATTTCTTTTCTTCCTTACAGCGTTGAAATATTGGAAAATGCCCTATCATAAGATGGCAAACTTGAAGACATACAATTTTGTTTCAGGCGATGCACCGCTAAACAATAAATATCATACGTTTTGATACGAGCGTTTGCGCCCCGAACCATAAGAAAAACTGTTTTTTTTTCCTTCAAATTAAAACTACAAATTATTTTAAAAAATGAACTACAATTTTGAAGTGTGTGTTAAGACTAATCTACTAAGAAAATTTTGATGCTTAAATCGGTCTGGTTAGCCTGTAAAATGCGAATCTATGTTTTAAAAGAGGTTACTTTGATATTTTTTTCTCTGTTATAAAAGTTGACAAATCGTGTTTTTGCAACTAGCAAAATGAAGTCATTTGAATGAAAAATCATGTCATCAAATATCACTTTCATATGTTTTGTATTGTTGGGAAAAATCAAGATCCCCGCCACGTAAATTACCTATGCGTCGTCTTAAGTAAATCTTCTATAGGCATATACTTGTAATACACATTGCGCAGTGGTTAACGCTCGTTCTGCAATTGCTGAGGTTAAGCTACTTTCGCAAAGGTCAGTCATCAGATGGGTGACCAAAAATTTGACATCTTCAGCTCCTCTGTGCTTCGGAAGGCACATGAAGCCGTTAGTCCCGGCTGCACTAGTAGTCGTTAACAACCACCAATCCGCACTGGGCCCGCGTGTAATGCCCGTTCTCCCTGTAGTGTTTCCACCCACAGGGAAGGCTCGTGTCCCAGCAGTGGGGACATAAAATGAGCTGATGATGATGATAAGTAGGTCAAACATCTATTTATTAGTGGTGCTCCGCATAGAAGACTCGCTTAGTTGGCTCATTCCTGCCAGATACAAGCTAATCTGATTCAGATTCTCTATAAAACGTAAGAAGTAAATAATCTTTTCACACCACCTGCTCGACAATGCCTCATTATATATCATGCAAACCTTACTCAAAGTAAATCATTATAGCCCTTGTCTTTTGCCGGGGTGTAATGTTGTACTGAATTTCATTATAACCCGCCGGGCAGTAATGTGATTCTCACTTCTCTTAGTTCTTATTGTTATGCATTTAAAGTCTAATTTCGTCAAAATCGCGCGGCGCGCGGCTGCTGCAGCTGCTGGTGGCCGACGGCGAGGAGGTGGACGGCGGCGCGCGCCGCGCCTCATTTATTTGAAAATCGAACTTATTCGAAAATCGAGCTGGCCACGCCACGGCAAGCTAAACGAAAAAAAATCAATGCTTAAAACAAAAGCCGCGAGTATTTCAATACGGTGCAATCAGTATCAGACAAAACTGCAAAAGAAGATAGAATAAAACATTAAGAAAATGTCGAGTGACGAAAGTGATTTAACTTCGGAGTCCATTAAATTAGACGCCTTAGGTATTGTTAATATCCTACTACCAGAGAAGTCGAAGGAAAAATACTTGAAAGCTTACGACGATTTCCACAAATGGAAAACTGCAAAAGGCGCAAAGTCTGTGTCGGAGTCAGTGCTTCTTGTTTATTTCGAGTATTTATCGTGTACAAAGAAGTCCAGCAGCCTGTGGTGTATCTATTCGATGCTCAGGTTAACAATAAGCATCAAACACGACATTAAGATAAATACATATAGCAAGTTATTGGCATTTTTAAAGAGGAAATCAGATGGTCATCGAGCAAAGAAGTCAAAAGTATTGACAGCGCAAGATGTGGAAACTTTTCTGAATGAGGCTCCTGATCACAGCTTTCTGGCCATGAAAGTAAGTATGAGTACTGCCTACTTTTTAGTTACGTTTCTAGTACCTACCTATAATAGCTCTATAAAATAGTTAATGAATAAAAGGGTATTTAAATGGCACACATTTAAAAAATACACATTCTAAGGTTTTGTCGCAAGCTTTTTTTATAATATAAAGGTCAAAAAATGTAGTAGTGTATCTATCTATTTACTCACAATCCTATTTTTTATTACAGGTAGCCTTGATTTTTGGAGTGAATGGCGCATGTCGTGGAAATGAACTCGTAAACATAAAAGTCAATGATATCAAAAAACATGCAGATTTATTGCTGATTAACTTACCAGATACCAAAACAAATAGAGAACGTTCGTTCATAGTTCGTGAAGATTATGCAAGAATTGTTGAAAAGTACCAAGCTCTGCGCCCCTCTAATATAAACACCAACAGATTTTTTATCGGTTACAGTAATGGCAAATGCACCAGGCAAGTCATTGGCAAGAATAAAATCAGCGCCATGCCAAAAGAAATTGCAAAATACCTCAAATTGCAAAATCCCGAGCTCTATACGGGTCATTGTTTGAGGAGAACATCGGCAAGTCTGTTGGCAGATTCAGGAGCAGATATGGCCCAGATAAAACGTCATGGTGGCTGGAAATCCGATGCAGTAGCGGAGGGCTATATAGAGAATTCCATACAAAACAAAAACAAGATAAGCTGTCGTATTGGTGACAACATTCATCTGAAAACTACGTCCATTATTGATGATCCTTGGAAACCTTTGCCATCACAGCCATCTAGCTCAAAATATATCCCGTCAAGCCCACTGCCTCAAGCACCACCTTCCCCAACCTTTACTGTGCCAAACGACCCTCACACGCAAGGTTCCGATGTATTGGGTGCTGCTACTCAAATAAATTCCACCTCAACTAACATAAGCGTACCAAAAAATATAACCATATCTTTACATAACTGGACTAATGTATCAAACATCATTTTTAATTTTTAATTTACTTTTTATTGTTATTTACTGTGCCAATTATATATAATTAGTAATGAAAATAGTATTTTAATAAATAAAATACTTTTTCTAGTAGCCTTGGTTTTTATTGTCTCGCAAAAGGTGAGAAAAGTAGAGTATACTCCTCAGGGATAAAACTGATTTTGCCTTGGGCGCGCTTAAATCCTTCACTGCTCTCAGGACTCCATTTTAATTCCCTCGCTTCGCTCGGGAATCAACTCAAAACCCCCTCGCTACGCTCGGGAGTTAAATCTGGAGTCCTTCGTTACGCTCAGGATTCAAATACCGCGCCCGTGACATAATACAGTGCTTTATCCCCTTGGTGTACAATCTACTATTATAGTAAGTCTATAAACGTCTATCTGCTGGGCTCAGGGTCTAACCTTCCCACATAAAAATCAGGGGATGAGGAAATCGGGAAGAACCTACTGTTGGCAACAGGCCACATATAATAATATGTTAAAACCTTTTTAAATTATCAATTTTAATTGATTGTCATTTGTTGGTTTTTTCAGTTTCTGTTGATTTTGACGTATTGTTCTGTCTACCTAAAATTATAATAAATTGTTCTTTTCTTCTTTACATTCCTTGATTTAATAAAGTGTCTTAAGAGCGTTTACGTCGCACACTAGCGCCGCCAATGAAAAAAAAACATATCTGGTGATTAGAGATAGAAAATCAAATTATGCTCAACAAACTATCTGAATGAAGTAATTTAGCATTTTTACGTCACCTAATGAACACCTGACATGTTATGGTTTAGTTAAATATGGCGTTATAGTTAAAAGTGGCCGTAACGTCTTATTTAACTAAATCATAACATGTGAGGTGATCATTAGGTGCCGTAAAAATGCTAAATTACTTCATTCAAATAGTTTGTTGAGCATAATTTGATTTTCTACCTCTAATTACTAGATATGTATTTTTTTTATTAGTGGCGCTAGTGTGCAAACGCTCTTAACTCCAAGCAGTGTTTAAATGTACAGTCGAGTTCAATAATATGTATACACTTTTGACAAATGTTGATTATTATTACAAGGTAAATAAAGGTTACTAACTGTCAACAATGTATACATATTATTGAACTCGACTGTACTCGCAAACCCTAAACAATATATACAGTCCACTAAAGCTCGAGCGACTAAGAGGACTGCTATACCTACCACGATGACATGCTCTTAAAAATATCCGGGACAGCTGTAGAGTAGTGGCATCAAACATCGACTTTTTTGCAACTATGGTGGTTCGTCGCTAAAGAATAAGACCGCACTTGATGGTTTAAAGGTCTTTAGGAGACAAATCATATAGAGCCTATATGATCTGTCTCTTATTATAACTAACACTAGCTGTGCCCCGGGGTTTCAACCGCGTTTATTAGCTCTCAAAAAAAATATTTTCCCGTTCTTGCAACATTTTTCATTGCTGCTCCACTCCTATTAGTCATAGTGTGATGTAATATAGCCTATAGCCTTCCTCAATAAATGGACTATTCAACACAAAAATATTTTTTCAATTCGAACCAGTAGTTCCTGGGATTAGCGCGTTCAACCAAACAAACAACTCTTCAGCTTTATAATCTTTATATATATAAGTCTTCTGTGCGTGTGTGTGTTATTGAACTCCTTCTAAACGGCTGGACCGATTTGGATGAAATTTTCTGTATGTGTCCTTGTGTGATTTGAGAATGGTTTGGATTTACAATTGGACTCGGTAGGTGGCCCTGCTATAGGGGTCCATCATGGGATACGGGTGTTCTTAAGCGGATGAATGATTTGTTTGTTTCGTTGTCATGGAAACTTTCAACGTCTTGTTTGTTTTGTTGTCATGGCAACTGTCAAAGCGGTACGAAGTCCGCCGGTCAGCTAGTATTAGTATAGATTACAATATATAGGGAGTGTGATGCGTGTGTGTTAATACGGTGTACACACACTACACTTTCATCATGAATAAATGTGGTCAGCAACGGATTTTAGTCTTTAGCTACCAGTTAATACGGTTCATCTTCTACCTAGCTGTCAATTTGTAAGATTTCAATGAGAACTTTATTATTTCTTTTTGGCAACGAAAACTGTGTTGAACACTGGGCCTTAAGTGTTGAACAATGAAGCTACTAGCCTACGGCAGGCGCCATTTAAAACACGCACAACACATTACTCCAACAATAATTATGATTGCACTTTGATCAGACGTTAAGTAATAAGTTTGTTATCGTGTCGTGATACATTCGATAATAAACCATGATAAAATAGAAAGATAACTGGTTTTTTTAAATTATTTTATATTGTTTAATTTTTTATTTATCTTTCTTTGCACGTTTATTTGGTGTGGGGTAAAGGTATTTTTTTTTATCACCATAAATATTAAACATCTGTTTACGAAATCGTTTCCGTTAAAAATAAATCGGAATATGAAACTAATCTATTGCTAGCTAACTCTTATCATTGTTTTGTCGTTATATGTGGAATAGTGTCTTTCGGCAGCACTTTTAACTTTTTAGGCTCTTGTTCCCGTTTTTGCAACATTTTTCACTGATGCTTCGCTCCTATTGGTTGCAACGTAATGTTATATAGCCTAAAGCCTTCCTCGATAAATGGACTATCCAACACAAAAATACTTTTTCAATTCGAACCAGTAGTTCCTGAGATTAGCGCGTTCAAACAAACAAACTCTTCAGCTTTATAATATTAATATAGATAAGTCCTACCACTTGGACCTAGAAAGCTGCTGCGAAATTCCCTTTTTATGATGTAGGCCAGGGAATAAGGCCAGATTATACTCATTTTTTCTGAATTTCCATGGAATTTGGGTGTCGCTCATTTACTCAAATACTTAAAAACACAAATTAATTATCTAAACATGTAACAACCAAATCTGGCAGGAAAACTGTCTACCATTCGCTTAGTCTATGGTCGGAGTTGCCATAATCAAATGAGGAACCAACCCAAAGGTAAACTCATACCACTGACGCCAGCGTAACACGGCAGCACACAAAGAAACAGCGCAGTCACGGAACTCCATGTTACCCAATTAGAATGCGTGAGCGGAAGCTTACAGATTATATTCTATACCTTTGTGCTGGCACACAAAAAAGTAAATAAACATATTGCTGTAACAAAGGAGGTTCGGTAATTGTGAGGTTAGTAACCAACGAATCATTCATAAATGAGACTTTTATGAAACGCGGCAAAGTTCACCACGGAGTCACTGAGAGAAATCATCTTTTTTTTTAAATGTGTAAGATGAAATGAAATGAAATGAAATTAAATAATAATTTATTGGCGCACTGTTACATCTTTTACATATAGGTACAACATAATATTTCGCTATTTATTTACTTATTTATTGTACATGTAGCTACAAATATTAGACTTTGTAATGTAACAATATGTATGCCAAAGGCTACCGGCTCAGCTTAATGCGACATAGGCATAATGCCTATGTAGCGCTGGTTTTCGGCCAGTACCGTTTGCTTTCAAAGTTTTTCACCCGATGGGAAGCTATCATCGCATGGCATTCAAGGGTACATGCAATTAAAAAGAAGAAAAACCTGCTTAGCAATTCAAAGAAAGAAAATAAATAATACATACATAATGCATCAGCATGAGCACATTTACTTGACTAGCTCGAATAAATGCTAAATGCCATATCTTCATGCCGGATGTTGGCAAACGAGTAAGCGTTTCACCCGATGGGAAGCTATCATCGCCACCCATGCGATCCTAGAAAAGAGTAAGCTTGTAGTTTACAAAGCATGGAGGAGTCTACGGCTTAGTACCGCTAGCTCCAAATCCGATCCGATCCGAACCCTTCGGAGAATCTAGTAGGGCACGGGCGTCACTTTTAAGTGTGCGATGTCGTTCCCTCTAGAAAACCTCCGAAGGTGATTCGTTTCAACACGGCTTGGTACACTTTACGTACCTCGCCGCCTCCGAAAAAGCCGGTGATGCTGAAAATGCCGTTAGAGGAAATAAGCAATCTCTTTAAAAAAAACCGGTTCACACGCTCTATACCAAAGGGCGCTTCTCGCCTTGTCAATTCGGACACTGTGTTCGAACATAATGTGTCCGAAACGTCAGCGAGCCCTCCTCCACCACGGCCCGGTCAACCCGAGCCGAGGTCCGAGCCTTAGAGGCGCCCTCGGGTTGTTCCGCTTCCCGATCCGATCCGAAACCTTCGGAGAATCTAGTAGGGCACGGGGACACGCGCTAGTGCGTGATGCCGTCCCCTCTAGAAAACCTCTGAAGGTGATTCGTCTCACACGGCTCGAGGAACGTGCTTTCAGCTTCTCGCCGCCCCCAAACCAGCCCGGTGAAGCTGAAAATGCCGTTTGACGCAATAAGCAATCTTTTTCAAAAAAAAAAGCGTTTTCAAGCTTTCTTTCTGTAGGCTCTTCAGTTTGTGACTCTGGTATGGTTAGAGTCAAGCTTTCCAGGGTACCTAGTGTGAGTTTTCATCATCATCATCATCATCATCATCTCAGCCAAAAGACGTCCACTGCTGTACAAAGGCCTCCCCCAAGGATACATGAGGGGATTTGCCATAATCGCCACGCTTGGCAGGCGGGTTGGCGATCGCAGTAAGTTAAGAGTTAACCTCAGAGAGATGCTGCTGCCCATCCTCTGGAATGGTCCCTTAGTCGGCTTTTACGACACCCACGGGAAGAGATGGGGTGGTGCAATTCTTTATCCCCGACATCACACAGGGTAGGAGGTGTGAGTTTTGTTTAGGTACACACGGCAGCAGATCAACCTACCCAAAACTGTCAAATTTCTACAATCAATTTTGAACTTTATTGTTTGGTTATAAGGATCAATATTCATTGGAGAAATTTGACAGATTTGGGTAGGTTGATCTGCCGCCGACTGTACTATCCGTATCCATTCGATTACGTTTACGAAAACGAAAATTAGTATGGCATTTAAGCAGCGCCTCCTGGCGGCATACGAGAAGAGTTAACATTTTGCCATACAAATTCTCGTTTTCGTTAATGTGATCGGATGGCGAATGAAACTCGCACTTGGCGCCCTGATGTGAACCGAAAAGCTGAACTATGCGTGTGGTGTACAATGACACGGATAAGTTCATACTTATTGCTTATAGATAGTGCGTAGTCACGTATAACTCTATCTCTTTAAATACGCGTCAATTGAAGATTAGACAACGCAATGAGTTTCATAAAGTTATTCTATACCTTCTTTATTATACTTAAATAGGTTTTAAACAAAAACATTTTTTTTTACTTTTTTATTTGTATTTTTTTTACAATTTTTTTTTTTGTTTTTTGCTTATAGGTTTTATTTTGTCTTTAGTTATCTTATTTAATTTTTTCTTTAATATAGTTAGTTAGTTATGTTATAATATGTCACGTTTGTTTATTAATAAATATTTTTAATGTCATATTTAGTAATTAGAATTTGTAGGTATTGTTTCTTTTAAGTACCTAATCTTCATGAGGATTGCGATTGAAAAATTGTCATGCAAAGTAAACTTAAGTTGAAAGCCAACTAGTTAGTTATTGCCTGATAGATTAAGTTCGTTGCTCCGGAAGAAGCTACAAAGATGTTTTATTAGGTATGATCAATTTTATTAAATTACCAGCTGTTGCCCGCAACTTCGTTCGCGAGGACTATGTATCCCACAGGAACATAATATCGGAATGAATAATACCCTTTGTCCCAGTCCGGGTCATGATTTGTCTATGTGCAAAATTTAATCCAAATCCGTTCAAACGTTCTCGAGTTTTGCACTTAGCAACATTCATTTCTGTTTATATAGATTATTGTGTACTACACAAGTGGTTAAGATTGACTGTATGTTTTTATGATAAATAGGTCCTTGCGACTATTTAATTAATTTTAAAAAAATGTTTTATAAAAAAACACAAATGTTGAAAAAATTTCCACGAGCAGGGTGTCAAAGCAAAGCAAGCAAAAAATTTCCATTTTTATTTAGGATGTTATTTTAAGATCCGTGCACCTTTTCTTTACCAGCTACCCGCAGCTTTAACAACCTCTTTAACCAGGTAGGCCTGATCCCAGCTGTGGGACATTCAAGAGCTCATTAAGATGTATATTAGACTGTATATATTAGATATTTGTCATATCACAAGCCTAAATAGATCTAGAATGTAATTATCAGTAAAAAGCAAAATAAATTTAGAAAAAAATGTCTAGCATATAAAACCTTACTTAAACATAAAAAAGTAGCTTAGTAGTTTATAAAAACAATTTAAAAAAGATGTCCTGACCATCTCAGTATCACCACTCAAGCTCAACCATCCAACATTAGCGGCAGGCGGCAGCCATTATCAATGCCATAGACAACACAAAACTTTTTCTAACCAAAGAGGCAGATGTTCAACTCGCATTATGCCACATTATATACTTGAAAACAGTGGTCGTAATTGACGGTACGCCCCTACTCACCCTTCAAGGGCTGAATGACGCCCCTTGGTGATGAAAAAAACCCCGTCACCCGTTCTGTTTGGGATAATAGTAATTATAGAGGATCGGTTGCTTTTTGCGTCATGATGCCACTAGGCAGTTTTAAGGCTGTATATTGTAAGTTTGTTTGCTTGATATCTACAGACTGACGATGACGGATAGCTTTTCATTTCGATTATTTTATTGGAAAAGTGTTAGGTTTGAGTTATTGTTTTGAGAGTTTTAATAGGTTGACCGCCGACGGGCCCAGACACAATAGAAATTAAATTGTTTGTCGGACATATGGCGTTTAAGGTGTTAATGACTTTAAATCATTTATAAATAACCTAGTTACATACTTTATTTAAAATAAAAAAGTCAAAAAAAAATTATGTAGTTTTTTATCTTAGATGGGGAGTCTCATTTAAAGGCCCTCTCTTTCGGTTTGTACACATACCTAGTTTAATTATTAATTTAAACTGTTTCAATACGTAAAGGAGCTGAAACATTTCAAACGACCTTCATGTCTCAGTGAAAGATGAGAATTTTTACCAGACCTTATTACCCTTCTAACAAACACATTCGTCAATTTTAAGAAAAGACTTACAAAAGTCATCTTTCGCAATTCGCAGTTAAATTGTTATAGGTATCACTATCATCATCATCATCATCAGCCTACACTAGTCCACTGCTGGACATAGGCCTCTCCAAGTGCACGCCACCGAGCGCGATCCGCGGTTAGGTATCTCTCATCCAGCTCTTGCCAGCCACATTGCGAAGATCGTCGCTCCACCTAGTAAGTGTTATATACACTTATAGTAATATTTATATAAACAAATGTTTGTAATAAGCAGATATCGACTGCCTGCAAGAAAATACATTGTACCCAAAATGTAACGAACGTAACAAATGGCGATATTCACATAAGTACCAATGGCAATCACATATGGTCCAAGCTGTAAGCCTAGACTAGCATGCTTATAAAGTAAGTAACTATCACGTTGAGTATATTTCTTTATAAAGCGATAGAAACGTATTTGTCGGTAAAAAAAGTATTACCTAACCATCATGTCTATTTCAGTACCGTCTTGTGTAACGTTAAATTGTACGAAATTGTCGTAAAAATAAACAAAAGCTTTCGTATGTAACGATATAGGTATCGTTACATACGAAAGCTTTTGTTAATAAAGTCTATTAATAAAGTCATGACGGTGTAGAGTACCTACTTTATTTTGCGAACGATACAACATACAACCCAGTTTTCCCGCCCACACGCATCGCACAGATTATATAAAATAAAAAAGGTTCTTTTATATCGGCACACAATCCAACCGTTTCATTTGTTGCTATCACGTATGTCGTTGAATGCGAGCGCGAAACTTGCACCAGAAAATTAGCCTTTGTGTGATTTTTTAAAATAGTCACGTAGAGGAAACATTAATTGATACAGCCAAAGTTGTTTTTGACAGATGCGCTTTGATAATTTATTTCTTAAAAAAAGTCAGCAAATGAACTTTTTAACCTGTTTTCTGTCGTGACTTTATTGTTAAGTTGTAGTTTTTTTCTTAACTAAGTATTTGAGGTAACATACAGCCTGTTTTTATTTAATTAGCTGAACTAAAAATATTCAATACATAAGCAACACTGTTCACACGGCTACTTAACACATAATTAATATAACCTATTGTGGGTTCGATTACCACTCCAGCTGCTGGGGACTGGTTGATTTTTTCTAGTAACATTTTATCCTGTAAATATATACAACTAGCGGCCGCTCGCGGTTTCACTCGCGTGGTTCCCGTTCCCGTGGGAATATCGGGATAAAAAGTATCCTATGTTTTAACCCAGGTTACAAACTATCTGTATGCCGAATTTCATCCAAATCCATCCATCCGTTGCAGCGTGAAGAAGCAACAAATATACACACATATATACACACAAAATTCGCATTTATAATATTAGTGTGATTTCTTCAAATTAAAACATTGCACCTACTTATCTATGACATTAAACATTAATTAAAACTAATTTATAAAATAAATGCGAGTAGATCTGTAAAAGTTGTTTCATATCAATGTGCAGTTTTCGCGTAAACTTTAGAAAACAATATTATAAGTATATGACAGACTAAAATATCAAACTCTGTTGGTTTAAAATTGGATCCAAATTCTTACTCATTAGTTATTAGTTAGGAAACAATAAAACTACTTGCAAAACTAATCTATACTAATATTATAAAGAAGAAAGCTTTGTATATTTGTTTGTGACGAATAAACTCAAAAACTACTGGACCGATTAAAAAAAATCTTTCACCATTAGAATGCTATATTAGCGCTGAGTAACATAGGCTATTATTTATTACTAGAAAAAAAAATTGCTGAATGATAAGTAAATAAAAATACGATTTGTTTGTTTTGTTGTCATAGCAACTGTCAAAGCGGTAAGTCAACAGCAAAGGTAACTGATGCTTGGTCAAATTTCAAAATATGAAATCAGTATGAAAATCAAAACTTTTCATACGCATATCGAAAACCCTTCGAGTACTTATCTACTAGTACCTGAACACTTTGACTGTAGTTACTATAGAAAATACCGACTTACACTATCGAAACTTAATTTTGAAATCTATTAAACATCATCTATTTTTGCTGTTGACTGTACGAAGTCTGGGTCAGCTAGTGTCAAATCATCATCATCATCATCATCATCATCAGCTCATTTTTATGTCCCCACTGCTGGGGCATGAGCCTTCCCTTTGAATGGATAAGGAGAACGGGCCATAAACCACCACGCGAGCCCAGTGCGGATTGGTGGTTGTTTACGACTGCTAATGCAGCCGGGACCAACGGCTTTACGTGCCTTCCGAAGCACGGAGGAGCTCGAGTTGATAAGTATTTGGTCACCCATCCGATGACCGGCCTTTGCGAAAGTAGCTTAACCTTAGCACTCGCAGACCGGACGCGTTAACCACTGCACCATCGAGCTCCTCAGTGTCCTCAGTGTCAAATTAAACGTTCATTTATCGTCTATAGATACCTACTTACCTATTAGGTTTCCTATTCAAGAGGGCTTTGCTAATCTCGAGATGTACACACGGCGGCAGATCAACCTACCCAAAACTGTCGAATTTCTACAATCAATTTCTACAATTTTGAACTTTATCTTTTGGTAATAAGGATCAATATCCATTGGAGAAATTTGACAGATTTGGGTAGGTTGATCTGCCGCCGTGTGTACCGCTCTCGATTACGAATCGAACGCCTCGGAGACTCCAGTTATCTGGTAAGTAGGAAACGGGGACACGCTCGCTTGCGTGATGGCATCCCCTTTAAGAACCCTCCGAGGAGTCATGGTGGTCCAACGAAACCACCATGACTTGAGAAACCCTTACCGCCTTACAAATAAACAAAGAATAAGGTCCGAATAGTTATTCCGTGTTTTGTTCCTGTCATGTAAACCTCATTACAAATTAGAGTAAAAGAGAGTAAGGGGGTTAGTGTCTCTCGTCAGGGAATAAGTATATTAATATCAAAAGAAAAGTAGCACTTAAATGTACATAATATCAGTCACGCTTTCTTTTTTAAATATTTATAAAATACAGTGAAAAAATTAAATGCCTACCTACCCGACCCAGCCAGGAATCGAACCTGGGTCTTCCGCAATCCGGGCGGCTGCACTGACCATTACCTATGCACAGGGAAAGCTGACGCTACCTAAGCACTGAATTTTTTCACTGCTTTTGATTTTTGACTGTGCTTTTAAGCGGCAGCAGTGCCATCTATCCAACGGTTATTGCAACCGATGGCTATGCGGATTAATCTTTACAGATGAAATACCTCTAGGTACCACAAATTTGATAACTCAACGCTATAGGTAGTAAATTTTACCTTTTATTTTTAAGTGCTAATTGCTACACATAATCTGAATTAAATATTTATAAAATACAGTGAAAAAATGAAATGCCTACCCGACCCAGCCAGGAATCGAACCTGGGTATTCCTCAATCCGGGCATATTACAAATATTTAATTCAGCATATCTAGGTAGCAATTAGCACTTAAAAATAAAAGGTAAAATTTACTATAGCACACATAGGTATACCTATATCACATATACTTACAATTTATTAAGCACAGACACAGACACGTAAAATAAAAATACAATAAATAAAAGAAAAAAATATATAATTTCTTAAAATAATCATAAAGGTCAGTGGCATTTTCGAAACTAAATAGGTATACTCGTATTACTTAGCTGTAATATTGTTTAAAATGGAACGTGAAGTTTAAAAATATATACCTAAATATCGTAACTACCTATCTTAATGCATAAAAAGTTGGCAACTTAGGACTACAGTTTACAAGCTTTGACTGACTTTACCATTTTATGTGAACTGGTAACACAAGGACGAAAGAAGAGTGAAAACTTATAATTTTCAAGTACAGTCAACACCAAAGGTGACCGATGATTGGTCAAGTTTAAAAATATCAAATCAGTACGAAAATCAAAACTTTTTAAACGCATATCGAAAAACCTTCGAGTGTCTACTAGTACCTGCAGACTTTGACTGTAGTTATACAGAAAATACCGACTTACACTATCGAAGCTTAATTTTGAAATCTAGTAAACATCATCTACTTTTGCTGTTGACTGTACTACCAATCAGGCTAAGTTATAATTTTGAAATCTAGTAAACATCATCTACTTTTGCCGTTGACTGTACTACCAATCAGGCTAAGTTATAATTTTGAAATCTAGTAAACATCATCTACTATTATTCTTATTCTTATTATTATTCTACTATTTTGCTGTTGACTGTACACCTAGCTACCAATCAGGCTATGTTAAAGATTTAGGAGGTATTTACTTGTGTCTTATTTGATTCGGGTAGACAGCTATTTTAGGGCAAAAATAAAAAAGTTAGGTATTTGGATAGTTCCCTAAATTAAAAAAAATACTTTTTACAAAATATTTTTGATCTTCGAACTTTAAGCTATAAGTAGCTAACGGCTACTTAATTGTATTGATAAAAAGAAAAGAATGAGTTTCTTTCCTGTAAGTAATTATGTGCTTTTTTCTGGATTTTCGTTAGCAACTAAAAAACAAACGGCTTAAGGTTCCTTTCGTAGGTTGAAAAAGCTCACCCATCCGACGTAATAGCATTGCGAAAATTGCTTAATTCACACGAATACAAGCAGACGACTCGCCAAGTAACTCGTACAACGAGTTTTATTTAAGTAGGTAGGTACTACGTCTATTCTATGAATGTTCCAAAGTCTTTATTTCGTAAACAACTTTTTCTATAATAAAATCCACGCAAGCCACAGCATCGCAAGCAATCTCTTCTATTATTATAAATGATTTATATCTACCTTACCCGAGTACTTATTGTACGGTGCCAGAGATCTTGCATTATTTACATCTCTACAGTACTACAAACCTTGTAGAAATTCCACCGCACGACAGGCGAACGCGACGGAACTATAGCTGTCCCGTTCGCGCGTACGAGCACGCGCCGCTGTTCCCGTCTTGATTTCATAGGCGGGGGTTAGGCCACGCCTTACAACTCCCCCAGCCGTCCGTCCTTTTCTTTCTTAAGCGTACTTAATCCGACATCTCACTCACTCTTCAACTATCGATTTTCTTTAACTGCCGGCTTGTTTACCCGACCGAATTCCGTTGGCCCCCCGTTCGTACGGCGGCTGGCAATAACCGATGTTGATTTAACTCAGCCGGGGTATATTTCAGAGGCAATACTTTATGCCTCCGTGAATTATTGCGGAGACAAAAATAGTGTAATAAAATTTCATAAAGCTCCATTTTAATTGTGCCGATCTCTACTCGCTTGTTTTGCAATGGCTATTTTATTGTTTCCTTGACCTGTGTTGACTTATTATTTAAGTGGTTTTAAACTTTTAATACTTAACCTTCGATATTTTCGAAAACGGATAACTGCATCTGTAGAACCTTGATTTTTAGACAAATACTATAAATACCATACAATATCTCTACCTAATATTGGAGTTTAGTCAAAATTTTGACTTCAAACTTCCTATGACTACAATTTGGTCTTGACTTTCTAAGGACATATAGGCCTTTGCCTATTATGTCCAGTAGTGATCTAATATTGATGACGTTATAGAATTAAATAGATTACTTACCAAGTAGTAGACATATCTACCTATTAATACGTGAAGCAAAAACTTTGTACCCCTTTTAACGAAAATTGCGCGGACGGAGGAGTATTTTTTGTGCAGAATGGTATTTTTTTAAATTATGTATAAAAAATACATTAAATTAAACAAACATTGTTTCATACATTTTTCAAAATTTCAAAAATGGAAGAGGAGCGGCCGAAATCTGTCAATGCCAATCCAAACACACATTCTATCTTTTTTAATTTTTCATTGCTTAGGATATAATCCGTGCAGCCTTAATAAAATAGGCGTTAGCAACAGATTATAGTGTTTTCCAACAATTATAGCCCCCCCGAGCTAGACTCATAAAACTAATGGCAATGCTGTTGCTGTAAAGTGTATGTAACCGTTTTGACAGAAATTACGATAAAATGCCTGATCTTCCCAGCTGGGCCCTCAGCTGTATAACGCTCGAAATACATAAAAAATATACTGATCTAATGTACTATCAACAAATTTTCTGGATATCCACCCTTAGGGCGATTTTTCTGTGCACGGGCCAGTGGCTTTACCCGCCCCTTTTATTTTTGACAAATTTTCTGGATATCCACCATTAGGAATCTTAAGAAAGCCTCTAATATGGAGGCGTACATTATATCAGTATATTTTTTATGAGTAAGTACCTCCCAATTTATGTATTATTATTATGTTGAGGTACAACAAAACTAACGAATTTTATTTTGTCTTTAGTTATCTTATATTTTTTTGTTTTATTTTTTCTTTAATGTAGTTAGTAGTTGTTATGTTACAATGAACCTCTGTGTTATTTTTGGCGACGATAATTGTGTTGAACGCTGGGTTCAAAGTGTGGAATGCTTGTGCCACTCTACCCTACAAAATAAAATAAAATAAAATAAAATAAATCAAATACAGTAGGTAGGTATTTGATTTTATACGAATTCGCTATCACAGCTATCCTTGAATACCTAAACCTCTCATGTAACTTTTTTATTTACGTGTTTCGTATTACCTACTAGCGTTCATGAGCGTCCAGTAGTCTTTACGCTGTAAAGGCTAAATACTGCCAAAAACGGTTTCCCGTAATAGCCACGCTTGGCAGGCGGGTTGGCGATCGCAGTAGATTGAGGGTAACCTCAGAAAGATGCTGCTGCCCATCCTCTGGAATGGTCCCTTAGTCGCCTTTTACGACACCCACGGGAAGAGATGGGGTGTTGCAATTCTTTATCCCCGGCACCACACAGAGACAATCCCTAGGTACGTTAAGGGAAAAAAGGGCTGCATTGCCTGAACGCGTTTGCCGGCTCTGTAACATTAAATTTTTTTTTTTTTTTTTTATTGGTTATAGGCAGGCATTTGACTACACCTCACCTGATGTTAAGTGACGGTGCGGTCGAGGATGGAACATGCCTGCCTAGAAATAGCCTATTCACTCTAGCCTTGAAGAGGTCCAGATTATACCTTTCAGGGAACACATTCGCAGGCAGCGCGTTCCATTCCCTAGCTGTACGCACTAAGAAAGTTGAACCGAATCGGCTCGTGCGACAAGGTGGCATATCTACAACATAGGGATGGAACTCGCGCCTCGCCTTTTAAAAAACAAAATTGCATATGTCATTTCACTTTCCCGCCTCGAAGTTTCATTCATAAATTCATAATAACACTCTGCAATTCTATTAATCAGGAATCACTATGACCGCTCGAATAACATAACTTAAATGGGAACTATCAATTTGCAACATTAATTTCGCGCGACAATGGCGGCGCGTGGCCATTGTGTGACGTCACGCGAGGGCACACGGTACCAATCGAAATGTGAAACAAATTGGCCGCTGCATTGAATAGGAAACCTATACCGTTGAGATCTTAATCTTTCTCTTTTATTTGATAGCGCTAGCGGTCTATACATATATAAGCGACTTAGCTGATGATGGTTTCACCAACTCGGAAACCTTTGTTGGTGTGGACAAGAACTTACTGAGATGTTATGGCAATCTCAATTTTAACCGCTTCTGTGTGTCTAGTGGTTCAGACCCAGAGGTGCCGGGTTCGATTCCCAGTGGGAAGTACATATCTGTGTACTCGGCTTGGTTGGTGGTAGGGCTGGTCTGCCTGGCTTGCTACAACTAAGAATATCTAAATATGACGCTACAAAATCAATGTTTGTAGCATTGTTGTGTTCCGGCAGCTAGAGATAAGATAGCCAGTGCCACAGTAGTTGAGGATCCCGGGTGAAGTGCGCTTCCACCATCTGCCTTATCATCACTTACCATCAAGTGAAAGTCAAAAGCTTACCCACTTACATTTATTTACGCGATACTTAGAAAATAAAATTTAATTTTGTTCTTTGAGCTTTTCTCCAGCTTGATGGCAACTCCAATAAATGTTTATTCATCATCATCATCATCGTCAGCCATATGACGCCCAATGCTGGGCATAGACCTCCCCCAAGGATCGCCACTCGTCCTGCGCTGCCCGCATCCAGCGGCTTTCCGCGATCTTGACCAGATCGTCGGTCCACCTTAGGGGGCCTGCCCACGGAACGTCGTCCGGTGCGTGGTCGTCAATCGAGAACCTTTCCGCCCCAGCGGCCATCGGTTCTCCGCGGGGCCCTGCTGTTTGACCAAAAGTCATTTGGCAAAATTACACTTGACCGATTGATCATTTTAATACTAATCATTTTACAAATAACTCACTTTTCCAAAGATCAACACTCAAATTTACATTTTATAAATAATTATTTAACACAATAAACATTTAGCAACTGAGTTATCAGATAAAACTACTATTGGTCTAAAAACGACTACAACTAGTCCGAATTTCTTTGAAGTAGTGGATATTATTCAAATGATTGAGGATACTATCTGCCCTACTCCTGCAGGTCACGTGATAGGTTAGAATTTGAAGGTTAGTTAGAGTTTTGCATTTAATACAATCGCGAAGCGCTGCGTAGCGATTTCTTTTAATTTTTTTTTAGATGATGGCTTCGTGCTATTAGCACATTTAGCCAGTGTCAAAGTAATTTTTCTTACTAGTAATACATAAATAAACAATATTTCCTTATATGATGATGATGAATGATATTAGAAATGAGAAGTGAAAAATGATATACCCTCCAACCCCTCGAGTATCTCAGTAAAGATGTGGCTTTTTGAGAGAATTTGAAAAGTAACGTTGCACTGTTTTGTTTTATTTGCCAACACTTATGCACACTCACGAACACTTAACGGTTAATAATCCACCATTATTTCACATAAATATTCGACATAACACAAATTTTAGAAAATAAAACAAAACCGCAGACATGACGCTTCACTTTCCCGCCAAGAACAAACTACGTAGCGATTGTCTTGAATTTCGAGGTTATTTTTTTTATTAGACCTGTTGTCTAATAAAAAAAATAACCTGTTGTCTAATAAAAAAAGAGTTTCTTTTTGGTAATTTTTGTCTTGAATTTCGAGGTTATTTTTTTTTAATTTGCGAAACATATTATTTGGTGAAATGAAAAAAGGTCAATTGACATTTTAATATTTAACACATTTAACAAGTGTAGTGTTTGCTAATGGATCATTTGCTAAGTGAGTTTTTGTAAGATGATACTTTTGTCAAATGTCTCGTTTGCCAAATGAACATTTGGTGAAATGTTGTTTGTCGAATGACCAACAACGTCAATAATTTTTTGGTCAAACATTAGTAATCCGTTCTCCGCGCTATGTGTCCCGCCCACTGCCACTTCATCTGAGCAATCCTCCGAGCGATGTCAGTTGTTTTAGTTCTCCTGTGGATTTCATCATTTCTGATTTGATCGCGCAGGGAAATACCAAGCATCGCTCGCTGGGTGACCTTGAGCCTTCCGTAATGTAATCACTGGTAACACACACTGGTCAAAGGCTTTTGTCTTGAAACATTGAGGAATTTTGGATGCGAATACATCACGTAGCTTCTCGAATGCAGCCCATCCGAGCTGGATTCGTCAAGAGATCTCTTTCTCGAAGTTGGATTTACCTAACTGGACCGTCTGTCCCAGGTAAACGTAATGGTCAACAACATCGAATGTAACAATCCCAACATTAACTCGAGCGGGTGCAACATGGGCATTGGACATGATTTCGTCTGCCCATGTTCACCTTAAGACCCACTCTTTGAGAAGCATTACTGATATCTTCGAGCATTGTGTTCAGGTCTTCCAAGGTCTCAGCCATGAGAACTACATCATCGGCAAACCGAAATTAATTAACTAACCGATCCAAAATTAATGTTGATGCCGTATCCTTTCCAGTCTAGAAGCTTGAAAATATCCTCCAACGCAGCTGAAACCGTTCTGAAGCTCCAAACAGTTTCGGAGAAATAACGTCTCTCTGTCTCACACCTCGCTGTTGTTGGATAGGATTAGAGCTTTGATTTTGTAATCGGACCGACATAGTAGCGTTTTGGTATAAGTACTTCGATGCATCTATAGTCTATTTGGCACCTCTGCGGAAAGACTGCAGCACTGCCTAGGTCTCGTTCTAATCGAAGGCTTCTCATAGTCCACGAACTCCAAGCAAAGTGGCAAGTTATACTCTTCGGTCTTCTGTATTGCCGCAGCGTATGGATGTGGTCTATGGTACTGTAGACTTTTCGGAACCCGGCTTGTTCGGGAGGTTGGAAGTCGTCGAACCTGCGCGCGAGACGATTCGAAATGACTCTCGAAAACAGCTTGTAGATATGGCTCAGAAGCGAGATGGGTCTGTAGTTCTTCAGGAGAGTCTTATCACCCTTCTTGAAGAACAACATCACCTTGCCTCTGCCCCATGCCTTTGGCGTTCTGCTCTCGAGGATAACAGAATTGAATAGCTTCTGGATGACCTTAAATATCGGCTTACCGCCCGCTCTCAGAAGCTCTGTTGTGATTCCGTCATCACCCGCCGCCTTGTTGTTCTTAAGCTGCTTGAGAGCCATTCTAATCTCATACAGACTGACGTCCTGTATATCTTCGGTATAGTGTCGGGTCAGCTTGGCTCTACGGTCTTTAGACTTGCTTTCATCAGGTGTTTTACTGGTTTTAAAGCTGGCTATAAAAACTCTCGATTTCTCAGGATTTCATACTTTCATACTTCCT
This sequence comes from Eudonia lacustrata, assembly GCA_947562085.1. Taxonomy (NCBI): domain Eukaryota; kingdom Metazoa; phylum Arthropoda; class Insecta; order Lepidoptera; family Crambidae; genus Eudonia; species Eudonia lacustrata. The sequence goes on along the minus strand of OX387332.1, from coordinate 11,797,806 downwards.
TCCTCAGTTTTCAGCCTCGTCATTTGACTTTGCCCAATAGACAGATCTCTTGCGAACACTTTGGAGCCTTTATTGCGCTCAATCGCTGCCTTAATACTCTCGGTATTAAATTGGCGAAGGTCGCTCGTCAGAGACTTAGAAATCTGCCTATTTAGCCGACGATAACGAAAGGGATCCGCTGAACCATTGTAGCCTGATTTCACGTCTCTGATCTATGAGTAACAGTGTGTGGCTGGAGAGTTTCTTTAATTTAGGATGGCGGATTTTATAATACTTGGACCCTACCGTACGGACAGTATCCATTACCATGTTGTTCACATCGTCCACGTCGATGCTGTTTTCAAGGGTTTCGAAGTGGTTCTATTTATCTTATACCTAATAAGAACTAACATCCTATTAAACATTTTATTCCAACTGCTGATTTCGATAACCGTGTTCTACCCGTCAGTACAAAATAAGGACTAAATTACAAAATGGATAGTGGGTCGAATCGCTCACTTCAAAAAGGGGCATTAGGCTGTGATACGAATAGCTTGTGGTACGCGAGTCATTTAATCATATTCAACATATGCAACATTCTCCTCTCTCCATCTCTACTCTCTCCGTCACCGAGGCTTCCACCGTACGGAGCGTTAATTTGTTGAGTAATTTAAATTAATAATAAATACTTACAGATCCACAAATAATGTGTTTCAGTGTTGCAACTATTACCAGCACGTACCTACTATACTTGTACTGTACCTACTATATTAATAATTGTCTTTCTAACTTAAACATGTTGTTGGATGTGATGTTGTGATATTGGATTAATGGTATAGTGATATTCATAATTGCTTGTATTTGTAGCTTAATGAATAAATCTTTTCAAAATTTATAAATACAGTGGATAGATTATAGGTTTTTTTAACCATTTTTTTAAGTATTACAATTATATATTTTTTTAGTAGAATACCTAAGTATGTTATTTAAACGAGTTTTAAGAAATCTTAAAAGTAAGTAGGTACTCTAAAGTAATCAAACTAGGTAAGTATAATAGATCAATTAGACATATTAGTCTACTTAAACCATTTCACGTATCCATCTATTTACAAAGATTCTCATAATGAAACGAATAAACACAAACAAAACGCTGACATTTTCGCCATCATCCCACGCCCCATGACATGTGCAGTTTGCCAACACGTCCCATTAGTTGGCGGTCTCTAGAGAGCGTGCTCTATGGTTTTGCTTGCCCAAGTCGCACGTATGTTTATATGTTTATTTTACAAACTAACTGATGCTAATCACTGTAACGAGTAAGATAAATATTTATGTCGCTATTAAGGGAAATCACTTAAGTTCATACATCGTTATTAGCCTAAAACATCCCACTAATGGGATCGGTCAAAGTCTGGAAACAGCTACACATATTATATATATATTATATATATATAATACATATATATTGTTATTTCTAAGCTTAATATAAATAAAGATAGATTGATACCAGAGACCAGGTGGGTACGAGGCTACTATTAAAAGTCCCCAATAATTAACTGTCACTAAACACACAACTTCACTCCTTCCTAAAAAAAGGAAAAATTTAAAAAAAATACAATTTAAATGTTTAGTGAACAACAAAAAAAGAAAAACAAATTTCCCTTCCAAAAAGCGATTCGAACCTCATTAGGAGCCATCTCCCCCTCGCGATGTTACGAAGCTATCGAGTTACCCCCTCGAGAGATCGCTATTTTGTCCGCAATATTAGTCTGAGGGCAACTAATTGTTTGCTTCGCCTACTGGGAATGGGCTCCCATTCAATTTTAATGCATGGTACGTACTGATTGATCATTTCGGCGCTATGATTACATGTGGTATAATTTTACACTCAATTTAAAAAAATAAGTTACAATCAGGTGCTTTTTTTTGGTTCATTGAAAAAATATTGAAAGCTTAATATGATTTTAAATCTTTAAAATAATAAATAACTATACTACATTACATTAAATGTATTCTTATTATTTGGGAAAGCTCATCCGCTTTTTTAATGAAAGCTTAATGGATTAGCCAATTTAATTAGATTAAAGACTCTAGACTCTAGGGTGTAATGGTTTAAACACTGGTGTTAGACTCGAAGGCCCTGGGTTAGATTTACAGCAAGGTGCATATTGTACTCGTTTAGTTCTTGGTAGTGTTATTTTGAAGCCCCTAAGGTTGTCCCCACAACAACTTTGTTAGTAGGTATTGTTGTATTCATATAGCCATTTCCTTATTATTAAGGATTGCGAGTATGTATTATTACGAGTTATACTACTCGTGTGTTTTTACGCCCTTATCTAGTCTTATCATCAGGTGAGATACATATAGGTTTAAGTTTAGAAAGAGTTAAAAAGCCACCCCTTTCTAATCCTTTTGTTTTTGTTAGTGCAAACAAAAATATCAAAGTAGGCAAAAGCATCCCCATTTCACATGACAGTCACAGTAAGTGTAATAATACCATGTTCACTACAGAATTGAATGTCGAAATAGAGACGTTCCAATTTCAAACACGCTTTTAGAAAAAAGAACGCCGGCACTGCCAACTGTATTTGGTGAACTGTCATTTGAACAATGGTGGATGTTGGTCCCTCCGTCCTAAACATGCGTGTCCAATAACATTTTTTCTACGAAATATCAATATTTGAATCTCTTTTTTTGTATAGACACGGCTACCCGACCTTCGAAATGTATTCTTATTATTTGATAAAGCTCATCCGCTTTTTTAATGAAAGCTTATCAACATTTAAGGAAGACCGTCTAATAATTTTTTAATAGTGTTTGTAAAAAATGTTATATATCTTACCCATTTAAAGAAAAAAACTTAAAGATTTCTGATACAGTTTCACCAAACTATTAGTTTGAGCTTTGAAACTCAACCAAAATAGGAAAGCAGCATAATTTAGAGTTCCATTCGGTCGAAAATACATGTAAGCTAAGTTATTAAATAAATATGAAATACTTTTACATAACTTCTGTATGTAGGTACCTTATTTACTAATTAAAGTATATACACCGGACCAAAACATGCCTATCTTCATCTCGTCTTATATGATTGAGATGCTCGTATTAAGGTCTTTCAACAAGGACGGGTCGATGTTAAAATTGAATAAAACTAGATGTGTGTGAGATATTAACGAATTTTTTTTTTATTTGAAAGGCCCATTAATATCATTATGAATGGAATATAACATCGTTCAAATGTCCGCCGCGGCTTCGAATGGTGGCACGAATCCGAGAGGTCCAATTTTCAATTTTGGCCGAAAAATAATCTTTAGCGACGAGGCACATTTTTGGATGAATGGTTTTGTTAATAAGCAAAATTGCCGTGAGGGATGACCACAACCCACATGAGGTTCACCAGGTGGAAATGCATCCACAAAAAGTTACTGTTTGGTGCGGATTTTGGTCTGGCGGCGTCATTGGTCCGTCACTATTATTATGTTTTTTTAAATTTTTCATTGTTTAGGATACAATCCAGTGCAGCCTTAAGCCCAGCGGTCGAATTTCGACCACTGGGCGACCACTATAAAAGCACTGACAATCATTTATAGAGTAATGCGTGCCCAACTAGACTGTGATACTACGAGTATTCTACTAAATAGTCAAAAGAGTAGTTAATTAGAATAGAATAGAATAGAATAAATTTTTATTTGGTTCATAAATATAGTGATAAAAATACATTAAGCTTAATACACAAATTTATAGGTTCCAGAACCAAAAAGGCAACCGCTCAGCATGTGTCATGATCATGACCTAAGGAGATCCCCAGGCCACAACGCTGGTATTCTGCGGAAGCCGTAACTAGAACGCTTTACAATTAATAGGTTTATATAGATTACATTTAAAAATATTGCTGCGGTAGTTTTACGTTCCCAAAACTGTTATTTACCTAAATCCATATAGAGTTTCCAACAAGGTGGACCGACGACGGTCTTACTTGATTTTCAAGATTAGTTAAAGTTGCGATGCACACAACCACAGTTTGTAGCGCAAAAACGTACCATGTGCCAGCTCTGATACATAGTGTCTAAGAGACGACACCTCACTAAATCCGTCCCCTAAAAAGTCTACGCTCTCTACTCTATGGTGCCAAGCGACCATCTTCTCATTTGTATATTTAGATTGTTACTCTTCGTTTTGTCATGTTTTGTAATGTAAACAGTTAAATAGTTATAAACGGTTAAAGTTTAATAAGTATATTAAAGTTTATTTTTTCAGTACAAAGCCAGTAAATCTTATAACCTTAACATTTTCTACCAACCAGTCAGAACTAGCAAATGGCAGCCGTCAGTTCTAGGTACACACGGCGGCAGATCAACCTACCCAAAACTGTCAAATTTCTACAATCAATTTTGAATTTTATTGTTTGGTTATAAGGATCAATATTTATTGGAGAAATTTGACAGATTTGGGTAGGTTGATCTGCCGCCGACTGTACTCCCAAGCCCGGCTGTATCTCACATAGTGCATTATAACTCAATGACCTAACCCTTACTACACTCACGGGTCTCACGACAAAGACATTAATTACAGGCGTGATAATTGCTATGGGGTCCGCTATTGTGACAAATTTCTCGCTTCGGAACACACTATTAACTATTTCTATGGAGCTTGTCGTGTTTTTTTTTTCCCAAAAATTTCCGAGTAACCATTTGTCGTCACCGCAATGAGGAGCTTTCGGCACTTTTTGCCGCTGGTCGTGTATGAATGAGACATTTTTTTTGTGTTCGCGAATTCTGTCGTGTATGAACGACATGCTTGTATCTAAATAAAATGCATATTTGTTTCGTTTTAGGTTGAAAAATGGGTATTAGAAGTTACTCTTCATTAAAACAATTTTAAAACCAGATATTTTCCAAATTTTCAATCACATTGCCGTCAATTCTTCATTCAATTCTGCCGTCAAGCAGCTTTTTATTTCGACGATTATTATAATAATAATAATAAGAATACTTAATTGACCAAGAAAATACATACCTTTATGAGTCTTAAAACAATGATAATAATATTTATAGAGGTTATCGTCCGAACGCTGTCAAAGCAACACCGTATTTTATCATTCTCCGAAATTTTAATCAAATTCAGTAAAGAAAATGTTTGTTTGGTGATGTGCTATACATAGTTTGAAAGGTCTTGAAATTACCTTTCTAATAGTGCTTACATCTTTTCTGGACTCATCCTGGTTCGTGAGTAAAGAACAAAAACATTTTATAAATAATTTACTAACGGCGAGTATCCCTGACCTACGGCAACCCGCGGGCTGCCCGCTGGCGGTAGTTTAAAATATTCTTTGCCGCTGCTGCGTCCACTCCGGCAACTACTGATTCACAACTAAGCGCTACAGCGCTTCACAGCTGCATGGCCTGTGCGGCGCACAACATTTTATTTATTTATTTTGTACTAAAAAAGTTTTTTTTTTCTTCGCAATGAACCAAAAATGTTCTGGCTGTCCTAACGTTCTAAAAGGAATCAGTTTCATGAACTGCTGTCGTTGCCCTGATAAATATCACTATAGTTGTGTGAACTTTACTAAAGACGACTTTACAAATCTCACAAAAGAATCAAAAGATACTTGGGTGTGCCCGTCTTGCCGATGCAAAGAGCCTAAACGTGGAGATAATTCTAATACGCCGATACGCTGTCCAGCCTCTGTATTAACCAACAAAAATACGGAGATTTTTGGTTCGTCACACGAAAACGTAACAATCCGTTCAAAGGCACGAACTGCATCTAGCGCCGTTGGCGCGGCAACAACCGCCAAAACTTGCGGCTGTATATCTCCCGAGCTTCTCCGTGATATAATAAGAGAGGAGTTGGACAGAAAACTCAATACAGTTGTTACTGAAATGCAATCAAAGCTAACTTCTATAGACGAATGCCTTACCTTTTATAATTCTGAGCAAGAAAAAGTTAAGCTCGAAATCCAAGAGCACAAGTCACGTATTGCCAAGCTAGAGAGCGAAAACGAACGCCTGCGCGACAACACACTAAATCTGTCTCATCACCTGCACCAGCTGGAGCTGCTTTCACGGGCAAACAACTTAGAATTACAGTGTGTCCCTGAACACAAGGACGAGAACTTATACAATACCCTTCAACAACTAGGTAAGGTCATTAAATGCCCTATATCTGACTCTGATGTCCAGTATTGCAGCCGCATTGCTAAGTACAACACCAATAGTACCCGCCCGCGCTCGATCCTGATTAGGTTTAGCAGTCGCCGTTTAAGGGATACCTTCTTAGCTAGTGTCATAAAGTTTAATCGGAACAACCCCTCGGACAAGTTAAATACCTCACACCTAGGTTACGGTGGTACAAAGAAGAGTGCCGTATTTGTATCGGAACACCTCACACCGGAAACGAAATCGCTGCATGCTGCTGCTAGACTAAAGGCTAAACAACTTAACTTTAAGTTTGTGTGGGTTCGGGACGGTAAAATATTTGTTCGCAAAAGTGATAATTCCAACTACATTCACATCAAAGACTCCCAAATCTTAGAAAAGTTAACGTAATTTTACCCTTGCTCGCCGTCTTAATCGTGACCTAATTGTGATTTGCACGGTTGATTTCGAGAACTTGTCTTCCTTCCTAATAGTTTTTATATTCTTTATGCTTACATTTTATTTTTAAAAATGTGAGAGGTCTAAGAACTAAAAGCACCGAATTTTTCAACAACGTGATATGTAATAACTACGACGTAATTATTTTAAGTGAAACATGGTTAAACAGCAGCGTCTTCGATTCTGAGCTTTTTGACAAACGATATGTAGTGTATAGGCGCGATAGAGAGTCTAGCGAATTCCATTCAAGAAAAGAGGGTGGTGGCGTTCTCGTCGCCATCTCTCAACGTATTCCCGCCACCCGCTTACAAACTCTCGAATCCAAATGTGAAGATTTATGGATTAGACTAGATTATCGCGATGATGTTACCGGCTAAACAGAGCAACTGCTCATATGTGCAGTATATTTACCACCTCCTGTTAAACAACACATTCTCAGTGAGTTCATTAGTAATTCAGATCGATTATTGGAACAACACAATGCCAAAAAGGTCATGTTTGTGGGTGACTTCAACTTAGGCAATATCAAATGGAACTATGACAGTCAGCCTGATTCATCGAGTGTCACAAATAACAGTTTATTGTCAACAATGCTCATAGATTTTACCGCACTCCACGACCTTGAACAGTACAACGATAGGTTAAACAACAAAGGAAAAATATTGGACTTAGTCCTTAGTAACAGTCTAGTTACTAAGCTAAACGCTTGTAGTGACTCACTTGTCCCGGTTGACCCTTTACATCCACCGCTGTCATTTTCCTTGACTCTCAATACTGTAAATTCTTTAACTCATAACGAAAATTACCACTACTGTTTCCATAAAGCAGATTACGATAAAATTGTCTCGGACTTAAACGCGGTTCCCTGGGACAATAAATTTGTAAGCTGTTCCAATATAGACGAAATGGTCTCTGTATTCTACAGTTCTTTACGTAATATAATCCAAAAACACGTTCCTAAGTCAAAACCTAAGTCCCGAAAATATCCTATCTGGTACTCACGTAACTTAATACACCTCCTTAAAGAAAAGTTGAAGTATCGCAATAAACTCCGCAAATTTAATAAAAATCCTCTTGATCAGCTATCTTTCGAAATACTAAAAAAACGCTCAGAACATCTCATATCAACTTGTTATAACAATTACATCGCGAATCTCGAACAAAGTTTACGCGACAATCCGAAGCTTTTCTGGTCTTTTGTCAAACACAAGAGAGGCAATGATAGCCACTACCCTGCTCAAATGACCCTAAACGATAAGACCGCCACAAGCGGTTTCAACATTTGCAATTTATTTGCTGATAGTTTCTCATCTGCTTTCAATAATAATGGTCAAACACAACCTACTCCACCCTGTGAACATCTACCCTCACCCACTAATAACTTCATAACCACTATCAAATTCAAAGACGACCAGGTTCTTAAAGTCTTAAAAAGACTTGATATCCATAAGGGCGCTGGCTCAGATGGTATACCTTCGATCTTTGTTGCTAATTGTGCTACTGCTTTAGTTAAACCCTTAACGATGATCTTCAACAAATCGCTTTCTTCAGGATCATTCCCATCTGAGTGGAAAATCTCTTTGATTGTCCTTTTATTTAAAACTGGCCCTAAGGAACTTATAGAAAACTATAGGCCAATATCGATTCTCTCAGTCTTTGCCAAAGTATTTGAGCAATTACTCAACCCTATTCTGTCCTGGCATTTTAAACAGTTGATTGACTCCCACCAACACGGATTTATGAACGGCAGGTCTACAGCTACTAACCTCACTTTGTTTACTGACAACATTTTCCGCATTCTTGATGAACGTTCATCAGTTGACGCAATCTACACAGATTTTAGTAAGGCCTTTGATCGTGTGAATCACGATATCTTACTTCACAAACTTAGCATCCTTGGTATCGACGAACCTATGTTAGGTTGGTTTCGGTCCTATTTGGTGGGCAGAACTTCTAAAGTTGTGGTCAACGGCTACTCATCGAATGCTTTCTCGGTTGGTTCTGTTGTCCCTCAGGGCTCGCACTTGGCACCTTTATTGTTCAATATATTTATTAATGACATAGGTAAATGTTTCGTAAATTCAGACTATTTATTGTTTGCAGATGATTTAAAGTTTTTTAGAGTTGTGGAATCGGCTGTCGATGCTAGTCTTTTACAAGCTGACTTAATTAGACTCATCGAATGGTGCGAGAAAAATCGAATGGACCTTAATGTTTCCAAATGTTCCTGCATGCACTTTTCTAGGAAAAGAAATAATACTTGTCACCATTACAACATTAACGGCGATACCTTGATTGATGTTGACACAGTTAGAGATCTTGGAGTGTGGCTAGATGGTAAGTTGAGAATGAACATACACATAGATAAAGTCTGTACCAAAGGCTTCAAAAATCTAGGGTTTGTCCTACGGAACAGCAAAAATTTCAAGTCACCCAAAACAAAAATTCTTTTATTTAACTCATTGGTGCGTAGCGGGTTGGAATACTGTAGTGTCGTCTGGAATCCGTTTTATGATATTTACAATAAAAGACTGGAAAGCATACAAAAGAGATTTTTATGGCATCTTGCCTACTCTTGTAATTTGGGCAAGTCACTTGAAAAATATGTTGAAAGACTAAATCACTTTGGTATCTTGTCACTCTCAGATCGAAGACGCTTACACGACTTATTGTTACTGTACAAGCTGGCGAATGGCATCCTTGAGGCTCCCGAACTACTAGAAGCTCTTACCTTTTCAACTCCTTTGAAACTCCCTCGCGCTTCGAGGTACAACCTTTTTGTGAACTGCTCAAGCAAATCCAATCTCGGACATCATGCACCGGTAAACCGTCTCATCAGAGAGTTTAACAGTTTGACCAAGTCCAAAGATTTGGATCTCTTTAGGGATGGCATTCGCAAGTTTAGAAAGTCGCTTCTTTAATTATTATTTATCTCATTTTTTTGTACGTTTTGGTTGTTATTTGTAAATTTTATATTTTTTAATTGTTATTTTTTTTTAAATTCATATTGTAATTTTATTTTCTAATTTATTATTCAATTATGTAAATGTTTGCTTTTTTAACGAATGTGGTCTTCGCCTATAATTGTAAAAACATTAAGCTTTCCTAAACTGTACCAAAACCATAATTGTAGTAGTTGATGTTTATTATGTTGGTGATCAATAAATAAATAAATAAATAAATAAATAAATAGGACTACATACAAGATTACTAGCATCAAAACTAGGTCAAGCCTGTGTAGCTAGCTAGAAGCATTGGTTTGCATTGTAGTGTTCCACTTTGGTGGGTACTAGATCCAGTGAAATAATAAGAACTGAAGTTCAAAGGCGTGAAGGTACTCTTCATGTCGCAAACTGGGCTGTGGTGACCTTCCTCCATAAAGCTGGCCGTATTCTATTTTATAATGCAGATGTTCACCGTGCTTGGTCTCAAAAATTCCAAATTCAAAAACCTACCAAAACGCACGTCCCGCGCCAATTTGTCACAGTGACAACCACTGCTGCCAACTGCGCAAACAGCGAGCCAAAGGGCGCGAATGTTTGTTTTGTTTCGCACAATATGGCGGTTGTTTGCACTCCGACATTATTTATGGCGTTCATTGCCAGACAAATAGATTTTGGGTGTTATTGACACCATAGGGGAAGCTGCAATTTTTAAATAAAATTGTGTCATCACGCGTTCTCTATCGGCTAAATACCGAATGACATTATTTTGTAAAAAAGGCTGCGAATACGTAATGGTAATTAAAGAACACCAATAATAAATCCTGTGAAGATAAGAAAATTGTTTTATTTTTTTATTTATCAAAATCTTACATCTATCTTTACAGGTTCTAACCTAATGCGACAGAAGAGACAGTCTTAAATTAGAATTCTTAAAACTACAGTATTATTAATTTATTTACCAATACGAGTATATACTAGTTACTATAATTATATTATTACATATAAAAATATAAGGTATTTATCGCAAATTCCCTCAGAGAACATGCAAAAATGTCGACTTTGTCATCATCATCATCATCATCAGCCTACACACGTCCACTGCTGGACTTTGTCATGGACCTTGTTAATTAAGCCTATTGCGCGGAGAAGGGGCGTCTTTGCCAGCAGGTTGGTTCTGGCCACGGGCACGGCCAGCGGGCATGTTAGATTAATCGTCCTTTTAAATGTTTATATTTATTATTTTTCTAAATTCCACAACCCTAAAATATATAGCATAAAATTATTACTAAGTATAAGCTTACAGCCAATAAAGTATAATTATGTATAGTCGACGATGAAATTGCTTTATCGCTTTGACAAAACTTCCATTACAATAAAATTTCGCTAAGGCTCATTGTCAATAATGACTGCCTCACAGCAGTCATTAAATAAGTCATGTAAACAAGCGTTGCGTCCGCATGTCAGTCGGTAGCCATCGGCATCATTGCTTACGTTGAATGCAAGAAATTGTAGTTACGCCCCTAAACCTCAATCTTACTATTATTTTATGGCAAACTATCGTTTTATGTGAAATTGCCGCCTCTTTTAACCGCCTCTGTGGTCAAGACCACCGGTTTAGACCCAGAGGACCCGGGTTCGATTCCCAGCGGAAGGTACATGTTTGTGTACTCGGTTTGGTTGGTGGTAGGGCTTGTTTGTCCACCTGGCTAGCTACCACCATCTATATGTCGCCATAACAGCAATGTTTGTAGCATTGTTGTGTTCCGGCAGCTCGAGATAAGGTAGCCACTGCCTCAGTAGTTGAGGTTTCCAAGTGAAGTGCGCTTCCACCATTGGCCTTATCAACACTTAACATCAGGTGAGATTAAGGCACTGCGCTTACCCGTTAAATATAATTTGAAAAAAAAAATGCAATGCGCTCGAAATTATAACAAAGCCCTTAATATTGTGCCTTGCATCAAGGATTCCGTATCACTTTGATGGATTCGTCAGTTGTATTGTTATTGCTTAATAGCAGACCGAATAGGTGGACTACATTCGTAGCAAACAGGGTTTGTCCAAACGACTAAATGTATGAAATACAAAAAGTTTACGAAACGCTACTTTTGTTCAGGTGTTTTTTTAGGGTTACGAAACGGGTAGTTGTCCACAAAGTCAAAGTCAAATATTCAAATAAACTTACGAAAAGTACATTTTTTATCTACTACCCAGGACGTCTATCTTTTAGCTGTGGAGAAAAATGGGCGCAAGAAACTAAACAGCTTTAATAGAAGTAACGACATTTTTAACGAAGTAAATAATCAGTAATCTCGGCTTTACACTTTTTCATATTATGAGGGTATAATAATTATATTAAGGTTTTTTTTATATACATACTTACATGTACTAATTGTGCGAGAATTGGAGGGATGTCAACGGGACGTCATGGAAAGTACCCCTTTTATTTATGGCAAAATATCGTTTCATGTGAAATCATTATGGGCACAGTTACTAGGACTATGCTACGTCAAATTCAAATTCAAATGCAAAATCATTTATTCAGTTTAGGCTACAAATAGCTCTTATGAACGTCACTATGCCATCGGTTCGTAAGTCTCTGGGCGGGAGATCTTGTACTGAGAAGAACCGGCAAGAAACTCAGCAAGTGTCAAGCTCTTTTCTCCCTTACAGCGTCAAAAATATTGGAAAATGCCCTATCATAAAAGGACACTTCAAAATTCTTCAAATGTCAAATTACTGACGCCGCCCTTTCAGTATAAGAGCATTAGCATAAATACAGACGCTTGCACGTCAACTTTTTCAAAACTGTAATTTTTTTTCAATAAATCTTCAACCATATCTACATATACATTAAGTTCAAAGTGTATTGAGGAAATTTGACAGTTTGTAGTAGTCTGATGTGTAGGCGTGTGTGTCCTACTTGGATGAGATAGCATAACCATTAATCAAGACTTAACAGCGCATTAATAATAACATCTGTAAGAAAAAACTTTTTCCTCTGAACCTTACAACAGAAACACTTTCAATTGTCTATTATTCTTAAGTTAAACATCCTGCGCATAATTGGAAACGTATTTGTCTATGGTAACCGCTGACGCGAAAGTACATCAAAACCGCCGTTCGGAAAAAGAAAATTAAAAAAAAAACGAGCAAAGAGTCCTTTAGTTACACAATCGAACGCCTTTTCAAAAATTCTTACCACCATCCCAGACACGTAGAATTTTACTCGAGCGGAAATCGTGTTCGCTGTAACAAATTTTGCACGCTGCTGACAGGTTTTTAAAGTCGAAATTGGCGTAACTTTGCGAATTTCTTAAAGGCACAGAGATAGCATCAGAGGTTTAGGATAATCTTTTGTTGACAGATCTAAGGTGCGCTAAAGAAAGTACGAAGTGTGGTGTGGTTTTTCTCAGAACACAATCGTCTGTGCCTACCGAAAGTGACAATGTTAAAAACAAGCAAAAAAAAAATGTGGCTAGACATACCTTTTTGGTGTTTCTTAGGAAAAGAGCTTTACAATTCAAGTTTTATTAAAAATATGTGCCCACAAAATTTTATACCAAAACACATGACTAACGCCCGTTTTCTCCAAGGACGGTTTTATTACGGTGATACTGGCAAAAAAGTGGTTAGTTATAAGTCCATCTGGCTTACAAGTTAGGTACTTAACAGCTTACTTCATCATCTCAGCCAAAAGACGTCCACTGCTGGACAAAGACCTCCCCCAAGGATCTCCACAACGACCGGTTTTGTGCAGCTCGCATCCAGCGGCTTCCCGGGACCTTTACCAGATCGTCGTCCAACTCTACGCGGTCGCCACTCAAGGACTATTACGCCCCATCGGCCATCAGTCCTGCGAGCAATGTGCCCTGCCTACTGCCACTAGAGCTTAGCAACTCTTCGGGCTATGTCTGTTACCTTTGTTCTTCTTCGGATCTCCTTCTTTCTAATTCGATCACGCAGAGTAACCCCGAGCATAGCCCTCTCCATTGCTCTTTGAGTGACCTTAAGCCTTTTATGAGGCCCATAGTGAGCGGCCGTTTCAGTCCCGTATGTCATCACTGGCAACACACACTGGTCGAACACTTTCGTCTTGAGACACTGCGGTGTATTGGACAAAAAGATATTTCGTAGCTTACCGAACGCTGCTGCTAAACAGTTTACTTAGCTACAACTATGTGATCTCAATATGTCGCCATAATATAAAGGTAGGTAGCATTGTTGTGTTCCGACTTCCGGTAGTTAGAGATAAGATAGCCAGTGCCGCAGTAGTTGAGGATTCTGGTTGAAGTGCGCTTCCACGTTCGGCTTTATCTTTACATAACATCGTGAGTTGAGTGCTTAAGGAATAAAAAAACATTACTTATCAACAAACACAATCCGCTATACACTACTTTAAAGTTTATACTGACACCCCCTACCAACCTTCCGGTTACAAAGTAGGTGTCAGAATAACCTAATTATCAACAAACAGTACAAACTAGTTCTATATAACTATTACTATATTTTAGGTGTATATTTTTTTGTTAAGATTTTTTATATTTAAACAGATTTTGATGCCGTTGCACTTACAAGGCTATCATTGAAGTAAAATCATTGTAGAATCAGTAAAACCGCATAAATTCAAATTCAAATTCAAAAGTCATTTATTCAGTTTAGGCTACAAGAGCTCTTAAGAGAGAGTAGCTCTTGTGAATGTCACTATGCCATAGGTATCAGTAGTCAGGAGAATAGCTTTCCCTATATTGCAGTTAATAAAAACTTTTTTACTATTTAAGAAAAAAAAACAAAATAATGCAAGCGTACGTTACGTATCACAAACAACTAACTATGAATAAAACGAACATTTTTTATCAGCTCAAATGTCATCACTTTGATATTGCTCGTCAATGTTTTTTTTTCTCTAACAAAGCCCTCCGCCAGCGATCATAGCCCCTTCAATTTGGCAAAGGAATCTCAGGTAACAGCCAAGCAAAAAAAATAAACGTGACAAAATGTCTGTAAACATGTACCTACACGCACCTCTCCGAAAAAAAAAGCTATAGAATTTTGCAATTCGAATCCTCGAAAGATCGCTCGCGAGTCGTGACGAATGGCCGGAATCGTTCATTCAGATTTCAAATTTGGAAGGCGTTCCACGTGTTTGACTTTTGTTTTTTTTTCTCTTTAGTGTTGCAATAGCGCATAAAATTGCACTGGGTAATTGTAAAATACTTTATGATTGGCGCAAAAAATGTGATCATCGTTGCTTAAAACCGATACTGACATGCGTTTAATTGAACAGAATTATGAGTTGCCGTATGAGCCATGACTAATTTCGGTAGGTGTTTGTACACCTTTTGTATTTAATGATATTTGTATTTTATCAGAATTTGCACTATGGGATCTATCGATCATTATCCGGAATACGAAACACAATTTTTAAAAGTCAAAAGTAACACAAAGAGCCCAGGATGCTTGTTAAGTGTAAACGAAAGTGTTTGTTTACATTAGGTTACATAACTCGTAGATACCTCGCTAGATTAAAAATAATACAAATTAAATACAAAAAATTTATCAACCAAATATTTTATAGTAAAACGTGTGAGCTTAACTATTTACATAAAACAAATTCGCAATTGGTTGTATGACTTGTTGTTTAAGATCTTTATGTTCGTTGTTATTAATTGTGGATTTTGTATCTTTAATCTATGTATGTATGTTGTATTAAAATAAATCTAAAAAAGTTAAAGGTAAAGTTCGCGGGAAGACACTGGATGCGAGCAGCACAAAACTGGTCGTTGTAGAGATCCTTGCCTTAGACCTTTGTTCAGCAGTGGGCGTCTTTTGGCTGAGATGATGATGATGATACATAAAAAAAATGTTTTGCTCCGTTTACGTTCCTAAACCCTCATCCGACTACGATAAAACTTTAGTAATTCCTTGTACTACCTACACATCCCATTAAGGTCTCTGAATTCGTAAAACCATCACAGAAAACCGTTACTCAAAGTCTCTAGGTATCGAACTACTTGTAACTAAAAAACAAATAATTTTTTTTAAGTTCCCAAAAAATATGTTTTTACCCAACTTTTTTTTTTCCAGATCCCCCCCAACAATGCACGGACCACGACCCACGTACCGACAATAGCCGCCGCCCACAATGCCGCCGCGCACACGCATACGGCTCCACCGGTGACTACACAAGATGGCGCTACTGACCAACTCCTCAGCGTCGGGGCCCACCACCGGGCCCGCGGCGCCGCAAGCCCACCACTCCACCACACCATTACACCACTACTTCCATTACCTGAAGCAGCCGTCGCCGCTCGCGCAGAACCCTTACGCGCATCATTCGAGTGCGCATCACATGGGGATGGGGCCGGGCCCTTTAGGGGGCTTGGGACCGTTCGGGTTGACGCATCATGGGTTGGAGGCTGTTGGGTTCCCTCAAGGTTAGTGGCGTTTTTTATGTACTTTATTTTTCACACAGTCGGTTATAATCGACAAGCGATAGCGTGCTCTGTACGTCGTCGATGGCAACGATCGCTGTTAGGTTACAAATACACGAAATAAAAATGTGTGGAATATATGGAATATGGAATACCTATTATTGTTGCAAGTTTTTACTTTAAATTGAATGCTTGGCGTAAAGGGTACCTACGGTGAAACATTTAGGTTGTTGCGACACTGCAACAATTTTTTAAGCTGTTTAATTTAAGAATCTTCAAAAACTTCATCTGTTAAAAAGTGTTGTTATAGATATTAGAAGAGCAAATTGTACAAACCGGTAACGCATACCAGCAGCGTTGACTGCTTGTACAGGTCTTTGCCTACGTAAAAATAAATCCTGAAATCTATTTACTCTGACAAAGTAAAAAGGGATTTAATGACATTTTCCGTAATTTACTCGGGGTCACGAGATAGTGGTTTGTGGATATGTGGTGGATAGTGACCAGTCGCTATAATAATAAGCGACAAAAAAGGAAAGAGATTAGGGCTGTTGCTTCCGTAGGTAAATCACTACTGCATAGCCTATGAAACAAACCTATGTAATATGTTAATATTATAATAAGCATACCATGTTGCTACCACGTCCTTTCCTACACGATCTTGAGTAATATATTCCGAACGGTCAAGTTTGTTTGATATCAAGTATCAACATTGTTCCGTCCTTACATCGTTATCTCACAACACTGGCAAGTGTTGCCAGAAGCGACTTAACCCGCAAGGCGTCGAGCCTCAAAAAAAAAGTATCCGGTAGCGTCGTCGGGGGGTGTAGGTATTTTAAAATGTTTAGTCACTTTTGTTGATATTTATTAAATAGATTATTTTTGGTTAGGTTGTAAAATAATAAAAAAATATCACTACAAAGGGGATAAAATTTCCTAAAATATTAAAAATAAAACTTATTTCGCTAATGTTTACCTGTCTGGATAATTTGTTGACTTTTTCATTTTGTTTTTGTTTTTTTCCTTTTTTAGAAAAAAATTAAGCATTCCTACAGGCTTAAAGTCAAACCCATAAAAATATCCAAATAATAGTAAACAAAGAAATTACAAATGAGGCACATTGAAATATGTAAATATGTATAATATTTTTGTTACATTGAAAACATTAACATTATTAAACAAGTGAATGTTACTAACTCAACTTCTTAATCTATCACTAGTTCGGAGTTTGAGAGAGCCTTCGACCAAGAAAAGCTGACAATCACTTAACTGGTCTGTAGCCAATACAAAAGCCCATTATTTATTAAACTAACATAAGGAGTTGATTTTACACCTTTTAGGGATACATTTCAATTTATTTTTATGTGTAACAGTGTAACAAGTGTGTAACAGGAAGTCGGGGAAAGCGCAAGCGCGCGCCATTTTGTGAATTTAAAATCGATATTAAGAACATGACATTATTATTTGTATATGTGACATATTCTGTCATTTGATCTGTTCTTCTCAATATAAGGTCTCCCCGCCCTGTGTAGACATACAAAGCGACATTCATTTGAAGCTCATTTTCGTAGCCATAACTAAATCTATATTTTTTTTATTGCTTTTTCGATTCATTATTATCTGTTGCAAACTACACTAACATCGTTAGTCAGTGAATTCTTTTGATTTCTATGCGGACAAGGTCATCAAGAACCTGACGATCATTCAACGACCTTCAGTTTTACTGGGATCCGGGATTATTGGGATTTCCGGGATTCGGATTAACAGACTGTGCTACATATCGGCCGTCAAACTGTATGTTCGAATTCACTTTTATGTTCCACTATTGCTATCTGTTGGGTTCAAATAAACTAAGAAGTTAAAGTGAAGAAATTCTTATTTTTCATACAAATTATATCAATAATCAAAACTTTTTTAATGCAGATCGTCTTTTTGATCAATTTCCCTCATTTTTTTATGTACAACTCACATTTAACCAAAAAATTTGCTACGTCAAAAATTGTTTTCACAAAAATAATCTTGATGGTTTCTAAGACAGTTTATCTGTATCTCTTATGGTTTCTGACTTCCTCATACTGTCTCAGTTTAAAAAAAACACTGTATATGCTTTTGGTGCACCTATACATAAATAGAAAAAAATAAGTAATAATTAAGTGATGACATCAATTTAAATCGCTTATTTACTATCTTAGTCGGTGCCTTATTTATTCACAAAAGATGAAAATGTAGCATTTGGTTGAAGAGCCCCTTCGAATAATCGAGAATTACTTAAAGCAAAATGTTAAAGGCCACGAAAACGTCGCGCGAATTTGTTGAAACAACAAACATGGCCGAAATTCGCGCGCAAACAAAATGGAATCGTGGAGCGATCCGCAATTGTCTACATAACTATCCTTCAACCACGCCAAAACAACGGAGCGACGAAAAGCAAAAGCGTTGCATAATTTACGAACCAAGAAGACAGCCTTGGAAATAATCAAAACAGCCCTACCCCCTCATAAGCGGCTTATATACCCCTCCCTAGGGCAGCCAGTGTTGCCAGTGTTGCCATGCTACCCCAAAATGCGAAATCGGAAGTCGTCGCTTGTTAGTTCGTTTAATTAGTAACAAGTTTGAGTTTTGATGTTGGTACGTTTGTTGACATGTTGTACTTTTTTTGGGAAGGGGATAAAAGAGTTTTTAATCTGTAAACGTAGTTTTGTAACCTCTTTTCTAGTAAACGTACGCCAAGGTTTTGGTTGTTGTCTCTGGTTCTCATTTTTATTTCAATGCATAGCAATTGGCAGCTTTAATTCATGGCTTTACAGTTACGATATTTATGAAACTTGGATCTGCCTAATAATTCTCTTTATGGCTATGGTTTCATCTTATGCCATGTCTTGTTTTCAGACTACTTAGTAGCTGACAACTTGACTTTTTATTACAATTTTAAAAAATACATTTTAAGACATAGTAATTAAATTCTTTTTAAACCGAAAGACAAAATATGATAAATCTTATCTTATCCTAGTAGGGCCTGTCGAGGTTTCCCTCCCCACTTTGACCAAACGTGGGACGAGTTGAAAAATGAAAATATTATTTCTTTCTTTTTTCGGTAATTATATTGTTTTCAATAAAAGAACTGCATTATTTATTTAAAAATACAGATTTAGCGATATTCTTATGTAATTAAATTTAAAAAACGCAGCCTTATATCCAGAACCAGTATCAAAACAATCAACGGGTAATTATAAGTATATTAAAAAAAAAACACTACTTTAAAATTTCACTATTCCGTTTTGAGAAACGCATTGTTTGAACAGTCGTATTCTTTTTTTTAAACGCCCTCTCCTTACCTAAAGGGGAGACCGTTCAAGACTCATGTATAACTTTCTCTAAGGAGGCTGGATTATGGCCCTTTCAATCTCAACGTGAAGTGCATGGCAGTGCGTTCAGAAACCGCTATTGAATAATGCAACGCAGACGGATTGACAAATCATCAAATTTTGAAATTGTACGACTTTACTAAATAGTCCAATTGAATGTTTAAGTAATCTAAGATATAAAGGGACTAGTGGTCGTCCAGTAGTCTAAAGACTGTAGTTAAATATAAGACATAATATATCTACAATTTTTATAAATAGATTCTTTATTTGCGTAACAGGTTCACTATCAACAAAATAAAACAATGGTTCTATCAATTGTTATGTACCATGCGGGGCTGCGGGACTGTGTACCGGTTAAAACACCGGTATTCATAGTAGTATTAGAGTACTGTACAATAGTATACAATGTAATGTAACACATCTTCTTTATATATAAACCTTCTGTGTGTTTGTAAATAAACTCCAAAACGGCTAGACCGAAATTCATGAATACTGTTCCCATCTTTGTGTTCCATCGTTTGTGGATTTTTTTTTTCCGAATGTGGATATTTTTTTCCGAATAATTAGTTTAGCCTTTTCGCCGTCAAAGTTCGGCAAAAACTACAAAAGTTTCGCGAGCATAAACAATATATTTTCCCAAATTAAACAGTACCAGAATCTAGATCCTCAGTTATAACAACGTAGCATGATAGTACATATACTACTGCTCAACTTTTTTTGCTCCATAAAGAAATTCTGGCATACCCTCAGTGAGGCGTCTAGTAAGTAATCCTTTTTTTAAGGCATTTGTTTAACATAGCGGCTGTAGCACATCACAACATGTTGTTGTGTGGTTATATTGTTGTAAGTACTAGACAAGGTTTCAAATTCAAATTCAAAAATCATTTATTCAGTTTAGGCTACGAGAAGCTTTTGTGAATGTCGCTATGCCATCGGTTCGTAAGTCTATTCTGGGCGGGAGATCTTGTACTGAGAAGAACCGGCAAGAAACTCAGCAAGTGTCCAGCTTTTTTCTCCCTTACAGCGTCAAAAAAATATATTGGAAAATGCCCTATCATAGCAGGACACTTTCCATTACAAATAAACACAAAAAATATAGAAGACAACCACAACATGTAAAAAAACAAAAAAATAAACAAATCTAAGTTATCAAATTTACATCCGGTAAAAGTTTCAATTTCCACAATGTCATACAATACCACTACAGTACTCTAGTAAAAGTCAAAAATTGTTTAAGAAAAACAAAGTCAAACTATAGTAATTAATACTAACAATAAGATAAGTATGCAAGAGCAGACCAGCCTCCACAGCGCGGCACCCGGTTTGTTAATGTTCTCACTAAAATGTAGTTTCTAAATTATTTTGTAAAAACGAAGACCTCTTATTGGCTATCAGTGTTACTGTTAATGTATACAACTTCATAAAGCTGATGGTTTCCCAAATAAAAATAAGAAAAAAACGCTATATTGCCACTTGTTTCTTTAAACTACGTTGGCAGTAGCATATAGGGTTGCCACCCATACTTTAAAATAACGTATCCTACGTTATTTTCCATCCCCGTACTTTATTCTTTTTAATAAAAATAAAGTATGGAAAATACTATACCCGACTAATGCGTGCGTTTGAACGGAATATTCCTGTTGACTTAATTTCTGAACTACTGAATGATACTCAGACTCAGGTGAAATGAAACGAAACGCAACGCTTAAATAAATAATTTTGGAAAATACTTAATTTTTTCTTCAAATCCTTTTTTTTATACTGGTTAGTGATAGATTTACTTTAATTTCCTGAAAAATAGTTGGCAACCCTAGTAGCATTCCATGACCATTATTACCCTTTTAAGTCCACCTTAGTGAGGGTGCAATGGCAAAAGATGGTATAAGTCTCGATTTATCACCGCCATTCTAGCGAACGTAAACTGAACTGAATGTCAATGAATCTAAGCTGTTAAAAGATGTGTTACAGAGATTAGTAAGTTTTGTTCTTATAAATAGATATATAGATAAAACATTTAATATTAAAAACCACGTACATCCACATAAAATACAATAAATAAAAGCAAAAAAACTTTTTTCAAAATAAGGAATATTTAGTTTGTTGTATGCAAAGAAATTATTCGTAAATAGTTTTTTTTTTATATTTACGGGCAAGCACAGTGCCTTGATCTCACCTGATGTTAAGTGATGTTATGGCCAATTGGTGGAAGCGCACTTCACCCGGGATACTCAACTAATGAGGCACTGGCTATCTTATCTCTAACTGCCGGAACACAACAATGCTTCAAACATTGATGTTATGGCGACATATTTCGATAAGATGGTGGTAGCTAGCCACGCGGACAAACAAGTCCTACCACCATCCAAACCGAATACACAAATACCCCCCGCTGGAATTCGAACCCGGGACCTCTGGGTCCAAACCGGTGGTCTAAACCACTAGACCACAGAGGCCAGTGATCAACATTGTTTTTCCTTTAGCCATTAAAAATAGGAGTTGTCACTAGATTTTGTTACTTTAGCAGCAATTGAATACAGACCACACTTACTTCCTGGCTGCGTCATCCCGTAAACTTTCAATTTATTTTTTTCGACGAAAAGAAAGTTTCTACCGGTATCTCTGTCGTACTCTATACATATATACATATAATAAAACTAAAGAGGGTCGAAAGTCTGTACATGGAAGATATTCAAAAATAAATTGGCTTGGATACTAGGATCGATAACAGAACACGTTCCAAGGAATTTAAAAATTTTGTCTGTATGTCTGTTTATCTGTTTGTCTGTTTATTTGACCGCGCATCACGTGAAAATGGCTCATCGGATTTGGATGAAACTTTGCACGTAGACAGACCATGACCCAGACTAGGATATAGGACTTTTTATCCCGGTAACAGATTCTTGTGGGATAGCGTAGTCTTCGCGAACGAAGTCGCTGGCGACAACTAGTCTAATAAATTATATTATCAAAAAGCTCATAATTAGGATTTTCCTTATAACAAAAATGAGACATGGTATATATTCTGCAAAGACGTGTTTTTTACCAACACCAACCGCGCAGTTGTTTAATAAAAAAGAATTTAATCTCCAAAAGGGTTGTTCCGTGAAAAGTTTGCAATATCCTTTTTACGAACGACCTTCAGGTAGCGTATTTGAAAAAAGAACTTTCTGACGTTTTTATTGTTCATTTGAAAGAGGTTTGGGCCTTTGTGTGCGACTGTATGACTCAACTCGCAATCAGACTTTAAATGTAACCTATTCTATATTTAAATAACACTAATGGCCGCCCAGTAGTCTAATGGCCGTAATTCACAAAATATGCAATGTAAAGTTACTTTCTATATACATATATTTTATCTCTGCACTCCTGCGACTTTTTTTTTCTAATATCATGTACAATCTGTTTGTGGCCAATAAAATGTTATTCTATTCTATTCTGTAAATCACACACGCCTCGTTCGCGGATTGTGCTTAAAAAAACCACGACCGGTAGTCTGCAAACTATTTTGTTCGTGTCAAAATACTCCAACGGGCGGGAAAGTGAAGAGTCATGTACGGTTTTGTTTTATTTTCTAAAAATTGTGTTTTATGTCGAATATTAATTTGAAATAATGGTGGATTATATTAACCGTTAAGTGTTCGTGAGTGTGCATGAGTGTTGGCAAAATGAAACAAAACAGTGCAAGGTCACTTTTCAAATTTTCTCAAGAAGTACGCCCGAGGACTTAGTAAAGTCCCACATCTTTACTGAGATACTCGAGGAGTCGGAGGGTATATCATTTCTCACTTCTCATATTTTCTATTATCACACAGGAATGAAATATTGTTTATTTATGTATTACTTATAAGAAAAAATACTTTGACACTGGCTAAATGAGCTAATCGCACGAAGCCATCAACTAAAGGAAAAAAAAAATACTCCAACTGATTGTCTATGGTTCATTGTAGAAGATAGTTTTTTCTTCCCTTACACCCTCCTAACTACAACTTCTTTGTCTCTTATCTTCATGTATTAATAGATTAGCCTAGCAAGAAGAATCATAACCAGGACTTATTATCCTGACTTGAAAATTAAGGCTTCGTGGTACGATTCTGCCAATTTTGTAACTATTTGATAAGAAAAAAATACTTTTATCACAGGGTACAACGGTTTAAATACAACCGTCCGCTAAACAACGTCCGAATTTTGGAAATGCAAATCAGCTTACTCTACAAACAACGCTGAGAAATTAACTTAGTGAAACATTTATACCATACCTACAAGTATACAAACTTTTTGGAATACAAAACATCGCAATAACAAAAGAATAAAAAAACTGAATTTGAAAAATATTGAAATAGGTCATCTTTTGTTTGACCTTTGACGACCCGATGCATATTCGCAGCATCAATTCTTAAAATGCACACAATAAATTAACAGCCGCGCCGGTCCCGACGCGAACGCCGACGCATAAAAACCACTATAAACCTACAAACAAAATTAACGGCTCGCGACCTATTAGATTTAAAGTCCAATACGCATTTAATACGGGAATAAAATTAATCCTCGCTAAGTTCCATTTTTAATCCCTCTCCTCTCTCTTTCGCACTTACATATACTCGGTGTGCCTCAGTCCTGCTCCCACACAACGCGTAACGATGGCAGCTGGGCCCGTTCTTTTTTTAAATTTATTTTTTTCATTGTATTTTTCTTTTTTATTGGCATCCCTTAGAACTTTATGCCGGCCAGTTGCTTTTTTAATCTGTCGACGGTATAATTAATTGATTATTTTTTTCCTCTGGTCGCTATTTGATCTATTTGAATTATTCTAGGATGCAGGAAGCCGGATCTACGATATAATAAAAATTGTTTATTTGCTTTTTTATCATTGGAGTTTTTATTTGTTTGTTTGTGAAATGAAACACTTAATTTAAATGGATCTTTTCGCGTTTATTTTGCTCTGACGTTTCAACACTTTTGCAGGGTCTGTGGTCACGGGCAGACAACTGGTCGTCCCATAATTAAATTGTAGTTGTTGCTTTTTAATCGTGCAACTGTCTCATGTTTTCTTTATATTATGAAGTAGGTATCCACAATCTAACTTGATAACTATTTCTGCCGCTAAGCGACATTGCTTTACATTGGATTCGAAGGGCACTTGATCTACTAGTAAAAGTACAGGGTATAAAGGCATTACAATTAAAGCCTCAAATTAGGAAAATACGGGCATTATGCTGAATTGGCCACCTATTTAAATGCAGCCTTGAAACACTTTTAATTATTATATTTTCATCATCATCATCATCAACTCATTCTATGTCCCCACTGCTGGGGCACGAGCCTTCCCTATGGTTGGATAGGGAGAACGGATCATAAACCACCACGCGGGCCGAGTGCGGATTGGTGGTTGTTAACGACCGCTGATGCAGCCTAGAACCAACAGCTTTACGTGCCTTCCGAAGCACGGAGGAGCTCGAGATGATAAGTTTTTAGAAAGTTGCTTAACCTCAGCACTCTCAGACCGGGCGCGTTAGCCACTGCGCTATCAAGCTCTTCCTCTATTCGTTAGGTTTCTATAAGGGAAAGCATATCTCCGCCCCATACTAGATTCTCCGAGGCTCGGACCGAGTTTGTCGACTCACTAATATAAAAAAGAACATAATTTGTTTCGGCATGTCGGTGTGACGTAACCTCGTTAGTTTTAAGGCTTCCTTGCATGACATGGTGACCTCAATATCGATTTAATGGAGTTCGTCGCGTGGAAGGAAGTGTTCACTTCATTTGTGAGTCTTTGGGCATACTACTTAGGTTAGCGGCTGTGGTTGTGTCCTCAAAAGAGTTAGAGGTATAGCAGTAGTGGGCATCTTCGGAAGACCAGCGTCGTAGCATTACTAAAGTGCTACGACACATGCTGAGAAGATGCCTTTTCAGTATCATAAACCATGTATCTTAAATTAAGAAAGTTTTACTTGTAGGTATGAATCTTACTTTGTGATACTGAATAAATATGTTTCTATTTCTATTTTAAGAAAGAAAGCACAAACGAAAACAAAGAAAAAAGCCGTTGATTTCAACACAGACACGAGACAATAGCAATATACAAAATATTGGTTGATACATGGTATATTATATGTTGAGAAAGAGCCAGCCCCCTGACCATGAGCTCTTATAGCAGTTATTAATGCAGTTGTGGAAAAGAGACGCAAATATATTCGCCGCTACACGCGTCTCGTTTTCACAACTGTAATAATACTGCTATATGAGCTCGTGGTTACCCCCCAGGTCTTTCTGTTTTAAGTTATTATGTTTGGTCGTTCCTGAGAAAGTGTTCTTGACGTCAGATCTATGGTACTATTTTTCTCATCATTCGGTGAAATATCAATTTACTTACGAAAAAACGACCAAAACCTTCCCGATTTTATACTCCACAAGGATTTATAGATCGCCCGGAAAAAAATATTGAAATTTAAAGGGAATTGTGGTCACCCATTCGATGACCGGCCTTTGCGAAAGTTGCTTAACCTTAGCAATCGCAGACCTCTGTGCCATCCATCGAGCTTCTATCTGTCATCCTGTAAAGTTTATTTGAAATTCTATGCTATTTTTATCGACGAAAACATCAGTTTTATATATATTTAGTTGGATATCAATCCAACACACTATGACACATTTGTCGCAGGTATGGCCACAACTTCATCACAACTTGTCTCGCCGACCGTACAAGAAGCCGGAGTCGTCCTATCGATTAAAGAATCCGTCCAGGCGCTCTAATCCGTCACGCTCCGGTGTCAAATGTCTGTTTGTTAGTACAGTGCTAGTCTCCGTGGACTGTAAGAAGTTACCTAACAAATTAGGTTGTATAAATACTATTTCGTTTGCCTAAAAAAGTTCGTTCGGTTCGGCGGTAATTTGAAACGTCACTTTAATGAGTACCTATTTGATTTTTAGAATTAAAGCTTATTTGATCTTTTTGTTTTTTTATTTACGTAGGTTGCTATAAAAAAGGCTGAATAAATGGATTCTATTGCATCTGAAATTTTATGGTTCGGTGGTAATTTGAAACGTCACTTTAATGAGTACCTATTTGATTTTTAGAATTAAAGCTAATTTGATCTTTTTATTTTTTTATTTACGTAGGTTGCTATAAAAAAAGCTGAATAAATAGATTCTATTGCGTCTGAAATTTTTTGACAGCTGGGCGGGAAGTGCTTTCTACTACTTCATGGAAGTGCCTTGATTTCACTTTTCTTTTATTTTATTGATGTTTTGTTATTGAAATGTGACATAAGTGGATTCTTTTGTTACGTTTACGTAAATCAATGTTTACGCATCAAAGCTAAATCGGATCGAGAAACAACAAAACATGGCTAAGCGATGTTTCACGTAAATGCAGCCATCTCTGTTTTTGTTTTTTAATTCCAAATCCAAAAAATCGAGTTCGAAAGTGGCTTTAATTGTTTTCTCAAGTTTCCGCGAACACTTCACATTAAAAAAAAACAGTTTATAAGGATCTATCAAAAGAGGTCCGTTAAGAACAAAGGTTATATTCTTTAAAGTTGTAAGTAAACTCTTATAATTTTTTACGTAGCGGTTAAATACATTTTTCAATAAATAAACACGATCCGTGAAATCGGGTCAGTGACAAGTAAGCGCTGTGGTTAAATTAACTATCATATTTTATATCGGTGCTACCTTAAAACAGACATAGAGCTGATAATACCAAAAAAGAGTTCTTTTCGTTAGTATTTTTATTTTTATTTTACTTCAACTACGTGTTTGTTTTTCAAATTATCTGATGGTAAATAATGGGAAGGCTGAAGGTAGATTATGTACATAACCAGAACTCTTCAACCTATGAGGATTATAAGAGGATATACGTAATAATTATATATAGAGGATTATTATATAGAGGATTACGTAATAAGAATTGCACCACCCCATCTCTTCCCTTGGGTGTCGTAAAAGCCGACTAAGGGACCATTCCAGAGGATGGGCAGCAGCATCTCTCTGAGGTTACCCTCAATCTACTGCGATCGCCAACCCGCCTGCCAAGCGTGTCGATTACGGCAAATACCCCTCATATCCTTGGGGGAGGCCTTTGTCCAGCAGTGGACGTCTTTTGGCTGAGATGATGATGATGATACGTAATAATAATAATCTTTCTGCCTTTTTTTTGGAGCGAGATTGCTGATTGCCACAAACGGTATTTTCAGCTTCACCGGGCTTTTTTAGGGGTGGCGAGGTACTTAAAGGATACCTCAAGCCGTGTGAAACGAATCACCTTCGGAGGTTTCCTATAGAGGGAACGGCATCACACACTTAAAAATTCGTGTCCCCGTGCCCTACTGATTCTCCGAAGGGTTCGGATCGGATCGGACTTTTTGCCTATCCCGTTGATTGGTCGAGTGGTACTGTTTGTCATTTGGCATTTAAACCGCCTTTTGTACTGATTTATATTTTGAAAAAAAATAGATATAATATTATGATAAATAAATAAGTCACTTCTGAGCTTGTAAGATGTTTATTATATCGGGAAATTGAAAGAGTGGTAATAAAACACATTGATTACTAATACGATACTTTGAACTATATTTTGTTAAAAACGCAGTTATAAGACCTTTTATTCGATATCAACACTCACGCAATGCCTTTAAAAGTGATAAAACTAAAGAGCTAACCGAAGCTAAACCGACATTAATTAATAAAATTTAAACAGTATCAATAATAATTAACATAAAAATGTCGCGCCACCGCTCACCGCTTGCTTTAGTCGCACACGCAGCTCTTAATATATCAACCACCATAAATAATATTAAATTTATCATTTATGAATTCCAACCGCTACCGGCCGGCGGCGGCTTCCTTTGCCGCCCGCCGCCATCTTGGCATCCATGTTTGTTTTTTTTTGTCCACCGGGTTAATGCAATGCTCTTGTCACCGTCACCGCTTATCAAAGAGACGTCATTGTGAAATTTTTTAAGAGTTTTTAATAATAATTTTGCTACTTTCCGATAAAAGAATTGAGCTCTCATTCCCTTATCTATGGTTCGTGGTTGAGCTAATGCGTTTTGTTCCGTCGAGATTACATCGCATTATGATTTGTTGTTTATTTTTTTTTAGATTTTGAATAGAGTTAGTATCTTGATGACGACGGACGGCTATCGTATTTGGGTAATGATTGCGAAAACTAAGCAATGTCTAAAAGACATAGCAATAAGATGGGTGACCGAATGCTATTCAAAGAACATCGTTAACAAGGCGTGGGTCATGCTCTTTAAAATATTAAAGTAAAATTGTTATAGTTCCTAACATAATTTTATAAGTCTATCGCGTTTATGTCTTTTGTACGAGAAATAAAACTAGATGTTATTATTCAAAGTAGCGTGACATTTATGTACCTTACTATACTTATTACTTGTTATAGGTTAATTGACAACTGATACATTGTCCATACAAGCAATTAGAGTCAACATTTTTATATCAAAAAAAAAAACAAAACGCAACTCTTAAAGAAAAAACTTTGTTATCCCAAACAAATGAAGATCTCGTCACGTTCACCCCCCATTTGTCAAAAAAGCCCTCCCGAGTGACGTCACTCAAAACAAACATCGGATAGGTCCTTTCAAAACAAATCTTTAATTGTGTAACGGAGAGAGCCGTGCGAACATTGACACTTGCGCTGTCATCCCGGTCCTTTGGGCCCGTGTGCACATTGGCAGAACGCCTCCTACGGATTGTGCGTGGTTGATTAGCCACCTCCAATTTCGGAATTGGTTTTAGGATTAGGGTTAACGTTTTTGTTATGGAGATAACAAACATGCAAAATACAAACAAAATTATTTTTTTTTTTTTAATTATAATTTTTTTTTTTTTTTACTTATGTGTAATCACTAAGCCTTCTCTCACCCGATGTTAAGTGATGATAAGGCTAAAGGTGGAAGCGCATTTTACCCGGAATCCTCAACTACTGAGGCACTGGCTAGATCTTATCTCTAACTTTAGAATCAAATGTAACATTAATCACAACTCATGTTACTTGAAGTTGTCTTCTACACTTAGAGCATCTTCTACATGTCAACTTTCGATATGATTTAAGTAGTCCACACTGGAGACGCCTAAAACACTAAAAATAGATCACAATACATACATACATCTTAGCAGCTACTTAAGGATCTATGATTAATGTAACACTATTCAAATGTATCTTCTTTTCGCCTTTCGCACTATAACAATATTATTTATCATTGTAGACTTTATACATTGATACTCATTAGATCTTTATACCAAATATTTTATAGTACCCTTCAAATCTTACTAACGCATTATCTGCTACAAAAAAACTCAAGTTTTTAAGCAATAGTAAAACATATACGCCCTCTCTTTTCGCCAGTAGGTGAATAACGTTTTCTATGTTTTTTCTTTTCTATTTTTAAAAGACGCGTGACAGCATCTTGTACTCTATGGTAGGTAGCACTTAAAAAACCAAACCCTCATTGTTTTCGCTGGCAAATTGGCGCGGCATGTACCACAACAAACACGTAGCGCCCCCGCGGTGTGTGAAAGTTGCCACTCGCCTCCTATTTATTTATGCGATGGGCTTATAGTGCCCCGGGGCGCGGTTCGACGGTTAAGGTCGGTGAAGTGAGACAGTGGAATGTTAGTTGTTGATAGTTGGTAGGGTAGCGGGACCAGTATTCGACACTTAAAGCCTGTGGAGGCTGGTCTGCTCTTGCATACTTTTCTTATTTTTATTATTATTAACTATAGTTTAACTTTGTTTTTTTTTAGACAGGTTTTGACTTTTACTAGTTGTTGTTTTTGCAAACTTAAATATTTTATTTATTTATTTTTTCTTTTTTGTGTTTTTTTACGTTGTGATTGTCCTTTATATTTTGAGTTTTTATTTGTGATGGAAGGTGTCCGTTTATGATATGACGCTGTAAGGGAGAAAAGAGCTGGACACTTGCTGAGTTTCTTGCCGGTTCTTCTCAGTACCAGGTCTCCCGCCCAGAGTAGACTTACGAACCGATGGCATAATGACGTTCAGAAGAGCTTTTTGTAGTCTAAACTGAATAAATGATTGTGAGTTTTTTTATTTTCAAGACCAGTATTTGACAAAATTTCCCTAGCCGAAAATTAAAACAGATTTTTTATTTTTATTTTACGGGACGATAGCTAAGCAGCAGATGGATTGTATTCAATTTTAAGGTTTAATCATGTTATTGAGCAATAATAAATAAAAATAAAAATAAAAAAAATTGTCGGTAAAGTCTAAAATCAGTTGCTACCCCTCTTTAAATGATAGAAGAAAAAAATGTCGCCTTATGATTGAAAAAAAAGGTTCCTGTCGATCATTGGTGCCACTACTATACAACGTTAGTTGGAACGGGGGTACTATGCCAAAAGGGGGTTACTAATGTTGTATAAGGTTTTTTGAAATCCGTATGTTTTTTAAATGTTTTTTTTTTAATAAATAACTTATTTTGTCCAACTGCTAACCAAATGTCTCCCCAAATGATTCCTTATCTCGTTACTTTGGCGGTTTCCTGCACTGCCGAAGTAGCTATAGTGTTGATTAATTTCGGCGAGTTGGATTGAGCCACGATAGCATAGTAGGCAGTGCACCTGACCCGGCATGTCATGGGGTGCGGGTTCGAATCCCGCTTGTGGAATTTTTTCAACCCTTTGTCTTTTTTCAAATTGTAATTTGTTCGCAACAATATTTGCGTAAAATTATATGTAAATAATCATAAATATAGCTCGCCCAATTCTTAACTGATCTTTCAATATTTGTAAAAATATAAGATCGGATGTTGATGACGTCGTTGTCGACATTGAATAGGGCTCCTTTGGCTTATAAAGTAAAAGTAGATAGTGTTGATTAAATTCGGCGAGTTGGAGTAAGATAGCATAGTTGGTAGTGCGCCTGACCCGGCATGTCATGGGGTGCGGGTTCGAATCCCGCTCGTGGAATTTTTTCGACACTTTGTCTTTTCTCAAATATAATAGTTTCATTGAAATTTTACCAGATGACAGCAAGAAAGCATGGTCTGTACTTATTCAATTGTTGTTTAAGTCAAAAATCAGCTCATCATCATCATCAGCTCATTTTTATAGCCCCACCGCTGGGACACGAGCCTTCCCTATGGATGGATAAGGAGAACTGGCCATAAACCACCACGCGGGCCCGTGCGGATTGGTGGTTGTTAATGAATGCTAATGCAGCCGGGACCAACAGCTTTACGTTTCCGACGGAGGAGCTCGAGATGATACATTTTTGGTCACCCATCCGATGACCGGCCTTTGCGAAAGTTGCTTGACTTCAGCAATCGCATACCGGGCGCGATATAGACTGCTTCTAAAAATCAGTTGTTGTCTCCTATTTCTAGTGAGAGATGTTTAGATTCAGATTTAGAGCTGGATGAGAGTAGCCGCGGATCGTGCTCGGTGGCGTGCACTTGGAGAGGCCTATGTCCAGCAGTGGACTAGTATAGGCTGATGATGATGATGATTTATAAAAAATTATATTCAATTTTTATGGCAATAAAAATGTATCTTATCTTATCTATCTATACTGGTGCCACTACCCTACTACCACTACACCAAAAAAGCCAATTTCGAACTTACTTACTTCCAATTATGCACTTAAAATCCAAGTAGGTACTCAGCACACCGTCAGTTATCACTCAGCAGCCGTACCGGACGCACGTGTCCGCCACGCGTCGCCCCGCTATCTGTTTACATAGTAATTCGCACCCAATAATAACCCGCTCGGAAATATTGAATTAATTTAAGTGAAAGCGGTGATCGTTATTATAAACAACAGTGTATGCTCTTAATTGATTTTCGTTACTTCGCCCATCAGCCATCACCGGTTGAAATAGGATTAAATTAATTAATCGCTTACACGTGCTTTTTAATGACATCCACGGTACATGAACGTAAATAGCGATGTTGCGTAATAAAATTAATCTTATTAATTGGTGTTCGAAATTATTTTTATATACTCAAATTTTACAAATTAACGCACCAATTTAACCGCCTTTGTGATCTAGTCCAGACCCAGAGGTCCCGGGTTCGATTCCCAACGGGCATGATTGTACTCGGTGTTGTTGGTGGCAGAGCTTGTAGTAAGTCTGCTTGGCTAGCTACCACCATCTTAGCTAAGGTATGTAAGAATAAGAATAAGAAATTATTTATTGACGATCACACAGACATAACAGAAAAAAAAGACAATGAGTGAGGACACATTTAAAAAAATAATAAAACTAATAATAAATAAATAAATAAATAAATAAATAAATGCGTTTATTGCTTTCAAAAACGAGTATTTAGGTAACAATTCCATAGGTACTTAGATAACTAAAGAAAAAAAAACAAAGATATACATAAACACAAATGTTGAAAAAATTTCCACGAGCAGGGTTTGAACCTGCACCCTTCTGACATACCGGGTCAGGTGCTCTTCCAATTTTTTTATTTTTTTTCAATATTTGTGTTTTTGTAATTTGTTCGCAACAAAATTTGCGTTAAAAATTAAAGATATAAATATTTCATGAAAGAGCATACATGGGTAGAATAATAATAACTAAAGCAACAACAAGGAAGGATGGATGTGTGTGAAGGCCAACTAGGACCCTGCCTCAGCTTGTGCCGTTGCGGTGCTGAGAAACAAACACCACTACAACGACGCTGGTATAACATTAATGTTATTAGTAGTAGCCGCTGTTATAGATAAGAAAGCCAGTGCCTCTGTAGTCGAGGATTCTCTCTCTGTCCTAATATCTATATATATAAAAATCAATTGCTGTTCGTTTGTCTCGCTAAAACCCTTCGTTTGAGACCGGTGGGTAACCCATAGACCGCAAAATCGGTTGATATTGAAATATGTATTTGGTTGTCACTAAAACAGTAGCGTAAGAAACTTAATTACGGCGACGCATTAGAAATTTACGTGGCGGGGATCTTGATTTTTCCCGACAATTACAAAACATATGAAAGTGTTATTTGATGACATGATTTTTCATTTAATTGACTTTATTTTGCTAGTTGTAGAAACACGATTTGTTAACTTTTGTAACAGAGAAAAAAATAACAAAGTAACGTCTTTTAAAACATAGATTTGCATTTTACAGGCAAACCAGACCGATTTACTTAAGCATCTAAATTTTCTTAGTAGATTAGTCTTAACACACACTTCAATATGCTAGTTCATTTTTTTTAACTTATTTGTAGTTTTAATTGGAAAGAAAAAAACACAAAACAAACGAGCGAGCAAACGCTCCGCTCCGTATTTGATTAATTGTTTAGCGATGCGTCGCCTTAAGTTACAATTACAATTTTTTTGATAGTGGGTCGAATCACCCACTTCAAAAAGAGGCCTCAGACCATTCATACCGTGGTACGAACAGCTCATGGTACGAAAGAACGGCCTAACGAGCCAAAATACAACGGAGTCAATAGAAAACCTTTTTAAAAATCAATGCGTGTCACCCCAGGAATGGAACCCTACACGCTTTATCTCGGACGCCCACTGCACCCATAAGTTTACGGTGGCGATGTGATAAGTTAATCCGTTAGAGGGAGAGAACGATATCCTCTTCCTCTTTCGCGCTGCTTTAAAAACAATTAAACACAGTGAGACAAATTTTTGTCGCCACAAAATTATACAGAATTTCATTAAAATTTTACTGAATGTCAATGCTTGGGCTTATTGTCTAATTTCAACTTATCACGACACCTTTCAAAGGTATTTACCTACGCTTGTCATATTGCATAGCGTCGTTGCAAATTTAAAATCTTTTATGTGTCTTTTGGGCAAAAAAGGCTTTATCCTCTAATTTATTTGATGTAATACATGATAATTTTTTTTTAATACATAATATAGTCATTGTTTATCCCTGTAAAATATAACACAAAAATATTCTCTAGAAAATTTCACAGGAGAAAGTTATTTTCGTTTTTCTATGATATATAAATTTATCACTTTTGTAGGAGACAAGCTGACCGGCGGACTTCGTACCGCTTTAACAGTTTCCATGACAACTAAACAAACAAATTGGTCCCCGGTCGGGTCAATTTAGAAATTATTGTATTTCTACAATCATTGTCTCGGATCTGGGTGTTTTCTATGTTTTAATAAGTATGTATTTAAGTATTTTAAGTATGTTTCTCCGTTGTCTAGTAACCATATAACGAGTTTCATAACGAAGCTTCTCTTGGGCTAGATAATTGGTGTGAGTGTAGGAAAATTTATTTATTTATTTATTTTAAATCATTCGTCCGCTTAAGAACACCCGTATCCCATGATGGACCCCTATTGCAACGCCATCTACTGGGTCCAATTGTAAATGTTAACCATTCTCGAATCCACTTGAACACACACAAAAAATTCAAATCGGTCCAGCCGTTTAGAAGGAGTTCAATTTCATACACACGCACAGAAGATTTATACACGAAGACTTTTTATCATAGAAATAGAAATAGAAATATCATTTATTGCCAATACTGTGTACAAATTGTGCAGATGGTGATGGTAATAATAATCGGTGATTAGGACCTACTGATTCCGACTAAGTAACTGATACATAACGATTGGGAACTACGACATTGCCGCTCTGTGGACGGTTTGTTTTTATGCAAGCAATTTTTTTTTTTTGACAAAAAATTTTTAACGTTTAGGCCTACCTGTCCACGTAAGCCGCACGTAGGCTGCACGTCATACGCACGCTTTCGTCATATTTTGCGTTTGCTTGCATCTTGATTGATAGGTATTAGAGTTAGACAATAAGCCCCCGTATAATTATGTATAATAAAGTATAATTGACGCCTCGGTGGCCGAGTGACAGAACGCTCGGCCCGATACCGAAGGTCCCGGGTTCAATTCCCAGGTCGGGCAAAATGTATTTCGGATTTTTCGATGCATAGCCCGAGCTTGCGATCATCAACCCGCATTTGGCAAGCGTGGTGATTAAGCCATTACCCACCACTTGTAGCGATGACTTGATTTCAATGATAGAGCCCTTTGCCCAACAGTGGGTCAATTATAGGCTGTTTCATCATCATCATCATCATCTCAGCCAAAAGACGTCCACTGCTGGACAAAGGCCTCCCCCAAGGATCTCCACAACGACCGCTTCTATGCTGCTCGCATCCAGCGGCTTCCCGCAACCTTCACCAGATCGTCGGTCCACCTTGTTGGAGGCCTGCCCACACTGCGCTTTCCGGTACGCGGTCGCCACTCCAGGACTATCCCACCCCAGCGGCCATCAGGCTGTTTACTAATATATAATTATGATATCTAATTAGGAATTTTCAGTTATATTTTATAAAATATTGGAGCCCAACTGTGGGATGTCAATAGGCAGATGATGATAGGAACAACTTACATGTATAATTTACAATAATTATGGACAGGACTTAGTGTTCCTTCAATCTCTGGATACAGGCTATTACTCTCTTAATGTAAACACATGATATTGTATATGGGTTGTTTGTCATAGTTCACTTAACGCCCCCATACCCTCTGGGGCAAGCAGGCAATAATTTATTAGATAAATTTCAATTTAGTAACAATTCGGTTAGCGCCCCTACAACGAAGGACCAACATTATCATGGTAATAAAACTCATTGCGCAGCCCTAACATTAGGCAAAGGAATACGAATCCTACTGCCATTGACAGACAGCACATTTCGCCGTCGTACCGTGTTCGCACAGCCCTGCTCCTACGATAATCTGTCACAACTTGTCGTGTCTCACCCCTAGTGGTGTTGCCAACACAATTTATGTGTTAACATGATTTATGACTGTGAGAGGGCTGTTCCAGTGGAAGTTTCTGATGTAATATATATCTTATATTATATGCTTGCGTACGCCCTTAGAAGTCAATCTCGGTAGAGGGTGTAGCTACAACTGCATATCTATAACCGGCATCGTCACCAGAACTGAAAAAATGGGGTTGTCTCCTTTGTCGTTTACAAATGTAAAAAATATGATTTTAATAAATTACCAGACATTTCTATTTTCCTTACAATTTTTCCAATTGTGCCACGTTATTTTAAACGTAATATGAATGTTATCACGTCACTTCGTTAGTTTCGTTCAAAATACAAAAAAAACATCTACGTGTTTTCAATCATCACGATTTCACAGAACAATTTATTTTCCTTTTCACTTTACACGTTACGCTCACAGAAACCGCAATACAAACATGGCGTCCATATAAATTATTTTCCCGTTTTTCACGGTATTTGACCCGGGCACCCCCACGGAACATCTCTTTTAATGACGTGTAAAATACTTTTAGGGGAAGATACACAGCTGCGGGCTACAGATACAAACATCTAATCGCAGCGATCGTTATTCCTTTGCCATAGGGATTGTTTTAGAAGAAGTACGGGCAAAAGTGGCGGGATGTCAACTGTCAATTTGACAGTTCTGTAGGGGCGATAATGGGCGCGCTCGGATTTTAAACCGGATTGTTGTTTTAGCTCAGCGGTTGCGTTACGGAGGGGCTGCCTCCTAAACTTTCAATTGGGTGAACGAGTTTTCTGATACTCGTTGCGATTTTTCCGGAATTAACTTTGTATGTTTCGTTACAAAGTTTTGTGTTGATACTGGATGTTTAATTGTTCACTTTTCACCATTTGTTCCGAATATTTATAGAAATCACTAACTGTATTATGATTTTTTCTTATGAAAGGTTCAAAAACATTACAGAATTAATATATTTTACAACAAAAATTGCGTTGATTTTTATTCTGACGTTTTGAATCTCTGCAAAGTCCGTGGATACGAGGATACATTGCCACGCACTATAGTACCTACTTATATCCGTAAAAAGTTTAGTTTCTACGTGTAAAATTTATATGAAATTTACAATACGATACTTACTAAAACTTCCAGTCCAACTTCGTTCGCGTAAAGAATTTCGCTGCCAAAAATGAAATTCCAAATTCCCATCTTAACCATCATAACTAGGCACCAGTAATCCCCACATAAATGTCTAATGCAAATCTTAAATATTATGCTCCCTGGATACAGTCTTGCTTGAACCTGTTTACTGTGTATCAACGGTAGATGGCGCTGCACCGTACATTTCTACATCGCGCTATCGAAGTTTTTCGTCAAAGCTACATATACACAAGAGTTAATACGCGATCATCACATAATTTATTTTATTTATATTATAATTTTTTATGTCCCTTTAATAAGGGCCTAATATGCCAGACATGTGGGCTGGATGGATAAGGTAATATTTAAAAAATACATATTATAATAAGAACGTAGGGATAAAAAATCTGTAATTGCAAGATATAAAAAAAAATTTACACAGGCTGCCTTGAAATCACTTACACGATAGAATAGTTTTAAAAGAAATTGTTTGTTTGTTTGAACACGATAAACTCGAGAACTACTGAACGGATTTTGATCCGGTTTTACCAAAATGGTAAGAAAATTCCGAAGAATAAGATAGGTACATCATCATCATCATCATATCAGCCAAAAGACGTCCACTGCTGGACAAAGACTTCCCCCAAGGATCTCCACAACGACCGGTTTAAATACTCGAAAAATAGAATAAGAACGTAGGGATAAAAAAATCTGTAATGCAAAATATAAAAAAAAAAATTACACAGGGTGCCTTAAAATCACTTACAGAACACGATAGAATAGTTTAAAAAGAATTTTTTGTTGGTTTGTTTGTTTATTTGTTTGTTTGAACACGATAAACTCGAGAACTACTGAACGTATTTTGATTCGGTTTTACCAAAATGTTAAGAAAATTCCGGAGAATAACATAGGCTACATAAACACTCGAAAATTGTTAAATTTTGATTTGGTCTAAACCGGGATTTAATCTTTGGTAGCTTGGCAACTGTTGTTTATTATGTAACATAGGGGAATTTTTTTAAATGCGTTTTACGGCTCTGGCTTCTGAGGCTCTGGCTCTCTATTGCTATCGTGTTTTACGGCTCTGGGTTCTTTGCCCTTTTGGACTTATTCGTCAACTGGCATGTGTGAAAGTGGCGAGTACGAGCGAGTTGGCACCTATTTTACCTATTTTTCCCGATTTTACCTATTTTTTTTGTCGTCAACTCGCACGCGCATTTAAAGTACAGTCAAAGAAAAACGGATTGAAACCAAAAACTATAAATAACTAGCTATTTCCCGTGTTGGCTCTGATTCAGTTAAGTACTGACTTAGAGATTTTGATTTAGAAGTGTGGAAGGAGGCGAGGGGGACGCGGCCGATGACGCATGAACATGAAACATGCTATCTCTCGTCCGTCGCCTGCGCGCAACCCTCTGCGAAAGAGATAGGCTCAATGAATTATAGCGCTATCTCCTTCTAATTCATGTTAAAAACCGGTTAGGACGTACACATAAATTATATATATATATATATATATATATATATATTATCATTGTTGATAACTATTTTAATATTTTTTATTTTATATAATAAGCCAAATGTTTCACTCGCATATCATGATATTGTTGATTTTTCTATTTTATTTAATTAGTTTTAGACAATTTACTAATTAGATATTAAGTAAAAATTTTAGGTAATTGTGATAATATTATTTATTTATGATATTGTTGGAAATAAGCAGTTTTATATTTTTGTCATATTGACTTTTATTACACTAGCTGATCGGCGGCGGACTTCGTACCACATTGACAGTTTCCATGACAACAAAACAATAAATTATTCGTCCGCTTAAGAACACCCGTATCCCATGATGGATCCCTATAGCAGCGCCACCTACCGGGTCCAATTGTAAATCTAAAATATTCTCGAATCCACTTGAACACAGAAAATTTCATACAAATCGGTCCAGCCGTCTAGAAGGAGTTC
This sequence comes from Eudonia lacustrata, assembly GCA_947562085.1. Lineage (NCBI taxonomy): Eukaryota > Metazoa > Arthropoda > Insecta > Lepidoptera > Crambidae > Eudonia > Eudonia lacustrata. The sequence goes on along the minus strand of OX387332.1, from coordinate 11,758,647 downwards.
AATAACATACACACGCATAGAAGATTTGTATATATAAAGATATCTAAGTATTTCAAATTTTTATTTTGTTTTATTTTAAATTGCTTAGTTTTTTATCATAGTTTAACATTAAGTACTGTTTGTTATAAAAATATTTTACAACAAACCCTGATCTGTGATTTTTATAGTTCGAATTAGCCAATTTTTTTTTGTTTTATATAATATGTAAGCGAAATATTTCACTCGCTTAATGTTGATTTTTTTTATTTAGTTAGTTTTAGACAATTTGCAAATTAATTAATTAATTAATTTGATAATAAGCCAAATTTTTAGGTCATTGAGATATTATTTATTTGTGATATAGTTGGAAATAAGCAGTGTTATATAACAAACAAATTTTGTCATGTTGATTTATATTACTTATCTATCTCAATTTTTTATTTTGTTTTATTTTAAACTCACATCAATACAATAGAGATAAAGATATAATAGATAAAGATAAAGATACAATAAAAAAACTTACATACCTATATAAAATTTATTAAAATATTTTTGTAGCTGACTGTACATACTGCGTCAGATTTTCACTAACGAGCGAGTTGACGACAAAAAAAATAGGTAAAATCGGGAGGTGCCAACTCGCTCGTACTCGCCACTTTCACACATGCCAGTTGACGAATAAGTCCCCTTTTGAGCCTGTCATTGATAGTTGTTGCCATGAGAATACCGATTTTGATGCGGTTATCACCAAAATGCTTAGAAAATTTCGGAGAATAACATACAATCGTAAAATATTAAACAAATTTTGATATACGTATTTACGCGACCAACTGTTAGATACGTTCGTTGAGTTATTATTTTAGAAAAGTTTTGTTACTCTCTAAGGTTACCTACCTTTTATAAATCTGTAAGGCACCGAAGCGTTTACCATTCTTCTATCGCATAAGACGGTGGTTACCTCTGGTATTTAAGAGTTGCAAAAATGTTTAGCAGGGTACGAGTGTATTAGAGGCACGGACTTCCGATTTTTTTTTTATTAGAGGTAACTTTTTTCTGTGTCCTGTGATCTACCTGTAAAAAGCTACCTACCTAATAAGATGCCACAAAGAAGATCAAATTTATCGCAAGTATGTAACATAAACTAGCCCTGTTTTTACCTTATTGTAAAATAACATCTTTTTAGAACCAAAGACTGTCGAATGAGATACTTTCCCGAAGGCGGGCGAACGACTATGCTGAAGTAAAATTTAATAACAAAATTTTAAATATTACCTTGTTCTTTGGATTAAATTATTATAATTACGTTTGATTAGCCAGTCAGTACATAGTACTTTTTTCCAAATAAAGAAGACACAATGAGGAAAATAATGCATATTATATGGTCTGAAAAACCAATAGCTTTGTATTACGAAAATTATAGGATAGGGTTTGAGTCGAGCCCATCGGAAGCTATCGCTATTTTCAAGTGTCATTATGAAACTATCTTCTAACTTTACTTCCGATCCGATCAACTTCGGAGAATCTAGTAGGGCACGGGGACGCGCACTTTTGAGTGTGCGATGCCGTTCCCTCTAGAAAACCTCCGAAGGTGATTCGTTTCCACACGGCTTGAGGTACCCTTTACGTACCTCGCCACCCCCAAAAAAGCCCGGTGACGCTGAAAATGCCGTTTGAGGCAATCAGCAATCTCCCTCAAAAAAAAATAACTTTACTTACTTTCGTTCGCGTGGATTTAAGAGTACATAAACTAACTTTTTTTATCAAATTAAAATGTAGCTTATGTCACCCGCAATAGAGCATTCTATCAGTGAATGGTTTTTTAGATTTGGATCAGTAAGCAGTTCCAGAGATAACCCTCCTCAACTAAAAAACAAACAAACAAAGTCACAAACTGTACCTCTTTTTTAATAATTAATATAGCCTATGTTACTCAGCGCTAATGCAGCATTTCTAATCGGAATAAAAACTTAATTTTATGTAACTTTAGGATAAGATGAGGCTATTTTTCTTGTTAAGGCGACGCATCGCTAAACAATAAATCTCATACGTTTTGATACGAGCGTTTGCGCCCCGTACCATAAGACAAACTGTTTTTTTCCTTCAAATTAAAACTACAAATTATTTAAAAAAAATGAACTACAATTTTGAAGTGTGTGTTAAGACTAATCTACTAAGAAAATTTTGATGTTTAAATCGGTCTGGTTAGCCTGTAAAATGTGAATCTATGTTTTAAAAGAGGTTACTTTGATATTTTTTTATCTGTTATAAAAGTTGACAAATCGTGTTTCTGCAACTAACAAAATGAAGTCAATTAAATGAAAAATCATGTCATCAAATATCACTTTCATATGTTTTGTGATTGTTGAGAAAAATCAAGATCCCCGCCACGTAAATTACCAATGCGTCGTCTTAATCGTACTGGCATCAACGAAACAAATTTTTGTAGTGTTGATGTCACAGGTAAACTGTTGATATATCTTTACAACAAAGTAGAATGTAATGTTGCTCTATGGTTACACAGTATAATCCTGTATTATCCTATTTTTGTTGAAATAAACATTTTTCATTTTCATTTTTCATAATGGTGAAAGAATTTTTTAAATCGGTCCAATAGTTTTTGAGTTTATTCGGTGCAAACATACAAAAATACAAAGCTTTCCTCTTTATAATATTACTAGCAGCTCGTCCCTGCTTCGCACGGGTAGACATTTTTTTTAAATATAGCCTATGTTTCTCAACGCTAATGTAGCATTTTAATGGTGAAAGAATTGTTTAAATCGGTCCAGTATATTTTGAGTTTATTCGGTACAAACATACAAAAATACAAAGCTTTCCTCTTTATAATATTACTAGCGGCCCGTCCCTGCTTCGCACGGGTAGACATTTTTTTTAAATATAGCCTATGTTACTTAGCGCTAATGTAGCATTCTAATGGTGAAAAAAAATTTTTAATCGGTCCAATAGTTTTTGAGTTTATTCGTTGCATAACATACATACAAAAATACAAAGGTTTCCTCTTTAAAATATAATATATCTATCTTCTATTCTACTATATAAAGCTGTAGGCTGTAGGCTCTGTGTGTACTTGCATTTTTTCTGACAAATTTTGGGATAAATATTCATTTTATGACTAACTGACACCAATCTACGAATTTTGAAATTTTTGTCTGTCTGTCTGTATGTCCATTTTTAACTCAAGAACAGCTTGACCGATCTTGATGAAAATTTGTATGTAGTAAGAACATGCGATTGTTCAAATGGTAGGCTATAAAAAAAAGAAAAAGAAAAGAAAAAAAGTAAAAAAAGTTCACGCCTAAAATTTGTATGTAGTAAGAACATGAGATTGTGCAAATGATAGGCTATAATTATGATGTTGGTAAACCTTTCGGTAATCATATTTTTTTTGAATTGCGTAAGTAGAATAGTCATTTGTTTCATTCCATACGTTCGTATATATGGCCGGTTTGTTAAAAATATGGTCAAAACTTGCCCATGCGCGATCTATACTACTACCTATATAAATCTGTAGGCTCTGTCTGTACATGCAATTTTTCTGACAAATTTTGGGATAAATATTCGTTTTATGACACACTGACACCAATTCTACAATTTTTTAAATTTTTGTCTGTCAGTCTGTCTGTTTGTCTGTATGTCCTCTTATGACTTGATGAAAATTTGTATGTAAGAACATGCGATTGTGCAAATGATAGGCTATATATGATGTTTGTACATCTAATAATTATTTTGATTAGCATTCATTGATCCATTTTATTCGCACAGCGAAGCGGGCGGGTGATGGCTAGTATTAGTATATTAGTATTATATTGATAAAAACGACAATATATTTATAAATAAAGTAAAGAAACTATTAACTTCTAAAAGCTATTATGATATAGATGAATATCTGAATGATAAGTTAAAGTAAATTATTTTATATATATATATTTAATATTATATATATATTTAATACTTTATTATAATAACTAAAAGCGCTTCCTCTCTTCTACTTAATTTTCGTGCCCCTGCGGGGTCCATAAATATCCATTTATAAGTACATACATTGTGAATTATGGCTGTGAAATAAATAAATAAATAAATTAAATAAATAAAATATCATTAAAATATCGATGAAAATATAAAGTTATAATAGTTGAAAATATAATCGAGTCGACCATTGTTTAAGTTTCCGGTGCCACTGATTTCTCAATCTGATAAGTCAACTTTTATCATTATAAGTTGCTGTAATTACAGTCGTTCATCATCATGCCTGTCGTGTTGATAAAGAAAATCTATTATTGAATTATAATTGTAATTATTTATTGTTATCATTTGGTTTCTAATGAACGGATGTTATTGTCATGTTATTTTTATATTTAATATCTCCAGAAGATCTTCTCTCTTGGGTGGTTGAGTGTCAAAAGGCTCGCCCCAACTTTTTCAATGTATAGCCCGGGTTTGTGATCAGATCACCGTCACTCATTTGGCAAGCATGGCGAAATGAAGCGATGCTTAATTTCAATGTTGAAGGCCTTTTCCCAGCAGTGAGACAATCTAACGCTATACTTTACATTCTGGTAAATAATTAAAGCTGTTGTAACTTAGCCTTTTAATGAAAATTTCAAGTATCCATTTATCAGTTAATCTGTTACATTTTACGCTTCCTTTAACCACAAATAACCAACAAATGAGCTAACCAACTAAGCAACTAAGCCCGACTTACGATTATCGACTAAAATCAAATGCCTTTCAAAATTATCGATAAACCGTAACGAGATACGTACACGGATACACCATTAGCGGGCATAGACAACCGCGACCATAAACAAGCATTACTCGGTAGCCCTATCAGAAATCAGCCAGAGATAAAATCGAAGCCAACGCTGAAAAAAAACCGGCATGTCGTGAGGATTATACCGAGGCACCATTGTGAAAAATAACAATTGAAATCTATCCATCCCTGTCACTCACGCGCGCGCGGCTGTATAACGAAAGAGACAGATGTCTCTCTATTTATTTTCACTTTTCTATGGATAGGTAATGTGACAGTTTTCGTATGAAATGTTTGTTTGTCGTTTGAAAGGGGCCGGACGAGTTTTGAATAGTTGTATTATTTTATTTTTAATCCTCAAGCGAGATTGAACAGCCCAATAACGTTTTCGCACCGTTTGTCGCGACTATTTGGAACGAGAGCGGTTGCAAGCACAATAGATTTGGTGGCTACCGAATTTCATGTAATGTTTCTACCAATTTTTGTAATTGCGTTTTACTTATTTCTATGATAAAACCGCCTCTATGGTCACCACTGGTTAAGAGCCTGAGGTTCAGGGTTCGGTTCCCAGCGGGGCGTACATGTTTGTGTACTCGATTTGGTTGGTGGTAGGGCTTGTTTGTCCGCGTGGCTAGCTACCACCATCTTATCTAAATATGTCGCCATAACATCAATGTTTGTAGCATTGTTGTTCTGGCAGCTAGAGATAAGATAGCCAGTGTCTCACTAGTTGAGGATTGAAGTGAAGTGCGCTTTCACCAATTGGGCTTATCATCGCTTAACATCAGGTGAAATCAAGGCATTGTGCTTACCTGTAAATATAATAAAAAATGGCTGAACTGCTTGCATGTACCAGACGTATTTCATCCTTACATGGGGTCGTTTGAACGAGGTGTGTAAGAGCAACTTGAGGGTCGGTAAGGTGATTACGGCTAGTATAGGCTGATGATGATGATGATGATGATGATGAAGGCGCAATCCTGCTCCATCAGCTGTCTTCGCATCTGGACCCTGCTTCTGCCTAACATTAGGCAGAAAAGAAACAGACAAAGAAGCAGATCCAATACTCATTTTTATACGTTTACTAAAAGCCCGCTCGCGACTTAATCCGCTTGAAAGCACCCGTATCCCATGATGAACTATTGCAGCGCCACCTACTGGGTCCAATTGTAAATATAAACCATTCTCGAATCCGCTTGAACACCCACAAAAAATTTCATCAAAATCGGTTCAGCCGTTTAAAAGGAGTTCAATTACAAACACACACACACAGAAGATTTATATGTACACGGTGTTACAAAATACCCTGTAAAAATAGAAATAAATTATTATCAAAGCCAATAATATTGTCAACCCTAGTAAGCTGTCATGTCAGGGAACCGGAGTTAGCATAGATTACCTAGGTAACAGAGAGGTCTCCTACCAATTTTAATAATTGTCAACTTTAATGGTTTTCTGTTTTTCATCCACAAAGGTTCAATACTATAATGTCATTACGCTTAGGTACTGGCTTCAAAAACGTCAAGACGGAAAAAATATTATGTTGTCAATTTCAAATCTTCTTATCGATATTCTACAATTGTTTCGTGTATTTTTTCCATTTTTTTCTAAAATGACGATGTTTTCTAACTCAGAATATAACGATATGATGTTATGCGTAGGCCATGAAGATAGCAATTTAAATCGTGTTCGCGAACTGTATCGGCAACGATTTATCGATGGAAGACCACCCGCTGTATAGCGACGGCTACCTTCGTAACAGTGTTTTCTCAACTTGTCAAGACGCCTACATTCCATAGGCTCCTTTCATCGGTCTTCTGGAAGTGGACGTCGAAGCACAGTCGATGCCATGCAGGCTGAATTAGTGTTAGTAGGTTAGGTCCTTTAAAATCTTCCAAAACTCGACTTGTAACATGTATCTAATCGAATTCTGTACATTTTGTTAGTATGTCTCTTTATCGTTTCACGAATTAGGTAAAAATGTACATAAACATTCTGCGTAGTTTACTCTTTAATTTTACTGAAATAGGGTTTGCACATCAATGAAAAAAATAATGGTTTTATTTTTTTGGCGGTAAGTGATACAGTGATAGTACGGTTCTCAAATATTGTAAATGGACTTGTTATAAGGCACCATTTAACCCTCTTTCGGCTTTACGGTTTACTAATGTCTATTTATGTTCTTTCTTACGATGTTGCTAGAAATAAATTAACGCCAAAATTATGTTGAACTACATAAGTAACTAAGTACTTGGTTCTCACAACTAATTATAACAACTAAATTTTTTGGTTAACACATCACTTTTAAGACAAGAATAATACTTTAGGAAAAGAACTAAACACATCGCTACCTACGAATTAAATAAGCTTGTAATTCCACACAACAGAAACAAAAGCATTCCATAGACGTCAACTAAAAGCGTTACATTCTCTTTAGCGCACAAAAGCTTCAGCTAGACACGCAGTCTGTCTATAACCATTCATAGACAACATCCTCTAGAAAAAGTTTACATGTACATCTGTCAAAGCAATTTGTCACTGAATCTACTCTCGCTGCACGTAAGCCGCCACAGAGATGCAACGTAATAATATGACAAGGTTCTGCTTGAGGCCAAAATTTTTTTGCTAAAAAAGTTAATGTGACTAATTTCAACGTATTTACTTTCGGACGTGTCTGATATCAATAACGATATTGTAGTGTCCTAACATGGAGTTCACCAGTGATTATTTTTGTTTATTTCACTTTTGTTTACTTTACGATGTTTTAATCTCTCTGACACTGACCTACCTAATTACATACGCGACTGCGACAGACATTATTAGTTTTTGAGTCTTAACAAAAATACAATACAATTTTGTTGCTGGTACCTCTTATTTTCCCTTCAATTGTCCTATACCTCAAAGGTTGTCTGGAAGAGATCGCTTTTAGCTATAATACCGACTTTACCCAATCTGTTCGCATTATAAAATGTTCAGTGTTGGTTTTCTGTTTGTTTGAACATATATATTACATATACATACATTTACTTATCTTTCTTTCTTTTCTTCGCTTTCTTAATCACACTAATATTATAAATGCGAAACTTTGTGTGTATGTATGTGTGTATATTTGTTGCTTATTCACGCTGCAACGGATGGATGGATTTGGATGAAACTCGGCATACAGATAGTTTATAACCTGAATTAAAACATAGGATACTTTTTATCCCGATATTTCCACGGAAACGGGAACCACGCGGGTGAAACCGCGAGCGGCCGCTAGTTATAAATAATTTTATTTCTATGAAATCAATATATAATTTACCTTCTTGTCAAATATCAAAGAGCAGTAAAGAATATCTGTTTCAACAACACAGTATTTTATCTATCTCTCTACTAATGTCTTGTCGTCAATCGCCTTACTGTGGCGACTACAAACTAACAACTACTTCGCAGGCGTAACATCCATTAATAGTGTTGTTAATGATTTTTAATTTGTTTGAGGATTACACGAGGTACACCACTATGGAGTGCCGTCTGTTTGTATAGCGTTACAGTTGAGTAATGGGGATACGCTTTTCTATACTGAACAAGTGAAAGACTACCATTAGGGGCAAACAAAAAAATAACAATTTGAGGACAAACTATGCTCTTTACTGGACGTTTAAATTTCAGGAGTTTCTTTTAAATAAAAAAATATATTTCGAGTAATTCAAAACATGTCTTCCTTCCTAGCGGGGTCCCCGAGCTAGACTCATAAAACTAATGGCAATGCTTCAGTTGCTCAGTGTACCTTTCGAATTAATCAACAGGATTCATTGTACCTCAACCGATTTGACAGAAATTACGATAAAATGCCTGATCTTCCCAGCTGGACCCTCAGCTGTATAACGCTCGAAATACATAAAAAATATACCGATTTATTGTACCTCCCGATTTATGTATTCAATTCAAGGAATCTTTATTAGAACAGTAGAAATTCAGCTTGAAAGTTTTGTCTTCCTAGCGGAGCCCTCTGTAATAAAGTGAATACGCATAAAAAAAGTGTTCCTCCACCACGGCCCGGTCTACCCGAGCCGAGGTCCGTGCCTTTAGAGGCGCCCTCGGGTGGTTCCGCTCCCCGATCCGATCCGAACCCTTCGGAGACTCTGGGAGGGCACGGGGACGCGCACTTTTAAGTGTGCGATGCCGTTCCCTCTAGAAATCCTCCGAAGGTGATTTGTTTCAACACGGCTTGAGGTACCCTTTACGTACCTCGCCGCCCCCAAAAACGCCCGGTGACGCTGAAAATGCCGATAGACACAATCAGCAATCTCTCTCAAAAAAAAAACCATTTTATGTTTTTCCAATGTATTTACCTTTTAGTTCTTCTAGTGTTAGTGGCATTGTTAAATGTTCTTTCTTTTTTAAATGTTTATATAATTTTTAACGCAAATTTTGTTGCGAACAAATTACAAAAACACAAATGTTGAAAAAATTCCACGAGCAGGGTTTGAACTTGCACGCTTCTGACATACCGGGTCAGGTGCTCTTCCAATTGAGCTATCGTAGTTCTAACCAGCCCGCCGAATGCCCGCTGAATGGGCGCCTTTGGCTTTCAAAGTAAAAAGTAAATAGTGTTGAATAATTTCGGCGGGCTGGTTAGAACCACGATAGCTCAATTGGAAGAGCACCTGACCCGGTATGTCAGAAGGGTGCAGGTTCAAACCCTGCTCGTGGAAATTTTTTCAACATTTGTGTTTTTCTTTCTTTTTTGTTAACTTCTTCTATTTCCTATTGTCTCTTTAAATATATATTAATAGCGTAAGCCGATATTTGTCCCAGTGATTATGGGACGATAGCTGCACATAAAAAATCGGTTATGGTCTCATTTTGAAGAGCTCCAGCCGTAGATGTGCAGACAAATAAAGAAACCTGTCATAGGTTTCAAAATTCCTAAAAAATCTGTTGAATAAACGCGAAGTTTTGCGGGCGACCCACTATTAAATGTTTATGCTTCTTCTTCTTCTTCTTGTGCTCCGACAGATAGAGATAAGATAGCCAGTACGTTTCCGGGTGAAGTGCGCTTCTACCTACGGCCTTGTCATCACTACTTCAACCCCCTGACTATGAGCTCATAAAGCAGTATTATTGCATTTGTGGAAAAGAGACGCGAGTATATTCGCCGCTACACGCGTCTCGTTTTCACAACTGCAATAATACTGCTTTATGAGCTCTTGGTTACCCCCCTGGTAAGACAAAGGCCGAGCGTTTCACTGCTGTGAATTTTTAAAGACGTCTCTTCTTATCAGTTTATGTATGGAAAATAAAAAAAGACAAAGTTGAAAACATTATTATTTATTGATGTAAATTTTTATTGCTAACAGCTTGGTTATAATAAAAAATAAAACTACTCTTTATTTTATTTTATTGGGATCAATAATTACTTTAAAAATGACTTAGCGCTGATATGATAGCCTTTATCAGCAATGTCCTACAGTTTACAAATAATATTTATGTTACGTTAAACTTTTCATTAGGTTTTTATTTAGAGTATCTTGAGTGTGTCATGCTCTCTTTAGTGTCTCTGCGGTGGTGGCGTGTGCGTCGGGTCGTTACATTCCCTAAGACATGGTTGAGTGAAGCGATGGCTGATTCATATGTCATACTCGTGAACGGGTGCCGCCTGTGGAGGCTGGTCTGCTCTTGCATACTATTATTTTTATTATTATTAACTATAGTTTAATTTTGTTTTCTTTTTTGTTTTTTTCTTAGACAATTTTTGACCTTTATTAGTGCTGTATGACATTGTGAAAATTTTAACTGGTAACTGATGTTTTGCAAATGTAGATATTATTATATCTTCTCTTTTGTTTTTTTTTATATGTGTGATTGTCCTTTATATTTTGTGTTTTTATTTGTGATGGAAAGTGTATTTTTATGATGGGGCATTTTCCAATATTTTTGACGCTGTAAGGGAGAAAAGAGCTGGACACTTGATGAGTTTCTTGCCGGTTCTTCTCAGTACAAGATCTCCCGCCCAGAGTAGACTTACGAACCGATGGCATAATGACGTTCATAAGAGCTATTTGTAGCCTAAACTGAATAAATGATTTTGAATTTTTGAATTTTGAATTGAATTGAATCACTCAAATAGTAAAGTCATTATTAAAACAATTTAAGTGTCCGAATCGAGCTTTCGTCATCACCAGCTCATTGTATGTCCCCAGCTGGGGCACGAGCCTTCCCTATATATGGATATAGGGAGAGCGGATCATAAACCACCACGGGGGCCTCGAGGAGGAGCTCGAGATGATAAATGTTTGGTCACCCATCCGATGACCGGCCTTTGCGAAAGTTGCTTAACTTCAGCGATCGCAGACTGGGCGCGTTAACCACTGCGCTATCGAGCTCCTCGATCGAGCCTTATCTGATTATTATTCATTAGCGAGTGGGTAGCGTGGATCATAAAATTTGCATAATTTGATTAGCCAACGTCAAATTATGTTTTTCACGGATCATAAACTATAAGTTGGCGCCATTTGACAAGACGAGGCTGGTGACGGATTATTGGCTATCTATGACATTAAAAAAGTAACGAGTGATGTTGAACTTTACTACGGTTTGGAGAGTGTTGGCTGCTGGGTCCAGTGAAATTAGAAAGACAGTTCTAGATCCAGGGCAAGGAGTCAAAAGAACTAAAGCTTTAGGCGCTCCGATAGACAGAAAACAAACAAATAAATAAATAAACTTTCCTACACTCACACCATTATATACCATACCATTATATAGCCCAAGAGAAGCTTCGTTATGAAACTCGTTAAATGGTTACTAGACAACGGATGAACATACTTAAAATACTTAAATACATACTTATTATACATAGAAAACACCCAGACCCGAGACAATTTAGAAAAACAATAATTTCTAAATTGACCCGACCGGGGATCGACCCCGGAACCTCAGAGATGGCGACACCATGAAAACCGGTGTACAAACCACTCGACTAAGGAGGTCGTAAAGAAATAAAAGGAATAAGAAGAAACTTAAGTTTAAAAAAAAAACAAAATTACTTTTAAAAGTTTTCGTTAACTCTTAATAGGGTTCTGTCGATAAATTGGACACCATAATTTTAACTTGACTCCGGGGTATATTGGGCCAACTTTGACACACTGGACATTCTGTCCAGTGTGTCAAAATGACAAGGCAATAATGCCCAATTGTTAAAATGACCAGTTGTCATATAATATCTATGTGTTAAAACAACAAATTGCTAAAATGTCTAATTGCCATAATATCCATTATCTAACGACTTAGTTGTTCTTAAACCAGACACAATAGAAATTTAATTGTTCTATGGCACTGTGGTTACATTGTGCATCCAAGTATCTACGTAAACTTTTCGAATGCATAGTCAACAGTCAGTGTGCACCAGTAGGGAAAACCAGCAACTTGACACGACTAATACGTTAAAATAATAACTAATTATTATTGCCTTTATTTATTTTTTCACATATTAATTTACATTTTAAAATATTTTCTAAAAACATAATAAATAAAACATTTAAAAATGTAAAAAAATAGGGGTCCGCCGGCATCGGGACCAGGGTCCAAGCTACCGGTGGTTAGGGCTCCAGAGACAGGAACCTCCTCACAATGCGTGCCGTATCGAGGACAGCCTAACGGAGCCTCATTAGATGTTGATCGAGGCTCTTGGCCATCAGGCCGTTGGCCATAACAACAATCGGTACGATGACAGCCGAATCCACATTTCACATGTCGATAACCTCGTGTGTTATATATTTGATTAGTTTCTCTTTCTCAGCCTTATTATTATTATCTCTCTATTTATTTTTTTACATATTAATTTACATTTTTAAATATTTTCTAAAAAACAAAACAAACATTTAAAAATATAAAAAATAGGGGTCCACCGGCATCGGGACCAGGGTCCAAACTACCGGTGATTAGGGCTCCAGAGACAGGAACCTCCTCACAATGCGTGCCGTATCGAGGAGAACTGCCTTCTGAATCAGGCCCTTGATCCAGCCGCCTAACGAGAGCCTCATGAGATGTTGATCGAGGCTCTTGGCCATCAGGCCGTTGGCCGTAACAACAATCGGCACGATGACAGCCGAGTCCACATTCCACATGTCGACAACCTCATGTGCTAAGTCGAGATATTTGATTTGTTTCTCTTTCTCAGCTTTCACGAGGTTCTCGTCATGGGGAATGGTGATATCGACAATCATCGTGCGGCGCGCTAATCGATCTATCACCACAATGTCTGGCTTATTAGCTACAATAGTCCTGTCGGTGATGATAGATCGATCCCAGTACAACGTGACATGATCATTTTCGAGAACTGGGTCGGGCACATACTTGTAGTACGGTACCTCAGAATCCACAAGTTTGTATTTCAAAGCAAGTTGCTGGTGTATAATCCTGGCCACTTGATTATGCCTGTGCAAGTACTCGCCGTTAGCCAGACGAGAACAGCCAGAAATAATATGTCTGATAGACTCACCCGGACGGTGACATGCCCGACATATGTCAACCGTCCCGTCCTTCATAATAAATTTCCGGTAGTTATTCGTTAGCATAACTTCGTCCATAATTGCACAGACAAAACCTTCAGTTTCCCCGAAGAGGTCACCGAAACGCAGCCAGGATACGGAAGCTAAAAAGTCTACATCGGGTCCGTGGAGGGCCCGATAAAAGCGCCCGTGGAGCTCCTTGCCTTGCCATACCTCCCTGCGGTCATTGGCACTAAGTACTACGGGTTTGTGCCAGTTCTCTTTAGCCAAGGACAGCGGGGTGAGTCCCTTGTCCACTGATACCACATCTCGGTGCATACGCACATCGGCTTTTAGGAAATATTCCCTGAGACTGCACACCTCACGGTTGTGGAGGGTCTTAGCATTTAAAAAACCTCGACCCCCGCACTTCCGCGGGATGTACAGCCTCATTACCGACGATCGTGGGTGATGCATCCGATTTGCGGTCAGCAATGTACGGACTCGCCTATCCAGGGCATCCAGTTCTGTCTGAGTCCACTTGAGTACGCCGAAGGAGTACATCAGGACTGGCATGACCCAACCGTTGAAGGCGCGCACCTTATTGCCGCCTGATAAGGAGCTTATGAGCGCCTTTTTCAGGCGACCAAAGAAACGCTCCAGCAACGATTGCTTCATGTCAGCCACACTTATTCTTAACCCCTCTGACATACCCAGGTATTTATATGTATCATTTGCGGAGAGCGATTTCAGGTTTATAGAATCTGAGAGTTGTAATCCCTCAGATTCTACAATCCTGCCTCGCTTTACATGCATGACTGACAATTGTCTACACCAAATTCCATCCTGATGGAATTACTGAAAGTTTCAGTTACCTTCAGTAACTCCATCAGTCGCAATCTGTTGGGGGCAAACAGTTTCAGGTCATCCATATAAAGCAGGTGGGATATTACCTGACCTCTTCGCAATGAATAGCCAAGTCCCGAATCCTCCAGCAATGTGCTGAGAGGGTTCAGGGCTAAACAAAACCATAGTGGACTCAAACTATCGCCCTGAAATATTCCCCGCTCAATCCTTATAGGATCGTCGTTTCCTTGAATTTGTCGACATCCGGGATAGCGAAGGACTGTCTTCCATTGCCCCATACACGACATCAGGAAGGTACGCAGAGTTGCATTTATTTTGTACAACGTAAAGTAAAGTAGTGTGCATGTTTAGTGTATTCTGTAAATGTGTGCTGAGAGGATCGGGCGGGGTCGTATCGCATCGTTTCACATTTATATTCAATTTTTTTTTTCTGGTAATAAATATAGCCTATGTTACTCAGCGCTAATGTAGCATTCAATTGGTGAAAGAATTTTTTAAATCGGTCTAGTAGTTTTTGAGTTTATTCGTTACAAACATACATACAAAAATACAAAGCTTTCCTCTTTATAATATTAGTATAGATAAAACATATATTTTTTTTTAAATTAAACACAACTGGGTTCCTAGTATGAGTTTTGTTCACTGTCCGTATTCATTCGCATACGTTTACGAAAACGAAAATTAGTATGGCATTGAGCAGCGCCTCCTGGCGGCATACGAGAAAAGTTAAAATTTTGCCATACAAAAAAATTCTCGTTGTCGTTAACGTGATCGAATGGCGATAAAACTCGCACTTGCCTCCCTGTAAGCTTTACTTTCCCCTTGCCCGTTAAGAGCGTTTACGCCGCACACTAGCGCCACTAATGAAAAAAAAAAACATATCTACTAATTAGAGATAGAAAATCAAATTATGCTCAACAAACTATTTGAATGAAGTAATTTAGCATTTTTACGTCACCTAATGAACACCTCACATGTTATGGTTTAGTTAAATAAGACGTTACGGCCACTTTTAACTATAACGCCATATCTAACTAAACCATAACATGTCAGGTGTTCATGTAACGTAAAACGTAACGTAAACAGGTGGCGTAGAAAAAAAAAACATATCTAGTAATTAGAGATAGAAAATCAAATTATGCTCAACAAACTTGCTTATTTTTCATTAGTGGCACTAGTGTGCGGCGTAAACGCTCTTAAGTTATCCATCAAACAGTTTTTACGTCAAGCGCGTCAAGTCACCAAAATTTCAAGCTCTACGTGAATACGTTTTATCTACTCTGTGGCTCTACTCCACAGTTGCAAAACATGTTTGCAGTAAATTATAAAATGTATTTATTAGCATTTTAATATCCGTAGGTATTCAAACGGTGGCGTTATTAAGAATTATTGTCTAGTAGGTATTATTAAATTAATATCCCAACTAATTTGACGGTAAACATATGTAACGCATATTGATTTGATTTATTTCTTTATTTTTAGGATAAATTAGATGTGTCTATTTAAAGTATTGAACTAGAGTAGTGTTGACACCAGTATTCATCACTATAAGCCCAGTCTTCGACACACAACAATGATTTGTTCCGGATTCGTCGTGTTCCAGATTCGTCGTATTCCAGATTCGTCGTAATACGTACAGTCGAGTAGGCACATAAAGAAATTGAGATGTGAAGCAAACTCAGGACATAATAATAAAAAAGTATTTTTTGCACTCCGGCCAAATAAAACGTAGACGACCCAAAGATTTAATTAAATTTAAAACAGAGAAGGACATCATTAATGATCTCATAAATAAAAACATATATACATAAACAACATGTAACAGAAATGTGTGGTCAAAATGAAAAGGTCCAATCCTATCTAGATCTTATATGTAGAGTTACTTAGGCATAATCATTAACTTTAATTTGTTATGCAATTTTTAATTAAATATTTGAATCGTGACATAACAATCCAAATAAACAAGTCACAGCCCTAGTGGCTTAGTAATCTCGGTGTTCTTACATTTATGATCACTCCTGCTTGCTTATGCGCGCATGACGCGTATGCCTTCACTAATTTAAGTATATAATTTACCAGAACAAACTAAAGTTAATAATTATGTCTCAGTAATAACACGTACAAGATCTAGTTCGGATACACTTTGGACCTTTTCATTTTGACCACCCTTTTCTGTTACACTTTGTATAATACATAGATATATAGATAGATATATAGATAGATAGATAATACTTTTATTGCAACACTATAAAACATAAACATGAACAAAAGAAAAAAAATATTACAAAGTTACAATTTATCGGTCTTATCGCTTTCTAGCGATTTCTTCCAGACAACCAGTCGGATGGAGAGAGCTAATTAACTTTAAGATCAGAGGTGAAACTATGAAAACACACTAGAATAATAACATAATATATATTATCACGGGATGACAGCCAGGAAGCTAGGGTATGTATTAAATTGTTGCTAAAATCTAAAATCAGCTGACCCTTATTTTTAATGTTTAAAAAAAATGTTGATCACTGAATCCTGCCGAACATAGGTGCCTCTATCCTACATACTATTTACCCTTTGAGCTCAACGCAATTTCACAGACACTGATTGTTGGAATCCCTACGCTTATGAGCTCAATGCTTATTAAATTAATAACTAACCGGCGGACTTTATACCGCTCTGACAGTTTCTATGACAACAAAACAAACAAATCGTATCCTATATTTATCTATCATTAAGCAATTTTTTTCCTAGTAATAAATATAGCCTATGTTACTCAGCGCTAATGTAGCATTCTAATGGTGAAAGAATTTTTTAAATCGGTCCAATAGTTTTTGAGTTTATTCGTTACAAACACCGTTACAAACGCTATACGCATTATCGGCTATGCAGAGGTCTCTCGAGCCCCTGCAATTACGTAGAGATATAGCGTCACTCAGCGTCTTCTACCGCTTATACCACGGCGAGTGCTCTGAAGAACTCTTTAACTTATCCCACCTTCTCCCTTCCTCCATAGGAGTACGCGTGCTGCTCTCCGGAGTCACCGCTGTACTGTCTCGAACATTCCATCGCGCACAAAGAAATTTAGTACCTTTTCTCTCTGTGTCTGTCTTTATTTGTGAAAATAACAGCATCTCCCACTTAATAAAAAAAACTTCATAAAGTTTATTTTCGTAAAATTGTAAAGTCAACATTAGCCTAGAATAAGTTTTCAATTTGTTATATTTTTATTTTTTTTATATATGTTTTACACCATTACTATGTATTGTATTTATTTAGTTTTTAATTGGATATAGTTGTAGATTAGGTAAACTTTAACATGGACGCTTGTTGTTAATCGTGTTGTGTACACATGTTTTAGATTGGAATTTAGCTCTTATACAATTTATCATGCATTATTGTTATTTTTTAATTTGCGTCTGGACTCCGTTTCCACTTAACATCAGGTGGAGTGGAGTCATTTTATATTTTATATTTTTATTTTATAGATTCATTTGATCCTTGGGGGAGGCCTTTGTCCAGCAGTGGACGTCTTTTGGCTGAGATGATGATGATGATGATGATGAACCCTTTAAGTTTCTCGCCGCCCCTAAAAAAGCCCGGTGAAGCTGTAAATGCCGTCTGAGGCAATCAGCACTCTCTAAAAAAAAATTAATAACAATTCAACAAATTCAATGCTTCTATATTAAAATTGATATTGAATTGAATTGATATTGATTTGTTCATAAAAAAAAATATTGATGCTCTGAAAACTTCTTTATGGGAGAAAGAAGTGAAAGTACGTACCTATGTATGTTATACTAGCGGCCGCTCGCGGTTTCACCCGCGTGGTTCCCGTTCCCGTGGGAATATCGAAATAAAAAGTATCCTGTCTTAATCCAGGTTATAAACTATCTGTATGTCGAATTTCATCTAAATTCATTTAGTAGTTTTTACGTGAAAGAGTAACAAACATCCATCCATACTTACAAATTTTCGCGTTTATAATATTAGTAGGATTAAACCAACAACCAAATCATCAACCAACCCCATTTTTAGTCGTTCAGTGTTTCGTCCCACTTCGTCCCAATGGGACGAAACACTGAATTTCAACAAAAAGAACTACTATTAATTCTTTGTTTTCATCCTATTGTATTTATTATTATAACTTAAACTGATTTTGCTCAGTCGGCAACTTAATCTTTCTATTTGTAAACAATATTGGACCTTGACGAAACAGCCATAGCCAAACACTGAACGACTCCCCCTTTCTCCCCCCACTGGATATCAAACTATCAAAGTATTAACCATCCCTTCTTCCACAGGAGTGAACCCTCGGAAGCAGAGGAGGGAACGCACGACCTTCACCCGGGCGCAACTGGACGTGCTCGAAGCCCTGTTCGGCAAGACCAGGTACCCTGACATCTTCATGCGGGAGGAAGTCGCGCTCAAGATCAACCTGCCCGAGTCAAGAGTACAGGTAACGTCTTTATACGAATTACAACCCTGATCTGAGCCGAACCCCTCGTAGAATCTAGTAGGGCACAGGGACACGAGAAAATTTACATCGTAAAATGTGCAATACTTAGGAATCTTCAAGAAACGAGCCTATTCCTTCCTTAAAGGCCGGCAACGCATCACAGATGTGATTCCTCTGGTTTTGCGGGTGTCCATGGGCGGCGGTGATTGCTTTCCATCAGGTGACCCGCCTGCTCGTTTGCCTCCTTCTAATATAAAAAAAAAATATAAAAAAAAAATTACCAAACATTGTTGATCGTTACGACTTTTGGATCGGGCTTCAGGGGCTATAACTTCAGCCTCTAGGTTTAGCGAGTAAAATACTAAAACAAAACTGCGTTGTCAAAATCGTAGCTTTAGTTCACTACCCAGTCAGCCAGCTCACTCTATTGGTTGTGGTACGAGTAGCTGAGCGACAACTCAATGGATCGACAACATAATTGTTCCGTGCAGTGTGAAGCCAAGACCCCAGCTTAGCAATGTTAAGCTGGACACGCTACCGTCTTTACCTCCATTAATTATCATTATCAATTCTTTATCTCGACCCCTCAATTACTAAGTAACTTTCAATTAACTGGCGATCTCTCCGAAAAATTATAATCCGACATAATGGCCACCCAAAATTTAAGAAGCAGATAAAGAGACCAGCGCGCCCTGAGTGGCGACGCTCGAATGAACCCTGATTCGTTCAAACGTTCAATTTATGCGACACGAGTCGAGCATTAGCGCGCCAATCGAATTAGCGTTAGAAATTCGAATTTGAAAATCGAATCACTCCTTTCTTTGGAACATTAACCGGGCTATGAGGGGCTAACGAGATGTAACGGCTGGATGGTGACGTAGCGTGATTCTGTTTCTGCTCTTTGTCCATTATTTACGCTTTTTACTCGGTGTGAATGACAATATGCTTGATTTGGGGTTTGACTGTAAAGGCTACTTTACACTAATACCACAGTCAGTCAATTTTGTGTTAACAATGCTACTTTTTATACAGGAAATGAAAATAACGCTTGAAATAAATGGGTGACCAAGTAAAATAATCATATTTACCGATTTTTTTTATATATTTGTAGTTAATAATATTTTCTTGGATTATTATGAGTTCTAGCTACTACCGTACCGTGATATCTCAACATTGCAAAATATCGATTTTTTTTTCTATAAACTTAATAATTATTAAAATCAATGTAAGACAACGCTGCGAGTTTACATATGAAATTAACATTAGGTATAAAAAATCAACAATAAAACCAATATCTTGGTAGCACAGTTGGAAAGATCCACTGCCGAATTACGAAAGGCTGGTAGGTTCGTGTCCCATCTCCCACCATTATTGAAATTTTCAGGAAGTATTTTTTTTACTTAATAAAAAAAAGAAAAAATAAATAAATAAGCAATAAAACATATCAAAAGTATTCCACCTTTTCAACAAACAAGCCAAAACAATAACAAACGAAACACTAAACGAGCGAAGGTCAAAAAAACAACAAGTCACATTTAGACGCATTCTATACTACATACAAATAAAAGCGAAATCGATCCGTGACATTGCAAACCTTCATAAGATTAGATCGGAGGACTTCTATTGTGTAAGTAAGAATAAAGATTTAATGTCACACGAACATTGTGGAGAAACACGTATCACGGTAAAGGAAAGCTCCGATTATGGTACCTATTATGGCTATATCGTGCGTATCAATTTTACGCAAATAATACCTATTGCAAAAAATTACAATTCAGAAAGTAATTTAAAAATTCTGCGACCGTGATTTGGTAGAGCACTACCAATTAGGTTATCGTGGCTCTGTCCGATCAATGCAAATGAGAATGTTTGTAAACTACGTCATAGGATCGGTTAAAACATTTATCAGTATGGGTAATTAAGTAAATTTACGCAAATGTCAGAGGATGCGGGTTTAAATCACGTTCGTGAAAATCTTTTCTGTTTTTTTCTAAAAATAAATAAATGTAGATTCGCATGACTTGATAAATACTTTCGAAAATAATGTCCGAATAATTTTTCATTTGCTAAAGCTACATCATGTTGTGCAGAACCCTTAATATCTCCCATTCGTTATAGCCCTCCAACCCTCTGCTACAAATGGATAAAATCAAAGGAAGTATTAACAACGCTGATGAACTATAATATTACATTGGGCTTGCAAAATTAATTGTTTAAAGCCAATTAACGAACTGATTGTAATAATTAACTTGTTGACCCGTCAGAAGTTGTTCCGTCTAAATTTTATTAAACATATAATATGCAACCTTCCTCTTGAATCATTATATTTATTGCTGAATACTGCATACAAATCCGTTGCGTAGTTTAAAAGATCTAAGCATACAGACAACAGAAGCGACTTTGTTTATACTATAGATACTTAGACCAGGGTCGATTTGAATTATTTTTTGTTAGCTCTTATACGGTTTAGGAAAAAAAAACAAGGGAAAACTCAAAAAAACAGCTGCGAAATCGAAAAATTTAAAAGTGGTAATTTTGTAACAGAATCTCTAACTTTGGATTACTCCTAATACATGGCGTTTGTGGCACAATTAAACTAGAACAGGACAACGTCGCGTCGGTCGAATCAGCTAGTCAATAATAATTAAAGTCAAACATCACAAATCAAAACCTTTGCTTATAATATCTGCCACTGTTCCACTCCCGTGCCGAGCGAGTGTTACAAATCACTTGTGCAAATACCAGTTGTTATAGACGTAATAGATATGTGTAATAAGGATTGCTATAAGGGTCAACAGCCCGAATAACCTATTAGTGATTTTGTGAGGGGCAGCTAGTAAACGCTTGTAATACTCCACGGTCGACTGTCTACTTTTAGACAGTCTTTCACTGACTGACCTTTGCGGTCCTACTAGTCTTTAAGACAAAGATAACGAATAAAAACATCATAACTTTTTAACTGCCTCTGTGGTCTAGTGGTTAAGACCAACAGTTTAGACCCAGAGGGTTCGATTCCCAGCGGGAAGTACATGTTTGTGTACTCGGTTTGGTTGGTGGTAAGGCTTGGCTATCCACCTGGCTGGCTACCACCATCTTCTTAACTAAATATGTCGCCATGACATCAATGTTTGTAGCATTGATGTGTTCCAACAGCTAGAGATAAGATAGCCAGTGCCTCAGTAGTTGAGGATTCCGGGTGAAGTGTGCTTCCACCTTCGACCGTTGAACGGGGATTGACGCAAACTAAAACTCATTCTCTTACACAGCTAACAGATACTCATTCTCAAATCCATCCCACAGGTCTGGTTCAAGAACCGAAGAGCGAAATGTCGACAGCAGCTGCAGCAACAGACCAACACGCAGATCTCCAGCAAATCCTCGTCCTCCAAGACCTCAATATCAAGTAGCAACCTCAAAAGTTCCTCCAGCAATTCCACGACCTCATCCAAAATCACCACCTCCAAATCCTTACCTTCATCAACAAGTCTGACGACCAGCCAAAACTCCAGCATTACGACATCCTCACCAAACCTTCCAATTACCCCAACGACGTCCGTCAGTCCACCAATCAACGTCATTTGCAAGAAGGAGTCGGCACCATCAAACTACGACTCTTCACCACTGAACAAGAACAACAGTCTGACATCAATATCCCATCATTACAACTCGAACGACGCGTTGAGACTGAGTGGCAAGGAGTCTTCACCATCAGATATATCAAACGTGCATGGGTACGGAGTCACACCGAAGCAGGAGTTATACAACAGTCCAAAGAGGTTGGACTACTCCAGCAAGTTGGACTACTCGGAGAAATCGTTCGGCAGCAGTCTGGTTAAAGACCAATACAGCTCGAGGTTGACGGGGAATCTGACGCCTTTAGGGTCCAACTCGTCGATCATGACGACTCCCTCCCCCCCGATCACCCCCCAGAGCCTTAATGGGCCGGGGAACGTGTACCACCCGGACAGTTACAACAGCTTCCATTGGCCGGGCAGTTCTGATTACATCAGGAGCTACTCGACCTCGCATCATCACCAGGGTTATGGACAGAGCGCTTATAACTCGCCGTACTACCCTAGTCAGGTAAGAGACTTTTTTTATTCATAAATCTTTTAAAATCATGTAAAATAGTCTTTATTAAAATAGTTATCAACATGTTTTTAGTAGTCTTTGGGTATCTATTATTTTGGCGCAATCACATGTGTTTTGTCAAGCAAGATCACGGATTTTACCAAAATATAAGATGCTCAAAAACTACGAATAACATGGAATTAATTCTGTTTATAATTTCTTTATATTATGATTCATAATAGATTTTTTTTTAATAAACTGTTATAGTTATATACTTGTAACTCGTCAAGTACAATTGTCGCACCTGCCTACTGTTTTAGGTGTACAAAAGCGTAGGCTAAAGTTTTGTAAAGTAAGTAGGCTTCCATCTCTAACCTTTTAATTAATAACTTACTACCACGTGAGATTAAGTCAAAGCGCGAAGAAATAGAAATCCTAAGATTTTTGTACTTTATCTGCAACAGACGAAGTCAATACCAATGTTTCTACCACTGAAGAAAATACTAACAGCCATACCCCTTCCAGATGGAGTATTTCAACGGGTCGTCAGTGAACCAGTCACACGGCAGCCACCACGGCCACAACCTAACCACGAACGGCAACCAGCTCTACAACCAAGTCTCCTTCGGCAACCCGTCGCCCCCTGCCGCGTGGCCCTCCCACCACAACATCCTCTCCTCAGGCCCCGAATCCCCCGAGAACCAATCCCAAAACTCCCCCCACTTGAGCATGCTCCAAGCATCGCAAATCACCAATTTCTCCAACTCCGGCAATAGTTACTTCGCACCCGAGAAATATGGAATTAACATGGTGTAGTAATTCTAGTCTTTCTTATTTGTAGGTTGTATATATAGTTTGTTAAATAGCGATGGGTCATATGATGGACGGTTTACGTTGAATTCGCTTGTTTCTGAACGTTACGGTGAGACGTCGCTTTCTGAATGTAACTTTAAAAAGAAAATCGCGCGCTTCTTCGTACAAGATGGCGTCTGATAGAAATGTTAAGTGTTATCACTTTAGAGATGCGAAGTTCATTCATCAAAAAACACTAATATTTTATTTCAACTTTACGATTACGTATTCTTTAAATCTGTCCCGTTTGCTAACAATATTTTGAGCAACATTCCTAACTTCACTTTTTAAGAAAAATATTGATAATATCAATGGGAGAGAAATAAAAAATACGATGTAAGTACATATCATTATTTAAATTAGAGTCAACTGTGTTATAACGAAACAATCTCTTTCAACGTAAACCGTACGAATGTTCTAGAGAGACAATTATGAAGTTGTAATTGAGTAAATTAATATTTTGTGCAAGAGTTAAGGTCATACTGTGATTGTTCATAGACAATACTGATTTTTTTTCATCTTCATTATTTTACCATAAACCAGAAGACCGAGACGCGTCCCAACGTTTTGGTTAAAAAAAAGTATTCATTACATTTGGTATGATGTTGAAACTTGCAATACTTTTTAATTTACCATGTACTTTAAATTACTTTTATCCAATTTCTGCATTTAATACAAAGTGACGTTTATGCCAACGACTTTCAAAGAACTATCAACGAAAACTAATTTATTATATGTACTTCTATGAGGCCTAAATTACGTAACGATAAATAAAGATTTTCTTTTTGTAACTATTAAAAGAGCATACGAAGTTCAATTGTGTATGTATAGAGATGTTTTCATATATGTATAATTCCTTTCTAACCCTCTTGTAAAAAGATACCTTGAGTCATATCACTTATATTTAAAACGAAATAAAAGCTAGGCTATATTTAGTGACGAAGTTCGCTAAAATACAGCGTTAAATATACCATAGTTTTATTAATTGTATATAGTTCTGTTAAGGAGGTTCTTTTTTTTAATTTCTAAAGAATAATTTGTAAATGTGAGTGTTCCGAATGTATATGTGATTAATATTACTAGAATGTAAGTTTCCGAAAAGGCGAAAGCTCCCGCGATTTGTAGACCAGTGAAAAGAGTTTTTGTTTCTAGTAAAATTTTCGAAAGATTATTTTTTAAAATTGGAATGAATAATTTTTCACGTTGCTTCGAAAAAAAAGAAAAAAGGGAGACAAGGAAATTGCAGCCAGTGGAACACACTGGCTGACGAACGTATGGACGATCGACATCAGTCGAGTTCAGAAATGTATACCTTATTATTTTCTTGTTTACATATTATTGATTTAAATATATTGTGTAAACAAAGTATCTAATTAAAATCACCTTAAAACTGCCTAATGACATTCCCGTGAAGTGCAAAGGGAAAACGTGTGTAATAAAATTTAAAATGTTACAAAAAACTTAAAAGAGATTAATAGTTAATTTATATTTTATTTTACAAAATGTAGTATTTAAATGTAATGAAATTTGTAATTTATAGTAAATTTTAAGCTTGGACATAGCTAAGTTAGTTGTAAGTACGTTAATGTACGGTTTTTGATGAAGAGTCAGTGTATTTTTTTTAAATTAAGTTGTATTAATTATTGATAGCTATTGAAATATTGAATCCGAATATATGCATATAAAATACAAAATTTGTCGTGTTTCATTTGTGTTCATGTCTCAAGTTTTTTTTCCTGCAGCTTTCTTAATATTCTTATGAGTCAATACAGTAATATATATATTATAATATAAATATAATATATATAATAATATATATATAATATATATAATAATATATATATAATATATATAATAATATATATATAATATATATAATACTCTTCTAAATATAAGTCTACTTATACATTCTGTGCTAGTATTATCACTCTTTAGTACCAGATAAGACTTAAATATTTTTTTGGAGATTATTTGCTGATTGCCTCAGACGGCCTTTTCAGCTTCACCGGGCTTTTTTGGGGGCGGCGAGAAACCTAAAGGGTTCCACAAGCCGTATGAAACGAATCACCTTCGGAGGTATTCTGGAGGGAACGGCATCACGCACTAGTGCGTGTCCCCGTGCCCTACTAGATTCACCGAGGGGTTCGGTTCGGATCGGGTAAGACTTTCAATTAAGACGTTTATTGTCGGACAAAACAAAAAAAAACTAAAACGAAAATCAGCATCTTATTGAAGGCGCTCCTGACGACATACGAGAAGAGTTATCATAGTGCTATACAAATTTTCGTTCTCGTAAATGTAGTCGAATAAATACGGATAGTAAACATAACTCGTGTGTGTAGGCAGTCTGTCGTTCCGCACGGCAACGAAACGTCTAAAACGGCAAAGCCTTTAGTATACCCGTAACTTTTTCTTATACTTACCGTAAACAGATACAAAACTTAATATGGTTATCCATATCAAGTTTTGTTATAAGTTATCCGGCACGTTAAGGGGCTTATTAACCTTTTCACCGCCCAACTATCCTGCACGCGATGTCCCGCTGTACGCCAACGTATAAATGTATTTTAATAAAGTAGGTACAAAGAAGACCTTCTATAGAAGTGCTGGCGTGGACGGCACGAAAATCTCGAACTTCTATACAAGTTGTTGGCGGTAAAAAGGTTAATAAACAAAGTGTAAGTTTGGAGTAGTTACTCCGTGTTTTGTATCTTTTACTCTAGTATGAAATGAAGTTTACATGACGGGAACAAAACACAGAGTAACTACTCCAAGCTTATACTTTGTTTATTAATACGGGGAGAGTTTAGTTTAGTTCAGTTTTACTGGGTTGTGTCCGCACTTAGCCATTTGATTTGGCCATTGTACGTATTATACCTTCTACCTACTCCAACCAACCCAGATTATCCCAGAAGGCTTGCAGCCTTTTCAGGCTACTGCAGGCTTCCGCGAGCGTCCTGGGTACTTGGAGAAACCGTGCCCGCTCATCTGCCACACTCCTGCACTCCATGAGCACGTGTTGTGGCGTTTCTTCCGCCTCCATGCATCCTCTGCATAGAGGGCTGTCGGTCACACCTATCGTAAATATATAAGTGCTTGTTTAGGGGACAATGGTCAGTAATAATACCGATACCGACATTAGAGAGTTATCTATACATTCATTAAAGCTAAAGAGGGTCGAAAGTCTGTACATGGAAGAAATTCGAAAAATAGTTGGCTGGGGATACTTAGAATCGATAACAGAACACGTTCCAACCGTTTTTAGAATTTTTGTCTGTTTGTCTGTTTATTTGACCGCGCATCACGTGAAAATGGCTGAACGGATTTGGATGAAACTTTTCACATAGACAGACCATGACCCGGACTAGGA
Source organism: Eudonia lacustrata (assembly GCA_947562085.1). Classification (NCBI taxonomy): domain Eukaryota; kingdom Metazoa; phylum Arthropoda; class Insecta; order Lepidoptera; family Crambidae; genus Eudonia; species Eudonia lacustrata. The sequence goes on along the minus strand of OX387332.1, from coordinate 11,731,813 downwards.
TATAGGATACTTTTTATCCCGGTAACAGGTTCCTGTGGGATAGTGTAGTATTCACGAACGAAGTCGCGGGCGACAACAAGTTAGACACATAAATCAAAATTAAACTATACCTATCGCAATAGGAACGATTAGGTAAGTACATACCTTTTCTTAAGATTATACAGTACTAGCTTTTGTTCGCGGCTTTGCTCACGTGGGCTACACGACTTGAGTTTATTCGTAATAAAATGATGATGATGATGATCATGATTAAACATGAACCCCCTTAAAAATAAACAGACATTAAGCTCCGAATAGTTATTCTGTGTTTTGTCTCTTTTACTCTTATATGAAATGACGTTTACATGACAGGAACAAAACACGGAACAACTATTCGGAGCATATTCTTTGTTAATTGTAAGGGGGTAAGATTTTAATTTTTTATCAATATTTTTATTCAACCCGTCCATGCGAACTAGAATTAGTAAAAAGTGTTTAACACAAAACAACGTAATAAAGATCACTCTGTATAAGTAATTTTGGTCCGTTTTGAAACATCCTGTACAAATTGCCAACTAGGGATCATTTTCCAAAAATCCTGAAACACTTCATAATTTCTAACCAGGTCAAATACCGAAATTAAAAAAAATTTCCACACAAACTTTCCACCCTTATTTCACCCCTCTAAGGGAGGTTTTTAAAAAAAATGCTAAAACACTTCAATCTTTATTTTTATTGAATAATCTATTGATCGATTTAAATATTCCTCTTTATAGTTATTACTTTAAAAATAATGATTTACCCAATAAATACCTTTTTCCCTTTTTTACTCCTATAAAGGAAAATAAACAAAATTCCTGAGACGTGTCATTCTTTATTTTTTTTTCAAGAAGTCAAATACCAATTTTCATGTATTTTACTTCAAAACTGACGGACTTTCGTACAAACGTTCACCCCCTTTTTGACCCCTTTGGGGTGTGATTTTCGTAAAATCCTTTCCTAGTGGCTGGTTACGTCACTCAATTAACCTACAGTCCAAATTTCATCCAATTAGCTTCAGCGGTTTAGGCTCGGCGATGATGAATCAGTCAGTAAGGACAAGTCATTATAATTATGTATATATGTAGATATGAGTAGATACTCTATCAGATACATATTAGGTAGTTGTAAAAAATAATAATTGTCGATATTATAGTCAATAGTGGTAACAATAACCCACCAAAGTGCCATTGAACTGGATGGATAATAAGATAATGCCCGATCACTCCACGTGCTTTGTTCATATGAGAAGGCTTTAGCCCAACAGTGGGATCTCTATAATCTGATAAAAATTGTTGTGGACTGTATTTTTTGTTTATTTTTTTTTAGTAGACAACATCACATACATTGTTCTGATCCCAAGGTAAGTAGCTAAAGCACTCGTTTCATGGAAATCAGAAACAACGACGGTAGCACAAACACCCAGTATTTACACATGTATTTGACACACACGCATAATACTCTTTTCAAAAATTTTAAAAATGGACGAGGAGCCTCAGAATAATAACTAAAGCTAATTCAGAGAGAGCAGTGGCCGAAATCTGTCAATGCCAATCCATACTTAGTTTTTTTTTTTTTTTTTTTTTTTCTTTTAGTTGATGGCTTCGTGCGATTAGCACATTTAGCCAGTGTCTAAGTAATTTTTCGTACAAGTAATACATATATAAACAATATTTCCATAGATGATGAATGATGAATGATATTAGAAATACGAAGTGAGAAATGATATACCCCCAAACCCCTCGAGTATCTCAGTAAAGATGTGGGGCTTTACTAAGTCCTCACGCGAACTTCTTGAGAGAATTTGAAAAGTGACGTTGCACTGTTTTGTTTCATTTGCCAACACTTATGCACACTTACGAACACTTAACGGTTAATAATCCACCATTATTTCTCATTAATATTCGACTTAACACAAATTTTGGAAAATAAGACAAAACCGCAGACATGACGCTTCACTTTCCCGCCAAGAAGTTCCCAAACTTAGTTATTGTTCTGAGATCCAAACATCTTTTTTAATTTTTCATTGCTTAGTTAGGATACAATCCGTGCAGCCTTAACAGGTTCACTGTCCAAAACTTATAACAATGGTTAAATCAATTGTTACGGACCATATGTGATCTGCGGGACAGTAAACCTGTTATAAAATTACGGTCGAATTTCGACCACTGGGCGACCACTAGTAATAATAAAAAGTTTAACTACCAAATAGGTTCGATTACTAACCCCGCTCGATCCTCTAAATGCCACTACACATTTACAGAATACACTAAACATGCACACTAGTTTAGGCCCAAGACACCGCACTCGTAGAACAAGGGTACGTAGAACCGGTTCACACGCGCTCTATACCAGGTACAGACATGCCTTTAGAGGCACCCTCGGGTAGTTCCGCTCCCCGATCCGATCCGAACCTTTCGGAGAATCTAGTAGAAACGGGGTAGGTAACCCGTTTTAACGGAATCATTTGCCAACTCTACGATAAAGAAAAACAACGTTTGCCGTGCGACTACAAACGTATTAGCGTATTACGTATTAGCGTATTACGTATTAGCTACGAAATTCGATACAAGAGCTACGGAGCAATCGTAGACTCGTAACGGTCGTAGCAGTTTGCATAATAACGATACATGGTGTTGCAAACGTCAATCTATACTCATCATCAACTCGGCCAAAAGACGTCCACTTCTGGACAAAGGCCTCCAAAGATGACGACGATGACGACTACGAATATGCCACGCATATGCCATTCGAGTTTCGAGAAAATATGCTCTCAATGACATCTGAGCTAGTAAATAACGGTTCGGGGCTATCTATCCCTCAATCCGTTGGGTGTAAGAAGTCGCAGATAATGCCGACATATTAATTAATTCCTATACTGAAAGTCCAGGGAGGAATCCAACCTCAGCAGACTCACCTACTTTTTACAAAATGTTATGATGCTAGTCTAACGGCAACCCTGCTACACACGACTTCAAAGTTTATACTGACACCCCCCACCAGCCGTTAGGTCATAAAGTAGGTGAAAACCTTGCGCAAGCACAAGGGACCATCTGCGTCAAGTATAACGCCAGATCAGGACGCGCCGAAGCGCATTCTTCATCCGGAACTCTTAAGACTAGTGTCTCGAGCGAGTTGCTCCGTGGACACGTATAGTCCAATACTTAATATCCAGATTAAAATATCTGGATATTAAGTATTGGACGGAGCTGTAAGCTCGCTCACTTCTCATTGCACTAGAGTACCACTCGCAGTTTCCACTGCTCGTCTAACGACAGTCAAAAGAAAAAAAACAAGTACCTACGTTAACACACGAAGTGTTGTTGTAACATAAACTGGTGCGTACGCGTAGCCGCCCGCCGGTAACCTGACACGGGTTCGACGGCTGAAGCCTCACGGGGCACGTCGACGACTGGCCGAAGCTCCCTCCATACTTATAGGTGACTACCTAGACAGATATTTAAATTATAACATTTTCAGTCCAGTTCTTTCAACTGTGAGGGTACTAACTTCACAGTGACGGAATACCGCTTAAAAGGGTAAATCACAAAACTACTTTTCTTTTTTGAGAGAATTTGCTGATTGCATCAGATTGCATTTTCAGCTTCACCGGGCTTTTTTGGGGGCGGCGAGAAACTTAAAAGGTTCCTCAAGCCGTGTGAAACGAAACACCTTCCGAGGATTTCTAGAGGGAACGGCATCACGCACTAGTGCGTGTCCCCGTGCCCTACTAGATTCTCCGAAGGGTTGGGATCGGATCGGGGAGCGGAACAACCCGATGTCGCCTCTATAGGCTCGGACCTCGGCTCGGGTTGACCCGAGTTGTGGAGGTGGAGAGAAACGCCCAGGTACATGTCTGTACCTGGTATAGAGCACGTGTGAACCGGCTCATCGTACCCTCGTTCTACAAGTACGGTGTCTTGGGCCTAAACTAGTGTGCATGTTTAGTGTGTTCTGTAAATGTGTAGTGGCATTTAGAGGATCGGGCGGGAGGCAAACTACTAAAAGAATTGAACGAGTCTTCTGGGGTCTCTGTAGCTCAGCGATCATTGGATCTGTTATCCAAAGGTCGTGGATTCGATTCCCACTAGAACTTCCTGAGACTGCTTGATTTTTTCTAGTATTTTATCTTGTAATTATACAATGTTAGTCGGAAGGGGGGTACTAAGCCGAAAGGAGGGTAAAGTATCCATGACAGTGATTGTTGATTGAGAGTAACAGATGAACATTGGCTTTTTTTTTCTTTTTTTTTAAATAATATTTGATTGGTCTACAAAAATCTAGTAGGCTACGGTTTTGACGTAGGTTCTCAGTAAATAGGTTTACCTCTAATTTCAATGTACGGGCATTGTAAAGAGTCGAGTTTTCTCTCCTTATTATTGGACTAATGTATCCAATAATATTAACTTATAATTTGTTTTTTTTTGTGACTGCCAGGGCTACCACAGCGTAATTTCTTTTGAAATCTTAAAAAAGCTGTTAATCTAAAATTATCCATTTTTACGGAAAAGTTCTTAGACAAAAGTTATTCACTATCATGTATACTTTACCCTCCTTACGGCTTAGTACCCCCGTTCCGTTTTCATCGATGAAATTTTGTTTTAAACTATAAAAAACCTAGTTGTCTAATATATTATTTTAAAGTAAGCTTTCCGTACCCTGTGTGGTGCCGGGGATAAAGAATTGCACCACCCCATCTCTTCCCGTGGGTGTCGTAAAAGCCGACTAAGGGACCATTCCAGAGGATGGGCAGCAGCATCTCTCTGAGGTTACCCTCAACCTACTGCGATCGCCAACCCGCCTGCCAAGCGTGGCGATTACGGCAAATACCCCTCATATCCTTGGGGGAGGCCTTTGTCCAGCAGTGGACGTCTTTTGGCTGAGATGATGAAGCTTTCCGTGCAATAAAAATCGAATCGATGAAACTGATAATTAAAACAATTTGTAACAAACTGTGAGAAGATTTTGTTTTGTTATATTTAAAATGATAATAAAAGATGTCTAAGTAAAATAAAAAAAAATATTTATGACATTTTAAACTGTTTTTTATTATAAGTACTAAGTTTCATAAAAACCTGTTGACATGTTGGGTTCTGGGCTCCAAAATCCGGGGTTTTCACGCGTCTTGGCCTGGTTGCCAAATTTTAGAGATGGCAACCCTAAGCTAGAAGGTCAATCCTGTTGTGAATATTGATAGTCATAAAAATACGTAAAACGCTAATAAACCAGCAAGGAAAAAGGAAGAAGGAGTAGACATTAGTTCTTACGTAAAACTAGGTACTTTTCGGGCATGGCAACATTTTAAACCAAACAATATTTACTACAGCAAACAGTAATATAATTGTGAATATCTCATTGACTTATATGATGAAATAAAACAATTAAAAAATTCAAATATCATAATTGAAATCGCGCCAAAAATAAAAAAACACATACATACCTATAGATATTTGTCTCCAACAAACTCTGTTGGAGTTCTTTTGAAATTAGCCGTTTAGATGAACGCTAAATTTGTGCCTCCGACGTACACAACCATAACTATACGGCGAACGCAAACTTTACTTGTACCATGGTAGATATTCTCGGGAAAATGTATTTTTATTTTACTGTTGCAACACTGGCGTGGTAACACACGACTCAGTATCAATCGAAACACAACCTTATGTACTGTAACTAGAGTTAAATTTCGAATGTGACATTTGACTCTTACCAACATTTGAATTTCGAACACTCCAGTCGGAACGTACGCAGTAACGCTCGCAGCTGTATATAGTGACCCATCGCTGTCTCTGTCACACCGATACTGCTCGGGGTTAGTGCCGTCTCGCTCGGGTGCGGAGTTAAGCCGCTTATCTCGGGCCCGCACGCCGCGCCCCGCGCCTCCCCGGCTGCTGCGTGTAACCGGCCTATTCTGCAAGTTGTTGTTATTTTGATTCTTTTTTTAAAATGTGTAGTTCGAACAAAGTTCTCGATTCAAAGACAAACTATTAGAAATAAAGAAAAAACATTAATACACAGACATGAGACAAAAGGAAATACAAGGATAACATAACAAAAAACGTTTGACTGTCTCATGACTGGCTTCGTCAAAATAGGCGGCCAATTCAGCATATTTACGTCAGATTTATGAAACCTAACGCTCGCTGGTATAAGAATGTAAGTACCTATCAGATTTTTACCTTCATTTAGGACAAAATACAAAAAAAATGTAAAAGTGTTACTTATCTTTTGAATTACCTATTTTTTTTTTGACAACGCGTTGTAGGTAGTTATGATCTCGATTTCTAAAGAGATTATTGAGAGACCACTAAAGTACGAAACGTATAAACGGAGAGATTTGAGGAAGACTTTTGCCCAGCAATGGGACGAAATACATAAATTAAATATAATTGTGTTTAAATATTATATTTAATAAATAACACTAAGTAACCTGCAGTCTAACAAGCGGTTGCCCCTTGTTCTCATTTGATTAAAAACTAAACCTTGTTTACCGTGTCTACGAATACACTTTCAGATCGACAAAATCAGAAGAGTAAAAAAAATATACAATAGATACGCGTGCAGACAAATTGAAACCTCCTATTTTGAAATCGGATGATAAAAAAAGTGTCTAATAACAAAACACGCGTTTAAAAATAAGTACCTAAAGATTTTGACAAAACCTACACGTATCTCTAACACGATGTCTTACACAAAACTACACACTTATTTTTTTATTTAAGTATTTTAATTTAGAATCATAATATAACATATACACAGTAATTAAACATAACCTAACTACATTAAAGAAAAAATAAAGAAAAACAAAATTATGATAACTAAACACAAAATAAAACCTATAAATAAAAAATGTCCTCCAGCTGTAGGTTCATGGGAACGGTTCCAAGAATGCTGGCAACATTACCTCTTTGGATTGCCAAGCTAATACATTGGCAGAGGTAGCTGCCAGCCTTTACCCACACTTAAACTTAAAAAAATCAAATTCAAAAACAAACGGTATTTGACAACACCCAACTTTGTATAAAACAGAATATGCTACCCCGGCATCTCAGAGCCGTTGTATATTACAAGAGGTAGACACTCCCCCACCCCTCCAACCTATATATCTATATACCTACCTAGCCAGCTAAACAACTATGTGCCGCGAAGCCTCACTGAATTTCAAAGGCCTATCTTGTGTTTGACAAGAAAATATACCGACGATATTTCAGTTGGAACTACTTGATGTTAAAAAGTCTATTGCCTCTTGTCATATTCTTAAGCACTTTCGATTTAGCTTGACAAGAGTTTATTGCATTTTTTTTTAATATACTGCTCTTTATATAACTCATTATTAATATTTTTTATTTAGGTATCACCATTTTCCTTTATTGAACATAGAAGACACGTTACACGCGAAACATATTAAAAAGATTAACTTAGGAAAAAGAGATCTCTTCTAGCCAATTCAAAGTCAGCCTACAATCGTCTCACTGCTGGGGTCAGACCTTCCCCTAATTTTTATATCGTTAATATTTATAAGTATTATGTAACGAATCCCAGTGTTTCGCAAGGCTAGTAAACCGATGGTCCCGCCTGTATAGCAGTCGTTAACACCCAACAATCCGCGCTGGGCCCGCGTGGTGGTTTACGGCCCGTTTTCCCTATCCATCCTTAGGGAAGACTTGCCACAGCAGTGTGCAAATAAAATGAACTGATGATGATGATGATGATGTAACGAATTAGTATAAGTATTAACATTTTAAGTATAGCAACATTAAAGGTACTTTTTATACTGATTTCCATTTCTCATAGAACATCATCGATCTATGAACATCCCACAGCTGAACTCAAGCTTTCCCACATAGGTTTGACATGTCCGGATTTTCAAGGCCATGTTCGATCAAACTTAGGCATCTATCTATACAGAGGAAGAAGAATGAAAGGATGGGGTTGCACAAAAGATCCCGATGGGTCGAAGTGTTACTGCGAGAAGGAAACATCAGCAGGCCCCCCTAAGATAAGATAAGATGAGATAAGATAAGATAAAATAAGATAAGACAAGATAAGATAAAGTGGTCTCTATTAATTTTTTACTAAAGACTAAAATCAGTTTTTTTTTTTTGGCCTCAGACGGCCTTTTCAGCTTCACCTGGCTTTTTTGGGGGTGACGAGAAACTTAAAGCACGTTCCTCAAGCCGTTTAAAACGAATCACCTTCGAAGGTTTTCTAGAGGGAACGGCATCACGCACTAGAGCGTGTCCCCGTGCCCTACTAGATTCTCCGAGGGGTTCTGATCGGATCGGACTAAAACCAGTTGCTGAAATTTATTCATCATGATTCATGTCGATCATTGGATCCTGTCGAGAACTGGTGCTACTCTTTGACTATATACAAAGGTGCTACTATGCTAGTTATGGCGCGTAAAATTAAGAAAAAGGATTTAAACAGTTAGAGCCTAGCTCTTATTAATACCTTTTTGAAAATACCAATAAATACCGTCAAGTGAGCATCGGGCGCAAACAACAGTGTAAAGAGCCTTCTGTATCATGCCCCATTTTAATAAAACTACCCACATGCGGCCACTCGAACGCCAGCCATACTAATTCAAACAAATGTTATACCACTTGCGCACCGATATTGAGGTTTCCGCGAGCGAAGCGAAGTGACGCGGAAAGGCGGGAATGCTTAAAAACTTTTTTAAATTGGAATGAGTTCGTATATATTTTTTTTTTTAGTTTATGGTTTCTTTTGCAAGATTTCTACATTAAATTAATGTTACGGCAAAATGGACTGTAATATGAATTCAATTATAACGCATTATTCATTGTGTTATATTATAATTTAATTCAAATTATTTTGAAAACTCAACCATAGCAGCATACGCATACAATACCGATACAAACTCAAAAGATAATTTGCTTATCTAACAGTGTCATTTATATCATCTAAGAAAAAGAAAATTTTAAATAGTAATCAAAGAAAAAAAAGAACGACCTCCAAAGCTAGCGTACCTATTTGATTGATCCCTCTATAATGATTTTTTATATTTATTATATTAAATTAATATAACGTATTCTTATTACTTAACATCAGGTGAGGTGTGGTCAAATGCCTGCCTATAACAAATAAAAAAATGGGTGAAAGAATAATCTTTTCGTTGCCTTTCTTATTACTCTTAAAAACGTGTTTTTTTGCACGGAAATTGTTAGTGGGTCCGAACTTCGAAGTATCGCCATGGATAATGATTATACTGGACATCACAATATTAATCACTTGCATTTAAAATAATATAGCATGATCGAAGCTTTGTATCTGTGTTAATTGAATACTTTCTTTTTAAATCCAAAATCAAGACAGCTATCGTTTCAACGCCGCAAATCGAACCCATCAAAGTAATAGAAAACTCATAAGCGTCAGATGTATTAGTTGAATGAATAATAAATCCGTGCCACAGACAATAGAGGCATTAGCTGCACCATAGACAAGGAGCGATTCACGAGGGGCGGGGGTTCGGTAACAGAATCCACGTCAACTCTATTATTTATGGATTCTTTAACATGTAAGGGCCATCGAGGGTTTGCGTTGAACGCAAATATATCAGACATTTGGCGAATGGAAGTGTGTTTCTTATGCCTCGCCGCATACTGAGGGGTTCTGGCAAAGTAATTTGGGGTTGCGATATTGCGGACTTTATAGTTAATACTTTTTGGGAGGTAAAATTACCTACTGGCTGGATAATTTAAAAAAATCTTCATAATGATCGCGGTTTTTTTTTCTTTCGATACAAACAAGCCACGATGGCCTAATTGGTAGGTTACATGGTTACATGGCCTGGGCCACATACAAAATTTAAGTAAGTACATTAGTTTAAAAAAGGTTTAATTAAATGTTTAAAATTTAAATTATTTTAAAGTCCATTCCAGAGGATGGGCAGCAGCATCTCTTTGAGATTGTTCTCACCTTCGCCAACCCGCCTGCCATCTGCCTGGCCCGCGCCTGCCTGATTGAATCCGAAATAAGGATTTTTTTGGTGAGAGGTTGCTTATATGCTCAGGCAATTTTCAGCGTCACCAGACTTTTTTGGGGGCGGCTAGAAACTTAAAGGGTTCCTCAAGTCGTGTGAAGTGTCAGAGGTTTTCTATAGGGAACGGCAACACGTACTAGTGCGTTTCCCCTTATCTACTAGATTCTGAAGGGTTCGGATCGTATCGGCTATAACGAGGAAATCAGTAGGAGAACGAAGGTTATCGACATAGCCTAAAGAGTTGCTAAGCTTAAGTGGCAGTGGGCAGGACACCACATCGCTCGTAGGACTGATGGCCGCTGGGGCGGAACAGTCCTCGAGTGGCGACCGCGCACTGGAAGACGCAGTGTAGGTAGGCCTCCAACAAGGTGGACCGACGATCTGGTAAAGGTCGCGGGTAGCCGCTGGATGTGAGGACAAAACCGGTCAATGTAGAGATCCTTGGAGGAGGCCTTTGTCTGGACAACTGCTGCTTTCCACTGCTGGCAGTGGACGTCTTTTGGCTGAGATGAAAGTATGAAGAGATGAATGAAAAAATAACGATATAAATTGGGAACTAAAATTTTCTTCCAATTTCGTTACTCACTTAAATTTAAAATGGCTGATTGAATACAACCAAAATGGCCACCGTAAACGCATTCACTTAAATACCAAAGACAAGGAAATGGATCAAAGACGATAAGAGCTCGGTGCGAACTCGAGCGGGCATAATGTAATAAATTCGACCCTACCAATAGGGTTGGCAGTCTCAAACTTTAAAAAAATACCAATTTCATAAACTTCCTTTTTACGGTGTTTTACTTGACATTTCGACCGAGTTGCACCGGCCATTGTTGCAAGGTTTGTACTTTGTTCGTGTATTTTATTTATTTGACATGAGCCACATATATATTGTTTCAGTAGGTACGTATTAAATATTTTAATGTCAAATATTAAACAGGAGTTCTATTGAAATGAAACTAATTTTACGGATCTACTCGCGTTTATTTTACACATTAGGTTTAAATATGTTTATAATGACGTTTCGAACTCATAGCATAGAATTGGAGTTTTATGCTATGAATAATTTAAAAGACAAAAATATTATTAAAACGTCATTAACAAAGTGTGGTAAATTCTTGAATTCATTTTAGGAAATATTGTTGCTAGCATATGAATTTCATTTTCCATAAAAATAATCATAAACAAAAATCTAACATCCGTGATCATCTACCACCAAAACCGCGTACAGCCCTAGCTAAATTAATAAACTCTCAAACGTACAGCCCTACGTTTGTGTGTAACGCGCCGAAAAATTAAGTCGCTACGGAAAGGTCTTTTTGAAATTCACGAAATTCAATTTCTTATAACGATCACCATAAATCAAGCCTTCCACTACTGGGGAAGTAGCGCTTGATGTCAATACTTCAATGACGTAGTCATCTTAATAGATCTTTATTTTGTTTTTACTTATTCTTGTTAGGTTAAATCTTAAACATCTGGCTTCCGCCTACTTCGCTTGCGCGAAACTAAAGTATGTCAGAAAGTCACTCCCATAGCTATTAATGAGATGTTTTCCAGATTAAAAGTGTCTAAATTTCTACACCGTTTGAGAACGGTAGAATATAAGGCCTTTATATAAGTGCTTATTTACCATTTTCTAAGAAATAAATTAATTAATTTGAATTTGAATTCGTCCTGTATATTTTTATTGACTACATAATGGGTAAACGTCTTGATCTTTTCATTATCTCACTCACACTCAATCGTCTCACTGATAACTTTTGTTACTGTAACTGTAATTACTTATGTTAAGTGAGGATAAGGCCGGGTGGAAGCGTACCACCCGGAATCGTCAACTACTAAGGGACTATCTATCCTTTTTTATAACTGCTTTGACTGTGGGAATATTCGCTCGTCTCTAAACGATCGCTTAGATGATCTGATACTCATCAATTGTAGCGATAACTTGATTTCTGATGGAGGTCTTTGCCCAGCAGTGGGACAGCAGGTAAAAAGCAAGTAATCAAATAATATTTGCTTACTTGCTTTCAAGTAGGTAATGTAGGTAAGTACAATACACTACAGGTACAATCACGAGCAAAAATATGTAAACAATTGTAGCTCTTAAAACAATGGAATAAGAGTCAAAGTGTATACATTTACTGTACCTAATGCCGATCGCTGTAAGTCCCCGCACCAAAAACAAGAGAGAGGCAAATTAAAAACTCCCCGTGTCACCGAAAAACTCCGCTTATTTTGCAATTCTCGAGCGATTTATCGAATCAAATCGTAAAATACTTTGATGTGGCTGGATATTGAGCGAATCGGGAAATATTCGATTACGCGCAACGAAACTCGACTTTTCAATTTGTCGGCCGGCCCCTTTTTATCTTTTTGTGCGAAAGAAATTTTGTTGGTGTAAGCACGAACGGAATTAGGTGGCGGATAGCGATTGGGATCTCACTGCTAATACTCATCATTATTGTAAGTAAAGTCATATTTTCTTACATTTACGGTAAAGTAAATCGACTAAAAACAGGATACTTAGTGGCTGTGGATAATTTAAAAAAAATTTATTCAAAATCATTTATTCAGTTTAGGCTGCAAATAGCTCTTATGAACGTCATTATCCCATCGGTTCGTAAGTGTACTCTGGGCGGGAGATCTTGTACTGAGAAGAACCGGCTAGAAACTCAGCCACTGCTTCTTGTCTTTAGCAACGATTGGAGTATTGAACACAGACCACATGCAAAGAGAATTTAATCATTAACCTGCCGCCTAACCGATCGCTTTGACTACGCGTATAGTTTATGACGTCATCTTGCCACCTCGTACCGCCTATGAAAGCAATATCAAACTGCTTCCTAGATGTCATCCAGTAACATTTAGGTCTATTCAAACCTGAGCGGTATTCGCTGTTGCTGTGGGTAGAGAAAACCAAGTGGGTATGCGGTAATATTACTGTTCACACCTAAGTGAATTTCGCTATCCTTGTGGGTAGAATACCACGGGGTATTCGAGTTTCGCTCAAGAATGTAAGAAGTTTTCGCCATTTAGTCACTTCTATAACTAACTATAATACCTGAGCGAAACCCGCGCGGTATGCACTTCTACCCAAAGCGGCAGCGAATACCGCTCAGGTCGCTCTAGCCGCGGAACTTGATACTAAATACCTGAGCGAAACCCGCGCGGTATATACCTTTACCCACAGCGGCAGCGAATACCGCTCAGGTTTGAATAGGCCTTTTCTATGGAATTTTATATTATTTTTTAGTGACGAAAACTGATGTCTAACACTGTGGTGCCACTACAATACCTAACTACCATCATTGAAATCAAATCATCGCTACAATTAATGGGTGTTGGCTTTATCACCATTATCCACGCTTGCCAGATGAGGGTTGGTTGGTTGCGTTACAGGGACATAAATGGTTACTAGGTAATAAGTATATACCAATAAAATTTGGTAGATCTAAAACAAACTAATGCTATTATTACAAAAGCAAAGAAAAATTATGAGAAAGTCAAATAAAAGTTTACCAAAAAGTTTTATAGACAAATATTTGAATTGAGAAGCGTTAAAAAACAATTGCAGGTTAGTACTTCCGGTTTGTTCCACTTGACGTCGGCTGATTACCCGCCAATCCTCTTGATTCATTCGATTTTGGAACGCCACCATTTCGGCCACGTGCGCAGCGCAAATAGCCGGCATAAAGCGGGTGATGCCAAGTATTTTAAATGTAATACTGCTATGGATAGGGTGGATTATGTTTTGGAAGTATTTTTTAAAGCGTAGCTGTATTTATTAGCTATTGTATTTTACCTTGGTAAACTTTTAATACTTCCTTTTAGTCTAAAGATTATCATTTTCAAGTATTTTGTCAGAAAAGAATGACGTTAACTATTTGATTAACATATTTTTCACTTGCAAATAAAACTAAAGTTACTTAATTGTGTTTAAGGTCCTGAATGGGTAGTAGGTTAAAGATGTATGGACGATTCAAAAGCACTTTTCTTAAGAATATTTGAAAAAAAAAAATTGACTTTGACTTTGACTTGAATGATAACGGTAATTACCTACCTAGATAAACCAAATTGTCAATAATACAAAATTTATTATATTTCATAGAAAGTGTTTATATATTAAAAACTCAAACTATTCCCGCCAATTCGAATAGAGGAAACGACAACGTAATTGGAGCACTCAATTTGCGGCACTTTGCCGCCGCGTGTCGTCGCGTGCCAGCGCGCGCCAATTGTCTATGGTTAGGGCTGGAACAAATTGTGCATGAGACATGGTATACAAATTTTTTGGTCGATTTACCTTTAAGTTAAAATAATTATGTAATAATGAACTACAATACAATTGAACTTTGTTACTATAAAATCAAGTGTAACATTTATTACAGCTGTAGAACCTTAAAGCGGATGGGTGCCCAAAAATTTATCATTTTGAGCTCCCCCGTGCTTCGTAAGGCACATAAAACCGCCAGCGGTTTTATGGTTTTATGTGGTCCCGCAGCTATATTACCGAAAGAAGCAATGATAGCTCGCTTAGTGCATTTGCGATTAAAATGTATGTATTAATTCACATACATTGAGCGATTTGTGTCTGTAATACCATTTTATCAACCGCAACTAGAGCAGTCACGTTGCAAATGTACAGACGCCTGCACTTCGATCTATCCAAAACTGTCAAATCTCTTCAATACATTTTCAACCTTAAAAGTCAGTCAGAAAGATCAAAGTCTATTGAGAAAATTTGACAGTTTGTGGTAGGTTGATGTGCAGGCGTCTGTACAATTAACAACTGGTTGCTTTTTTCGGTAATAGGCTAGCCGGCTGCATTAGCAGTTGTTATCAACCAGCCATGGTTTATGGCCCGCCTGCTGATGGGCCACGAGCCTTCCCTATAGATGGATAGGGTCCATCAATAGGAAAGCTTGTGACTAAGCGGTGGAGACATACAATGAGCTGATTATGTGATGTGATGTTATAATATAAAAAATCTTATGGCTGTCACTAAGTATTTATAATATAGTAATAGTAGTATTATAATATTATAGTGTCATCTTAAAATTAATAAATAACATCAAATATTTACTGGCAGCCCTGTGCAGCCTCGTTCCATATCTATGGTATTAATCGAGTATTTTGTCTATGGTACCCTTTGAATAGCAAAACAATGGCCGCTGCGCCCGCTGCCCGCTGTTCGCCACACGCCGATTGAGATATTAAAAATTCTTAATCGAGACGTTGCAGATTAATTTTGCGTGTATTAGGTTCATCAAACGTATGTACCTATTATTGAAGGTATTATAGTAACTGGATATTTTAGTTCCTGAAATATAAGGAAGGCATACTTACTTAGGTTTACTTACATCAACATTAATATTCTACACACTACTACAGTAGGCTGAATATAGCATACGCCCATAACGCATACATTAAAAATAAATTAAGGCCATACTAAACCCGTGGTACACAAATAAAACATTACATTTCATTTTATCGTTCTTCTGAGGACCCTTAATTACTGTGAAATTGTTATTTTGTACATTCACGATACTTTTATATCGGTACTGATTATTATTAACTTAATTTCTGCTTCGCTGCTTACAATGAAGACGAAATCGCCGGAAGAGATTTACTCTTTCCAGAAATATTGATAACAATAAAGCGATCGAGACATACGTGGATGTCTAAGAATAGATTTTTAGCATACATAATGGTGTATAAAAAATTGGCAGGCTCCGTTGACGCAAAGCTGGGTGTCTGATAAAAAATACTCCGTGGAGGAGAGAGGCAAGCGCGAAACTGTTCGATAAGTATGGTTCTGGATAAAAACTTTACTGTGATAGGATTCGAAGTCTAATAGAAATTAAAAATATAATATCTATTGAAATGAAACAACTTTTACGGATCTACTCGCAATTATTTTGCACATTGAGACATTGGTCACAGGGAGACTTCCTTAGTCTCCCTGTGACCACGGACCCTGCAAAGGGTTCGAAACGTCAGGAAAAACAATAATGTGCAAAATAAACGCGAGTATATAGATCCGTAAAAGTTGTTTCATTTCAATGTGTAGTGTTCGCGTAAACTTTAGAAAACAATATATAATATCTATGTTATTGTGAGAGTGTTGAAAAAAACTTAACTACACAAGAGGGATTTGAATTCACAGTCCACACCCTCTGACTAACCAGGGGCCCGACCGCCTAACCGATCGCTCGACTTCGTGTGTGGTTTATGACGTCATCTTGTCGTCTCGTACCGCCTATGAAAGCAATATCGAAAGCTATAGCTCTTAGGTTTTCATATTGCTTTCATTCTGCGGTGCGAGATGGCAACATGACGTCATAAACTATACGCGTAGTCAAAGCGATCGGTCAGGCGGTCGGGGGGCAGGTCGATGCACTTTCAATTAATGTTTTGGTGGCTCTGTCCAACCCATGGCCCATGTAAATTTATCAACACTTTTTTAAACACAAATGTTGAAAAGTTTCCACGTGCAGGATTTGAACCTGCACCCTTCTGACATACCGGGTCAGGTGCTCTCCCAATTGAGCTATCGTAGTTCTAACCAGCCCGCCGAAATTATTTAACACGATAGCTCAATTGGGAGAGCACCTGACCCGGTATGTCAGAAGGGTGTAGATTCAAATCCTGTTCGTGGAAATTTTTTCAACATTTGTGTTTTTGCAATTTGTTCGCAACAAAATTTGATAAATACCACAGACCCTCAGGGTGCGCCGAGCTGTAGGTGAGTGTGACGGAGGCCTGCCCATACTATTTTTAAGATTATGTGTAACAATTTTTTGTTTATATCTGTGTGTAAGCAATGAAGTACCTATATATCTATCTATCTACGTCTTCAACATATATATACAATATTTTTACAAAAATTTTAAAATATGAATCTAAAATATGAATGAAATATGAATATGAAAATATGAACCGGCAAAATCATGACTAGATTTAAAATCATCATCATCATCACCAGCTCATATATGTCCCCACTGCTGGGGCACGAGCCTTCCCTATGGATGGAATAGGGAGAATGGACCCTAAACCACCACGCGGCGGATTGGTGGTTGTTAACGGCTGCTAATGCAGCCGGGACCAACGGCTTTACGTGCCTTCGCACGGAGGAGCTCGAGGTAATAAATAATTGGTCACCCATCCGAATACCGGCCTTTGCGAAAGTTGCTTAACCTCAACATTCGCAGACCGGGCGCTTTAACCACTGCACCACCATCGAGCACAACTACTTAAATAATATAATTACGTAGGTAATTATGCTAGGGCACTTCTAGCGGTAGAACATTGCAGTAATATCCCCTATTGATATCACCACCGTCGCGTTCGCGGATCGCTAAAAAGCAGAATCGAAGGATTAAAGTCCACGCTCCATTGCCGATTATAATTTTCGCTTGGGAAGAATCACCGCCTATATTTTTTCTTCTCTCTTTATATTATTTTTATCGCCGGCCAGGTGCCAGTAAAATACTTTGTAATTGGTACTCTTTTGACTCGACCTTAAGCAATGCGTGCAACCCTTAAAAAAGTTTAAGAAGAATATTTTGTCTATGTTATAGAACAGCGGGGAGTCTACTCTGAGCGAACTCAAACTCAAAGAATTGTCTTCTTATATTGCAACCTTAGAGCATTAAACCACTCTAAGATTGCAACGTCTCATTGTATGATGTATAATAATAATAATAAGTATAATAATAAGTATAAGGAGGAGGTTCCTCACTCTGCAGCCCTGACCACCGGTAGTTTGGGCCCTGCCTCGCTGCTGGCGGTACTCTAGGATTAGGTTTTTATAATGTTTTATTGCTTTTATATTAAAATATTGTAAAAATCTAGTTTTAAGGAAAAAAATAAATAAAGAGTATAATAATAATAAGTATACCGGACAAATCTCCGTGATTTATGGTTTGCTTTATAATTTAATTTCATTGTTATATTATTAAATAAATAAAATAAAAAATAAAATAAAAAGTGCAAAGGGCTCAAATGAAATAATTAGTACTAATTATTATAAACACATGTAATTAAATTTATTACCTTTTTTATTATCTAAGACTGTCGCCATGATACATAAATTGTTTCCAATAATTAGAGATTAGATTGTAGCCAGTTTTTATAGTTAAGTATTTCGAGTGAAGTGACTTTTGACCTTATCGTCACTTAATATCAGGTTATAAGGTCAAGTGATTACCTTATGAGAAGTAAATAAGAAGTAAAAGTAACGTTAACGTTTATGTAGGTATGTAGTATATCTAAAGAAGTCAAATTATAATCCGGAAAAAAGGCACCGGCAAATGTTTCAAAAAAATGTTACTAGAAACTGATCAAAATATAATTCAATAAATCACCAAATAGTTTTATAGCTACTCAATATTAAAGAATATTTAAAATAGTTTCCTTTAAAACGCTCAGTCAGGAAGAACATCCGTTGCATTGTGCTAGAACACATAAAACGCTGCAATCTTATTAATCCATGAAATCCGTAACAAATTCCATAAAAAAAGGCTCAATAAATATTTCAGCTCTATAAAAAACACAAAGGTGACCTTCCGATCGGCCAGGAAACTCAAAAAATAACAAAAACATAACCCCATAACTCACAATTAAAAGGCTACTGGTCATGCCCGAATATAGATAATAAATTTCTACCTTAAAAAGGGCTCAGTGAAAAGAGCAGGATACTGGCACAAAAGCAGAGACTGGCTCGAGCGCGAAAGAAAAAAATAAACTTGTTTATGGTCATTTTGCCGCCAACGCTCGCATTCGGAATTTAAACTAAAAGTAATAGCAATTTCAGTCGGCTTAACTAGATTTTGAGCTTAGCGTAGGGCTTTTCACAGTTTTAACTTTCGATAAACATGTTGACATTTTCAGGTGTAATCATTATTTGTTTGTTTTTAAACTCCAAAATTAGCTTTAAAATATTAGGTCTAGTTAATATTTCGAACAGGCTGATACTGAAAATGACACTTGACAAATAACAACATTTTAAATTAAAATGAAAGATTAGACAAATGACTGTGCGCTACCTGATGTTCGCCTTCTTACCTATAAGGGTAGTCCAGATGCGAAAACAGCCAGTGAAACAGGATTTTGCCTCACTTACTTACTTAACTCAACATTACTCGAGTCTTCATCAAGTCTAGCATGAGAAAATTAGTATTTTCCAAGTGTTGTCTAGATTTTTTTTCTTATTAAGCTAAAAAATACAAATTTACCCCGTAGCGACCGTTAGTCAGGCACCGACTTCGGGATAGGCTAGGAAATAACCTGTATCTCGTTCGAATGATAAGAAGGCAACGCGACAGACGCATAGGACATTCTTAAAATTGCTTACACTAGCTTACTTTCTAACTTAGACTAAACGCAATAATGGTTTCTAGCTAGTCTAGTATCTTAGATTAAAAAATACATCTAGTGTACGAACACGCTCGACATTGTTATATTTTATCTGACACTAGCAATAACGTTACTTGAAAGATTTGTATATTTTATTATGTAGTACAATAAACACACTCCACGGTGACGGTCGTCTTAGTAAACCTCCTTGTCCCGTGCAACATAAACTGCGTAAATTACGTAAATATTTAACCAACATTCTTTAACTAAACTGCAATAACCTACCAACCTTAACAACTATCTACTTACCTTGTAAATGCTACCGCGTTTACATCTAGTCGTTTTTCATGTGCTGTTTTCAGTTCTACTGATATCCGATATTGCGGACCAATTGCATACCTATCGGATAATTAAAACAAATCTACATAGCTATATGGTAAATAGCGAGGGCAAATTAAACCTAGACATTTGACCATTTTAAACCATTTTCATAATTGAACTTATTGTATTTCATGATTTAATAGCTTCGCTGACCAATCTAGGTATGTGGTAATGCTGTTGACATAATCTGGGGATTATAGATCTCGATGCGGTGAATAAGACTCGATTTCAACAGTCCTAAATGTCCTAATAGAAATGTTTTATATTAGTGGCCGTGAAGGCCTTTATAAAGCTTTATTCAAGTTAATTACGAACTACGAAAAGTTTATGATCGCATAAATTCAGTTATATTACTTTTTTCATTTCTTTTTCTTTTTTCCGAGGAGTAGATGGCGCAGCGCAGTGTTTAACGAGCCCGGTGCCTGCGCTTTCGCAAAAGCCGGTCATCGGATGACGGACAAAAAATTTATGATCTGGAGCGCCTCCGTGCTTCGGAAAGCACGTAAAGCCGTTGGTCCCGGCTGCATAAGCAGCAGTTAACTACCACCAACTGGGCCCACGTGGTGGTTTACGGCTTGTTCTCCCTGTCCATCCATAGGGTGATGTAAATTTTTGTAATGTTGTCTACTACATGGCATCTTTTAGGTTGCGTCGCGAAGAACATATTCTTACCATTGCATTTAACGTACTGTATATCCTCGTACTCCTTACCTCAAGGAGTGTTTCCGATTTCTCGGGGTGGATCGCAACCGGGATCTCAGGTCAAATACAGATAATGTCCTAAAGCCTCCTTTTACTCGATCTTTTATATTTTAAGGACTCTTTTACAGTCAAAGCTACGTTCCTTTGGAACCGACTTTCGCCTGAAATCCGTCATTCTAAATCACACCTTTAAATCAAAACTGCACAAGAATTTATTTTTTTAATGTCTATATTATATAAGTATGTATATTTTATTTAAGTATTTATTAAATGTTAGCGCACTTCCTCTATCTCTTTCTTGGATTCTCTAACCAAAGGCTGTATGGAAGAGATCGCTTGTAGCGATAATACCGCCTTTGCCCATATACTAGCTTTAAGTTTTTGTTTAACTGTTGTTTTCCTTTTGTTTCCATTTGTGTGTGAGCAATAAAGAGTTTATCTATCTCTATCTATCTACCTATATTTTTTATGTATACGACATATAGGTATATGGCGTAGTGGCTTTCGTGTTCTGTACTTCCTACAACAAAATTGTGGTCCTTTAAACGAGGTGTAAAAAAGCAACTTGCGGGTCGACAAGTTAAGAACGCCTATAGTCTGGCAAAATACTGTTCCACCACTTTCGGATCTAGATTCCTTAACATTAGGAAGAGCGGAAACATTTGCTTATTCAAAGATTAGAAAAAAAAGAGAGATGCGTAAAGGATGTCAAAACATCCGCATTAAGGAAAATGATGGTAGTCGAAAAATCAGTTTAAATCGACAAAAAATCTACCCTCATAATAAGTTATTCAGTAAATCTAGTTTAAGTATGCCCTAATACAAGGATGGGGAAATGGCGACAAGATTCAATCTGGCCCGCGATTGTTACCCGCCATCTAATTATAATTAAATAAATAATAGATTTTTTAGAGGAGGTCGATGGCGCAGTAGTTAACGTGCCCGGTCTGCGAGTGCTGAGGTTAAGCAACGTTCGCAAAAGACGGTCATCGGATGGGTGACCAAAAATGTATCATCTCGAGCTCCTCCATGCTTTGGAAGGCACGTATAGCCGTTGGTCCCGTAGCGGTCATTAACAACCACCAATCCACACTGAGCCTGCTTGGTAACCACCAAGTATGGCCCGTACTTCCATCCATAAGGAAGGCTCGCGATGATACAATTTTGGTCACCCATCCCAATGATGAAATATTTTATTATAGGAACTTGATTATGGTTGTTTTCTATTTGTCTCAGAATAAATGCTCCTTGGCCCGCAGAAATGTTATAATTATTAAATATGGCCCCATCTCTAAATCTATTTCCCCATCCCTGCTCTGATACTTGGGTCGACCGATCGGTCGGCGACCGCTTGGTCGCCCCAGGTACCGCTGGAGCGATATGGTGGAAGCTGACCTGCTCGACCTTGGAGCCGTCAACTGGCAAGACATTGCAACGGACAGGGGAAAGTGACGAGTCCTCGTTTCGGCCAAGCTAGGGTTGCCACCCGTACTTTATCATAAAGTATAGTACGTTATTTCGGGTAACTGTATTCTATACTTATAGGGCCTTACAAATAAACAAAGAATAAGGTCCGAATAGTTATTCCGTGTTTAGTTCCTGTAACTTAAACGTCATTTCAAATTAGAGTAAAAGAGACAAAACACGGAACAACTATTCGGACCTTATTCTTTGTTTATTTGTTAGGCACTAAAAGAACAATAAAGTACACTAAAATAAAATACCTACTTTATTTCACATATTTTATTTAAAAAATGATGGGCAGCTATTTAGCAGTGATAATTTTTTGTCAAAAGTTGATAAGAGCAATGAGAAGTATGTTTTTAAGCGAAATAAATAATTGTACTTTATTTTGACACTAAACTTTTTTATACCTTTTAATAATCAATCGTACTTTATTTGCACAAAAAAAAGGTGGCAACCCTAGCCAAGACTCACTTTGGGTCCCTGCACCAATGGAGTAAGTAATAAGTAAACCTAGTTTAAAGTAGGTACTGCGGTCTATTTTTTTTAATAAGGCTGTTCAACTATAGTCCCTGTTTTGAAACGCAATGAAGTTAGCAGAAGTTTCCGTTAAAAATAGTTGTTTGATTGATCGCCATCTTTAGGAATGACATACAAATACACCTGTGCACACAGTTGCACCAGAAAAACACGACAATGGAACGAATATAACCTATTCAGACAAAACGGAACTGCCTCCATGTTCCTATAATGGACCATAGAGATTCCCACGTTTTTTTTTCGACACCATATAGTGACGAAATGACCGTGCAGCCTAAATTTATGACAGGGCGACGTAAAAAGGTCACTGAATGAAGTTTTAAACTGCTCTATAGATGCAGATAATATGTAATTTAATTATAGATTTTTTTTTTTTGAGACTGTCACTGGCACTTGTAAAAAATATTAGTACTAATGCTAGCTAACTTTATTATATCATTTTTTTTTATTTAATTAAGTTTAAAAAGGAGAATGAGTTGGGGAATGTTAATACTTATGCATACATAATAAGTTTAGTGTTACATGACATTGTATAAACATTGCCCCTCTTAAAAAAAACACAAATGTTGAAAAAAATTTCACGAGCAGGATTTGAACCTACACCCTTCTGACATACCGGGTCAGGTGCTCGCCCAATTGAGCTATCGTGGTTCTAACCAGCCCGCAGAAATTATTCAACACTATTTACTTTTTACATTGAAAGCCAAAGGCGCCCATTCAATGTCAACAACTACCGTCATTAACATCCGATCATAATATTTTTACAAATACTAAAGATCAGTTAAGAAGTAGGCAAGCTATTTATAAAATGTTTTTGTTGTGTTCATATAATTTTAACGCAAATTTTGTTGCGAACAAATTACAAAAACACAAATGTTGAAAAAATACCTCTTACTACAAAACAGTGTCTGACAGTGTTGAAAGTTAATCAATGGCTAAATACGTGTTTAAACTATTCGTGTCTCTGTCTAAAAGTACTAGCTAATAAGTGACAGCATCTGTCTGTTTCAAGCAGTGTCTAATTTTAACTATCGTCGCTTTGTGGTAAAGCAGTGTTTAATGGTGAATTACGGTCGAATTTCGACGCCGCGTTTTACAATTTTGATTAATTTTGTATTTTTCTTTTGTTTTATAATGTTTATGTCTTAAGTTTATGTTTTGAGGTTTAAATGTTATATGTATATGGATGCTAGGTCTGTCACAATGTTAATGAATGAATGAATGAATCAATTTATTTTAACCAACTTGGGTCATTAACGCAATTAATATAAAAATACACAAATATTTCAATTAAATCAATTAAATTAAATTAAATTCAATACAAATAAATCTCGTGAAACAATGGCACTCGTTGCTGTTGTTTCGTCCGGTGAGTGAAAGTACCGGAACCCATCTCTCAATTCCCCTTTTTCCAAATGCCCTTCCCCCTCCCAACTCCTACTCCCTCCTCAAGATCCAACTTTTTCCTCAAGGCCGGTAACGCATCTGCGATTACTTTGGTTTTGCGGGTGTCCATGGGCGGCGGTGATTACTTTCCATCAGGTGACCCGCCTGCTCGTTTGCGTCCTTTTAACATAAAAAAACAAATAAAATTACATCACAAATTTTCAAAAGTACAGTCGGCAGCAGATCAACCTACCCAAATCTGTCAAATTTCTCCAATGAATATTGATCCTTATAACCAAACAATAAAGTTCAAAATTGATTGTAGAAATTTGACAGTTTTGGGTAGGTTGATCTGCCGCCGTTTTACAGTAATTATAAAAGTATTTTGAAATCAGTCAGTACATGAACTATGTTGCAATGGTTCAAGTAATGATAGTCAAACCGTTCCGCGAAGGCATGCAGAATAGCATTGCGGCCAGCGCACCCGGCGCACCAAGGATGCGCACCGCTTAATATTGTGGTTAATATGTCACGATCGTCTGCAGTGTCTATTGATGCTGACATGTTTTATCCAATTAGTAAATTCAAGTCTTTTTTGTATACTTTTTTCACAGGTCAATGTTAAAGCACGTCTAGTTCCTAAATAAGTTAAAAATATATATTAGATAACACTTACAATAAGTTATGCGGAGTGATTCTGCTCTGTTATCTCTAGTTTTAAGTTACTTTGTTTACTAGTTTGAAATTAAGCATGCCGTGGCAGCATTTAATTAAAGCAGCGCCTGTGTAATAGTTTTAGGGTATTAAAAATTATGTATGTCTTGGTGTATGCTTTGTTGGATGTCCATAAATAAATAAATAAATAAATATAATTAAACCATTTTCATTCACATTCTCTGATTACACTAACCTCCTTCTTATCACTTTTTTATCATTTTTTATGTAATATTTTTTTGTCATCGTTTAGTGCCATCTTCATACTGAAGTTTGAAAATCACAAAATTTTCTGCGATCCCATATAGCTTGTTTTAACTGGCGATAACTATTTGCGTCGCGGACTTCCCGTCTACATAGGCTCAGACTAGGCTTTATCTCTCTCTCCCTTTGTTTTTGTGCAGGTCAATAATTTTTTCTTATTCTTATTCTTAACAACAAGGAATCTATTCAAGAAACAAGTTTTAAAGTGGCAAATAAACGTTTCTTATTCTTATTCCAATAAATGCTTTGGCTGAACACAACTAACTACCAAGGCTTTAATATTAAATAAGCTGTTACGCAGCCAGGGTCACGCAACACAATACTGTTTGTGCGATGGTCCCGGGAGACCTCGGGCCACACGTAGGGCACAATAACAACCAGCAACAACTGTATATAACTAGATAGGTACCTACTTATATTGTGATTTTATCTACTTACTTATATATATTTTACAATGTAATGTACACATGTCAATTATTGTATTATCGATGTAGATAAAACGGCATTAACACAAACCTCAGTGGTTTTAAATGCTGTACTAATTTTAAGGCGTAATCTCATGTTATTGAGCAATAATAAAAAATATAATAAAAAAAATTAAAAAGGGAGACTGCAGGATGTGGAGACCATAAGTGGTTATTTACCAACTACCGTCTACGCAAAATCGGACTCGTTCGCTTCTGGGCATATCGGTGCGTTGTGAAATTAATAAACAAATGTCTATGTTGGTCACCGTCGGTGACTCCAATGTGTTTAAACAAACCCTTAAGGGTTTTAATACACAATGTATGTAATATTTAAGATTATTTTTAAATGTAAGAATAAATAAATAAAAAATAAAATAAATAGGTGGAAAAAAAGTTGTGTGTGATTTTTGCGCGTAACATAAATAAGAGCCCTATTACAAATCTTCACTCTGCGAGAATAGGTATCGTTCGGACGGCCGGCGCATCGCATTCTGTAGTAATTTTGCAGTTGTAAGTATTTATCGTTTTTATCGAAATAGGATAATAAATTCATGCTTAAAAATTATAAAATCTTTATTCCTCATGAAGTAACTAATAAATTAGTAAGTTAGTTAGTTAAGTTAGTAAGTTAGTAAGTATAAATTTTGCTCAATAATATTATCGTAGTTAGGATAAATTCACAGATAACATAAAGCGGTTTTCGAAGTTTTTTGGTTTAGAATAAGATTTTTTTCTATATAAAATCAATGATATCTAAAAATTCCGAGGCTGCTACGAACTATACGACTATTTAAGAGATAACATTCTATTTTTTTTATTTCATTTGTTTAGAACAGTAGTTCAATCTAGGAGCTCAAAAAAGTGCCTTCGCGCAATATATGAAAATCTTTCTCTGCAATTTTGGGTATAATTAAAAAGTTAAGAACGTTTACGCCGCACACTAGCGCTGCCAATGAAAAAAAAAACATATCTAGTAATTAGAGATAGAAAATCAAATTATGCTCAACAAACTATCTGAATGAAGTAATTTAGCATTTTTACGTCACCTAATGAACACCTGACATGTTATGGTTTTTTTTTCATTAGTGGCGCTAGTGTGCGGCGTAAATTTTACAAAAAGCGAGGCCGCTACGGACTATGTCAATAGCTATTCTACACTATTCAATAAGTCAAAATTATTAATGTATTTTAGTTTCTGAGATCAAGAACGCCAAAATTGGCAATTTTACGCAAAAGTCACTGTCGAGATGTAATATGGCTCTTAACGTCTCAATCAAACTCCTTGGTACCAAAAATTTAAAAACTTTGTATACCTACTTATAGGTATTCTAAACTATACGCCTAAGGAATCCCTAGTAGGGATATATCGGTAGATTCAGTGGTTTTCTTACAAATATCAGTATCCCCGCTGTGAATCGAACCCGCGACTCGCGACAATTTATATTAAAGTTGGTATAGAGTTTACAACTTCCACTAGAAGGTATAAATAATAACGGTTAAAAATACACATCCAAAAACCAACCTTCTTTTTTTTTTTTTTCTTCAATGACTCGAGAACTTTGTTGTTACTGAACGCTTTCACTGACAACGTCAAAGAGTAGTCAGTACACAATGGACCTATCTCTGTAACCTACAAACAATACAACATCGATACCTGCGTCATACATTGCTGAGCTAGTTGCGGATGCAGTTACTCCGAAGAAAGCTTAAACGCAATGTATTGCGTACATAGCAAACGAAAGTTTTAAATCTACTTTTCATAGTAACTCACGCTGGTAGCATTACGATCCTTGTCACTCATATCTAACAGCTACCCAATCCCAAGTAGTTCATTGTAAAAATTATTGCCAAATCATTGATCGGCCATAGATCAGTGATCTATGGATCATTCACATGATAGATCGCGACAGGTGGCGGCACTTGCGCTGGAATGACAGTTGAATCGATTTGATCACACCTATTGTGAAAATTTTCAATTTTTTTTTATTAAATTCTGTTTTTAGACGGTAAAATCGTGGTTCTGTATACGTTTTGTACTTGTTCTTACATTCCTATATACAGGGTGCCTAGCCTAGTGTGAGTTTAATTTGACATTTGTTCACGTTAACGAAAACAAAAACTACTGTATGGCATTGAAACCATGTGATTGAAATTTTTGCCTTGCATTTGCATTGCATTTTGATTTGCCTCCTGACGACATACGAGAAGAGTTAAAAAGGAGATTTTTAATTTTATGCCAAGACCCTGTACATTTACAAAAAAAATGTAATAAATACCATG
Source organism: Eudonia lacustrata (assembly GCA_947562085.1). Taxonomy (NCBI): domain Eukaryota; kingdom Metazoa; phylum Arthropoda; class Insecta; order Lepidoptera; family Crambidae; genus Eudonia; species Eudonia lacustrata. The sequence continues at coordinate 11,704,231 of OX387332.1, read as the reverse complement.
TATTTAAAGGTATGTCAGAAGAGTGCAGGTTAAAATCCTACTCGTGGAAATTTTTTCAACATTTGTGTTTTTTTTTTACATGTATTTAGTTAAAATAAGTAATACTTCAATACGCTTTATCGTTTTTATGTAAAAATGTAAAAAGAAACCGAAAGACATACGTTGTTTTGACAGCTAAGTACTTGACATTGGCCAGAATATCGCTGCCATCACTAAAGTCGATTTATTTTAGTGTTTCAGATAATTCTGACATGAAAACTATTCATTTATTTGAAGAAAATCATTTCGAATATGCTTATTTCATACATTAGCTTTATTATCTTTCGGTATTGTGTACACTCGGCGGCAGATCAACCTACCCAAAACTGTCAAATATCTACAATCAATTTTGATCCTTATAACCAAATCGTAGTTCAAAATTGATTGTAGATAATTTGACAGTTTTGGGTAGGTTGATCTGCCGCCGAGTGTACAAGGTGTTGGCATTTTCTCCATACAAAATTAAACATCCCTTTGCTATACAAGTTCTGCTTTTCTATACAAATTCTCCTTTGCTATACAAAAACTCGCACTTGCCACCCTGAGTGCTTATTGCTAGTTTCAATCACCGTTCGATGACGTTAACGAAAACGAGAATTTTTGTGGCGCAATACCTTACCTTATTTAAGTAATCTCTCACCGGCAACAAACTTAGCAAGCGCATTCTTTTGTCCATTTCTTTTACAACGTCTAATATTGGAAAAAGCCTTACCTTACCGCTGACTGTCTCGAACATTCCATCGCGCACAAAGAAAATTGGTGACTCGTTTCTTTGTCGCACTTCCAAAAGATGGAATAGATAGATAGATAGATAGATAGATAATACTTTTATTGCAACACTATAAAACATAATCATAGACAAACAAAAAAATTAATAATTTACAAAGTTACAATTTATCGGTCTTATCGCTTTTAAGCGATTTCTTCCAGACAACCAGTCGGATGGAGAGAGCTAATAAACTGTAAGATCAGAGGTGAAACTATTAAAACATACTAGAATAATGTGTATTTTATAAATGCAGCAAAATAATAAAAATAATAATGATGATAACAATAAATATGTATATACCATAATAAATACAAAATAAACCTACTTATACATAATAGTAGTCTCAGGTAGGAAAGTAGCGGAAATTGCAGTTTTGCAGCAGGACAGGGTTAATCGGAGAGGTATCGGAATAGTCTACCAGCACACGTTTTCCCTCTTTCCTATGACATGGGGTCCTTGAAACGAGGCGCGAAGACACCTTATGAGCCGGCAGGGTGAGGGCGACTGATGCTGCGTTGTTCTCAAGCTGCACCAGCTGTCCTTATGTCTAGACTCCATTTCCAGTTCACATCAGGTGGAGTGAAGTCATTTGCCGAGCTAAAAAATTTTAAAAAGACCTATAGGACACAAATAAACAAATAATAATTGTAGACAACATCACGAAAAAATAAAAATAAAAAGTCAATTATTTACTTACCTGCAAATTCAGAATCTGTACAGAAAACGAGACCTCTGTGGAGAGTACCCATGCTTGCTGATCTTAAAATGACAATAAATTAAAAAACCTTCGCAAGCAGGACCCCAACCAAAATCGATTGATGACAAAAATTGGAAGAAGAAATAACAATAAAAACTTTAAAAAAAAGAACGACCTACCAACCAGCCAGGCGTTCCAGTTCCAAATTTGAATTTGGAAGCTCACTCAGTGTGGCCGCACACCCGAAATGCGTTTGCCGTGTAATCCTCAGGGGACGTGGATTATTGTAACTTTTTTTCTATCAATTACTTTTTTAAACATTGTCGCCGTGGGATATGGGCTCTTGGAACGCGGAGTATTTTATAAAGTTTATTAATTTTTATTTAGTCATTGTTGCTTCCAGGTAGGTGGAGTGATTGACATGTGCTGCGGAGATACCTAATCTATCGGATTTAATATCGAGTCATTCTTTCGGTAGAACCATTATTTGCTTTGCTTTTAAACAAAGGAATCATTTATTACAGATTACGAATTGGTATAGTAGCAATCTAACTTGACACTCCCACACTTGTCTACTAAAATAACGATTGATTTATATAGGAGCTCGATTGAGCTGGATAGGAGATGACGTTCAGCAACTTTCGCAAAAACCGGTAATCGGATGGGTGACTAAAAATATATCATCTCGAGCTCCTCCGTGCTTCGGAAGGCACGTAAAGCCGTTGGTCCTGGCTGCATTAGCAGTCGTTACAACCACCAATCCGCACTAGGGCCGCGTGGTGGTTTATGACTCGTTCTCCCTATCCATCCAAAGGGTAGGCTCGTGTCCCAGCAGTGGGGACATATTGCTGGTGATGATGAACAAATATGTTTTTACTGTTTTTTACCACTTCTAGGGAATGACCCTTCCGATCCTTAGTAGTTTCTTTACATTAATGCCATGGTTTTTTTTTTTTGCGTATCCTCAGTACTGTCGTCCGAATGCTGTTGTGGTGGTGGCGAGATCATCCCAAATACGCCTACCTTAAAAATCTTTCCTAATATTTAAAGTATGTATCTTATTATAAAAATAAACCCACATCAGACTAGATTTTTAAAAATTAAAAAGTTAAAGATTTTTGAAATTCTACCCAGATGCCGAGCTCGCAAATTTCGCAGTTAACGCTATATTTGCAACAGCTGATGTTGTTTATTGTTTTCTAAAGTTAAGGGCGTTTACGCCGCACACTAGCGCCACTAATGTAAAAAAAAACATATCTAGTAATTAGAGAAAAAAAATCAAATTCTGCAATTTAGTTAAATAAGACGTTACGGCCACTTTTAACTATAACGCCATATTTAACTAAACCATAACATGTCAGGTGTTCATTGGGTGACGTAAAAATGCTAAATTACTTCATTCAAATAGTTTGTTGAGCAAAATTTGATTTTTTTATCTCTAATTACTAGATATGTTTTTTTTCATTAGTGGCGCTAGTGTGCGGCGTAAACGCTGTTAACGCGAACACTACACATTGAAATGAAACAACTTTTAAGTAATGTGCAAAATAAACGCGAGTAGATCCGTAAAAGTTGTTTCATTTCAAGCTGATGTCGTTGCTAAAAATTTGTTCAAATTCTGGGAAATAATGTAAGATGGCCAACTAAAAAGCACATTTTTGATTTTGTCCCCTAAATTGATTGATTGATTTGAAAAATTAATTGAAAATCGTTTTCCATAGCCAGCAGCCTTTCCGAATCCTTTAGGAATTCCCGATCCGATCCGAACTCTTCGGAGATTCAGTAGGGTATGGGGATACGCACTAGTGCGTGATGCCGTTCCCTCTAGAAAATCTCTGACGGTGCTTCATTTCACACGGCTTGAGGAACCCTTTAAGTTTCTCGCCGCCCCCAAAATAACCCGGTGAAGCTAAAACTGAGGCAATCGGCAAACTTTCAAAAAAATCTTTAGGAATTCTTCCTTTCTTAAAAAAATAAAAAAACACAAATGTTGAAAAAATTTCCACGAGCAGGGTTTGAACCTGCACCCTTCTGACATACCGGGTCAGGTGCTCTTCCAATTGAGCTATCGTGGTTCTAACCAGCCCGCCGAAATTATTCAACACTATTTACTTTTTACTTTGAAAGCCAAAGGCGCCCATTCAATGTTAACAACTACCGTCATTAACATCCGATCATAATATTTTTACAAATACTAAAGATCAGTTAAGAAGTAGGCAAGCTATTTATAAATGTTTATATAATTTTTAACGCAAATTTTGTTGCGAACAAATTACAAAAACACAAATGTTGAAAAAATTTCCACGAGCAGGGTTTGAACCTGCACCCTTCTGACATACCGGGTCAGGTGCTCTTCCAATTGAGCTATCGTGGTTCTAACCAGCCCGCCGAAATTATTCAACACTATTTACTTTTTACTTTGAAAGCCAAAGGCGCCCATTCAATGTTAACAACTACCGTCATTAACATCCGATCATAATATTTTTACAAATACTAAAGATCAGTTAAGAAGTAGGCAAGCTTTTTATAAATGTTTATATAATTTTTAACGCAAATTTTGTTGCGAACAAATTACAAAAACACAAATGTTGAAAAAATTTCCACGAGCAGGGTTTGAACCTGCATCCTTCTGACATACCGGGTCAGGTGCTCTTCCAATTGAGCTATCGTGGTTCTAACCTTTCTTCTCACATATTTTAAGTTCATGAAGTGCCCTCCACCTAACATACTCAAGGAGTTGAATGGTTGAGTTTGGTAAAAAAAAGAGTCCTATACTGATAAATAGAAAAAAAAATCTTCATGTATTTATACGTGCAGATTTTCTTTATAAGGGAATAAGTTTAAGTACGTAATTTATGTTTATTTGTTACCTTCATATTGTCTCGAAGACACCAAATTTTAGCCAAAACAACTTTCAAACGGGCTTATGTTACATAGCAGAGCACCCAGTGAAGTAATACGATGCAACTCTGCGTAGGCACTAAGAGCCTACGTTTAAAAGGATTACTCCGGCCGCCATGACATTCGAGAGATTCGAAAAAAGAAAAATAATTGTTGGGGATTAGCTGTCAGTGTCAAAGTGTTAAATATCGAACACACGGGGCGTCTAATTTGACAACTGAGACTGGCCGAAAAATTTGAATCCGTACCTAAAATAAATACTACTCGAACGTAAAAAAATATAATTTGAAAAAAGAACAATTTGACAGGTGTGTCGTATTTCTTGTTGGGGGTTTGACAGTTCGATTTGATATTATGTCACCCTGTCGCCGCTACGACATCGCGAGATGGCTTAATGTTTGATTGTGTTTTTCAACAAAATTAACGATCGAATTTTTTTGTTTATTAATTACTACAAACTTGTTCGGAGATTACTTTCAACTGACTCTTAATAACTGTATCAATATGTAGGTATTACCGTATAGCTATAACATAATTAAATGAAAATATTAAATTAATATCAATTTTATTTTTACTTTAAGGACCACACAAGAGTCAATTTATTAATAGATTAAGACTAAAATGGTCTTATATTTACCATTTATTTAATCTACCGACGTAGGTATGTGGAGGTGGGTTAGGCATTTTAAATAAGTTGTGTTTGATAAAGTTTAAAGCTTATAATAACAAATAATATTTGCGTTGTTACTAGAGTCATGGCCATAGGGTAATGTAGTTTTTTTTGTGTGGAACAGAATCTTGTCACACTATATTATTTGCTTCTGTTAAAAACATTCCCCAGCACATTCATTTTAATATTTTACCTCTCAAAATGTTCAAAAAAGTCCCCGTTAAAAAAATGTCATACTTATTTTGTTTCTTAACCACATACTTATCACCTTATCAAGACCCTCTCTGCGACAAAAGAAACAGATACGCACTAAAATGCACAGTCACGCACAAAAACTCCAAGCAACAAGCTTCCAAACAATTATTATTTCCTACGCCCAAAATGCCACCATATTGATCTAGATATGGAGTATCTTGTCCACAGACAATAGCCTGTAAAAATAAACAACCGTTGCCTTTGCGTTCGATATTTGAAAATTGAAAAAAATAAAATGACGTTCGAATTTCCAAACTGGGGCAAGGTAGGGGTGACACAGAGCCATAAACTGCTCAGACGAATTCGCGTAGAAGATTACTACATATTTAGTTTTGGCACAGTATCATCTAGCGGAGCGTACCCATAATTGTAAACTACAGAATCAGATTTAATAAAAGCTTAAGAAGCTTTAGCTTCTAGGTTTAATAGTACTACCACAGAATACATAATAAATACTATTAACCCATGAAGACCTAAAATAATCACATTTTACTACCAAGGACCTTCCTCGGAAACAAAAAGTCTTTTCGAAATTTAGGGGATATTATGCCTTGAAATAATTGGCTTGGCTTAATACAATAATAACTTAACCTTACAACTAACGATGTATTAAGATCAATAACTGATTTTTTATCTAAAGACATAGACAGAGGTAAGTAGGTAGTTAAAATACCTATAGAGTAATAAGGTGTAGGTACATAATTATTACATAAGTACTTTAAAATCTAGGTAAAAGGTAATATATTTCTTAGACGAAGTCACGTTATTAAAAATCCTACCCTTAATTACTTAATTGCACATTCATCATATGTAAAGTCATAACGGCATAAAGCAAAGAAAACAAAAATAAAAAACAAAAACTTATATTTTTATTTTTTCGCTTTGAAGAACAAAAGAAAAGATTTTAGTAAGGTCTGAATATGTTAATTACGCGTGGTTGCATCACTTGCAGCCTAAGTTACTTTATAGCCAAAAATAGAAAATGTCTTGTTGAGGGGTGATTGAATTAGTTAACCCAGATATGCTAGGCTAGTAACAAAGTCTCAAACATAAAATCAATTTTTTAAAGTCATCATCATCATCAGCCTACACACGTCCACAGCTGGACATAGGCATCATCAAGTGCACGCCACTGAGCACGCGGCTACTCTCATCCAGCTCTTGCCAGCCGCCTTGCGAAGATCTTCTTTCCACCTAGTCTGAGGGCTATATGGCGTATGATTTTTCAAAGTGAGTTCAAATAAAAATCAGTACCTAAACGAAAAAAAAATTAATACACTATTTGATCTGGCCCTACTTTTGCCAACCCTGGCCATAGAGAGCGGCGTTGTGTCATTCAGAAAGCGCGCGTAAAATATTTTGATGTTTGACAACTGTCACTCGAGCGATCGATATCTATTTATTTATTCAAATGCATATGCGCTCTATACATTGACACTTTTTATAGGCGAAGCTCCGCGTCGATAGTACCTAAATACTATTAGGGATGTATGTAGGTAGTTGCGCAAGAGGCTAGAGAAAGGTTGCCTAATCAATGATAGTATGTATTATCACAGCGCGAGGAAGAGGTTAGATAGACTGTGGTATTATATTGTACGTGTATGCATCCAGAACAACCGCAAAAAAAATGGTTCAAAGATTTTAAGCTCGAATTTAGAACGCATCGGCGGCACCTCAGGGCGGCACGCAAGTTACATACATTTTAAATTTCTATTAGGATTTTAATACATTGTCAATGGTCAAATGATGTAAAAAAGGAAAGCATAAGATCGAGAAAGATAGCAATAAGTGTTTGTACATAATTAATAAGTCTATAGGTATTAGACCCCGATTGTTGAGGTGTGAGTCAAGGGGATGTGATATCCCCCAAATTGTTCACAAATGCATTGGATGATGTGTTTAAAACGCTGAACTGGAAAGGACGTGGCATTAACATCAACGGCGAACACATCTCACACTTGCGATTCGCGGACGACATCGTCATCGTGGCCGAAACGTTGCAGGATTTACGGTTCATGCTGAACGGCCTAGCTGATTCTTCTGGGAAATTACGTCGGGTCTTTACGTCGCCTATTCCATAAAGTCTAAAGATAAAAGTCTTATCAGTATCTATCTATATATCAGTGCGTCTGTTCATGACATACGGAGCTGAAACGTTGGGACACTCACGGTTGGGCTGGTTCACAAATTGAAAGTCGCTCAGCGAGCTATGGAAAGGGCTATGCTCGGAGTTTCTCTGAAGGAAGAATCGACTTCGGAATGAGGTGATCCGACAGAGAACGAAAGTAATCGACATAGCCCATCGGATCAGCACGCTGAAGTGGCAGTGGGCCGGTCATATTAGCCGCAGAACCGACAACCGTTGGGGTAAACGAGTTCTCGAGTGGAGGCCGCGTATCGGCAAGCGTAGCGTAGGACGCCCTCAAACTAGGTGGAGCGACGATCTTCGCAAGGTGGCTGGCAAGAGCTGGATGAGAGTAGCCGCGGATCGTGCTCGGTGGCGTGCAGTTAGAGAGGCCTATGCCCAGCAGTGGACTAGTATAGGCTGATGATGATGATGATGATGATGAGACCCTGATTCCCAAAAAAATCTAGTGAAGATGACTTCACAGATTAAAGACCTAATAAGCATTTTGCTCATGTTGTCTAAAATTATAGAAAAATGTGTTCAATTACAAATAACTCCATTCTTTGAACTAAATAAGTAATGTGCTGCCGCTGGTACAGTCCGGTTTTCGTAAAAACCACAGCACAGTTTCGACTTTCATAAATATTACAGATGATGTTCTCACGGAGCCAGATGTAGGAAAAGGGACCATTTTAGTATTATTGGATTTTAGCCGTGCTTTCGAGTGTGTAGATATTCCTATTTTGTTGGCAAAATTAATACATTACGGTTTCGTAGATTCAGCCTGTGCTTGGTTCAATTCCTACTTCCAAGGTCATCGTCAAAGAGTAAAGTGTATAGATTCTGGGGGTAATCTGACAAATCAAGTGCACTGTCCCTTAAAAAGAGAGTTATTCAGGGAGCTAATATACACTATTCTTGGACCGACTTTAATCGCAATTTATACGGCTGATATTGCCAGGGTAATCAAACATGCTAGTCTTCATTTGTATGCAGATGACAGTCAACTTTATGTCCATACACGGTGTTATAAAGAGGATGTGACAGTTGCCGTCTCTAATCTTAATCAAGATCTGAGGGCTGTTGCAGATTGGTCTGCCGTCTGCGGAACACGGTCTTGTACTCAATGCCAGCAAAAGTATCACTATTACATTCGGCACAAAACATCAGGTCAAACTGATAGATTCCCATAAACCTGCTATCCAAGTGTGTAATGATGCAGTACCTTCGAGGCTTGTGTACGCAATCTTGGACTTATGATGGACGAAAATTTGAAATTTGAGCAACATAATCGCTCTAAACTAGCCAAGTCAGACCTTAGAACTTCATTTCAGAAATTATTAGTAGGTATTAATACTAATTCCCAGTTAATAATAACGTAATAAATACAAAAGTCGTCTATACTCTTAGTCAAAAGTACCTAACTACTAAAACTGATTGTTTTCTAAAGTTTACGCGAACACTACACATTGAAATGAAACATCTTTTACGGATCTACTCGCGTTTATTTTACACATTACTTATTTAATGTTTATCCTGACGTTTCTAACCCTTTGCAGGGTTCGTGGTCACAGGGAGACTGAGGTGTTGGTCATCTCATAATTAGTTGGTAGCTTGTATACCCTCATTTAAATTTAATCAGGTGCGTTCCGTTTTACGCAGAAAGAGCTTACAGTATCTTTTGGTCTGGCAGTATGGTGTCGGGGCTGGGATTTAATATTTTGTATGATGGGATCCCAGGCTGGTGGTAGATAAACGTCAGGATAAACATTAAATAAGTAATATGTAAAATAAACGCGAGTAGATCCGTAAAAGTTGTTTCATTTCAATGTGTAGTGTTCAACTTTAGAAAACAATATGTGATCCAATACGGACTGGAAATAGCCAACAAAGTTGGTTGGAAGATCTGAAAACTAAGCGCGCAAGAAAAGTTACATCTTTAAATTTCTTGAAGAGATGTCGCGACCATGGTCTCATCCCAGCGTGTGTCAAGATATCGCCCAAGAGAGATATACGCGGGAGCGCCAAGATCTTACAACAGGCCAGCCAAAAATTGCTTCGTCACCTCATCTACCAACATCGTTCTGAGCTAAGTACAATTAATAATAAGATCGAGAGTTTGTCCAGTGTGCTAAAGTCACAATTGTCCGTATCAGATTTTAATAATTGCATTAATATACTTAATAAACGCGAAACATCTAAATATAATGAATGCAAACATAGACAAATTGATAAATTCCAAACCCTTACCGAACAACCTCAGAGACCAACTTTTTCAGGTCTTCAATCTTTCCTGCTCCAATGGCCCCCATCCTTCAATGGAACTGCCGCAGCAGCAAGAATAAGAAGCATGATATTCTGCACCTTATTAATAAATTCAACCCCTTCATCTTTGCTGTTCAGGAGATGCGTCGCAAACCTGGCGATCGAGTCCGATTCCCAGGTTATTCGTGCCTTAGGGACGACAGAAGCGACGGGCATGGAGGCTCCGCCCTCCTAATCTCCAGAACAATAACTTTCTCCCAAGTCAACCTCCCCTCCCACAGTGAGCATGTAAATGCAGTAGCTGTGAGAATTTCCAACGTGACCTTTTTATCTATTTACATCCCCCACCCCTATCATTCATGCCTTGCTGAGTTTTCCGATATACTCTCTTCCCTTTCCCCCCCTCTGGTTGTGTTAGGTGATTTTAATATTCATCACACATCTTGGGGTTCCTATTATTCCGACCATTTATCCCATTCCTTCCTCGACATTTGCGATAGCTTCGATCTTTGCGTGCTAAATGACGGCTCACCTACACGCAGGGTTTATCCGTCCCAGAATATCAAAAGCGCCGTCGATTTAAGCTTACGCTCTCCTGCTCTCGCTCCTGACTACAATTGGACTATTCTTCCCACAACCTATGGCAGCGATCACTATGTTATCGTCATACTAACTTTTGATAACCGCCACTCCCGCTCCAACCCATTGCCAAACGCTCCTCGTCCGCGCCTTAAATTTAATACATCCAAGGCTGATTGGTTTGCATATGGACTCGCTTTAGACCAGAATATTCAGAACCTCCCTGAAATCACACTCTTCTCCACCTTGGTGGGACCCAGAATGCACGGCGGTGTGCAAGGAGCGAAAGGCAGCGGAACGTGAATATTCGTTGTCCATGACTGAGGCCAACTTCATTAAGTATCAATCGGCGGCGGCTAAGGCTGTCAGAGTCCTCACTGAAAAGAAACGATTAGGTTGGTGCCAGTTTTGTGAGTCCCTGTCCCCAAGATCCCAACCCTCGGTGGTATGGAGAAACATTAGGAAATTCCGTTGCTCTGCTTCCAGCAACAACAACATAAACTCCAATGATCCATCAGCTTGGCTGGAACTCTTCCAAAACAAACTCGCTCCCCTCTCAGTCCCGACAGAAATTGAAGCTACACTATGTACGCCGTCAATGTCATCCCCTTACTCCGAATTTGACTCTCCATTCTCTCTCGAGGAACTTAATACAGCCCTGGACGGTCTCAAAGATTCCTCCCCAGGCATCGATGGTATTCCCTATTCGCTACTAGTTAACAGCAGCTCTTCCGCTAAGAACCTATTCCTTAATTTAATCAACAACATCTTTTTGAGGGGAGTTCCTCCTGAGGAGTGGAAAGCCCAAATTATAATCCCCATCCTAAAGCCTGGAAAACTTGGCAACGACCCTAACGGGTATAGACCCATTGCACTTTCCTGCACAATGTCCAAAATCATGGAACATGTAATTAAAAACCGGTTGGAGTGGATTGTGGAGAGTAGGGGTCTACTAGCCAAAAGCCAGTTTGGGTTCCGTAAGGGAATGAGTACAATGGACAGTCTCAGTGTCTTCTTGACTGATATCTGGATAGGCCTTTCCAAACGTGAGAATGTGACGGGAGTTTTTTTAGACATATCATCTGCCTATGACAACGTTCTGCTTCCGGTACTCAGGCAGAAAATGCTAAATCTGAGTATTCCTGTGAGGCTTGTAAATATAATTTTTAATTTATTCTCGTCACGATCTATACATATTTGTCACAATAATGCTCTTTACCCCGCGAGAACTGTTTGGAGAGGCCTTCCACAGGGATCAGTCTTGAGCCCTTTACTTTATAGTATTTACACCTATGACCTCGAATTGTCCTTAACCCCTTTTTGTAAAGTCCTGCAGTATGCCGACGACCTGGCCCTGTATATTTCACACAGCGATCCCGAGCAAGCTACTGAATTACTTAACGCCGCATTAGATTACCTCCGTGATTGGCTACTGGAACATGGTCTTTCGCTCTCGGTAGACAAGTGTAATATGGTTGTATTCAGTCGCGCAAGGAATACACCTATTATGTCAGTTAAATATGACAACCAAGACATCCCTTTAAAAAGCCATACAAAATTCTTAGGAACGGTACTAGACTCCAAAATGAGTGGAACTCAACATGTCTCCCATGTATCCAAAAAATGTGAGAAAAATACCCATATCCTCCGTTCCGTTTCTGGTACCTGGTGGGGCGCCCACCCATTTTGTCAAAAACTCCTTTACAATGCATTGATCCGATCGCATTTGGACTATGGTTCATTACTTCTAGAACCCTGTCTTAAATCGTCTTTGAACTCACTCGATAAAATCCAGTCCAAAAGCCTTCGGATAGTTGCAGGAGCGATGAAATCATCTCCGATAAATGGTTTGCAGGTGGAGTGTGGAGACCCTCCACTGGCCATTAGAAGACAATACCTAGCCGACAAATTTCTTTTTAAAATTGTCCAAAATTCGTCTCACCCACTCCTTGCCAAACTTCACCAACTGTCGGAGTTTATATCATCAGACAAATTCTGGAAACTCAGAGAGTCCCCTTGCCTGCTCCGTAGCTTCATCAAATTCATCCGTCTTCCCTGCCCTGTTTACCAATGTGCCCTTAAACCCATATTTGGGAACCCGTACCACTCCCTGACACTGCAACCTGACAACAATCTAGACCTAGGTATCTCCAAAGACTCACCAGATGCAGAGTTCCAGCTACAAGAAGTCATCCGGAAAAATTGGAAAGACTGGCTTGTGATGTACACAGATGCTTCCAAATTATCAGACGAGGAATGTGTTGGTGCTGCGGTCTGGATTCCCAAATATAAAATAATATTAAATTTCAAATGCCCCCCTGTTACATCCGTCTTTACTGGAGAGGCTACTGCAATTCTTGAAGCCGTTCGATATGTGGAATCTCATAAAATAGGTAAAACAGTTATCCTCACAGACTCCAGAAGCAGTCTCCAGGCGATCTTATCCAATCCTTTCCATAGTAAATCTAATCCTCCTATAATCCTCCAAATTAGGAAAATTCTTTTAAAATGCTCCACGCTTGGATACCAAGTTTCTCTGGCCTGGATACCAGGACACACAGGTATAGTAGGTAACGAAGCCGTTGACATAATTGCTTAAGAGGCAACTGTCATTGGATGTTCAGACCATGATAAAGTTTTTTCTTACGATCTGTACCCTTTGGCCACTCAAGTAATGAGATCTACATGGGAAACTCAGTGGCGGGAGAAAAGCAAAACTGTAGGGAAATATTTCGCGGACATTCAGCACTCCTTACCTGACAAGCCATGGTTTTTTAAATATAAAAAAGCTTCCAAAGCATGCACCTCCACTGTGAGCCGTTTAAGGTTAGGCCATGCATGCACCCCTGTTCATCTGGCCAAAATTAGGGTTAAGGACTCATCCCCTTGTGAATGCGGTCTGGAGGAGGGAACACCTGACCACATATTTTTTAACTGTCCCAAATACCCAACTTCCCTTTATGATCTCCTCCCCCCATGTATCCCCAAACCCACAAATTTTAAGATTGTTCTCAGTTATGTGAAACCCCCCTGCATTGATGTTTTATGTTCCTATATAACTACTAACAATATAAAATTATAATTTGTCTGTCTGCCACTAACAAATGTTATATATAAGTATTGTGTTTGTCCATAGGCATTACAGAGTACAGATCATCAACTGGGTCTACAGCCTCAAAATTTAAGATCTCACCACCTCTGTACTTGTACATTGTGCTCTTACGAGAAACCGATACAAGCAATGAGTCTGTAGAAATAAACAACTGAGCCAAAAACTGGATATTGGCGAAATCCAAAGGGAAACGCCACTGCACAAAAAGAAGAAGAAGAATTTATCAAAACAAACACTGGACAGGCCCACCGTTGAGGTACTAAAAAAGGGGCTAAATTACGCCGTAGCCCCTCGCAGGATACCGTATGAAAGCATCATTAGCAACGTCGAGGATTGCTTAGTTAAAAATAACGTCAGGAAGGCTGATGCTGAGGCAATACGTCAAGACATATCGTCTGTCTTGCGCCGGAGCAAGTTGCCGAAATCCAACCTTCCCCGTGATCAGTATTTCGCTTTAAAGAACCTGCGAGCTAAGCCTGAATTAACTATCCTTAGTGCTGATAAAGGTAATGCTACGGTAGTAATGGATACGTCTTGATTATAACGAAAAAATAACAATACTTTTATCGGATGACAAGACGTACAAACGCGTTAAATGCGACCAAACCAACAAAATACTTAAGAAAACTAGTGATCTTGTCAAACAACACTCCGAAACGTTAAATCTAGATGCTAACTATTTAATTCCTTCCTGCCCTAAACCACCAAAACTGTATGGGTTACCGAAAATTCACAAACCCGAGGCTCCGCTACGCCCTATTGTAAGCCAGATTGATTCACCAACTTACCGACTGGCCCGGCATATAGCTAAGATTCTTTCACCACTTAGAGGTAACACAACAGCTTATGTGAAGGATTCCTACCAATTTGTCAACGATATCAAAGACCTACATCTCGCTGACAATGAAACTATGGTTAGTTTTGATGTGCAGTCCTTATTTACATGCCTACCAGTTCAGGATTGCATTGAAATTACCAAAAAACGTCTAGCGAAACAAGATATGCCTGATGAATATGCAGTACTATTAGAGCATTGTCTAACATCTGTTCCCCAGTTTCGCCCGTTTCGCCCGTCGTCGCCGATATCTTTATGGAAGACTTCGAGGAGAGGGCCCTGAGCACAGCGCCGGTAACCCCTAGGTTCTACAAGCGGTACGTAGATGACACTTTCACTATCCTACCAACTGATAAAGTATCTGCTTTTCTAGATCATCTTAACTCCATACATCCAAAAATACAATTTACAATGGAGTTAGAGGCAGATAGTAAGCTAGCTTTCTTGGATATTTTAATTATCAGGAATCCGGATCATAGTTTGAGTCACACTGTGTATCGTAAAGTAACCCATACAGATAGGTATCTCAATGGTGATTCTCACCACCATCCTAGACAGTTGGCTACTGTAGGGAAATCTTTGTTTCAGAGAGCACGCGGCATCTGTGACACCCAACACCTGGCTGCTGAGCTTCAGCATGTCAAGCACGTACTACAGGATAATAAACTGAAAGTACCACGGCTTTGTCACAGAAAACGCAATAAACCAACCACAGTCGAGCGCCAACCTGCTGTACTTCCATATATGAAAGGTGTCACTGACAAGATTGGACAAATCTTAAAGCGAGCTTCAATCAACACTTACTTCAAGCCGCCGAAGAAGATCAACCAATTTTTACGACCTGTCAAGTGCAACATACCCCTTCAAGATGCAGGCGTGTACAAACTGGACTGCGACTGTGGGCTCTCTTACATCGGGCATACAAAGAGAAGTATAGGAACCCGTGTTAAAGAACATATAGCCGACGTCAAGCATAGGCGCGAAAATAAGTCTGCAGTATGCGAACATTCCCTAGAGGGGCCCAACCATTACATCAGATTTGATAAACCACAAATACTCGTTAAAGAACAACGATTCATCCCTAGGATGATACGCGAGGCTATTGAAATTAAAAAACATCCTAATTTTAATAGAGAAGATGGTTGGAATCTACCACCAGCCTGGGATCCCATCATACAAAATATTAAATCCCAGCCCCGACACCATACTGCCAGACCAAAAGATACTGTAAGCTCTTTCTGCGTAAAACGGAACGCACCTGATTAAATTTAAATGAGGGTATACAAGCTACCAACTAATTATGAGATGACCAACACCTTAGTCTCCCTGTGACCACGAACCCTGCAAAGGGTTCGAAACGTCAGGATAAACATTAAATAAGTAATGTGTAAAATAAACGCGAGTAGATCCGTAAAAGTTGTTTCATTTCAATACTAAAACTGATATTTTGGATTTAAATATTATATTATTATTCACGTTAAAACCTTAAAATCCACATAAAGACAGGCTGTCATCAATTTTGATTGCTGATTCTTACATTAAACAAGAAAGTGTTCCTAATAGAATCAATTACCTAATTGAAAAATATAAGAACTAATAAAAATTTACTAGTTTCCGATTTATTCCTTTTATTCGCCCAACTACCTATCTTGTTGGAGATGGATATGGTTGTTGGTTGGAGTTTTGATCTATCTATATATCAGTCAGTGATAAAAATGACGATATTTGGACGTTAATATTTAAATAACCGTTTATATGTTTAAGAAATTTGGAGCACATATGTATCTTCAAGTCTCAATATATGAGCCAAATATGACATGTTTATGTGAAATATTTTTAGAGTTATGAGGGGGTCAAAAGTGGCTCCAAATGGTTCTTGTAATATTACACACGGTGCGGCTCGCCAGTTCTGTTAGCTTAACTTGGCTTGACACGCTGCCGCGTGTCTAGATTCGAGGCTTGCCAATTCATGAGATTTCGTGTTAAGTCAGTCAAGGCGTAATTTGCATTTGCTCTTGCACGCTCAAATATTTTATAATTATTACTTCACAGAAGAAATAATAATGTCATCGAACAAAAGTAACAAGTAAGATAAAGCATTACAAAACAATTGGTAGTTCCAAATGACTTGTAGTAAAGATAAAGATTATTGCTTATATTTATAGATCGGATTAGGTAGAGTTTTTTGACATACCTTTGCAATGTTAGCATAGCATGGATAATCTTAAGGGTGCGCCGTCCGTAAGTGACAAGTGTCATATGTTTTATTTGAAATGTCGTCGTCCATATTTATTTGATGCCGCGCGGCCATACTAATTTTGTATGGGGAATTTAAGATGCTTAATAAAAAAATATTATTTAAATAACCACTTGATGAATCAAAAATGTGGTCTAGCAATTTGTAGTTTATCCATTGATGATTGTTTAGACAAAATCAGAGGTACAATAATTTAGATAAACTATAAGAAATCTACTAAACGCCGCCACTCGTTTTCATGATCTTTGCCCAACTTTAAATGATATTGTAGAAAAAACTATAGCGTGTTATGAATTTATGGTTCTGACAAATTGTAAACACGTTCCCTATGATACTAAATATATATTTTGTTCATTTAATACGATAGTATTTTCAATTATATTTACTTAACCGTAACTGCATTTTTGGCATTTTTTGGTCGGCCCACCCTTAAGCAAACTTTGTTTTTTCCAAAATTTGTATAAAACAAAGTATTAGATTTTTGAAAATAATCTCCAGTAACGATCACCTAAATCACACCTTGATAGTCTGACGTGCAAAAGAGTTAAAAGTGTATTTTCTCTTATTATTTTATCGGGTTATCCATACTATTGATAACGTTATGACGCAATTCACAGAAAAAACTCTACCTATTCCGATCTATGCTTATAATAGATCAAGACAATGTAACAAAAAAAGAAAAATAAATTATTTTATTTATCCTTCTTTTATGAGACACCAGCCTATGGATACTCATATTATTATCGCTCTAGCCAACAACACTTACACAACAACAAAAAGTGAACGAAACTAATCACATTAGCACCGCAAGGCCTCGAACCGGGCGCCGATCGATAGCGAAGCCGCGACGAAGCCACACTACGCCACTGCGTCACACTACACGGACACCTTCATTAGTATCGGGTGATACTAGCAAACGTACAAGATACAACTAGAAAAACTCAACCAGCCTCAAAAAGTTCGAGTGGGCTAGCAAATGAAATGAATGTTTATATAATTTTAACGCAAATTTTGTTGCGAACAAATTACAAAAACACAAATGTTGAAAAAATTTCCACTAGCAGGGTTTGAACCTGCACCCTTCTGACATACCGGGTCAGGTGCTCTTCCAATTGAGCTATCGTGGTTCTAACCAGCTCGCCGAAATTATTCAATACTATTTACTTTTTACTTTGAAAGCCAAAGGCACCCATTCAATGTTAACAACTACCGTCATAACGTACATGTATTAAAAACGAAGAAAATATATAATAATAAAATACCATAGGTAAACACAGTAACAGTAATCATACAAATCTTCTTCCTTTTTTTTAATATATAAAATTCTCGTGTCACGGTGTTCGTGAGCGTTTACGCCGCACACTAGCGCCACTAATGAAAAAAAAAACATATCTAGTAATTAGAGATAGAAAATCAAATTATGCTCAACAAACTATTTGAATGAAGTAATTTAGCAATTTTATAAACATCTGACATGTTATGGTTTAGTTAAATATGGCGTTATAGTTAAAAGTGGCCGTAACGTCTTATTTAACTAAACCATAACATGTCAGGTGTTCATTAGGTGACGTAAAAATGCTAAATTACTTCATTCAAATAGTTTGTTGAGCATAATTTGATTTTCTATCTCTAATTACTAGATATGTTCTTTTTTTCATTAGTGGCGCTAGTGTGCGGCGTAAACGCTCTTAAACTCCTCCGAAATGGCTCGACCAATTTTCGTGAAATTTTGTGTGCATATCGGTTAGGTCTGCGAATCGGACAATATCTATTTTTATCCCCCTAAATGTTAAGGGTGGTCCACCCCTAAATTTTATTTTTATTTTTTGGACAAATTTTTTTATTTTTATTTTTTTATGATAGCAGCATCCAAAAATACATACAACCCTTAATTTTCACTTCTCTACAATCAACCCCTATTTTTTATTTGTTAATTTAAAACATTATTTAACAAATAACAAATTAATAAATAACAGGCCAATAACTTTTTACAGAACGAAATCTGTCAGGGCAGCTTGTTTTAGAGAAATAGGGCAGAACAAGGTTTGCCGGGACAGCTAGTATTATATATAAAGAGGAAAGCTATGTATTTTGTATGTATGTGTGTAACGAATAAACTCAAAAACTACTGGATCGATTTAAAAAATTCTTTCACCATTAGAATGCTGCATTAGCGTTGAGTAACATAGGCTATATTAAAAAAAAATGTTCACCCGAGCGAAGCCGGGGCGGGCCGCTAGTATTATATAACGTAATAATTAATACAGTAGGTATAGTTGTCAGTTTTGTATCGTCTTGATATACACATCGCCAGATATGTCCCCACCTGCCCCCCGACCGCCTAACCGATCGCTTTGACTTCGTGTGTGGTTTATGACGTCATCTTGACACCTCGCAACGCCTATGAAAGCAATATCAAAAGCTAAAGGCTATATAGCTTTCGATATTGCTTTCATAGGCGACACGAACGACAAGATGACGTCATAAACCACACACGAAGTCAAAGCGATCGGTTAGGCGGTCGGGCCCCTGGTAGGGCACAAGCCTTCCTCCTGACCCAATCCGAACCACTCGGAGAATCTATAAGGAATGGGCACACGCTTAGTGCGTGATGCGTTGTGCCCTTTAGAAAACCCCTGACGGAATTTCGATCAAGTTTCTCGCCGCCCGCCCCAAAAAAAGTCCGGTAACGTTAAAAAGGCCGCTTTTAGCGATTATGTATATACAGGGTGTCTCATTTAAATCGGTCAGTATGGGAATGTCTGAAACTATAAGACATACGAAGATCTGTTCTTAGGAACCATGTCATCGATTTTAATAAGAAGAAAAACTGCATTCACACATTTAAAAAAAACCTTTACTCAGCTCGAGAATGGAACCCAGTTGTTTTGAAAAAAATAAACTTACACTATTTCTATTTAGATATCGATTGTGTAGGTCTTAAGCAGTAAATGGCTCTATGAAACATGATGTCTAACATGAATAAAATGCATTGTTTTCACATACTCTAATTTATTTTAGTAGGTGTTCGAAGTGACTGTATATATATTCTTTATTGCACAAAAAACACACATACAGATAACAGTTTACAAACAATGGTCAGCAAAGGTAGACTTATCTCTAAAAGAGATCTCTTCCAGCCAACCTAAGGTGGAATGGGAGCATCACGTTTAAAAGGAAGCGACAAAAGTGCAAACAAAAATATATCGAAATAAAAATAACAATAATAGGTACAATACATATACAATACATGTACCACAATATTATTAAAAACTACATAAACATACATAATAATCTTACTAATATTATAAATGCGAAAGTTTGTGTGTATGTATGTTCGTATATTTGTTGCTTCTTCACGCTGCAACGGATAGATGGATTTAAATGAAATTCGGCATACAGATAGTTTATAGCCTGGATTAAAACATAGGATATTTTTTATTCTGATATTCCCACGGGAACGGGAACCACGCGGGTGAAACCGCGAGCGGCCGCTAGTACTACATATGAACATACAATAATAATGACGTGGTTCTAAATTGGTGCATGGCAATGTCAGCGACTACTGAGTGCCTTGCGTGAGTTTGGTTTACTATCCGTATTATTCATTCGATTACACACACACCCTCACCCTCATGCACACACACCCTCACATACACATACACACCCTCAACACACACGCTCATACACACTCAATTCAATAATTAGTTTAGTTTAAGTAGATACTTCGTATAATGTACCGCAAATAAAAATGTATTTAAGGAAGAGCGACTCCTTTTTGGTACAGGGGCACTATGCACCTAATAGGAGGAGTCAATCACTGTCTTTTGTAAAACGGTTTTTGGTACAGAAATAAATGATTTTGATTTTGATTTTTTGATTTTTGATTACGTTTACGAAAACGAAAATTTGTATGTCAAAATTTTGACTCTTCTTGTATGTCGCCAGGAGGCGCTGCTTCAATGCCATACTTTATTGTTTTCGTTAACGAGATCGAATCATCGAATGTCTAAAATAATTCACACTATTGCCCTCATAGGCTGACTACGGTAGGAGGCTTAAGGTATTAATATTCAGTTATTAGAAGCCCGGGCAATATATCGAATCACATTTTCTTCCTACCTGGGGAATAGAATCTGGACCATCCGTTGGTCCAGCCCCCCGACCGCCTAACCGATCGCTTTGACTACGCGTATAGTTTATGACGTCATCTTGCCACCTCGCGCCGCCTATGAAAGCAATATCAAAAGGTAAAGGCTATAGCTTTCGATATTGCTTTCATAGGCGGCACGAAACGACAAGATGACGTCATAAACCACACACGAAGTCAAAGCGATTGGTTAGGCGGTCGGGCCCCTGGTCGGGAACTACAGATCGGGTGTATTTCCACTTTAGAAAGAAAAGACGCTGGTTACGTTACTAAAACTGAATCGAATTGTGGCACCAAGTGTTCCACACTATAAGCCTAGTATTCGACACAGTTCTCGTCGCCAAAACACATTGATTTTCCTGATTTAAATTTGGAATCCCGATTCCAAATTTAAATCAGTTCTCAACTCTCTTGTCTGACCCCTCTCATTTCCTACCTCACTCGCTTCGCGAAGCCTGCTGGCAGTGGATGGCAAATTCTGAAACACTTTCTTAGTGGAAGTGCACAACTATTTTTACTCCGGTCCGCTCAGATCTTTAGGTCAGTTTCCGCTCATTACCCTTTTTTAGTGGAAGGCGGGCATTAGACCCCTCGTTTAATTGCCGACGCATCAGGCTAGTTAATTGGCAAAATACCTGGGTAGTCAGTGGTCTAATCAAGCATTCGTGTAAGTCACAGACCATGTAAAGAGAATAGAAGTCATAAGTTCTTTGCTGGAATAAAATAAGAAATCTTAAGTTACTTACTCGCTTTTTATATACGTAATTGATTATTTTATCATCAAACCTTTTATTTTCAATTTTCAAGGTAAAACAGGTCATGAAAGTTGATACATAAGATAGGTACCAAAAAGCTACACTACAAAAAGCTTTTCTGCCGTACATTACATCCATGTGCTGCCATCTATGTATACTTAGGGGAAATTCAATGTAGGTAAATTCTAGGAAGCACTTATTTATCTGTTTCTGAATAAAATTCAATGCGTTAGAATTTTTATGAAAATATATTATTCATTCTGTTACGTTATCTACCAAACAAATTGTAATCAGCTGTAACTATGTCTGACAATATATTTTATCTATCATTGAAAGGCCGAACGTCTTTTGAATGTCTTTGCTATTACTGGTAAGAAAAAGTGAAGTGTGGGTTACCAGCAATCCAAAAAAATACCATTTCATTTTTAATCAAATTTTGTAAAGGTGTTTTTACTAGTTTTTGAAAATGTTTCTTGCAAACGTTTTTGGCATAGATTGCAAATACAATAAAATAATATTGTACTAATTAGAATATACACAACAAAAAGAAACATAACTGAACTGAACTTAAAAAAAAACAGAGAATAAAAAATTGCAAATTAAAAACTAAATTAAATACCTATAAATAAACTATGTCCTCCAACTGTGGGCTTATGGGAACGGTCCCAAGAGTGCTGGCAATATTGCCTCTCTTTTTTGCAAAGCTAGCTGCCAGCCTTCTTGTCACCGGAGGCCTCAATAAGGCGAGCACTGAGCTCTCTAACAAGCTGCCTTGCCTCCGGCCCTCATGGACCTTTCAGCGCTTACCGCAGCAGCCCCCACATGAAGAGAAGTAGCGCGAAGATGTTAGGGAGCCACGGTGTCAGCACAGGTTGCATCCCAAAATATTTAAAAAATATACTTATGTATATAAAACAATTCTAATATTGTACTAGCTAAAAATGAAAATTCAAAATATTACAATGTTTTCATTTTACATAATTTACACAGTGATTACTACAGTGATTTGGTTTAGTTAGCATAACTCATAAACGGAAAAGAGAACACTTTAGGTTTGACCTGTTAATAATATTCATCATGGACCCAGATTCGATTCCTGGCTGGATCGGGTAGGCGTTTAATTTTTTTACTGTATTTTATAAATTTTATAAATATAATAATAATATATTTTATTATATATTCATCATTATAACTCTAGCCATAAAATATGCATTTTTATAGTTTTATGGTGAAACCGTAAAATTAAACCGTTAAATTGTTACTATGTCATCATCATCATCATCATCATCATCAGCCTATACTAGTCCACTGCTGAACATAGGCCTCTCCAAGTGCACGCCACCGAGCACGATCCGCGGCTACTTTACTATGTATGTATTAAAATAGGTAACAAGGTATTTGGATAATTTATTGTGTTCAAAGTTACATCGAATAAGTGAACTAATTTTATAATAGACAGAATTGTATTTATTTATAAATAAAAAGGTACACAAAACAAATTACATTTGTATTAAATTATCTTCAAATTCTTTACTGGCACTAACTAGTCAATCACAGTAAAGTTACTTTGCTAAGTTCGTGGACTGAAATGTAGGCGGAACGCGGAAATATTGGAAAATAATATAACAGTGGCCATTGCATTGGCAACACACACCGACACCGACACCCAGTGTTGCCAACTTAGCACTTTTGGGTGCTAGATTTAGCACTATTTTCATGAGTCCAGCACGAAACAACAGCATACAGCACCTAGCACTAAATCTAGCACTAAATAGTAGGCAGTCATCCACTCAAACGTCAGGAGACACTCGGGTGTCCAAAAAGTGATGAAAAAACGTTCTAAGTGATTCTAAAAAGCACCGTGGCGCCTTTGTCGTTCGTATTTAGGGACAGGGCATAAAATGTAATGATATTTTGAATAAACTAAGGAATAAAAAGTACTTCGACTTTTTAAATTCGACCTTTTTTTACAAGACTTGCCATACATACGAAATTCCCCGAGATATTATTAATAAAATAGGCAAAAAAAATGTACACATTTCAATTAAAAAAGTCGGCTGAAAGTCATCGTGAGCAACCATCCACTTCAACGGCGGCAGTACAAGGAGAAGAAACCAAGGCAGCGGATACAGATGACAGTGAAGATGACTGGATATAGATTTAAAATAATTATTACAGCTACATTTTGCTTATAATTTTCTTTTTTCATTTTACATTGTCATTTTATTAATTATAAAAAATATTATAATTTTATTTCAAGTCCAAAAAAAGTAGCACTATTTTTGAAAATCCATATTTATCTAGCACTTTTTCAGATGTCATTTAGCACCTATTTGTGGTATTGTGTTGGCAACCCTGCCGACACCGCAACTGATCGCAACATAATCAAACATGGCGCGTCTGCACACCGCTCCGAAAATTTTACAATTAATCTTTTGTTTCACAGTTATTTTATGTTGTTTTACAAGTTTAGTTAGTGCTAACCGTGAACTAGATGAAGATAATTGGAGGGACATTCTCGATGGAGAATGGATGGTCGAATTGTGAGTAATTTTCGTTAGCCGGTTACCTGCCAAGTGAAGGAACGTGTCAGATAGATCGGGTTTTAGACATACAGCTGTAGAAATAACGTAATAATTTGTTCAATAGAACCTTAAAACTAAACGAGTGTTCCATTAGTTAATTAATTATACGAATTATTTATAGGTAAGTCTTATGTTGTGGGCAGTACCTGCGCGCGAAGGTTCAACAAACGATCACAAGGTCGTCGCTACGTTAGGGTCATTAGAACCGTTTCTGTGTCCGTGACGCATTCTGCTATTGTCTCCCTAACTGGACTTTCCTCACTTGATTGTTATATCAAGTTACTTTCCTGTTATATTAGGTGCTGTCTAAAATAGGAATTGAATAAAACCTCTTTCATGCCAAACCTAATTTGTTAATAATAGACATAGTTTTTAATTGTTTACTACCTACTAAAATCAGAACCATTTGTTAACTTTAAAAGTTAACTAACAATACATACACATAATTACACAGCTAGATTATAAATCAAATCTTAAGTTTATTCATCAACCGAAAAATTAACCAAGTCAAAGAACACAGCTAAAATACTGCAATGGCTTCTTCTTCAATATGAGCTGAAAGCTTGTTATGTTCTGCTATAATTTCTAATGAGCTCAAATTGAATGAGTGAAGCCATGAAGTGTTAATTGAAAATTGATTTGGTACATTAGAACCATAACCAGAATCATTTCACACTTATCAAGGTTTTTATAATCATATCAACAAGTCTGGGTTTTAATGTACTATGTTAGGCCACCTAAGGCCGCCATCACACGGACTGCATCACAGCTACCGCGCGTGGTCGATATATTTAACTGCATGCAGTTGTACGTTCGACTTCGTGCAGTCATGATATCAACTGCACGCGGTTGGCTGCAGTCGAGTGAAGTCAATATCAACTGTATGCAGTCGTGCCTTCAAGTTCGCGCGGTCGGCTACAGTTGTGTAGTGTCCTAACCTAACACTGAGCTACTGGTCTAGATGCTTGGTGTCAACTGCGTGAAGTCAGATCCGACTGCAAACAACTGCATGCAGTTGAATATAGCGACTGCGTGCGGTTGCTGATGCGAGTTTGTGCGGTTGTTGTGGTGCAGTCCGTGTGATGGCGGCCTTACAAGCGAAAATAAAATAACATGTATAAATATAAATTCAATAAGTTGAATTTAATAAATATTTAATTGTTCATTCATTTAATTTCAATCTATATTGGGTGTCACATAGTGGTTATTTGACAATCGAAAAATTAGGATCATGATTGCCCTGCAAGAATGTTGCAGTTAAATATAGCTACTCAATGATAACTAAGCTATATAGTATATTCTAGACTTTATTTTACCATATTGTCTACACTTTGAAAAATAAATAATCAGTTTATTTGAAACTTCATCTTTAATAATTCTTCATTTAAATAACACACCGCCAATAAACATAAAAACAATAATAGTACACATAATAAACAACAAGAAAAACTTATTGGAAATATTAACCTGCTAAAGCATCAAAATTCAATTCATTTTTACACTTTTAGCATTCATTTGATGTCTCTAACAGTATGTGCGTTAGAATGGAAAAATAATGATACTACCTACTAAATAGTAGCATCTTGATTATTTTGATTGATTACTAGCAAGGACTCAATTCTGTTTTTATTATAGAGCATATTTGATGCTATTAGTGCAGTAGGTGGGGTCAGTGCGTCATTAAATATCCATGTACAGTCGCCCAAAAAATTGGTTTACCACCCTAAGGCTGAATGTCGCATGGCAGATTCATAGGCGATAAAGATTAGTTTCGCTTGCAGATCGATCTGACAACTTATATTGCCATCTTTATTTGATTAGATTACTTACTGTTTGTTACGTGACAGCTGTTCTTAGTTTGAACTTGATGGAAACAATGACGTCGTAAAATCAATTTCCGGGGGATGATAAATAATTATTATGGTCAAAATTGAATTGTCAATAATATTGTGTGTGTGCGGCTAGCCCTCAGAATAATAACTAAAGCTATAGAAGGATGGCTAAAATAAAAATTGTGCAACTATGTTTAGTTCCGTTCTATCTTATGGTTAGAAAAGGAGGTTGGAGTGCGAAAAATGGTTGACACTTAGTTTTTATTTTTTGTATTGTTATGTCAAACGGTCATCAGATAACCGGTGATGAAAAAAATCTTTGAGTCCTTTATAAAATCACTTACTACATTACCTCAAATATGACGTCACAAATCTGGTGATACCTTTGCTATTTTAGTCCGGTTTCTATAGCTTTAGTTATTGTTCTGAGGGCTAGCCATGGTTTTACAACAAACTTTTCTTATATTTAAAAAAAGAAAGGTTACCTAAAAAGAAAAGTAAAGACTCGATATTATATTTATGAAGTGGTTTTGCACCCTTTCAGCAATAGTCAAGTTAGCAGGCATTGAAGATGTTATTTATATGCAGTTGAGTAAAAAAATAATACGGAAAATAAATCGATTTTTCTGTGGAAAATAATAGAAATTACTAAAATATATTTGACACAATGTCAATTGTCATTTTTCTTTTTATCAAATAGAATTTGGTTGTCTATTTCAACTGTTTTTATTACTTTTGTTTAGAAAATTTATATTTTTTTACAGTAATTAATGTCTTATCCATTTGTAATAAAGATTAAAATGTCATGCACTTATAAGTGACCTACGACGTATGAATACTTATCAATTAGGTTTACGTCATTATTATGCATCTCTTTCAGTGATATCTAGTATGAACATTGTTGTAATTTTCGATGACTAGAAAACTAAATCAAAACTGGTACACCACTTTCTTGGGCCACTGTACCTTGAGCTATGAAGGTGGCATCAATTTTCCTCGTCAGTACAAAATATTGAGACATGGGAAGGTAAGCTTAATTCAAACATAGTATCTTGCAACAGTTGCGCTCAGACTACCAATCTTTTCCCCTCTTTTTTGGTATGAATTAAGCTTACTTGGTCTCCTTATATTGTGTCGCTGGCTACATAGTTTTCAGGTTTTCTGGGTAGTATTCATTAAAGACTTTCTTGACTTACACAATCAGTCAAGAAGGGATAGGCCGATGACTTTAAAACAATTGCTGGTGTTACATGTACACAAACCGCTAGCAATAGAGGTATAGATAAGAGGAGAGAAGTGTAGGATAATCTCTCTTCTCTGGTGCAGGGCTTTGGGGGGAGGCCTATGCCGAAACACAAGCGCACATTGGCAATTAAATATAGTTAATAAGTAATAATCTTCATAAAATAATATTGTTTGTAAAAAAAGCTTTAATACAAATGTAAGTCAATAGTTCTTTGAAAGATGCAGTAAGATATTCTATTCTGTTAAAATAAAAGGATACCTGCTCAAATTATAAACAAGATGAATCAGTCTCCTATGATTGGATGGATATGTGAATCAATATAGTATACATTGCATGCTTGATAGATGACTGTACAGACATCTACCAGTAATGACATCACTTAATGAATATTAACTTGATAATTATTATGTCATCAACATGTTCTTTTTTTTAAGTCAAGCTGTTGTACCTTTAATAGGTACAGTCAACAGCAAAGGTAACTGATGATTGGTCAAGTTTAAAAATATGAAATCAGTATGAAAATCAAAACGTTTTAAATGCATATCAAAAAACCTTCGAGTGTCTACTAGTACCTGCAGACTTTGACTGTAGCTATACAGAAAATAACGACTTAAACTATCAAAACTTATTTTGAAATCTAGTAAACATCATCTACTTTTGCTGTTGACTGTACAAACTTTGTGGTATCAATAGGTCTATTTCCACACACATTTTATTTTTCTCTTGAGTTAATGAGTAACAGCCTTACAAATAAAAATATTTAAGTAATTAGTTAGCGTTAATCAATGGATAACTAATTAGTTAGCCAAAATTGTTACAAATAAAAGTTATTTAGCGCTAAGCAATTGCTTAAAAGCGGCCTAACTAACTGTCAAAGGACATCAGGCACATTGACCCGAAAATGCATAAACTTATTTCTATTATCTTTAAGCACTATGTGTAATTATATACCTAAATCAGTATCACCTTTATTTAAAACTCCTTTAATTAGCTAATATTAATTAATTAGAAAACAAAACTACGACTATGAAACTGACATTTTTGTGGCCGCCATCACTATTTTTTTGCGTAAGAACACTGAATTATGGAAACTTCAGAGTAAGAACAAGGCGCATTACATCAGATGACTATGACATTAACAGAAGTTGGCTGGATTTCTATAGTTCTGAGGAACTGTCAGCCAGCTTGTCACTGATAATGTCAATCACTGTCAACAAGCGTTTGGTTACAACCACATGATTAAAGAACGGAGCAGAATTCCGCACTCTCTATCAGTATCATGTTTTTTATTTAGATCTTTGTGATCAACAAGAAAGCATAATAAATAATTTTAATTTGAATTGGTATACCCACTTTTACTCCATTTTTTCGAGAACACTGGTGTTCGTTCCGCACTTAACGAAACGTCTGGTTTGAATTACTAGTGTTGCTATACTAGTGTCAGTGTTACCAAAGAAAAATATTTCAAACGTGAATAACTCTTCTAATAAAAGTCTTTGATAAACTCTGAATAGTTTCCACGATCCACTATTTACATACCTACATTGTTGTACAAACAAAAATGCTATACATTCTTGGGTCTATTGTCAAACTTAGAATAATAACGCCTAGAAGCCGAGTACGCGCACGGCGATTGAGGCAAGTTTAACCAAGCCATATGTGGCTTGGTTCGCCGAACGGCTCGCTAGTATTCAAGGTCACGTCGTGTCGTAAGCAGCTCCGCAATTTTTGTTTATAATGACGATTTGTGCCATCAAAGGATGCTTTAACAAGTCAGAATCTAGCAAAAAGGATACTAATATTACATTTCACCTGTCAGTACTGTTAATCAATGTCTATTATTTCGTAAAACACGATATTATTATTCATTAATTTGTAATATGTACTTCCATGTATGTGTTGCTAGATGTATGAAAACTTTTACCCCACTTTGTGTTCCGAGTTATTTTTATTTAGAGTTGCTTTTACGTGTAATAATTACCAGTGAACCTAGCGCGACTTATGGTGGAGCGTTATTTAAAAATAAGACCTTATTATGAGTCCAAGAAAGACAATTTATCACGATTGCTGTTATCAAAGCGCCAGTTATTTAGAAAACAGTAACAGCTACAAGGATTTTAAACTGAAATGCTAAAAAAATGTTACAACAGTTATTTTTTCTAATAAGACTGATTTTTGTGCAATGAAAAGTAAATGAATAAATATTGGCATTCTTATTTATCACCAAACATTGTTACATTTACTTACATTACATGTAAATGTTTTAGAGTTATAATAAGTAAGTATCTTTAAAGAAGTAGTTAATGATATGAAAATTGTGGTAGTCGTAGCTTCACTGCCATCTAACTAAAGGCTTGAAATAATCTTCAATGCATGAGAGTAGCGGTCCATTGTCTCTGCCTACCCCTCCTGAGGGATTGAAGCGTGAGCTATATGTATATACCTTTCAATTTTTACTTTTTAAATAATAAGTAATTACAAACTGAAATGAAAGCATCTTATGTATAACAGTTATTATTATTAATGTATGCCGTTAAATATAGAAGACAATTTTCTCTTTGTGACTATTGACTTTGTGGCTATTTTCACATCAGAAATTTGAAGTAATAAAAAAAACAAATGTAACAACAATACAATTTTTAAACTATGAAACAAGATAACTAATAGTTTAGTAACTAACCCATTTACCCCGAATTTGGGGAAATTACCATTTCGCTTGCAACATTTATTCGTACGGTTGTGTGTGTAATGACAAGCCGCTGACGCACACGACGGAGTATTTTGTGCCTCAATATTTTGACGAACTTTGTTTGACACTATCGTTCTAGGCGTTATTATTCTAAGTTGTCAAAGAAATTTGCCTGAGGTCCTTTAAACACTCCGAGACCCTGTTTAACTCGTTAAACAGCAAGATGGCGACGTCGCAACAGCTGTTTTTGTGACATGATAGACAATGACAAAACGCCCGCCAACACTGACGTTCTTAAGAAATTATTAACTAGCGACCCGCCCCGGCTTCGCACGGGTGCAATGCTGATACACGAACCGCTATGTCACTGCATTTTAAATCTGTAATATCTTCGAAAATATTCATTTAAATTACATGCTGTAAAGGGTCATATTGATCTATATTAAATGCACAATGTATTTAAGGTACTTAATTGGATAAGGATTAATGCTGTATTGCTTAAAATCGCTTCGTAAATAAGCCATTATTTCTCGTAAAAAATAAAGGATAAAAAATGATTCATCATCATCATCATCATCTCAGCCAAAAGACGTCCACATCTGGACAAAGGCCTCCCCCAAGGATATGAGGGGTATTTGCCGTAATCGCCACGCTTGGCAGGCGGGTTGGCGATCGCAGTAGGTTGAGGGTAACTTCAGAGAGATGCTGCTGCCCATCCTCTGGAATAGTCCCTTAGTCGGCTTTTACGACACCCACGGGAAGAGAGGGGGTGGTGCAATTCTTTATCCCCGGCACCAGACAGGGTTGAAAAAAATTATTATTACGGGTTATCCCTAAGAGATAGACATATACCATCGCGGACTTTTTTGTAGACCTTTTTAAGGTGTACAAAACTGTA
Organism: Eudonia lacustrata; assembly: GCA_947562085.1. Taxonomy (NCBI): domain Eukaryota; kingdom Metazoa; phylum Arthropoda; class Insecta; order Lepidoptera; family Crambidae; genus Eudonia; species Eudonia lacustrata. The sequence continues at coordinate 11,673,569 of OX387332.1, read as the reverse complement.
GTACATTATTTTGATCTATCTCGTAGGGTTCAGCCAGCGTTTGCAATGTAAGCGCAAAACAATGTGAAACCTCTAAATTCTAAAATTATCAGTATTTCTCTACTATATTACGTACGTATTTATACATATAAACCTTTCTCTTGAATCACTCTATCTATTAAAAAACCGCATCAAAATCCGTTGCGTAATTTTAAAGATCTAAGCATACATACATACATAGGAACAGCGGGAAGCGAATTTGTTTTATACTATGTAATGATATTGAGAGAAATTAAGGGCTCTAAAATATCTTAGATTTCGGAGGGAAAAAACTTACAGTGACCGTTTAAATTTACCGATATACCTTCTGTGTAAAACTACCGGGAATTGTTCAATAAAACCAAAAAAAGTAATTTATTCGTCAAAATTTATTTTGTCGCCTTTAAAGTAGGCCCCTTCGCTTGCAATACAGCTACGCCAGCGCTTGACCCAGCCCTCCATACATTTTTTGTAAGCTGATTGAGGTATGGTCTTCAACTCTTTCAGCGAATTTTCTTTTATAGATTCAATCGAATCGAAATGCCTTCCTCGAAGTGGTAATTTTCACCTTGGGAACAGGAAAATGCCAGACGGAGCCATATCTCATTATATACTTTTATGTTATGTTTTTATTATATACATTATACACAGTTATGCCAAACTTTAACGTTAAAATAACGTTATTTCTTAAGTCAAACTCAATAACGATGCTTAGTTAACCAAATGATTAAAGTGTTTTATTTGTGAGCGCTGCTAATCAGATGCTTAAAATTTAAGCAAATGATTACTCAAGTAATTGCTAAGATGATGATTAAACATGTTTTATTTGTAAGACTGTAAATGAGTTATTAGTTTTTTAATCACTTCTGTGGCCTAATGATTAAGACCAATAAAAAAATAGAACTTGGATGCTTATACTGAATTCATATTATGTTTGCATAGTATTGTATTATAGATTGTTCTGTTACCTTTTTTAAGAACATAAGCGAATGTTTCCTAAAACAACTGTACACCAGTTATTCAAAATAAAAACTTGCAAAATAGGAATTCCAAATTTCCAAATATATATTATTTTGCCATGTCATTGTCAATTATTACCATGTTTGATGTACAAGACACGCACTATGCCTTGTCGATTATGGACGACTTAAATATAACATTTTTTTATCCAGCTACGCACCTTGGTGCCCTGCCTGCAACGCTCTCGCTCCAGCATGGAAGGAGCTGTCCCAGCAGGCCACCCGCAAGTCTCTGGGGCTGAAGGCGGCCGCAGTGGACGTCACCAAGTCACCAGGGCTCAGTGGGCGGTTTGTGGTTACCGCGCTGCCTACTATATTCCAGTAAGTGGTTTATCTTAGTTTATTGTATACCAATACGCCATACAAAAAGAAAAACAAGAAATGGTACAAATTCCCTTATCGCTAAAAAGCACATTTTGTTCCAGGCAACCATGTGTTGTACTGGACAAAAATATGTAAGAACAGGCAGTTGATGGTGTTTTCAGTAATATGTTATAAATACGAAGTATACATACTTACATACTTTTTTTTTTTTTAATTGTTCAAAACATTTTACAAAAAAACAACATACAATACAATAATCCTAACACGGAAACCTTACAAGGTTTATCTGTGTAGGAGAGCCACTTTTTGCTTAAGAGCGTTTACGCCGCACACTAGCGCCACTAATGAAAAAATAAACATATCTAGTAATTAGAGATAGAAAATCAAATTATGACGTTACGGCCACTTTTAACTATAACGCCATATTTAACTAAACCATAACATGTCAGGTGTTCATTAGGTGACGTAAAAATGTTAAATTACTTCATTCAGATAGTTTGTTGAGCATAATTTGATTTTCTATGTCTAATTACTAGATATGTTTATTTTTCATTGGCGGCGCTAGTGTGCGGCGTAAATGCTCTTAATACTTAAAAAAAAATTATGTTACATGCAAACAAGAGTAGGTTAGTTTTTACTAGTATCCTATGATAGATTAACAAGATGATAATTTTGTAAGAAATATTTTTTAAATTTTGATTTGTATTTAGCAATGACAGTGTCCGAGTACAATTTTTGAAGGTCATTAGGTAATTCATTTAGATACGCTGGTATCAAGTAGCTTAATTTTCAACTTCCATGTACATTATTATATTTAGGCAGAACATATTTTTTAAGATACGATATTTTTCTTAAGTTATCATGTCTTTTATATACATACAGGTATCTAGTGTCATTACATTCAGTTAAAATGGAATATTTAATTTTATCAAAAATATTTATGACGTTACAGTATCGAAACAGTTCTTGGGCGTTATCTTTATATTTGTTTAATATATGTTTAGGAACAATTATTTTCAATAGAGTGATTTGCAGTTTTAAAACTTATATATAATATAGGACTAGTTCTATGTAACTATGTTCTAGAAAGGTAGGAATTCGTAAATTCGTATGCTGGTAGAGCAGTTAATTTTAAACAAATAAAAATTTGTTTTGTAGGACCTGCTGAGATTTCTTTGTTTCAGTAGCACTTTGACCCATCGGGATTTTTTGTTCATCAGCCATACTTTCTCCCTTTTTCAGTAAAGATGCCATAAGTTTGGCAATGTGTTCAGTATAACCCACCAAATTGTAAAGGGCCAGGGAGGTTGGTCGTAGCCCGATCTGCCCGTGTGCTATTTGTTATAGATATGCTTGTTTACCACCTCACAAAACAATAAATCTCTGTGCAGCGTGAAAGAAGGCGTGTTCCGCCAGTACAAGGGCCCTCGTGACGTGTCGTCCATGCTCGGCTTCGTGGAGCAGCAGCGGTGGAAGCAGACTGAACCAGTGCCCTCATGGAAGGCGCCCGACTCGCTGCAGATGACGCTGGTCGCGGAGTTCTTCAAGCTGAGCCAGGCGCTCAGGGTAAGTTATAAGCTACATCCTTATTAGTACTCCTTTGCTTTATTTCAGCCCAACTCCCTGGTCAAACGGAGTCAGGCGCTCAGGGTATGTAACCTCCTTCATCATCAGCTCATTTTTATGACCCCACTGCTGGGGCACGGGCCTTCCCTATGGATGGATAGGGATAACAGGCCATAATCCACCACGGGGGCCCAGTGCGGATTGGTGGTTGTTAACGACTGCTAATGCAGCCGGGATCACTGGCTTTACGTGCCTTCCGAAGCACTGAAGGCTCGAGATGATACATTTTTGGTCACCCATCCGATGACCGGCCTTTGTGAAAGTTTCTTGTAACCTCCTTACAGGTACTTCAAAATCTTGTGTGCCAGCCTGCCTAGCTACAGATGACTAGCTCTTTAAGCTCATCCAGACGTTCAGAGTAAGCTACCTCCTTAGATGCACTTCTAAGCCTTGTGTTTACAGAGCTAAGCGGTTCGCTAGGAAAGATCCAGCAATAGTATTACTTTATTATTCTTGCCCTGTTCAGACGTAGTAAAACTAAGTGATGCTATTGGTGGACTTTTCCTCCCAAACCGATTACAAACATCTGGCTAAAAATCGAACCCGGACCACAGCGTCTGAGACCGTTTAATATACGGAAAGAAATAATTTTAATCATCATCATCATCATCATCATCATCATCATCATCATCATCATCATCATCATCATCAGCTCATTTTTATGTCCCCTACTGCTGGGGCACGAGCCTTCCCTTGGGATGGATAGGGAGAACAGGCCACTTTAATAGCATGCTTTTTTTATATAGTTTTACGGGGAAGCACAGTGCGTTCATCTCACGTTAAGTGATGATTAGGACAATGGTGGAAGCGCACTTCACCCGGGATCCTCAACTACTGATGCACTGGCTTTCTTATCTCTAGCTGCTGAACACAACAATGCTACAAATATTGATGTTATAGTGACATATTTAGATAAGATGATGATGATTTACAACTCCCTAGTTAAACCCCACTTAGATTATCTCATTGAAATTTGGGGATCTGCTGCACCAACCAATCTTAATCCATTACAGAGAACTCAAAATAAAATTGTTAAAGTTTTGTTCCATTATCCTTTCCACACGCCAACTAAAGAACTATACACAAAAGTTAAAATATTTAATTTATCACAACTGTACAAATATAACACATGCATCTTGATTAAAAAAATTATAACAGGCGCTATTAAAACTAACATAGAACTAAACATTAAACGTAATACACATAATCTTAGCAATAAGTTTAAACTCAAAACTATAATACCAAGGACTAACTATGGAACAAAGACGGTACTATTTGAGGGAGCACAGCTATTTAACAGTTTGCCAAACGAATTGAAGGATTGTGATAGTTTAAGTGTTTTCAAAAATAAACTTAAGTTACATATAGCAGCAGCAAGCATCGGTGCTTAATGTAGTACAATTGTTACTGTTTATCTATATATCTCATTATAAGTGAAATGTAAATTTCTTATGAGAATAAAGTTCTTTAACCACATGATCGGCTGTAGAACACTACAAGCTCAGCTCAGAGTATGCTACCTCTCTGGTGGTTGAGTTTTGCCTAGGATCGTAACTTTTTTATAAGCCGTTGATTTGGATGCACTCGGAATATTTATTTTAAACTCTTGCCTTACAGAGCGTCCACAACACGCTGATGGAGACGTACGGCCTACCTACGTGGGGATCTTACCTCATATTCGCAATCGTCACTATATTCGTTGGAGCACTTTTGGGATTGGTAAGGAACTTTTATGGCTTTTTATTTGCAACCTTATTGTAAGGTAATATAGTAATATGGAAGCTTGGATTTCTTGGCGGGAAAGTGAAAAGTCATGTGTTGTTTTTTCTTCTATAATTTGTGGTACTTTTTTTCAAATTTTAATGTGAATTTATGATGGATTATTAACTTTACCGGGGTTGACATTAATTATAATACAAATAAAATTTGTGTTAAGACAATACTTTTGATACAAGCAGAGTGTGGAGTTCTTAACTATGAGTGAATTCTCAAGGCTGACTTTATATGTTTTTATACTAATATTATAAAGAGGAAAGCTTTGTATTTTTTTGTATGTATGTTTATAACGAATAAACTCAAAAAATACTGGACCGATTTAAAAAAAAATTTTCACCATTAGATTGCTACATTAGCGCTTTAAAAAAAATTACCACCCGTGCGAAGCCGGGACGGGCCGCTAGTACGTTATAACCGATAATGTACTACTTTATCATAGGAACATGTTTTTTTAAATATATTGTACGGGTAAGCACAGTGCCTTGATCTCACCTGATGGTAAGTGATGATAAGGATCCCCACTAGAATTTGAACTCTTATGTCCATGGCATAAGGTTGAGTTTTTATTGAAAAAAATTGTCAATTGTTCATTTAGAAAGAATTAATATTTGTTTCTATTATTTTTTTCATGGTGTGACAAACGTTTTTAATTTTAATTGCTTTTTTTTATTATTTTGAATTTCATTTTGCATTCACAATGCGATATATAGTTACAAGAAGAAGAAAAAACAACCAGCCTCAGGAAGCACGAGTGGGAATCGAACCCACGACCTTTGGATAACCGGTCCAATGCTGTGACCGCTGATCTACCGCGGCCCCAGAAGACTCGTTGAATTTTTCTAGTAGTTTTGTGTTTCTAGGGAGTAGTAACGTCACTCTGTGAAGTTACTACTCCCTACTCTACTATTACTCTAAATTGTAACTGGGAGAAACTATATATAGACATAAATAAATTTCGTAAAATTAATGTAAAGGGAAGGTTGATGTTTTGTATGTTTTATAAATAATATTGTTCTGCACGGCGCACCGGCGCCGCCGGTGGCAGGCTCCGCCAGAATACCAGCGTTGTTGCGATACGCTTCGTCGTTCGCAACAACACAAGCTGAGGCGGGGTCCTGATTGACCTTTTGTTTGTCTTTTATTCTTATTTTTTATGTATATTATGTGTGTGTGGTCAATAAATGTCTCTCTACTACCCTCACAGTCGAAAGAACACCTTATTGTAATTTATTTAATGTTATTGTTAATCATATCTTAATAATTGTTTCCCCCAGATCCTAGTGTGCATCATTGACCTCCTGTATCCGCCGCAGCGTCCGGACAAGGTGCTGGTCACCCAGGCGGAAGTGGACCGGCTGGCCAAAGGAGACGACGACGGGAAGAAGTCGGACGACGACCAGGTATGGCCCGATCAGCTGTTTATATACCTACATGTTTTTGTTTATTTTTTTTTAGTTTGTTAAGATCATTCCGTATTGCTAATATTTGTTACAACGTCAATGTTCTAATTCTTCTTTTCTAGTAACTGCCAAAGTTTAAAAAAAAACATTTATTTTTTATTCAAAGTGAACTTTTACAAGTGTTTTTTTAACGTCTATTCAAAGACATCCATGACTTCGTAATCCTTAAGTGGAGACCTAGTACCGAGAAACAGGCACGGCATCGAATGGAAAGAGCAGCCGGGTACGAAACACTCCAAATCCTTCCTAGGCGAAAACGCCTTAGGACGGAGTAAGTTCATATGCGGAGTGTTGCAGAAACCCACAACACACACTTAAAATTACACATTAAAATTAACTTAAAATTAACAAAGTCCACTCACAGTTCAATACCGCTCCCGCCGTCCAGAACGGGATCCATATGATCCGATGGGGCCCGAATCCGGCTCCGGGTCTTCTGGGGTTCCTAAACACACCCAAACTACCCCAAAGTGCACTTCCCACGAAAAATACCTTTTATTTCAGCCGCGGTGTGGCCGACATCCCGGCTAATTGTTTTCCCGAAACAATTAGTTTACGACGCACACACAATTTGCACTATCCACTTAAGTAGAATAATACGGCTCCAAATGCCCTTATTACTACATAAAACTATTTAATTATTCACACACGATAACCTATGATCCAGCCATATTTGCTTTCCAGAGACAAGAGAATAAAAAAAGAACAACTAGTGATGGGGCCATTATGCCACCAAACAAAATTGAATCTCGATAATCGATTCGTCCATAATATAAATCAAAGTTTTATTTGTAACAAAATAAATGCCTGTTTATTTGCAACATCCCGCCACCCAAAGCGGACGTACCGCTTTCTAGCCTGAAATCTTAAACTAGTCAACCGGTAATCGAGCTAAGGTCGCGACCGCGCGATTTAGCACCGATCCATCAACCAACACTTGCGCCACACGCGGAGTCCCGTCCGCGCCCCAGATTAACTTTAAAATGCGACCTCGTCTCCAAAATAACGATGGCAAATTAGCCTCTTTTAATAAAACCAGATCCCCCTCCGAAGGGGGCGACGTCCGGTCTGTCCACTTTACACGCTGCTGCAATAAATGCAGATACTCCAGTGACCAACGACGCCACAAGTCCTGACTCATTTGTTGTATCATTTGAAAACGAGACATCCGGTGTCTGCGTTCATCCTTCCAGGGATACTCAGGCAGGGCAGTGAGTGGCTGACCGACCAAAAAATGACCAGGGGTCAGGACTTCCATGTCATTTGCGTCAGAGGAGAGTGGACAAAGCGGACGCGAGTTGAGAACCGCCTCAACCTTACAAAACACAGTTGTAAGTTCCTCATACGTGAGGGTAGTTTCCCCGACTACCCGGCGCAAGTGGGTTTTTGCCGATTTTACCGCGGCTTCAAATATCCCGCCCCAGTGGGGACAGGCTGGCACACTAAATCGCCATGTGATTCCCCGCTGTGCGAGAGCTTGACTTATGCTATTACAATTTTTATCCAGAAAATCGTTCACATCTTTTAAGTAGTTGGCAGTGCCTCTGTAGTTGGTACCGTTGTCGGACCGAATGAGAGAAGGTAAACCCCGTCGCGAAACAAAACGATCCAGCGTGGCGACAAAGGCTTCCGTAGACAGAGCCGAAACCACTTCCAGGTGGACGGCCTTAGTGGCCAGGCAGACAAAAACGCACAGGTATGCTTTCGTGACCCTAGTGTTACGATAGGCTGTGGTTTTCACCAGAAACGGTCCAGCAAAATCCGTACCGACCCCGTCGAACGGCCTAGTTGTCTGACAAACCCGGTCAGAAGGGAGATCCCCCATCTGTGGCTGCATAGTGGAGGCCTTCACCCGATAACAAGCCACACACTTAAATAACACGCTGCGAACCACTCTCCGAGAGGACAAAATCCAGAACTCCCTCTGTAATATCGCCAGTAACGCATTACACCCCGCGTGAGCGTTTTTCAGGTGTCTATCCGAGACCACCAGTTCTACCAAAGGTCCTCCTTTGGGGAGTAGCAGAGGATGACGGCTACCGAAGGGCAGGTCGGCATTTTTGAGGCGACCTCCAACGCGTAACAGTCCATCCGTCAAAAACAGTCCGTAGTTTTCCAGATGAGGCCTTCAACACCGCGTGGTGAGGCAAGAAAAAATGATCTGTCGTTGTCCAGTCGACAGTCGCCCGCGACATATGCCCCAAGGCCTCGTATTCTCGCATGAACTCGATATACTTTTCCTGAAGCACCGGATCGCGAGACATACGACGCTCCATGGACAAGAGTCGTTTCTCTGCCAACGCCCTCGATTTTCCCAAGAGAGGGGGACAGTCGATAAAGGGCAGTCGAGTTTCGATCCTACCCGACGCCATCCGGCGTGTGTGATTCTTATAAAAGGTTTCGCACTCCACATGCTCCGGATCCAGACGGGAGACCATGGGAGGCTCTTCCAGTTCCCAGAATTTTTGCATCGTCCTAGCGATGGAGGTAGTAGCGACGACAGGTGAGACATCCCGCGTCTCCTGGTCGAAAACCGGTCCCATTAAAACGTGTCCAAAGATATAGGTATAGCTACCAACGAAGAGCGGCCCAGAATCCGCTGAGGCCCTAAAAGGATCCAGCCTAGTACATCCGCTCCCAATATGAGGTCCACCGGAGCCGGCTCCTCGAAATGAGGGTCTGCCAGCATGAGACCTGATGTGTCAGGCATTGCGTCCCGCGGAATGTCTGTCGGTGGATGCCAACCCAGCAGATTGTCGAGTACGATCGCGGCCGCCGCAATCCGTATCGAAGCGGAATGCACAGGAGTGAAGGAAATGTGGGTCTGACCGGACAGACCCCCCACTTCTGTATCTCCGACTCCCCGAATCGGAACTGAGGGAGGCGCGCACTCCAGACGTAGGCGCCTCGCTACCCTCGTAGTAATTAAGCAGCCCTGTGCCCCAGTGTCTAGGAGGGCTCGTATCCGGACGAAGTCCCCCCTAGGTCCCCAAACGCGTACCTGCGCGATGGGCAAAAGAACCGTCCTCGGTTCCGACGTAGCCCGACCACAGGCTAGTCACGCGTCAGAGCCAGCAGCCGACCCTGTCGAACCGTGATGACTCGGCCAGTAAGTCGGACGCGTGCAGGCCACCATCCGGGGTGGTGCGTATCCAGGTGCCCTACCATACCGGTGATAGGGTGGGTGGTATTCCAACCTCGGGTACTCGTGCAGTACCGGTGAGAACTGTTGACGGCTCTCATGTCGCTGTTGTTCCGGTAACGGCGGCGGAGGATACGCGTACGAGTATCCGGGTGTTGGGTCCGGAGGTGGGGCTCCCTGTACCCAGTGGCCCTTAGAGGCACCAACTCCTGGTGTTGGTCGCGCCGGGTGCCGGGTTGTAGCCAGAACCCGGCTCCGCTCCGGCGGTCCCCAACTCACCTGAGCCGGGGTGTACGAGGGGTTGTAGTGTGGCGGCCGTGGCGGACTCCGTCTTTCCGGAGGCGGAGTTGACCCCGGCCCCAAACCGCCACCCGTGGGAGATCCCCTCTCCCGAACCGGTGCTGAGCCCTCGGCACTACGGGTGCACAGTAAGCGATGGTGCGGTCCGCCGCACACATCGCAAGGCCTCGCCTGGGGACACTCATTGTACCTATGTCCTCCCAGGCAGGCATAACACAATCCTCGTGTCCGAACGAGGTTTCGGCGCTCTTTTGTGGGCAGCCCGAGAATTGCTGGACATAGCTGCTCCAAGTGCTGCTGTCCGCAAATCCGGCATCCAGAGCCGGGGTTGATGGCGGCCGCAGCCACCAGCCTGCCGCGACCCTTCCCTGGGTTGCGTGGCGGCTGGGCGCCGTAGACTCCGGAAGTGCGGGCCGGCGCACTTGTCGGAGCCTCCTGGGAGGCTAGCTGGTTTTCCAGCAGGCCAGCCTCCTCTTCCAGGAACTCCAGAAGTTCCCCTATCGAGGGCAGAACGCTGCCGAGATCCTTGTGGACCAGTCGATTTCGCTCGAACTTGTCCCTCATCTCCTGCGACAACTTGGCCAGAACTATGTGCAGAAGAAGGAAGGACCACTGGTCGACGGGCAGTCCGAGCGTCCTTAACCCGTTTAAGGACACTGTGAGCGGGGTGATCAGCTGCGTCCTCAGCTGAGCCCTATGGTTGACCCTCGGCAATCCCAGCAGATGGGTCACGTGCGCGTCCGCCTGAAGACGCGGCTTTTCGTACCGCTTCTCCAGCAGCTGCATGGCGGTGTCGTAGCTCGCATCCTGCAGCTCCAGATGCTGTACGAGCTGTCTGGGTTCTCCGTCTAGGAAGGAACGGAGATATGCCAGCTTTTCGGCCTTGGTGAAATCCTTCCGAGTATCCACCAAGGCCAAAAACATGTTCCGGAATCCAGCCCAGTCCCGCATACATCCGGTGAAATGCGGGACCTCCAGGGCACCCAATCTTCCCATGGCGCTGGGTCCAGAGGTGTGGAGCGAAGCGGGGCGCGCAACAGGCTTCCCTTCCCGCAGTCGCTCGATGTCCTTCACCCGCTGAAGGACCTCGTCGTAAATGTCTTGGATGTGCTCCAGATCCTTGACATATTGGGCGTGGAGGGCCAGCTCCTTCTCCCCGACCGGGTCGGTTGACAATAGGGCGGTTACCGACCGCTCGGCCAACAAGAAACGAGCCTGCATTTCCCTCGAACGCGTCTCCAAGGCGTCCTCCCGGTTAGGCCGATCTACTAATGCAAGCAGCCCGGTGAACCACCGGAGCTGCTGAGCCAACTCCTGCCGTGACGCTGTCATTATAAATAATTTAAACTAAATAAACCTAAACACAAAATTAAAACGAGTCAATGAAAACACGGAATCGATTATCCGAATCGACTCGATGCTTTCAATTGAACGAAATTAAATTAAATTAACGTTCTGAGAAATGTCCCAGCCCAAATGAATGAACGAACAAAACAACGGTACTACCAACCTTACAATTTAACCGCACCTGTCCCGGAAGTGCGATTTTACACAAAATGAGCTTAACCTATTACGAACTAACAAAAAATACACAAAATTACACCGATTAACCTAGAGGTCCGGTATTAACCACGCTCTGCTACCAAAATGTTGCGGAAACCCACAACACACACTTAAAATTACACATTAAAATTAACTTAAAATTAACAAAGTCCACTCACAGTTCAATACCGCTCCCGCCGTCCAGAACGGGATCCATATGATCCGATGGGGCCCGAATCCGGCTCCGGGTCTTCTGGGGTTCCTAAACACACCCAAACTACCCCAAAGTGCACTTCCCACGAAAAATACCTTTTATTTCAGCCGCGGTGTGGCCGACATCCCGGCTAATTGTTTTCCCGAAACAATTAGTTTACGACGCACACACAATTTGCACTATCCACTTAAGTAGAATAATACGGCTCCAAATGCCCTTATTACTACATAAAACTATTTAATTATTCACACACGATAACCTATGATCCAGCCATATTTGCTTTCCAGAGACAAGAGAATAAAAAAAGAACAACTAGTGATGGGGCCATTATGCCACCAAACAAAATTGAATCTCGATAATCGATTCGTCCATAATATAAATCAAAGTTTTATTTCTAACAAAATAAATGCCTGTTTATTTGCAACACGGAGGCAGCAGAAGGCAGGCCCGATTAACCATCGGTGCCTTGACAGGGCATTATGCCACAAAACAAATGCTTCACAGAATGCACCTTTCAACAAATAGTTTGTGTAGGGCATGTGGAGAGCAAACCGAGTCAATGCAGCACCTACTGTGTGACTGCGACTTATGGCTAGGAAAAGAATGGGACTCCTGGGGTCGGCCTATCCGAAACCGGAGGACTTCAGGCTCTTCGCTCTTAAGGACGTTGCCAGACTTATGGCATCTACCTTTACAGAGGAGGAAGAGTGAAAGGATGGAGTTGCACAAAAGATCCCAATGGGTCAAAGTGTTACTGGGAGGTGGAAACCTAAGATAGGATAGGCCCCACTAAGATAGGATAGGATAGGATAGTACCGAGAAGAAGCCGCAACAAACTCGGCAAGGGCCGTTTCTTTCTCCTGTACAATACAAGTTTATAAAAAAAAATCTATAAATTATACCACACATTAATTTACACTATTGTGTATGTACAACTATATCCATACATTTTTGTCATTAACTTAATCTTTAATAACCTTTACTCATTAGAGCAGGGACGGGCAAACTTTTTCATTCGCGTGACAATATTTACTAACAAAATCTATGGCGGGCCAGGCTATTGAATTTTTTGTTGTATTTTTACAATAAATAAATATTTTTTTGTGAAATAAAAATATTGATACCTACAGAAAATGCATACCATTTTCTAAAACACACGCGCGCACTTGAATTTTTGTTTGAAGGTCGCGGGCCGGACTTCGGTCATTCACGAGCCGGAGATGGCCCGCGGGCCGTAGTTTGCACATCCCTGCATTAAGAGTCTTTTTGACATGTGCTTTAAATTTATGTAATAGCATTTTAACTACATTTTGTGGAAGTTATAAAAAGTTATACATTTACCCAAGAACAAGCCACCTGTTTTATGAAGATCTTTGTTTTTCCCTTGAGCATAGAGACTTTAATTAAAATTGGTATTATTGGTTTGTACGAATTAGAAGTTTGTATGGGGTATTGAAATGTCTCGAAACGCCTCGGTGGCTGAGTAGCAAAGCGTTCGGCCGGATACCCGAAGATCCCGGGTTCAATTCCCAGGTCGGACGAATTGAGTTTTCGGATTTTTCGAGGCAAAGCCCGGGTTTGTGATCACCAACCCGCATTTGGCAAGCGTGGTGGTTAAGCCTTTACCCATAAATTGTATCGATGACTTGATTTCCATGATTGATGCCTTTTTGCCTAGCAGTGGGATAGTTATAGCCTAATTTACTACTTTAACTATTTAAAATGTAAAATGGCTCTTATCAATTTATTTATTTAAGGGTGCGCCGACAAAAAAATGCCAAAAAATATAATTGAAAATACTATCGTATTAAATGAACAAAATATATATTTATTATCATAGGGAACGTGTTTACAATTTGTCAGAACCATAAATTCATAACACGCTATAGTTTTTTCTACAATATCATTTAAAGTTTGACAAAAATCATGAAAACGAGTGGCGGCGTTTAGTAGATTTCTTATAGTTTACCTAAATTATTGTACCTCTGATTTTGTCTAAACAATCATCAATGGATAAACTACAAATTGCTAGACTACATTTTCGATTCATCAAGTGGTTATTTAAATAATTATTTTTTATTAAGCACCTTAAATTCCCCATACAAAATTAGTATGGCCGCGCGTCATCAAATAAATATGGACGACGACATTTCAAATAAAACATATGACACTTGTCACTTATGGACGGCGCACCATTAAGATCTCCAAATAAGAATACACGATACAAATCGTACGGATAAGGTTAGTAGTTTCGATTTTGAGTGCTTTCCATCGGGAATGTTAACCAGATTATGTGGTCTCCTATGATCGGATAGGAGACCACATAATCTGGTATATCAAGTTTTAGCAATATAATCATTTGCTGAAATAATGTCGCTAAGATCATTGTACCAAACGTTTCGACTATCTTATCTTATCTTATCTTAGTGGGGCTTGCCGAGGTTTCCACCTCCCAGTAACACTTTGACCCATTGGGATCTTTTGTGCAACCCCATCCTTTCACTCTTCCTCCTCTGTAAAGATAGATGCCATAAGTCTGGCAACGTCCTTAAGAGCGAAGAGCCTGAAGTCCTCCGGTTTCGGATAGGCCGACCCCAGGAGTCTCATTCTTTTCCTAGCCAGAGAGTCGCAGTCACACAGTAGGTGCTGCATTGACTCGGTTTGCTCTCCACATGCCCTACACAAACTATTTGTTGAAAGGTGCATTCTGTGAAGCATTAGTTTTGTGGCATAATGCCCTGTCAAGGCACCGATGGTTAATCGGGCCTGCCTTCTGCTGCCTCCGCATATGAACTTACTCCGTCCTAAGGCGTTTTCGCCTAGGAAGGATTTGGAGTGTTTCATACCCGGCTGCTCTTTCCATTCGATGCCGTGCCTGTTTTTGTTTCGTTCGTGCAAAAACGTTTCGACTATGTTTCGACTGAGTTGCACCGGCTGACATTTAGTCAGCCCGTGACCCTACCTGTGGCAGACCTATATTAACTTAAGTAGTAGTAGTAATTAGCCTATATACTGTCCCACTGGTGGGCAAAGGTCTCCATCATTGAAATCAAGTCATCGCTACAATGGATGGGTATTGGCTTAATCACAACGCTGCTAAATGCGAGATGGTGATCACAAACCCGGGCTATGCATCGAAATCTGATCCGAATCGAATCCGAAACACTATAATAAGTAGATGATACTTATGATTATTTACATATAATAATTTTACGCAAATGCTTGTTGCGAACAAATTACAATTTGAAAAAAGACAGTGTTAAAAATAATCCACTAGCGGGATTCGAAACCGCACCCCATGACATGCCGGGTCAGGTGCACTACCATCTATGCTGTCGTGGCTCAATCCAACTTGCCGAAATTAATCAACACTATCTGCTCTTAGTCTATAAGCCAAAGGAGCCCTATTCAATGTCGACAACAGCTATTGATGATAATTATTATTTGCCAAGACAAACACACGTCAAATATTGTATTCTAAAGTACTTATAAAATCTATGTGTTTTAGGAACTACTGAATGACGATATCGTGGATGACGCAGACCCCGCCGACAGCGACGCGGAGAAGAACTCGCCCAGCGACGTGAGTACCACGCCTCGGAGAATCGGGAGGGGACGGGGACTTGCGTAATGCCATCCCCCGATCCGAACCCCTCGGAGAATCTACCCCCTATCCGATCCGGAGAGGAGCTCGATGGCGCAGTGGTTAACGCGCCCGGTCTGCGAGTGCTGAGGTTAAGCAACTTTCGCAAAGGCCGGTTATCGGATGGGTGACCAAAACTTTATCATCTCGAGCTCCTCCGTGCTTCGGAATGCACGTAAAGCCGTCGTTAACAACCACCAATCCGCACTGAGCCCGCGTGGTGGTTTATGCCCCGTTCTCCCTATCCATCCATAGGGAAGGCTCGTGCCCCAGCAGTGGGGACATAAAAATGAGCTGATGATGATGATGATGATGATCCGATCCGAACCCGTCGGAGAATCTAGGAAGGGAGTGGGACTTGCGTGATGACATCCCCCTATCCGATCCGGACCCCTCGGAGAATCTAGGAGGGGACTGGGACTTGCGTGATGACATCCTCCTATCCGATCCGAACCCCTCGGAGAATCTAGTAGGGCACGGGGACACGCTGGCGTGATGATGGCATCATCATCGGGAGATGGCCCCCGATCCGATCCGAACCCTTCGGAGAATCTAGTACCTCGGGCTCGTGATCACCAACCCGGGTTAGGGTGTAGCAAAGGGGGTCCGAGACAGCCGATTTTTCGAACATGTTTTGTATGGAGCTAGGACTTGTAAAATTTTTCACTTTTTGCTGTAGGTCACATGATAGGTTAGAATTCAACACAATCGCGAAGCGCAACATAGCGATTGACTTGAATTTCGAGGTTTGTTTTTTTTATTAGACAACAGAACTCTAGCTTCATACAAAAAAAAATTAAAATTAAAAACCAAAAAATTAAAAAAAACTATTATTCTTGGGGGCCCCTTTTCTACACCCGGACCACAACTCGCATTTGGCAAGCGTGGTGATAAAGCCATTACCCATCAATTGTAGCGATGACTCGATTTCAATGATCCATCATTGGCCAAGGTAAGGCCTCCAGGCCTTTGCCCAGCAGTTACTTTACTATTCTATTATAATCATTTCCATACGTTTGTTGCAGTCTTCGGATGATGATGAAAAGGACAAGTCCTTGGAAGGCGGCGACTCGGCCCCTGCCCGCCACGAGGTCCGCAAGCGCAGACCGCGCAAGGCCGACTAGGCCTCCGCTGGGGTCTCGCACTAGCCGGTACACCGATGGTGAGCTGTGGGCCTAGCACGGAAATGTAATGACGAAATTCTGAAATGTTTAAAAATGTCTTTTACTTGTTGTCCAATTTTGGAATGTTGAAAAAGTTTCGCGATTTGTGGAAATGTTGCGATTGCTGGCTACAACATGCGGGGTTTGTCGAAATTTTAAGAGCGCTGTCTGGAAGTTCTGTTACAAACGGTATTTGTCAAAATTTGAACAGGCGGGATTTGTCAAAATTTCAATAATCGGGCTTTTTGTAAAATATTTTAACAAGCGGGATTTGTCAAAATTTCAACGAGCGTAATTTGTAAAGTTTTCAATAATCGGGCTTTTTGTAAAATATTTTAACAAGCGGGATTTGTCATAATTTTGACGAGCGGTATTTGTAAAAAAAAATCTTCTGAAATTTGTACTATTTTCAAAGAGCAGGAATTGATCTCAAACCTACTCTAACAATATTGGTCTAGGCCTTACCGATAGGAAATGGTGTCAAATTGAGTAATTGTTTACAACCCCTGAAAATAAATCCACACTATCTCTTCACCTTATAAGCGAAAGTAAACCTTGTCATAGAAGTCCGAAGATACACATTAAAATCCCGCTCGTTGTATTTTTAACACTTTTCTGAATTGAATTTTAAAATATATTTTTTTAATTTTGGCCATTTTATTTTGAAGGAAATCTTTTCATAAGTTGGCTAAAATTTCGTTACACCGCCGAGGTCGCAAGCAATTCGATTGTAGCAGAATAATGACGACAAATGAATTAGGTGATTTGAGAAATACTAACGATGTGTTTAAAGTTTAACTGACTATGATACTGAGATCTATCTAAGGTCTAAATATTTCTGCCCTCCATATAAAGCCGTGTGTTAAGACGATTAATTAAATATGGGAGTTTGATATTTTTTTGCCATTTAGTTGTTTTGGAGAAAGATGTTCAGTATCATGGTCTGAACAAATCTTTAATAATAATTCTTTTATTTCAGACTATTTATTAAGTCCTTACCTATAAAATTAACGTTTTTTTCTCACTTATTATTAGGTGTATTACTTCTAAAAGTCAATACTGGTTGTTAATATTATTATACACCTTTAATTAGGACTATGTTACTTAGGCTTCAGTAATAACAATGATTATTCATTTTGTGTCTTTATCGCCCAATTTTTTTTTTAAATTGACTTTTTTTTGTTTGTGGAATTGAGCTTTTGTTTATTTGTAGCTTTGAAGGGTCTTGATTTTTTTTTCTTTTTAATGTCTGCTACATTTAGCTAGTGAAATAAACACACTACTCTACAATTTTTATAGTGTTAACATTAATAGATGCTAAGAAAATTTTAAAAAAAACGTTAGTATGAAAAATATAATTTTATAAAAAATCTTCATACAAAACGTCAATTTCATAGGTAAGGACCTAATATATAATAATAATATGATTACATAATGATACTTAAATAATCATACTCATAAATTGTAGCGATAACTTTATTTCAATGATAAGAGATAGGCCTTTGCCTAGCTGTGGGTCAGTATAAAGGCTTGTTGCTTTACAAAAATAACAATAAACATCAGTTTAGTATTTTTCAAATGACCCTACATTTATTTCGTAATAGGTCCCCTAGCTAGCCTAGAATATTGTGAAGTAATGTTCAAATAATATAGCAGTATTGAAATCGTAATGACACTAGTAACGAGATCCCGGTAAGTACTAGTCTGAACCCAGCGTTTTAATTTAAGCGGATAAATTTATCAAAACTGAAAAAAATAAAAACGAAAAATGAGAAAATTGTGAATAAAGTTGCCTAAACCCGCGTGTGTGGGTTCAGATGTAAAGTGTTATTGATAATTGAATTAAGTGCAGACAATAAGGGTAACTCATTCAATGATCTTCGTGCTATTAAAATATGTAGTGTTATTTTGCTGACTTATTGTTGTATGCAAGCACAGCAGACTAATAAATTCAAACAAACATACACACCGAACTGATACCTCAAGATTGGCAGATAAATTGGCGCAATTGACACTACATATTTCGATGGACATAAACAAAAGACATTAAAATTCATAAACAAAATATTTAGTTAATATTTCATCAAATATTTGCATCATACTATAGATGATAGAGGCGAACTCATTGATAAAGTCGTGCAAATTATTGTTAATTAGACAGGAACAGTAAATACTGTAGGTAGTAAGTATAATATTTTATGTATTCCAGTAACTAATTTGTAATCGTCAATATCTATAAGTAGTGTATAAATTATACTTTTTTTAGACTCATTGCTTTTAAATCAGGCGTAAATGACATGTACTCAATGTATCTGCACTTGATTCAAAGCCTTCTTATGTAAAGTGTAATAAGATATATGTGTTGGTTTGAGGTGCTCAGTTTGTATATTGCATTTAATACTGTAAAGAAATATATATATATATATATATATATATATATAGCGTTGTATGTAAATACATGTAAAGACCTATTAAGTCTCTGTCAAAAGATAAAAACTATTAAAGAGACAAATCCTATAGATAGGCTGTCTGGCAAATTATAAAACGGCGAATTTGGCCTTAAAAAACTTTGAAAATATTTACTAGCCAAGCTAGATTTTATATAGGTATGCTTAAAAAACTTATCAATTTCTATGTTAAACTTCTTTCGATCTAAATATATTGAGTTAATAAGCTACACATTTCAAATCAACATTTTATTAGAATTCGCTTATTTAGTATTTTGCGAAACGTCTTTACGAATCTGACTAAGACTTTTCTATATTTATAGTTTCATGTAAAAAGCTAGTTTCGAAATAGCATTATTTCATATGATGTTATCATTAACTGATGTCGTTAACGTACCTATGTAAAGCTGTATGCGTTAGACTTTATGAAATAATTGTTCATCAAAAATATTAGATGTTGTTATTGTCTTTGCCGTTTCACATCTTCAAGTAAATCTGATATAGAAAACAGTCGTCAACGAACCTCATTTGATATCATTACAATTTATATATTAGCTCATTCACTCAATTGCACGATTGTGGTTTCGCACTAAAATGTATGTCTATCACAAGAGTTAGGTAATAGCGTCCCATCAAAAATCATTTGATATAATTTTCGCTCGATAGCTTTTAGTATTATTTAGCATTACCACCTGAAAAACGAGAATTTGTATGTATCGACTTTGATACTATATCGATAACCTGCCACTATCGATACTATTGATTTATCGTGGACTATCGAGCGGAAATAATAATAATACTGATTGATTGTAATCTCGATGATTTATTTTTAAGACGACTACTACCAAACCCGTTAATTTTAATTGTAACGTCCATCTTTTAAAAGTATTATCGTTAACATATTAATTTACTCATCGTAATTTTAAGTTGTGTTCTTGCAGAAACTCTAAGAAAGAATGTACGGAGATGCGATAAGAAGTCAGTCATGATAAACAATAGCAAATAACTGTACGCTTTTACGCACACATTCCGTTATGATGAAAAGCTCAATAACATTAACAAATTTATACGTACTTACGAGATTCTTTTGTATCGAAATACTCAAAAATTCTGTTTTTATTTATTAATTTAAAAGTTATAAAATTGCAGTGTTGAATATGAAATAATTATAGTGAAGAGTATAGTAATTAATTCTACGATGGGAAGGGCGGGGCGCAAAGATTCAGGACAACTGCCTTACAATAATGTTTCATGCATTTATTTTATATTAATCATAGTGTTGTGTCGTAATTATTTTATTTTTATTTATTTTATGTATAAATTGATAGGTATCCCAATAAGATAATTGATTAAGTTGAGCTTTACTTCAAGTCTTTAGCCAAATGTCTTGTGTTGTGATTGTTGTCTTGCTTTTTTGCATCCCGCTGGTAAGTGGATATTGTTGATACAAAATTGCCTTGTACAAAGACTTAAGATTGTTTTAAGTGTTGCGTTTATATTAACTATTGACTTGGTGACTTGCTGAATAAAATTGTATTTATATTTGGATGTTTCATTCGATAACCTTTTCATCGATTAGATCATAAATCGTTATAATGTCGGCGTCAAATAAACAATGCTTACTGTTAAATAAACATCATTCGATAACCTTTTCATCGATTAGATCATAAATCGTTATAATGTCGGCGTCAAATAAACAATGCTTACTGTTAAATAAAACAAAAGCCTCATTCAAATGTTTCTTTATTTAGGTATTTACATAAAATAATTAAGTATTGAATTTCGTGTAATTGCAATTTAATATTAATCAATAATTTAGATTTACATACAAATTATAATAGATAAATCGTTAGATACAAGGAAGATATTTGCGATAGGCTATTATAATATAATACATGTAACTATTTCTTGCGTAAAAACTAAGTAACTTCGTTGATTCCAAGCAGTGTCACTTTCGGAACAATACGCACTCAAAGAAGTAATTTCTGATTATGCGTTCAGACCGAGTGTAAAATGCAATGCCTTCCATTCATAAAAGCTATGGCTAATTTTATTATGTAGATAATGTGACAGAAATTATCACGTAGTATTCAATATTTTATAGGTATAAGAGAAGCTATAATTCACTTTTCAAATATTCGTAAAAAAACTTTTTTTTTAAACTCTTCTGCAATAACTTAAATTGACGTTTGATTTATTTATGAATACGACTATTGGCATACACTATTTAAAATTTGTAATCGCTTACATTAAAGGCCTGCGCAGACGACGGACTTTTCTCCGCGGCGGAGAAAAAAGTACGCTCCGCTAATAAAAAGTCCGCCGCGGATTTTACCGCGAACTCAACGCACACGGTGTGCGATCATTTGTTGCCCGGAAGTGTAGAGAAGTGCACGCTATGGAAGCAAATATTCAGAGGTTACGTTGTGTTGCAATTTACATGAAGTTTAAGAAAAAGAGAAGACATTTTAAAATAAAATACTGGGTCCATCCCCTTATACGCACAACGCGGACTAAAGTCCGCCATGTGCGTTGCTTCGCCTAGTCACACGAGTTCTATTTTTTTCGGGGACTCCCCCGTACTTTTGTCCTGTCCGCTCTGTACGCGGTACTTTTAATCCCTCGTTTGCGTTACTCGATACAGTTGTAAGCGATCTATTTTAGCGGATAAAAAGTCCGCGGACAAAAATCCCTCGTCTGCGCAGGCCTTTACACAGCGGCAAACTTACTTAGCAATGCAACGACCGTTACTTTGGTGTGTTAAAACGTGGCCTAATGCAACAATGCTGTCTTTGTTTGCCTTTAATTACAAAAATGAGACAGTATCAGTATCAAACTAGCTTTAACTTTAGTCCCATGTTTTGGAATAAGAAGTTAAGTGTTTTTCACTCGGTATGAAAGCACAATGGAAGTATTTGACACATTTCACTTTTAACGCGACATTGTACACGTCATAAACTGCTATTGAATGGCACCTTATCTTAAAAAAGCACTGAAAAACAGCGTTTGAATTCATTTTGAAATAGCGTAATATTATTCACTCTGAACTTTGTGACAATACTGACAAAAACGGGAGTTCAAAAATGCTATACATCAAAACAAGAGTGGCTTATAACGATTTACATACTATAGAGTAATATGATGACAATACTTTTTATTTCATTTATTTAAAGTTTCCGTCTAATATATTGTCCGATAATTAACATAAGATTGAGAAAAGCGTATTAATCATTAGTTATATACGTACTTCTCTCGTTATATAAAATGCAAAATCTTTTTTATATCAATTTAGCAAAACACTACTTTTTGACTTTATGATACAACTGAGATGGAAAATCCACAAGAATAGTTACATTATTCATTCACTCTGAATACAGTAATACAAATTCCAAAAAAAGAAAAAAAAAACATTTTTACGAATGTTATTATACAAAAAATATAAATTAAAGCAAAATAATATATGAACACAGATAAACATTTTAGTTTTATCATAAATTCTGTGCCAATCCACCACAGTTATAGATCAAGTCAACTTTACTATAACGTAATTATATTTTACAATCATCAACTTTGCCATCTAAGTTTATAGTTACTTTTTGTTTTATAAAGGTCATCCTGCCATTTGTCGAATAAAATGTTCGATATACAGTAAGATATCAATTGACTATGTTTAATGAAAATATACAAAATATAGTTACAACCCTTTCACATTAAAAAGCTATTTCATCAACATTATCGTAGCACACATTAATTTGATGTAAATTTAGCGTTCAAACTGAAATTAATGTATTTTTTAATATTTCATTCAGATTAATGAGATCATTAACATTAATCACAGATTTATTCCAATATTTTAAATATCTTGAACAGTTTTATCTGGTTAATATCATAGATATTTCGAAGAATTGCACAAATCTATTTTAATTTAACGCTCGCTTTTTAAGTTTTGTTTGTTTAATTAAAAAGAAATTGTTCTATGATTCCATTCTATCTCATCACATCAATCATCGTCATCATCATAAGTCCACAATGTTATTTATACAAAAGCAATATACAATACAGTAAATTTTGTTACATATTTCAATAATAATTTTATAATAATACAAAATCTTAACCCACTAAACAATGTAATTATACACATCAACCGTTTAAGTCCGATTTGCAGATCTTTGGAAAACTTAAAGAGAGATTGATGCTTCAGCAAAATTTTATGGTAAAATATATTTGAAGAGGTTCCATTATCGAGTGACATTTCTATCTGAATTCCATTTTTTGATGAAACATAATAAACTATAATAATATCAAGTTCGTCAGTCTCATTAAATTTTTGAATTTTATTTTAATTGAATGAGCTTCCTTCACCGGAATTTGGACCATTAACAGCCTTGAAACTATTTTAAGATTGTTTCAGTTTTTTTCACAGGTCTTACTGTTATAAAATTTTAATAACAAACTGAGATTCTATAGATTGATGTAATGGTTACTAAATACATAATAATATTATGTATTATAATGTAAGTATATTAAAATAAATATATTATGTTAAAAATGGATGAGACTATTATTAGTATCACTCATGTATTTGAATATCGCTCGACCTAAAGCAACAACAACTAACCCATATCGTCATTATTTTATTAATCTAAACAAAACCTCGATCAACTAAACAAAACTACTGTTACACTTAAAAATATATTGAAAAAGATACAAAAAAAAATGTTCATAATCGATAATACATTATGATCATACAAACAAACAAAAAAAGACTAGATTGTTAAAAAAATAACAATTATTACATTATTCATTTCCTTAAACGTTAATCAATCACATATTACAATGAGATTAGAAGGGATTATAAACACGGTACTGTGAAATTCGCTGTGTTTGGAACATACTTGCGCTAGCGACTAATTTCTTACTGTAGGGAACAAATCGAATTGCCATTCGCGGTCCCAAGCCATCTCCGTGGCAGAGAAGGGATAGAACTAAGTTTGTAGTGGTTAGGCCGCAAGCTTTTGTAGCTAAGGGAAGGATGAGTCACACATTTTGACAGCGTTACGTAGTTTAGATGAAATAAAAAATAGTACATTTATAAAAATCTTATCTCGCAGGGCCAAACCCTGCTAGTGGCTGGTACCACTGTCATTTCTAGACAACTCAGGCAGACTGTTTTAAAGTACTATTGTTGCATGAAACAACACATTTAATTTAAAAAAGAACACTTGGTAAGACTATTTAGGCGGGAGACAGTATAGCGTTGTAAATGTAACATAAATTATCAAATTAGTAAATTTAGATTAAGTTATTTATTAACTGCAAAAAAGGAATGCTATCAAGTAGTTATTATTTTGTTGTCATAACAATTTAAAATAGAACAATGAAACGCACTAAGTGACCTTGGTGAAACAAAGTGAAATCGTGTTATTGAAAAATATTTTAATGTTAACTCATCAATGTTGATGTGTATCTGCTATAAACGTGGCTAAATTATATAATGTTCTTATAAAAATAAGGTTGTTTTTTTTACTAACGTAAACAACGATCGCTGCCGTACTCCAACTGAGGGTAGGCATCCAGGTATGTACCATGCATAAGTATTAAGTTTTCCAGTTCCACTTCACAAGTACCGAGCAAAAGCGTATTAAACATTAACTTAATAAAACGTAATACCACTTAACCATACACTGTGATGATTATTTTGGTAAGTGTTGTCATTATTATACTTTTTATTTCCAAACGACGGATTGCTCGTTCTACTTATGGCATCAAGTCGAATTGTTTGTACGACTAAATAATATTTTGCAGCATACCATCTTGTGGTGGTCTTTAGACATAAAATAACGTATTCAATATTCAAAACATACTAACAATTAAATAAGATATACATGGAAGAAGTTCTATTTACGCGTATACGATTGTTTTAAAGCTACAACTTCCTTGAACTTTGTATAAAATGCCATAAGTAGAGCACAACATCACAATTCATTCACGAGATACGTCACCGTTGACCAGTACATCTGCCATCATTCTTACACTATAACGTTCCTATGTCACTATCTAGCGCAAACATTTAACAGATTCTAAATCCTTACTATGAAAAACACGAACTTTACATCACTCCAACTTCAGTTTAGGGAAGAAAAGTATCAAATTTTTTCAACACACCTTCGTTCTTATATAATAAGGCAAACTATTATATAATGTGTCACTATATCTAACAATTTGAAGTTAATTATTGAAAACAGCTAGCTCAGTGCTAGACAGGTGGTTGTTCTACAGAATTGTTGAATATTTCATTGGTCTCTTGTGGCAGTGTTACTAACGTTCACGCTATAAATAATCAGTTTGTGGGTGGATTTTTCAATCTTCAGATAAATGTAGCTCTTTAGTAACACAAGTTGCCAAAGAGTCACGTCTCGAAAATCACAGCTCACTATCAAAATGGCTGTATTTCACAGGGACATTTAATCTGAGCATTGAAAAACAAACCCTATATGTATACAACTTAAAAGTTAAAACGCCATTTTATACTTAAAATAGTAAAATAAAAATATTGTTAAAAAAAATCGGCGGTGCAAACGGTACAAAGGACAAAACGACGTCCAGAGTATTCTCGTATTGGAAACTTAGAAGCAAATAAATACAGTTTGGTTAATAAAATTTACAGCTATTCATTTATTATAATATTTATAGAATTTGTTATTTCATTTAAAATAAGTGATATACAGACAGCTGATTCGATGTTACTGTGAACTTTACCAAAGACAATTACAAGTAAAGAACGCTGGCGCCGACTTATGCAATCCTTGTAACGATCGCAAAAGTTAGGCTTCCTTGGTCTGGGTCGGCACACGGATGGGTGGCGAAAAACTGGTTTACTATCTTCCATTCTTCAGATAGTAGATTAAGCCGTTGGTCCCAGCTACTATTATAAGACTGCAGTAGTTAGAACCAGTCATACCAGAAACCTACATGGGATGCTTGAGAAACCTAACTAATCTTGCAATTAATCACCCAATAGTAGACCTTATATCTTACACAGCAAAGTTCAAAGTTAACAACGAAAAGCCCAGCCTTAAAGTAGATATGACAAGAACATTTCTCATATAGGGAAAAAGCTATTTCAACATCAACGTAATAAGGTCTATTCTAGCACGAAAATAAAAGACGTAAATTACACACTTATTAAAAAAACACTTCATATGAAATTGGTCGAAGGAACTGTTTACATGATTCTCTTCAAAACGTTTAATTATGTATAATACTGTACTGTTCAATCTACTTTAACAATTAACTACACGTTAAACTGTTTTTAATTGACCTAAAAGCCACATAGGGTAATATATTATTTCATTTATTATCATAAAATGGAAGGTATTTTGTTACTCATGTCATGCAATAATATAAATCCGTTATATAATATAATTGAGAACAATAATTATAAATATTGCAAATAATTTGTTTTTCTTTTCTCATATATAGGAACCAAATTCGTAAATAAATTATGCATTTATACGCGTGCGATAAAACATATTTTCACCGCAAAGTGTAATAGTCGCTACCTCCTATCAAAATTTTAACAAATATACACTTTAATACCTTAAAAACAAAGGTCTTTTTCTTAAAACCACCGAACTGTTTATTGACCAGTAAATGCATATATCTAGAAATACATTCTAACCAAGCAATGGTTTAACTGTGAGTTATTTTCACTATTTAAACGATTCAATTTAACTACAACATGTTATAGTTACTTTACTCGTGTTAACTGATAACATGTTTAAGCAAAATATATGTAGTTTGTATTTTTGATAAAAAAATTATAGGAGGTATCGACACTTCGCTTATAATAATATAATAATAGTTTATATTTTCCAGTATACAACACGCGTGTATCTCCTCTCATTCACTAACGACTGTAGTAACAAAGTGTTCCTCCGTCGGTAGCGCGCCTCCAAGCTATAAACCATACCGTCAACAGAAGCAAGCGTACAAACGGGACACGTCTACGCTCCACGACGAGGTCAGTCGGTTTCTGTATGGACAAACAGTTATACAGGCTGTAATGAATTATATTAATAAATGCCTTAGTGGCCGAGTGTAGACATGGGTAACTCAGCAAAAGTCCTTGCGACAACCCAATAACTCTGTCGCAGGTCACTACGCCCGCCGGCTTATTGAGTCAACTCAAAATTGCGTCATGAGTCATGACGCAACAAAATGGAACGCGCCAAATGAGCTGCATAGCCAGCACCATTTGCACGCCACCTCACAGTCTCTTTAATTTTCGATCGAAAACGTACTGTCATTTATTTTTTCAACAATATGAAAATTTTAATTATGTAAGTATTGTATTATATATAAATAAAGTATAAAGTCACGTTTATTAATATTATACTCTCAGCTGTCTACATTTTAAAGAAGTGAGTCAACACATTCGCCACAGTGAACTGAGTTGGCGCAATTGAGCGGCGCAGCGCAGTGCTACATATGTCTAGCCGAGTGGCAAAGCGCTCTTCGTCATAGCAATTATTTTACGTCAAAAAGTTCTCTATTAATTAATAAAAAAAAGTCTAGTCTTTGCGCAAAAAAAAAAAAAAAGCAGCAACTCTCCATTCTAATCGCCCATTGCCCTTTATATAACAGATTTGTAAATAATTGAATGTAAATAATAAAATAACGAATTTTATATCTAATTGCTGTTCCTTAATAATTATAAGTGGCTACATTTTAGGACAAACACAAAGTTTATTCTCAAGCAGTGGATAGTTTTTAATAATGCAGGTGTTTGGTAATATGTGTATATTCGCGATACGTACCCATGTTAACATGTCAATATAAATACTATGCGAACGTCAGAAAATGGAAATTGCAAAGAAAAGGTTTCGACTCTCCATACAAAATGACCCATCAGCTGATTGAGTTAGTATGGAAAGTCGATTTTTTTTTTTTACAATTTCCATTTTCTGGCGTTGGCATAGTATTTATGTAGACATATTAACATGGGTACGTTTCGGGAATATGCACATATTACCAAACATCCTGTATATTGAGACTAATTTTAATTAAACCTTTAAATTATCTTAAAAAAATATAGGGTCTAACAATATCAATAAGCGAACGTTTAAGGGGAGCATCTATATATCACACTGAGCATGTACAGCTGTAATACACGCACACAAAGATAGCCGTTGTGTTGTGTATCTGTACACTACCTTTTTATCGACGCCTGCGTGCGTGTTAGTAAAGATACAGCATGTTTCATGGTGTGCATTATTTTAATTGATTTAGTTTGTTAGAAAATATAACTTTGAAAAATCACTTTAAAACTGGAGCCCATTTTTTGTCATTGTATTCAGAATGATGTATAGATACCGCCCTTAAACGTTCGCTTATTGATTTTGTTAGACCCTGTATATAATCGACAATGAAATTGCTTTATCACTTTTGACAAAAACTTCCATTACAATAAAATTTCGCTAAGGCTCTCATTGTCAATAATAACAACTTATCAGTCACTTGGTCTTTTAAACAAAAATAGAACTTGCTGTTTTATTATATGCAAACAAAATTCACTTCTACGGTGGTATAAATGGTATGGTATGGTATGGTAATGGTATGGTATAATAATTTCATTGTCGACTATACCTACACACGCCTGCACATCAACTACCGCAAACTGTCAAATTTCCTCAACAGATTTTGAACTTTAGGTCTATGGCATAAGGTTAAACATCGATTGAAGATATTTGACGATTTTGGATAGATTGACGTGCTGGCTTCTGTACTATTTATTTTATTAAGAAACATTTTATTATGACAATTAGTCATAATATATTTTAATACCTAACCAAGTACTCACCATCAGGGCTCCAGCGGCTGCGGGGGCGAAGCGCCACAACTACTGCCCTCGGAGTGCAGGCCCTCGCCCGCCTCCGTGCCCACCTGCCCCCAATGCACGAGAAAAATCACATTGTATTAACTACGAATTACAACAATACCACTTATATGACATTCCCGGTCCGATGCGAACCCCTCGGAGAATCTAGGGAAGGGGGGTAACACGCACTAATGCGCGATGACATTCCCTTTAACGCCTTAAACATCATTTGACCGACAAACAATTGAATTTCTATTGTGTCTGGCTCCGGCGGCGGTCAACCTGTTAAAAAACCTCTAACGGTTGTTTCACACGGCTTTAGGAACCCTCAAAGTTTCTCGCGACCCTTGTCCGCTGAAAACACCGTTTGAGGCAATCACAAAACTCTCTCCAAACAATACTTATATGGCATGGCAGCTAGTTAGTAAAAGTTTTTTATTACGGGCCTCTGGGTTAACTTATACCATTTTTGGCGTTTCATCTGTCTGTAAAAAATCACGTCGCCTCTTTACTCCGTTTTACACCTGATTCCTGAGTGAAAAATTTCAAATATGTAGATACGCAGTGTAGTCGTAGTATTTTGAGATATTTTAGACAGACGATGAAAATACCCAGTGGCAAGCAGCAAATAGATAGACTATTTATAATTTTGGGTATAGATGTGCCTCTAATAGAAAAAAAAAGATGGAAAACTAGGTTCTCTGTACAATAGATGGTGGTAGTAGACGTTTTCGTGCGCGTTTACGCTTCTTCCCGATAGATGGCGCTAAAAAAATATATAATATTTACAAAAAACTAGTTAATATTTTTTTTGTGTATAATATTAATTGTAAGATTGATAAAAACATATTAAAAACTTATAAATGAACATAAAAATCAAAAACTTAATGATTCATTTCCGAAGGATCGAACCTAGGATTTCTCGAGCACGATGCGTTGTTGCAGCCGCTCGGCCATCGAGCTTTTTGAGGAGATGACGAAAGTTGTGGCTATAAGAAGTTACTAGAAAATAACTAAACAGTAACTTATTAATTTATAGTGCTATCTATACTACCGCCATCTAGTGACATTATATGGATAACCAGTTAGTCACTTGAGGTTCCTCTTACGGAAGATGGCGCTGCCGTATATGAAATTTTTGTAATTATTAAATGTATGGAAGATTCACCCCTCTAACAACTCTCTCAACAAAAAAGGGAACTATAATTTTATTGCTGCACAAAAAAAAACTACAACAGGCATTTCAAAGTTATTCAACAGTAGGCCTTCCTTTTCTATACAAGCGAAGAAAATTCATTAGGCTTACCACTGCGTCCGCAGATATCGATACTTGAAATGTCAAAGAGCTAAGGGATATTTTGGCGAAAATGTGGGACTCATCCCTTACCTTACCTTGGTTGTTGGGGTACCACTTGCTCCCCCTTAATTTCCCCACACGTATCTGGGAATAAGCAACCAAAGGAGTTCACTCCAACAGATTCACTAGGCCTTCTTTGTTGCTGTTAATCATACTGACAGCAATGGGGGAAGGAGCAAGGACGACGCATTGACACCAGTGACACCGGCGACGGCCGGACAATGACATCTCTCAACGTGATTTCATCTCGTACGCGCGTCCTTATTTTATAAATTGTATTTTAATCCGAATAAAGGAATTTTTCTGTTTCTACGGTGTCTTACTTCATTAGGCATCGTCGTAAACAGTTGCTGTGAATCCTCCTTTCTGGGATAATACTCTAATAAGGCGATTTTTGAACCGGTGACTAATTATGTAAAAGATATGTGGCGGGTTTTCCGTCCTTGTTTTTCTAATAAAATAGCATCTAAAGGAAATATTAGGTACAGGAGATTCGCCAGGTCTACCGTTGCTACTTCCTCTAGGCTGTAGGGGCAATTGTACCTTTAGCACGTCGTGTAGCGAACTCATGCTGCCGAGGCTGAGCGGCGTGATGGAGCGTTCTAGAAGTAGCGAGCCGCTGCCCTGCGAACCGCCGCCTATCGACCTGCGAATCACGATTATTATTATAATTTCAACAGTTATAAATCTTGCACAGTGAACCTAAGTGGTAAGTGTAAAACATAGACGAATGTGTCTCGAGAAACCGATCCAAGTTTTACATACCAAAAAGCAATATGAATTTACAGCATAATAATAATAATAAAAAAGTTAACCGCATTTATGCGATTTAAAGTCTACTCTGGAAAGTTATAAATCGCATAAATTCAATTCCTAAAACATTTTTACCTATTTTGATCATTGTATCGTCCAGGATACCAAGTTCATAAAAAGTTGTTCAATTCGAATTTCGAAGTTTATATGGTTTAGTTATTTCTAAGTTTATCGCTTTTTTTACTCTAGCCTAGAACACTTCTGGGGGCCTAATGTCAGTTTTGTTTACTATCCGTATTCATTCGATTAAGTTTACGAAAACGAAAATTAGTATGGCATTGAAGCAGCGCCTCCTGGCGGCATACGAGAGGAGTTAACATTTTGCCATACAAATACTCGTTTTCGTTAACGTGATCGAATGGCGAATGAAACTCGCACTTGGCGCCCATCTTGATGCCACACGCCTGCGCATCAGACTGCCATGAACTGTCAAGTTTCATATACATTAAACTTTATGACTATGACGATATGGTTGAACATTTGTAGGAAGCCAGTGGTAGGTATCATATCGGGGTCACCACTGTAGGAAGCCGATGGTAAGTAGAATGCCACATTGAGGAAGGCCAAAGGGAAGATCTTCCTCCGAGCTGGGTGGTATAGCTCGGGGACATGTCCGTGACTCCAGCGGGATAACCCCTTCAGATCGGCTTCAAATTTCGCCATGATTTAGTTGATATTATGTTTAAATTTGTTAGCAAATATCAAAATTTGTTGACCAATAGTTATCGAGATATCCCATGTTAAAGGGTATCCCGCTGGGGTCACGCTCGTCAAAAATATTTGACCTAAAACGAGCAGTAACGAGACACGCTACTGATATAGTTTTTGTGCTAAGATTTTGTTGATTCAATTATGAATCCATCGGTGAAAATTCCAGGATTCTACCTTCTGTAGTTACCGAATAATCAAATACCTACTTTTCGTCAAAATTCCTCCGAAAAGTAAGTTCTATTTGAGGTGTAAGACAAAAGGCTACATTCATGAAATCCAGGGAAGATTTTGTTGACTCTGAGAGAAAATTTGTTAGACAAAACTGAGAACTCTAGCTACAGTACATCCTGAGATATAACGCTAATATGGTTATCCCGCTGGGGTCACGGTGTTGATACCTAAACATGGTTTTTCCACAGGAATGGAGCAAGTAGCGAGTTTATGACTATAGCCAAGATTTTGTGGGTGTAAAAATCTAACCAGTTCCTACTTTTCAGTTTCCTAGGTACAGTATTTTAGGAGAAATTAAAGTTTATAACTTTTTCATACTAAAAGTACGCGTATTAGCCGACAAAATTAAGTTGGTTCTTTAAAAAGACCAAAATGGTGGCCTATTTTAGTTTCATCGGAATCGGCCCATAAACAAAAAAATTGGCCGCCATCTTGGCCTTTTAAGGAACCAACTTAATTTGGTCGGCTTATACGCGTACTTTTAGTATGAAAAAGTTATAAATTTTAATTTCTCCTAAAATACTGTACCTAGGAAACTGAAAAGTAGGAACTGGTTAGATTTTTACACCCACAAAATCTTGGCTATAGTCATAAACTCGCTACTTGCTCCATTCCTGTGGAAAAACCATGTTTAGGTATCAACACCGTAACCCCAGCGGGATAACCATATTAGCGTTATATCTCAGGATGTACTGTAGCTAGAGTTCTCGGTTTTGTCTAACAAATTTTCTCTCAGAGTCAACAAAATCTTCCCTGGATTTCATGAATGTAGCCTTTTGTCTTACACCTCAAATAGAACTTACTTTTCGGAGGAATTTTGACGAAAAGTAGGTATTTGATTACTCGGTAACTACAGAAGGAAGAATCCTGGCATTTTCACTGATGGATTCATAATTGAATCAACAAAATCTTAGCACAAAAACTATATCAGTAGCGTGTCTCGTTCCTGCTCGTTTTGGGTCAAATAGTTTTGACGAGCGTGACCCCAGCGGGATACCCTTTAACATGGGGTATCTCGATAACTATTGGTCAACAAATTTTGATATTTGCTAACAAATTTAAACATAATATCAACTAAATCATGGCGAAATTTGAAGCCGATCTGAAGGGGTTATCCCGCTGGGGTCACGGACATCTCGGGGACCGAGGTCCAACGGATGTTAGTTGGAGGTGCTATTATATAGCGAAAGAGATGGTGAAACTTCGCTACCGCGATGCAGGCTTCCCATGCTATTTTATCGTCGTAGTATGGCGACGTTGTTGGTATGCGTTTGTGGCGCCATCTGTTGACACTGTTGAGAAGGTGTTTTTGTTTCATGTCGAATAATGTGCGGCGAATGCCGAAATTTATCAGTTCTGGATAGGCTTATGAGCAGGCATCTGTACCAATATGGCACAATAAAGCAGTTGTCGTTGGTCGCGGGCTCACCTGTCCATGGGCCGGTGCAGCGGCAGCGGCGGCGAGGGCGGCGCCTCGCTGGGGGCGTCGCGAGCTCGGCCCGCGCCCCACGACCCTGTATAGGCAGTTCAATGCATGAACAAACAATATTCATAGTCAGTGTTTTTTTTATCTATTATATTACGTAAAGCAAAAACTTTGTACCCCTTTTTACGAAAATTGCGCGGACGGAGGAGTATGAAATTTTGCACACTTATAGAAATTATATAGAGAAGGAGTGCAGAATGCTAATATTTTTATTAATTATGCATAAATAATACATTAAATTAAGTAAACATTGTTTCATACATTTTTCAAACACGGAAGAGGAGCGGCGGATATCTGTCAATGCCAATCAAACTCACATTCTATCTTTTTTAATATTTCATTGCTTCATCGGTGCAGCCTTAATAAAATATTGTTTAGGAAACAGCATTTTATAAAAATTACGGTCGAATTTCGACCACTGAGCGACCACTAGTTCAAATAAACTTGCGACAAGTGCTTTTAAATCGTCCATACATTTTGTACCTACCACCCATTCAGGACGTCTTTTTTTTAGTGGTTAAACTAAAATCTGAAATGTGTAAAACAAACGCGAGCAGATCCGTAAAAGTGGTTTTATATAACTACTAGCTGTGCTCGCGACTTCGTCCGCGTGGAATAGTGACTTTCGGCAGTATTTTTAATTTTTTATGTTCTTGTTCCCGTTTTTGTAACATTTTTCACTGATGCTTCGCTCCTATTAGTCGCAGCGTGATTGTATATAGCCTAAAGCCTTCCTCGATAAATGGACTATCCAACACAAAAAGAAGAATTCGAACCAGTAGTTCCTGAGATTAGCGCGTTCAAACAAGCAAACTCTTCAGCTTTATAATCTATACTAATATATAAAGCTGAAGAGTTTGTTTGTTTGTTTGTTTGTTTGTTTGTTGGTTTGTTTGTTTGTTTGAACGCGCTAATCTCAGGAACTACTGGTTCGAATTGAATAATTCTTTTTGTGTTGGATAGTCCATTTATCGAGGAAGGCTTTAGGCTATATAACATCACGCTGCGACCAATAGGAGCGAAGCATCAGTGAAAAATGTTGCAAAAACGGGAAAAGAGCCTAAAAAATTAAAAATGCTGCCGAAAGTCACTATTCCACGCGGACGAAGTCGCGAGCACAGCTAGTATTATAATATAGATATAGACTAGCACTCTACCCGCGTCGTCGTCCGCGTAGATTTGAGTTTATAAAAATAAACTTTTTTTTTTAGTAAATTAAAATATAGCCTTATATTACTCGCAAAGAATGCAGCACTCTATCAGTGAAAGTTATTTTTGGAATTGGACCAGCAGTTCCAGAGGAGGGTTCCTCAAACAAAGTCACAACTTTAACTCTTCATTAAAACTAGTGGTCGCCCAGTGGTCGAAATTCGACCGTAATTTTATTAAGGCTGCACGGATTGTATCCTAAGCAATGAAAAATTAAAAAAGATAGAATGTGAGTTTGGACACAGAGTGCCTAGTGTGAGTTTTGTTTACTATCCGTATTCATTCGATTACGTTAACGACAATGAAAATTAGTATGGCATTGAAGCAGCGCCTCCTGGCGACATACGAGAAGAGTTAACATTTTGCCATACAAATTGTCGTTTTCGTTAACGTGATCGAATAGCGAATAAAACTCGCACTAAGCACCCTGATTACCCAATAGTTTGGATTGGCATTGACAGATTTCGGCCGCTCCTCTTCCATTTTTGAAATTTTTGAAAAGAGTATTTATATACGTGTGTGTCAAATACATGGTAGTGTGTGTAATTTTTGTTTTATTGATTAAATGTATTATTATGCATAATTTAAAAAAAATAACATTCGGATAACCTCTATATAAACTATAAGTGTGCGAAATTTCATACTCCTCCGTCCGCGCAATTTTCGTAAAAAGGGGTACAAAGTTTTTGCTTCACGTATTAACATATAGATAGTACAGATTTACAAAGTCATTTTTAAACGTCCAAGTCTAAGCAAAGGTTTCGTAAACCCTACTTTGGAAACTTTATACCAACAAGATGCCGCAATAAACTTTGGCGTACCGGGTTTATAAAAGATAAATATTTTTCTTTTTTCTGGTCAAGAGACGAAACAACTCACCGTTATATGAGCCCGTGCCGTGCGATATCGTCAGGGGCGACGTTCGTTTACTGCTCTCTCGACTGCTGTACATTTGCTGGAACAACGAAACGACAATCAGGCAATGAGTAATTAACTGCTGTGTGTAGCAGGGTTTAGTACATCAATGTAACTAGCCTTTTCTACTGCTAAGCAAAGGGCTTGACACAGACGTATTTATTGTCAAAGTAATTTGAAGTGTAAGTAAGTGAAAGATTGTCACTGATTTGTAGTTCTTTTGTATGTACACACGGTATGTACACACGGCGGCAGATCAACCTACCCAAAACTGTAAAATTTCTACAATGAATATTGATCTTTATAACCAAACGATAAAGTTCAAAATTGATTGTAGAAATTTGACAGTTTTGGGTAGGTTGATCTGCCGCCGTGTGTACTTTAGAAATAAATAAATTATTATAAACCATTGAAATTTAGTTATCGTTATTATTAATAAGTATTTGGTAAATCATCCTGCTTATGGTGATCACAAACCGAATGTATCGAAAAGCCGAAGCTACGACTTAGGGGTGCGTTTTTTAAAATCACAAGTGATTTTTAAATTCAAAATGACAAAAAATACGCTATGAAATTTAATCATTTTCAGATTATTTAAAATTTCTTTATGGCGCCTTTTGAGATGTTTTCTTTTTTCAAAATGTATTTTTTCTTCCACCCTGTACTTTGAGCACCAGGTCTTCCCTTACTCTTAACACAACGATCAAATTACATGACAAAATACAAAAAATGCAAGATAAAATAAAATAAATTACAAGATGGATTTTTTATAGTGATATTAATTAGATGATGAATGAGTGATATCTAGTTTTATTTTAATTCTCGCTCTACCCTGATCAATTACTAGGGCCAGCGCTGTAAAGGGAAGGCTTGAGCCCCAGCTACAACATCCATCTTATAACTCAAAAAGCATAAAATTGGGAAGATAATGAAATTGTTGTAAAAAAGGATGTCGGTTTATTAATCAATGAAAACAAAAGATGAAATGTAATGACAAAAAGTTATTCAGGTTAGGCACAATAGTGCACTTATGAAAGTCGAGTACATGTCTTAAAAATAAAGAAAAAATATATAATAAAATAACATGAGTACCCACAATAATCGTGATATCAATAATAATGAGATGCGGTATGGCCACCACACAAAAATATTTTTTATAGACTTTTCGTCGTCATTGGTCAATATTAAACAATGGGCGAAACGAACTATGGTCATATCATATATATGAACAATTTTTTTATGTGTAACATCTTTAATCTCGCTTTCTTGCAATTTGTAAGAGTGATTTCGTGAAATGGGACGGAAGTGTGTAACAGGAAGTCGGGGAAACGCGCAAGCTCGCAACAATTTGTAAATTTTGTAATCGATATCATCAACATGACATATTATTATTATATGTGACATATTGTGTCATTTGACTATCAATGGTCATTTTGATATGTCAAATGTCTTCTATAGGGGAAGTGAGAGGAATGAGTATTTACTGCATTCTCTTTATGATTTGTAAAAAAATATACGTTATTGTTAATTCTATATTCTATTTTCTATTGTAATATCGATTTCAACCCTTTCGTGCGTAATAGACTTTATCATTATTTATATCATTATAGTTATAAAATGATGTAATACCTGACCCATTTTTTCAGAATATAATGTTAAAATGGGGTATTTGACAGTTTTAGAAAAATATGTCTAATGGTTCATTATAGCATAATATATTTGCAATTTGATTAATTCGTTATGAATTTCTTTATTTTTTATGAAAATCGCCATTTAAATTTAAATTAATAAAATAGCCGCCAAAACGCTGAATGCAGGTCACGTGATGTCGTGACGTCACCTGCTTGTAAACAAACTTTTAGCTGTCACATTAAACGTGCAAAACTTTGATTGACATTTACTGTTTACAAGCTAGTGACGTCACTCCAGATTCAGCGTCATCCCGTGCGTTTTTGATCACGTGGTCAATCATAAAATTTTTATCATGTTATTAATGATTTTTTATAAAAATCATACTTATTTTAAAATTTAGTGCTAGCTAAATTAGTTTAAAAACATGTTTACTATTAAGTTAACAACAGTTTGATCAATATTTTCATTGTACCCTATTGTTCATCACTAAGGTGAGATGTCAAATGTTACACATCATATACGAGTACTGTAACGCTCGCTCGTTTTTTTTTAAACGTCATGGTCCCATTCGGTCGATAGTACCTGCGGCGCGTCGGCCGTCTCGACGGTGGTGGGCAGGTCGAGCAGCCGCTGCGAGCGGATGCCGTCGCCGGGGCCCATGTGCGACAGGTGCGCGAAGTTGCTGGGCGCCGAGATCAGGCGCGAGCGGCCCTGCGACCTGCCCGGGGGGGAACGTACGCCGTCAATGAAAACCTTCATTTTATTGAACCTTACTAAAAACACTATGTCTATGTATAAAGTTAAACAGTGGCTAAATATGCGTCTGAAATGTTGTGTCTCTGTCTAAATATATTAGATAAGTGACAACATCTGTTTTGGGCAACTTTAGCCCTTTGACAGGCAGAATATGTTTAAATGTTTCATTGATTTTCAATCTAATCTCAATCACATAAAGTTCAAAATTTAGTGGGAATATACATTCCATTGACTGTTTAAAAGGTTAACCGTCGTTTTGTGGTAATGCAGATAGCATATTACGAATGAACACAGCATAAGCTTCGAATAGTTATTCTGTGTTTTGTTTCTTTTACACTAATTTGAAATGATATTTACATGACAGAAAAGAAAACACGTTATTATAGTATCGAAGCTTCATCACCATAGTCATCAGTTTATACTAGTCCACTGCTGGACTTTCGAAGCTTATTCTCTATTTGTTTGTAAGACACATAATAAAAAGAGCAAATCGCATCCAAAGCATTAAAATTTTATTGTCTGTATTAACGTCAATTAGGCTTTATGTGGTTTGCACATTTAAGAAGCGTGCAAGTTATGACAATATTGAACAGTACTTATTATTAATACGTCACCTTATTTGCGCAATCCACCAAGGTTTTTCTTGTTTAGTAAAATATAATGCTAGCTCTATTTTGAAGACAAAATTTTGGTCGGTTTACACTTTTACCTGTGCACTAAATAGTCGGTTAAGGTGAATATTAACTTTAAGAAAATCTATCGGCTGACATACAAACGGCTGCACATCGACTATCCAGAACTGTCAAATTTCTCCAATTAATGTTCAACATTAAGCTAATTTTCTTCTAAATTCGCAAAAGGATTAATTCTAGTATATCTAACAATTTACCAATTTAGCTGTGGAGGTATTGATATTTATATTTATTTGTATTTGTATAATGTATGTTTTATAAGTCGTAATATATAATATAAGAAATAGTTTGCCATGAACAATAAATAATTAACTACACAATTATGAATACAAAAATGTATGAACTATCATTTGGGTGGTGTGAGTAGCGGTGTTTCATGTTTTATTTTTATTACTATTCTTAGTTTTATTTAAGTTTAGTTCTAGTCTGGGCATCTTCGGAAAACCAGCGTCGTAGCATTACTAAAGTGATATGACACATGCTGAGAAGATGCCTTTTCAGTATCATAAGATACTATGTATGGTATACCATGTACCTATATTAAATTATGAATGCTTTACTTGTTTGAATGTTGTTATATGACACTGAATAAATGCTTATTCTTTCTTTCTAAAGACATAAAGATCAAAGTCTATTAATGAAATTTGACAGTAATGTGGCAGTAAAATGAGCAGGCGTATGTACTTTAAAAAATCATGATACCTTTGATGACGGACCTTTTCAGTTAAACAGTATTTTCGAATAGCTTCCAAATATAACATATAAAACTAGCATTTTACTTGCGACACCGTCCGCGTGGATTTGAGATTTACAAAATAAGCTTTTTTTTTTAAAATAAAATAGCTGATATTACACGCAAGGAATGTAGTATTTTATGAATGAAAGAATTACAAGAGCACAAATGTTGAAAAAATTTCCACGAGCTTTGAACCTGCACCCTTCTGACATACCGGGTCAGGCGCTCTCCCAATTGAGCTATCGTGGTTCTAACCAGCCCGCCGAAATTATTCAACACTATTTACTTTTTTAATTTGAAAGCCAAAGGCGCCCATTCAATGTCAACAACTACCGTCATTAACATCCGATCATAATATTTTTACAAATACTAAAGATCAGTTAAGAAGTAGGCAAGCTATTTATAAATGTTTTTGTTTTGTTTATATAATTTTAACGCAAATTTTGTTGCTAACAAAATTACAACAACACAAATGTTGAAAAAATTACCACGAGCAGGATTTGAACCTGCACCCTTCTGACATACCGGAATGAAAGAATTTTTGGAATTGGACCAGTAGTTACAGACCCTCCGCAAACAAACAAACAAAGTCACAAGCTTTACCTCTTTGGTAATATGTTAAAATTATATTTTAAATCACTCACAGTCTGTTATGCGCTTCGATGGCTTGATGGGACTGTTCCCGTATCGAGAACCGCCGCTTGTTGTTACCCCACAGCGAAAGCAGCTCTACGCTCAAGGGACCAGCTGAAACAATTATAATACTTTCGAATTGATTATTTTAATTGATTTACACACAAACAATAAGAACTAAGAAGGTGGAATCTTCGACCACTGAGTAACTCGCTATCTTATCTCTAATTACTATCGGAATACGAAAATATTATTAAAATTGTTGTTATGGCGATAGACTTAGATAAAATAGGGGCCACTAACCAGGCAGACTTAATAATAGTTTTGCATTTTAATACGTTTGTTTAGACTTTCAGAAGTTAAGGAGTGACGAAATTTACCTTATTTTTATGCTATTACGAAAAAACTTATAAAAAGTGGTTTGTAATCGATTCAGTAGCCAATTCATAACCTAACAACTTTCAGAGTTTATTATTTATTATGATAAATGCTGTATATAAATTTCTCAAAAAATTTCTTAGAAACAAATAGCAATTCGGAAAGTGTAAAATATATATATTTTTTAAATATGTAGTAGTTAACTACTTTTACGGACCTACTCGCGTTTATTTTATACATTAGTTTTTATCATCAGCTCATTTTTATGTCCCCACTGCTGGGACACAAAGCTTTCCCTATGGATGGATAAGGAGAACGAGCCATAAACCACCACGCGGGCCCAGTGCGGATTGGTGGTTGTTAATGACTGCTAATGCAGCCGGGGCCAACGGTAAGACGTGCCTACCGAAGCACGGACAAGCTCGAGATGATAAATTTTTGGTCACCCATCCGATGACCGGCCATTGCGAAAGTTACTTAACGCACAGCACTAGCAGACCGGGCGCGTTATACACTGCGCCATCGAGCTCCTCAATTAGTTATATTAGTTTTATTTAATGTTTATCCTGATGTTTCGTACTCATTGCAGGGTCCTTGGTCACAGGAAGACCTTTGAGTAAATAACCGCGAGAATAAACGCGAGTATAGTAAAGAAAAGTAGTTTCATTTAAATGTGTAGTGTTCGCGTAAATTTTAGAAAACAATATATTTATATATACAACCTTATTTTTAGTTTATACGAAAACCGAAACACGGGTCAAATATTTTCATTTAAAGAATCAGTACAAAAAAAATTAAAATAATATTTTGAAAACTCACGAAGTTACAAGCTTTGTGTGCTGTCCCGTTGTGTGTTTTTAGTAGCGTATACTTTATTTGAAATTTTGTAAATATTATTTGGTCAAAATGTGACATGGTATAAAAAATATTGAAATCGATTCTATTGCTGATTCTCACCAAACAGTTTTCAGGTTTTGTATAAACAATAATAACATTGTATATATAAATGAATTGCTTTTTGAATGGCTAAAACTCGAGAATGGCTGGACTGATTTGGCTAATTTTGATTTTGAAATATTTGTGAAGTTCAGGGAAGGTTGAAACGGTGAGAAACATAAATAATAAGTAACGGAAAACACTAAGAACGACAATTTAATTTTCCAATACAACAGTATTTGTTTGTTTTGTTGTCATGGAAACTGTCAAAGCGGTACGAACGAAGCCCGCCGGGTCAGCTAGGTTTTAATATTTTTTGTCAACTATGTAAGTTAATGATAAATAGCGGTGTGCACTGACGTATGAAGAGTGGGCGCAGGTATATGATGTAGGGCGCCGCGTCGCTGGTGAAGGGGAACCCGTTGCCGCCGCCGCCCACCGCGCAGATCCAGCCGCTGTCGTCTAAGGGACGCGCCGCCGCTGCCAAAACGTAAAATAAATTATAAATAAACTTAAAACTGAAAAAAATTGTGTAAAAAAAAAACCAGCAGTAACGGTATTCGAATTTGCAACCCTTACTGTCTAACTCTAATACCTATCGTAATACCTTTCAATTTGGCATTTAAAAGCTATTCGAGAACTTCAAACTAATTTCACAAGTGTCAGTGATTGCGATCGCTCGATCGATAATTCTGTCAAACGATGATACCGGTAAAAAGAAGTACCGGTATGTTTGGTATCGTTACCTGGGTGGCATTTTTACCGGTAAATTAACCAACCTACTCGGATTGGCTTAATCGAAAAAAAAGTAGTAATACTTTTCTAGATAACGTTAGCTGCATTCATCATCATCATCATCATCATCAGCTCATTTTATGTCCCCACTGCTGAGGCACGAACCTTCCCTATGGTTGGATAGGGAGAACAGGCCATAAACCACCACGCGGGCCCAGTGCGGATTGGTGGTTGTTAAC
This sequence comes from Eudonia lacustrata, assembly GCA_947562085.1. Taxonomy (NCBI): domain Eukaryota; kingdom Metazoa; phylum Arthropoda; class Insecta; order Lepidoptera; family Crambidae; genus Eudonia; species Eudonia lacustrata. The sequence goes on along the minus strand of OX387332.1, from coordinate 11,631,556 downwards.
GACTGCTAGTGCAGCCGGGACCAACGGCTTTACGTGACTTCCGAAGCACGGAGGAGCTCGAGATGATATGTTTTTGGTCACCCATCCAATGACCGGCCTTTGCGAAAGTTGCTTAACCTCAGCACTCGCAGACCGGGCGCGTTAACCACTGCGCCATCGAGCTCCTCTTACCTGCATTACCGGTACCAAATAACCTTTATAGAAATAACGTAACTTAACGGTACTTATAGTGGGAATTTGGTAATGGTATATCGTGGTTCTGTCCAACCTGCCGACATTTATCAACACAATCTACTGTTATGTATACCAAAAGAGCCTCATTCAATATCGCCAACTATGTCATCAACATCCAATCCTAATATTTTTACAAATATTAAAGATCAGTAAAATTTCAATCGTTGGTTTTTTTTTTACAAAATGCTTACATACTTTTAATAAACATTATTTATATCCTACGAAGTTATTTTTACTGTAAATACAGGTTGACTTTTTTTATCACCGTCCAAAACTGCTGAGATGACTCACGTGATACAAACGAACAACTCTTACTATTGGAGCAACTCCCCAACTCGAAAATAAAATTCAGCTGTTCCATACATTTTGGTCGAATGAATATTAATGTTTTGTATGGAACAGCTGAATTTTATTTTGTAGGATAGTAGTAGGAGTAGTAGGAGTAGAAGGATAGTAGATAGTTTTTATCCCGATATTCCCACGGGAATCACACTATAAATATACTAAAAACGACAATTTAATTTTCCAATACAAAATGATTTGTTTGTTTTGATGTCATAGAAACCAAAGAGAATTTAATCACTTGATGGAAACTGTCAAAGCGGTACGAAGTCCGCCGGATCCACTAGTAATAAATATAAACGAAATACTGCAACATTGCATTTTACTTCAACTTTACATTTTAATTTCACTAAAGAGACCAGCGAGTTCTACCTTGTTTCCAAAACTGAATAAATAGTTGTCCGATTCTGTATGTATAATGTATAATAATGTATAATACATCAATTCGTCTCTTCATCTTCTCTTTCATCTTTCAACATACATATTCACAATTAAGTTTATGTAAAAGTATCGATATTATTTATTTACAAACAAAGACAAAAACAAAATAATAACTAAACTACTTAACTTTTTACTTACAAAAAACTATAAACTATAACTAGGTACTACTAACTATATATAAAACATTTGCCCCAAATCATCCCCATCAAGCAGAGTGCCCAGTAAGCTAGCAGCATTGCCACGTTGGATAGCTATGCAAAAAAAGTTATGTAAAAGTAATTTGCTAAAGTAGATATAGAAATGTTATCATAACTCACGTATATTAATTGTCTGCACCCATTCCCCCGTCTCTATGTCGTAAATGTCTATGTGCGTTGCCGTGAATATCAATAGGTGGGTTTCGTTGACAGCTGTAATCAAACACAAAGAAATATACATTAAAACATATGAAAGTAATTTACGTTCGCTTTTAGGAAATTTAAAATGCAATATAAAAGACGATAGACCATTGGTTGGTATAATATCCTTTTTTGTTAAGGAGGTACACAATAAGACTTTGTGACATGGTTATTAGAAAAAAAATGGGCGGGTTTATTTAAACCTTGTTCAAAGCCTTTTGTTTAAGTCTTAATGTACCCTATTTTAAGTAAAATTAAATTTTTTTTTTTAAGTTTATTACAAATAACTTTAAAGCATTCATTTCGTTTTTAATAAACATAATTTTGGGAAGTTGTCCTTTTGAGAATTGTCCTTTTGGGAAGTTGTCCTTTTGGGAATTGTCCTTTTGTTAAGTTGTCCTTTTAGGAATTTCTCTTTTGCGAAGTGGACGTTTTGATACAGTGGATGTTTTGGGAAGTGGCTCTTATGAGCCAAAAGGGTCTAGTCCCCTACTAGGTTTTCCGGGGCGTTTTGATCGGATCAAGATCAGAACAAACAGCGAGTTGGCACGAGGTGTCTCACTGTGCGCAGTGTTCAGTCTCTTTCTGAAGCTATATACTTCTCCTTATGTTACAGCTTTCGGTCTCTCTAAAAAGAAAATTAATATTATGTGACTCACCGTGGTAGGAGGGTTGCGCGGTGTACATAAGCTCAGTGTCCCGCGCTCGATGCCCGTGTCGATCCACGTACAGTGCGAGCGAGTTGAACACGAGTAGCGTGTCCGCGGCCTGCGGTACCGCCGCGCAGGCGAGCGGCCGCGCCCCCGAGTGGGAGAGGAACAGGTTCACTTGGTTCTCGGGGTGGACTAGAGCTGGAACAATGAAATTATACACTTATAATAGGTCCTTATCTATGAAATTGGAGTTTTGTATGAAGTTTATTTATAAAATTTTATTTTTCATACTAACGTTTTTTTTTAATTTATTAGCATCTATTTATTTTTCAGTTTTTGTTATATTAGTTTTTTTTATTTTTTGTGACTTCTTCGCATGGGTTTGTCGCTATTTCTTCTCTTCACAAAAGAAAGCTGTATAGTCGTTAGCTGGCTTTGTATGTAGACTAACTATCATATGGCGCACGGATAGGGCTGTTTCTATGTGTCGCGCGCGTCTATGTGACTTTTCCCTCTTCTTCTTGTTGGCATCTACAATGTTATTTTTAGTTTATACGAAACCTGAAAACTGTTTGTTCAGAATCAGTAATAGAATCGATTTCAATATTTTTTATACCATGTTACATTTTGACCAAATAATATTTACAAAATCTCAAATAAAGTATACGCTACTAAAAACACACAACGGGACAGCACAAAAAGCTTCTAACTTCGTGAGTTTTCAAGATATTATTTTAATGTTTTTTGTACTGATCTTTAAATGAAAATATTTGACCCGTGTATCGGTTTTCGTATAAACTAAAAATAAGGTTGTATGTTGTAGGCAGTACGTCCACTCACATATGGCGGGCTGGTCGGCGTGCGGGCGGCGCGGGTCGGGCAGCGGGTGCGCGGCGAACCCGCCCCGGTAGCCGAGGATGAGCCGGCCGCGGCACAGCTGCACGCTCAGCACCGCGCTCGGCGCCCGCAGCTCGGCGATGCGGCAGCGGCGCGCGGCCGTGCGGGTTATCTCGTACACGTTCACCACAAACGTGTTCTGTCACAACGTTTATGAACCAAAGTAAAGTATCTTTATTTGTTTATCCGGCTCGAAGGACCAAAATGTATGTAGTGTAATGCAGGTTGCAAACGAAATGCAAAAGATGTAGATGTAAAAGGATGCAGATGCAAATGCAGGCGAGTGCAATTAAAAAGGCAAAAATGAGTTTTCAAATCGGCTTCTAATTAAACACTAAAATTACATATGATTGTCATGATAAAGTGCATTAGTTGAAGGTCGCCTGGCGATCGTGATCTGGGTCACAGTTATTGCCGCGTCTGTTATATTTTATTAACTACCTAATATGCAGAATGTCATGTACGTGACTCGTACAGATACAATACACATAATATCATCATCATCATCATCATCATCTCAGTCAAAAGACGTCCACTGCTGGACAAAGGCCTCCCCCAAGGATATGAGGGGTATTTGCCGTAATCGCCACGCTTGGCAGGCGGGTTGGCGATCGCAGTAGGTTGAGGGTAACCTCAGAGAGATGCTGCTGCCCATCCTCTGGAATGGTCCCTTAGTCGGCTTTTACGACACCCACGGGAAGAGAGGGGGTGGTGCAATTCTTTATCCCCGGCACCACACAGGGGTAGAGACCACACCACAGAGCGCTAGGGTTGACGCCTACAAAAATAAAGCAGGCGCGTGTAGATTTGTTTTGTAAGTACCTATGTGTGGAGTTTTAGGTGCAGGAATAAAACGTAATGTACATAATAATATATTTATTTATTAATTACATTATTTATAAGTTTGTAACAGAAAAGTGTTTCAGCAGGAAGTTCAAAAAATTACATTGTTCGTTTTGTCACTGTTGTGTTTAGGCATCCGTAAACACAGCAGTTTGTATAATATTGTCGTGACGCCGCCATTATAACCAGGTTATTGCGGACAGCGCGAGCAGAGCGGCGCAACGACGCGACAAAACCGACAGTTCACTCGACCAGTCTCGCCGGTGCGCGCGCGGCGTGGCACTGCGGAGTTTTGCCATCTCCAAAATAACTTAACGGCCGTGTAAACGACGCCAGTGTGTGCGTGCGTCGATTCGGGCGCTTAGTATGAAGTCGAACTACTGTATATTATGTGTATTGTGTTTATGATCAATCAATCAATCGGCAAAATCATGCTAAAAAATAAAATTGATTGCCTCAAACGGCATTTTCAGCGTCACCGGGGTTTTTGGGGGCGGCGAGGTACGTTAAGGCTACCTCAAGCCGTGTTAATACGAATCACCTTCGGAGGATTTCTAGAGGGAACGGCATCGCACACTTAAAAGTGCGCGTCCCCGTGCTCTACTAGAGTCTCCGAAGGGTTCGGATCGGGGAGGAAGGTTGCCCCCACTCATGGTAATTATATAATGTGGAACCAATGAGAGTGTAACTTCAGACATCAATAGCACATGGAGAACATTATTTCGTTTCGTACACATTCAACACGTACGTATTGTACAACAATAATTATCATCATCATCATCATCTCCGCCATAAGGATCCGCATAAAGGACACTTTCCATCACAAATAAAACACAAAATCTAAACTTTTATCGATCTTTATAGTTATTAGGCATAAACAACGTGCCATCCCAAGTGCCGCAAATCGCGGACATAAGTGCGTCCCGGCGTGGTTGATGAGATTAGGACGACGACGTGGTTACTGTCCTACCCACGACCGGCTGCGTACTGAACAATACTAGTAAAAGTCAAAACCTGTCTAAGAAAAAATAAAGTTAAGCTATAGTTAATAATTATAAAAATAAGACAAGTACACAAGAGCAGACCAGCCTCCACAGGCGGCACCAATTCACGAGTATGGCAGATGATTCAGCCATCGCTTCGCTCAACCATATTTTAGGGAATGTAACGACCAACCCGACGCACATGCCACCACCGCAGAGACAATAAAGAGAGCATGATACATCCAAGCCACTGTATTACGTAGACTCTCGAGGAATGTTGTTGTGGAGAGTTAGATAAAAGTCATCTTGGTTTCACAAGTTTATTGTCACACGTTAAGTGCTAAATAATGAATGCTTCGCACTATGCTAATAGTCTTAGTTCCGTACTCAGAGACGTCACTAACTTTAATGGAAAATTAAATGTCTTTCCTTCTCTATTTACCACTATACATAAGAAAGTGACAGCAAGAGACTTAATTGTCATTAAAACTTAATTGACGACTCTGAGTGCGGCCATAAGATCCGAACTAGAAACGACCTTCACCCCTCTGTTTAATAGATGAAAAGTATTTTCTATCAAATTTAATATATTAGAAAATATATCTCGAGTGGGTTGTCTAAAAAAATCCTGGCCAGACTATAATAAATTAAAAATTGAAAAATTACTTTTTATTAAATACTAGCGTCCGCTCGCGGTTTCACGCGCGTGCTTCCCGTTACCGTGGGAATATCGGGATAAAAAGTATCCTATGTGTTAATCCAGGTTATAAACTATCTGTATGCCGAATTTCATCCAAATCCATTCAGTAGTTTTTACTTGAAAGAGTAACAAACATCCATCCATACTTACAAACTGTCGCGTTTATAATAATAGTAGGATTGCACTCATGAGTTTAACGAATAAATTTAATACTAACCGAAAGTATGAAGCCTATAGAATATACACACGTTGGATTATCAATTTTTTTTCTGGCACAACTCTGGGTTGGCAGGTATAAACAGGTACATCGATAATAGTTATTTTCATCTATCCGTTTAATAAAATGAGCTGATGATGATGACGACGATGATAACTGTGTCTCCTTCTTACCTGTCCCTTTCAGACCACGGCCAACATATACGCTGATAACTATTATTATTACAGTAGCAGCTTACAAACTTAAAAGCATAATATATTAGAACATTGATAGTGTGATATCATATTTCATGTGATAGTGTCTCCTCACCTGTCTCTTGCAGACCACGGCGAACCCGTACGCTGGCGAATGCAGTTCGCCCACCGCTATGTCCACTGCCCCTTTAGACTCTGCTAGCTTCACGCACTCCACTTCAGAGCACTCTAGCGCGCGAATCGGCACTAGACGAACATGCCGTCCGCGACCCGCTATTACCACTACAAGAGAAATGGTTTTTTTAGAGAAATAATTTATTTTAAAACACTACACACACACGCATTAGTTTCAATATCTTATAATTTGTATGTATGTATGTATGTTAGTCTGTAAGGTATGTATTATTTGAGCCTTTATGTAATTTACCATTTGTACATTGTTTGTTGACTGAATTAAATAGTGTTTTTTTCTTTCTTTATTTTACTTTACTCTTAGTTCTGGCACAATATTAACCTTTTCACGCGGGTATTTAACCTTTTTACCGCCAACAACTTCTATAGAAGTTCAAGATTTTCGTGCCGCCTACGCCAGCACTTCTATAGAAGTTCTTCTTTGTACCTACTTTATTAAAATACATTTATACGTTGGCGTACAGCGGGACATCGCATGCAGGATAGTTGGGCGGTGAAAAGGTTAAAAGCGTAGCGGGTAAAGCGTGAAAATGTTTTTTTAACCTATGTGTGTATGTGTGTTACTATTGTGATAAAGTAAATAAATATAATATTTCTCACTATTATGATAATATTTGTAAATGTTTTTTTCTTAGCTAGAAGCCGGTTTTTCTCTATAATTACGGGTACAAACCAAGTGTGCGTGTGTGTGTGCAGGGTGTAGTGTGTTGTCTCTATATGGTGTGGTGTTATTTCAGAATGTTCCAGTTGCTTATATATACTATATTATAATTATTTATTTAGAGTTTACCTAGCAACTGCTCCGGGGGTACGTAAAGCAGCCTCGCGACGGGCGCGTGCTGCCGCCGTGGAGTGAGCGAGCCGCGTTCGAGTTCCAGTAGTGATAAGCCTGAATCGCCGCCGATGCATATCCGCCCGCCTTCGAATACAATAGAACAGGTAGTTATTTATACATGTGCATACATTACATTTACAGATTACTATATAATTACTTTACCACCTGAAAAGTGGTTGGCATATCTTTAAACTAAACTATAAGGTTTGTTTTAGTTTACAAAACCAACTGCCTCTGTCGTCTAGTGGTTAAGTGCGTTTACGCCGCACACTAGTGCAGCCAATAAAAAAAAATAACAAAAGCAAAAAACGGCCACTTCTAACTATAACGCCGTATTTAACTAAACCATAACATGTCACATGTTCATTAGGTGACGTAAAAATGCTTAATTACTTCATTCAAATAGTTTGTTGAGCATAATTTGATTTACTATCTCTAATTACTAGATATGTTTTTTTTATTGGCGGCACTAGTGTGTGGCGTTAACGCTTATAAGACCACCGGTTTAGACCCAGATTACAGAATGACAGCTAAGAAACAGGTGGTTTGTATTAAAGTATTGCTTATTTCATCATTTCATCATCATCATCATCATCAAGTCATTTTAACCGCCTCTGTGGTCTATAGAAATAGAAATAGAAAAAATCTTTATTTGGTATAACTACACATACACATTCAAAACACAGGAACATCACTTTTGCATATACCAAATTGGTTTCCGCTCAGCATATGTCCTGGTGTTAACCACGACGCTGGTCTTCCGCGGATGCCATATTTAAATTAAAAATAATATTAAGAAAAATAAAAATTATATACCTATTTGTTTTGTGGTGCCATGACACTGTTTACATTTAATAAATACAGCTTTTATAAAAAACACATTCTAGTGGTTAAGTCTAGTGGTTAAGACCACTGGTTTAGACCCAGAGGTCCCGGGTTCGATTCCCAGCGGGGGGCACATGTTTGTGTATTCGGTTTGGTTGGTGGTAGGGCTTGTTAGTCCACCTGGCTAGCTACCACCATCTTATCTAAATATGTCGCCATAACATCAATGTTTGTAGCAGTACAGTGTTGTGTTCCGGCAGCTAGAGCTAGAGATAAGATAGCCAGTGCCTCGGTAGTTGAGGATTCCGGTTGAAGTGCGCTTCCACCTATTGGGTTTATCATCAATTAACATCAGGTGAGATCAAGGCACTACGCTTACCCGTAAACTATTTTTAAAACAAGTTTTATTGTAATAGAAGTTTTGTAAGTGGTAAAGTAATTACATTGTCGACTAGATACAAGTTATTACATTATTTTAGCACGTCACAATTTTCCAAAAAATTATATGCAAAAACAGAGGGGGGTCTCGTTTATTTCATCATCATCATCATCATCTCAGCCAAAAGACGTCCACTGCTGGACAAAGGCCTCCCCCAAGGATATGAGGGGTATTTGCCGTAATCGCCACGCTTGGCAGGCGGGTTGGCGATCGCAGTAGGTCGAGGGTTACCTCAGAGAGATGCTGCTGCCCATCCTCTGGAATGGTCCCTTAGCCGGCTTTTACGACACCCACGGGAAGAGATGGGGTGGTGCAATTCTTTATCCCCGGCACCACACGGGGGATTTCAATAAATAAAAGTTTACAATCAATATATTAATAAATCAATCGCCACATGTATGTCAGAGCATCACTTGTGAACGACTAGATCGATTTGGCAGATTTATATTTTGTTAATTTAAAAAATAAAATTAAAAGGTTTTCGAGCTTGTAAAACTATCACAGGATACGGATGTTCTCAAACAGACGAAGTCGCGAGCGGGCTACTAGTTTAAAATAAACAATAATCAAAACAACATTACTAAATAAACACAAGACTTTTCCATTTTTTTTATCGTAATTAATAATTAAATATAGAATTTAAATTTTGCTTACAATAAATTAATTTATACTATTAAAACATTTTTAAATGTTTACAGGCAAATCCCTTACCTTCGAGCACGCATGCGCACAATGCGCCTCGTAACGCGGTGGAAGCGTTTCCAGCGCCCTCTACAACTACGCACGCGCTGTATACCTGAAAATAGCAGCACACATCAATAATGTAAAATAGGTTTTATACTGAAAAGGTTAAGAGGACATCAGATATGAAAATATGTAAATAGTGTGGGCACAGTCAGCCTCAACTTAATCGTAACACTATCATTGTCAAAGTTATCTAAACATTTAGGTTATAAAACAAATTTTTACACAAGAGGTTGGCCTTGATTTGACAAACACTGTTGAAATGTGTTAGGGCTTATTTTAATTTAAACCTTTTTTGACCATTAAGGATGATCGATCAATTGGGTGCTGATCGTACCAAAAATTCGCAAAAAAACATTTGACCATAAGCTGTAATGGCCGTTTTCCAACAAGCTAGTCATATGCTCGTTTACTGGCTTAACATTAAATATTTTAAAACATACAAACTATCTCCAATTCTCTATTATGATTAGTCGATTCTATTTTTACCATTACATGTAAATATTTCTCAGCAATTAATAGATAGCTAAAGTATTTATTTGAACTATAGAACATCAAACACTAATCAATCACTCACACATTTGTCAGGCAGGTTGTTCCGCTTGAGTATCCTGTGCAGCTCGCTGAGGGCTACCACCCACTTGGTCTTCTCCGACTCGGACTCGGCCAGCATCAACGTGTGAGATCTCTTGCCGCCCTCCAACTGGGACGTCGATATCTATACAATAATGAAATGAATAAATTGTACAATTATATATAATATTGTCTTAGTTTTTTTAGAGGTCTATAGAGAAACCAATTTTAAGTTATTATGTACTGTAAGCACAGGCGGACTTTCCACACCTTTATATAAAAATGAAGTTATTGACAATTAACACTATATTACTAGTGACACGTGCAGGTAAAATTTGAAAAGTAAATTAAAATAGCATACTTAGATATTTGTAGATATAAAGATGTAAATATCTTAAAAACAATAAGTTAACTTAAGGCGGCATTGGAAATTTACGTGACGGGGGATCTTGACGTTTCCCAACAATTACAAAGTATATGAAAGTGATATTTGATGACATGATTTTTCATTTAATTGACTTCATTTTGCTAGTTGCAGAAACACGATTTGTCAATTTTTATAACAGAGAAAAAATATCAAAGTAACCTCTTCTAAAATATAGATTTGCATTTTACAGGCTAACCAGACCGATTTAAGCATCTAAATTTTCTTAGTAGATTAGTCTTAACACACACTTTAATATGCGAGTTTATTTTTTTTCAATAATTTTTAGTTTTAATTTGAAAGGAAAAAAACAGTTTTTCTTATGATACGGGGCGCAAACGCTCCGTATGAGATTTATTGTTTAGCGGTGCGTCGCCTTAACGATAACTAGTAGATCCAGTATATAATAACTTTATATAAAAAAATACTTTCTTGGTTGTCATGTTTCGAAGTAAAAAGTTCGTTCCATTTTTAAATAACAGGACAAAATATGGATTTATATAGTAACGTTGCTGGCCCTTAAACGCGACAGATTTGAATTTTCATACATTATTATACATTATTGATTATACTTGATTAACAATATTTGACCTATACAGCAATTTCGGATAAGGTTGTCAAAATAATGACCTCATTTCCTGCATGTTTGAGAAAAAAAATTATGGTTAAAGAACTTTATTCTCATAAGAAATTTACATTTCACTTATAATGAGATATAGAGATAAACAATAACAATTGTACTACATTAAACACCGATGCTTGCTGCTGCTATATAAAAATATTTATCTAACTAATATTTATTTATGTATCTATTCTTTTATTCTACACAATAGTCACCCTAAATATGCAGGGTATGTCCCGCTTGCTGGCGTGTATGACGTCCGAGTCCTTGACGGAGGTGACGCTGAACTCGGGGTCCCGCATGTCCAGCACCTGGCTCACGCACACCGACGGCAGGGCGTTCCTGAAACGGGGGTACCTGATCAACTTTGCATGATAGATAGGTATATTATTATTAACAACCGGTGTTTTGTATTTCACATTCCACATTACAATAGAATAGAAAAGAAAATCATTTATTCAATGCCATTTACAAAAATAGTTCAAAGTAATGCTTAATCGCAAAAAAACACTTCTTAAATAACTGTCAATGAAATGACACTTAGTAACAGGCAGTCACTTAATAACAGGATTCACCCATGATAATCGAATGCCAGTATACAGAAACGGGTAAAAAAAATCATTTTAGAGAAATTATTGCCATACTATAATATTCTATACCGTATAAGCGTAGAATTTTTTTAAGTAAAATATATAAATACTTCATAACACTTTCATTGCTAATGAGTAAGTAAAAATGGGAAACTAAAAATTCTGGTTTAATTGACATGACAAAATTTAATAAAGATCGTTAAAGCTAGTCGTCATTTCTATCTCTCTCCGCCAAGTGTCGGTCGTTTTCGTATATCCGTATGTCTTATCTATATAATAATACGTGAAGCAAAAACTTTGTTTTACGAAAATTTCGCGGACGGAGGAGTATGAAATTTCGCACACTAACAGCCGGTTGCACCAAAACTATCATTTTACGAATTTGTAAAAAGTAACGTAAAAAGTAAACGTATAATGTAAAACGTTGTTGTACCAAGCTTTGGGAAACGTTTTACGGTTACATTATACGGTTACTTTTTACGGAGCTCAAACCTTGCTCATAACGTAAAAGTATAATATTATGACAGTTCGTTCGTGTTTGCAATTCGTGTTGGAGGTTAGAAAACGCTCTATTTATTTAAAGATACGTGCTCTGAGAGAATAAATCACTATAATATCTTCTACAATTTCTGACCACCAACCACCCGACTTCAGTAGACATTTTTTTAACCTGATATTCGTATCTAGGTAATTAATAATATGATTTCAATATTATTTCTTGCTTTTTAGATCTGTTTTTACTTTTTTAAGTTTCCTGTTTTTGAAGTCGGTTTTTTTTTTGTTAAAAATTATTTTATTTTACGATTTTTGGTGATGGGTAGACGTAGACCTAACAAGGATGCTTCAATGATGAGGAAACGACCGCCTAGTAGGTAATTGTATACCTATGAAAAACTTCAATCTTAATTAGGTATTATTTTTGTACGAACTAGACATTTTGGCGTATTGAACCAAATGAAGTAAGCCCAACAAAAGGTAACTGCTGTAAATCGTTGAGGAATTTCCTCGACCGTCTATGGTCTCCATCATCAGACCTGTAATGGCACTTATAACCCATATGGGGGTGCAAAGTTCTTATCAATAGAAATGAATTAAGACCAAACACAAGGTAGCTACTGTAAAACGTTGAGGAGTTCCCTTGACTGACCTTCGTCTTCATCATCAGACCCCTAATGACAGTCACAACCCATCTAGGTGTAAAGTTCTCATCAATACAAATTAATCAAGCCCAAACACCATGTAATTGCTGTAAATCGTTGAGGAGTTCCCTCGACTGTCTTTCGGCACCATCATTAGATCGACTCCAGACCTTCATTAAATAGTAGTGCTTCAAAATACTTAACGAAAACATTAACAAGCGCACTAGTCGCTACTACGATTTTCGAAGGTTTCCCTCGATTTCTCCGTGATGGCATCATCAGATCCTGGTTTCTTTATTATGGTAACACCCTTGGGATATCTCCTTTCCAAAAAAAAATCATCAAAATCGGTTCATAAACGATGAAGTTATCCGCGAACACATAAAAAAAATATTGTATTATGCGAGTCGTATTGAGAAACCTCCTCCTTTTTTGAAGTCGGTTAAAAACTACCATGGTAGTAAAAAACTACTGAGGTAAACTGGTAAAATTAACGCTCTATTTGTGTAGCAAGTAATTTTACTGATACTTTTACTCGTATTTTGTTGGTGCAACGTATATTTACGAATTCGTGAAAGTAACGGAATAGTATAAGTAAAACGTAAAAATGAATTTGTAAATGTATATCAGTTTTGGTGCAACCGGCTGTTATAGTTTATATAGAGAAGGAGGGCAGAATGCTAATATTTTTATTATACAATATACATTAAATTAAATAAACACTGTTTTATACATTTTGCAAAAATTTCAAAAATGGAAGTGGAGCGGCCTAAATCTGCCAATGCCAATCAAAACTCATATTCTATCTTTTTTTATTGCTTAGGATACAATCCGTGCAGCCTTAATAAAATATTGTTTAGTAAACAGCTTTTTATAAAAATTACGGTTAAATTTCGACCACTGGGCGACCACTAGTAATTATAAACCAACCAGCTAACAAGGTGAAAGAGTTCGTAACAGGCAATGAAGTGGTTTAATACAGCAAAGTAAGTAGCTCACCTATCTTGCGAGATATCGTAGAGAAACAACTTGAAGTCGCACACGACGACGAACTGCCGCATCCAACCTTTCTTCACGCCCCCGGGCTTCGGTACCTGGAACAACACATGAAGTGTTAATGCTTACTTACTTCCTCCGCTGGCTCAGTGACCCTTAGTGGATCTTGGCCTCCGACACAACAAGACGCCAATCTTTTCTACTTTTTACCCTCCCACCACTGGTCGATCTGGTGCCCTTGTTGTAGGTATTTTTGTGTTACTGAACTTTAAATATCTCGCTCTATTGTTTTCTGAAGTTCACGCAAACAATACGCATCGAAAACACTTATAACGACTGAAGGACGGAAGGACAGTGATGAAGGACCGAATAAATCAGCTATCAATATAAAGCTGCAATCTGAAATTGTGCTTAATATTGTTGCGGCTAGAATCGCTATTTAGTTACATAAATGTTTTTGCAGGCTGACCTAACTGGGTCTTAGATAGCTAATTTATTCGGTCCTTCATCACTTTCCTTCCGTCCTTCAGTCGTTAAAAGTGTTTTCGATGCGTATTGATTGCGTGAACTTCAGAAAGCAATATATAACAATATATAACCATCTCGTAAGTCGCGACGTGCGGCTAAAAGACGGACCGTCTCTTTTTATCACGTAGCTCTCATCTCCTGTCGGCCTGTTAAACAAGCCCACCAATGAACTTGTAGCGTTGTAACCTGCCGTTCGCATGAACAACTAGCTAGTCTAACGGATTTTTTCACTGTATTTTATAAATTTTATAAATATTTAATTTAGCTTCAGTGCAGTAATTAGCACTTGAAAAACCAGTATAAGGTCGAAAGAAAGCTAAGTTATAAAGCAGTTGATGAAACTTGCGCTGGACTGGCTAAGTCAAAACAGCTAGTTGAAGTCAGGAATCCCTATACACGGCAACAAATGAACAACTAAAAAGATAATATGCACGCATGAAAGATCTATAGCAGTAGCTGGTTCTAATCCGGCTCGAAGGACTATGTAAACTCACAAAGCTAGATTCCGGTTAATTTTTAGTATTGTAAATAAAATTAGTAGGTATTAAGGTGGAAAAAAATATTTTTGTATGCACAAAACCATATCGTTTACTTGAAAATCTTAAAAAAAATATATTCATAATCATTTATTCAGTTTAGGCTACAAGTAGCTCTTGTGAATGTCACTATGTCATCGTTTCGTAAGTCTACTCTGGGCGGGAGATCTTGTACTGAGAAGAACCGGCAAGAAACTCAGCAAGCGTCTTGCTCTTTTCTCCCTTACAGCGTCAAAAATATTGGAAAATGCCCTATCATAGGATAATGCCCTATAACCATCTTGACATCGCGATTCAGCACTGCAGATCTCCATCATCTGGATAAGGAGGAGTGGTCTTTGCCTACCCTTATAGACAGGCGTGATTGTATGTATGTAAGTAAGATGGTGGTAACGGATTTGTTTTTAGCGTGTTGCCGGTGTGCGTGTATCACCTTGACGTATCCCTCGTAGGCGGTGCCCTGGCCGCGCGCGGGGTCGATGCCGAGCGGGCGTCGCGAGCGTTCGGGCGGCAGCGGGCAGCGGGCGGCCACCCGCGCGCAGCAGCGAGTGTGCACGGCTAGGCCGCAGGTCTCGCACACTACGCCTTGGCGGGTTAGGCCGATCTGTGGGGAGTACGACTCATCATAAAAACAAAAACGCGGAAAAACGGTTAAGGCGACGCACCGCTAAACAATAAATCTCATACGTTTTGATACGAGCGTTTGAACATAAGAAAAACTGTTTTTTTTCCTTCAAATTAAAACTACAAATTATTAAAAAAAAAATAACTACAAATTTGAAGTGTGTGTTAAGACTAATCTACTAAGAAAATTTAGTTGCTTAAATCGGTCTGGTCCGCCGCCAAGACGTTACGGCCACTTTGAACTATAACGCCATATTTAACTAAACCATAACATGTCAGGTGTTCATTAGGTGACGTAAAAATGCTAAATTACTTCAGATTTTCTTCACTTTCAGATTCAGATAGTTTGTTGAGCATAATTTGATTTTCTATCTCTAATTACTAGATATGTTTTTTTTTTCATTGGCGGCGCTAGTGTGCGGCGTAAACGCTCTTAACGCGCCCGGTCTGCGAGTGTTGAGGTTAAGACGACGCATTGGTAATTTACGTGGCGGGGATCTTGATTTTTCCCAACAATCACAAAACATATGAAAGTGATATTTGATGACATGATTTTACAGAAACACGATTTGTTAACTTTTATAACAGAGAAAAAAATATCAAAGTAACCTCTTTTAACCCCTCGCGCGATAAGGCACCGCGGTGGTGCCTAACTTTTTTACACCGGACGCGATTAAGCACCACCGTGGTGCCTAACGACATTTGTTTATTTATGGCGTGTTGTGAATTTATTTTGTATCTGTATCCGGTCATGAGTATTGTAAAAGTTATCCTCTGTCGAATAGTATAATAATCATAATGCTTTGCCAAATAAAATTACCGGAAGAAAATAAAACAAAAATTTGCTGTGAAGGCCTACGCGCCATTACTAATTTCGCTGCTTGACGTGTTGTGTTTTGGTGTAAATTATGAGTTCCCTTCGTAAACGGTAAGTGAATTGTATATCAATCTATTGGAAATTTAACGTAGAATGTGTTTTAGTTATTAGTTTGAGTCGTTTCTAGATTTTAGTCCAGTAAAAATGTCTGCAACTTTTTGGTTGCGGTTTTGCAATGTCGTTAGGAATTGCGTCATGTCTTTGAAAAAAATATTTATTTTACACATTGTGTGTTCAGATATAGATAAGTTTGTTGTAAATTTATCCAGGAATCAGAAAGTAGAATCAGTTTTGTGATATATAATATGAATGTAACACAATTGTGTTTTCAATTCAACACGGTCCCAAAATTCATTACAATACGGTACTATTGGACGAAAAAGTGTTACTAAAGTGTTATGATAAAAATTTATTTGATAGTTATTTGGTATAAAATAAAGTCAGTTTGTGTTTGTAAAAAGTAAAAAACAATTTGTGCACAATGTTTTTTTTCTATTTACGTAATTCTTTTTATTAATTAATTAATAATTAAAATTATTAATTTTTTATTATGTATTTTTTAGATCACGGTCGAGGTCAGTTACCCCGGGGGCCATTGAGGCTCCCCGGCCGATCCTGGCAGCTCGGCGGCAGCTAATTTTAAAGTTCTAGTTATAAAGTTTGTCTGTACATATGAAGCTGTATATTAGATTGTTTCTTATTTTTCATACCATTGTTTGCCGTATTGCAGTATGTACAAAACTGCAGGATAATAATGTCATAAAGTACCTACTTGAAAACATGTATTATGTTATGATCACCTCTAGTTATAAAGTTTGTCTGTACATATGAAGCTGTATATTAGATTGTTTCTTATTTTTCATACCATTGTTTGCCGTATTGCAGTATGTACAAAACTGCAGGATAATAATGTCATAAAGTACCTACTTGAAAACATGTATTATGTTATGATCACCTCTAGTTATAAAGTTTGTCTGTACGTATGAAGCTGTAAATCAGATTGTTTGTGTTGTTTGTTTTTTTTATTATATTAATATTTTACCCTTTTTTTGTCGTTTTTCTTACACGAGTACCTTTTCTTTCTTTATAATATGTAGCAGACAGCGGCAGAAATATGTTCTAATGCTTCTACTGACTGTTTCGTAAGTATCTCGTAAGTATTTATCTTTTAATCTTGAAAACGTTATGTGGATTCGAATCCCGCTACTAAGCACGTACCAATCTTAGACACGTACTGGGCGTTCGACCCCCCCGTAAGTACATTGTGTAAACTTTTGCTATGAAAATTTATTACTACTAGGTATAACCAAATTTGTTTCGTAAAAATCTACTAATCTTGACGTAGTGTGGGTTCGAATATCGCTACTAAGCACGTACTAGGCGTTCGCCCCCTGTAAGTACATTGTGTAATCTTATGCTAAAAACAAAAAATATAAAACCAAAGTTTCATAAGAATCACTAATATGGAAAACGTAGTGTGACCCCACATGTAAGTACATTATTTTATAAAAACTTGTGTACTACATTGAATGCCAATAGCGTATTGCCAATACTCTTTCATCTGTCCCTTCATAACAGAATATCAAATATCCATACGTTCAAATTAGTAAGTAATTTATCGACCGTTATCCATTTTATAAAAAAAATCTATGAAATCGAATATTACTACATTGCTTGTAATAATTTGTTTTTGCAACTACAATCGTAAAATAATGAAAACAATATAAAAAGTTAACTAAAAAAAACACATTGATATTTACTACCAAATTTGAACAGAACGTGTGAATGACTTTTGCAGTGAACAGTACTCTGAACTCCGGCTATGAAGTTCGCGCGCAAGCGGGCTCGAGAAATGGCGGTCTGCATTTGTTTCGCAGTAAAATTGTGATTGTGAAGTAATTAGAGTGTTTTGTGATGATGTGAGTTATGTAAATGAAAGATGAAGTGACAATAGTGATTTTTAGTGATAGTGGCGATGTGAAATGTGCGTAGTTTCTTCTCTTCGAACCTTGGGTGAGTGTAGGCATAAAAAAAAATAACAACATTAAAACTTTGTAAATTATTGTAATATTTTATATAAATAATTATGTATAAATGATGTTTTTGTCGCAAAGCTTATTCTTTTGCCAATCTAACGATATATGACACTGTCTCTTTTTATTTACGGAATTGGACAAATTTCGACAATTTCCTAGTGAAGGCGTAAAATATTTTTAAATTGAATAAAACCATATCGTGCTATGACTATTAGTACTGGGGGTTGTGTCGTTCGAAGGGTTAATGCGTAGATTTGCATTTCACAGGCAGACCAGACCGATTTAAGCATGAAAATTTTCTTAGTAGATTAGTCTTAGCACACACTTCAATACGCTAGTTTTTTTTTAAACTTATTTGTAGTTTTAATTGGAAAGAAGAAAAAACAGTTTTTCTTATGGTACGGGGCGCAAACGACGCTGGACGACGACGACACCTTAAGCAACTTTCGCAAAGGCCGGATGAGTGACCAAATATTTATCTTAGGAGATATATAGGGAAGGCTCGTGACCCAGAAGTGGGGACATAATTGAGCTGATGATGATGAAGAAAAACTAAAACTGCAATGCGATTAGGAAAAGTTCCAAGTTACTATAGAAAAAAAATGTTAGTAGTGTAATTGACAAATTATCTGTCTTTGGCAGAACAAATTAAGTATGATTTTTCTAAATGATGTTTTAATTTGCTTAATTATTATTCCAACAAATAAAAATATCTCCAAGTAATAATAAAAAATAAAAAATGAAAAAAATTAAGGTTACAGTCCATATGCTTTAGGTAATTAAAATCTTATTTTTAAATAATAAATACGTATATGTTAATGGCCAGTAATAAACCCGTAAGTAGGTATATTAACAAAGGAATTGTATCTCGAACTCCTAGTTCCTTATAAATAAACAAACAATAAGCTCCGAATAGTTATTCCGTGTTTTGTTTCTGTCATGTAACACAGTTCAAATTAGAGTAAAAAGACAAAAAACGAAATAACTTTTCGAAGCTTATTCTCTTCGTTTATTTATAAGGCCCCTAGTGTTTTTTTACATAATCATCACTCACCATAAGCGACGTACAGTGGTTACATTTGGTGGGGCTGCTGAACGTGCGCACTAGGAACTGGTGTACTTTCTGCTTGCCCGGCACCACGGGGCCTAGCGATGGGTCCTGTAAACATCAATGACTTAGTATTCATACAATCTATATATTAATATGTGAAGCAAAAACTTTGTACCCCTTTTTTACGAAAATTGCGCGGACGGAGGAGTATGAAATTTCGCACACTTATAGTTTATATAGAGAAGATTATCCGAATGTTAATATTTAAAAAAAAATATGCATAAAAATACATTAAATCAGTGAAACATACATTACACACACTACCATGTATTTGACACACGCATTACTCTTTTCAAAAATTTCAAAAATGGAAGAGGAGCGGCCGAAATCTGTCAATGCCAATACATTCCGTGCAGCCTTAATAAGATTACGGTCGAATTTCGACCACTGGGCGATCACTAAAGTATTATTCGTTTGAGTTTTGCAAACACTATGCTATAATTATAAAATAATACTAATGCTGTTTTTAATTCTTACCATTACTGGCAAAAGTGCGTTTAGAGGTGTTTTACATATTGAAGGAAATAATTAAGGTAAATATGTAATCCTCGTTGAATGCCGTCGCCAGTTAGCTTTAAGTCCATGTGTTGATGAACGAACCGATGGCATAATGACATTCACAAGAGCTACTTGTAGCCTAAACTGAATAAATGATTTGGAATTTTTTTTATTTTTTATTTTGTTGTACTTAGTTATTGCTGACCGCCACAGTCGGCTATAATCGATAAGTGATAGCGTGCCGTACAATCACAAGCATTAACATGTAAACAATATAACTCTTAATACAATAGAAATAAGAGTCAAAACTAGTAAATAGTGTATACATGTGCTCGTGTCTGTACCGCCAACGTCGGCAACAATCGACAATACTTTTGTAAACTATAAGTACTGTCGAGCATTAAAAAACACAAAATAAGGATAATTTGGGAATTGTGGAATCTCTATTCCTGCTGCAAAGTTTTTTCTCTGAATTGAATGCTTGGCACACAGGACACGGCGGCGGCGTCGCATTTATGCTGTATCCATCAAAAGTTAAAATAAATAAAAAGAGCAGCACACTTTCGCTAGTCGGAGGCAACTCAATAACAAGAACAAAGAAAGTTTAAAGCAGTACCGTGGAGACTTCACTGGGCGAACTCTTGCTGGAGGCTGGAGACGCCGCCCTCGGGTCCACTTCGTCTTGGGAATCCATGGAGGCACTCATCACGGCCGACTGCTGGGATCCATACATTATCTGGAAACAGGAACAAGGACTCAATTCTGCTACTGTGGAATGTTCACAGTTGGAAAAAATATTCTATACCTTTGTACATGGCATGTTCACATGTATGTCTTGTCTATGGTCAGGATTTTAGTCAAGGTAAGCGCGAAAATAATCACGCTTTCATCCTAAAGACTTAATATAATTTTTAATATTTTTAATTTCTTAAATGACTTACTGTCATTTAAACTTATCTTTCGCATAAATCATTTCCAAAAATTCAATCTTAGTTATAGGTCATACCAACGCAACGGTAGTGGTATGTGATTCGGTGATTTTGAAGGTTAAGCCTTTGGTCCTGGTAGTGGCCGGTACGAGGGCAGTCGCTAAAGCCCACCAACCACTGGCATTAGGCCAACCAGATCGCCCCACGTGCTTTTGTTCGTGTGGAAAGGCTTAAGCCCAGCAGATATCCATGATATTTCCGAGCTATATATATATCTTGACGACGTCCATGGTCTGGTACACCGGTTTTCATGGTGTCGCCATCTCTGAGGTCCCGTGTTCGATCCCCGGTCGGGTCAATTTAGAAATTAATGTTTTTTTTCTAAATTGTCTCTGGTCTGGGTGTTTTCTATGTATAATAAGTATGTATTTAAGTATTTTTAGTATGTTTATCCGTTGTCTAGTAACCATTTAATGAGTTTCATAACGAAGTTTCTCTTGGGCTAGATACACTTTGATCAATATTTTCATTGTAGTCAAATACCCTACGTATTTGACTACAATGAAAATATTGATCAAAGTGTTGTTAACTTAATAGTAAACATGTTTTTAAACTAATTTAGCCAGCACATAATTTTAAAATAAGTATGATTTTTATAAAAAATCATTAATAACATAATAATTTTTTTATGATTGACCACGTGATCAAAAACGCACGGGATGACGCTGAATCTAGAGTGACGTCACCAGCTTGTAAACAGTAAAATGTCAATTAAAGTTTTGTACGTTTGATTTGACAGCTAAAAGTTTGCTTACAAGCAGGTGACGTCACGACATCACGTGACCTGCTCATGCATGGCGTCTTCAGCGTTTTGGCGGCTATTTTATTAATTTGAATTTTAATGGCGATGTTCATAAAAATAAAGAAATTCATAACGAATTAATCAAATTGCAAATATATTATGCTATAATGAACTATTAGACATATTTTTCTAAAACCTGTCAAATACCCCATTGGTTTAAGTGTAGGAAAGTTTATTTATTTATACTCAGAAACTCTCAACAAGGGTTTCTAGTCTGCTATTATAAAACGTCCACACTCGTGTCTCAGTGGCCTGTTTTTCACATCAGTGAAAAATTGCCAGTGCCTCAATAGTTGAGGATTCCGGGTAAAGTGCGCTTCCACCTTCGGCCTTATCATCACTTGACATCAGGCGAGATGAAAGCAAAGTGCTTACCCTTTACAAATAAACAAAGAATAAGGTCCGAATAGTTATTCCGTGTTTTGTCTCTTTTAATCTAATATGAATTAACGTTTACATGACAGGAACAAAATACGGAATAACTATTCGGATCTTTTTCTTTGTTTATTTGTAAGGGGGTAGATAAAAAAACATCAGTCCATAAGTATTAACCACAACATAAAGTATTAACTTCACATAATAGGTTGGGGAAAAGTTTTTTCGCATTTTTTAAGAAAATTCAAAATATTTTTGGTGCCATTTTGTTCGATAACTTTTTGCCATCTTGTAGGTAGGGACATGATCCCATTGCTATTGAAATTTTGGGGCTTCTGATCAAACTCCGCGACAAGTGGTTTTGGCAGTCCTCTCGTAATGTTAACCTGACACTGCCTAAATAATTCTGAAGAGACCAAAGCAGGTGGAAATCTGAAGGTGCAAGGTCAGGACTCAGGAGTATACGGCGGATGCATTAACAGCTCCCAGACAAACTCTCTTAATTTTTGCTGAGTGGCTAAAGATGTGTGAGGTCTGGCGTTATCATGATGAAAAACCACACCCCTTCTGTTGATTAATTCCGCCCGCTTTCTCTCAACTTCTTGCTTTAATCTCAATCAGTTGTTCGCAGTAGAGTTCAGAATCGTCCTGCCTGGTGGTAACAGCTCATAATGAATAATGCCCTTCCAATCCCACCACACACACAGCATCACCTTGTTGCGAGTTAACCCGGGTTTCGCCACATTCTGTGAAGCCTGACCGGCCTTTGGCCACGACCTTTTTCGCACGTTCTTGTCATACGTGATCAACTTTTCACATTTTTCTAATTTGAATTTGGAATTATCTTCTTTAAAATTTAAACATTTAATGATACCAAAACTAGCCAGATACAAATACATCGTATAGTTAAAGAGATTTTATTACAAGTTCATACATACTATATGCGAAAAGGCTTTTTCCCCAACTTAATATATTATTTTTATAAAACAAAGGGTTAGGACTTTTCTATACGTTTGACAAACTTTACGTTACAAATCGATTATTGGTTAAGCTAGATGATGATGAAATCGCAATAGAAATTAAAACATGTAAGCAAGCGTTAAACTAAAGAGTACATAAAAGAAATAAATAAAAAATAAACAAAAACAATACCTTAGCATTACAACAGTACTGGTTATTTCTGTACCGGTACTGCGGCGACATCTGTGCGGAAACAAATGGAACTAAATAGCAAAACACAGAACACAAGCTGAACGGGTGGGTGTAACTGGGCAACGGTGCTTTTGGAAAACCTACTTTATACGCGTTGACATAAGGTTAAAAGTTTTACTGTGGTGGAACTGGCCAAAAGAATTACTTTCAATAAACCACGTTAAAATAATCATCATCAGCATCAAACTGATCGAAATACCATCATAGGGAAAAAATATAGAAATAATAATAAAAATTAAATTACTAAAAAATACGGAATACCAGTCTTATTATAGTATTAAAAATAATGCAGAATAAAACTACTACAAAAGCAAAAACAAAATTGCCAAGCTACATAAATGTCACAGACACCAGATTTTAGTCACATTAGATATGATGATTTGATGTGGTAAATTATAGCATTATATTTAGTTCAATATTTATCAGTTGAATTGGATTTTTCAATGAATTAAACTTTTATAATTTAAGGATAGCTGTTTATTTAAAGTCCAAAATAGAAAGTCTTTAATGACATACATTTTGTACAATAAACTTTTTTTTATGTTGAATAATTTTCTTTGCTGCCTTTATGTGAAATAAAGCTTTTATTTTCATGTGCTTTCTATCACCATATTTTAATATAATTATATTTTTTTACGTAACCATTTTTCCTGTACTTACAAATATACAAAACTACCAAAGATTCATTTAACAATCCAACTCAACATTTTATATTTTTATTATTTAAATTAAAGTGATAAGAGCGCAACTACTCAACAGATCTGCCATTCAAAAAGCTACCTTCTGTTCGTTGTTGATAGAGGGCACATTGTCGTAATGCCGCTCCGTAGGTGCTTCCTTCAGGAACTGATCGAGGTAACTCATCTGAGATGGCGGCCGGTCGAGAACTGAAACGGTTTATAATGGATTAGCAGGAGATTATGGTTGATAACATGTTTGACCATTAGAGGTTTATCAATAAATTTCACCAAATAGTTAATAATAATAAGGTCGAAGATGGAAGCCACTTCACCTGGAATCCTCAACCATTTTAGTAAGTGGGTAGGTAGTGGGTGGTAAAAAAGTAGGGTAGGGTACAGTAGTTAGCTAGGCAGCGAGTAATGAAAATAACTCTTAAAGATGAAGTTGAAAGGTTAAATTCGTGTAACAAAAATTTACTAGACTTAACTCTCTTCCATTTAACCACCACTCGTTTCATTTAACTCTGACTGCAGATTAATAAATACCTCTATTAAAATGGTCAAAAATACTACTAAAACACTGTCATACCAAAACCAAAGTAAAAAAATATGGTAAAATCTGTAAGTTCTAATAACATTAAAGGGCACATACACAATTGTTACAGATATAACACACATAATTATGGTACAGAACACCACAAAGAGTATTAATGAATGTAAGTGACGTGTTTTTTTTTATATAAAAAAGGTAACATAAACCAACCCCAACCAAAACCAACGTCACAAAACGAATTATTTTGGCTACATTGTAACTAAAGTACAATCGGGTGCAAAAACGTTATTGTCACTTATTAGTGACGTCATAGCTTTTTTGCATCCGTCTAACGTAAAGCGCGTTTTAGTCAAATAAAAACCGGGAACATGACCATGCACATTGGACGCTTACACAATCAAATTTACGTCGACTCGTGTCTAAACACTGTATTCACAGAACTATAATACATATTGTTCACAATTAAAAGAGAATTAGTCAAAATGTCTAGGTGCGGATACAAACAAGTGTTAAAGAAAATAAAAATAAAACCAATTCGCTTAGTGCGTTATATGATGTTATGTATGGATGTAAAGTTTTCAGTCAACGAAGCAAAAGGGAAGAAATCTCACATTGTTACGTACTGAACATTGTACCTTTCTTTTCACATCCATGCCACCGGAACAAGCTCAAGCAAAAGCGAAGCGATTTACAATAAAAATTAATATTCGCCAATTTATTATTTTTTTTATATCAAACATCACTGTTTTAGAGTCATTGTTTCGGTAATTTAAAATAGTTGGCCGTTTCAATTATTACAAAAACACTGGAGACACTTTTGTGTTAGACATTACCTTGTTGTTTATCGGCCTTAATTGTACCCTCAATACATTTATCAGTCTTTATTAAACATTCTAATTTCAATAGTTTTAAGCTAATGTATATATTTTTAATCACTTTTTCCAAGGTAAACTCTTTTATAATACCTCTATTGGTAACACTAACTTGGTCAGTGTATGCTGTCATTCCATACTCCCATGAGAATCTTTGAAAACTTTGAAATCATTTCTTAGTGGAGTCTTGACATTTTGTATTTAGTCAGTCAGTTAGTAAGTAAATGACATTTCGCTCTACAATCTTATTTTTAGTTTATACGAAAATCGAAACACGGGTCAAATATCTTCATATAAAGAATCAGTACAAAAAAATTAAAATAATATCTTGAAAACTCACGAAGTTACAAGCTTTTTGTGCTGTCCCGTTGTGTGTTTTAGTAGGGTATACTTTATTTGAGATTTTCTAAATATTATTTGGTCAAAATGTAACATGGTATAAAAAATATTGAAATCGATTCTATGTTTCGTATAAACTAAAAATAACATCGTATACATAAAGTATCATCGAGAACAGACATAACATAAACTAATTGCGGAATGTTTGTGTGGATAATTGGATAAGTCGTCTCGGCCTACCTTCTGAATTAGCGTGAGGCTTTTTTGTACGTACAAAAGATAAACATACACAGAATACTAAACAAATTGACCCGCAAAACAGTGACAAATGTGTTTTATAATTTTAGTAATAACATAAATATTCCTTGACACTTGCTTGTATTTACAATATAAATGTATGAAATAGAGTTTTCTATTTCTATAACGCAGCACACATAAACAAAAATTAAATCAAAACTAACACCTTTAAGTATGATAAGTTAACATTACTTGTTGTTATATCAGTATAATAAAATATTTAAAACATAATACGAGAAACTGTTTAACGTAATAGCGATAGCTAAATTATATATGTGTTCACGCCCTTACACATAACAACGAAACAAGTAAATTATTCAACAAAAGCAGCAGCCAAATAAAAACAAAATATAAATGTTGTTGCGGACCGAGCGTTATTCCAGCGCATACTAGTTCTTTTTCGTACGTCGCTACGAAAAAAAATGTGCATCATACGCATCTTATAAACTCGTATAATCGCGTACAGAATATGACGTCATAGCGCTGGTTTTTGAGGGAGCAAAAATCTTACACGCTTAGAAATTAAGTTTGGTAAGACCACTGGGTTCTGTCACTAAAACCATAGCATAACAACAAATAATGTCTGGGACAAAACACAGCACAACCACATACGGTAACAACTACTCTATAATTTGACGTTTATTTGATATTTAACGAACCGTTGTCTTCCTTGCCGCTCCAG
Source organism: Eudonia lacustrata (assembly GCA_947562085.1). Classification (NCBI taxonomy): domain Eukaryota; kingdom Metazoa; phylum Arthropoda; class Insecta; order Lepidoptera; family Crambidae; genus Eudonia; species Eudonia lacustrata. The sequence continues at coordinate 11,605,264 of OX387332.1, read as the reverse complement.
TACGTTGATGACTTGGCCGATCCTTGCCTGGCTGCTTGCGCATAACTTACGACTTTAATCACTTCAAATATGACTTCATTTTGTATATCAACATTTAAATATTAATAAAAAATGTTAGCTATAAAACGTTTACAAAATGACATTGACAAGTGAATGAATAGGTTGTTGTAGGTCTTAGTTTAATTGAAACTATATCAGAATAATAAGTTTTGTTTCAGTATTGAAAAATTAACCCATTATAAAACCGCCGCACACAGATCAATGAAAATTAATAAGTATTTAGCACCTAAGTTATGTCATTTTAAAATATGTTTCTAATGAAGAGGTCCTAAGCATTTTTTTGGAATGAAAATATTTGGTTACAAAGTAATGATTAACTGATATCTCTAAGTGCGGCAGTTAATGAAATAACAACAGACTATAATCAGTAAGTGGATAATTACATATGCATTAATTAAATTAACTCATAAACTAAAACATACCACTAAAAAAACCACTGGTTCACTAGTGGACAATAGAGATCCAATTGAATGTAATAATAATACCAAATAATAAAACAGAGCTTTAATAACTTATTTACATCATTGTCGCTGTAAAAAGTGTGATATAATGACACCAGTCACAATATATAGTGCACCGATAACTAACTGCAATATAAAAATAAATATAAATGCAGAATAAATGTGCCGATAGCAACTTAAGTACATAAGAAAAGAAAACATAATAAAGTCACTGGTTTTAAACCTACAGCCATTATGTTTTAACTCGAAGATTAAGATTAATTATTCAATAGTAATTGCCAAACACGACCTCAATTAGTAAAAAACTAATTAAGACATAATATTCAATTATGAAAAAGCTTTCTTAACTTGAGGTCGTTACATTAATTTTTCGTTCGCACCACTCGATACAAACGTTTCTAACTAATAGTTTTCTCACTATCACTGTGTCTAATAATAGTGGCCTTTCTAAACAAAGTACACATAAACAACTATGTTTAGAAAGAAAAGTAAGTTGCAGTGATAGTTTAAAATTACTAGCTGAAAAACGTTTGTACCGAAAAAATATCAAAAATGTGATAGGACAAACAGTTGTGCGAGTGACGAATTGACGTCTCTGAGTGCGGCATTTTGTATATATATATTTTATAGGCAACACGTATAACATGCCCGCTTATGAAATATAGATACTTTAAGGACCTCTTTTAAATGTAATTTCAAAGTAAGAAAACAATCCACGTACGTGAATAGTTTCCTTAATTTCTACAGAACACTAACTGCCGTACTCAGAGACGTCAATAAAGTTTTAATGACAATTTAAGTCTCTTGCTGTTACTTTCTTATGTATAGTGCTAAATAGAGAAGGAAAGACATTTAATTATCATTAAAACTTAATTGACGTCTCTGAGTACGGCACTAAATAATACAACTATTTATTATTTGGTAATTTATATAATTTTTAAGCGACTATTTTTTTTATAAAAATATGTCGATATTAAGTTTAATATTTTTAAATGACATATTTGCAGTTTAAGATTATTTGTCGATGAGTTATAATGATGTTTCACCAACATAAATAAATAAATAAATAAACATTTTACGAATCATTATTGTTTTATTTACACATATACAAAACATTAAAAACAACTTTGAATAAAATTGGTGTATTTGAGGTCCCTAAAATATCGTTAGTTATGCCAAGACATACTGTAGATACGGATGACTATGTCTATAACTACTATAGCAAGACCGCTTAACTGAGTCCTGACCTGCGGTAGGTACTCGGATCGAGAGATACGTAGGGCCTCTGCCACGAACACGAGCGACTTGCGACGCGGCGAACGGACTTCTAGTTCATTGCGTTTTTTCTATCACTGCTGACTATGAATGCCGTCGTATAACGCGCAATGAACTAGAAATACGATCGCCGCGTCGCAAAACGCTTGTAATCGTGGCAGAGGCCCTACTTACCTCCCGCCCCGCGTACCTTCCGCAGGCGAGGACTCAGTTAAGCGGTCTAGCTATAGGTTGGTATCTGAATATAACAAACGGACTGTGAGTACCACTACAAGAAAAGCTTATTGACATTATTGTGAGTTGAAAAGACATATATTATTTAAAATTTACGAATTGTTCGTAAATTTCAGTTCTGTTTATCAAGTGCTGTGGGATACTGTGTTTATATACACGTTAACTAACTGTAGATTTAAAACCCATTATTTGTATAAATAAACAGTGAGATTCTATATCTGATCTATATAAAACTTAAGAACTAAAATAAAAAGATGTACATTGTATAAATATGTTTCCTGCATTGCTGTTTCATTTATCAAGGCATGATATTTTTTTTAATCAATGATTTCAAATTTATATACCATGTAAAGAATGATATTGAATAAAAACAATATTTTAAATTAATTAACGATATATATAAATATATAACCGCGTCGTGTCATTAACTTTTAATTTTGATACATATAAACAATATTATATAAATAATGTTACAAAAATCATTTGAACTTACTTCATGTCATGATTCATGACTATTCGTCACAATGTAATATGTATATTCGAGATAAACGATAAAGGTGGATCTATATTTGTCTGACGTGACAACACGTGTCGTGTTATGACGTGATGGCTAGCGTTTACATTAATATGTCGTGTTCTGTACCTTTGGACGATATTTTGGATCAATACAGCCGCAGCTCTAGGAAAGGTCAAACGTTTGCAATGTTCTCCCATGAGTTATCCGATTCTGAAGAAGATATTCAATTTATAATGCTGGAAACTCTTTTGAGAAAAGAAAGAACGATTGTTGTTGGGATTTAGTATTATATATCACTTTGTGTTGACTGAAATTGTACGACAGTAGTCGTACAATTTCAATCAACTCTTCCATACTTGAGCAAAAACTTTAAAATCACGAACGACTCTGACGCGTCAGATCACAGCACTGGCGCATACACATTGATCTGACGTGTCGTGATGGCGCCGTTTACCCCGCCCCTCTACCCGCCGCTCTGACGCGAATCGGAATCGCTTCTGATGCTACACGTCAGAAGCCATCACGCCACGCCACAACACTCTAGTATAAACGTTTGCATACTAAATGTATGAAACCGATTGCGGTCTGATGCATCACGACACGACACGTTAGACAAATATACTTCCACCTTAAACGTTTCCATACTAAATGTATGATACCGATTCCGTTCTGATGCATCACAACACGGCACGTCAGACATAAGATCACCTTAAGTTCGATCGCGGCAATCATATTAAATCGATAATTTAAAAAATAAGAATAATTTGTAATTAAAAAAAAAGTATCTTTGGCAAATATCTAAGGACTAGATAAACATTTCATCGACTAGAAGAATTAAATAACGAATACACCTTTGGTGATATTTTCTTATTGGAAAGAAAATTAAAACGTTCGAATTCAAACTTTAAAGCATCCATGTATATTACGCGCAAACATAAAGTTTCATTTTGACTAAAGCTTTGTAGAACTCCACACACTATTTACAATATCCACAGCGTAGTCCTATAGTCACATTCGAACACCTACACTAACGTTTCATTCTAAATTTAAGAGCAAAGGCGTTTTATTTGTATTACATTTATTTCTTATTTTCAAATTGACAAAATTAACTCATATTGGTTCATTATTTATTATCATTCTGTTATAGTCTCTGTGATTGTTATTTTAAGCGACTTACTATTACTTACTGCTTCAGTTTATATATATCTTGTAACTTACAATTTTGTCAATATTATACTTATCGTATACTTTGTATATAAGTTTAATACTTTGTCTATATCTTTATCACCCATATAAATTTCGGTCAAATTATTAAACTTTCAGTCTTACGTCTTGCATAGATGTATCGGAGTACTGTTTATTTTTGTGATTGCTTCTTTAACTATTAGCGTTTTACCTTATAATATGTTTAGTATTCTTAATATTTATATTATTTCTCTTTTGCTTTGTCCAATTTATTGGAGCAAATTACGAAACATGCTAATAGCTTAAATATAATTATGACTTTTAAATGAAGAAAAGTTTTAATAAAGAGCTGGGTATATTGACATACTTACTTAATACTTTAATAATTATTTTAAATATGTAATACGACGTGAAACATACGAAGTTATACCATTTTTGCAAGGTAAAACAAAACCTACCACCCGCTCAACATAACGTACAATCTTGTGCCTTGTGACTATAGGAATAAAGCCGATATCAATCGTACAATTGGTGATACACAAACATCGCCACTCCCCATAGACAAGACGTGACACCTATAAAAAGTGGTAAATATGGCCTCAGCCACGATCGAACTAATTAAGTCAACAATGCAGAAACCATAAATATAAAAGACAAAAGAAAACAAACAAAAAAACGCGTCATACGCAAAAGTAGTAAATGCCATAGATAATACATACACGTTGAAAAAACGAAAGGTATTCCAATTTGTAAACAGCCAATCAACACAATTTGATCACAGTTTAGAATTTTACGTATTCATAACACATTTAGAGTCCATAGATAATGTTGTCCATAGACAATTGTTTATTATGTTAATGATTGTGTTTATTTCCGTTTTTTTCGTCGCGGGCGACGTTGGACTTTGTGGTGGGAGCCCAAGTTTCCATTTGATAAGCGCCATATTGGACAATTCGTATCGTACGTATGGGATGGGATTGTGCAGAACATGTAACGAAAACAGAAAGAAAAGGTGCACTAAATATACATATTACAGTTTTTATATGTAAGACGGTGCGCTGCAATAGACAAATATAAATTAAATACTTGTATATGAATAATATAAATAAAGAATACTGTTGGAGTTGAGCAGGTATTGCTTTCTTGTGGCAATGTTTTAGCTCGAGCTGTTGTTTTATCATGTTCAGGCAATCCAAACCTCAAAAATAAACAACGACAATATAATGCTACTTAAATAAAACTGTATGCAGTAATTTCAAATGTATTTCTGTTTTTTACATTAAAGACTAAATATCGAGTACTACTTTAATTCTAGAAGTCGATTAACCTACGATGTGCGCGAGCGCTGCCAGCGCCGCCAAATAATAAAAAATCAATTTCTCTGTCTGTATTCTGTAGCTTGTATTCTCGGCACACGACGGATTAATATTATGAATAATAATAATGTGGGATGTGAATTCAACCATTATTGTACCGATAGTCGTTTCGGCAAACGGTCTTTTAGCCAAGAGCCTCGATCAACACCTAGAGAGGCTCTCGCTGAAAGGTTGGGTCAAGGGTCAGATGCAAAAGGCAGTACTTCTTGACACGGCACGTATTGTCAAGAGGTTCATCACTCTGCAGCCCTAACTACAGCTTGGGTCTATCCCCGTTGCCGGTGGCAACCTAGGTTAAGTTTTTTATAATATTTTATACTGTAAATATGTTTTTATATAAAATATTGTAAAAAAAAAATATATATTAAGATATATATATTTAATAAATAGAATAATAATAATAAAGAATTTATTTGTCTTAAAACATATCTTACAAAAACAAAATACATTTTATAAGACAATGCGGTCTATGACTCAGACCTGCTATTTATTCTGCCACAGCCTATACTAAATACAAATTACATTAGTGATTAAAAAAACGACTTGAGTTGTTACACACTGTATGAACTAAGTTGAAAGTGTATCAAAATAATGCGTAAAATAAAAATACAACAAACGGTTGATGCCTACGAAATACGACTGGAAAGCGGCAGACCAGACAGAGGTCAGCGCCAGGGACTGCTCCTGCACAAGCCATCTGCGGTATCTTTACCGAAAGTCTGGTAAAGACAGTTTTACCAACAATAAATTACGAACAAGTAAATATATGCCCATTAACATCCAACAGTATTCCTATACAACCGAGACATTGGCACAAAATAGATACGTACAGAAAAGTGGATCCGTACAAAACGCGTTAGGCTTCTGAGTCTAAAGCGGCATAAGCCCGGCTTCCACCAAAGCGGAGCAGTCAATAAAGCCACCAATAAACTAAGTTGGATATTACAAAGTCCACTTTATAAATAATACATTTGACTAAAGCTCCTTTACCAATTAAAGCGAAGCAAACAAAGAATGACCCAGTTCTGATAATACAAATAAATATATTATTTGTGTATCTATGTATCAGTCCGGCTACTAGACCTGCCGCCACTGGATGGGTGACCAAATTTATATTATAATATAACATTCATTATAATAATGTTTTATTTTCAATTTAGAGTTCTACCGTGATTCGGAAAATACATACTGTTTGAGAATTTTCGATGTCAAAAACAATTTACCAGTTACTTTAAATAAGAGATAAGTAAAACTTATAACTCTTATCATATCGAGTCCCAGTTACTATCATATCTAAATATCTATGTATATAGATAGTTTTAATATATACGTAATTTTTATGTATGCAATCCTGTGAGATATCATAGAGGTTATCTATGTAATATACCATCCAGCACATTGATTGTTGCCTAAAGCAAATAAACTAATTAAAAATTCGTACGCGTCCGGCGTTCTGTACGTATCCGTTGTATAGTGCGGGTGTGTAGACGCGTGTAGACGCGTGTAGAGGTGTGTACACGAGCTGTATACTCACACGAGTTGCCGGGCTGCGGCGGTGCGTCGAGGCGCGCTTGCATGTCGCGGATGTGCTGTTCCTTGTGTTTCATGTCGCGAGCGATGGAGTCTAAGCGCTGACGGGTCTCGAGAAGCTCTCTGGTGGGGGAAATATAGTAATTGTAATAACAATAAATGTAAAAAAAATTGCGTTAAAAATTATATAAACATTTTATAATAGCTTACCTCCTTCTTAACTGATAAAATATTATGATCATATGTTGATGACGGTAGTTGTTGACATTGAATGGGCGCCTTTGGCTTTCAAAGTAAAAAGTAAATAGTGATGAATAATTTTGGCGGGCTGGTTAGAACCACGATAGCTCAATTGGGAGAGAACCTGACCCGGTATGTCAGAAGAGTGAGGGTTCAAATCCTGCTCGTGGAAATTTTTTCAACATTTGTGTTTTTGTAATTTGTTCGCAACAAAATTTGCGTTAAAAATTATATAAACATTTTAACAATAAATGTTTGTTTTTAGTTTTTTAATAGCCTGGCTAGCTACCACCATCACACTTAACGCAGTCGTTATAGAAACAAGGTTAGAAGTAGACAACCATTTAGGTGGTCAAGTGGTTACCACCGGTTTCAGACCTAGAGGTCCCTAGGGTTCGATTCCCAGCGGGTGTCTGTACTAGGTTTGGTAGGGCTAGTTTGTCCGCCTGGCTAGCGACCACCATCTTATCTAAATATATCGCCATAACATTAACGTTTGTAGCATCGTTGTGTTCCGGCAGCTAGAGATCATCATCATCAGCTCATTTTATGACCCCACTGCTGGGGCACGAGCCTTCCCTATGGATGGATAGGGAGAACGGGCCATAAACCACCACGCGGGCCCAGTGCGGTGCGGTGATTGTTAACGACTGCTAATGCAGCCGGGACCAACGGCCGAAGCACGGAGAAGATGATAAATTTTTGGTTACCTATCCGATAGCTGCTTAAGAGCGTTTACGCCGAGCGCGAGACCTTAAGTTTAGGTTTTTAAGTCCAAATATCACGCACACAGAAGCGGGCTGTGAGCGCGCGCGAGTGTGTGCGTAGACTAGGCTAGTTCTGCTCACTATAGTCAAACTCACTACTTTGATCCGTTCGAATTTAGTTTTTCGGTATACTTAGAAATTATTGAAGTGAAAACTTCTTTAGCGGCGTTGTACACTTTTTTGTAATGGGTAAAAAATGTTAAATTCGCGTCAGGACACGTGACCTGATCGAAAATGTAAGACGTAAAATCGTAAGACGGATGGAGAGTAGACAGAGGAGAGGAAGTATCCCCCTCTCTTTCTACGGCGCGGCGAAAATGTATGCCTGCTGTTTCGTTTAGGCGGCGCAGGGCGCTTGCGCGAATAAATTGTCATGTTTGTGTACGATAGCACAATAAATAAATATTGTATTCTACCACATAAATGATAGTACTTTTATACTGATAATTGAAGCAATTCGTGCAAAATTATTCCCTAACCATTCCAAAATATCAAAAATGCACAACGTTAATATTTAAGTTTTCACTTCTGCCGGCCCTCCCGGAGTGCAACCCGTCGTTTTTTTTTTTAACTATGAGCGTAAGCAGATGACTAAACTACGGATACACGAAATAAGTACCTAAGTATAATATTATATTGTATGTATTTTTAATAATGTTGTAATTAATCTTATATCACAAAATTATAATCAATACCTATCTGTTCCTCAACGATTTATTTTGGACGAATTGATTTGACGACGACACATTTTATTTTATTTTATTCATAGCTCGGCAAATGTCTCCACTCCACTTGATGTTAAGTGGAAATGGAGTCCCTGTTGTTCCCTGCATGACGTTGACAGTTGACAGTTTGTTGATGGTTTGAGATACGAAACATTTAAGAATCCTTCTTATTTAAGTTTTTCTTCCAATATTTTACAAAGAAATGATTAATTGTATGGGCAGTCAAATAAATTGACCAATTTTTTAGAATATATCAATAATAATATGTTGTCTATTACCAAGCCCAATTTTGCTAATCTCCTTTTAAAATAAATTTTGTATAAAACTACTGGGAAAATATGAGCCACATAAGCACAAAGCGCATCATGCAGCAATAAAATAGGTGCTGTCAAAACTCGGTCAAGTTATTTGACTGCCCATACAATTAATCATTTCTTTGTAATACATTAGAAGAAAAACTTAAATAAGTAAGATTCCAAAAAACATAATAATAGCTAAGAATACTTAAAAAAATTAAAAAAGGAAAACACTTATTAACAGAATAAATAATTAGTCTACAAAAGTCGCACTGCTAGGATATGGCGAGGAGATTGGGCCATAGCCCATAGCGCACACTAGCACGGGTGCGGAGCAGTCGTGACAAAAACTGGGACCAACGGTTTTACGTGTCTTGCAAAGGAGGGGAGAGAGAAACACACCCATAGATGGTATTTCCCACCCATCCCGTGGGCCAGCATTGTGAAAGTTACTTAAAGCTCACTTTAGTTTAGGTGGAAGCTTTTTACCTACATACTTACACCACGCCCGTTTCGGAGGGGGAGGGGGAGGGGGGGGGGAATAAGTTTCGTTGAATTTGTTACCCATTATCTCTGCAACATAATATACGTTGTAAGTTTAAAAATTTAATTTGTTTATGCTCTCACCAATTATCTAGCTCAAGATAAGTATTCTTAAGAAACTTGTTAGTATAAGTAGTGTAAGATAATGGATAAATGCATAGACATGGACATGCATGCATGCATAAACATAGAAAAAACACCTAGACCCGAAATAAATTTAGAAAAACAGTCCTTCTCTAAATTAACCCGACCGGGAATTGAACCCGGGGCTTCGAAGACGGCGCGACGCCCGACCCGGCGCGCTAACCACTCGACCACGGAGGTCGTCCAATTTAAAAATGTTGCAATTCATCAAAAGTAACATAAAATAATTTATTCACTAAAGTACTAAGAATTGCTTATCGCGCTATAAATTTGAACTATCTTCGAAATTACGGCAATTGTTCGACAATCGTCGGGTAGAGCGTCGAGCGACGTGACCACTCTCTCAGAGGCCTCGCGGCGGACTGATTTGATACTAATAGAACGCAGAGTTTTGTAGTAGTTTTAGAGCAGTTTTAAAATATTTATAGAAAAATTATAGAGCAAATTTAGTAAAAAGAATTTTGCGCATAATTTAAAGAACACTTTTTTCTATAGTAAAAAGCTTTTATCTTATATTTATATAGTAAGTATATTAGAGAAAACAATTATTTTATTACCTATACATTCTTTAAAAATTCAAAATGTTTGGATTTTTATAGTTTTTGTTAGTAACCAAAATCTAAAAATGTTTTCAACAAACTATTTTGCTGAAGATCTTTCAAATTGAAATAAAATTTTTGTTCTTAGGTTTGTCAGTAATTTAAACACATTTTTAAGCTTCGAAGTTGACGCGGAAAGTCAAATTATGAAAACCTCTGTTCAATTATCTTGTTATAAATTCCAAAATATCCATAAATCTAAAAATGTTTTCAACAAACTATTTTGATGACAAGATCGCCTAATGATATAAGTAATTAACATATTTGTAAAGTAAATATTCATAGATATTAAGAGGTTTGAAAAGTACAGTTTTTGAGCAAAACGGCGTAAACGCTCTTAACCTCAGCACTCGCGGACCGGGCGCGTTAACCACTTCGCCATCGAGCTAGAGATAAGATAGCCACAAAATGAGCTGATGATGATAATGTATGCTATTATACGTAGATGCCTAGAGCTTAGTTAATTACTATTAATGTGTAATTTCCAAACAGTCTACAACAAATCCACAATCAAACCATACGTGTATTTGTAGTAACTACATCTGTATTCGCAAGTCAAACTGATAAACCTATATGTACTGTACATGTATATTTAAAATTAGCTGACCCGGCGGACTTCGTACCTCTTTGACAGTTTCCATGACAACAAAACAAACAAAACGTTTTATACAACTTGTTGATTTGCATTCACGCCATATTCATAGCAGCGGTCGTATTGCTTATACTTATTACAAATAAATTATAAAAAAATATGAAAAAATAATAATCATATTTTCAAAATCTGTAAATACGAATCGCACGTCTGCGTAGCACTAAAAAATAAACGCTCGTTCGCGTACGCCCGCTCACCCGACCACGAGTAGGTAGCAACAAGCTCGAGCTTCGCGGCGCGCCCGCAGCTTTGTCGGCGCGGCGAGCGCCGGCGGCCGGCGGGCGGCGGGCGCACGCCGCACGCATCAAAGCCAGTGTGCCGCGCAACCCCGAACGAGTGACACATTTCTTAGCCCTAGCGAATTTGGAGCGAAACGTGTTCTTAGGTGTGTTGTTTGTGTGTGTAAAAAAAGTAAAATGACGGAAAATTATTCTAACGTAGAACTTGTGGAGATGGTGCGATTATACGCAATTAGTGGGAACAGTCTACGTCGAGCCGTGGTCATGTTTGTGGAAATGTTTCCAAACAGACCAACTCCATCGCGCGAGGTAATGCTTGCTGCCACGCAACGACTGAGGGATCATGGCCAGTTCAACGTTCCTCGACATGCGCAGGGTCGCGGCAGTGGGGCCTCTCAGTCGATTTGCAAGAGCAAATACTCGAATACTTCGAGAGGGAACCACGTGCCAGTACTCGTGATGCTGGCCGCCACTTCAATGTCCACCACATAACAGTCTGGCGGCTTCTTAAGTCGGAGCAACAGCACCCGTTCCACTTCAGAAGAGTTCAAGAATTGAACGAGCAAGATCATGCCGCCCGGGTTACTTTTTGTCACTGGGTACTAGAACACCGAGAAGCCAGCATTCTATGGACGGACGAGTGTATGTTTACGCGCATCGGTGTTTACAACGTCCACAATGAACATTGGTGGGCTCACCGTGAACAGAACCCGCATAAGACCAAAAAAGATTCGTTCCAGCATAGGTTTAGCATCAATGTGTGGGCTGGCATTGTTGGTGGACATTTACTCGGGCCCTATTTCATCGAGGGTTATCTAAACAGCAACTCGAATTTGCAACTTTTGCAGCACGTAGTTGACGTAATGCTTGACGACGTGCCACTAGCTCTTAACCGGAATCTCTTTTACCACCAGGACGGGGCGCCTCCGCATTATGGACGCCAAGTGCGCGATTATTTGGACGAAATGTTCGGAACCCAGTGGATTGGTCGAGGTGGGCCAGTGCCCTGGCCTCCGAGGTCGCCAGACTTGACTCCGTGTGACTTTTATTTGTGGGGAGACATAAAAAGAATGGTTTATAAAGACGAAATCACGAGTGTTGTGCAGTTAAAACAAAATATTTTAATGGCTTTTGAGAGTGTAAGGTCAAATCGTAGTGTGCTGCAAAAGTTACCTAGAAACTTAAGGCGCCGTGCTCATTTGTGCATAGAACGTGAAGGTGCCCACTTTGAGCAGTACCTGCGAGTATCTTAAACATGATCAGTAAGTACCTAATAATAGTTTATTGCAACAAAGTATACTTATGCGTAAGAGTAAGCCACTTTACCACAGAATACATAATAGTACCTACAAGTTTACGTAAGTTCATCGACTTAATGTCCGCCAGCTGCGCTCTTATGTACCTACTACGGTCTGCACCCCTATTCTCGTCAGTCGACGGTCGCTATTCTAATTTACACTGAGATCATTTTATTAATCAATCGGTTCCTTATTACTTTCTCCGTGTTAAAAGTATTTTTTAGTCATTAAGTGTACCAATTACGATCAGCTGTAAAATTATGGCGGGAATGCAAATCTACAACCTGTATAAGACGGGTTGTAGGGTACGCCTACCTCTGGCTGGCCAGCAGCTCGGCGCGCGTGCGGCTGAGCTCCTCGGCCACCTGCTGCTTGGCCTGTATCTCGGAGTGCAGCGAGGACTGCAGCGTGAGTATCTCCATCTTGTCCAGCTTCTGCGAGCGGCGGTTGCGCCAGCCGCCGGTGCCGGGGGCGGCGCCCGGCGGCGACACGGGGGCGGCGCCGCGGGGGATGCTCGCTAAGGGGGGAGTGTTGATATTGAACATTGTAACCGATTCATTGCCTTCTCCTTCAATTTCCACTAGGGGTCGTACAAAAAAATATGTATGATACGCCTCGGCTGTCATACATATTTTTATATATTTCATACAAAGTTATCGACATTTAAACGTATATTTTAACTACCTACACGGAGTTCATCGAGACCAAAATCATCGGCGCATTCAAACGGATGTAATCTTGTTTATTTCACATCTTTATTGTAAAGTATTTTTTTTTTAATGTCACTGCTTTAAAACAAATTTACGTCTTCACGAGACCGACATATTTATTTAATACATTTATACGTACTCAAAGGCATATAAAGTGTTATTAAAAAGTACTATAATGTACAATAATAGTCAGTAAATTAAAAATACTAAAAATATTAGTTTCTTTTAGCTCTTTCTTGTACATAGATATAAAGTATTTTTAATTTGCCATTGATATTATTTATCTACTATATATAGTCAGACTTGTAAAATGTATGTTGTAGCATAATACAGCTATTTATAATATAAAAAAACTTACCATGCTTCAAATAATCGAGCTCTTCGGTCATCTTAGTGGCGAGTGCCTGCAAGTAGCCCCTAGCCTCCTTCTCGTCCGCCACCCATCGGATGATGTCTGCTATCTGCAAATGATAGAGACAAAATGATGATTAATATCTACATTTATATCACAAAAATATAAAAAAAACAAAGTCTCTAAGATAGAGAACCTCTGAAAGTTAGTATCACAGTAGAGACGAGACATTTTGCATCCAATCAGAACTTAGTAATTTTTTAACTTACATATATGTATGTAGTGTAATGCAGGTTGCAAACGAGATGCAAAAAATGTAGATGTAAACGGATGCAGATGCAAATGCAGGCGAGTGCAATTAAAAGGGCAAAAATGAGTTGTCAAATCGGCTTCTAATTAAACACTAAAATTACATATGATTGTCATGATAAAGTGCATTCGTTGAAGGTCGACGCGATCGTGATCTGGGTCACAGTTATTGCCGCGTCTGTTATATTTTATTAACTATCTAATATGCAGAATGTCATGTACGTGACTCGTACAATATAAAATAAAAAAATACCAAAATAACGCAAATTTTTTAACCCAATTATTATTGCTACCAAATAACATTTTTTTTTGTGTGCAACACGCAATCTTTTTCTCTCAACAAAGTTTGTGTATGTATTTTTATAACTTGTCTATTCTTAACTAAACCTTGATATTTGTAAAAAATTTAAGACCCTTGGGAAATTCATTTCGATATCCCATACAAAGTTATATTCTGTCTGACTGACGGTTAGGCAATCCCTAGAGCCCTGGATCACCCCATTGAACCCTTGTATATCTACCTGAGCCTCCCAGTGCTGCATGGTGTCTCGCTTAGCCCTCAGCTCGTCTAATTCGGCCTCCATCTGCCGCCTCTCCGCCTGCCAGCGGCGGCCATTCTCCGCCATCTAAATTAATAAAAAATATATAAAATAGAATAGAAAATGATAATTAAGTATATTTATTCAATTTAAACTTAATTACTTCTTGGAGTCGGAATACTGACAAGTCCGCGCGATATTCCCCCTAAACGTTCTTACGTTTAGGAATTCGAAGGAATATTATATCATTAAAAGAAATCGATCATCCATAACTCATTATCATTTTTTTTAAACAATATTTTTTTTATAATTAAAAAAGAAAAGTTATCCCTTTATACTCAAAAATAAAAATAAATGAACTATATATAAAACATTTTTAGAACGTCAACATCATAGCAATGGTTTCAGAAACCCTACTGTGCAAAATACAAAAAACTCAACATTAAGTCAGTCATCTCTAAACGATTAATATCGGTCATCAATTATAACCAAAGCTACGTCAACGCGCTCTCAACTCCATCTATACAATGTAAGTGCACTCACCGCATCGAGATCTTTCGCCAGCTTCCGGTTCTCGTTGATAAGCATCTGTCTGTCTTCGCTGTCACTCATTTGTTCTAATCGACGATTCTCCAGCTTATCTTTGGACGTTTGAAGCTAAGAAAAAAATAAAAGAACACTTAGCAAAAGTAAACACAGCTGTACCTGCCGAAGCAGTGACCTACTGACTGACGTTCTATTTTTTAATATTTTACGGATAAGCAAAGTGCCTTGATGTCACCTGATGTTAAGTGATTATAAGGCGAATGATGGAAGCGCACTTCAACCGGGATCCTCAACTAGTGAGGCAGACGATCTTATCTCTCGCTGTCGGAACACAACAATGCTACAAACATTGATGTTACGGCTTATTGACGTATTGACGATTTAATAATTACAATCATATATCGTTATACCGCAAGGTTGACCAGGAATCAAAAGGTTATCAACCTATCCGTATTCATACCCCACGCGGGCATTCAATCTCGGGGCATCTGGGTCCGAAACCGATAATCCTAACCACTGGTAATATCTTGTACTAAAGAAAGTTTATTGCGACACAAGAATGGTTCCAAACAAAGTTTAGTTCTCATAGATCCCGATAGACGGCGTATCGCGGTGTACCGTTCTGTATACGACGTTGACGATGACGACCTCCTTGGTCGAGTGGCTTGCACACCGGTTTTCATGGTGTCGCCATCTCCGAGGTCCCGGTTTCGATCCCCGGTCAGGTCAATTTAGAAATTATTGTTTTTTTAAATTGTCTCGGGTCTGGGTGTTTCCTATGTATAATAAGTATGTATTTAAGTATATTAAGTAGGTTTATCCGTTGTCTAGTTAACCATTTCTCGAGTTTCTTAAGGAAGCTTTTCTTGGGGCTAAATAATTGATGTGAGTGTGGGAAACATTTATTTATTTATTTATTTAATAGCGCTATTGATTTGTCTTTACCGTTCCATATAAGTAAAAGGTGCGATCGTATTTTGCACATTCCAATCCGATCCGTACCCTTCGGAGAATCTAGTAGGGAACAAAGACGGCGTTTCCGTTCCCTCTAGAAAACCTCTGACGGTGTTTCGATCACACGGCTTGAGGAACCCCTTTAAGTTTGTCGCTGCCCCCAAAATAAAGTACGGAGACACTGAAAATGCCGCATGAGGAAATCAGCAAACTATCCAATAACAAAAACGAGCCTTCTAAAACACGGAGTAAACTTCAAGTAGTAATTTCTTTTTGATGACTAGATATTTTATTTATTTACTATATTTTGTCCAGCATAGATATTATAATTATGTGTATCAGACAAGACTAAAGATATTTTAACTGTGTGTAAAGAAAAATGGCTCACCTCCCGGTTGAGCACACTCCTCATGGCGTCCGTCTCCTGCAGCTGATCTCTGAGGGAAGCCAGCTCCGCGTTGTAGCGGGACTGCTGCTGGCTCAACGACTCCTTATACTGCATCTGTGGTAAACACCGATTTATTTATCAATACGTAAACGTAGCGATTATAATGTATGCTATTATATAATTACTATTAATGTGTAATTTCCAAACAGTCTACAAAAATCCACAATCAAAACATACGTGTTTTTGTAGTAACTACATCTGCAATCGATAGTCAATCTGATAAACCTATATGTACGCTTCAACATATATATTTAAAATATCGCAAGTACATTTTAAATTTATTATCTATTTCTGCTGCCATGCAGCAATATTTTTGGGACACATAAAATACATCATTTGCCCAATAACCTATTTCTGCCGTTAAGCAGCATTGTTTTACATTGCTGTATTCCGATTTAAGTGGACTAGATTCTAGCTAGGGGTATTAGAAGTGGAGCTTCATAATCAAAAAACCCGTGCGTGACATTTTAGTGTAGAGTAGGGATGTCTCGGAGACTCGTAGCGCTGCAAGCGGAGTCTCCTCACACAGTATGCGCTCCTGGTACACACCATTGCCAATGCTACCTCACCTCGAGCGTCCCCACCACCTGCTGTAGCTGCTGGGGCATCTCCTCACACAGTATGCGCTCCTGGTACACACCATTGCCAATGCTACCTCATCTCGAGCGAACGTCTCTACCTGCCGCAGCCACTGGAGCATCTCCTCACAAATTATGCGTTCCTGGTACACACCATTGCCAATGCTACCTCACCTCGAGCGAGCGTCTCCACCTGCCGCAGCCGCTGGAGCATCTCCTCACACAGTATGCGCTCCTGGTACACACACCATTGCCAATGCTACCTCACCTCGAGCGAGCGTCTCCACCTGCTGCAGCCGCTGGAGCATCTCCTCGCACAGTATGCTCTCCTGGTACACACCATTGTGAATGCTACCTCACCTCGAGCATCTCCACCTCCTGCTGTAGCTGCTGGAGCATCTCCTCACACAGTATGCGCTCCTGGTACACACGATTGCCTATGCTACCTCACCTCGAGCGTCTCCACCTTGTGCTGTAGCTGCTGGAGAATCTCCTCACTCAGTATGCACTCCTGTTACAGTCACGAGCATTACTGAGAGTTACATTGTTAACATGTTAATGCTTGTGGTTGTGACTGTATACACCATTGCCAATGCTATCTCACCTCGAGCGTCTCCACCTCGTGCTGTAGCCGCGCCACGTCGGCGACGGCGCCCGTGGAGCCCACAGACTCGGTGCGCTGCGAGCGGAGAGTCTCCTCGCGCAACTTGCGCTCCTAGTAAGTATTCATTACTTATTTATTTAAAAAAACAAATCGTCTTTTAAAGCTATGTTTACAGCCAATTTCAATGAAATGACTTTGAGTTTCATATGCTTCAGTTATACATGATCCATCAATTATTATCCATCCATCCATGTAGTCTAATCTTAATGTGAATCATATTTAATTTTAGTTGGATAAAGAAATGTAATTGTATTTGTATCCATAGGGAAAGCTCGTGCCCCAGCAGTGGGGGCTAAAATGAGCTGATAATGATTTGTATTGTATTCGAATCTCGATTTTTATAATATTTCAATATTTTTTACATTCATATTTTTTTAATATTGGATCAAATTCAGCGTAAAATATGTTGCCTTGCTAGAAATAGAAAAAATATTTTTGGTACAACACATACACGTTCAAAACACAGGATCATCACTTGTTCAGGATTAATCATGTCGTGTTCACACACACGTCATAGGAACTACAACCTGTCCGTGGTACATATCTTGTAATATTTTTAAACACGCTATGTTCTATTCTGTTTGTGTACCGTAACAATTGTTATCATAGTAAGGACAAAGCAGGCTTCAAAAAAATATTGTCATTAATCCGATATTAATATACATTAATAAACATCCGGTTAACCTACCTAGAAAGCTTTATTAACTTTGCTATATTACCTTGGTGGCCTCAGCGACGGCGGCGTCGACTCTCGTTTCCAACTCGCGCCTGCCTTTATCCGCCCGCCTTATATCCTGTCTGAGGGCGTCTATCTTCTGCATCGCCACTTCCAATTCCTCCTCTTTGTCGCGAACCTGCATGGATGACAGATAACGTTGTCAAAAAAAAAATCTAAATTAAATAACCATTAATACAACTAAAGAAAACTAATAAACTAAAAGTCGTGCGATGTATCACAATATTATAAGCCCACATTAGGAATCGAACCCAAAGCTGTATTGTGATATATGAATGAGTACAGCATATAAAAAAAATAAATTTTAACAGTAGTAAAATTGACGAGATAGTGAAAGAACTAGCCAATGTTGACGTTGGAATTGCTATAAAATACTGAAATACGGGTGCCACCACGGGTGTGGTGTTGCGTGGTGATTAAGCCATTACCCATCAATTGTAGCAATAACTTGATTTCAATGATGGAGGCCTTTGCCCAGCAGTGGGACAGATATAGGCTGTTTACTTTACTTTACTAAAATAGGAGTGATTTAATGTGTGCTAAGAAGTAAACTATTTCCGGGATCCGGGATTCGATAAAAATGAATTAACAATATTTTGGTAATTCATATATTTTGAACCACTCTCAGTCATGTCGACAACTTTAGGTAAATTAACCCCCTTCATTCCGATCACTGTTTATAAAATACATATTATTTTTGTATGTTAGTTTAGTTTCTCCATCCAACTATTTTAGTTTTTTTATAAGACCGCAAAATTGCATTTTTTATGTTCACTGCTATCTATCTATATTTTCTATATTTATCTATATTTTTTCACATCTAACTATCTAACTGAATTATTACGACTATTAACGACGTACCTGCCGCGACAATTTCTGCTTCTGCTGCCGCAGCTCCGCCAGCTTGTCAGTGACCTCGTTGTACTCCGCCATGGCTAGCTTCCGCTGCGCTAGCGCATCTTTTAGCTCTTTGTCCTAAACGCAACGGTTATTGCAAAATGTTAGTCACACACACACTAATGGAATTATGGAAACTATATTAGAAATTAAAGGTTACATAAACACTTCCTATTTGTATTGTTGACAGCATCAAATTGGTCAAAGCATAAATGGCCGAAAAGATTTAAGTAAATTCAGTTTTTAAGCGTTACCTAAAAGTTTATCTCGTATGTCTCGAATCTATTTCTGTCTGTCTAAGTATGGACTTTTGGGCAGTTCTATAGAGCCTTAATAACTAAAGTTTTCAAACTTAACCTCTATTAAGGTGATTGTAACGTTGCTGCAAAATATTGGACCCTATACACTTACAATAAGATTGAAAAGCAATGACAAATTTAAACTATATGCATATACAAGGGTAAACTATTTACCTAAGGCGAGATAAGTAAGCATCATAGATAGCTGAACTAGAAATCTAAAACATACCGTAAACACATAAAAACCAGGGTTAATTTTTCAATAAATGTCTACCATTTTTGACTAATTATGAATCAATAAATTTCAAATCAAATAATTTATTTTGCACACTGTTACACAGAGAAGGGTTACAAAAATAAAAAGAAGCATAAGAATATTATGGTGAGCAGTGAAACAGTGGCAAAAAAGTCTCCGGCTCAGCATGTGTCACAGCATTAGCAAAGCCATCGCCATGACGCTGATTTTCAGACGGAGGCCGAGTTTGAATTTAGAATTTGATGCTGGCTGCACTTTATTATGTTGCTAAAGGCGTCGGTAGCCGAGTATTCAGATGGTTGGGTTGGACATGGAAGTTCTGGGTTCGAATCACAAGGTCGACCGAATGTTAGCGCAAATAAAATACATTATTACAAAACTGTGCGTAAGGTTAATTCACATTAACAATACTAAATCTATATGTATAGCAAACGCTGTCTGTTTAGACAGTTATACAAACGATGAATGAACAATCATTATGTGACCATTGTAAATTTGTAATATCATACCTGTAACTTGAGTTTCTCCACGGAGTCCGTCTTATCTTTGGTAAGCTCCTCTCTCTCTATGGTCAAGCTGTTGACCGTGACTTCGAGTTCGCGGATGCGCGTCACCATCTCTTGCGGACTGGATGTCATGTCCTGATGAAACATGTGATTACATTATACTTCGCGCCTCGTCCTCGAGATTAGTAGTTAATTATTTTATATTGTTACTTGTAGTATCGGATAGATGTCACCACTCCTGCACTATCGTTGAGATTTAGTTTTTTTTTTTTTTTTTTTTAGTTGATGTGGGTATCCCTGTCTTTCTCTATGGCGCCATTGCCTCGCGTTCGTCATTCGCATTTTAGTGCTCGACCACTCCAGTCACTTTAAATTTCTTCCGTGTTCAATCGACTGTTTTCGTACGCAAAATGCCGTAACGTAAAAATCCTAAGACTTGTGAAGAAGAACTTGAACATATAATGAAAAAATGCGCAAGCTACAGCGCTAAATACGTGACAAAGGAAGCCCGGCGAGTGATTCGCCGCCGTTAACACACAACAACGGACTCGTAAACTCAGGTAACCAGTGTTTTATTAACTTATCAGTGTCTTAATTTTGGTACATACAGAATGCAACCAGATTTAGCCGTTGGGGCTTCTTCGATGCATTCAAAAGTAACGGTTGGCGTTGAATCCTTTGGGGATTTTTACCTAATCTTGACAAGATAACAATCGTTATCTAATATAAGTGCAATGCTATTATTTAATGTTTTCCAAATACGCACTTTTTGCTCGTAGCTAGTTAAGTATAACGTATTAACGTTGTCTTATATGTATGTAACTGAACTAATTTTGGTACATACAGAATGCAACCAGATTTAGCCGTTGGGGCTTCTTCGACGCATTCAAAAGTAACGGTTGGCGTTGAATCCATTGGGGATTTTTACCTAACCTTGACAAGATAACAATCGTTATCTAATATAAGTGCAATGTCATTATTTAATGTTTTCCAAATACGCACTTTTTGCTCGTACCTAGTTAAGTATAACGTATTAACGTTGTCTTATATGTATGTAACTGAACTAATTTTGGTACATACAGAATGCAACCAGATTTAGCCGTTGGGGCGTCTTCGACGCATTCGAAAGTAACGGTTGGCGTTGAATCCATTGGGGATTTTTACCTAATCTTGACAAGATAACAATCGTTATCTAATATAAGTGCAATGCCATTATTTAATGTTTTCCAAATACGCACTTTTTGCTCGCACCTAGTTAAGTATAACGTATTAACGTTGTCTTATATCCACACCTATGCCGCAATTATCTGATTGATTGTCTGAAGAACTCGATAATGCTGAGCTAGTTGGCTTTACCCATGAGGTACAGGTGCCTGCTGACGATAGTCTTGTAGATGCAATGACTCCCCCAGAAGCGCCCTGTACGTCTTTGAGGGCTCCAGCCCTTGATACTACCAACAAAGATGGTAATTTGGACACTGATGTCCTTGAAATTCTGGGTAACGATCCGTTGCTCACAGAAAAACTTGGCAAAGACATTCGGCAAGAGCTTGCTTGCCGACTTGAACACACATCCACATAGGGTCTTAATAAAGAGGCGTAAAGAATTGATTTCGAAATACTCGATACCCGCCAATTGCTTGCGTATTAGCCCCCCAAAAATAAATACCAAAATCAAAGTGGCTATTCCTGAAAACACTGTTAAGCGAGATAAAGGTATAGAAGCCAAACAAAAACAGATAGCAAGTGCTATTTCCTGCCTAGGAGAAATCATTACTGCCCAACTTACGTCAAAGAACATGGACAAAGAAACGCTTTAAAAGCTTATGGATCTCAGCCGATGGCTATGCGATATTCATCATGGGGTCTTCTTAACAAGAAGAAACTTCATCCTTTTTCATTAAAAAAAGGATCGTAAAGAACACCTTAGCAATACTAAGATTGACACCTTTTTATTTAGCGAAACGTTAGCTGAGACTAATAAAACAGCTAAATCGATTATTTAATCAGGAGTCAAATTAAAGGCTGATGCATCATACCATAAAAATATACTTAAGCAGGCGAAGACACTAAACCAGAAGAATTTAAACCGCAAAGCTCCTGGTCCAGCATACAGGCAGCCGGGCCCACCGCCGAGGAGCTACGAGCCTGTAGGCCCCCGCGCACCACCTCCGCCACCGCCGCCCGCGCACTCATGGAGACAGCCGTTGCGTCAGCAATAGCTGCCGGCACTGATGCAGACACAGGCACGTCGTCGCTACTAAATTCAGTTGAGTATGCCGGCCGTTTACATTACTTTAAAACCCAATGGTTCCTTATTACGAAAGACAGAACAATTCTTTCTTGGAGTGATGGTTATAAAATCCCTTTCGAATCCCTTTTTGGGATCGAATCTTAAAATGCTGGAGCCGACCAGCATTTTAAGATTCGATCCCACACACTCCGGTTAAAAGTAATGAAAATAATATTCTTTTTACGAAGCTATTGATGATTACGTAGATATTGAACTGAATGCGAACCTTGTAAAAACCAGTTTATATCAAGTATATTCCTAACGCCGAAACCTAACGGTAAAATGCGGTTTATCTTTAACCTTAAAAAATTAAAACTACTAAGAACTGCAGGATTAATTTCCACACTTTATCTTGATGACTGGCTGCTATTCGGTCAAACTTACCAGCAATGTATAGCAAACATAAAAATTACTAAAACCCTATTAACTTCAATTGGGTTCATTATCAATGAGGAAAAGAGCGTTCTTAAACCTTCTGTAACTTGTAAATTTGGTACGATCATTCAATTCGCACGAAATTAATTTAAGCTTACCTTTAGATAAAAGATTGCAAATTATAACAGAATTGGAAAACTTTTTGAAGATAAGAAATTGTAAAGTCCGGAAGCTCGCCCAAGTCACTGGCTTGCTAGTATCAGCATGCCCAGCTGTATTGTATGGGCTACTTGACACTAAGGATTTAGAACGCTGTAAATTTCTTAACCTGAGAAATGACGACTATGATAAAACAATGAATATTCTTGTTACACTGTATCCGATATTCAATGATGGTTAAACAACATAGGTCACTCAGTGCGCCGCATTAGGAATGACGAGTATAGCACTGGAATTTATTCTGACGCCTCAACGAAGGGGTGGGGTGCGGCCTGTCAAGATGAAACAGCGAGTGGCCAATGTTCTAATGATGAGCGGTTAAAACATCTACATTATCTCGAACTCTTGGCTGCTTTCATTGCGCTGAAAACGTTTGCAAAAGGCTTTCAAGGCTGCCAAATTCTCCTGTTCATAGACAATTCTACTGCAATTGCCTACACAAATCGAATGGGTGGGATCCAATTCCCACACCTTACATAGATAACCAGGAAAAATTGGCAGTGGTGTGAAGATCGTAAGCTGTTCATTTTCGCATCTTATATCAAATCAAGCGATAACGTCATCGCAGATGCGGAATCACGCAAATCTCACAGGGACATTAAGGGAGTTAGCAAACTGGACTTTTCAATGCTTGATAGAATCATTTGGTATTGCTGATATTGACCTGTTCGCAAGCCGCATAAATAAAAAAGTGTGAAATTATATCTCATGGCATACCCTGAAGCTATAAATATTGATTCTTTCACCATAACATAGAGTGGTTTGAATTTTTATGCGTTTCCTCCCTTCTCTATTATATTAAAAGTATTAAAGAAAATAATTTCTGACAAAGCAAGGTATCATGGTTGTTCCTTCGTGACCTACGCAAAATTCAAAATCATTTATTCAGTTTAGGCTACAAGT
The DNA here is from genome assembly GCA_947562085.1 of Eudonia lacustrata. Classification (NCBI taxonomy): domain Eukaryota; kingdom Metazoa; phylum Arthropoda; class Insecta; order Lepidoptera; family Crambidae; genus Eudonia; species Eudonia lacustrata. The sequence continues at coordinate 11,581,539 of OX387332.1, read as the reverse complement.
AGCTCTTGTGAATGTCACTATGCCATCATACGCAACCATGGTATCCCGTATTTAAAGCCCTTGTGGTCTCCAGAATTATAACATTTCCACCTCATAAACGCACGATAATTTCCCATTCCAGGTCTCGGTGGATACACTAATTCATTACCCTGGTGGCAGCAGTCTTATCCGAGACGCGCTATCAAAAATTTGCTTAAGTCCCTACTGTGGTATATTTTACCCAGTTATATAATGAAGCCTGTCATTAAGGCACCCTGAACTCATGCCGATCAGCGTTGTCGCTGTTACTGGGTCCAAACATATCAAAAGACTGTGTGTATTTCGTCTCCGACCACCGTTACCAAAGTATAATGTTACCTGGGATACAAATTGCGTTTTGGATCAATTGAGTCAATGGTACCCCAATGAAGACCTGACATTGACCATAAAGACAATAACATTACTGTCACTTACAACTGCCCATAGAGTTCAAACCTTGTCAAAAATAAATATTAAGAATATATATTCATCATCCAGCCGTATTACTATTACAATCTCCGATTTAATTAAAACATCAAAACCAGACTGCAAACTGCCAATAACAAAAAACCTTTTTTCAATAATAAACCCACTATATGTCCTGGTAAAACTTTGTTATGTTACTAAATCCGAAACACCGCGGGTTGGAGCGGCAACTCCACTGTGTTTGCACGGTTCTATAATAGACCTGTTTTGAACGACGATTGTACATCTTTACCTCATTCTATTTTGATGCTTAGGTATTTTATGTAGCAAATTACAATACTGATTGATTTGAAAAATTTAAATTAGGAACTGTTATGATTATTACAAGAATAATTATATATTAGTTAAATTACTGATCTACATAATGTTGTTTAATTAAGTATACAAATAAACCTACATTAATTCGAAAAGTATTTCCATTGATGATATTTCCCACATTATTACTACTCTCAAAGTCTACAAGTAACAATATAAAATAATTAACTACTAATCTCGAGGACGAGGCGCGAAGTATAATTGATGATTAAACGAACTTACCTGTAAGTGAAGTTCTATCATAATTATACGAAGCGCCTCGTCCGAAGAGATTAGTAACTCCCACCCACCCTTACTCTGCCATTATTCCCGTTACTAATCTCTAGGAAAATACATCAAAAAAAAAAAAAAAACAAAAAAAAAAAGAACCTGAATCTCTAAACTAAATGACGAACGCGAGGCAATGGCGCCATAGAGAAAGACAGGGATACCCAAATCAACTAAAAAAAAAAAAAAACTAAATCTCAACGATAGTGCAGGAGTGGTGACATCTATCCGATACTACAAGTAACAATATAAAATAATTAATTACTAATCTCTTCGGATGAGGCGCTTCGTATAATTATGATAGAACTTCACTTACAGGTAAGTTCGTTTAATCATCAATTATTTCTAATTAACATTAACCAATACCAGGATATAAAGCAATATTGTTTTAAAAAAAGGAGGTTGTATAGCTCTCTTTAAGGTCCCATTCCAAACATTTTTGTGTTGTTTTGTTATAATGTTTATTTTCTCATGTATGGTTCTAGACATCGCATTATATGCATTTGCATGTTTGCATAAGCAAATGCATATAACTATTTTTATAGCGTTATCGCATATTTTGGTACTTTTTCATTGACAGTGCTTATTTCAGTAGTTATACGTGTTAGGCGTGTTGTATTAGGCGTCAACACGTCCGCCTCGCACACACCCAGCGAGCGCACTGAACTGAATCCGAATTCCGATTCCGATCTACTGGGGTACTGGGTCGCAGATCTCGCAGCGGTCGGCGCTCGAGTCGCTACTCGCTAGGCGTTGGCGTGCTCGCACTCGCTGCTTCACTCACACGCCTAACGCAATTTAATTATTTGTGTCTCGCTGTATTTGTTTATCTACGAAAATTTTATTTTTGTTGAAATATACTGAAATGAAAAGTACCCAAACTTGGAGTTTTGGATAAAAAATTACCCAGGCCAATTTACGACTGATGGCACTGTGGTTTTCTGCAAGGTTTGTGAAAAGCGAATACCTTGCGAATGTGAAAATAAACGTTAATATATAATAATTCTTATAATAAATGGTTTTTTGATTGTGCCTATTTTGTGCATATTTCGTCCTTTTTTAGTGCATATTTGCATGCATATTACGGCATTTTGATAGTGCATAAAATCCGATGTCTACGATAACATAGTCATAACATACCTGCGCAGTAATATTGCTATTGAGTTGCTCGTAGCACCTCACTTGGGCCTCCAGATCTGCGTTCCTCTTAGTCAGCGCTGCTAGCTCCTCTTTGAGTTGTATCGACTCTTCTGCAAAGGTAACAAAGGCTTAAGGGACTCACAGCAATAAATGAAATTGTTGGCATGTTACCCAACACTAATTTATACGCACAACACTACCGGTAGTATTGAGTTCATTTTATTTATTTTTACAACAATAAAAGTATCTTTACAAGAAATAAAATTAAGTTGTGCTCAATTATTATTGCGTGCTACAGAACACGAATAAGATTATATTTTTGGAGGGAAAGTGAAGAGTCATGACTGCGGTTTTGTTTTATTTTCCATAATTTGTGTTAAGTCGAATATTATTGTGTAATAATGGTGGATTGTTAACCGTTAAGTGTTTTTGAGCGTGAATGAGTGTTGGCGAATAAAACAAAACAGTGCAACGTCACTTTTCAAATTCTCTCAAAAAGTCCGCAGGTCTCAAAAAGACCCAGATCTTTACTGATAATCAAGGGTTGGGGGAAATATCATTTAACTTATCACTAGTCTCTAATATCATATATTAACAATTAAATATTGTTTATTTATATGTAACTTGCATGAAAATACTCTGACAGTGACCAAATGTGCTACCACACGAAGCTATAACTAAAAAAACCAGCCAAGTGCGAGTCGGACTTGCGCACGAAGAGTTACGTACCATTATCTATAAAAACTATCAAAAACGAGCATAAAAATCACGTTTGTTGTATAGGAGCCCCCTTAAATATTTATTTTATTCTGTTTTTTAGTATTTGTTGTTATAGCGGCAGCAGAAATACACCATCTGTGAAAATTTCAACTGTCTAACTATCACGGTTCATGAGATACAGCCTGGTGACAGACAGACGGACAGCGTAGTCTTAGTAATAGGGTCCCCATTTTACCCTTTGGGTACGGAACCCTAAAAATCAGTAATCAGTATGTGAAACTCACCTCCCCCCGCGTCGAGCGCTATTCCGCCGGCCCTGAGCTCAGCTATAGTTTGTGCTAGTAAAGCATTCTCCCTCTCTAAAGCTTTCAGGGCTGCGCGGTCACCCGCGTTTGAAGGCGCCTGCCGAAACAGATTACATTATCTTATAAGTAATTACACTATATTACACTAACTTGTTTGGGAATACATTTAAAAAAATATGTTAATTTTAATGTCACAAAATTGATTACGACAATAATGTGCGCGTATACAGGTTGGCTTTTTTATCACCGTCCAAAACTTCTGAGATGACTTCGGTGATACAAACGAACGACTCTTACTATTGGACCAACTCCCTAACTCGAAAATAAAATTCAGCTGTTCCATACAAAACATCAATATTCATCATTCATCATTCATCATCAGCCTATACTAGTCCACTGCTGGACATAGGCCTCTCCAAGTGCACGCCACCGAGCACGATCCGCAGCTACTCACATCCAGCTCCATCAATATTCATTCGACCAAAATGTATGGAACAGCTGAATTTTATTTTCGAGTTAGGGAGTTGGTCCAATAGTAAGAATTGTTCGTTTGTATCACGGGAATCATCTCAGAAGTTTTGGACGGTGAAAGTAACCCAATATATAAAAATATAAAAAAGTATTATTGCTTTTATTTCCATTTTAATTTATTAGGAACAAAACAACTATGTAAAAATAGCCGGAATAGATTTTAGATAATAGATTATTATTTGCAACAATGTTATTGTTTCCAAAATGCAGAATCAAGAAATTTCCTCGATAGAAAAAATCCAAAGTCACCTATACATACAGTATTTTATTTACATCAGCATCTTTTTTATTTGCGGAAGTACGTGATGTAAATTAAGTATACATAATCGTGATACTTATTAAAAAAAAACGTTTTTGTTTAATTCTTTTAATAAATCTTTAAAATTTTAAATAAATAGCGTTTTTCTAATTTCCAGACTTGAATCCAGCGGATCACGTACTAATTGCATCCCTTTTGCTTGTAGCCAGTTCTAGAGTGAGCGCTGTTTTATAGTAAAGTGTAGCGCCTTAAATAAATAAATAAATGTATAAGTAGCTTACCTGACTAGGTGCGTTTTTTGCAGGACTAAGCGGCGGCGCCGGCGCACGGAGATCGGAAAGCCGGGAACCTGCCGTAAACGTGAACCCCACGAAGGGTAGATGCAGTCCCGCGAACGCGGACGACGCTGACGGCGGCGGCACGGCCTCCGACAGCCTTAGCATGAGGTAAACAGCGGATAAATGGCAGAATTTTTGTCACTATCAAAAGAATCATGGCGAGACCCATACATTCGATTGGTACAAAAAAAAAGAGTTCATTTAGAGAGATCTAAATGTCTACCAAAGTTGAGAATACCTTACTAGGAATTGATTGATATACATAACATATATTTTAAACCCCGCATAATAGAAAAAATCAAAACATAAATATCAGCTTTCGTTTTCAATCAGTTCTATTTTTATATCTTTTTGTATACAAATCTCGCCGTGATCGCTTTAGGAGGTGGTAGTAACTTTAATAAATAACAATAATAAACTTTCCTACACTCACACCATTTATCTAGCCCAAGAGAAGCTTCGTTATGAAACTCGTTATATGGTTACTAGAACGGATAAACATACTTAAAATACCTAAATACCTAAATACATACTTATTATACATAGAAAACACCCAGACCCGAGACAATTTAGAAAAACAATAATTTCCAAAATTGACCCGACCGGAGATCGAACCCGGATCCTCAGAGATGGCGACACCAAGAAAACCGGTGTACAAACCACTCGACCAAGGAGGTCGTCTTTGATAACAACTTTAACAACTTTTTTTATGAGACCACCACTGAAATGTTAAGTAGAAAAATCAGCAAGTTTTCTCTTTTATTTCTTACAGGTGCTTACCTGTAAGAAATAAAAGAAAAAATTTGCTGATAGTAGTAGTAGTGAGTAGGCCTTCATCTCAACTGATGTTGAGTGATGATATGACCGAAGGTAGACACGCACATCACCCGGAATCCTCAATTTCTGATGTATTAATCAAATGTACGGAATATCTGTTTGTTAACTTAAGATTTTGGAGTTGGTTCAATACAATAAGTTGTTTAATATCATGAGTACTAACAACTCCTAAACTGTGGATGGTAAAATATAAAGTAAAGGAGATGTTTCAATTTGGGCCGAGTCTATGAACAGTACTTCAAAAAATAGGAAAAAATACAAAGATTCTCAGAAAAATTTAAATAAAATTATTTCTCTAGTAATTTTTTGGTTCATAAATGTTGTTGTGACGAATTTAGACCATATTTAAAACATAACTCGTTCAAAAACAGAAATAAAGATTAACCAGTGTTAATAAACGAAAATAAGAGTATTTTTATTTGCAAAATTCTCAAGAATTTATTTTAAAAATCGCTTATGAGGTAACCTTTTAGGTTCTAAGAGATCCAATCCGATCGCGGGAGAACTTCCGTCAAACCCCAAGCGATCGAATTCGATCGCGCTCGCCACTCGACATTAGAACTTAAATATCGTCTACTTAGAGCCTACTTTTGTATGAAGAAGTTTAGCCATAAACAAACTAGGATAGGAGAGTTTGAGTTATTGAGACAAAACATGAACATAAGTCGTGATTATGACGTCAAAATCATATGGTCAAAATGACATTGATTGACGTTCGCCATTGTTGAATTTGAAATGTCACATAATATTTGAAAATGCTTTAAACCACAAAATAAAGCTAAATTATGAAAAAAATAATGTTTGTAATTGATACTTATTTTATTTCTTTGATTTATTTTACCTGTACAAAAACTTAACCCAGTGTCCATACAAACTTGAAACATCGCCTTTAAAAGTAAAATGATATTGCAGTGTCCTCTCTGGTCTCACTCTGTGGTTGAAAGTAAATAACTAAGTACAAAACACAGTTAGTATGGCATTTTACCTGATGTCGGTGTCGTCGACGTCGAAGTTGGAGGTGTCGGTGGGGCTGGACACGTCGGGCACGAAAGGTGCCTGCATCTCGCGCACGCCGTCCCACTCCAAGCCCGCGAACCACGCGTGGTTCTACAAAGAATAAAAAACAAATTACGAATGGCTGCAGCGAAAGTTGCAAAAAAAAACAATTTCCCAAAAAGAATGTATCTAAAATCAATTGATGTTCGTTTGAGTAGCTAAAACTCGAAAATGGCTAAACCGATTTGGCTAATTTTGATATTGAAATATTTGTGGAAGTTCAGGGAGGGTTTAAATAGTGAGAAAAATAAATATAAGTAACGGAAAATACTAGAAACGACAATTTGTTTGTTTTGTTGTCATGGAAACTGTCAAAGCGGTACGAAGTCCGCCGGGTCAGCTACTTATAGAATAAAAATACAAAATTATAATTAACGCGGTTGACAATGTTCGATGTAGGAAACAGAGTGACCGTATGAAATGCACCGATGGATGGCGGCAACCCGTCGTAGCCACACGTTATGCCGAATCAGCGCCTCGTGTCGCTGATTGACGCAATTCCAATATTTAGGTAAAAGCGAGGTTGGATGCTGCATTGGCGTTTCCTTTATGGCGCGATGGCATAACACTTCCCCCCGGAGATCAGCGACTATTGGCGAATCTTCTTCGAGAATTTCACTTACTACTAATCTTATAAGTGTATACAAAAACAAATTGTTTTATTTTAGTCATTATCATCAACTCCAGCTCGCTTTATGTCCCCACTGCTGGGGCACGAGCCTTCCCTATGGATGGATAGGGAGAACGGGCCAAAAACCACCATGCGGGCTCAGTGCGGATTGGTGGTTGTTAACGACTGCTAATGCAGCCGGGGCCAACGGCAAGATGCGCCGGAAGAAGCACAGAGGAGCTCGAGATGATACACTTTGCGCGTTAATGTAGAAGTGTATAAGTTTTTATTTATCTGTCAATTATTTTGAAAACATAACTTTTTTCTGTGACATGCACACAATCGTTTTAGTACCTGTGTTGCCTAATTACAAATAATAAATATAAATAAAAATAAATAAATGTGGGGGGAATGTCTCAATTGCATGTCATTTACAAAAGGTAATTTTTACGAAGCTGACAGCCAATTTTCGAGATAAAAGCATATTATGAAGTATAAAACAAATACTTATTAAAATAAATTATTTGAACCGGCTTACACATTCTGACATTAAAGCACGCTTAACCCATCGTTGGCCGACCGCTTACATGTAAGCGCCAAACAATTAGAATTCTATTGTGTCTGATGTATACGCCAACGATGGGTTAAAAACAGTTTATCGTAGCTGTATCTGACCAGTGAAAAAGTCAAGACTATCAACTTTATAAACGTGACGGAATAAAGCGAACGGATAGTTCGCTATCCTATTCTTAATTTTTTCAATACAAAAATTATGTCTTGACTATTTACCTTAAAATCCTGCAGTCCATTTTTGCCAAGCCTCGTTTCTGATGAGCAGATAAGGCTTCGTATTAAATCTATCGCTTCTTCCGATACCTGTACAAGAGATTGAACAAATTATTTTAAAAGTCGTTCATTATACTAAAATGTTTAGAACGAAGACTCAAACACCCTTTATCGGTCACACAAATTGTCTGAGGTAAAAAAAAAACACTATTTGTATTTAAAATAAGTTCTTCTAGAAAAAAAAAATTATTAAAACAAGTGACTAAATGTGAAGTTATCCTAGTGGATCAAAAAATAGATTTATTAGATTAAAACATTTAAATAAGGCAACAAAGCGAAAACTCATTGAAGTGTAGTCTAGAATATTTACATTAAAATCGCTACAAACAAAAACAAATTTATTATTATTATTTAAACTCTGCACATTTGACTTTGAACCTTATGTATATGGCATATGGTTGAATATTTATTGAAAAAATCTGACAGATTTGGATAGGTCTGTGGCGGCTTCACCTACCGTATACGCCGCACATTATTTGACACGAAGCAAATACCTTCTCAAACCGTGTCAACAGATGGCGCCACAAACGCAAACCAACGACGTCGCCATACTACTATTTCACCATCTCCTTCGCTATATATAGCACCTCCAACCAACATCCGTTGGACTTCGGTCCCCGAGCCATACCACCCAGCTCGGAGGAAGATCTTCCCTTTGCCTTCCTCACTGTGGCATTCTCAGTGGTGACCCCGACGTGATACCTACCACTGGCATCCTACAGGTCGATGTGCTGTTCTGTACATAAGTGGTGTAAATGCTACAAATCTAATTGCCTACCTGAGCGGCGTGTTCGTCGGGCGGGCAGTGGAAGGAGCGCGCGTGGTTCATGATCTTGCCGTACGTCTCCACTAAGGACTCCGCGTAGAACGGCGTCTCGCCATACAGCATCTCGTACATACAAACGCCTGATGTGACGAACAACAAACGTTTCATCAATTAACAATCAGTGGCATAAGTCTAAAGTATCTGTATATAGTATATATTTTAGTCCACATCACATGCCGTGGCAGCCTATAAGTAAGATGACACTTAGCTTAAGAGCGTTTACGCCGTTTTGCTCAAAAACTGTACTTTTCAAACCTCTTAATATCTATGAATATTTACTTTACAAATATGTTAATTACTTATATCATTAGGCGATCTTGTCATCAAAATAGTTTGTTGAAAACATTTTTAGATTTATGGATATTTTGGAATTTATAACAAGATAATTGAACAGAGGTTTTCATAATTTGACTTTCCGCGTCAACTTCGAAGCTTAAAAATGTGTTTAAATTACTGACAAACCTAAGAACAAAAATTTTATTTCAATTTGAAAGATCTTCAGCAAAATAGTTTGTTGAAAACATTTTTAGATTTTGGTTACTAACAAAAACTATAAAAATCCAAACATTTTGAATTTTTAAAGAATGTATAGGTAATAAAATAATTGTTTTCTCTAATATACTTACTATATAAATATAAGATAAAAGCTTTTTACTATAGAAAAAAAGTGTTCTTTAAATTATGCGCAAAATTCTTTTTACTAAATTTGCTCTATAATTTTTCTATAAATATTTTAAAACTGCTCTAAAACTACTACAAAACTCTGCGTTCTATTAGTACCAAATCAGTCCGCCGCGAGGCCTCTGAGAGAGTGGTCACGTCGCTCGATGCTCTACCCGACGATTGTCGAACAATTGCCGTAATTTCGAAGATAGTTCAAATTTATAGCGCGATAAGCAAATTAGTGACTAAATTATTTTATGTTACTTTTGATGAATTGCAACATTTTTAAATTGGATGACCTCCGTGGTCGAGTGGTTAGCGCGCCGGGTCGGGCGTCGCGCCGTCTCCGAAGCCCCGGGTTCAATTCCCAGTCGGGTTAATTTAGAGAAGGACTGTTTTTCTAAATTTATTTCGGGTCTAGGTGTTTTTTCTATGTTTATGCATGCATGCATGTCCATGCCTATGCATTTATCCATTATCTTACTATACTAACGAGTTTCTTAAGAATACTTATCTTGAACTAGATAATTGGTGAGAGCATAAACAAAGGTAAAAAGGTAAAAAGCTTCCACCTAAACTAAAGTGAGCTATACGTAACTTTCGCAATGTTGGCCCACGGGATGGGTGGGAAATACCATCTATGTGTGTGTTTCTCTCTCCCCTCCTTTGCAAGACACGTAAGACCGTTGGTCCCAGTTTTTGTCACGACTGCTCCGCACCCGTGCCAGTGTGCGCTATGGGCTATGGCCCAATCTCCTCGCCATATCCTAGCAGTGCGACTTTTGTAGACTAATTATTTATTTTGTTAATAAGTGTATTCCTTTTTTAATTTTTTTAAGTAATCTTAGCTATTATTATGTTTTTTAGAATCCTACTTATTTAAGTTTTTCTTCCAATGTATTACAAAGAAATGATTAATTTTATGGGCAGTCAAATAACTTGACCGAGTTTTGACAGCACCTATTTTATTGCTGCATGATGCGCTTTGTGCTTATGTGGCTCATATTTTCCAAGTAGTTTTTATACAAAATTTATTTTAAAAGGAGATTAGCAAAATTGGGCTTAGTAATAGACAACATATTACTATTGATATATTCTAAAAATTCGGTCAATTTATTTGACTGCCCATACAATTAATCATTTCTTTGTAAAATATTGGAAGAAAAACTTAAATAAGAAGGATTCTTAAATGTTTCGTATCTCAAACCATCAACAAACTGTCAACTGTCAACGTCATGCAGGGAACAACAGGGACTCCATTTCCACTTAACATCAAGTGGAGTGGAGACATTTGCCGAGCTATGAATAAAATAAAATAAAATAAAATGTGTCATCAAATCAATTCGTCCAAAATAAATCGTTGAGGAACAGATAGGTATTGATTATAATTTTGTGATATAAGATTAATATAATTATAAAAATACATACAATATAATATTATACTTAGGTACTTATTTCATGTATAAAAAAAACGACAGGTTGCACCCCGGAAGTGCCGGCAGAAGTGAAAACTTGAATATTAACGTTGTGCATTTTTGATATTTTGGAATTGAAATAAATTGAAATTTATTGTGCTATCGTACACAAACATGACAATTTATTCGCGCAAGCGCCCTGCGCCGCCTAAACGAAACAACAGGCATACATTTTCGCCGCGTCGTAGAAAGAGGGAAGAGGGGGTACTTCCTCTCCTACGCCGCGCCGGCTGTCTACTCTCCATCCGTCTTACGATTTTACGTCTTACATTTTCGATCAGGTCACGTGTCCTGACGCGAATTTAACCTTTTTTACCCATTACAGAAAAAGTGTACAACGCCGCTAAAGAAGTTTTCACTTCAATAATTTCTAAGTATACCGAAAAACTAAATTCGAACGGATCAAAGTAGTGAGTTTGACTATAGTGAGCAGAACTAGCCTACTCTACGCACACACTCGCGCGCGCTCACAGCCCGCTTCTGTGTGCGTGATATTTGGACTTAAAAACCTAAACTTAAGGTCTCGCGCTCGGCGTAAACGCTCTTAAGTCCATTTTTGTACAAAAACAATTTTGCTTGTATTTGTGTTAATTTTGTTGGTTGTTCTATTAAATAACATAAATAAATAAATCTCTAAGTTATTATTATTAGTTATTTATTTATTTCAAAAAAAGTCTTGTCAGCTTCAGAACAATCCAAAGCGCTATAGGTAAAATTACTGCAGCGGCCGGCAAATCAAGTTTTTGGCGTAATTGTGCCTAGGCTTCACCTCGGCCCACATTTTCACGTTCGTCTATCAATTACACTCTTCGATCAATAATGTACTAGAGGGTTGTTGAGGATGTGGTTATGAGGAAGAGGAAGGGGAACAGGAATTGTATAGCACAAAGAAAGAGGATGCGGATGAGGATGCGGAAAATTTATTTATTAGGAAGAGGACGCGGATGAGGAAGAGGAAGAAAAAGAAGGTGTTTGCGTTTTTCTTTTAGTTATTAATAAAAACAAAGCAGTTCATACGCGTACGTAGCATTTTATTTATTTGTTATTTACTTGAGATCTTTAATACCTACTTTCATATAAATTAAAATTAACAAAAACCCTTTTTAATCAAAACTAACAAAATCTAGGTTTAATTTAAATGAAAATGTAAATGACGACCGCGCGGGTGGCGGGAAGGGGCGGCCCGTTCGCTGCACCCGACGCCGGCCGCAGATTTCGCGCGCAATTTCAATTCCTCCTTAATTTATAAGGATAAGGATATAAGGATAAGGATAAGGCGATAGCGGAAGAGGAATTTTTAACTTTCATTTATGGGGAAGCGATAGCGGTAGAGGAACTGTAATAATTGCGAAACTTCCGCAACATGTGGAAGCGGAAGAGGAATCCTCATCAACCCTATACTAGATAAAGGATCCGGAACAAAAAAGCATCTCGAAAATGGTCCCGTTTGCTCATACCTATACATTTAAATTTCGAATAACAAAATCTGAAAAAACGTTGGATAGCTTCAACAACTTCAGCATACTGTGAACCTTAAATCTTAACTATAAAGATTAAATTACGGTTGCAAAATATTTGTATTTAATATTTACTGTCATTGCCACAAACGTCATTGTAGCTCCGTGGCCCCAAAGCCGCCAACCGTTTTTCAAACGCTCATCGGCAATCTAGTACAGTATTGATCGAAGATCCCACTACACGTTCATAAAGATTTTTCTGATCTTAAGACCGCTTAAGTTAACACGTCTGCTGTACTTAACACGTCCGTTACATATAATATTTTTACCGGATGGATGTTAGCTTCGAGTGCCGAGTGGTTGTCATAGAGGTTACACGTGTGATAATGTAGAGTAATATGAAAAAAAAATATCATACTGGCCTACTAATTGTACAAGAAGAAACAAAAAGAAATAGAAACACGTAAAAGGTAATTGTGGGTGCATCCTATATTATTGGAAAGGGAAGAATATGGTGCATTCCATACTGTTTATGCGAAGTTGGAAGAAGATGAAGTAAAATTTTACAGATTTTTCGGATGAAGAAAGAAACCTTTGAAGTGTTATTAACAGCTATTTAAGATAAAATAAAACCTCAGGATACCGACATGCGCAAATCTATTTCTCCAGCAGAGAGATTAGCCGTTACGCTAAGGTATGTATTAAATTTAGAGGGGGACTACAGGTAAGGTAAGGGGAATGTTATCGCAATACGATCGATCACAATTAAGAAGCTAGAAGCGAAAAACAAGCCGGAGTGCAAATTACCTCTAGTCCCCCTTTAAAAAAAACATTTAGTAAGTAGTGAAATGTTTTATTATATTCTTAAAAAGAAATTAAGGAGTTTTGGAATGTCCATATCAATATCATTCATTTTAATTAAAAACGTAAGTAGACGGCACTCAATTTACTGAAAACCGGCTATACGTCCGGCAGCGTCTACACGCGCAAATACACTGGCATAGGTGACCGCTCTTTTTTACGCTGGACCGTTGTCCGTTGCGCCGAGAGTAGGCGGCGGTGCATTCGGCGAAATTTGTTCGCCGGACCTACGTCCGGTGCATGTACACACATACGTTATAAACCATACACCACCGCAAATCCGGCGTAAAAAACGGGCCGATGTCCGGTGAAAAAAACGGACGTGTACAAGCGGGCTTATGAGAAGTAAACAATCAATCTAGTGTTTAATCGAATCGAAATCGAAAAATTTATAATTTTTTAACAATTACTTTGGAGCAGCCTGTGTACATGTATCATTAAATGCACATAATATTTTGTTTCATGTTTGATTCTACTTCTGAAGCTTCAATTTTGATAGGTACTTAACACACATCTTGTTTGGCATTGACAAAGAATGTGTTATGTAACTTAGTGTCACTCCGTCCGGCGCGTACAGCACTGCGCCATCGAGCTCCTCTTCGACTACACTTTACTGGTTAAAATATTTTTCAATAACTCACCTAATGACCACCAATCACATTCGGGACCATACCGGCCCTGTCCATCTTCCATTGCCTATTAACGAACAGAAATATAAATATTTTCTTTCAAGCAAATAAAGTACATAATCCATTGTACATAAAGTTCAAATTGGCCTTTAGACTTTAGAATTTACAAAAGCGTAGAAAAAAATATTTTTGGAAATTGCAATCGTTATGCAAGGGAATAAGACTAATTTTATTTTAGTAGTTTATGCAACTGTCATATAATGAAGGGTATTAAAACACGAGTGTGAGTTTATGAAACGAGCGTAGCAAGTTTCATAATAGTAACGAGTGTTTTAATACCCGTGTTATATGCAGTTGCATACACTACTTTATCTTCACTAATGCAATTAGTCAAACAACAAGAGTAAAAGCTGACAATAGTTTATTTATAATAATTGTTCAAATTTTGGATGGTACAATTTTGTTGTAGATACTCAGTGTGGACTTGAGCATAGAATATTTAGCCCACATAGAAGATGGCTTGAATTTGTCGGAGAGGTCTTTGAGATACACAAGAATGACATTTTCAGAAAATGATGTAGTTTTCTTTTCGATCTTCCATGCCAAAAAGTTATTATATTCTTTTTCATATAATTTTCTAGATTTTTCTGGCAAAAGATTGTGAGTTACTTTTGTTGCCAATTCTAGAATATCCGGAGGCGTACAAATATCATCGTCGCTGTCCATTTTTAACTTTTAATTTGTATTTTAAAAACAAAACACATTGCGAAACATTAAATTCACGCGTACGTGTATTGTCACAGTGAACTTGCCGCCATTAAAATCTAACGCGCAGGGCCAATCAGGAGCGAGCGCGCGCTGTTCTTTTTTTATTTAATTGGCACAAGATCTTACCAAAGAGTTTTGTGTATGTAAGTTTAGTAGTTTCGACGAAGTTTTCACGTATAACCCAACTGTTTTCAAAAGCCAGCCTAATATCAAAATTTTATACAACTTGTATGAGGATTTTGACATAAGGCTCGCCAGGTTAATTGGTCGCGTTTTATTGATGTTATAATGAGATTTTACGATATCGATGTGGATATTATACCATCATGTGAAATTGCTTGAATTGAGTGTTTTGTTGTCTGCGCTATAACAATAGTAATTATAAGTCAAGTATTGGAAACATAAGTAGAATGTTACAACATTAGTGTAGATAAAATATTTTATGTGCCTATATTGTAGAAATAGTTATTTTAATACTAATAACATTTACATGTTCAGGTAACTCACCCTTAAAATTTCTGGAGATATGTAATCAGGAGTGCCTACTGCCACATTACTTTGTACCTGAAATATATTTTATTATATAATTGTTTAACCATTTATTTTATATACATTTCATGTAAAATTTTTACTTTTTTTTTTTCAAGTGCTAACCGCTGCACCGAAGCCAAATTAAATATTTATAAAATTTATAAAATACAGTGAAAAAATTAAACGCCTACCCGACCCAGCCAGGAATCGAACCTGGGATTGCGGAAGACCCAGGTTCGATTCCTGGCTAGGTCGGGTAGGCGTTTAATTTTTTCACTGTATTTTATAAATTTTATATACATTTCATGTCTTACATTAAAGTGTATTATTTATTAAAATACGGATATAACATATAAATATAACGATTTTGTATGATCGTTTGTATTTTGATTGTTTGTTTGTATGGTGTTATTGACTCTGAATAAATAAATAATCAAATATATTTATTGCTAGCCTTATTACTTACCTTTCCATCTTCACCCAGCCTCAAACAAGATCCAAAATCAGCTAACCGAATGTGACCGCTCGCGTCCAATAGAACATTATCTGGCTTGATATCCCTAGAAAAAAAAATAGGCTTTTATGCCGATTTCCAGCAAGCTTTACCACAAAGCGATACCTAAAGTTAGACACTGCTTAAAACAGATGCTGTCTCTTTTTAGCTAATACTTTTAGACAGAGACAATTTTTGAAGTGAAAACTTCTTTAGCGGCGTTGTACACTTTTTTTGTAATGTGTAAAAAATGTTAAATTCGCGTCAGGACACGTGACCTGATCGAAAATTCGTAAGACGGATGGAGAGTAGACAGCCGGCGCGGCGTAGGAGAGGAAGTATCCCCCTCTCTTTCTACGGCGCGGCGAAAATGTATGCCTGCTGTTTCGTTTAGACGGCGCAGGGCGCTTGCGCGAATGTTCGTGTGTGTTTATGTTACAGCGTGCCACGCGCATCTATGGATGGTGACAGCTGATGGCTCGACCGTCTGAGTAGTGGCCATACTGCTGTGTATTCGTAAAATTCGTGGATATAAAGTGTTTAAAATATTCAAGTTTTCACTTCTGCCGGCACTCCCGGAGTGCAACCCGTCTTTTTTTTTATAATTCGATAGGCTTTCATTTGACTACTATCTCACCTGATGGTAAGTGATGATGTAGCCTACAATGTAACATGCTTGCCTAGAAGGTACCAATTTACTCGTGATTTGAAGACCCCAATGTTATATTTGATAGGAAACACAGACTGAGGCAAGGAGTTTCACAGCTTTGCGGTACGTAAGAAAAACATGTATTAGCCAGTGCCTACCGAAAACCAGCCGTATTAGCCAGTTAGCCATTGTTTAACTTTAAACATTGTTTTGTAGTAAGAGGGCTAATGTTTTTGCCCCGTTTACTATCCTTCCGATAAAGAAGTGGATGAGTGACCAAAAACTTATCATCTCGAGCTCCTCCATGCTTCGGAAGGCACGTAAAGCCATTGGTCCCGGCTGCATTAGCAGTCTTGTATACTGTGTACTGTGTGAGGAGCTCAATGGCGCAGTGGATAACGCGCCCGGTCTGCGAGTGCTGAGGTTAAGCAACTTTTGCAATGGCCGCCATCGGATGGGTGACCAAAAATGTATCATCTCGAGCTTCTCCGTACTTCGGAAGGCACGTAAAGCCGTTGGCCCCGGCTGCATTAGCAGTCGTTAACAACCACCAATCCGCACTGGGTGGCGTGGTGGTTTATGGCTCGTTCTCTCTATCCATCCATAGGGAAGTCTCGTGCCCCAGCAGTGGGGACATAAAAATGAGCTGATGATGATGATTATACAGTGTACAGGGCCCGCGTGGTGGTTTATGGCCCGTTCTCTATCCATCCATAGGGAAGGCTCGTGTCCCAGCAGTGGGGACATAAAAATAAGCCGATGATGATGAAACCTTAAAGTAATAAATTTGATCTAACTCACCTGTGTACATATCTGAGCTCGTGAACGCTGTGTATGGCCAATATCATCTCGGCGATGTAGAACTTGGCCATGTCCTCGGGCAAACGGTCTTCGAACTTGGACAGGAGAGTGAGCAGATCACCGCCGCAGTAGTAGTCCATTACCAAGTACTGGAGTGACCCATAAATAAATAATATTAATATGTTATTTCGTTAATAATTTCCTTTTTCATTTTCAAGAAGTCACCGAATAAGTAAATCAAATAGAAATGGGACTACATATTTCTTATAATTAAATTATTGAAGAGACAAATGTTTATTTCTATTTTATATTTACTATAATATTTGTAACGGTATTTTTTTTGTTTAAGTAAAAAAAAACATTGAAAAGAATAACACTTTATATAGATCTACTCTTTTACATGGTATACATTTTTTTTACAATTAATTACTGGTTAGCATAAACTTTTTAAAACAATATTAAAATTAACAATTATCCTTTTTTTTTTATTAGCTCCGTACCAAGTTATGTTCGTCTTGGAAGGCGTAATGCAAATTGGTGATCCACCTCCGGTCCCCGAACACTAACACATCGCGTTCTTCTTGGAAGCAAGCCGTTTCTGCTCTCTGAAAATAAAAGCAATAGGCTATAATTAATACACACTATAAAAGGCTGGAACGACGATCCCCGCAAGGTGGCTGGCAAGAGCTGGATGAGAATAGCCGCGGATCGTGCTCGGTGGCGTGCACTTGGAGAGGCCTATGTCCAGCAGTGGACTAGTAAAGGCTATGATGATGATATAAGGCTGAACTTAATGCGTGAATTTAAATTGAAGTGTGTTTTAACCTTTTCACCGCCCAACTATCCTGCACGCGATGTCCCGCTGTACGCCAACGTATAAATGTATTTTAATAAAGTAGGTACAAAGAAGAACTTCTATAGAAGTGCTGGCGTGGGCGGCACGAAAATCTCGAACTTCGGTTGTTGGCGGTAAAAAGGTTAACCAATTTTAAATGATTTTTATGTTATTACTAGAGCGGCGGAGGAGCTCGATGGCGCAGTGGTTAACACGCCCGGTCTGCGATTGCTGAGGTTAAGCAACTTTCGCAAAGGCCGGCCATCGGATGGGTGACCAAAAATTTATCATCTCGAGCTCCTCCGTGCTTCGGAAGGCACGTAAAGCCGTTGGTCCCGGCTGCATTGGCAGTCGTTAACAACCACCAATCCGCACTGGGCCCGCGTGGTGGTTTATGGCCCGTTCTCCCTATCCATCCATAGGGAAGGCTCGTGCCCCAGCAGTGGGGACTTTGAGCTGATGATGACTAGAGCGGCCCGTCCCGGCTTCGCACGGTGGTATTTTTTTTTTAAATAGCCTATGTTACTCAGTGCTAATGTAGCATTCTAATGGTGAAAGAATTTTTTAAATCGGTGCAGTAGTTTATGACTTTATTCGTTACAAACATACATACCAAAAATACAAAGCTTTTCTCTTTATAATATTAGTATGATATACCAAAGATCAACAATACAAGCACAAAATTGTACGGTTTGTACGTCTCGAGAAGATTGGTAAGATAATTAAAGTCACTGGTAAGAAAGGTACAGTCGGCGGCAGATCAACCTACCCAAATCTGTCAATTTTCTCCAATGAATATTGATCCTTATAACTAAACAATAAAGTTTAAAATTGATTGTAAAAATTTTACAGTTTTGGGTAGGTTGATCTGCCGCCGTGTGTATAAACTGTATTGACAAATAACTAAGAACTAGAATGGTAAAATGGTAATGATAAATGGTAGGAGCACGCGCGATTTATGGTGATCGGTCGTGTGCTTGGTAGCAACTACTGGTGACGACGTCTGAGTAATAACTAAAATTTAAGATATTTAAATTAATCTAAATTATTGAATTAATAATTATAAAGTGCTGACGCGGCGCGCGGCGAGCGCGTCTCCGATTACCCAATGTACGTAAACCGTACAAAAATAATTAATAATTCTAATAATATAGTTAAAAACTGGTAACGCAATACCTTAATTTATAATATATGTATATTTATATTCACAATCCCTACTACCAAGTAAACCAAAACAAATATTGGGAAGGGCCCGACCGCCTAACCGATCGCTTTGACTTCGTGTGTGGTTTATGACGTCATCTTGTCGTTTCGTGCCGCCTATGAAAGCAATATCAAAAGCTCAAGGCTATAGCTTTCGGTATTGCTTTCATAGGCGGCACGAAACGATATTCTATATCCATAAAGTTCAAAGTCTACTAAGGGTAGAATAAAAATAATAATAATATTTATAAAACACAGTGAAAAAATTAAATGCCTACCCGACCCAGCAAGGAATCGAACCTGGGTCTTCCGCAATTTGGGCGGCTGCACTGACCATTATGCTACCGGGAAGGCTGACGTAAGCACTGAATTTTTACAATGCTTTTTAATTTTTGAGTGCTAATCGGTCGGGTCGGGTAGGCATTTAATGTGTTCACTGTATTTTATAAATATTTTAATTTAGCTTCAGTGCAGCAATTAGCACTTAAAAAAAAAAAGGAAAAGTTTGTGGTAGGTTTATTTGCAAGCGTGTGTACATGAAAAGCAAGTAAGCAAATATTATTTGATTACTTGCATTAATTACTTACTTTAATTTTATATTAACGCGTCGGTGGCCGAGTGGCAGAGTGCTCGGTCCGATACCCGAAGGTCCCGGGTTCAATTCCCAGGTCGAGCAAAATGTATTTCGGATTTTTCGATGCATAGCCCGGGTTTGTGATCACCAACCCGCATTTGGCAAGCGTGGTGATTAAGCCATTAACCCATCAATTGTAGCGATGACTTGATTTCAATGATGGAGACCTTATTGCCCAGCAGTGGAACAATTATAGGCAGTTTACTTTACTTTACTTACATACATTTTTAGAACAGGGAACTTTTTATATACAATGTTATTTTTAGTTTATACGAAACCTGAAAACTGTTTGTTCAGAATCAGTAATAGAATCGATTTCAATATTTTACCATGTTACATATTGACCAAATAATATTTACAAAATCTCAACGCTCAGGACGACTTCGTCATTTTCTTAAACTTGACACTTTCCTAACTTGTCTCTTTTTTAACTCGGCTCTTTCTTAGTTGGTCTCTTTCTTAAACTTGACACTTTCCCAACTCGTCTCCCCTCCGGACGACTTCGTCATTTTATTAAACTTGACACTTTCCTAACTGGTCTCTTTTTTAACTCGGCTCTTTCTTTTTTTTTTTTAATATACTATCATTATACAATCACATAAGGGGAAAGAAGAAAAACAAGTTCTTTAGTATTAAGTATGATATATGTATTTTTTTTTTCGAATTTTTCTAATGCGTAACTGGCGTGAACCTTAACAGTTGAACCTAGGTGAACCACGAGAAAAAAAAATTGCCCGTAGTTCACCTAGGTGAACTGATCCGGTGGACCACGGCTAAGGAGAGAGGAAAAACAGCGACTGAGAAAGAGCCGAGTTAAAAATGAGACGAGTTATGAAAGTGTCAACATTGCAAAAGAGACCAACTAAGAAAGAGCCGAGTTAAAAATGAGACGAGTTGGGAAAGTGTCAAGTTTAAGAAAGAGACCAACTAAGAAAGAACCGAGTTAAAAAAGAGACAAGTTAGCAAAGTGTCAAGTTTAAGAAAATGACGAAGTCGTCCTGAGCGAATCTCAACTATAGTATACCCTACTAAAAACACACAACGGGACAGCACAAAAAGCTTGTAACTTCGTAAGTTTTCAAGATATTATTTGAATTTTTTTTGTACTGATTTTTTAAATGAAAATATTTGACCCGTGTTTCGGTTTTCGTATAAACTAAAAATAAGGTTGTATATGCTAAACCAAACGCGCATTTACCTTGAGCATCTCCCACTTGTTGAGTATCTTCATGGCGTAGACCCGCTCCCCTGTGGTCGTGGACACCGTGCCTCCCGTAGCCGCCGCCATGTTTACGCCACCGTCCGCGCCCTGCATCATAAATATAAAAATAACTAAAATATATATTTATGTAACCTATATTGTGTCCCACTGCTGGGCAAAGGCGTCTCAACTCGTTTCTATCCTGGGCCACTTCTTAACACCACGACAAAAAGTGAACAAGTCATCCTACCATCTCTGCTTTGGCCTGCCACGTCTCCAGTGTCCATCACATGGAACCCAGTCAGTGACGATATTTGGCCGCCAAAATAAATAAAATATATATTTTTGTAGCCTTATTTTGTCCCACTTTTGGGCAAAGGCGTCCCCTCTGCGTCTAGCTAGGCCACCTTTTAACACCCCGGCAAAAAAGTCCCCACATATCCGCCGAAAACGGAGATAGATAGATAAAACACTAAACATAAGTGATTTGTGTTATTGTTATATGCGTTATATGTGTTGTGTATAGGTTGGAATAAATTTTATGTGATGGATGTATGATGTATTTTAATAAATTTTTCATGTATCATGTTGGGTTATAAAAATCAAAATTACGACTTACGGCTTGTGTTAGTAAAATCATTGGACACTCTCTATATAAATTTTCAAAAAAAATATCCGATATCACAATTACACTGCGCACTGTTACACCCTTTAAATGTCAGAGTTATTGCTGACAGCTCTAGGCTGCTTATTCAGCATTTTCTAGTTGGAACCGCCGCTCGTCGGGAGCGACGCTTCAGTCTCATTTGATCCGCGAGTCGCGAAGGTTGTCTGCCTGCCTTACTATAAAAATCACTTGTTTAAATTCTATCTCTCGTCAATTAATAAATTCCTTTTTTTAAAACCTCGACTCAGAGGCTCGTCGTAACATTTGGTGGCAGCGCAAAGGGATCCAAAAAGGATCCTCGGTACGTCTCGTTACAACAGTGCGTTTTGTTTCCTAGTGACTCTAGTGTGGACAATAGTGAATCGCTGTATCCCGCTGTATCTCGCTGTATCCCGCTGTATGCCGCTCTGGACCTGTGGAACCAAGCCGCTGTATCGTGACCATAACCTCGCCGTATCCTGAAAGAAACCCGACCAAAGTCGCCGTGCCCTACCCCAGTGAAGAAGACCTGGAAGGCAACCATATAAACACTGATCCTACTGTATCACGCTGTATCCCGCTGTATCCCGCTGTACCCCGCCGTATCTCACTGCACTCCGCTCTGGACCTGTGGAACCAAACCGTTACATCGTGTCCGTGAATCCACCGTGTCCTGAAAGAAAACAGTCCGTCATATTACTAACAATTTTAGTGCGTCGCGCAGTGAACATTCGAATAAACTATTATAGTGCCCGTGACGCCCTTATCGCTCAGGAATGCGATCAATACTTCCCGTCGTCGCCGTGTACGCCGCTTGTGCAACATTGTTGCTGTGAGTTTGGTCTTGTTTATTTTACTATTAATCCTTTGTTGTATTTTGTTGAAATCAAATCGTAACTTTTGATTTCATTAAGTTTAATTTAAGCTTAATTCTAAACTTTAATTTTCTATTTTTGTTATTTTATTGTACTTAGTCAAGGAAAATAGACTCGTAACCTTCTTTGTTTCACTAGGCGTTTATTTTCTTGTTTTCTATTTTTGCTGTTTGTTTCCGTTTATAATTTAAACTTAATCTAAATATGACAGACGCCAAGACAGAATATGTCCTAGACGCCGAATTACCTGTCGATACAGAGGACGAAAGATGTCCTAGCCCATGTGTGAGCGAAAGGAAAACTCGCTCTAAAGGCATAAAGGTGCCTACGCCACAATCCGTACCTAGCTTAGAATTAAACATACTATTGAAATTTATAAAACCCTATGATGGCAGCCGAGACACTCTGAATTCTTTTATAATAAATTGTAACAACGCGTATGACCTTGCGAGTAATCAACAAAAACCAATTTTATTTAAATATATATTATGCCAACTCCAGGGGAAAGCCGAGCTGGCGTGCTCCATAAAAGAATTTAATAACTGGGAGCAATTAAAAGACTTCCTGAAAACGCAATTTAGTGAGAGGAAACACTACTCACACTTACTCAATGAACTGCAAGAAAGTAGGCAGTCATCTAGCGAAAACGTTAGCCAATATGCTCTCCGCGTCGAAACTTATTTGTCTCAGCTTTTAACCGAGATCACCTTAACCAATACTAAATTAAAAGAACTTCCTGGCCGCACTGCAGCCATGGAAGAATTGGCCTTGCATCACTTCCTTATGGAAGGATTCACAACCAAGGATTTCTAACATTATCAGGTGCAAGTCACCGAAGACGCTCAACCAAGCAATTAACTTCGCTATATCCGAAGAACGCATTCAGCAGACATTATATAAAAGAAATTCCAACGTGGAAAGTAGACCTCCAAATAGAAATCAAAGGAACCCTAATCCTAATACTTCAAACTCGCAGTATCGACCCCAACCTTCTACGTCGGGTCCAAATAGGAATTATTCTCCTAATTATCAATCACAAACCTCCACTGTTTCCTGCAGATACTGCAAATTCCCTGGCCATACCATTGAAAACTGCCGGAAGCGAGAGTATAATAATAGGCTCCGCGGTCAACAAAATCCAGGCTCTAACCCAAATCCCATTAGGAGAGTCAACTTCAACCATAACCGATTCGCCTAATGATGAAAATTTAAACTAGATAGCGCCTCGTCCAGGTGTCGCACGAGTCGCCTGCTAATAAGAGAAAGACACCCTAATACCGTGGCCCTCGGATGCATTGAACCAAACAATTCTAAATCCACTGTATCTAACTCCAAAATCGCTGTATCTAAATCCGTGGCCCTCGGACACACCGAACTAAACAATTCTAAATCCACTGTATCCAATCCCAAATCCACTGTATCAAATTCTAAATCCACTGTATCCAATCCCAAATCCACTGTATCAAATTCTAAATCCACTGTATCAACATCTAAATCCACTGTATCAAATTCTAAATCCACTGTATCAACATCTAAGTCCACCGCTTCAAACACCGTATCCACTGCATCCCAACCATCTACATTGACTACGCAAACCCCTAAGTCTACCGAAGCTAAAATCTACAAAGTTTCATTCGACCCCTCTAAGAAGTCGTTACCCCACGTTGTTATTAAAACCACTGTCTCTAACTTGCCTTTATCTCTCCTAGTAGACACCGGTTTCTCGATCAGTCTCCTAAAAAACTCTGTAATAGAATCTAGATCACCACTTCGTAAAGAATTCTTAAAATTAAAAGGTTTTAATTCCAATGAAGTCACTGTTCAAACTTTAGGCTCCCTCGATTTAGAAATGTATCTGAATGACAAATCTAATAATCCCTTGAAGCACGAATTCCATGTAGTCGATGATGTAGACTTACCTTACGATGGCATTATCGGAAATGACCTCCTAACCAAATTTCATGGCAGAATCAACTTCACTCGCGAACTCTTAAGACTAAGTAATTCTGATATCAAACTATTCTTCACAAATCCTTACTTCATAATTCCAGCACGCTCCGAAAAAGTAATAGAGTGCTCAGTATCAAATCCTAACGTTACAGATGGCCTAATTCTTGATCAAAGTCCGTCAAAAGATCTCCTAATCGCCAATTGCCTCGTCCGCGTAAAAGAAAATAAAAAATTAAATTTAACAGTTGTAAATCTTTCCGAAACTCCAATAAATGTGAAGGTCAATCTTGGTCTCACACTCACTCCCATTGACTCGATTCAACAAGAAGGAAAAGTAGACGTAGCCTCAGTTAACTACTCCAACTACCAGCCTAAAACCCAAAATTCCGTTGAACGGACCCAGCAAGTACTAAATTTATTAAGAGTAGACCATCTAAATCATGAAGAAAAGGAAGCTCTTTTTCAAGTCTGTTCGGACTACTCTGATATATTTCATCTCCCTGATGAAAAGCTTTCGTGTACTAACGTCCTTAGACACGACATTAAAACTACCTCTGAAGACCCTGTCCATTCCAAAACCTACAGATTCCCTGAAATCCATAAGAGAGAAGTCGACAAACAAGTTAACCAAATGCTCGACCAGGGAATTATAGAACCATCTACATCCCCTTGGTCATCACCCATATGGGTGGTGCCCAAAAAGCTCGACGCATCAGGCCAACAAAAATGGCGTGTCGTAATCGACTACAGGAAACTGAATGACATTACGATCGGGGATACTTATCCCATTCCTAACATCACCGAAATCCTAGATCAGTTAGGAAGTAGCAAATACTTTTCCACCCTTGACTTAGCTTCCGGTTTCCATCAGATCCCAGTCAATAATCCTGAAAAAACTGCTTTCAATGTACCACAAGGACATTTCCAATTCACTCGTATGCCCTTTGGGCTAAAAAACGCACCTTCCACCTTCCAAAGACTGATGAATACCATTTTATCCGGGCTACAAAACCTTCGCTGCTTCGTTTACCTTGATGATATTGTGACCTATTCGTATGATCTTTCTTCTATGATTAAAAACCTGATTGCCGTATTCCAAAGACTTAGAGAATCTAACCTCAAACTACAGCCAGATAAATGTGAATCCTCAGACGAGAAGTCGCCTATCTTGGTCACTTAATATCGACAAGTGGAGTCAAACCTAATCCCGACAAAGTCAAAGCAGTAGTCGAATTTCCTACTCCTAGGAATCCGAAAGACATCAAATCATTTCTAGGGCTCGTCTCATACTATCGCCGATTCATACCTGATTTTTCAAAACTCGCTAAACCCCTCACGTCTCTTCTTAAAAAGGATACCCCATTCGACTGGGAAAATCAACAACAAATCGCGTTTGACCTTCTAAAACAAAAACTATCCTCTGCACCACTTCTCTCCTACCCTGACTTCTCCAATCCATTTGTGCTCACATGCGATGCTTCCAACCATGCTGTGGGAGCCGTCCTATCCCAAGGTCCTATTGGAAAGGATCAACCAATTGCCTATGCATCAAGGACACTTAATAGGAGTGAATCTAATTACAGCACCACCGAGAAAGAGCTCTTGGCCATCATATTTGGCTGTAAAACATTCCGACCCTATTTATACGGTAACAAATTTCAGATCGTGACAGATCACCGTCCATTAAAATGGTTGTTTAACCACAAGGATCCAAGCAGCAAAATGCAACGGTGGCGCCTCAAACTCGAGGAGTTCGAGTACGAAATAGTATACCGAAAAGGTAAACTAAACTCCGTAGCAGATGCTCTGTCACGATACCCTGTAAACCCTGTAATTCCAACCGACTCGGAAGAACAATCTTCAAAACCAAGTCCCATTCAGCAAACCGAATCAGTAGTACCAACCGTAAATGAAGAAGGAAATGAATCTCCATTCAGTCCCTTAACTCTAGAAGACCTCGATGTCAGCCTTCCCGGCGAATCCGATTACGACAGCAGTAACTTACCTTGTATAGACATATTAGAAGACGATGACTTTCCTATCTCTTACAGTCCGCCGAATCAGAATCCTTCAAAGACTACGAGCTCTCAACCTCCTACTCCTACAAATCCTGAAATATTGAATAATCCCGAATTACCAGATCCTGAAATACTAAATCCTGAAATCCTAAACCCTGAAAATGAATACTTACCTGTGCAAACTCCACCTACAGGTCTTATAACAACAAGTCCTGAAACACAAAATATTAATCCCTCTAACTCCGAACTCGAACCTACCATATCACCCATTCCTTCACCATCTATCACCATCGAAGCCAACCTCGAACCTGAAAATTATTCACAATTCCTGAAAGAAATGAACGACAAAAACAAAACTTTCGATACTCAAATTTTCGAACATAATGAATCTCTTATGAAAACTTCCTGTAAAACAATTCTAGTCCCTACATCTATAGACTTAGATGAATCCAATGCTTATGTATCTGAGATCATTGAAACCTTAACTGACCAACATGAAACACTGTATTCAGAAAAACAATTACATTCTTTCCAAAAGGTTCCCAGTAACAACAAAGACATCTACTTCATCTTCACTAAGGTATACCACTTTGAAAATTGCACATATGCTGAGATCTTCCAAACTCTTATGAATATAAAGAAACACATTCTTGGAGAAGAAAACGTGATCAATGAATTGTCCATTTCCGATTTCAAAAATGCATTCGAAAGACAATCCTTTACCAAAATCTATAACATGATAGTCTATATCTTCCACAACACCAATATAAAGATAAATATTTACCATAACAGTGTAATGTATCCAACTCTTAAAGAAATTAAGAAAATCCTCAGGGAAAATCACGACTTACCGATTGCAGGTCATCTAGGAACTAATAGAATGCTAATTCGAATACAAGAACGGTTCTATTGGAAAGGCATGAAAACCGATGTAGAGAACTATGTCAAATCATGCTCCACTTGTCAAGAAAACAAGGCTCTCAGAAGAATTAATAGAGCACCAATGCAGATCACTACCACTTCCTCTGCACCCTTCCAAAGACTAGCCCTTGATATCGTCGGCCCTTTGCCAGAAGCCGGGCCCGCTAAATTAAAATATATAATGACTCTTCAAGATGACCTGACTAAATTCTCAGCAGCATATCCTCTTCGTGGAGTTTCCTCAGAGGAAACAACTGACTGTCTAGTTCATTTTATATCCCTGTTCGGGATCCCCAAGACTATACTTACCGACCAAGGCACTAATTTCACTGCCGATCTTTTTAAGAAGACGTGTAGTTTCCTGAAAATAAACCAACTATGGTCGACTCCTTACCATCCCCAGACACAGGGCGCTCTAGAGCGCAGTCACTCAACCCTCAAAGAATACCTGAAATCATATGTAAATGAAAACCAAGATGATTGGCCCAGGTATGTCTATACCGCCATCCTTGCTTATAATACAGCTGTGCATAGTACTACTAAATTCTCGCCTTTTGAACTCCTATTCGGGCACAAAGCTTTCATCCCAGACTCTATACATAACCAAGACACCACTACCTACCCTGACTATGTTAGGATGCTTCAGCATCGTCTTAAATTATCCTGGGAAAAGGCATCAGACAATATCCAACAGTCTAAAGAAAGATCTAAAGCTTACTATGATAATAAATCCAAATCCATACACTATAAAGTAGGTGATCATGTTTACCTTAAGAACCACTTAAGGCTCAGAAAGGCCTTATCACCCATTTGGAAGGGGTCCTATAAGGTGATAGCAATCCACGGAAATAATACCTTGACTCTCCTTATTAACAGGCGACACGTCAAACATCACTACGACGAAGTGAAACTAGCTGGCGTGTACCCCAGCTCACCTTAATTTAACCACATTAGTTGGTTATAGTATAGTCCTTTTTCTTTTTTTTTGTGTTTGTATTAATCGGGTTAGCCCACAGAGGATCATCCCGTTATTTAGTCTATTAAGATATATTTTCATTTTATTATTTACTTTCTTTTATTATTATTATTATTATTTTTATTCTATTGCAGCGGGTCGGCCTCTGCGAGGACAGGCCTTATAAAACCTATCCCCTCAAGTTCTGGCATCTACTTCGATTACATTGGAAAAGCTAAAGTGGTAAATGGACATCTGAGTGTCCTCATACCCATGGATATTTCATACATTAAACCACATATTCAAAATTTAAAATTAGTACTAGACAAAGTAAAGTACATCTGCGAAAAAATAAAAACATTTGACAATTCAGAATGTCAAAATATACTTCAACCTTATTCTGTACGGTTTATGGAAATTATAAAAGAATATTCGTCTATAACCCATCTAATTGATAACAGAGCTAAGCGTGGTGCATGGATTGGAGGAATAGGCACCGCAATGAAACAAATATTTGGTACTTTAGACGAAGATGATGCAGTTAAATATGATAGTGCTGTTGAACATATACAAACTGGTCAAAAGAGATTAGCTTCACTAATGAAAGAAAATATATTGGTCACTACATCTATATTATCCAAATTTAATGAAACTCTTAATAAAATTAACATTAATGAAGGAAATCTCAATTTAGCTATCACCAAGGTCTCGTTGAAATTGAAAGATCTGTCTGAAACCACAGATCAACTATTAATTGCTTCCGAAATGAATACAATATTTGCAAACTTAGAATCATCTTTGCTCACATTGTCCTTTCAACTAAATGATATTACAGATTCAGTACTAATTAGTAGCGTAAATATTCTTCACCCTTCGGTTATAACTCCTCGACAGCTCTACAATGACCTTGCTGATAACTACAGACACTTACCCGATGATTCGGAGCTTGCTGTAGAATTAGATATAAATTTAATCTATATTATTATAAATGTAAGTAAACTATTTAGTTATTATGTAAAAAATAAGATTATGTTTGTACTTCGGATACCATTAGTGGAACCTCGTCAATTTTATTTGTACCATAATGTACCTCTACCTATTCCGCATAACCAAACAAGACCAGACTCATTTAGCGTTATAATACCTAGCCATAGATATATTATGATAACCAAGGATAAATTACAATATAGTAACCTGGACTCATTAGAAACTTGTAAAAATACGAATTACCAAAATTATATCTGTAATGTGTTGAATGTGTTCCCCACCAGTGAAAATCCAAGTTGTGAAAGTGAACTTCTATCAAAAGTGATAACAAGTCTTCCAGCCCAGTGTAGAACTGAATTTATTCGTGGAAAATTAGACATCTGGAAATCATTACTGAATAACAGATGGATTTATGTACAATCTATTTCAAGTAAACTATCCATTGATTGCCTTAATTCTGAACTATCTGAGATACATTTATTAGGTACTGGGATTGTAGAAATTCCCTTATATTGTAAAGCTTACTGTAAAAATACCCAACTGTTGCCAAAATATAATGTTTTGAATATCACTGTACCATCAAACAATTTAGACTTTAATTTAATTAATGACTCATGTTGCAATATCCATAAGTTCAACAAGATAGCGAATGATGTACCCAGTATTAAATTGGAAAATTTAGATTTAGATAAAATAGATTTCACTAAAAATATTAATAACACAATGATCACAGAACTAGATAAAATTATCCAAGAACCGCATATCATTAAATA
Source organism: Eudonia lacustrata (assembly GCA_947562085.1). Lineage (NCBI taxonomy): Eukaryota > Metazoa > Arthropoda > Insecta > Lepidoptera > Crambidae > Eudonia > Eudonia lacustrata. The sequence continues at coordinate 11,551,660 of OX387332.1, read as the reverse complement.
CGGGGCACATTATTCCGTTCTTACTTTAGTTATTATTTTAATTGTAATTCTCTTTGTAATCTTCAAGTTTTGTAAAACATTAAAAATAAAAATCAGCGGCAACCTACACGAACGCAGACAACCAGACATCCCATTAACTAATCTCATAGAATCACCCAAAACAACAAAGGATTCATTGATTGACTCTGAATCTAAAATCCTGAAATTAAAAGAAACACCTTCTGCTAAAATCCGAGTAAACGTGTAAAAGTCATATATTATTAAATCAAATATAGTAATAAATAAATAAATATGACATACATAAACATAAATAAATAGATATATAAATAATTAAAATATTTATTGAAATATTATATTAATAAATGATTAAACCTTTGAATAAATAAATGGTAATTAAAATTAAATAAAGTTTCAAACCTCATCCATAAACTTCTGGGATTTACCCCTAAGTTTAGTCTTAATGGGGGGAGATGTTACACCCTTTAAATGTCAGAGTTATTGCTGACAGCTCTAGGCTGCTTATTCAGCATTTTCTAGTTGGAACCGCCGCTCGTCGGGAGCGACGCTTCAGTCTCATTTGATCCGCGAGTCGCGAAGGTTGTCTGCCTGCCTTACTATAAAAATCACTTGTTTAAATTCTATCTCTCGTCAATTAATAAATTCCTTTTTTTAAAACCTCGACTCAGAGGCTCGTCGTAACAGCACCATACATCTCCACATGGACATTACCAGAGAGATAACTCTACAAAACATTTAACTAAATAGCGATTCTAGAAGCGACAAAACAAAGTTCAATTCAGTTCGTAAGTGGGGCATGTTTAACAGGCTTACAGGAGATTATAACTACGCGATAGAAAGAGACGGTTCGTCGCTGTCGCAATCGTCTCTTAACCGCGTCTCGCGATCTGCGGTCTGAATTGAATTTTATTCTGTCGAGGTTAGAAACGCTATTTAGTTAAATGTTTTTGTGGAGTAACCTCCCCGATCCTACTTCGTGATTATGTTGAACGTTGAATGTATGAAATGTTCTCCTTCCAGCGTAGCAACAGTAGATAGATACTTCATCGACACGCAATGTCCGATGACCCTGCAGGGTGGCACTTAACCATGGATGGAATCCAGTTCACACAACACTAAACATATATTCACCATAATTACGTGAAGAAGTTAAAGAACACTCGTGTGATTCAGCGTCCTCGCGTCGTCTGCGGGAGAAGAGACTCAGTCTTTTCTGTGACGTTAATAAGAGTCTTTTTTGCGCATACGTTTACGTAGGCAGAGGAAGCGAGATCAAACAGCCTAAATGACGATTCTACACCATTATAAATAAGAACACACCCTCTTCTGCATCATTATATCCTCACCTGCATGAAGGACGCTCTGACGACGCACACTTCGCCGAACGCACCGCGGCCGATCACCTTCACGAGCTCGAAGTCGTCGCGCGACAGACGTAGCCGTTTCAACGCCGTCACCACGGGTTTCACTGCAACAGAGATAGTTTATCAATTGTTTTAACCGTCTCTGTAATCTAGTGTTTAAGGCCACCAGTCTTAGTTAGACCCTGAGATCCCTGGTACGATTCCCAGGGAAGATGTTGAATGATCCGTATATCAAGCGTTAGTGACATCTGGGAGGATTCCGGGTAAAGTGCGTTTCTACCTTTCGGCCTTATGACCACCTAACATCAGGTAGATGAAGGCCAACTACCCGTAAGTAATAAAAATTATTTAAAAATAGAAAATCTATCATTAACAAACTTATACACGCCATTTATTTTAATTTTAAATCAAAACCAAATTAAATGACACCGCTCTCACTGATGTTAACAACCTCATCTCGCCGACCCACACGTTGAGAATTTGACAGTTGCATAACATTTTTTATCTACACTAATGTTGTAACATTCTACTTATGTTCCCAATACTTGACTTATAATTACTACTGTTATAGCGCAGACAACAAAACACTCAATTCAAGCAATTTCACATGATGGTATAATATCCACATCGATATCGTAAAATCTCATTATAACATCAATAAAACGCGACCAATTAACCTGGCGAGCCTTATGTCAAAATCCTCATACAAGTTGTATAAAATTTTGATATTAGGCTGGCTTTTGAAAACAGTTGGGTTATACGTGAAAACTTCGTCGAAACTACTAAACTTACATACACAAAACTCTTTGGTAAGATCTTGTGCCAATTAAATAAAAAAAGAACAGCGCGCGCTCGCTCCTGATTGGCCCTGCGCGCGCAGCTGCGCTCTCATTGGTTAGATTTTAATGGCGGCAAGTTCACTGTGACAATACACGTACGCGTGAATTTAATGTTTCGCAATGTGTTTTGTTTTTAAAATACAAATTAAAAGTTAAAAATGGACAGCGACGATGATATTTGTACGCCTCCGGATATTCTAGAATTGGCAACAAAAGTAACTCACAATCTTTTGCCAGAAAAATCTAGAAAATTATACGAAAAAGAATATAATAACTTTTTGGCATGGAAGATCGAAAAGAAAACTACATCATTTTCTGAAAATGTCATTCTTGTGTATCTCAAAGACCTCTCCGACAAATTCAAGCCATCTTCTATGTGGGCTAAATATTCTATGCTCAAGTCCACACTGAGTATCTACAACAATATTGATATCACGAAGTATTCAAAAGTCATAGCGTTCCTGAAACGCAGTTCAGAAGGACACAAGGAAAAAAAGTCCTTGACGTTTACATCAGGTCAAATAAAGATGTTCCTGAAAGATTCACCAGATATTTTGTATCTTTTTGAAAAGGTAAGTGTATTTTAGTTCTGTTATTTAATCTACCTAGTACTTACGTACTACACACGCAAGTTATCTAGACACTCCGTTTAAGCGCTTTGTGTATAAATTAGGTAGTAGGTACCTACACTTTACTACTTCATAAATCATAGTTTTTGCTTTGGCTGTGTACCTCAAGCTTATTATATCGTTTATTGTTACAGGTTGCACTAATCTTCGGCATAATGGGGGCATGCCGAAGGCAAGAGCTATACAACATCCAGTTCGATGAAGTCTCTAACATAGACGACAGTACAATCATGGTGAAAGTTTCGAAAACAAAAACGAAAATAGATCGTTCTTTCGTTGTGACGGGCAACTGCTATGCCGTATGTAAAAAATACATGGAACTTCGACCCACCCCCTGTCGAAACCCTGCCTTTTTCTTGAGCTATAGATCGGGGAAGTGCGTCGATCAAAGAACTGGTATTAATAAATTTGGTGCTCTGGGAAAAACTATCGCAAGTTTTTTGAATCTGCCTAACCCAGCGTTGTACACGGGGCATTGCTTCCGGCGCACCTCGGCGACCCTTCTCATAGATAGCGGTGGTGATTTGACCGCACTGAAACGACACGGGGGGTGGAAGTCTTCTACTGTGGCTGTGTCTTTCATGAATAAAATTCAAGTCTCAAATACGATCTTGAACAGTATAGAAAACAAGACGAATGAAGTAATTATAAATATTCCAACTCCGTCTACGAGCTCTACTGCTCGCCCCGCGACCGCTACAGCTGCTGGATCAATAATTAACATTAACTTTCAAAATTGTACCATCCAAAATTTGAACAATAATTATAAATAAACTATTGTCAGCTTTTACTCTTGTTGTTTGACTAATTGCATTAGTGAAGATAAAGTAGTGTATGCAACTGCATATAACACGGGTATTAAAACACTCGTTACTATTATGAAACTCGCTGCGCTCGTTTCATAAACTCACACTCGTGTTTTAATACCCTTCATTATATGACAGTTGCATAAACTACTATTATCAACCTCAATCTTTATGAGTCGCTTGTTAACTTAGAGACGTCGAGAAAGAAACATCGTTTCAATCTTTATAAGACGTTTGATGCCGGCGCTCTAGTGGTGAACATCATATCTGTACTAGAAGCTATCAATTATTTTAAACACAACCACTACTCACCGTACTGTATCAAGTCGGCCAGAACCTGTACAGCACCAGCAGCACGTTCAACAGACTCTCCACGCTGAGGCTGGCGGCGGGCGCAAGTTGGTGCGGGTTTTTTTTTTGAGAGAGATTGCTGATTGCCTCAAACGGCATTTTCAGCGTCACCGGGGTTTTTTGGGGGCGGCGAAATATGTAAATGCTACCTCAAGCCGTGTTGAAACGAATCACCTTCAGAGGTTTTCTAAAGGGAACGGCATCGCACACTTAAAAGTGCGCGTCCCCGTGCCCTACAGATTCTCCGAAAGGTTCAGATCGGATCGGGGAGCGGAACCACCTGAGGGCGCCTCTAAAGGCGCGGACCTCGGCTCGGGTAGACCGGGCAGTGGAGGAGGAGAGAAGCGCCCAGGTACATGTCCGTACCTGGTATAGAGCGCGTGTGAACCGGTTCTACGTACCCTCGTTCTACGAGTACGGTGTCTTGGGCCTAAACTAGTGTGCATGTTTAGTGTATTCTGTAAATGTGTAGTGGCATTTAGAGGATCGGGCAGGGGTTGGTGCGGGTGTGTCTTGGAGATGCCGCGATAGAAACATCGTCTCAAAGTTTATGAGACGCTTGATGCCTGAGCATGTGTACGCGTGTCTTGGAGACGTCGAGAAATAAACATCGTTTCGATTTTTATGAAACGCTTGATGCCGGCGCAAATGGTGCGGGGGTCTTGGAGACGTCGTGATAGGAACACCGTCTCTGTACTATTAGAAGCTATCAGATTTTAAGCACAACCATGAGTGGTTCGTGGTATAGTGAGCTATATTGTACGAAGTCGGCCACCGCCTTTTTCCGCCGCAGGCTGCCGATGCCGTTGTGCAAGTGGTGAGGGTTTCTTGGAGACGATAAGAACATCGTCTCGATCTGTTTAAGACGTCTGATGGCCAGTACTAGAAGATGTCGATTTCAAAAACTAACACTCACCATACTGTATGAAGTCTGCCACCGCCTTCTCCCGGCGCAGGCTGCTGTTGCAACACTCGTCGTACAGCACCAGCAGCACGTCCAGCAGACTCTCCACGCTGAGGCCGGCGCAAGTAGTGCGGGTGTCTTGGAGACGTCGCGATAGGAACATCGTCTCGATCTGCTTGAGACGCTTGATGCCCAGTACTGGAAATGAAGATTTTATGTATTGAAATCTTAAAAATAGAGTAGAGTATCTACTCTACTGCTACAAATACTAATCTAGTATTTGGTAATCCTCGGTGGCTTAGTGGCAGAGATCTTGGGTTCAATTCCCAGTTCAGGGGCCCGACCGCCTAACCGATCGCTTTGACTTCGTGTGTGGTTTATGACGTCATCTTGTCGTTTCGTGCCGCCTATGAAAGTAATATCGAAAGCTATAGCCTTTAGCTTTTGATATTGCTTTCATAGGCGGTGCGAGGTGGCAAGATGACGTCATAAACTATACGCGTAGTCAAAGAGATCGGTTAGGCGGTCGGGGGGCAGGTAAAGTGTACAAAACATGATTTTAATAATGGAAACATTAGATAAGCACTGAGACAGTATATAGGCTGTATAGCCTATACACTATGCACTTCACTATGCATAAATTGATACACAATACTCGAAGCCTTGTTACACAATTTTCAAATGCAAAAAAAACAATTGAAAATATGCAGTATGGTTTTTATTGGGCGCTACAAATTAAACCAGAGAGGACGAAGAGATCTTTCCTATTAATAATGTTATGGCATATGGGGAGTGCGTAAGTGGAGAGGATTTCAATACTAGGCACAGCAGCGGTGCGATTTCGAACCGGTTATGATAGTTCGCACGCTATGATATCAATCACGAGTGATTATATTCGTATTCTAAGTAACCAGTGACCCTAACATACCAGTGTCACTAAAATTGTTGAATGTTATGTACCTAAATACACTCATTGTAAGTGATTGCCTTTCATCGTGTATTTCTTTAAAACATCGTGTCATTCATTCATTAATTCGTGTATTTTGTTAAAAGTTCTAAAAGTCAATACCAGTTGTTTATATTATTATACACCTTTAATTAAGACTATGTTACTTAGGCTTCAGTAATAACAATGATTATTAATTTTGTCTTTATCGCCCAATTCTTTTTATAAGTTGACTACTTTTTATGTTCGCGGAATTCTTTTTGTTTCATTGTAGCTTTGAATGGACTTGATTTTTTTCCTTTTCAATGTCTGCTATATTTAGATAGTGAAACAAACACGCTACTCTACAATTTTTATAGTGTTAACATAAATAGATGCTAAGAAAATTTAAAAAACGTTAGTATGAAAAATAAAATTTTATAACAAAATCTTCATACAAAACGTCAATTTCGTAGGTACCTAATAAATAAATAAATAAATAAATATGAATCACACTATATTTCAATACGTATTACGCATTCATTCCTAATAAGAGTATTCAATAATTATGTGTCACAAAACATAAAGTTGTATTAACGAAAATCATTTCACACCGTACCTAGCGGTGTACCTACAAGGCAGACAATAAACAGGAAACAATTGTTAAAACAAGGAGGATATCCTATAACCATAGAACAATAAGTGAATATGTAGCGCGCGACGCTACAGTCAAATAATTAAGTAGCGTTAGTTACTAATGTACCGTCATCAACAGATTTATCAAAGCATACCAAATGGTCAAAAAGATTTTTTATTTTTTTTAGATTTAGATAGTTATTTTCTAAAATCTCGATTTCGATGAGCCCGATGGTCAGCGGAAAACGCGCTCAATCCGCGATGGCTTTAAAAGCAACTTTAGCATACGCCGGCAATCGGATGGGTGACCAAAAAATTAATCATCTCGAGTTCCTCAAGTGCCGTGCTCCTTCTGGGACCTAAAGCAAGGCAGGCAAGGCAGGCGGCCGCATTAGCAGTCTTTAACAACGACCGCACCACACTGGGCCCGCGTGGTGATTTATGGCTGTTCTCTTAAACTGTAATGTGTCTATCCATTGAAAAGGCTCATGTCACAGTGGGAAAATAAATTAAAAAACGCCTATAAAAAAACTACCGTAAGGGCCAAAGTTCGTGGCGTGGATTGGTGGCGTCGCTGCGGACGGTGGCTCTCTCTCGGCGGGGTCTAAACCATGGGACTAACAGAGCCGGAGCATCCAGCGGGAACTACATAGCAGTATACCGAATTTCGGTTTTGCTGGGGCCAGGGGCGTTTGTGGTCTCGGCATTGGTTTGCTTTGCTTATGTGCTACAAGGACAAAACCTTCTGTAGAAAGCTACTGTTTCTGCTGCTCCTTCGTAGAGCTGTGGTGGGAAAGGCGAGGAGAAAAAAAGGACCCTTTTACTGGGCTGCTGTTGCAGGGGTGGCTTCCGTTTCGGCAGAATCTCCGGGGGGCAGCTGAGGCCTTACTTCTGAGGACCAAAACTGAAGAGGAGCCAGAGCCTACTTTACGGCGGCCAAGCCCTTCGGTACCAATGTGGAAATGAAGGGTAGGACAACCCCGTCTCGTTTTGCGAATCGGGACGGTATTTTTTGGTGAAAGGCAGACATATGCGAGATGGTTCGTTTCGTTCCGAGAGAATCCACCTCTTCCCCAAGGGCAGAGGAGTATGCAGAGGAGAATGCAGAGGTATTTCCCCAAGTAAATAAAAAAGATGATGGGACTCAATACAGCTCTTACTGTGCTACAGTGACTGGCTTCAAAAGTAAAGTGACTCCCTATGTCGGCCTATCCGAAACCAGAAGACTCCAGGCTCTTCAGACTCTACTCTCTAGACATTTGCCAAAATTGCAGTCATCTGCACAGACAAAGAAGAGTGTTTGGATGTAAATACAAAAATAATCCAAAGAGTTGAAGTCCTACAAGAAAAGAGAAATCGTAAGCAGAACTGTGCAAAGGCTGAAACCTTCCTTGTGATCATAGAGTTAGTTAAAGGGTTCAAAATACTAAATAAAATAATTATGTAAAATATTCTATCTAGACAATATAAAGTGACTTTGTTGTTATGTTACAATTTAGGAAATAGTAAACATATGCTATATTGAAGATAAGTTGTTTGTACACATACTACTGTTTGTTTACAATATTTTATGTCCCAGTAAAGTACACTAAGAAGGTTAATTAATAATGTATATATTGGCTGCTAATTAGTCTCATAGTGGCCTTGGTTTACATAGGACTGTTAATTTTTGGAAGTAACATTCATAATTCTGTGTTACTTAATTTGCAGTTAAATAAATAATTAATTGGCATATTTTGCTAACTATATTACACAACACAGCTTAGACAGATTCATTGGGTTATGGGAAGTATAAATAATAATTAAACACCTGAAGTTTCTCAAATATCACTCATACATTATTGGACCCGATCTGAGACTCCTTTTCTAGACACTATCCTAAGCATCTTGCAACCATTCCTAGCACTAAAGGTTAAGGCCTACCCATATATTAGATTTACTCTCTTGTAAAATAATGTATTTAAATAATATGCTAACCATTGTGACAAATATTGTGTATTGTGTAATTTCTTATAACAAAAGATTAAGAAAAACTTATTTATCATAATTATAACATACAGAAAAAATTTACAACATTATGTTGTACCACTAGGTAGGTTTTTAATTTTTTGTTTTATATTAGGTACAGTTCTGTATGCCTCTTGCAAACATAAATGTCAGGAGAGACAACTAAATTGGATTGTTTTTTTTTTAAGAAACTTAATAGTAATAATAATGGTTGGATCAAGGGTCAGATACAGAAGGCGGTACTCTTGGACACGGCGCGGATAGTCCGAAGGTTCCTGTCTCTGCAGCCCTAACCACCGGCAGCTTGAGCCATGCCCCATTGCCGGCAGTACCCGGCTAGGTTTTTTATAATATTTTTATGTTTTGTATGTGCTTTTGTATTTTACTTTTATATTAATATTATAACAAACCTAGGCTAAGAAAAAAAAAAGAAATAAAGAAAAATAATAATAATAATAAATCTTTATATGGGCGATTCTACAGAAGTTGGGCAACTTTTGACCTCATTTTGTTTATATGGTTTTTGGTGATATATAAGTACTATTTTGCTATAAGGACATGAGTAATATAATAAAACATACTGTTACAGACCGGACCAGTCACTTTTTCAATCAGTTTATGAGAAATCCGGGTTTTTCCAAATTTGACTGCCAGGGGACTGACAAGGTTACCACGGTACTGATTAGATACACAAGTAATTAGAAAATTATAACATTTATTGCAACTTTCTGCTTATTAATCAAATAACATAATGGCACATTTCTTAAAGATCAAATCACATTGTAACATATTATTAAGATTACCTATAACTGTAGGAAAGCATGTACTATATCAGTCTTCAAAAAAGTCTTACTGAAAACATTTTTAATACTTAAACACTGAGGCATTTTCCTTAACATTAGATAACATTTTAAGTCATTATAAAATTAAGAAATAGGTATTGAACGATTTTTTTTATGAAGTACCTAACTTCACAAAATAAAAACATTAAACACAAAAAATCAACTCTACTGTTGAGACGAAAAAAATTTCTAAAATTTAAACTAAGTATTAACGTAAATAACAGTTACTTTTCAAAAACATTCATTATCTCTTGAAATTCGTAAAATACTCTGTTTCCCTTCGTAATCATATTTGATACAGGTAGTTTTTTGATTACTTGCTCTACCGGCACATCAGAGACATCACCCTCATCAAGCCTGAATAGAGTATCGCTGCTGTTACATAATTTGAGGAAAGTAATACGTAATTTGCGGCGCTGTAGGCACTAAGCAGAGCAGAGACGACATCAGCAATCGTCAAAGAATGCAAGGAATCATTAAAAGGCTGGCCGAGAGAGCGGACCTAACGATCCCCGGACATGAGGGAAACACGGGAAACGAACATGCCGACGAACTAGCTAGGAAGGGAGCAGAGAAAAACTTGGTGGGACCAGAACCCCGGCTGCCAATAGCGCACAACATCACCAAGGGAGTAATCAGCCACAGTATCACAGCAGAAACCAACCGAAGATGGAGGTCCTCGACTGGTATGAGACAGTCGAAGATCTTCATCAAGGGAATGGATAAGATAAAGACTAGTAAACTAATTGGACTCTCCAGAGAGAACATGAGGCTAGTCATAGAAATCATAACAGGACACTGTCGGCTGAACAGACATCTGACAGTGATAGGAGTGAAATCCGACCCCATATGCCCGGAGTGCATGGAAAGTGAGGAGACCAGCCTCCACCTACTAGCTGAGTGCCCTAACTCACTGATAAGATGGGAGCTCTGGGGGTCGAACACATTATACATAGAGGACCTGAAGGATCTGAAGGTGGAGCAGATAGCAAGATTTACCAAAGAGACCAAAAGATTCGACGGGGCGCCGTGAATGCTGGATCAACCTTAACTCCCTCAAAAGGGAGAACGGGGAAAAGTTAATACACCTTCTCTGGTCAATTTTTGCTTTTTATTAACTGGCGCCATTGTGTTTAATCTGAAATAAGTAAAAGAAATGTTTATCTACTTTGAAAGTGGAGATGAAAAGGCTCTGAGATGAAAATCATCAGTACCATGGTAATACGTCAGTCCTCTGTCAAAATATTGGACATGGAACTGACGCCAGGGAATTGATGAACGAGGCAAAAATTTGAGGTTATAATTCGAAATAATATTTTTACCGGTATTTTTCATTAATAGGATGCTACATTTTAAATAATCACATTTAGAGTTATATAAATAACAATGAAATACATATATGTAAGGAAATAGCCACTCACCATAGAACTGAGACTTTGACTGGAACTACACGTGCGCACGTAATAACCACGCCGCTTGCACCGTTTTCAAAATAGCTGTCATGCAAATGGTTGGCTCAGTAGCTATATTTCTACCAACATTCAGAACTGAACGAGACCTTAACGTTTTAACTTCGAGGTTTTGCGAGAATTTTTAATTTTAATAATGCACATATGACTGACGGATAAAAGCGAACACAAAGGTTTACATTTTTTTTAAATTTCTTTTATTATGATTTATATATTGAAATATGTAAAATACATTATTACAGTTTTCATAGTTTGTAGTGAAAATCAATAAATTACAATAAATTGGTAATATTTTAAAATACAATAATTTAATTATGTGATTCGGGAGTTGTGACACGCCAAGGTACTGACGTTTCTTTCTTTCCTTGTGTTATTTTACTAAACTGCTTTTGAAAAAATACATCAAAATTAAGTGGACAGGTAAAAGGGGCTTTAATCTTTGGTGATATAACGAAATATTAAAAAATAATTATATATCGCCTTACTGTATTGACTGATGACATCAAGTTGCCCAACTTTTGTAGAATCATCCATATATTTTTTATTTTTTTTTATATTTTTTTTTATTTTTATATCTTTATCATACACCTGGGTTCTTAATTTCAGTAAATATGTAAAATAGAAAATCTGTTTAAAAATTTGTGATAGTTTACGAGTCTATAGTGAGATATAATTTTTTTATAAAGAACTTTCCTGCCACAATAATTCCATAATACCAAGCCCTTCAAGAAACGACACCAAAATATCAATATTCATTTCACGAAGTCCAAACAAAAAGCAATAACTTACTCGGTACATTGTTGATGGGTACCAACGCCCGATCTGGTGACGAATCCTCCTCATCAGACATCTTGCTGGATACGATCTCCGTCATTTACTCACAAAGTCAATAGGACACTTGTCTGCACATTTCACACTTAGTTCTAAGAGATTCAAGTAAAAAATCTACTTTACAAAAATTAAGGCATGCCATTCATTATTGTGTGTCTTAAATTCACCATCCATGGTCAGTTCCTGAAATAAAAAGAACCAGTATAAATAAAAATAATGCAATAATAAAAGCCATTTTTAGACACAAAAAGTTACAAACAATTTTTTATTTTTTTGCCTTAACATCTTTGTCTATGTTCTTTTTAAGGCCTTTTCCAACTGTGACCATTTTTTCCTGTCACTAGTAAATCTTGTCCATGGGCCCAAAGCAGTTATCTCATCAAAATAAAAATAATCCAGAATACAATCATACATTGAAATATGCAATGTCACAAGGTATCAGATCCAAACCAAAGGTCCAGGGTTCAATAGCATCACTTGCTGCTGTTTTGTGCTGATCAAAACTGTCTTAAATTGCAGTACTTATAGTCAACTAAGATCTTATTGTAGGTACACTTTTAAGTCAAAGGAAGTCAAAAATATGTGTATCAGTAAAACATAATCCTGATCATACCACTATTGGCAATAAAATCAAAATGCATATAGGCATATAGGCATATATAGGTATGATGAGTTTTAATAGTTTTAACACAAAAGTTAGGCTTTTTATATTCAGAACATTTAAGTTTTCAAACCATTCCATTGGTCACAGAATCTATTTCAATATGAAAATAGAAAGCAGCCCCTGATGATCCTTAATTACCATTTAATAATTACTTAATTATTCAGTGCTATAAAAATAGGATTAGTTTTTAATAGAGAAATAAAATTGCACATAATTCTCAAGTTTGGGAGTGGATATTTGAATTTAAGGTATCATTTACAATAAAGGTTTATTCTATACAGGTAGGGTAGAAACCGTCAAGAACGTAATAAGGGGAATAGATGTAACAGGATACACAAGACTTTAAGTTACAGAACAAATGCGAATGTCGGTAAATTCGTCATCCGTTGACTGTGGTGCCTACAAACAGGATATATACAAATTTCACTATTGTCTAACATTGAAAAGGCGACAATTGCTTTCTATTCTCTAGGCGCAAGGTTGCGGGTGTCATTCAATACCAGAGCACTTTCGCAACCCTAGATGAACTTAAAATTTCACACCAAAAAAAACTATGAGACTCAGTGACATATCGATACGTTTCCGTATCGGAACTATAAATAAACAATAACATAACTTGTGTGAGGCAAAATTCACACCCAATCCATGCTGTAGGAGTCCAAATAATTATTGTATTGTTATAAATACAATACCAAAGATCTTAACCTATATTTTTCTATCGATTGTTATGCGAAAACACATAAATGACTCATCGACGACACTTTGGCTACACACTACACTTTCAAATTAAATACAATTACCTACTTATAATTAAACTGTTGATTGATTTTCACTACAAATAGCATTTCTTTCTACAAAACTTATTTTTCGAGTCTTTCGAAGCAGACATTTTTACTTTACGGGGGAGGGGGGGGCAGTAGTGACAGTGTTGCTAGTCGTTAATTAATCTGACAGGCTTGCAGTAAAAAATACTATATGGCAATAATTTCATTGTTAGAAGAACATCGATTCGATCGATGCCTCAGAACAATAACTAAAGCTAGTTAGAACACTAATGTTCTATCAATAGGTTGATTTAATTTAAACATTGGTACTTTATTAATCTCAAAGTTTATTTAAAATGGTCAATTAGTACTAAATTGTTCTCAAGTGGGTTTTCCCAGCAATGGGACGAAATGGTTTAAATAAAGGTATCCAAGATAAAAATATGATTCCATGAGTTCACCCTAAAAAACTTAAACTTAGTTTTTAAAAAAACGAGCGCGCCTTACAGTAGTTCGCAGATGTGTAACATTTAACATCTCACCTTAAAATATTTAAATTCTGAAAAAAAATGGTCAGGATATCGAAAGGTACGAGAAACACTCCTTGAGGTAATGAGAAGAAGATGAAGACAAATTGTATATAGAAGGCGAGCGGAAAGAGGTTTCACATAAAAAAAAACGAGCGAGCCTTACAGTAGTCGCATATGATGTGTAACATTTGACATCTGACCTTAGTAATAAGCCATTTTTACATTATATTCTGAAAAAAATGGGTCAGGTATTACATCACGAAAGGGTTCAAATCAGTATTACAATAGAAAATAGAATATAGAAGAGTTATTGCTGACAGCTCCAGGCTGCTTATTCAGCATTTTCTAGTTGGAACCGCCGCTCGTCGGGAGCGACGCTTCAGTCTCATTTGATCCGCGAGTCGCGAAGGTTGTCTGCCTGCCTTACTATAAAAATCACTTGTTTAAATTCTATCTCTCGTCAATTAATAAATTCCTTTTTTTAAAACCTCGACTCAGAGGCTCGTCGTAACAGAGCGACTCAAGCAAAACGAAACAAACTAATCTTAATTTTGTTTCGCTCTCTCTCTCACATAAGAAAGAATAGTCTCAGTGTGACCCTGCACCTATGCCCTGCACTGTATTTTAGTCATGTAAATAACAGTAATTATTATCCTCTAGAAGTTTCTAGTTGCACGAAGGACCTACTACAAATAACTATGCATAAATCGCTAAAAACTTCCCCAATGGTGTGTCAATTTGATGCCATGGACTTTCAATGGGTGCTCAATAAGTGCTCAATATGGAATTGTGTATGGAGTGGACTGATTATGGATACTCTAAGGATTATGGCCATGATTTTGACCACATTTTGACTAAGGATTTTGCTACAGACAATCGAAAGTGACGTTCAGCCACACATATTGCAGTAATAAATTGCTCAATTCGGAAGTCGTCTGACTGGCAACGTCCATCTAGGAACCGGTAGTCGGCTTACATAAAACAACTTTATCATTCATAATTAAAAAACATGAATAAAATGTTATATTCACTTAATTGTAGTCAATTCATTTATAATTATGATTTTTAAAAGTACATTTTTTATAATTTGGGCTATACTTTTTAATATCATCAAAAATTCCATTTAAAGAGTACATCAGTTGATAGAGCGTCATGTACGTAATGGAGGCAACGATCTTTCGTCAAGTGAATAAAATATCATATTTTGTCTAAATAATACATAAAATTGTGTACTATTGTGATATTGGATTGCAGTGAATGATTATTACTGATGTATGGATACTAATATTGGCAAAATACATCCAAACAACCTCGTCCTGTCAATGGTATGTGTGCCATCAAAATATTTTGGAAAGTTCATTGAAATATTGTAATAAATAAGTAGTTCTTTTAAAATTTGACTGAAATTATCTAATTTGAATGTTTGTATAAAGGTATATCATCAATACTAGCCTCTAGTACGCTTTTAAGTGCTTAATGGAGGAAGGCTTTGTCGTCCGCGTAATTAGGTAGCTGATCAGAAAGGTCATGCATTCATGTACGCTTTATTCTTTCAGAGCGATGATCTCTACGAAATAAATACGCTTACTGCTCAAAAGTAACGTGTACTGGCAAATTGCAAGCATCTAGAACAGCAAGTTAATGGTTTGGAGAGAACATATCTACAGTAAACCAACAAATGAAGGTATGGCTTCTGATCAACCTGTGAAAAAGAAGCAGAGGATCGACGCACCCGACATTGATGATGGAAGTGATCGGTCCGCCGAAGATGTCTTGACAGAGATATACGATTCTGGACCTACTGTGGAGGTCAATGTGGAGTTTCCAACTCGAAATGGCGAGTCACCAGACAGCGGCACTGTAAGTGAAGATGCAGTTGATTGTTCAGCTATTTTGAGGCTGCCCATCGATTCCAGCATAGATATCATACCTTCATGTTCTAATTCAGAACCACATTGGAACACTGATGATGACAAACTCCTTTCAGAGTTAAGACTACTTCAAAATGCTCTTGTTGGCCAATGCCTATGTAAATTTAATGAAGGCTTGGTGTCCCAACTTTTTGATAGGCAGCTGAATATTGTCTCGTGGCCTTTAACATGCTCTTTGACATATCTATCGACTATGCAGCTGATGTTTGATATTTATTTGAAACAAAATAGTACAGGCACAATATGTTCGAAAGTAATGCAAGCATGTGACATTTTTGTTAGAAACGGACATGACTGGATCACTGAAGTAGTTGAATTGGCCGATCATAAAAGTAAATTTATAACTTTTGTTGCAAGTAGAGTACTTGCAAGCTTTTTAATAGTATCTAAGGATACGGTAGATGAAAATTGGCTACAACAGATTGCCGAAAACATTTATTTATTTGACAGAATTAACAGAATAACAGTACAAAAGATTAATTTCAGTCTTGATATTATTAAGAGGATAGTTGAATGGAAAGATGTAGAGCAACATCCTTTAGAAGATAGCCATTATATAAGCACAGCAGCAGGCATTCAAGAAGACAATCCATTTAGGAGTACTGTAGGCTATGGGGGCAGCAACAACTCTGACTCTCCGTCATCAAGTTCTCAAAGCAGTACGCTACACAATGCTTTCTCAAATTTACAAACCCATAGTACACCTTCAACATCAAGTGATGAAAAACCAGGAGAAGAGAGGCCTGCAACATTTAAACTGCATGAGCCTGTACTGAAGCTGCCTGCTGAACAGACTACACGTGAAGACTTAGAAGATTCTATATCACCTGAACCACAACAATTAAGGATAGAAAGGGTCAACGAGAATGGTTGTGTAACTGTCATCCTCACAGATTCAGAGTCCTTTGATACGTCACACATAAAGTGTTTAACTATAAAAACTTTAGAACACCACTGGCCTGTCCTTGTAAAAAATATGAAACTCCTGCTTCTAAGGTACCTGAATTTAGCTAATGCTGAAAACTGTATACTTACATTTTTCTCTTTGTGGGAGAACATTATAAGTGTGAAAGCAAATCTCTCCGTAATAGACACAAAACCATTCTATGCTGATCTGCAGGGTTTTGTTGATTTACTAAGGAATACTGTGCTTCCAAATTTAATTTATGCACATTTATTAAGCCTCTTCAATGAAGTTCTGTGTTATGGTTCAACTTTAGCCCTACAGGACATTTTGCCTGAAGAGATTTGCTGTTTAGCACACTCTATAGTCAGATTTGTAAAAGATTTCAGGCTACTAAATGATGTTAGAGTACAGAGTAGCAGAACGGGATTTGGATTCTTAGGACACAACTGCCGTGTTATATGTAATTATGCTCTTAGTCCTGAAGTGACTACACTATCGACCATGATACAACTAGTAGATCAAAGTTATGGCGAAGATGACAATGAGGATACAACGCAATCAAGAAATGAAGTTGACAAGACTATGTTGCAAAGAATGTCTTTGCTAGTGCTTAAATCAGTGGCTGTTACAGTAAAAGAAATGAGATGTGACTCTTCAGATAGTTCAATTGATTCTTCAGACTACAACGCAATACAGGATATGCAAATTGTTGAAAGATCTATAAGAGATGTGTTAAAAAAGTTAGATGTTTTTATCAGAAACAGTCTAGAGTTTCATCCGGAGACACCATTCACTAAGATGCTGATACATCTCTTTAGTGAACAGGATGATTATTTGATTGAATCTATGGTGTGCACTCTTGACATCACATGCGGTATTGTGTACAGAAATTCTATGTATCCAGATCTGATACCTATGTTGAATCCCATTTCATCATTTATTGAATTTCTTAAAGTTGTATCTCATGATAGTGACGTATTATTAGATTACCTGGTCAGTAATGAAACATGCTTCCTGTTGTATTTGCTCAGGTTTTTGAAGTATGTGAGAAGGAATTGGCCCAAGTTTTTGGAGACGTGCCAACAGTCGGATTCTGGTGGTGCACGAGGTTTGGACGATACTATGAGAGTGTTAATCAGATTACGGCTTCAGATAAGTCGATTGGTATCAAAATCATTGTTCCCATACAATATTGGCCCAGTGTTAAGGCTGCTAGAAGTTTGCGAGAGTCTATATGAGGGTAATGAGTTTAGCTGAATTAAAGAGAGAAACTCTAAAGGATATTTGCCATATGTGTAAGCCATTTTGATGATTATTAACATGGTAGTTTACTGTTAAATTAGCTTGTTAGATAACGTTTACTTTATTTAATACACAGCTAATGTTTAAACTGTCCAATTATAAAACAATTAATTAGTACTTAAATATTTATGCAATGATCATTTCAATCAAGACTGCAAACTTGTATAACATTCCAAAATTTATTTTTCTTGTTTAACATAAGATTTGTTGTAGCTAATTATTATGAATTAGATAATTTTAATTTATATTACTTGTAGCTGTGTAATAATTTTAAATGTGTAATTATTTTAAATCTTAAATATTTAATGGAGTCTTCCACTTTTATATATTAACTTATACAAGGTGTATTATTTTCTCCGAACTATGATTTCAGCCTTTTTTATAGCTGAAATAGGACTGTATAACAACTCAGGAATCATAAATGTGCCTTACCATAACATAAGGGTGCTTATAAATAAATGTAAAATAGGAAAATATGTGTTTTTGCACAGTATTTATATATCAGATTTAATATTTAACAATAGTTTGCATAACATTTCATGTTATCATAAATTGTTCAATACTTTAGTTTTTGGGTAAGTTTTAGCAATAATTAACTTGAATAATGGTTGTATTATAATAATTTAATTTAGTGTGTAAATTTCGTATATTAATGCGGGTCTTAACATTTCTTTACTAAATTATTTTCCGTACCAATACTATGTAAATATGGCCATCATACAATTACCTTAATTCATATTGTAAGTATCTGTAATCAGTATTAATACAATATTATAATTTATCTGATATAACTATAAGACAGTATCTTGGTGAGTTTATAGAGATCTAAGAGCTTATGATTGGGGATTGGATATACCAATGAGTTGTTAAATGCTGTAAATACCTTATCTAATTTACTTTAATATTTGATGTAGGTACTTATTACCTCTTCATTTGTTTTTTTTTCAAATTGCAACACTAAACATACGTTTTTTTTGGTTTTGTAGCCTTAGGACAAATCTGGGAAAATCAATCCTATTTGTAATTTATATTTTTATATAGATCTTTATGACACAGCCAAGATCAAACTTGTTTCGACTACGGGATATTTCTTAGTACTATCCAATTTAGCTTTAAGTTAGGCAACACAACAGACTGTTATGTAGGTATATTAGTATGTCCATTTTTGTTAATCCATGTTTAGTTTTAAGCTGTTTTAACTTTCATTATTTTTCTAAATGCAGTCATGAATCTCGCGAGGACATATAATATGTGGCAGTGCCTCAAACTGTTACTTACAATGATATTCAACAAAATAATAAATACCGATTTGTCTTGCCATTGTTTATTCGTACTATTCAACATAATTATATCGTTTATTTGAAATACTATTCTTACATATTTTTTTAATGCTGTAAAATAAGATTCTTCATCTTATTATATTGTGTATTCAATTTATTTTGGTCAAAATAGACATGCATTATCTTTTGTACATGTAAGTCTACATAAATTAATTCAGTTTGTGCCAAAAGGATTGTTTAAACTAATATGAAAAAAACATCCTGTTCTAAAACGATGAAATCAAAATTCTATAACATTACATACAGCATGAAGAAGGTACCTAGTTCTAACTAAACTTTTCACACTTGTTATTGTTAGTTAACAATAATTTTATTTAACATCAAATAAAAGAAATATTTTTGTACATGATGGCATTTTTATTATTTCCAGAACTTATGACTTTAAAATTTTAAATAAAACTTGAGAGTCGGCAGCGCGCGCTTTTAACCTTTTTTTAACTACCTAATTGAAAAAATGCTTTGTATACACCAGGGCTAGAGACAACCCCAGGTTTTGAACTCCCTTCATCCAGTAGAAACGAGGGGAGGGGAGGTATACCCACTTAAGAACTTAGTACCATCCTTTCTCTGCCACGGGAGTGGCTCGTGTGGCTCATCTTGGCGTGGCCACCATCACCAACTGGAAATCTGACTTAATAGATAATTTGTCGGAATTTGTCGTGAAATCTCAGAATTTGTCGGTCCACCGTTCAAAAGTTATAAGGGGTTCAAGGTGGCCCCGCCAGGATGAGGCTCATTCTGGCGTGGCCACCTTGTATCTCTGAACCTACGGGTCGTAGCGAAGATCTAATTACACCAATAATTTGTCGTGAAATCTCAGAATTTGTCGGTCCACCGTTCAAAAGTTATAAGGGGTTCAAGGTGGCCCCGCCAGGATGAGGCTCATTCTGGCGTGGCCACCTTGTATCTATGAAACTACGGGTCGTAGCGAAGATCTGATTATACCAATAATTTGTCGGAATTTGTCGACAAACGCCAGAATTTGTCGATGCTTCTATGAAAAGTTATATCAACTTCTTTTTTTTCCATAGTAAATGTACAATCGCGTACATGAAGCTTATTGATGTTGTGAATAAACGACTTCAAAGGTATAAAGAGTGTACTTACTAATATTATTAATGTGAAGTTTGGATGTTTGTTACTCAATCATGCTTCAACCACTGGACGGATCGAGATGAAACTTCGTACAATAGGTTTGGAACCAGAATAGGACATAGGATACTTTTCTCTCGGCATTCCCACGGGAACGGGAAACGGGTTTAAGTGGTTGAAACGTGATTGATTAACAAACATCCAAACATTAGCATATTTTATAATATTAAGTAACTAGTAACTTACTAGTTACTAGTAGTAAGATCATACTTAAGTAGGTACTTACCTATTTATATTTTTAAAATTATTGCGTTACTAATGTGACATACAACACCTACATAGTTGGTACTCATTCAAATTGGCACAATATTTTTAATAGTGTCATAGTTTATTAACTGAGCCTATGTTTTTATTTATCGTTGAGAAAAATAAGTAAGTAGGTAGTTTAGTAAAAAGAAAGCAACTTTATGTAAATCGATAATAAACAACACTAATGCCTGAGTTCACCATTGGTTTTGCTCCAACAACTGTCACCTAACATGGCTTAGGGCTCACCTAAAACTTAGGGATCAACGGTGAAAATGGGCATGAGACTATTAGAAAAATACTTTGGAGCTAATAGGGGTTCCGAGATCCATGTCCGAGAGAGAACGACATGTTTACACTAGTGTGAACGACTTTATTTCGTACGCTACCAGATTCACAATACCTTATACCTACACAAAAAAGTAGGCAAAACATTCCGCCGCACAATTTATGAACGCAGTAAGTACCACTTACTGCGTTTACGATTGTGACATTTGATGTGCTTACATTACGATCTATTTTCTCGAAACTGTCACATGTTCTTTACTGCGTTCATAAATTGCGCGGCAGCATTGCACTTCGCTGCACTTGTAGTCTTTCAAAGAGATAACAGATGGCGCTGAATAGTAGTTTCATTATTTTCAATTGCAAAATAACCTTTATGATCTAACACAGAATGATCAACGTTCAATGATCAACGGCGATGTTTGTTATTGTTTGGCACGGACCGGGTTAAGTACAAATAGCGAGTTAGAGAACTGCCTCAGTTCGCAGTGGTGTATTTGAACTTGTTATGTAGTTTCGTTAGTGGTATATTGTGCGCGATACCTACTTAGGTAGATAAAAAGCAAGTAAGTACTTTTTTCTTAAAGATGTTTTAAAGAAACTTCTTATAAATGCAATTAGTCGACATCGGTGCTTAATTGCACCTAATTAGAAATACCTATCTATTAATTTTCTTTGTAACTACTTGTGAGCCGTGTGGTGGCGGCTCCTTTTAAGAATACTGTCACACCATTCCTTGTCTTCGATGTCGTAAAAGGTGACTAACGGACTGAGAACTGCACATACATACATCCAACTGCTTATAGTGGCGACAGGCTCACCGCCTATCACGCGAGCACAGGTGCAGTAGTAATTTGGTGAAACACGAACTGTGGCAGCAGTAGCTTTCGCGGTGCTAACTGCCTAGTCTCTGACTAACCCCTAGGGATAATAGTCGTGAATATTATATGTAACTACTTGTATGAGCTAAAGTCTTTAGAGTGTGTAGTTTATTTTAGTTTGTGTGTAGTTTTATTACTCAAGAGACACTAGCATAGTAGATAGGTTTAATGGGTATATAGATTTATGTATGAAGGCGCGTGATTGTTGAATTATTGCTCATAATAATTATTTTTAGTTTTAAGATGACAACACATTTTTAAAATGGCTATATAATTATCTATTAGCAATAAATTAATGTCATGCATTGATTATATGCATCCGATAAAGAGTCGGACATACCTACTTACGTACACATATCAAAGTTCCGAACTTTATTCACCATTTAATTCGTTCATTAAATCACGTTATCATTAAATGCTTATGAACGCGACTGTACATGTTGTTGTTTGTATGCGAAAAAAGAAGTTGATATAACTTTTCATAGAAGCACCGACAAATTCTGGCGTTTGTCGACAAATTCCGACAAATTATCGACAAATTATTGGTGTAATCAGATCTTCGCTACGACCCGTAGTTTCATAGATACAAGGTGGCCACGCCAGGATGAGGGCTCATCCTGGCGGGGCCACCTTGAACCCCTTATAACTTTTGAACGGTGGATCGACATATTCTGAGATTTCACGACAAATTCCGACAAATTATCGACAAATTATTGGTGTAATCAGATCTTCGCTACGACCCGTAGTTTCAGAGATACAAGGTGGCCACGCCAGAATGAGCCTCATCCTGGCGGGGCCACCTTGAACCCCTTATAACTTTTGAACGGTGGACCGACAAATTCTGAGATTTCACGACAAATTATCGACAAATTATCTATAAAGTCAGATTTCCAGTTGGTGATGGTGGCCACGCCAAGATGAGCCACACGAGTGGCTCTGTATCACGAACGGCAAACACCGAGTTTGGTGTTGCAAGAGTATAGGAGTATAGGCTGCAGCGACCCTTCCACAAAATAATTGAGACTGCAGAAGGTAAGGCGCTCGAATAACGCTCACGTAGAGAACCTCGCAATAGCTGCGTTCGGACCACGGGGCAGTGTTCCAACTGCTATGTCCAACTAGTTGGACCATGGGTCTTTACTAGGGGCAGTCGTCCAACTTCAAAAATAGTTGCACCACAGCACCTTTTGAGAGTTCCGTGGTCCAATTAATTTAAAAAATATCTTGCCAACCCTGAAAACCTTAACCTTTTCACCGCCCAACTATCCTGCACGCGATGTCCCACTGTACGCCAACGTATAAATGTATTTTAATAAAGTAGGTACAAAGAAGAACTTCTATAGAAGTGCTGGCGTGGACGGCACGAAAATCTCGAACTTCTATAGAAGTTGTTGGCAGTAAAAAGGTTAAACTGCAACTCTGTGTATGGTACAGGTTAACTGTTATATTGATTTTTTGTTATTGGAAATTTTGATAAATTTTCTGGATTAGGGTGATTTAGGCCCGCCTACCTAATTGCTCCGACAGGGTGTTATAACACCCCTAAAAGTATTATATACATGTACCCTAATGCAATACTTTTAGAGTTTTATTTACAACAACACACAAATACTTGGTCGGACAAAATGGGTTAAACTTCGGCGATTCGCAATATCCGGGTGCCTAGTGTGAGTTTTGTTTAAAAAATTAGTATGGCATCGAAACAGCGCCTCCTAGCGGCATACGAAAGGAGTTAACATTTTGCCATACAAATTCTCGTTTTCGTTAACGTGATTGAATGGCGAATGAAACTCGCACTTGGCACCCTGATTGTATTAAGATAGATAGATAGATAAACACTTTATTGCTTACACAATTTATAACAGGAAATTTAAAATAATAGTAGGCAAAGGCGGTCTTATCGCTTAAAGCGATCTCTTCCAGCTTACCTTCTGGGATCTTATTTTAGTGCCGCTTCTTCAGAGGCGCATCGTATGCCGAGTGTGAATGCACCCCATGCGACGCGATCAAGTTGACGAAATCGACAATTTGTATAGTAGGTATTGAAGGTGCGACTCAATTTTACATCAACCGAGTATTCGTTTTCGCTATGTAACCGTGTTTGATTGGTGAATCACAGTCCCACTTATTAGGAAAACTTCATAAAGTTGTCAACATTAACCTAGAATAACTTTTCAATTTGTTATATTTTTATTTTTCACCATTCTATGTAAGTAGGTACCTATATAATTAGTTTTTAATTGGATATAGTTTTAGATTAGGTAAACTTTAACATGGACGCTTATTATTAATCGTGTTGTGTACACATGTTTTAGATAGGAATTTAGCTCTTATACAATTTATCATAATTTTTTGTTATTTTTTAATTTCTATCTGTTTTGAGTAGGTATCAAATTCTCACTCGGCACTCCGTACGCTTGTATGCAAACATAGTTTACAAAATAGCACAAAGTAGATATTTAGTGTTTTGTAAACTGTAATAGCGCTGGGCGGGGTACTTTGCTGTTATTTTTAATATTTTATGGCGTTTTTGGGTTTCATCTAACCTGATGACCCGACCGCATTTTTACCCAAAACGCACCTTTTAGCCACCACAGCATAAATGCGTCGCCGTGCCCAGCACGCCAAGCTGTTCAGAGTTCAAATTGGCAAAAAATAATAATAATAATATTGTATTTTTGTTAACTATAAGTGTTGTCCATCATTGCCGTCGCTGGCGTACACGGCACGCTATCACTTGTCGATTATAGCCGAATGGCAGTCGAAAGGTTAACTACCTACTAAAGAACTGCCCCCCGACCGCCTAACCGGTCGCTTTGACTACGCGTATAGTTTATGACGTCATCTTGCCACCTCGCACTGCCTATGAAAGCAATATCAAAAGCTAAAGGCTATAGCTTTCGATATTGCTCTCATAGGCGGCACGAAACCACAAGATGACGTCATAAACCACACACGAAGTCAAAGCGATCGGTTAGGCGGTCGGGCCCCTGCTTGTCTTACTTCTTATCAAAACACAAGACTGCTACTTAACACTGATATTATGGCGGCAGACTTAGATAAGATGGTGGTGTCTTGCTAGGCGGCTAAAAAAAAACTCTACCACCAACCAAGAAAAATAACACTGGCGTAACCAAAAAAAAAGTCATTTACGTATCACCAATCTGTATTTCTATTATAATTTACAACATACATTATAGTAGCATTGTACACAGTATAGTCTAGAGCGTATTGTATACATAAATATACCCTTCATACATTATTGCTTTGATTCTTACAGTCTTCCACGCATTGGTAGTAAAAACTTAGCCGCAAAAAAAAAGGGTACGCAATAAACTTAAATCACAATAATCAATCATCAACTCAGGCGGTACCACATGGGCAATAACAAAAGCTGATATCGGGCCATAACCCAGCACAAAAACAGGGTTGGTACGTGTCATCGATTGGCGTCTTAGGAAAACCGGAATCAATGTCCTAACGTGCCTTCGAAGTATGTCATCGGCATCGAAATCACGATCGCACGCGCATGCCGACAAGTCAACAAGCTTCTACTTAATTAGAACAGTAGAAAGATAAACGTTTGTGTATAAAGTAAAAACAATATATCTCACATACAACTAAAAACTAGTTTATACCACCAATGCCCACGCATTACAGACATTTTAAATCTCTTAAAGCATACCAAAGTAAACTTTACTGTAATGGCGTTAGGTTGAGAAAACTTGCTTCCTTTCGAAGTTGGCTTTTACTGAATTCAACTTTAAACTTATTACAATACAGTAGCAAATTAATGTATAGTTATCTTGACACGTTGAAGGATTTTCGCACACTGTCTAATCAAAGCATTTTCAATTTTATTACATATACCTACCTTACAACTTTGTTTGGAAAAAATACGCTGCAACGTTATTTATCGAAGCCTAAATTTCATTGAGTCAAAGACGACACAATTATGTACATCCACAATATAGAAACGTACAGAGTGACTCCGGCGACAGAGCTTGATAAAATAAGAATTTGCGTGTAAAATATGTGGAATACATTTTTTAAACATTTCAAAATGACAAACGAATAAACTGTTTATAAATTAAATTAAAATTACTTACTTTGTCAGTAGTTATGACTTTATAAAATAATATTTATTTTTAGTATATAAATATTTATAAAAAAGGAAAGAACAAATTCCTTTTAAGTCCTGTATTAAATAAGACTTATTAATTTAATTCCCTTTTGACGGTCTTCTGTACGCATCTAATATGTGGGTCATCCTACAATCATGTACCTACAGAGGGATACAGCGTTACACATACAAATTTAGACCTTACTACTCAGCTAATAAAGTCATTATTACGCTAGTGTGATGCTAGTCATACATTAATGTTTTACGATCAACTCTGCATATGGAAAGAAAAGTACTACCAATATAAGCAAACCGAGTAGTTACAATAATATTGTACTATCAATAAAAGTTAAGTTGGGTTTAAATGATTTTTGTTTTCATATGGCGATTGTAGTTAACTCCGCCCATCGTTACAACGAATTAGGACCTCTCCCTCGTGACAGAAGTTAAAATAGAGTTCTTGACAAGCGGGGTAGATATAGCTACAGATTGATGCACAGAATAATCACCTTTGTAGGATAGGCGGGTTGGACATAGCCATGTTAGCATAGTTGGTAGCGCACCTGACCCGGCATGTCATGGGACGCGGGTTCAAATCCCGCTTGTGGAACATTTTTCATCACTTGTCTTTTCAAATCTCAGTAACAAAGTAAGCAAGATTTCTATTTGTAGGAACACCGCTAAAAATAAAAAAAATCTCTCACTGTCTCATAGAACTGAGTTAAAACATTTCTGTGATACTATCGCGTTTATATCACAGTCAGTAAAGTAAACTGCCTTTAATTGTCCCACTGCTGGGCAAAGGCCTCCATCATTGAAATCAAGTCATCGCTACAATTGATGGGTAATGGCTTAATCACCACGCTTGCCAAATGCGGGTTGGTGATCACAAACCCAGGCTATGCATCGAAAATACATTTTGCCCGACCTGGGAATTGAACCCAGGGCCTTCGGGTATCGGGCCGAGCGCTCTGCCACTCGGCGTTCTACAGAGTCTACAGAGTTGATCGAAAAACTTAACAGTATAACACGAAGAAACACTGACAATTCATTTCGGTACCTACCATACACGCGTAGTATACTTAAACATAATTTTGTGATAGCGTTCCTAAACCTTTATTTAATTTCAAACATACAGCTACTTAAACTTACACTACAAGTTGAATCCACAAGATCATACTTTTTTTTGTTTGTACACTACCATTAAATAAAAGAGACTGCGCAAAAAGTGACACAATGATTATGTTTTTAATGTTCATTTTGGCTTGGCTAATATGGATAGACAGAAATTGAAAATAACAGTAAAGTGATGGATATTTTTTTTGCTTGTTACAGTAATTTGAACCCTATAAGCAAAGGCATTGAAATTATTTATTATTAAAAAATTGCAACTTGTTTTGTTTATGTAAAAATTAACTTTACACCAAAAAGAATAGAGATTATTTCACTGTGTCGACTAGAAATTTGTACACAATCTCTTTTGTTTAATGAAACTTTGATCATTAAATGACACACAGGACATTTTTCAATACAGCGCTAGTCAAGACCTTAACTTTAATGTATTTAACGATAACTCTCATTGGGTAACATAATGCATAAAATGTTATCTAGATTCAAGAAATCTAGATATAGGTAATTAGTTATGTTATAATAATATTTCGCCTTCATTGTATACAGAATTAGTTTTGAAATGAAACAGTTTCTACCTGGGTAGTAGCGATTTCTGACCTGTGACAATCATTGGTAGGGTTGCCAAATATTTTTCAGGAAATTAAAGTAAATCTATCACTAACTAGTATAAAAAAAAGGATTTGAAGAAAAAATAAAGTATTTTCCAAATTTATTTATTTAAGCGTTGCGTTTCGTTTTACTTCACCTGAGTCTGAGTATCATTCAGTAGTTCAGAAATTAAGTCAACAGGAATATTCCGTTCAAACGCGCGCATTAGTCGGAAATAATGTATTTTTCATACTTTATTTTTATTAAAAAGAATAAAGTATGGGGATGGAAAAATAACGTAAGATACGTTATTTTAAAGTATGGTTGGCAACCCTAATCATAGGGAAGTTGACAACATCAATAATTAACGCCAAAACATTAAACGTACACACGCCTGCACATCAACCTACCACAAACGGTCGAATTTTCTCAATAGACTTCAAACTCTAACTTTATTACCAAGAAATATGGTTGAAAATGTATTGAATAGATTTGACAGTTTTGGATAGGTTGATGTGCTGGCGTCTTTATAAATGACATCATGTAACATTTCATTAAAACATTAACCTATTTTTATTTGACCTCAGCTTGAATTTTTGTAACCTAAAAAGTTTTTAATAGACAGACGGAACACATTAGTGACGTCAAAGTATGCCTTTGCCATACAATTTCTATTTAAAGAATCGTTTTGACAGTTGCTAAAAAGTTTCTCTATTGACTAACCTGTCAACTACCAAATTATCACGATTAAGTCACAAGTCAATAATACGGTGACTATTTTGACTATGAAAATTCTCAAACGAATATAATTGGTATGGTTATAAATAGCTACCCAAAAAAAAATATTATATTTATGAACTTACCACTTTCATTATGGAAACAAACATCGGCATTGCTAAAAGTAAGTTATTATTTATTTCGAGAATACAGTTTTAAATTTAGTCAAGTAAAGTTGCAATTAATAATTTAATAATTAAATAGTACCTTATTCCGAAGACAATAAGGTTAGTTTTATAAAACCTCTTATTTCATAAATAAAAAAAAGCTCAGTAGTTTTAACACTACTTTAAAAAGGGCTTTCAAAGCATTAAGAAAATCTAATAAACACTGTGGTAGAAGCAGATAGGGTAAGATGGGAACAGTGAAATATATGAAACCAAACTAATTTCACTACAAATTAAGGCTCATACGCTTAATAAATTACTGGTCTAGATGGGGCAAACGTTTATAATAGATTTATCGGTTTGATTCTACCCATCTTACCCCACACGTCGCATCGGTAGTCAAAAATAGATATAGGGGTTGAACGACGCTACCTTTCGTTCGACCCAAGCATCAGACCGTTTTGGGCCAACAATGCCTCAAAATGTTGTATCCACTAATGTAAAACAATAACCCCTTACAGAGCATAAGCTTCGAATAGTTATTCCGTGTTTTGACTCTTTTACTCTAATTCGAAATGAAGGTGACATGTCGGACACAAAACACGGAATATCGAATCCAATCTTATACTCTGTTTATGTGTAAGGCCCTAAAAGTAATAATGCCAGCCAATTCTAAATCTTACAAACTCCAATGTCATAGAACAAATAAAAAGAAAACGTAAACACTCGCTGAAAACATCTTAGAATTAAGCGTACAGAAAGAAAAACAAATGACTTGAATCTATTTATACCTACAAACTGGTAAACAGCCATATACAAAGAGAGATGGACTGAGCGCTCCCTGTGCAACTGTGAAGTAAATACGGGTAAAACAGAGAGAAGAAGCGATTGTGCGGTCCATAGTTGTCTCTTTCTAGCATTCCGATTGGTCCACGTCACGCCACAACAAATCTATGATATCTATTTATCATATCTATATAATTACGAGTGCGCTCTGGAAGTCACCAGTGACTGTTTATCTTATAAACTAATCACATGTAAATAATTGAAAATATATAATATTGAAATGAAACAACTTTTACGGATCACTCGCGTTTATTTTACACATTACTTATTTAATGTTTATCCTGACGTTTCGAACCCTTTGCAGGGTCCGTGGTCACAGGGAGACTGAGGTGTTGGTCATCTCATAATTAGTTGGTAGCTTGTATACCCTCATTTAAATTTAATCAGGTGCGTTCCGTTTTACGCAGAAAGAGCTTACAGTATCTTTTGGTCTGGCAGTATGGTGTCGGGGCTGGGATTTAATATTTTGTATGATGGGATCCCAGGCTAGTGGTAGATTCCAACCATCTTAATACAATATATAATACTTTATGATGTATTTCTTTTAAAGATTTAAAAATCACACTCTTAGAACGGATGTATTCTACACTCTAATGACATAGAGACAGGTATTGGCCGCACAGTAGCTTTGTCTCTTTCTAGAGTGGCTATTTTTATGAGAGCTTTGCTCAGTCCATCTCTCTATGACTACGTAAACAACATACTATCTCCGACAAGTGTTACTCAAATCAAATTTGTTCGCTGTTTCATATTGTACATTGATGGTAATAAGGTTTTATTCGCGCGCATTCTCATACATACTTTTTTACATACCCCCTTACTATCAAACAAAGGGTAAGCTTGAAGGAGTTGTATTATAGCATTCACTTGTGAAGAACCTCAATGTGCAAATTGAAAACAAGCGCCAGGTTTCATAAACCTGTCATACGCTGAATTGGCCACCTATGACGCAACCTTGAGACGATAAAATGTTTTACTTTTTTTTACTCCTTCTATTTTCTATTGTTTCTTGTCTGTGTTAAAATAAAGGATTTTTCTTCTTCTTCTTATGCCATGTTTTGTCTCTTTTACTCTTATATGAAATGAAGTTTACTTAAAATAATAATTTAATTAATAAATAAATTTAATTGAAGTTGTCTGTTTAACTTTACACAACACAATGTGTATTATGTTTTATGGTATTATAGTACTGTCATCATTATTATTAAATTCATAATAAAATGTAATCTTAATGTCTGTTTATTTTTATCATCATTACTTATCGGTTAGGTCACCTATAAAATTTGTGCAAAAATTGTGTAAATTGTCGAAGCAGTTGTATCAATTCTATTACGAAGACGATGTCTGATTCGAAAATGCATGCAATATTAAGAATAATTTAAAATTATTAAGCATATAATATTGAGGAAAATTAAATAAGATGACCTAATTAGCATTATTACACAAAACACTTATTTATACAAGTGCTTCATTGAAAGAAAACTGTTCACCTTTGACACCTAACTAACCTAGATTCAATATAGAGTAGCATAGTAACAAAAATCTAAATAAACACAAACAAATCGTTCCTACTTTCAAAGCTTAGGTAACCAGTGTCAATGACACTGACCCTTAAAAACGCTCTTATGACCATGCTATAAGTCACTACAAATGTATTAATTATAGCAAACTACAAGAAAAAATAAAGTGAGCCTAATAAAATGTCAGTTATTATTATGTATGGCCCTAAAGAAACGCAACAAATAAAACATAATCGACTTAATCACAAGCGCACAACAACTAAATTTGAATAACAAATCTCGTGTAGATACCAAACAAACAAAAAAACATAATTCAAACAAATACAAACCTACAAACATAATTCAGGTATCGTAATCTTCGTCGATCTGGAGATTGCCCGAATTTAAATAGTCTATGTCAACGGGCGGGGTATGTGGTAACGGTGGTTTTAAATCGACCTTTTTATTCTCCAACTTTGTAGCTTTTGAGTTTTGTCTATGGAGTTTCACTGTCTTTGGCGTCTCCTTCTGAACACCAACAATGCCCGCCACAGCCGTATCTAAAACTTTAATCTCTGGTTTCGTTAAGTTTTTAGTGAAATCTATATTCAAAATGGGCGTAACGGGCGTTCTGGGCGTGACCGGCGCACTAGCAGCTTTCATATCTACAAAGTAATCTGGCTTTGGCACTGCAATTTCCATCTTATGTAACGGCTCCACAGAGGTCAAATTTGTGTAGCTAGTCGACGGTTGGGGGCTTGCGTAAGTGGGGTTGAGTTTTATGACACTTCTGTGCGGAACATCATCGGTCAACAGCGTTTCTTGGTAGAAATTGGCTGTTCTTACAGGTCGTTCTTCAATGTGCCTCCTCGATAGGTCGATTGCGGTATCTGTGGAGACTATAGTTGAGGTGACTGTTTCTGTTCTGTGCGGCTTGGGTAACTCTGTATCGGCCGACATGGCGCGCTTGAGGTTGTCTCTGGGCGTTGGGTGTGGCGGCACTCTGACGTCACAGCTGCTAGAACTGTTCGAATCTTCCCTGGCTACCTTCCGAGGCGGCGCAGCCGCTGGACCTTCGGGGAATCTGTGAAATATTGGGATTAAACATATATATTTTATATCTTCCCATTTGCTTGTGGGACATACCACATACCTAATATGTCCCACAACACAAATAAATGACAAGATCAGACATTACGTGAAATTCCTAGTGATATAACAAAATGTTTAAAAAGTATTGGATACAAAAAAATGTAATTGAAATAATATGTAGAGTTAATACCGCTAACTCACTCGTTTATCCAGCTTGGATGCAGTACACATGCACCGCCCTCCCGCCCGCAAAAAGCACATGCGGAAGAAACAAACAAGAAACAAGATGCAAGTGAACATGCACACCAACACCGATACCCGACACGTGTTTCGCCCCTCCACGGGGCATCCTCAGGAGCTGTTGACTGGTCGAGAGCTGCGCACCGACTGGCCGATGGCCATTCCTATACGCGGCAATATGTTCCTTTTAGATAATGTAAAAATTTCGGCCTGTCTGACCTACATAGACCCCATTAATAGTTTAATAATTCAGTATTATACAAAGTATGGCAGCGGTTGAAGTAATTATTCTTATACTGGATGACTTTTTTTACCGTCAGGAAAATAAACGTGTGAGATAGGTAAATGATATAGGTGACGATAGCAGGATCACTTAAATTTTATTTAATTTTTTTTTATATAATTTACCTATCCTCATAACCATCGAATTCTAAGTTAATTTTGATTAACATAACATTTAAAAAAATAATATTAGAAAAATAATAATAAAAATACGAAACCGACCAAAACTCAAACGCATATCCACCCTACTCGAACGCGCTAAACATCAATGAATTTGCCCGAGTTAATTTAATTCATTCAATCACACGCAGGGCGGGCGCCGCGCCCCCACTACCGTTTTACTACACTACCTACGAATAATACGCATGCACTAATGTAATCTAAATTCATGCATTTTTTTGGAAATTCCAAAATTTATAAAATCAGTTGGATTTTATAAATTTATAAACACACTCACGTATAAAACTTGTTTTAGGTACAAAATACACAGTTCTTTTTTCCTGACGGTAAAAAAAGTCATCCAGTAGTGTAATTTTCCGGGATCGAGGTCTAGGTGGCACAAACATCTTTATGGAACGTGAGGAACGTGCGGGCAAACGAGTTTTGGTAATAAAGTTTATTTTAGATAAAAGATCTGGAGAGTCTATGTAGGAATTTAACAATTTGAAAAGAAAGACTATGTCGAATTGCTTACGCCGGTTTTGTAACGACAGTAATCTGTGGCTTTTCAATGATTCACTGTATGAACTGTATGATAATAATAACAGTTATGCGCTGTTGAATGACCAAACAAATTTAGTTTCATTACGGGTAGTACGTCACAAATGTCAAACGATGGCGCTTCATATGGGGCTGGGAGCTGCGTAGCCGTTACAGTCGGTGCGCAGCTCTCGACCAGTCAACAGCTCCGGAGGATGCCACGTGGAGGGGCGAAACACGTGTCGAGTATCGGTGTTGGTGTGCATGTTCGCTTGCATCCATTGTTTCTTCCGCATGTGCATATACTTTTTGCGCGGGCGGTCCATGCGTACCGCAGCATGCATCCAAGCTGGATAAACGAGTGAGTTAGCGGAATTAACACTACATATTATTTCAATTAAATTTTTTTGTACTATGGATTTCCGCCTGAATGAATAATGCCTGATTCCATTAATTATCGTATGTATTGGATACTCCAATGGATTACGTATTTAGCATAATTTGCATGATAGTTTAATTACAAAGATTACTTTATTAAATATCTTGTGATATGAAAAAGTCAACCAACAATTCTTTCAGTGATATGTTTAATTTCTATGTACAGACAGCAACAGCAAATAAGGTTATCCAAACTGTATTTCTGAAATTGATTTTCTACCTTAAAATCTTAGCCTTAACGTCTTAAATTAAAATGATTGAAGTTTGACATTTTGTAGTAGCGTGCTGCTGAAAGAAACCATTTCGTAGCAAAAAGTTGTCTTCACTTTTTATAATTTATTACCTTGAGGAGTTTGGAGAGCTTTCTGCACTCATCATTTCTTTCTCTTCGGCCGCCGAGACATCTGGTATATTTTTTACCTGTAATTGACACAGCACAGATTAAAGTTATTTACAAGCAAATATGTTACTTGGTCTAACTATAAACATAATACAAAGAAAAGGATATTTCGTTTCAGTTTAATTGGTAACTTTTGTATTTAATAAAGAAAGGGTACACCGTAAATTGTTTGCCGTGTTCTAGTCTGAAGAGGACTAGATCCAGTTAAATTACAGAGCATCATTGAGGCTAATTCAAGGATAGCAACGCGCGCGTACTCTTGATGTCACGTTCGTAAATTGCACCAAACTATTCCGGGCACGAGTGGAACTAGGTACATACCATTTGTGGCCCTAAACCAACACCGCGATAGAGAGATGGTACTAGTATTTATAGTGGGTAGACCTCACTGGGCCAGGGGCAGGGGAGAGTAGGAAAGTTTCACTTATAGAGTCACCCTTGTTTCTGAAATACGTGGAGGCTCTTTTAAATTAGTCGTTAGATATCGGACTGCTGTAGCCCGATTGCACTTTGATAGATAAAAAAACTGAGTTACTAGTAGTACTAGTGTTTTTAGTAGGAAAAGGGAAGGATTACCCTTCCCTTTTCCAGCAAACTTTTAAAAGCTGGGTGGGAGAGTAGAGGGTAGGAGAGTGCCACATAACCTGAAGTCGCTCTTGTTTCTACAATATGCGTAAGACAGCGTAAAATATTTGGAACTTGAATCAGCTGTGTTAAGTACCAAATCTGTGTGGAAGTCGAACCTAGATTCAGCCAGGATGCTCTGCTTGACGTGCGACAGGCAAGAGGTCACAACCACACTAGCTGCATTGCACAGCTTCACGGGAGCCCGGGGGTACCCTTTCGTAGGCTAGCAAATCATGGCCCTAACCTATCACCGTTACCGAGACGGTGCTAGTGTTTTTAGTAGGTAAGCCGAGCCTCCCTTCTCCCAGCGAACTATTCAAAGATGGGTGGAAGAGTAATAGGATAGAAGAGTTCCACATAACCCGAGGTTGCCCTTGTTTCTACAATATGAGTAAGACAGCATAAAAATGGTGGAAATTAAAATAGCTATGTGTCACATACCAAGTCTCTGAGGAAGTCGAACCTAGATTCAGCCAGGATGCACTGCTTGACGTGCGACGGGCTGAGGGTACGCGCGTTCCTTAGCAGCGTCACCTGCATCGCCTTGCTGAGCAATGACTCCACAAACAGCTCTAGCGTTCTAGGTGTTGGTAATAACAGCTCTGAGTTAAGAAATCATGGTCAGTTTGTTAGCGTATTAATTCTATTCATTTGTTCAATTTAAAAATATAAGACAATATTAATTTATTAAATATTATATTTATCTAGAAGCTTCAGTAAAGGTCAAAGGAAAATGTGTTGTCGTAAGTAAACAAATATTTTGATATTTAAGAAAAACTAACCTTATATTATTAATGTTAGCATTAGGTAATTCTAAAATCTATTTATTTTAAAAAGATACATACAAAGAATAAACTGAATTAAACAAACTAATGTTTCATAGGACTTAGTCTGAGCTTTATTATAAGCCAAAGTATTGCACAAGGCTTAGAACTAATTGATATATTCTCGAGAAAGTGTGCAGTTTGGTTGAATATCTCCAGGTCATTACTACTATTGTTATCATCATAATCAGCCCACATCAGTTCACTGCTGGACATAGGCCTCTCCCAATGCATGCCACTGAGCCTGATCTTCGGCTACTCTCATCTATTATTGTTATACATTCTGCATATTCAATTCAAATGTCTTGCTTTAATTTTAAAACAATTTTACATTGTTTCCAAAACCCTGACACACAAGAAGTGTAATACAGCAGCAGTGGTTATTATAAATGTCTCTTGAAAAACATCTTGACAATGGTCATTCAGAGGTAATTTGCTTAAAGTATTAATAAATTGGACCATTAATTAGTTGGCAATCAAAGCTTTGATATCCCAACATAATATAGCATAAATAATAAATTAAAAACTCAATGTCAGAATATCTATTAAGAACAAGTGCATACGAAGCATGATTCATAAAAATAAACAGTGTCACAAATGTTACTAAATATGATGATGATGATGATGATGATGATGAATTCCTGTGATCCCTCATCAGCGACATAGGGCTCGCAGTAGGGACTTCCATGCGTCACTGTCTAAATATAAATAGAAGAAATTTTTTGTTAAGAATATCTTTTTACCTGAGGATACTTTTGTTCTTGTAACAAAAATATATGTATACTGTAACATAAAAATGTTCCTATCATATCTTAGTGAGGCTTCCTTAGGTTTCCCTCTTCCACTAGCACTTTATTGTAATCTTACATCATCATCTTTTGTGCAAAAAGTGATCCTAAAAAAATGTTAACTGTCAATCTGTATGTAGTCTGCTACTAATACAGACACAATAGAATTTTAATTGCTTGGGGCACTGATCACTTTGCTCACCACATATGAGCAGTTAATGTTGATTAGACTAAATCATCATCATCATCATCAGTCTATAATGATCCCAATGCTGGACTCATTTAAACTTCCTAATATTGATTAAAATAATACAATGCATTACCTTATCTATTTGTATGGTTTTATGAAGGCTTGCAAGTTTTTCTAATGACAAAGATAATTTAAAACCTACATTGGTAAACATAAACACAATAGAATATAACAATATCTAAATGTAAAACAATTTATGTAAAATAATCAGTAATCAGAATAATCAGTATAATTTAAAAACGCCTCATTTTATAGCGCACAATTCCAAAAATGAAATTTATTACGTATTGTTTAGTAGGTACCTAGCAATATCTAAAATAGGCTATAAATAGGTGTCAAATTAAAAGGATATAAATTATGATTGGCACGGCTTGCGCAACCTTTCCCACTTCCTCGTCGGTCTGCATAATTTTCTTGATTCGTCCCTACAAATAAACAATGTCATGATATCATCAATATCTTGAAATTTGTAGATGAAAACAACAATCAGTTTTTCAATATTGACATCGGATTTTGATAGCTTTCGACTTACCGCTGGGAACCTTGCATTGTATTTCCTCTTCTTCGACGGCATAGTGGATTATTGTTCACTTTAACACCAAATAAATGATTAAATAAGCTCACTACACCCTCAGACTGTGATACTTCTCGCGCATTTTTGAGGTTATAAAAGGGGGACGTCCGCATCCGCAGCCTACTTCATACAAATCTGTCAGATTCCCATTCCAGTTTAGCCAATCAAATTATCATAAAAACTGATAAAAAACTATAAAAATTATAAAAATATAAAAATATAAAAACTATAAAAACTATAAATATATAAAAATATAAAAAAACTATAAAAAAACAATTTGCTATCTTTTTCATTTGTGTTTGACAAAGTAGATTTAATTTATATAAATAAAATTTAATCCTTATTTATACATTATTAAAGGAAACAGTTTATCACAAAAAAAATTTTATACAGTGCTGGTTAGGCTTCATGGCGCAAAATCTCCTTGGTCGTAAAAGTTAAGAGTTCTTTTCGTTTAGAAATGTCTATTTAGTTGTTTTTTCTCTGAATGAATTCGTTAACTATCTACCAATTAATAAACTTGACCTTCTGATAATAAGAGGAATTTATTCAATAACATGTATTGTTTTATATTAAAATACTTTAAAACGTACGTAATACAATATGAGTGTTTTTTAACGATAATGGAAAAAAATATACTCTGCATTTCTTTTGTAACTGAGAGTTAAGCCCGTCACAGACTTAGCTATAATATATATTAATATGATGTGCTATATATTACATTATAACAATCCACCACACACGGTAGCTATACTATATTAAATATTTTTGCCCTCATGAAGTCCGCGGTTGTATACATAATATAATATTAATATTTCTTGCTATATCTGTCCACATATTTTGGTAAAGTAATAGAAATATATATTATAGCTCCGTCTGTGGTTGCTCGAAGATTGCTATGGATAATATATCGTAATATGTCTCGCTATCATTTAAATTATAGCTGCGTCTGTGACGGGCTTTACGGAGTCAGACATCAGAATCAGACTCAGTGTTTCCACAATGAGGGGAAATTTCCCTTTTGAGGGGAAATTAGGGTCCAGAGGGGAAGAAAAAGGGGAAAGAGATGAAAAGGGGAAATCATGGCTTAATGCTCTAAGGTAAAGCCTAACCAAAAAAATAAAAATGCCTCGCCATAAGGCGGAAAATTTCGGAATTAATTTCTGTGTGGAATATTATGTGTTAAAAAAAAGATACAGTGGCGACACCAATGCAGATTTAATATATAACTGGTCAGGCTATAAATAAGAATACGAATGTTGAATTATACTTTATTTATGCTTAGTCTTATTTTTTTGGATTTGCTTGCAGTTGCATTTATCCCGTACAAACTTGAGGTGTGGTATTTTAAACTGATTTTAATTTCAAATCTAACGGAACAATGAGCGAACCACAGACTACGGATGTAGGTAGGCAGATTATTAGTATGCATGGAACAAGATAAGACAAATAAAAATGATACGATAATCTTTATCTTTATGATATGAGTGACCATTGAGCAGATTTTGGGTTGGATTTAGAAATAAGTCGCCTGAATCTGAGGAAACTGAATATGTATGGGGGCTCAGGAAAGCTCGTCAAAGATCCCGTAAAACAATTTCGGCTGCCGGAGTTACGATTGAATTAATTTTTAAAATTCATATGAAATGTACTGTGAATGCGTGAAACAAAACGTATTTTCGATACTTTTTTAGTCTAAGCTATGTTTTTGAATTTTTTGAAGTACCTATTAAAACGCGTGAAACGATACGCCAATCCGCCATTTTGAACGTAGCTTTGACATTTTTGACAGCGTCAAATTGCGTCATTCCGTTCAAATTTATGTGAATGGGCCCTGCTGTTTCTTTTGTTTATTTTCTACGACTTGGCTACTATTTTCTGGACACTGATTATTATTATATTTATGACAAATAGTGACAGAATTGTATGTCGACCCCGACTCCACGTGGTATTAGTCTGCCCTACCCCTAGTGCCTTACAAATAAACAAAGAATAAGGTTCAAATAGTTATTCCGTGTTTTGTCTCTTTCGCTCTAATTTGAAATGACGTTTACATGATAGGAACAAAACACGGAACAACTATTCGGAGCTTATTCTTTGTTTATTTGTAAGGCAGTACTAGTGTATATATAAAGCTGGAGGCACAGAGGGAGGGCAGCCCCCGCCCGCTGTGACAAACCACAGCACAGACAGTGAAGTGCCTGCGGTTTGCCACGCAAGGGCGGAGGGGCTGCACTTCCCGCAGTGCCGAAGACACTCAGAAGTCTCAAGTTTTTTTAATTTCTCTTAGTGCAAAATACATTTTGAGGTGAGGTAGAAAAATTTTTTATAAAAAAAAAAACGAAATTGGTGGGGGGTGATTTCTAAATTTTAACCCAGATTTTTACTACTAGTTACTAGTGCTAAAACTATAGCGGAATAATTTTTGAGGGGAAAAAAGTCCTGAGAAGGGGAAATTTCAATTGAGGCGTGGGGAAAAGAAATCATTAAAGTGGAAACACTGATCAGACTGCTTTTTATTTCTGAACGAAAACAATCAGTCATTTGCAAAATGGCGTCGTTGACGAGGTGTGTGTGTTGCTTTTACGCTAAATATTATTTTGAATATAAAGATAATGTTAATACGTTTTAGAATATCCTTTACAAACGGATGTTATAAAGTTCTATTATAGCGACAATTGTTTAGTGGCCCATATACCTTCAAACCAAACTAATGCATTGTTGACCATCAGACCCTTACACTTTAGTGTTTCAATCGTTACTCTTTATCTATTCTTTGCTTATTAATATTATAGTTTAACGTGCTAAACTTAAAATACTACGAACTTACAAATATTATTTACTTAAAAAGTTTTAATGTAACTTCACTGTTTATACGGCTAATGTTGACATTTTTTTAAATCTAATTTCAGCCTACTACCAGCTCCTACGCAGCAGGTGTGGGATCGCGATGACGAGATTAAAGCTAAACGTGTCGGTAGTGCGCTAGTAGTGTCACAGACCAGTGTACCACCATATGGCCAGAGAAAAGGATGGATACCCCGAGCAGACGAAGATTTTGGAGGTAGGTATCCTTATCCTATCCTATCCTAGCCTTGTCATTTATATTATAATAGAGTATAAAGTAGCATACTTTTTTAAAATAATAATGAGTAGTTAAGTGATGCTGTAATAACACTAAAAATGTTGCGTTTAGAGCACAAAAACATTTTCATTGTGAGATTCAGTGCATTGAAGCCTCGGCTCTCTGATATCTCTTAACTTGATGGTTAAGTATAATATGTGATGATGATTCCTTCAAGAAAATGTTAAAGTGGGTCAGTTTAGTACCTGGAAGTGTATTTAAAGATTTAACCTTTGGCTGATTGGTTGCTTTGTAAATTGTTTATTACAATATCCTTTATTTTCAGATGGTGGTGCATTCCCCGAGATCCACGTCGCCCAATACCCCTTGGGGATGGGTGCTCGTGGCAAGGAGAGCACCTCCAATGCCCTTGCTGTACAACTGGATGAGACGGGACGTGTTAAATATTCAGCCATTGCTAGACAAGGACACAGTGCTGACAAGGTATAAGATTTGTTTCATTTCTGATCCAATCCAATCAGTTCCCTCTATGCTGAGGATTGGGACTATCACACCTGGTAGTAGAGACAAGTGCTCCTCACTGGATGACTGACTCTGGTACCCTTGATGTACATAGACACATGTAGCCACTTTTCTGTGGCCTTGGAGATGAGATCAGCCCTGATTCACAGTAAAGTAATATTTGTATAATTACTGGATTTTTATAGGAGGGCTTTAGGGCCTTATGTCAGTAGGCATACCAGACAATAAAGCTAAGTAAATTTGTAAAATAAGGTGTACCACCTACATTTATAGAAAAAAACTTTAATAAGTAAATGTATTTTCAATCTTAAGGTAGTACTTTGCACCTAGAGCTGAGGTTTCAATATTTAAGATATCAATCAGTTTTTTTCTTGTTGGTGGAATTACTCTGCCGTCATAACTAAAAAAGGCACATCTAACATTTTTCAAATCAGGAGAAAAACGGGTTTGAAAAGATAGGCCTTTTTCTCCTGATATGTATCTAACACAAATTTAACAAAAAATGTTAGTTGTGCCCTTTTTCCTTATGACGGCAGTTAACTGTGATAGGGAATAAAACTGCCTGCCATGATGAGGCTTTGTGCAGTTGAATTCCTAGCAAGAGTTTTATTGGTATCACATTCATACATTTTTTTCTTTATAATTGACAGAAATATTTTAATTTGCTCAATACATGTCTTAAAGTATTCAGTTTTTGTTTTGTTTAATGTTTTCTGTAACAGTACCTAATAAATAAATAAAAAAAACAACTTATTTAACACCTTAAACGCCATTTGACAGACAAACAATTGAAATTCTATTGTGTCTGGGCCCGACGGCGTTCAACCTGTTAATGTTTTCTTTTACAGATCATCTACTCGAAACTGACAGACTTACTCCCGTCAGAAGTTCTAGCGGAAGATGACCCGACCTTACAAAAACCCGATGTGGATGACATACAAGATATCACCGAGAAGACAAAATTAGCTCTAGAGAAGCTGACTAACGCTAAAATATCGGCTGCCATGCCCGTTAAAGCTGCACCCAAAGCTGTGAGTTGGATTTTTATGCTGTAGTTGTATGTTTGTGTGTTAGTTCACACTTTTCCCGACCTAGGAATATGTCATCACCAGCTCATTAGGTCCTCACTGCTGGGACACGAGCCTTCCCTATGGATGGATAGGGAGAACGGGCCATAAACCACCACGCGGGCCCAATGCGTGTCGGCGGTTGTTGTTGGCTTTACGTGCCTTCCGAAGCATGGAGAAGCTCAAGATGATAAATTTTTGGTCACCTATTTGATGGCCGGCCTTGCAAAAATTGCTTAAACTTTGCAATTGCCAACCGGGCGCGTTAACCACTGCGCCATCGAGCTTCTAGATTTAAATCAAATATGTCAAATGTATTTAAGAAAAGATTTTAATTAATGTGATTTCAGGTAATGCGATTTACGCATCGCACACTAACACTATTGCATTATTAACCCATCCAGAAACACTAATATGCTTGTTAATAGGTATTTAGGTCAGTTTTAAAATCCTTATGACAATTTAAAATTAAATTCGATTAATCTGTTACAAACTATACTTTACTGTTTTGTACTTTTGTTGTAATAACTCTGTTATAAAAAAGTCATGAAACACAGTAATATTCACTTAGTTTAATACTTGTTTAAATTTGCGTAACATCAATAGCAGTAACGGATATCGACTATGAATCGTTGATAGTGCGCGCATGTTTCAGGCGCCTGCGCAATACATCAGATACACGCCGGCGCAGCAAGGCGGGGCGTTCAACTCCGGCGCCAAGCAGAGAGTCATTAGGTGAGCTTTTATTTAGTTATTTATTTTAGGGCTACACGACTTATCAAAGGGATAATCCTGAAACACTTCATCATTTCTAACCAGGTCAAAGACTGAAATTCATGGATTAAACTTTAAAACTAACAGATTTCTATTCAAACTTTCCTCCCCTATTTCACCCTTCTTGATGTTCTTCGAAAAATGCAAAAACACGTAATTCTAACTAATTAATAAAAAGGTATCATACCTTCTTTATACCCGACGTTTCGACCGAGTTACAACGGCCGTGGTCACGGGCGGACTGCTGTCGCGATGTTGCGCCTCCGTTTGCGCGGCAGTCTTCATCCACCGTCACAATATTTTGCCAACTACCGCCACACACAACACTAACGGTGTCCCTATTACGTATACAAGTCTTATTCTGGTTGTTTACCGACTGGATACTGGATTCCACGCTGAAGATAGTTTATGGCCGTCTTCCCGATTG
The DNA here is from genome assembly GCA_947562085.1 of Eudonia lacustrata. NCBI lineage: Eukaryota > Metazoa > Arthropoda > Insecta > Lepidoptera > Crambidae > Eudonia > Eudonia lacustrata. The sequence goes on along the minus strand of OX387332.1, from coordinate 11,508,877 downwards.
AAATTATTAGGGTGCTTCTTTATTTCATCCGCTTCACGCACTACTCTTTAACCTTTTTACCGCCAACAACTTCTATAGAAGTTCGAGAGTTTCGTGCCGTCCAAGCCAGCACTTCTATAGAAGTTCTTCTTTGTACCTACTTTATTAAAATACATTTATACGTTGGCGTACAGCGGGACATCGCGTGCAGGATAGTTGGGCGGTGAAAAGGTTAATAAAAGTGGCGATCTGTGAAGAGGACATGCGTATGGTAAAATTCAATCCAGTGATTTGTGCCTCTTTCAAGTAGATGTTCTGCAATCGCTGATTTATTAGACTGCCTGTTCTTTACAGCTGTGATATGTTCTTTGACCCGCTCATGTATAGTCCGCTTTGTTTGGCCTATGTAGAAACTACCACAGCTGTAGTCTATCTTGTATATGCCTAGTTTTTGAAGTGGCAAGACATCCTTCGGAGTGCCCACAATGTTATTGACCTTTATGCCAGGAGTATAATATCGTCGGTATGGAGTACTTCCGTAATATATGGCCGATCTTGTCTGTCACTCCTTTGACATAAGGCATGTAGGCTGGTTGCCTACCAACTTCGGGATGCTTGCAACTTTTTGTGGGCTGTTTCCGTTTTCCACTAGTTAGTGGAAAACGGAAACAGCCCACAGGACAACAGGATATCGAGTTCGATATCCGTTTTCCTTGAGTACGTCCTGAACATGATCCAGCTCACGCTCCAAATGTTTAAGGTCACAGAGGTCAAAAACTCTGTTCCTTAGTGACGTCATCACGGATTGCAACTGTCGAGGGTGGTGATGTGAGGTAGCGTGTAAGTATCTGACCGTGTGCGTGGACTTTCGGTAGACACAGTAGGACAAGGACCCGTTGGATGTCACGGTCATCTTCACATCCAAAAAAGACAACGACCTGTTCACTTCTATCTCGTATATGAACCTCATATTCGGGTGAAAGGAGTTGATATGTTGAACCCATTGATCTACTTCTTGTTTGCTACCTTTTACGATACTGAAAATGTCATCATCAATATCTTTTCCGAAGTCGAATGGTCTTTTGACCGAGATTCAGTGCCTTCTCTTCAAAGTGTTCCATCCAGATATTGGCAAGTACCGGGGCATTACCGATAACATAATCCAATAAGAGGGCTTCTGCCCAGCAGTGGGATAGATATTACTATATAAGCTATTACTTGCTTACTTACAAAAAAAATATCTTTCTGCATTCTTCTCCATATGAACTTTAATTATGCCAAATTTCCCAGTCTTTAAAAAGAGGTACCTATTTTTTCTTCACATAATAATTATACCGCCGCACAGAACAGGTGCTTTTCGTGGCAGCTTTCGTTATGCTGCCACGAAGTGTTGGAACAACTTACCCCCCACCGATAAGGGTTTATAAATCGTTGGCCTCTTTTAAAAAACATCTTAAAGAGTATTTAATTAATTTACAAAGAGATTAACAATATAGCACCTAACTTTATATCATTGTTATTTTAATAAATGTAATATGTATTATGTATATATGTTATGTAGGATAGGATATATGTTTTTGTAGGGAAGCATATTCCTTTTGTTTTCTTTTCTGCCGGATTGTATTAAAACTGGACGCAATTAAAATAGACGTAAGTGAATTTTATGCATAAAGTAGTTAAGTTAATTTATTAGGTAGCATCTCTCTCACTGGTTTCCACTGAAAACCAGCGTCGTGGCTTGCCATGACACATGCTGAGTGGCGACCATTTTGGCTGCATTACTTGTTAGTTTTTAAATATTTAATTATAATACCTATTCTAGATGTAAGGAATTTGATATTATTGTTCTCAATGTGTTGTTTGTGCACCAAATAAAAACTTTCTTATTCTTATTCTTAATTATATAAATGAATAATTATCTTAGTGGTTAACAACACAATCTCTCCCTAGGATGGTAGAAGCCCAATCGGATCCGATGGAGCCCCCCCGCTTCCAGATCAACAAAAAGATACCGCGCGCCGCGCCCTCCCCCCCCGCGCCCGTGCTACACTCCCCCCCCCGACGCGTTTCCGTGAAGCAGCAGCGCGACTGGAAGGTGCCGCCCTGCGTCAGCCATTGGAAGAACGCCAAGGGTGAGATTTATGTAGCAAGGGAAGCAGCAGCGCGACTGGAAGGTGCAGCCCCGCGTCAGCCACTGGAAGAACGCCAAGGGTGAGATTTATGTAGCAAGGGAAGCAGCAGCGCGACTGGAAGGTGCAGCCCCGCGTCAGCCACTGGAAGAACGCCAAGGGTGAGATTTATGTAGCAAGGGAAGCAGCAGCGCGACTGGAAGGTGCAGCCCCGCGTCAGCCACTGGAAGAACGCCAAGGGTGAGATTTATGTAGCAAGGGAAGCAGCAGCGCGACTGGAAGGTGCCGTCCTGCGTCAGCCACTGGAAGAACGCCAAGGGTGAGATTTATGTAGCAAGGGAAGCAGCAGCGCGACTGGAAGGTGCAGCCCCGCGTCAGCCACTGGAAGAACGCCAAGGGTGAGATTTATGTAGCAAGGGAAGCAGCAGCGCGACTGGAAGGTGCCGTCCTGCGTCAGCCACTGGAAGAACGCCAAGGGTGAGATATATGTAGCAAGGGAAGCAGCAGCGCGACTGGAAGGTGCCGTCCTGCGTCAGCCACTGGAAGAACGCCAAGGGTACAGATGGCTGCACATCATACCCAAAAATGAAAAATGTATATAATAAATATTCTACCATATGCCGTGTTAATAAAGTTCAAAGTATGTTGAGGATATTTGACAGTTTATAGTAGTCTAATTTAAAACGTGTTCTAAAGCCTCAAGGATCAAGTTTCACAGATTTTGGAATAACATATATATTTTTTTTATAACGGTATCAATTTCACAAAATACATAACGTTAAAAATAAAAGTGATGGCCTGTTACCCTTTTAGCCCTGTTATGCCTAGTCTCTGTATACAAAAAAATAATTGAAATAAAGTAGCCATTAGTTATAGTAGTACTTATATGTAAATATAAAAATTCCTTAGATTACAAGGTTTGATCTCACCATTTTGATGGACATATTAAAAGTCCACTATGGGAAGTAAAACATCTTTTACTAAACTTTCTAAAACATGTTGAGTAACAATGACACAGTTCCTTGTACCTTGGGTTGTTAACTATTCATCTTTTTAAATTTCTCTATTCTTTCTCTCCCACAGGATACACGATACCACTAGACAAGCGTCTCGCCGCCGACGGCCGAGGTCTCCAACAAGTGCATATAAACGAGAACTTCTCCAAGCTAGCGGAAGCGTTATACATAGCTGATAGGAAAGCGCGCGAAGCTGTGGAGGCGCGTGCCCAGTTGGAGAGGAGATTGGCGCAGAGGGAGAAGGAGAAGAAGGAGGAACACTTGAGGGTGTTGGCGCAGAGGGCGAGGGACCATAGAGCGGGTGAGACTGAAGATTGTGTAGGGGTTGGTAACGCGCAAGCTACTTGCAAGCGTTTGATAGTGAGATGACCGCGTACTATCACGCGGGCTGTTTAACCAGCTGTTCGTGTGAAATTATTTTTGTTGGTCAAAACTGGCCTGGTGACATGTAAAACTGTTAAACTCTAGTGCGCCACCAGTCTTCATACCCAATACATAATTTTCCTGTACATTGATCTGTAGATAGAAAATTTTACTCAAAGAAAACATTCCTTTATTTTTGAAAAGAAAGAGATTTTATCCTTATAATTGACCCTAACGATCGATGCAATAAAAGTACAGGGTGTGATTTTTGCAGATTTTAATCGGTCCGATTCCCGGGTGTGGAAAACGGATTTTCGAAAATCTTTGAATGCAGTTTTCTTTCTTTTCAAAAATAAAGGAATGTTTTCTTTGAGTAAAATGTTCTATCTAGTATTAAGAGTACTTTACCTTCAGGTGGCATTACAAAATTCCACCCTGTATATATATGCTATCTAAACATCATATACTTATCTGATATAGCCCAATTTTCCTTTTATGATAGGGCATTTTCCAATATTTATGACGTTGTAAGGGAGAAAAGAGCTGGACACTTGCTGAGTTTCTTGCCGGTTCTTCTCAGTACAAGATCTCCCGTCCAGAGTAGATAGACTTACGAACCGATGGCATAAAATGACGTTCATAAGAGCTATTTGTAGCCTAAACTGAATAAATGATTTTGAATCTTTTGAATCTTTTTTTTTTGAATCTTTAAACCTGAAAACTGTTGGTTCAGAATCAGTAATAGGATCGATTTTTTATATCATGTTACATTTCGACCAAATAATATTTACAAAATCTCAAATAAATTATACCCTACTAAAAACACACAACGGGGCAGCACAAAAAGCTTGTAACTTCGTGAGTTTTCAAGATATTATTAAAAATTTTTTTGTACTGATTCTTTAAATGAAAATATTTGACCCGTGCTTCGGTTTTCGTATAAACTAAAAATAAGGTTGTATATGCTATCTAAATATCATATACGTATCTCATCATAATCAGCCCACATCAGTCTACTGCTGGACATAGGCCTCTCCCAATGCATGCCACTGAGCCCGCTCTTCGGCTACTCTCATCCAACCACTGCCAGCCACTTTGCGTATATCGTCGCTCCACCGCGCCGGAGGGCGTCCTACACTACGTCTGCCGAGTCGCGGTCTCCACTCTAGAACACGTCTACCCCAACGGTTATCGGTCCTGCGGCTTATATGACCAGCCCATTGCCACTTCAGCTTGCTAATTCTAAGAGCTGTCAGTAATTTTGGTTCTCTGGCGAATTACTTCGTTCCGGATTCGATCCCTTAGAGTAACACCTAGCATAGCTCTCTCCATAGATCGCTGAGTGACTTTAAATATACGTATCTCATCATCTCAGCCAAAAGACGTCCACTGCTGGACAAAGGCCTCCCCATGATGGGGGGTATTTGCCATAATCGCCACGCTTGGCAGGCGGGTTGGCGATCGCAGTAGGTTGAAAGTAACCTCGGAGAGATGCCGCTGCCCATCCTCTGGAATGGTCCCTTAGTCGCCTTTTACGACACCCACGGGTTGAGATGGGGTGGTGCAATTCTTTATCCCCGGCACCACACAGGGATACGTAACTGATATAGCCCAATCTTCCTATAGGCATCCGAGCTCCGGAAGACGAGCCAGAGACGGGCGAGGTGGACGAGGCCGGCCTCACCGCCGCCGAGCGCGACCGCCTGCGCGCCGACCGGCACAAGGACCGCCAGCGCGACCGCAACCTCGCCAGGGCCGCGCCCGACAAGAGGTACGCACCCGGCAACCAGCGAACCAATACTGACTAACGTGTTCTGTTCCTGACGTGTCAACGTCATTTCAAATTAAAAATAAACTTTCCTACAAGAGAGCATACTTAGGTCGACCGATCGGACGGCGACCGATTGGTCGCCCCAGGTACCGCTGGAGCGATAGGGTAGCTGACCTGCGCGACCTCGGAGGCGTCAACTGACAAGAGACTGCAATGGACAGGGGAAAGTGGCGAGTTCTCGTTTCGGAGGCCAAGACTCACTTTGAGTCCCTGCGCCAATGGAGTAAGTTAGTAGTAAACTTTCCTACACTCACACCAATTATCCAGCCCAAAAGAAGCTTCGTTATGAAACTCGTTAAATGGTTACTAGACAACGGATAAACATGCTAAAATACTTAAATATACACTTATTATACAAAGAAAACACCCAGATCCGAGACAATATAGAATAACGATAATTTCTAAATTGACCCGACCCGAGATCGAACCCGGGACCTCAGTGATGGCATGACACCATGAAAGCCGATGTACAAACCACTCGACCAAGGAGGTCGTCCTAAATTAAGAGTAAATGAGACAAAACACGGAATTACTATTCGCACCTTATTCTTTGTTTATTTGTAAGACCCTAGTAGTTTAGTCTCCCACAGGTTAATACCGGCGTCAGAGGATATAGATAGGCAGACGGAGAGGAACCGACTAAAGAGGAACTGTAACTGGAACAGAAAAGGACTGGGCTATGCAATCTTAACCTAGGTTTATACAACCTTTGTAGAGCTATTTTTAGGACGCAGAGGAACTTGTCAAGAGCTGCGCCTGATAAGAGGTGATGTTATAGCTTCTTTATTATACAACCTCCGTAGTTAAACAAAGACCGCGTCTGATAAGAGGTATCGTAGAGGTTCTAGTCTTTCCCAAGTATCAGGGCGCCCAAGGATGAGTATAAGAAGAGAGAAGAAATTGCCAAGAGCTGCGCCTGATAAGAGGAATAGTCAACTCTCCCCGCAGGTACTACGTACGATAATGTAACCTAAACTTAGCGTGTGACTATAGACGTGACACATTCTACGCTCGCGCGCATGTTACGCGAACGGTTCGCGAGCAAGAAGTGCGAAGCTCAGTTACTAGGTTTCACACCTGCGCAATTGAAGCGAACACGTCCAAAGGTACTATGTTCTTGTATGGACTCGCTATTATAGGACAGCAAACAGTAGAAGTGAACGAATCCGAACTCAGGCATTCGGCACAGGATAAGTGAGTAAGGAAAGAGGAGGAGATAAGAGGTATAGTCTAGTCTAGGGAGAGAAACCTATCCAGGGCCGCGCCTGATAAGAGGCATTCGGCACAGGATAAGAAGAGAGTGAGGAAGGAGGAGGAGATAAGAGGTATAGTCTAGTCTAGGAAGAGGAACCTGTCCAGGGCCGAGCCTGATAAGAGGTTTAAGGCTGATTTTTCAATCGTCACTTAACGTTTATTCATTGAATAATTTTAACATAATGACAGATTCTCTTCAGGAAATATGTCACAATGACAATGTTATTCTTTGGATAAAACTTATCTGAGGATTGAAAAATCGGGCCTTAGTCTTGTAGTCTGGTCTCCACCAGGTATTAGGGTGTCGGAGAAGCGCTACAAGAATAGACAGAGAGAGAGGAAATTGTCAAGAACTGCGGCTGATAAGAGGTGTAGTCTATTAGTCTCCCCCAGGAATTAGGATATTACTCGTAAAATGCTGTATTGCTTGCCACGTGCCCTACTTAGCTACCTCGCACAGCTTTGGTGGAAAAACAGCCTTAGGGCGCCAGAAGACGAGTAGGAGGCGAGCAGCATAAGGATAGACTGAGAGGAACCTGTCAAGAGTAGCACTAGAGCTAGAAGAAATTATAGTCATATATTTATTAATTTTCTAGTCTAGTGGCTGCCTATGGTCTTTACAGCGTAACTAGACGTTTTGTGGGCGTCGAGAAACTTAAAGGGTTCCTCAAGCCGTGTGATCAAACACCCTCAGAGGGTTTTCAGTGGAGATGGCATCATGCAAATGTGCCTCGTCCTCTACTAGTCTCCGAAAAACCCGAAGACGCCTTTAAAAGCTAGGACCTCGATTCGGGTTGACCGGGTCGTGGTGGTGGGGAGAAGCGCCTAGGTACATATCTGTACCTGGAATATAGCGTGTGCAAACCGGGTCTACATACTCTTGTTCTACGAGTGCGGTTCTTGGGACTATTCTATTTGTCTTCTTCTTGAGGGTGCCTCTCCAACTAGTGAAGGTTGGCAGTCAGCTCTGCATACTTGGACCTGTCCTTGACAAGGCGAAAAAGATCAGTTGCACTCGCTATTCCATTCTCTATTCTATTCTTGTGTGGCTAGCTACTCATTATTCTATTCTCGTGTAGCTAGCTACTAGATATTCTATTCTCGTGTAGTGTATCTGAATGTGTAGTGGCATTTTTGAAGGTCGGGACTTACTTGTACCACTTCTCATTAATTCAAATACGTTTTCTCCTCAGATCGAAGCTGGTGAAAGATCGCGAGCGTGACATCTCCGAACAAATAGCGCTAGGTCTGCCAGCTAAGTCTCAAGGCGGGGAAGGCATGTTCGACCAGCGGCTGTTCAACAATAGCAAGGGAATGGACAGTGGTGAGTGATAAATAGATGATAAAGCGTTGCCATATTTCACTGTTCAATATTTTCTTGTAACTATATCCCCCTTCCCCTCTTTCCTTTCCAGGTTACGGTGACGACGAAGCATACAACGTATACGACAAACCGTGGCGTAACCAAGACAACGTTGGCTCACACATCTACCGGCCGTCACGGAACACGGACAAGGACAACTACGGAGACATCGACGCCATGGCCAACACGCGCAGGTGAGCGTTTGACCATAATTTCACAGGTATTTGTTGCCAGCTAAAGCCTCCCCACATCTTTACTGAGACACTCAAGAGTTGGGGAGGGGGGGACGACGACGACGACGACGACGACGACGACGACGACGACGACGAAGAAACAAACTAACCATACAAAGCGAAGCGACATTTCACATTGACATTGACAGTTGTTTTTTTTTTCTTTGGTCATGGTATATGTAATTTATTGTATTTTTCTCTTGTTAAGTAATTTTTTCGCCATTTTTCGCCACATAGATCCAACTAGGGAATGCAATCTCGCGAGACTTTGGACCCAGCCGAGATCTCGCGAGACCAGAAAGTCAGTCTCGCGAGATCTCACAGATTACGAGATCTCGCGAGATTGGGTAATTTCACTGAAAATTTATGTAAGAAATTTTTTTTCTGCTGTTTTGATGGGACTTTAGTAGATTTCGACTATGTCAGCTCCATAGTTACTTCTTTATTAGATTAGGTACACACGGCGGCAGATCAACCTACCCAAAACTGTCAAATTTCTACAATCAATTTTGAACTTTATTGTTTGGTTATAAGGATCAATATTCATTAGAGAAATTTGACAGATTTGGGTAGGTTGATCTGCCGCCGACTGTACATCAAAAATGAGTTCCATAGTTTGTTCTTCAGGGCATCAGTTATTCCTAAGAGCAACTGAAAGCCTGAAAAACCTAACCACTTCTCTCAATTGCTCTGAGTTTGGAGCTGTTAATGCCTCATAAATTTTTAAAAAGCAAGTTTAATCGATCTGTTCTTAATGTTCTTTGTAATTCTACTTGCGTTATGCTGCCGCTCAATCTCGTAATCTCGCGAGATCTCGTACGAAATTTGTACGAGACTCAATCTCGCAAAATACGGACGAGATCTCGCGAGAACGAGATTGCATTCCCTAGATCTAACCTATTATGGGACATGAGTAATGAGAAGTGAAAAATGATATACCCCGAAGGCCCCAACCCCTTGAGTAATTCAGGAAAGATGTGGGGCTTTACTAACCACCTCACATGGACTTTTTGAGAGAATTTGAAAAGTAACGTTGAACTGTTTTGTTTCATTTGCCAACACTCATGCACACTCATGAACACTTAACGGTTAATAATCCACCATTATTTCACATTAATATTCGACATAACACAAATTTTATAAACAAAACAAAACTGCAGACATGACTTTTCACTTTCCCGCCAAGAAGTCATCCAGTAGATGTCAAACCACAGAATGTCAAAGTGACAGCTAATGCTAGTGATGCAGTTAATACAATTAAGAAAAATAGTGTTGTTCATAGCAGTCGATTTTCTGTTGAAACTACATAGAAACATACGCGTTTATACAACGATTCCCGGTTACATTTCCAGATTTGTAGCGGACAAGGAGTTCGCGGGCACCAGCAGTTCCAACACTCGCAGCGGCCCTGTTCAGTTCGAGAAAGACGCTCCTTCAAGCAGAGATGACCCGGTTAGTATACGGGTTTGATTACCAGCTCATTTTATGTCCCCACTGCTGAAGCACGAGCTTTCCCTACGGATGGATAGGGAGAACGGGCCATAAACTACCACGCAGGCCCAGTGTGGTGCGATGGTTGTTAACGATTGCTAATGCAGCTGGGTCTAACGGTTTTACGTGCCTTCCGAAGGACGGAGGAGCTCGAGATGATACATTTTTGGTCACCCATCCAATGACAGGCCTTTGCGAAGGTTGCTTAACCTCAGCAATCTCAGTCCGGGCGCGTTAACCACTGCGCTGTCGAGTTCCTCTTTCAAATCTAATTAAAATTCATGGAAATCGTAGAATATCTGCATTTTATTTTGACATGTAAAGTTTATGATTGTGGTTTTATACAGGTTGACTTTTTTATCACCGTCCAAAACTGCTGAGATGACTCACGTGATACAAACGAACAACTCTTACTATTGGACCAACTCCCTTACTCGAAAATAAAATTCAGCTGTTCCATACAAAACATTCAATCGACCAAAATGTATGGAGCAGCTGAATTTTATTTTCGAGTAAGGGAGTTGGTCCAATAGTAAGAGTTGTTCGTTTGTATCACGTGAGTCATCTCAGCAGTTTTGGACGGTGATAAAAAAGTCAACCTGTATAATTTTACGCAAATTTATAGTACATTTTTTATATATTAAACCCCTTACAAGTAAACAAAGAAAAAGCTCCGAATAGTTATACCGTGTTTTGTTCCTGTCGTGCAAACGGCACTTAAAATTAGAGTAAAAGAGACAAAACACGGAATAACTACTCGGACCTTATTCTTTGTTTATTCGTAAGGCACCTATAGTTCAGTTGAAAAATGTCAACTGGTTTTTTTTTTCATACTTATTGTTTGTCAGCAGCCCGGCCGCAGCAACCAGTCGGAGGTGGACTTCGACCCGTTCGGGCTGGACCGGTTCCTCAGCGAGGCCAAGCGCGCCGACAAGTCGGGCCGCAAGCGCGACCACCACGAGCGCCACGACGCGCACGGCAAGAAGCGGCGGGACTAGGTGACGGTACACGCTGCTATCTCTTTTGAATATGGTTTAAGAACGTTTACGCCGCACACTAGCGCCGCCAATGAAAAAAAAAACATATCTAGTAATTATATCTAGTAAGACGTTACGGCCACTTTTAACTATAACGCCATATTTAACTAAACCATAACATGTGAGGTGTTTATTAGGTGACATAAAAATGCTAAATTACTTCATTCAAATAGTTTGTTGAGCATAATTTGATTTTCTATCTCTTATTACTAGATATGGTTTTTTTTTCATTAGTGGCGCTAGTGTGCGACGTAAACGCTCTTAAGACGTTTATATGATTTTTAACGCAAATTTTGTTGCTAACAAATTACAAAAAACACAAATGTTGAAAAAAATCCACGAGCAGGATTGGAACCCGAACCCTTCTGACATAACCGGGTCAGGTGTTCTCCCAATTAATAAATAATAAACTAATAATAAACTTTCCTACACTCACACCAATTATCTAGCCCAAGAGAAGCTTCGTTATGAAACTCGTTATATGGTTACTAGACAACGGATAAACATACTTAAAATACTTAAATACATAGAAAACACCCAGACCCGAGACAGTTTAGAAAAACAATAATTTCTAAATTGACCCGACCGGGGATCGAACCCGGGACCTCAGAGATGGCGACTCCATGAAAACCGGTGTACAAACCACTCGACCAAGGAGGTTGTCATTGACTACTACTTACCTGATCCTTCTTAACTGATCTTTAGTATTTGTAAAAATATTATGATCAGATGTTAATGACGGTAGTTGTTGACATTGAATGGGCGCCTTTGGCTTTCAAAGTAAAAAGTAAATAGTGATGAATAATTTCGGCGGGTTGGTAAGAACCACGATAACTCAATTGGGAGAGCACCTGACCCGGTATGTCAGAAGGGTGCGGGTTCAAATCCTGCTCGTGGATTTTTTTTCAACATTTGTGTTTTTGTTTTTTTTATGGTTTAAGACTTTTATTTCTCAAAAGAATTATACATTCACTTAAAAATGAGAAACTTAACTAGTTAAACATAATTATATAAACATTCACTGTCGCACGAATAGCGCCATATGCTTTCGGAAGGAATACAGTACAAAAATATAGTATTTATAATTTATATTCGTAAACACAATTTGTAACATGACAAAGTAGGTAGATCTATAATTTATAATTTTACCAATATGACGGGGCAATCATGACTGCGTTCGACGACACGTCAACGACGGCAACGACAGTGTGTAGAATAAACAACATAGATCGGTACTGACTAGATGCGGCAAGCACGCTAATAGAAATATCAGAGTGTAGTCAGTATTTATAATTGTAATATATATCTTGAAACCTAGATTATATCAGTTTTATTTAGCAATTATTATTATTATTAATTTATTTATTTATATTTATATATACTTACAGATATTTTTATGATGTGTAACATTTTTCCTCTCGCTTTATTGCAATTTGTGGGTTGGGAGTGACTTCGTGAAATGGGACGGAAGTGTGTAACGGGAAGTCGGGGAGGCGTGCGACCGCTCGCCGTTTGATTTTACGAATGAGCGCGTGGTATTGCATTACTCTACTTTTAGTGTCAATTGAATATCTCTGAGCCTTAACCTTTTAGCACTTAAAGCACACACATTACATTCACTTTGTTTTACTTACTCTTTTTAACTTCCCCTCTGAGAATTGAACCTGGGACTTCGTGGTCTGAGCCCTAAGTGGTCTAACCACTAGACCACAGAGGCTGTTAAATCTTCATCCATCGTCACATTATATATCCAACTACCGCCACACTTGATTGATAATGTTTTTCTTTATTTCAGGTACCATATTGTTAACAGCAGATGCCTTACATGTAGATAAAAGAATCGTAGTGCATTCGTTAGCAATAAAGATAAATGTTAAAATGTATCTCGTGTCAAGAATTGACTTTTCCAACGACCCGCATAGTGTTGTATTTTACACAGCTTTGTATGAATTCGTGAGAGGCGAGATGACGTGTAAGTTAATTAAAATAAATAATGTTAAGCGAATGGCTATTTTCTTTTACATTTCGGTGTCCCAGTCCCATGCAAACTATTTTTCAAACCAATAAGCCAATCTTAATGAAGCTTTCTACGCATAAGGGAAATAGAGATTAGTGTCAAACTGAAACGTTATTTTCAGCGGAAACCGAATCTTCGGTCTCGGTCTGAGTTTAGGCCAAAACTGAAACTTATTTAGACATGTTAAAAATTATATTGTATGCTGAAATTGATTAATGCGCTGCGCAAACGTAGACACTCTTGTGTCTTGTGTAGGATACAAGCTACCAGTGAATATGAAATCGGTATGAAATCAGTCCTCCCTGCGCAGACGCAGACACTTTTTGTGTCCAGTTACTTCCACCTGACACTGATACAGCGACTCGGTGTCCTTGTATTGTGTGCCGTGTCGGTAACAAAAAGTGTCTACGTTTGCGCAGCGCCTAAACTGAAAAATAATAATGATAAAAATAGTTAAGTTGTCATTTACCGAATATATTGTTGACATTATGAGAAGTTTTTTAAATATATTAATAGAATAGAATAGATTTATTTATTTCATGCAACAAAACAGTGTACAAGATGGTGAAATACAAAGAGGTCCATAGAATAGATACTGTAACGACCAGATGGGCCGTTACTTACAACGCAAGGCGTCTCTTTATATTTGGGGGCGTAAGATAGAATGAGACACCTTAATAGATTAATATTATATTGGTATTCAGAAAAACATGAACATAATAATTAACCTTTTCACCGCCTAACTATCCTGCACGCGATGTCCCGCTGTACGCCAACGTATAAATGTATTTTAATAAAGTAGGTACAAAGAAGAACTTCTATAGAAGTGCTGGCGTGGACGGCACGAAAATCTCGAACTTTTATAGAAGTTGTTGGCGGGAAAAAGGTTAATAGAATGTTGCCGTTCCCGCGGATGATGTCGAAGTCCTCTTCTTTTGTTTTCACCGCGTGTCGTAATTCCATTTAAACTCAGAACGCGACGGCTGCCAGTAGGTCCGCGCCTCCAAGCAGTCCCGATCACTACAATACCTTACAGACTATCATACATACACGTACAGCGTACAGCAGCGTCGTCGATCGCTGGACGCAGCAGGTGTCTCGGCCTCGTCGGTGCGGTGCCACACAGGTTGCGACAGGCTGGCTTCTCCACCTTGATGAAGCCCTCATCGCAATGGTCGTGCCGTTGTACCAGAAACTGAGCTCCGAGGACAGTGTCACGGCGATTCTTCTTTTCCCCTGTAATCGATCGCCGCTCAGGTTGCGAAGCGGCGGCAGCGGCGTAAGCACGCCGAGGGGTCGACGTGTTCGGTGACGTCTCCGCCGGAGCGGTGACGGCGGCCGGTGAGGCAGTGGCACATCCATATGCGCCGACTCAAAACTGCCGATGAATGCATTTTGCGCCCCGCGACGTGCTTTCTTATTAGAGGCATCGGGTGACCTACTTACCGAAGCAACGTTGCTTAATAACGCTACTTGGGCACGTAACTCACTTACGGTGTTGTTTGATGCCTCTAATTTGGTGTGCACTTCAGCCAAACTCGCATTCAGGAAGGTGATGTCCTTTAGCAGCCTGGTGACATCGACGTGGTCAAAAGTGACGGGGGGCAGCTTGTGGAGCTCCTTTGCCACGAATGAAGGCACGTTGTCCGGGTCGGTCTCCTTCAGCAGGCTGATGATATCCTGGAGACTTCTGGGTTCCATCCCTCCGGCGAGATGGTATCTGGTTGGCCTTGCCAACGGTCTGGTAAAGCAACAGCATGCCACTGCAAATCTCGTTCTCCTTAAAGTTGGACTTGCAGATCTGCAAGATGCTGACCTCGTCCATGGTGTCGATGGCGTTTTGAATAAACGCCAATAGCTCGTTGGCTACGAGTTGTTGAGAACTCATAGTTGATACACGCGCTGCGGCTATTGCCGCGCGAATCGCACTGCACTGTCTGCACTGATATAGACAACATCACATACAATGTTCTGATAAATTGTTCTCTTTATGTCGACGTTAACCTTTTCACCGCTCAACTATCCTGCACGCAATGTCCTGCTGTACGCCAACGTATAAATGTATTTTAATAAAGTAGGTACAAAGAACTTCTATAGAAGTGCTGGCGTGGACGGCACGAAAATCTCGAACTTCTATAGAAGTTGTTGGCGGTAAAAAGGTTAAGGGAGTAGAAGCGGCATAGAAATTGTAGACTCGACGTAGAGGTAATAGAAGCGAGACAACGTTCTCGGCTCGACATAAAGGGAACAATTCGTTCTGATCCCAAGCAAGTAGCTAAAGCACTGGTATTATGGAAATCAGAAACAACGACGACGGTACCACAACCACCCAGACCCGACACAATATAGAAAAGTTCGTTTTGGACATTGACCCGACCGGGAGTCGAACCCGGGACCTCAGAGTTAGCGCCGCCCAAAGTCCGGCGTGCAAGCCACTCGGCTACGGAGATCGTTTAACATTATGAGAAGTTGACCAAATGAGAATTTCTCAATATTAGTTTTTTTTGTCAATATTACATTTTCAGAAATGGCCATTCTGAGAAGTTGTCATTATGAGCTGAAACGATCTTGGTTCGCTTTGAACCATGTTACAATATTATTCTGATGTTTTCATAACGTTTAAAAATAGAAATTGTATATCTTGGTTGAAGACAAAATCGTTTTCAGTGGGAATCGAACTGGCTCTGAAACCGAACCACTATATCAATATAATTAAATAACAATTAAAACACCACAAATTAATTTTAAGTATATTTATTGGAATAACAATACTCTATAACATACATAAAAGTGAAAAAAATACGCAAAATAATACGACAACAGCAACGGCTGTACGCTTACACCCATACAATAGTGCTATACAAAGCGGTGCCACTATCAACTAATAAGACACTTGCAATTTCAAAAATAGGCATTGCCGCACATTATTCTTTTGATAAATAATAACAAATAAAGCTTTGTGTACCACCCACTGGTCAACTATGTCATTCATAAGGCAAATTACACATTTTCACAGTTCAAACTATGGAAAACACTTTATACACATCTATTCAAGTTTACTCCAGAGTATATCTGTTTAAAGTGTCAGCGTGTTCCATCTTTATTTTCCATCTACCACCTTACTGATTTAATAAATAATACATACGCTCTTTGTGTTAAAAATTTGTAGTAAATGCATACAATACAAAAACACGATTCAAAAACACAAAAGAAATATGTGCGCTTGCAATGTTCCATAAAAACGATGAGACCTCTTCATACATCATTGTGGCTTTTTTATTTCCAACGTTTAACATTTTCAATAGGTTATGTGTGTGACAAGATTTACAATTTTTAGTTCCTATTCAATCTTATTATAAGTAAAAAGTTTTATTAAAATGCCTGGAAGAGATTGCTTGTTAGCAATAAGGCCGCCTATTTTGTACTATTATCAATTTGTCTGTATCTGTGTTTTTTGTGTGCAAATAAAGTTTATTATTATTTAATGTTGAGTGTTAATTTGATTGGACAACTCAATTGGTAACAAACGGTACTTTCAGTGTCACTTAGAATAGATACATACAGGGTGATATAACATCAGTCACACAAACATTGTCTTTTCTAGTTTTACATTCAAATTGAGGTCTTCATCAGTATTCTATAAGCTATGTATTCAATAAGCAACAATTAAAACCAATTTCCGCGACATTTGTTGTCTAAAGCAGGGGTTCCCGAAGTTGTCTGGGCTACGATCCATTAAATACAAGTTTACAAGCTAGGGACCCACCTCTAGGAAATTTAACCGTTACCAACATGAATAAAGAAATTTTCAAATAACAAACAAAGTTTTCAAATAAAAACACACCAACCGACCGACATGTCGTTGTACAGGCAGGGCCCACTCAAATTCGCTCATAGTTAGGGAAACCCTGGTCTAAAGACATAACTTCAATTGGCAAAAATTGTCGCGCAACATGTTTGACGACTTTTTACAGCGATTTGAGAAAATTATAATATTAACCTCAATATTAATATTAGTAAATATTATTGTTAGCTGTTTCTCTTTTTGCTCAAAGATATTTAGCAAAAAGTAAGTAGCGCGACACTGCCAAACAAAAGGGTATCGCTTAGTGAATACATAGCCTAACTACTAACACACAGTTCAGTGGCCTTAGCACGAACATCAATCGAAATCGTGTCGTAATCATCAATTCGCGATAACGTTATAGATTTTATGTAACAACAACTTTTTGTGGCGCTACATCAAATTCCACACAAAATGTTCGTCAACAAACACGACACGAATTCGCCAACGTTCGTGCTAAGCTCACAGCGCGTTTGCGAGCGTTGGGGCATTCGCGTACAACCAGAGCGGCCCGCCTACTTGTGCTTCAGCACCGTCTGCCGCAGCTTGTCAACGTTCGCGCCAGAGAACTCCTCGAGTATCTTACTGTTTTTCAGGAACACGAACGTCGGCATGGAGTTGATGTTGTATTCGGTGGCGATGTCCTCGCACTCGTCCACGTCAACCTGTAATAAGAATAATAGACGAATTAATAACAATGTTTTTTTAAGGACAATTAAACAACAATAACACTAGCATTTGAAAACAGATTTAAGTGTACTTAAAATAAAGCATAAAAAGGGGTTAACATTGCACCGACAGGGATCGGAATACGCGATCATACAAATAATATTATATAATCATCGCCATTATCATGATTATTTTGAACACTTAGTATACTCAAGGGGTTTGGGTGAGAAAATAATTTAACATTTATATCGTCTAATTAATATGTAGGGCTTATCAGCTTAAATATAGCTAATAAAACCACCTTTTTTCCCGCTATTGGTGAATAATACCAGTATATTTAAGGCGACACATTGTTAATTTACGTGGCGGGGATCTTGATTTTCCCCAACAATTACAAAGCATATGAAAGTGATATTTAATGACATGGTTTTTCATTTAATTGACTTTATTTTGCTAGTTGTAGAAACACGATTTGTTAATTTTTATAACAGAGAAAAAAATATCAAAGTAACCTCTTTTAAAACACAGATTTGCATTTTACAAGCAAACCAGACCGATTTAAGCATCTAGATTTTCTTAGTAGATTAGTCTCAACACATACTTCAATATGCTAGTTCATTTTTTAAAACTTATTTGTAGTTTTAATTGGAAAGAAAAAAAAAACAGTTTTTCTTATGGTACGGGGAACGTGGCGCAAACGCTCCGTATTAGATTAATTGTTTAGCGATGCGTCGCCAAAATAACATTATGGAAAACCCATGTAAATATAATATACGTATTTATACTACACACGTATCTATCATAATATGTTCAACGTTTACCAGGATTTATTTTAAAAAAAGTGGGTTATATCAGCGTTTTTTAGAACTAATCACAATTTTTATGAAGTTAACCTTTACCTATTTTTATCACTGGTTAATATGCCTCGCTGTCGGAAGACCACAATGCTACTAACATTGTTAAGTTAGGCAACAAACAAGATATGATGATTAACCATGCTGATTAAAAACAAGCCTTACCACCAATCAAACTGAGTAAAATATCCCTTGCTGGTAAACGAACCAGGTACTTACAAGGTCTGAGTAAAGTGGTATAGGTTAATACAACCAAAGGTATATTTCTATTATCACTAGGATTCTAATAAAAATATATTACAAAAACACAAATGTTGAAAAAAATAACCACGAGCAGGATTTGAACCTGCACCCTCTTCTTAACTGATCTTTAGTATTTGTAAGAATATTATGATCGGATGTTAATGACGGTAGTTGTTCACATTGAATGGGCGCCTTTGGCTTTCAAAGTAAAAAGTAAATAGTGTTGAATAATTTCGGCGGGCTGGTTAGAACCACGATAGCTCAATTGGAAGAGCACCTGACCCGGTATGTCAGAAGGGTGCAGGTTCAAATCCTGCTCGTGAATTTTTTTTAACATTTGTGTTTTTGTAATTTGTTCGCAATAAAATTTGCGTTAAGAATTATATAAACATTTTAAAAATATATTAACTTAACACATATGTTGCAAACATATGGGAAAATAACGTTTAATAAACAGCTAAATTACAACCTCCGAGTTCAGGTACAAACCGAAAGCACGTGAATAGTAGCAGCTGCATTGCAAAATGATGTTAAAAGCAAGGGAATAAGAGTTAAAATGTCTAACGCGCAGTTGTAGGATATGTAGAGATAAAACTGGTTTTGCGACTCGAGATCACATTGCATAAAAACTACTAGGCCGAACATAATGTATATGTATTACATGCTATTATAATATGTAACAACAAAGAGGCCTCTCATATATTATCGTGAACGCTAAGCAGTATTTTTTTCGATTCTGATCAAAACGCTTTGGTGAATCTAGAACACACTCAGGAGGCAGCTAAATGTTTATAGTTATTTACGGTTATGTTTACGATTCGTATAGATAGCGGGTGTAATTTTAAGTTTCATTTGATTGTTATATGGTGTAAAAACTATATTTATAATCTAATGTATATCTAGATGTTAGGCAGGTAAAAAGGGGGGTGATAAATAAAATTATTTATGTGCTTTGTCTCTTATATTTGTAACTTATGTTTAGTTGGATGAGTCGACCTTTGTGTGGGGAGGTTTTGTCGACTCTAGCTCACATCACGTGTCAACTTCAAGTACCTCTTCCAGGTACTCCTCTGGCAGAATGTGATGTTAGCTAGCAGACATGAGCTGCATCCATATTCGTCCTCACCTGAAAGGCAGGCATACTCTCAGCTGTTTTTACCTTTGTTACAGAACACGACGTCTGTGTGTTGCGACCAGATTGGCCGTTACTTATATTGGGGGCGTAAGACGGAATAACGACAGCTGAATTAATTAATAATATATTGGTATTTTAAATAAGAAAACATGAATATAATAATTAAAAGAATGTCTCCACGCTGATAAGCAACGGATGTTGGCGGATGCGGCGAGTTAGCAAAGCTTTGTCGAAAGCTAAGGGCGATAGTAGAGGTCAGAAGATACTGTCGGCCAGAGACTGCATCCAGCTCTTCTCCAGTTGTAGCGGTTTCCGTTCCACTGGACCAAGAAGGGTACGGACGAGAGAGTGCGCCTGCAGTTGCGCGTCTGCTTGTGCACTTTAATATATCCTGCGCAATCGACCGCTTCCGTTATCATCATCCTTATCGATGCCAATTTATAATTCATTTCATACGGCCTATTTGCCTATTTGGATTGACCTATAATTTCTTAACAAGGTACCTACCTTGTTAGAAAATTATAGGTCAATCCAAGGTTGCAGAAATAGTTTTGCATGAGTCACTGTATCGAGTCGTTTAATGCATCGATACCTCTCACTTAGGGTTGCCAACCATACTTTAAAATAACGTATCCTACGTTGTTTTCCATCCCCATACTTTATTTATTTTAATAAAAATAAAGGATGGAAAATACTTTATTTGCGACTAATGCGTGCGTGTGAAAGGAATATTTCTGTTGACTTAATTTCTGAACTACTGAATGATAATCAGACTCTGGTGAAGTGAAACGAAACGCGACGCTAATTTCTGAGCGCGAAAACAATAAAAAATATTATATAGTACCAAGAGTACAAAGAAATATGTTTTTAAACATTTAAATAAATAAATTTGGAAAATACTTTATTTATCTTCAAATCCTTTTTTTATACTAGTTAGTGATAGATTTACTTTAATTTCCTGAAAAATAGTTGGCAACCCTAGTCACTGTATCGAGTAGTTTGGTGCATCGATACCTCCCACTCTATAAAAGGGGTCTATTAAGGAATTAAGGATAATCGAAATTTGAAAGTGTCGGACTTTGAAAGTGAAACAAAGTTCTTCTGACACTTTTAACATGACAATAAAAATATACTATAACTAGGTTAGGGATGGGGTTTGTTTTAAGTCCGCCTGGCTAGTAACCACTATTTTATCTAAGATTGTCGCTAAAAACATGTTAGTAGCATTTTTGTGTTCTGAAAGTTCAGAGATACTTCGATATACTTCAACTTTAGAATAGGTCCCCAGTTGGCCTTAGGGTTGCTACACACATAAGCGGGCCGGCATTGTCGGTTCGGCAGTACTTGTCGAACAACAAAGCCGACCCGAAGCAATTACTGCACATGTTCGACTTCAATCGGCTTGTGCCGATCGAGTTGTTTATTCGGGTCGACACATCATTCCATTCGGCAGTATTGCAGAATGAAAAAGTCAACCCGAAGCAACTACTAAATTACGTTCGGCTTTATTCGGCTTGTGCGGCAGCCGAGCGGTTTATGATTCCCGAACATTCATCTACATATATTACACGATATATAGGGTCTAACAATATTAATAAGCGAACGTTTAAGGGGAGCATCTATATATCACACTGAGCATTCTCACCAAATTTGGTCCAAAACTACAGGCTCGTTACAGAGATAATCAACAAAACATTATCAAAATTTACCAAAAAATACACCCTTTTAAAACTCGTACAGCTATACTACACGCACACAAAGATAGCCGTTGTGTTGTATAGATATACACTATCTTTTTATCGACGCCTGCGTGCGTGTTAGTAAAGATACAGCATGTTTCATGATGTGCATTATTTTAATTGATTTAGTTTGTTAGAAAACATAACTTTGAAAAATCACTATAAAACTGAAGCCCATTTTTGTCATTGTATTCAGAATGATGTATAAGTACCGCCCTTAGACGTTCGCTTATTGATTTTGTTAGACCCTGTATTATACGATATTACCGCCCGGCAACCCTTCGAGCGATTAGGTACACACGCCTGCACATCAACCTACCACAAACTGTCAAATTTTCTGTTACTGTTAAATTTTTTTATGACTGACTCTTAAGGTTGAAAATGTATTGAAGAAATTTGACAGTTTTGGATAGGTTGATGTGCAGGCGTCTGTACCACGTTGGTGCCCAACTTTTTGACACCGGACGCGATTAGGCACCACAGTGGTGCCTAACAACATGTGCTTATCTGTGTGTGTGACTTATTAGTACTAGGGGTTTTTTCGTTCGACAGGTTAATGCTAGCCCGCTTATGTGTGTAGCAACCCTAAGGTTTAGTTATATAGGAACATAAATAAGGTCATACGCTTGTAGTAGTGACGTCGTTGCACTGTTATTTTATATCCGATGGTAACGTGTTTGATACACGTCAGGCAAATATAATATTAACGAATGCACCTAGACTATTCAGTGGAGCGCACAGTGTGATATGAGACCGGATTTTGTGACACCCACTTTTTATTCCACAATCCGATAGTTCATACCAATACAAATGCAAGAGTGAAATTCACGAGTGTCAGATGTGTTTAGTTTTGGAAATATATATTTTTTTAAATGATTTATTTTTTTCCGGGAAGTCAGAAAAAATTAATATCATTTCATGCGTAAATAAAGTCACCAAATCATTACAGCTAATAAATAGTACCGTCAAAAAGACACGTTTTAGAGCAATCAGCAAACTCATTGGATTTTTGGATTCAAAGATATTTAAATTTAATTATTTTTCGTTTTTATTTAATTACTTTAATAGTCCGCCATATTAGCACGAGATTTTTACACACGTGGTTGCATGATATCCTCTATACGCGCCCTAAAAATATCACGTTATAATTCCATGGACTATTGTAATTACAAGGTTTTTTAAGGTTTTTTGGTTAGGGTTGTCACTACCAAGTACAAGGAAAACCCGGACCAACATTCTGATTTACTGACATGGGGTTTTAGTAAATACCTAACGAGGGTGGACCGCTTCCCATGTCACTCGTAGTCTTTCATCGGAATCGAAATCACTGTAATAGTGATTAAAATGCGATAGACACTGCACAATATTAAAAGAAATACGACTATATTTAATAGTTAGCACTGTACAGGAACGCTCGCATGCTAGAAAATCAACATTCACTTATTACCGGAAAAAAATTTAAAATAAAATAATAATACAGAAATTCAATTAGTGCTAATGCTAACCCTAGTACCGGAAATACCTTAAATATCATATTTAACTAATTACTCAGATAGTCCACGGTATTATCGCGTGATAATTTTAGGATGTATAGAAGAACTATAACGCTAGTTTGTGTGTAAAAATGGCGTGATAATATGGCGGACTTTTTGAGAAAAAAAAATATAAACAAGAATAAATCATATCTTAATAACTTCGAAACGAATGATCTATGGAGCACGCTGATTACTTCAAAACATGCATTTTTGATATCGACATTATTTTATCTAACAATATCCAAAGTTTTCTAATGGTTTTTCGATTTATTATTAATTATATGAAAATCCAAATAAAAATTAAACGATTTTTAAAAATGTATATCTTAAAAACTAGGTACAACAAACGCATGGGAGTTCTACTTCTGCATTTGTATTGGTATGAACTATCGGATTGTGGAATAAAAAGTGGGTGTCACAAAATCCGGTCTCATATCACACTGTGGAGCGCCACAAATAATAAACTATAGTTGGCAGTGCAACTGACCTGGCATGTCATGGGGTGCGGGTTCGAATCCCGCTCGTGGATTTTTATCAACACTTTGTCTTATTTTTTCAAATAAACTATTGTTAATTTCTACCACATTATACTATACCTAATCGACATTCAATAGCGTCCCCGAATACTGATGTCACCTTGATCTACGTAAATAACTATTACCTAACAACAGTCGCTAATGCTAGACGATCTGAAAGCGATCTAGACATAGACAAGACGGAATTATGTAAGAGGCGAATGTAAGTGTGTGTCGCACTGATGAATTATTGTGAAAAAAGTGGCTTCAAGTTTCTAATGGAATCTTATAAAGGATTTGTTTGAGTTTGCTCATTCCTTCAGGCGGCATTTTTAGCGACTATGGACTTTTTTGGGGATAACGGGAAACTTAAAGGGTTTCTCAAGCCGTTCCCTACTAGATTCTCCGGGGGTTTAGATCGGATCGCTTTTGTAAGGAGCTGGCCTGTAGGAACAACAGGATTTTATGTAGGTCACATATTCATAAAAAAATAATATGCACTACGTACGTATTTTAATCAAAAATCAAATAGAGGAGTTACATCGTGCGATAGTGAAAGAGATATTATTTTCTTATCGAGATAGCGGATTAGTGTGACATGCGCGTACTGTCATACTATTTTCGCCATGTCTTGTCTCAAAATAAGCGACTCAAGCCAAGAAATATCGAGTTTGACGCCCAGCGAGGGCATTATTCCTTGAATGCAGTATGGTTTGTTGTAGTACTAGCTTTAAATCTACCTGGCTAGCTAAAAATTGCACATGCTATCGCAGCCATGATTCCGCAGCGAACTTACTACAGTACGCAGTATTAACAGTAATGGTTATTGAGTGTAAAAAAAAAAGTACAGTCGAATTTATAACCTCCTCCTTTTTTTTGAAGTCGGTTAAAAAATGTACAACTACTATTTTATATAATAAAAAAAGAAAAAAGGTACTGTCTTATCAAAGCCTGTTGTCGTTACAAAAATATTAGTAGCATTGTTGTGGTCGATCACCTTGCAGGGCTCGTACCGGCCTGAACTACCTGTTCTTCATATCCTTATGGAACTAGTCTTACCTTAAGGACGACGAGGCTATCGGCCATCTCGCCAGCCATCTCCTCGAGCTTGGGCCCGATCATCTTGCATGGGCCGCACCAGGTGGCCATGAAGTCGATCACCACCAGCTTCTCGCCGGCTTCGGCCAGCCTGTTCTTCAAGTCCTCGGAATCTTTGATGTGGATTGCCATTTTATTGCTGTTGGCAAAGAGATAGGGAATTAAGTATCGAACTGGTGTCACAACATCATCATCATCTGCTCGTTTTGCGTCCCCCACGGCTGGGGCACGAGCCATCTCATGGATGACATTACAGGGAATACGGGACGTAGTACTATTATTTATTCTGTGGTACGGGCCATAAAACCACCACGCGGGCCCAGTGCCTGCTCGGACCAATGGCTTTAGGTTCCACAAAAATCACGAAGAAAAACAAACATGTAAATACATTTAAAAAAAAGTTGAAATGTAAGCTGCTCTGAGCTTTCGCGCGAAGATAAAACGAAGGCATTGATACAGGGTGCCAAGTGCGAGTTTGCATGGCAAAATGTTAAGGCGACGCATTGGAAATTTACGTGGCGGGGATCTTGATTTTTCCTAACAATTACAAAACATATGAAAGTGATATTTGATGACATGATTTTTCATTTAATTGACTTCATTTTGCTAGTTGCAGAAACACGATTTGTCAACTTTTATAACAGAGAAAAAATATCAAAGTAACCTCTTTTAAAACATAAGATTTGCATTTTACAGGCTAACCAGACTGATTTAAGCATCAAAATTTTCTTAGTAGATTAGTCTTAACACACACTTCAATATTGTAGTTGATTTTTTTTTATAATTTGTAGTTTTAATTTGAAGGAAAAAAAAACAGTTTTTCTTATGGTACGGGGCGCAAACGCTCCGTATGAGGTTTATTGTTCAGCGGTGCGTCGCCTTAACTCCTCTCGTATGCCGCCAGGAGGCGCTGCTTCAATGCCATACTAATTTTCGTTGTCGTAAACGTAATCGAATGAATACGGACAGTAAACAAAACACACACTAGGCACCTAGCTCTGTCTAACATAAAATATCAAGATTATTCGCAAAATCACATTATAAAAATGAATAGGTCGTCGGAGGAGCTCGAGATGATTCCTTTTTGGTCCTCCATCCGATGACCAGCCTTTGCGAAAGTTGCTTCAACTTCATTAACCTTTTTACCGCCAACAACTTCTATAGAAGTTCGAGATTTTCGTGCCGCCCACGCCAGCACTTCTAAAGAAGTTCTTCTTTGTACCTACTTTATTAAAATACATTTATACGTTGGCGTACAGCGGGACATCGCGTGCAGGATAGTTGGGCGGTGAAAAGGTTAAAGTTTAAGTTTTATTAAGTGGTAACTTAATTCATATTAAAAATAAATTATTTTATGGTACTTTCGAATTGTTTTTGGCACACGTAAATAAAAATAACTTTAATCATAAAATTAAAATAATTCAAATTCGAAGTGTACGTATGTTACAAAATGTTGTTGTTTAATGACGGTAGTTGTTGACATTGAATGGGTACCTTTGGCTTTCGAAGTAAAAATAAATAGTGTTGAATAATTTCGGCGGGCTTAGAACCACGATAGCTCAATTGGGAGAGAACCTGACCCGGTATGTCAGACGGGTGCAGGTTCAAATCCTGCTCGTGGGAATTTTTTCAACATGTGTTTTTGTAATTTGTTCGCAACAAAATTTGCGTTAAAAATTATATAAACAAAACAAAAGCATTTTGTATGTATGTTATCATTATTATTATTTTTATAAGCCTGTAGTGTCCCACTGCTGGGCAAAGGCCCCCCTACCCTCTTTCCATCGTGTATCTTGAGCAACAAATGACCAATTTTTTAGATGTGAGTCAAGGTCGTCCCGTATGTATTGTATGATTTGTATGTGTCTAAATAATATATTTTGACAGCAAGCATAGAGCTGCAGTGTTTTATCTTAACATTATAATTTTAAAGATAAACGTAAGGACATATGAATGGCAACTAAATAAAGATTTAAGTTTACAAACAAATGTCATACAAAAAACATACAAAGGTATTTATTTAACAGTAATAATAAAGTATAGAACGTAGAACAGATATACTATATAAGAAATGGATTACTTTGGTAGCTGATGTCTTCATCAAATCTTTATAAATATAAATCTTCTGTGCGTGTTGGTAATTGAATTCCTAAACGGCTGGACTGATTATGATGAAATTTTATGTGTGTTTAAGTGGATTCGAGAATGGTTTAGATTTACAATTGGACCCGGCAGGTGGCGCTGCAATAGGGGTCCATCATGGGATACGGGTGTTCTTAAGCGGACGAAGTCGCGAACGGGCCGCTCTGGTACTAATATAAGTATTAAGAGTTGTAGCGCCCTGCGACAATTGAGACCGCAAAAGATTCTGTTAAATCTAAAAAAAATATTTTTATAAAATTACTGGTTTTAGTTCTTAAAATATGCAGCAACTAAATTAAGAATATTGATGTTATCAATATTATTTGAGTGATTTCAAAACATAGATTAAGTAATTTTATTGTAATTATAGCATTAATGATTTTTGAGAGGTGTTTTCGTAAAGAATTACGATCGAATCAAAATTGCACAATCGTGTTTTTGAGCAAGGGTTTTAAAGACAAAGGCATGAAGTTATCTATATTAAAATTTCAGATTCCTTAATCTTGTCATACTCCTACAATTTTCGATGAAAGTTGATGTATTTTTTCCACGTGTGTCGCCTTAATTTGTTACTTGCATTTTTTTGTTCTACCCGCCCGGCGTCCTAGGTCTCATGTCACTTTGGGTCAACGCCAAATGTCCGTTATTTTGTAACTTGCACACCTACCGTCACTTTATTTTAATATGGTGCGTTAAGTTTGACGAAAAATTGAGCTTAAAGTATCTTTCGGTCTTGCAGTGTGTGGTATTGGGGCTGGGATTTAATTAACTTAACTTTATGTTTCTAAAGTTATTATTACCTACCTTTATCTTATATACCTATATGAATACGTACAGAGGAAAGTTCTTGCTCCTTTGTAACAGACTTCAAAAAAGGAGGGAGGTTTCTCAATTCGACCGTATCCGTATTTTTTATGTGTGTTCGCGGATAACTTCGTCGTTTATGAATCGATTTTGATGATTCTTTTTTTGTTGGAAAGGAGATGGGTGTTACCATGATAAGGAAACCAGGATCTGATGATAGCATCCCAGAGAAATCGAGGGGAACCTTCAAAAATCGTAGTGGCGACTAGTGCGTTTGTTAAGAGCGTTTACGCCGCACACTAGCGGCACTAATGAAAAAAAAAACATATCTAGTAATTAGAGATAGAAAATCAAATTATGCTCAACAAACTATTTGAATGAAGACGTTACGGCCACTTTTAACTATAACGCCATATTTAACTAAACCATAACATGTCAGGTCCCTGTGTGGTGCCGGGGATAAAGAATTGCACCACCCCATCTCTTCCCGTGGGTGTCGTAAAAGCCGACTAAGGGACCATTACAGAGGATGGGCAGCAGCATCTCTCTGAGGTTATCCTCAACCTACTGCGATCGCCAACCCGCCTGCCAAGCGCGGCGATTACGGCAAATACTCTTCATATCCTTGGGGGAGGCCTTTGTCCAGCAGTGGACGTCTTTTGGCTGAGATGATGAACATGTCAGGTGTTCATTAGGTGACGTAAAAATGCAAAATTACTTCATTCAGATAGTTTGTTGAGCATAATTTGATTTTCTATCTCTAATTACTAGATATGTTTTTTTTTTCATTGGCGGCGCTAGTGTGCGGCGTAAACGCTCTTAATTTTTTCATTAAATATTTTAAAGCACTACTATTTTACTAATTAAAAAAAAAATCTAGTAACTAATTTATTTAACGTAAAACATTTCACTGCTAAGCTCAGTCAATCTCCTATGGACAATGGCACAAGGTTGGATCGGACCATAAGCCGCCACGCTGGCCCATTTGGTGGGCGGGCGTTAGCGGTAATAACGAATGGGTCAACGGTTTAACGTATCTACTTTTAAAGCACGCGGGAGCTCGAGATAAATCTCAATTAGGCCACCCATCCGAGAATTCGACATAGCGATAATCACTTAACTCGCACGATCGCAACTCGAATTCGGACAAACGAGCTATTCATACAAAAAAATTGCTTCAAAACATGTAATGCAAAGTTAAATCTTTATTAACATATCTTAGAACGACCTTGTAGTACGCACCTACCTACATTTATCAACCTAGCTTAATTACATTTGTAAAACTGGCGTGCAAAAAGAATACACAGGAAAATTGTAAATCAAGGAAAACCAATACTTAAAACCTACTGCGGCGAACCAACATAAAATGATCGGATAATAATAGAATTGTCATATCTTACATACCTAGAAACAGTAAGGAAAGGAAGCTAATTATGAATAAATAACATAGCAACAAATCCGAAAATTATGAAACTGTTTAGTAAGAAATTAATTTAAATAAAATATGGCGGTAATTATCAACCAACTAGGTTGTAGAGCGTTATTATTCTAAGGTTGTAGGTAGTTTGTTTTAATCAGTCATGGTCGAAAAAAAACCTACAAAGGTCATATCATATTAAAAATAAATCTTATAAAACAGTTGAAGTCTACCGGAGCAATACAAAAAAGTTATATTACAGACAGCACAGAAAAAAGGTTGCACTCACCAAAATTAAATAAGGATAAATACTAATAATATCACAGAGTAAACGGAGCCGTACAGAGGCAACACACACGAACCAACGACTGACTGGACTGAATGACTGGATTGACTGGTTGAATGAGCTATGAGCGAAAACTTTATGATATCGCTTCGCGCTATTTCCTCGTTGAATGATGTCATCGGCTATCATCGGGTATCGTCGACTCTGTCCGTCTGGGATTTCTGCGAGTCACCGCCCCATGACGATCGCGTATCGATCACTCTTAACTTGTATGGTGAAATAATGACGTCATCGGTGACGAACTATACACAGGCCGAATTCAAAGTAGAATGATTGTAAACATAATTATTGACTGCTTATTTTTAATACGAATATCTACTGCCCGACTAAAATTTATACTGGTTTTAAGAGAAAACACGAATCATAGTGACTTTATCTCAAATACACAGTAATCACACTAATATTATAAATGCGAAAGTTTGTACACACAAACTTTACTTTAACTTTAAGCAACAAATATACACACATACATATACATGTATGTGTGTATATTTGTTGCTTCTTCACGTTGCAACGGATGAATGGATATGGATGAAATTCGGCATACAGATAGTTTATAACCTGGATTGGCACATAGGATACTTTTTATCCCAATATTCCCACGGCAACGGGAACTACACAGGTGAAACCGTGAGCGGCCGCTAGTAATAAAATAATTTCATTGTAAAATAGTAGTAGTTAATACCTAGTACACAGAAGTAGAACTAGCAACTACTCACTAACTAAGCAATACTCTTCGTTGCGTGCCTCAGGGTGCTTAGTGCTTTCATTCGCCACGTTGACGAAAACGAAAATTTGTATGGCAACATTTTAACTCTTCTCGTATGTCTAGGGCTGCATCCGTCCGGGTTTCCCCGGATTTGTTCTAGTTTGGAGGGCGTCCGGGGAGCGTCCGGGCGGGGTTTCTAAAAAGTGTCCGTGTGAAACCCGGGCACTTTTGTGTCAGGGGAAATCCGATTAACTTGATAGAATGGAATGATCAGCAATAAATTACAGCATTTCATAGTTATTCGGTGCAGCAAATATGTCCGCGCACTCGTGAGTCTTGTGACGTGACGTGACCCCCCCTAGTAGATTAAATTGATTTTCTATAAATAAATAAAAATATGATAACTACGTTTTTTTATTGTAATTTTTTTTTCGATGGAGTCCTTGGTAATATCTTTATTTCACCCAAATGTCCTGGGTCCGTAATTTAGCTAATGGCAGCCCTACGTATGTCGCCAGAAGGCGCTGCTTCAACGCCATACTAGCTTTCGTTCTCGTAAACGTAATCAAATGAATACGGAGAGTAATCAAACATACTCACACAGGCACCCAGTAGTTGAGGATTCTGGGTGAAGTGCGTTTTCACCTTCGACTACATCACTAAGATCGGGGGGCGGGCGATTCGAGAACCGGTGACTAAAACACAAATGTCGGAAAAATTTCCACGAGCAGGATTTGAACCCGCACTCTTCTGACATACCGGGTCAGGTGCTCTTCCAATTGAGCTATCGTGGTTCTAACCAGCCCGCCGAAATTATTCAACACTATTTACTTTTTACTTTGAAAGCCAAAGGCGCCCATTCAATGTCAACAACTACCGTCATTAACATCTGATCATGATCATATAATATTTTTACAAATACTAAAGATCAGTTAAGAAGTAGGCAAGCTATTTATAAAATGTTTATATAATTTTTAACGCAAATTTTGTTGCGAACAAATTACAAAAACACATCTACATTATTTTGTGTTTTTGTAATTTGTGACTAATTCTCATGCTGTAATATCAACCACGAGTGCACTATTTTTGACACCGAAAATTCTCGAGTGGTATGTTTCTTTCTAATCATATTGTAAATAATGCAATAAATATTATATTTCATTTCACTTTGAATTTCGAGATCATCGGTGACATTTAAAAATCCCCCCTGCCTGGTGAGATTCAGGCCAAGTTTAGGCAAAGCCTACCCGCTAGGAAGTTAAAAAAAAAAATTAGGTCGCACCGAGCTCGTCCAATCCCAAAATAATTTTCCGTAGATATCATATAGTCAACATTTTATAACATATAACATAATCAATAACGACTTAGTTGTTCTTAAGAGCGTTTACGCCGCACACTACTAGCATTTTTACGTCACCTAATGAACACCTCACATGTTATGGTTTAGTTAAATAAGACGTTACGGCCACTTTTAACTATAACGCCATATTTAACTAAACCATAACATGTCAGGTGTTCATTAGGTGACGTAAAAATGCTAAATTACTTCATTCAAATAGTTTGTTGAGCATAATTTGATTTTCTATCTCTAATTACTAGATATGTTTATTTTTTATTAGTGGCGCTAGTGTGCGGCGTAAACGCTCTTAAACCAGACACAATAGAAATTCAATTGTTCTAAGGCACTGTGGTTATTGGGCGTCCAAGTATTTAGATGAAATGAGTATTTAATATCTACCTATATCGCAAATGAAATTATAGAAAATAAAGTAAGGCCGCCATCATTGAAATCAAGTCATCGCTACAATGGATGGGTAATGGCTTAACCACCACGCTTGCCAAATGCGGGTTGGTGTTCACAATCCCGAGCTCTGCATCGAAAAATCCGAAACACACTTTGACCTTCCTGGGAATCGAACCCGGGACCATCGGGTATCGGGCCAAGTGCTTTGCCACTGGGCCACCGAGGCGAGGATTATATCAAATGAATATAGATGATTGACGACCTCCTTGGTCGAGTGGTTTGTACACCGGTTTTCAAGGTGTCGCCATCTCTGAGGTCCCGGGTTCGATCCCCGGTCGGGTCAATTTAGAAATTATTGTTTTTTAAATTGTCTATACGCATATATATTTACGTATATCGAACCTTGTACTCCCCATTTTCACAACGTATGTATCTAGAGTATCTACTAATTGTACGCGGCGTGTTGAATACTCATGTATTCAATTTGCGCGAGAGCGGCGCAGGCGCAGCCCGGACGGTGTTCTAATTGTAACTGGCATGGCACTTCATGACAGGGTAGGTATTAGCAGGAAAGTTGCGTAGGTTTATCTTAGCATTGATTCGCGCGTTGTGACTGAGTGCCTTTATTTTAAAAACATGATAAAATGCACTACTATTAGGTGCTAATTAACGTATAAAATTGCCGTTTTGTAATAATAACATCATTGGAGAAATCAAATTAGCCGACTCCGTTAGCTTAGGCAAGTTATCAGAATAGAATAGGCCAGAATATTATAATATTTGCTAAGAATATGGTTGGTATTAGATAGGATAGGATCGGGGAGTGAAGAGAGCGTTCATGGGATGGGAAGGCCAAGCGGGCGAATGGCCGGTTGGGTGTCCTAGGTCCCGCATGTGATGGAGGGTGGATGTGGAGAAAGGCCTGGAGCCCTTGTAGCTCCAGATCGACCAGTGGGCATGTATGGTTGGCGTCTTGCTGTGTCGGAGACGGAGATCCCCTACGGGTCTTTTTGGAGTTTCCCGACGCTTGTTCAGCGTCACTGGACTTTTTGGGGGCGGTAAGAAACTCAAAAGGCACCTCGAGCCTTGTGATAGAATCAATGTCATTATCACGCAAGAGTTCACCCATTGCCTGCTACATTCTTAGAGGGTTCGCATTGGATCGGAAACCTCTGTGAGTTGCTGAGCCAGCGACGCAACAGCCAATAAGCAAGTAATACTGAGTACTAAGTTTTAAATACCATTCGTTCATACATTCAATAACAACAAGGGTTTTATTCCAACACAGCTTCTCAAAAATTTGGCACAAAAATAACTGCAGAGGATTTGGCAAATTAACAACGGGAGTCCTGTCGTTTGCTCTAATCTAATAAATTCAGAAACAATTGACGACTCATCGCAAAAGAATACAGACTCTAAATTACAGAAGCTGCGAGCGCAGACTGCCTTAAGCTAGTTTGACAGTAGGAAGATTTGGGGGCTTGTTGTCTAACTCTAATACCGATTGTAATACCTTTCAATTTGAAATTTGTAAGCAAATCAAGAACCTCATTCACAAGTGTTAGCGATTGCGATTGCGACTCGTTTTGAATGATGTTGAATGAACATCGTGAATTTGGTATTTATTTTGAATCGTCTATGCAGAATGACAAGCTTAAATACCTTTGAATCGTGATAGATGTTGAAGTTAAGACAGTAATGCCTAACTTCACCATTGACCCCTAAGCCATGTTAGGCAGTTGTTGGAGCAAAACCGTCACCTAAAATGGCTTAGGGGTCACCTAAAACTTAGGGGTCAATGGTGAAAATGGGAATAAGCCCTCTGTTTAACTATTTGGTGAATACCAAGTCGTCCACCTACGCCAATGTCTGATCCACAGAACGCATGAGAAATGCCTATCAAAATTAGCGACCTACACTTTATTAATTTGCGGATATTGCAAAACCCCATCCGAACACCATTTAGAATCTAGTAAGGGCGCTTGCGTGATGCTACCCGACCCTTCTAGAAACCCTCTGACTGAGGTTGTTTCGATCACCATACGCTAGAGAAACAAACGTTCGACTACGCTGTAAACAACAATCTCTCTCCAAAAAAATATTGGCATATGCTTATTATAAATAGCAACATACCTACACATTGTTTGATGTGTGACATCTTTTCGCTCGCCTACTATAAATACTATTTGTGGGAGTGATTTCGTGAAATGGGACGGAGGTTGGACGTAACAGTGCGACGGGAAGTCGGGAAAGCGCGCAAGCGCGGGCCTTTTTGTAAATTTAAAATCGATATAATGAACAAGACATAATAATATTATATGTGACATTAATTTTCGGCCGCTCCTCTTCCATTTTTGAAATTTTTGAAAAGAGTATTTATGCGTTTGTCAAATATATATGCGTGTGTGTCAAATACATGGTAGTGTGTGTAATCTTTGTTTTATTGATTTAATGTATTTTTAGCATAATTTTAAAAAAAATATTTATTTATCTATTTTATTTTTCTTTTTAGACTACCTACCTGCGTTAATTAATTATGTCAACATTTTTTAGTAGCATAATATGTTTCTATAATTGGCTTATGTTTAAGTAACATCTTCTTTACCTTGTGTTTAGTTAAATGCTGTTGAAACATTGTTGAATAAATAAATAAATAAATAAATAAATATTAACATTCTGTACTCCTTCTATAAACTATAAGTGTGCGAAATTTCATACTCCTCCGTCCGCACAATTTTTGTAAAAAGGGGTACAAAGTTTTTGCTTCACGTATCTATTAATATATACCTAGATAAAATATTTCAGTATAGCTTTTTTAAATCTTGAGGTAAATTTCGGTCACTGCTTATTGGAAAAGTTTCCTTATTTTATGTTACACATCATATGCGACTACAGTAAGGTTCGCTCGTTTCTTTTTAAGCTTACATCAAATCAAGTCATCACTACATTACTGGGTATTGGCTTAATCAGCCAGGCTATGCCCCGAACAAATCCGAAACACACTGCCCGACTTAGAAATTTAACCCGGGACCTTCGGGTCGAGCGCTTTGCTACTTGGCTACCGAGGCGTTAAGGCCGAAGCTTCCTGAGCAAAGGCCTCCCATAAACTCTTCCACGCATCTCTAGCTTTCGCGGTTTCCCACCAGTCTCCAGGCATCGAGATCGTCTCGCTTGCGCTTGCGCGGTCGCCCTTAATCACACCTCCGTGGCGGTAGCCAAAGTAACATTAAGAAAACGACAGCGAAGTCCGAAAAGAAAAAAATCTATGGGATTGACATAAGATTGACCACGTGATTTAGCGCGGCTTAAGTCAATCCCATACATTTTATTCTTATAGCTGTTCTCAAGCACCCACCCAGGGACTTGTACTATTATTTATTCTGTGCCCAGGGCGTGGTAGCAAAAATAAAGGAGACTGCTACAAACGCACCCATAGACAACCTCTCATGGAAACGGAAGCTCGCGATAGCTGCACTCTGACTGTTGCGAGTTGTTCTGAGATCTGGGTCAGTGCAAGGGGTCTAAGCGTGAGTTACTCGAGCGGTACGTATTAACACGTTAACAGTCTGGTGTACCGTATGTGGTACACAGGGAGCGGTTCCGCCGAGTTCGTGAACCCTATGACACAATACAAATAATATACAGTAGTTCGACTTCATACTAAGAGTGTGCTAAGAGCCCGAATCGACGCACGCACACATAGGCGTCGTTTACACGGCCGCTAAGCTATTTTGGAGATGGCAAAACACCGCAGTGCCACGACTGCCACGCCGTGCGCGCCGGCGAGACTGGTCGAGTGAACTGTCGGTTGTCTTGTGTCGTGTCTGCTCGCGCGCTGTCCGCCTTTTTTTAATAACGTGGTTATAATGGTGGCGTCACGCACGACAATATTATACTAACTGCTGTGTTTAAGAATGCCTAAACACAACAGTGACAAAACCAACAATGTAATTTTGTAAACTTCCTGCTGAAACACTTTTCTGTTACAAACTTATAAATAATGTAATTAATAAATAAATATGTTATTAAATGTTATTATTTACATTATGTTTTATTCCTGAACCTAAAACTCCAACACATAGGTACTTACAACACAAATCTACACACGCCTGCTTTATTTTTGTGGGCGCCAACCCTAGCGCTTCGCCTAGCCGTAGGTATTTAACTCAAGAATACGGCCCAGTTAAACTACTGTATATTATGTGTATTGTGCCTACGATAAGGCACACGAGCCCTTATTAAACTCTATGGGCTCTAGAACTTGTCAAATTAGTTAGTGTTTTCTTTGTGGACTTGTGGCCAAGGGAATAATCAATAAAAAAGTCAAAAACATGTCATTGTCAGTTATTTGGACATCGAATAATGGCCAAAAAATATGAATACTCATATGGACATATGGTGTGTTTCGGAACGCTTGTATGGGGACTGTTAACGTGTTAAGCTTACCTTCTACTACTGTTTTGCTCCCTAGTACAGCCAACAGCAAAAGTAGATGATGTTTATTAGATTTCAAAATAAAGTTTCAATAGTTTAAGTCGGTATTTTCTATATAACTACTGTCAAAGTCTGCAGGTACTAGTAGACACATGAAGGTTTTTCGATATGCGTTTAAAATTTTTTGATTTTCTTTTTTTTTATGTTAGGAGGCAAACAAGCAGGCGGATCGCAAAACCAAAGGAATCGCAGCTGCGTTGCCGACGTTTAAGATAGGAAATCATACTGATTTCATATTTTGAAAATTGACCAATCATCAGTTACCTTTGCTGTTGACTGTACCTACATCAGCAATTCCATTCATTGACTGCAGTATGTTGTTAATTATAACCTACACATACTTAATTAATTTTCAGATAACAATTTGTATTGAAAAACCCATGCCATGTCCGCTGTGGGACTATAATAGGTACCTATCCAATGAGTTCAACCCACCACTGGCGTATGGTTGATAAAGCAATTGTTATCTGTAAAATAGGTATTCGCGCTTATTGATAACATTTGTAACATTACCATCCAAATGGACGAAATTATCAATTCCTGGGTGCCTAACGTGAGTTTTGTTAACTATCCGTATTCATTCGCATACGTTTACGAAAACGAAAATTAGTATGGCATTGAAGCAGCGCCTCCCGGCGGCATACGAGTAGAGTTAAAATTTTGCCATACAAATACTCGTTTTCATTAACGTGATCGAATAGTGAATTAAACTTGCACTAGGTACACTGAGCGTTATCATACGAATGTGACCGTGTACAGTCGGCGGCAGATCAACCTACCCAAATCAGTCAAATTGCTCCAATGAATATTGATCCTTATAACCAAACCATAAAGTTCAAAATTGATTGTAGAAATTTGACAGTTTTGGGTAGGTTGATCTGCCGCCGTGTGTACTAGGTAGTTGACATAGATAGGGATTGGTTTAGAGCAGGGATGGGCGAACTACGGCCCGCGAATAATCGAAGTCCGGCCCGCGACCATCAAACAAAAATTCAAGTGCGTGTGTTTCAAAAAATGCATAGGTACCAATATTTTTATTTAACAAAAAAAAATATTTATTAAAAAAATACAGCAAAAAATTTAAGAGTCTGGCCAGTCATAGATTTTGTTAGTAAATATTGTCACGCGAATGAAAAAGTTTGCCCATCCCTAGTTTAGAGCATAATTCTAGACACTTAGTTTGCCCTAAATTGTCGGCCTAGTAGGTACCTACCACAGAATGAGTAGCCGCGGATCGTGCTCTGTGGCGTGCACTTGGAGAGGTCTATGCCCCAGCAGTGGACGTGTGTAGGTTGATGATGATGATGATGATTATTACCTATTACATATTCTGTGGCCCAACCGCCTTTCTTAGTACCTTTTAATTAAGATTTGAATTCACGTTAACGAAAACGAGAATTTATATTGACACAGCGCATTTTAAATTTCTGATTTAAAATGAATAAAGCTTTTTCAAAAGTACCCGAGACCTCTCTGGATCGAAATTTCTAGTGTCCCGCATGATGAGATCTAAAAATAAAATAACGAAACGAGAATTTATATTGCATTGACACACCATGCTTTAGTTTTCTGATTTAAAATAAATTTGTTTACTCTTAAAGTACCCGAGATCTTGCGAGATCTAAATTTCTGGTGTCACGCACGAGATCTCTTAATTTTTACGATGTCGCCTATAGAGATTGTATTTACAACAAAACCACTCAAGAGTGTAATAAAATTATTAATTTAAAGAATAAGAATCTAAATTTATAATAATTCCGTTATAACTACTTTCATATTTTTTTTATAAACGTAAAGAAATATATTATTTAAAATGCATTTTTAAACTGGCAAAATACATTGACAATAGGTAATTAAGAGGGTACTTGGGTCTTAGTATCTTATCTTTGATCACTGTTTTATTTTGGTTTGCAATACATCTAGGTATATCAAACCAACCAGACAATGTGACGGTTCTAATTTTTATGTGTCTACCCCCAACTCCTGTTCAAGAATAAGGATTCATTATTATGTTCTTATAATAAGTGAAATGTTGTAATTCTTAATGAGAATACAAAACTGAAATAACTAATATTATTTTCCTTTTCTACCCCCATTATCTTGAGACTTATTAAAGGACTCCAGATAACTTTTTAAGAGCTAAAAATCAGGGCTACTCAAGACCTTTATCTTAGGTTGATGACCTAAGATCAACATCACATATGTGATGACTACTGATGAGTAGTCATCACATTTGAGATGTTGAGCTACTTCCAATTATAACGTTGCCATCATCTATTTTAAGTGACAACAGTATTTTGTCGGTAGTGTGAATACACTATTATAAAATGATGACAAAATGTGTTTATTTCAGTAAGCTCACACAAATACACTATACCTAGCATATAAAATTTGTCAAAAAAAAACATTGTAATACCTATTTAAACTGCCAATCACATTCTTGTTTTACAATTACATCATAGACGTTACGATAATTTAGAGGTCACTGAGCCCAGTGACCCCTAAAACTAATGGCTTCAAAGACCTTGGGCCAAAAATGCATCTTAAACCTGCTAACAATAGTATGCATCTATCTACACGAAATAGATAAACCAATAAGTACTACTACATTGTAGTTAATAATATTTGGTTGGGATGGGAACAAGTACCTACTTAACCTACCTACTTCTACGAAGGACCTACAAAATACCAAGTTAGTATGATGAGTCATCGTAAATTACAGCTGCAATCACATCTTATTTAGACTATTTCAAACAAGTAAAATATAGATTGTAACGTCAATGACGCTAGAATAATTAAGTAATAAGCGTAGGATTAAGAAGAATCAATGGTACTTAGTTTGCAAGGTCGCGGGTATACGTGTTTAGAAAATAATTAATCAGGCGGCCTATTCTAAACGCAAAACGATATTTTAGCATTGTGATACAAAATTGATAACTTACATGTTCAGGACGCAATATTAATTCCGAACCGGCGAAACACGCAGCAAATGACACAACTCAAACCCGAAAATTGACCGAAAAACGAAAAATATTGTTGAAGTGTAGTCGAAGAAAAAACCACTTTACAAGGAATTGTTTTCGAATATAGAATGAATTAAGTCAATTCAACATTAGCCACAATGATTGGTTCGTGGAGGTTCTGTTAAATTTGTCGACCAATCATGGAATAGAAACCTTTACCAGCTTTTTGTATCGACCGTAGATAAACAAAGAAAACAATCGTGTTAACGTTTCTTTACACGAAAAGTTTGTAAAAACTAATGTTTAATAAGTTGTGTGTATTTGTAATAGTGTGAATGATTTGATTTCCTGTCTATAAAAAAAAACAAAAAATTAAAGATCCACTATTAAATTTTACAACCACATGCTAACACAAATATTATTTTCAATTTATAATGATTTGTCGACCCTATTTTAAACTGCTAAATGAATTTAGCACTGAGAAGGCCTATGTTTAGGCTTGCCAACTTGAAAATACGAATTTGCGGGAAATGTTGAAATCAAATGCGGGACAAGGATTTAAAAAGCGGGATCTAACAAATTTTGTTTAGAATACAAAAAACGTGAACTTTTCTTTGCAAATCAGAATGAGAAGTAGAATAAAATACCTTGTTAGATAAATGATTGTCAACATTTACTAAAAAAAACAGTTACAATAGTTATAATTATAGTGTAACTTACACTTTATTGTGAAAACTGTAAGTTACTTTCAAATGAGTATTTTTCTTGAGATTTGGCACTTTTCAGGTTTTTTTTATTTTTAAGTACAAAATTCAAAAATTTTTTGTATGAGAAAAATTTATTTAAACTTGTAGCTCAGACTTCACAGAACGCAGGCGCGTTGAGCGCTTTTCCAGTCTGTTATTCGACCGGCGGCCGGCCGCGGCTATCGGTGATAATCGTGCGTAGCTAAAAGCGGGATATTTAGCGTCCCGCTTACGCCCAGAGCGGGACGTCTTGTTAAGGGTCTCAGAAACGGGACGTTCCGCGTATAGCGGGACGGTTGGCAACCCTACTTATGTTTAGCAGTGGACATCTGCAGCCTGAGGATGATGATGATGAATCATAATTTCTTTATATCGGTAAACCGTTGTAAAATAATTTCTTCAATATTTGAGTGGGAGACGAAGAATATATCATATCGAATTATACAAAATTGGGCCTGTTCAACTTGTAAGCACAGTCAAAACAAGACAAAAAATACACAAACGGTTAAAAGCCTTGAAAGTAATGTAATCATAAGAAAGAAAAATATTACAAATAAGAATAGCTCAACAAATAAAAATTTTTCTATAAATAAAGAAACTTCTTCAAAAATAATGAACTCACCAACAGACTCACCATCGTTATCCGAATCACACTATGATTTGCATGCCTTAATAAATTCTGACACATCGGATGACTCATACTTGTCTACTGAAAGACTGTCGAAGAGTGCGGAACATACGCTGTTAAATGACACAGCTACTGAATATGGACTACGAGAACAGATAGTCCAACTAACAAAGGATTTGGGTTCAACGCAGGCAGAGTTGGAAAATACTATCTTAGAGAATAACGATAATCAGCGTTCCGCATATAAAAGAATTTTCGTAACAGCGTGTTCGCGAATCCATCATTCGATACAGCGGTTTTTGCTACAACGGCTTTTCAAAAAGGCGTAGCACTTGAAATTGCCCTCTGAATTATTTTGACTTATTTCGTTGGTTAACGAGAAGACAACGTAGCACAAGCTAAAACATTTTGCTGTTGGAACAGAGGAAAGGAAATATATTTTATATTATGAAATGTCAATGTCAATAACAAAGCCAAACGTCATACTTTTAATTTTATTTTACTCGTTTCCCATTCCATTTGTATTTCAAGTTTGCTCACAGCACAGTCTTATTCTTTTTTGTGCTGTCGGTATTAACGGTGCTCTCTTGTGATACTATATTTTAAATAAAATTCTAACAGAATCGAATATGTCGCTCGACATTACTGCAGTTGGTGCTCAGAAAGTTAAAAGCGTATCAAATGGCGAGGTATGAAAAAGTTAAATTTCAAGTTTAGTTCATTTCTATATAATGAATGAATAGGATTTTATGCAATAGATATACACGATCAACTTATTGTACTGGGATTGGTACGTGGTACCCTTGGTATTGGTACCCTACTTTGATATGTTCTGTGTAACTACCTCTACGCATTTTACGTGATTGTTAAAAAAAACCGGCAAGTATGCTAACAACAATGCTTTGAATAATTAGCTTTCAAGTTGAGCGTGAATAGTAATTAGAATCTTGTTGTAATATGAATCATGTTCTGTATGTATGGTAGGTATGGTTAATAAATAGATCTAAATAATTATATAATAATATTTATTTAGTTTTTAGAAAATATTTAAAAATGTAAATTTACATGAACAAAAAATAATAATAATTCGTTTATTTTTCCAAGAATATGGTGTACATTAGGGTGTCATAATATAACAAAAAATGCATATTCTGCCATCGTCGGCATGGAAATATTGTGCAACTTACACTTAAATTACAATGTTCTTAAAATCCTTATTAATTGATAATACAGTACCTACCACAGAATAATTAAATTTAGATAATGTCAAATAAATAAAATAATAGTATTAACCCCTAAGGCGTCGAGCCTCAAAAAAAAAAGTTCTGGTAGTGTCATGGGGGTGTAGGTATTTTAATATTTTTAGTCACTTTTTTTGATATTTATTAAATAGCTTATTTTTGGTAAGGTTAAAAAATCCAAAAAAAAAATCACAGAACATTACCTAACATAATAAAATATAAAAAAATTAAACCTATTTACTTACCTGTCTGGATAATTTGTTGACTTTTTTATTTTCTTTTTC
Source organism: Eudonia lacustrata (assembly GCA_947562085.1). Classification (NCBI taxonomy): domain Eukaryota; kingdom Metazoa; phylum Arthropoda; class Insecta; order Lepidoptera; family Crambidae; genus Eudonia; species Eudonia lacustrata. The sequence continues at coordinate 11,467,014 of OX387332.1, read as the reverse complement.
TTTTTTTCCTTTTTTAGAAAAAAAACCGAAAAACTTTTTTGGTGACATATTATCACATTCTCTTTACACTTCACTAAAGATTATGTATTCACGAGTAGATTTTACAAAAAAGTTTATTCGAAACTAAACAAAACACATCACAAATAATATTTATTTACACGGAAGTGCAGCGGTGCACTTGTAATGGCCGTCACAGTTCCGTACCGGTACTAAAAACCGTGCAATTCACTGACACTTGATGCAAAAAAACGAGATTTCTCAAAAGGACACTAGTAACTCTGGACGAATCTAATGGTACCATTAAATTCCTGAATAAATTTCCAACAAACCTATCACTAGTTCACAACATTTAGAACAAAACATCTATTAGCATTTTGGACATAAACCGGGTCGTACTGTGCGATTATGACGCCAAAAAAAGTTCGATACTTTTTTCACCAAAGTATTTCGTAAAACGGGTGAAACAAACACTAAAAACACATTCTACACTAATTTCCCAGTAATTTGATATATAATACATATAGTAATCACTCAACGTTTAAATGCTAGAGAAATTTTTCCAAACCACAACAACAAGCACAAGTGACTATGTATTGAAAAAAATGGCAGACTGATATTCTTATAAGACAAAATATTTTCTTACATTCGGCTTACTTCGTTTTCATTGGTAAAACTTTAAATTTGTAATGTCTATGAGCCCCGAAAGCCAACATAAAAATATAAACCCAGCCAATTAGAGAACAAAAATACAGATATTTTGCCAAAGACAACAAAATTTCCTACGGAACAACGTTTTTCCGCAGGACGCGTCGTGCACTTTTTTTCTACGGAACAACGTTGTTCCGTAGGACGCGCAAGGGGTTAATAACAAATGGTACTACAACCTAAGTAATGGTGATTCATTATTGCGGTAATAATGCATGCTGTGTGACAGTAAAATAATGTAGAACTTATAAATATGTACTAAAATACACCACATTGTACCATATTTTTAGCAATAAATGATTTATTTATTTATTTAAACTATATTGAATTGAGATACAAATAATTGCATTTTATATTCTAAATATTCTTTTGTTGTATAATAAAATAACATTCATTCAGTAAAACATTAAATAGGTAATTTTTGTTTAAATTTATTCATAGTTAGTTCTATTATTTCAACAGGCAATTTATTATAGAACTTAATAGAGTTGCAAAATGTATTGTTACTCTATATATTTTATTCAATTTATTCAATTTCTGTCTTAATACAAATAGTCTGTGCTTATACTTATTTCTAGTATTAGTTTTTTTTAATGTACCGTATCATGTAAGGACGTATCAGGGAATATCGGGATAAAAAGTATCCTATGTGTTAATCCAGGTTATAAACTATTTGTATGCTGAATTTCATTCAAATCCATTCAGTAGTTTTTACGTGAAAGAGTAACAAGCATATTATATTTACAAACTTTCGCGTTTATAATATCAGTAGGATTATTATTGTACCTATTTCAACTTTACAGCTTTTCTCTCAGAAGCAGTTTTAAAATTGTTAAATCACATTTAATATAATCAAATAACATTTTGTAGTTAATGGTTTTGGTACTCGGTTTGGTTGGTGGTAAGCCCCCCTTCACGGGAAGCCACTGGATGCGAGCAACACAAAACCGGTTGTGGTGTAGATCCTTGAGGCCTTTGTCCAGCAGTGGACGTCTTTTGGCTGAGATGATGATGATGATGAAGTCCCCCTAGCTAGCTTAGCTACCACCATCTTATCTAAATATGTCTCCATAGTCCATAACATTGAATGTTAGAAACATTGTTGTGTTCCGATAGTTATAGAAGATAGCCAGACTCTCAGTAGTTGAGGTTCCAGGTTGTGCTCTTCCACCTTCAGCCTTACCAACACTTAACATCAGGTGATATGAAGGCTGAGTGCTTACCCATAAGGAATATTAATTAAAAATGAAAAATAAAATTAGTTTTGAACTTGAACTGGATGTAATAATATACATTCTTCCAATATGCCTGTGAAATTAAATTCTGTGTTTACCAAAGATAAACTTTCTAGACTTTTATTGAGACATTGACATTTCTATCTTGTTGCATTGATGATAACAACAACGTTTATTGCAAAAATATTTCTACAAAATGTAGTGTTCATATGTTATTTATTTAATGTAGGTATATCGTTTTTATGTGATAAACAAAATAATATAAGAATATGTTTATCACCTTTTGTTTTGTACAGTCTAAGAATCTATTATTGCCTTTATTATTGTGTTGAAACCATTCATATCAGTACATAATATAAAACAAAGTCGCTTCCCGCTGTCCCTATGTATGTATGTATGCTTAGATCTTTAAAACTACGCAACGGATTTTATGCGGTTTTTTTACTAGATAGAGTGATTCAAGAGGAAGGTTTATATGTATAAAACATGCATACAATTGGACCCGGTAGGTGGCGCTGCGCTGCCATAGGGCTCTATAGGATACAGGTGTTCACTTAAGCAGACGAAGTCGCGACCGAGCCGCTAGTTATAATATATTGTGTTAATCTTTTAGTATATAGGATATATACTGTCCCACTACTGGGCGAAGGCCTCTATCATTGAAATCAAGTCATTGCTTCAATTGATAGGTTTGGCATAATCAACATTTTTTGTTTAAATCGTGGTTGGTGATAAGTGTGATAACAAACTGGCTATATGTCAGATAATCTTGCTCAACTTGGGAATTGAACCCAGTGCCTCCAGTTATCAGGCCAAGTGCTCAGCCACTCGGCTATCAGGGGGTTATTATAACATATTATAATATTATTCTTTATTATAAAAAAGTCAAACACATAGCCTTATGAAGAGTTACTGGTTGAATGAGGAAATCCTCTAAAGAGGTAAAACAGTAACCAATTTACATCCCGTCTGCTAAAAAGTTAGATTAACCTTTATCTTGTTTTATAAATAAATAAAAACATAGTTACAGTGTGTGTGATGTTATGTACAATATATTATGTCATTGTTTTGATATTTGATATAGGTAGTTAGTAGAATATCAGATATTTGTTTTATTTTACTAACTTACTACGATGGCTCAGCGACCCAAAGTGAGTCTTGGCCTCCGACACAAGGTTACACCACTGCTCCCTGTTTGCGCGATCTCTTGCCAGTCGCTGGTTTCCAGGAGCTCATGTAGGTTCTTGGCGACTTCGTCCATCCAGCGGTACTTGGGGCGTCCAACTGGTAGTCGCCCCCTAGGGACCCCCCAAGTCAGCACACTTTGTCGCCCGATCCTACCCTACCGCATTCGCTCAACGTGTCCGACCCACCATAGTCCATGTACAGTCGGCGGCAGATCAACCTACCCAAATCTGTCAAATTTCTCCAATGAATATTGATCCTTATAACCAAACCATAAAGTTCAAAATTGATTGTAGAAATTTGACAGTTTCGGGTAGGTTGATCTGCCGCCGTGTGTACCTTCCAATTCCTTGTTTTATTTTAATAAATTTTATTCTACCAATGTTATATATAATTATGTCGACTTACTAAAAAAGAAAAAAAAAAGAAATAGTAATTAAAAAAAAAAGGTTTTTTTTAAATATATTTCTTATTGGTAAATAATTTTCGATACCATAACATTATGCTGAGTGGAAGCCTATTTGTGCCACATAGAAAATTTTCATGTTTTATTCTTGTGAATACTGTTCCTGTATTTGTGACACAAATAAATATTTTTCATTTCATTTCAAACTGCGAAATGAACTCGCAACGATAATTTTCATAGTTGAGGCTCGACCGCGAAAGAGGCTAGCGAAGAGGCTATACTATGAAAATTATCGTTGCGAGTTAAGAGGTCTCATTGATGACCTCGCTCATTGCGCGGTCGAGCCCGGGCTTTAGGTCTGAAACCGGTGGTCTTAACCACTAGGCAACAACGGTGGTTTCAGTAGTTAAAATCTTATTTATTTTACAGTCTGTGGACTTGAAAAGCCTTTGGCAAGACCAGAATGTTGCCATCGTGTTCTTCCGTCGTTGGGGATGCATGCTGTGCCGGCTGTGGGCTAAAGAGGTAATTAATATATTAAATGGATATGGTAACTATATATTTATGTATCATAAGATGATTATCATTGTCGATCTGCATACAACCCCACGCCCGATCCTCTAAATGCCACTACACATTTTCCCCCGTATTAATAAACAAAGTATAAGCTTGTAGTAGTGACTCCGTGTTTTGTTCCCGTCATGTAAACTTCATTTCATATTAGAGTAAAAGAGACAAAACACGGAGTAACTACTCCAAGCTTTCACTTTGTTTATTAATATGGGGGTTACAGAATACAATAAACATGCACACTAGTTTAGGCCCAAGATACCGTACTCGTAGAACAAGGGTACGAAGAACCGGTTCTCAAGCGCTCTATACCATGTACAGACATCTCATCTCATTATCACCTGGGCGCTTCTCTCCTCCACCACGGCCCGGTCAACCTGAGCCAAGGTCCGAGCCTTTAGAGGCGCCCTCGAGATGTTCCGCTCCCCGATCCGAGCCCTTCGGAGAATTTAGTAGGGTACGGGGACACGCACTTAAGTGCGTGATGCCGTTCCCTCTAGAAAACCTCCAAAAGTGATTCGTTTCACACGGCTTGAAGAACCCTTTAAGTTTCTCGCCGCCCGCCCCCAAACAAGCCCGGTGAAGCTGAAAATGTTGTTTGAGGCAATCAGCAATCTCTCTCCAAAAAATAAATAAATTGCATACAAGCAAAAGAGATGCAAATATTGCTGTTTCACTATACTCAACTCAGGACATTCGAAAAACAGTGTTTAAAGTTAAGGCGACGCATCGCTAAACAATAAATCTCATACGGAGCGTTTGCACCCCGTACCATAAGAAAAACTGTTTTTTCCTTCAAATGAAAACTACAAATTATTAAAAAAACATGAACTAGCATATTGAAGTGTGTGTTAAGACTAATCTACTAAGAAAATTTAGATGCTTAAATCGGTCTGGTTTGCCTGTAAAATGCAAATCTATGTTTTAAAAGAAGTTACTTTGATATTTTTTTCTCTAACAAAATGAAGTCAATGAAATGAAAAATCATGTCATCAAATATCACTTTTATATGTTTTGTAATAGGGTATTTGACTACAATGAAAATATTGATCAAACTGTTGTTATCTTAATAGTAAACATGTTTTTAAACTAATTTAGCCAGCACATAATTTTAAAATAAGTATGATTTTTATAAATATCATTAATAACATAATAAATTTTTTATTATTGACCACGTGATCAAAAACGCACGGGATGACGCTGAATCTGGAGTGACGTCACCAGCTTGTTTACAGTAAATGTCAATCAAAGTTTTGTACGTTTGATTTGACAGCTAAAAGTTTACTTGCAAGCAGGTGACGTCACGACATCACGTGACCTGCATGCATGGCGTCTTCAGCGTTTTGGCGGCTATTTTATTAATTTGAATTTTAATGGCGATTTTCATAAAAAATAAAGAAATTCATAATTACGAATTACGAATTAATCAAATTGCAAATATATTATGCTATAATGAACCATTAGACATATTTTTCTAAAACCTGTCAAATACTCTATTGTTGGGAAAAATCAAGCACGCATTGGAAATTTCCAATGCGTCGCCTTAAACAAAGGTTAGCCTTTACCACACGACGTATGTTGACGCTTTATTTCTCGGAGGGTTTTTTTTTTATATTAGAAGGAGGCAAACGAGCAGGCGGGTCACCTGATGGAAAGCAATCACCGCCGCCCATAGACACCCGCAAAACCAGAGGAATCACAGATGCGTTGCCGGCCTTTAAGGAAGGAATAGGCTCGTTTCTTGAAGATTCCTAAGTCATATTGGTCCGGAAATACCGCCGCTGAGAGCTGGTTCCACAGCACTGTAGTTCGTGGTAAAAAATTACGTGAGAAACGCACAGTAGTAGAGCTGTAGTAGGGTGCTGAGAAACAATCAAACAGTTGCGATCCTTGCAAGAAATGATTTATATTTTAGCAAATAGTGTACAATGGTGGTTGTTGGTTGTGCGATTTTTAATAGACAGTAGTTCATAAAGTGATGTGTAATAAGGAAACGGATATAAAAAAAGAACGCCGAACAAAATGTTGCCGCAGTAAAAAATAGATTATTATTGTAAAGCGCCCTCTAGTGAGAACTTGAACATGCCCCCGGCCTTGGAAGCAGTAGACGTATGTAAAATATTATGCCTCTGAAAAAAAAAAATACAAAGTGTTAAAAAAATTCCACGAGCGGGATTCGAACCCGCACCAAATAATCATTATGTCTCTGTCTAATAATATTAGCTAAAAACTCACAGCATCTGTTTTGAGCATTGCCTAACTATAGCCATCGTTTTGTGGTAAAGCAGTACCTATTTATTTAAAAAATCTGATAAGATATCAAACAATATCGTTTATGTAATAAGTTAACGTACTTTAGTAACTGAAAAAGATTATCATGTAATAGATACTGTTTTATTTGTCTTTTGAAAGGAAATAATAATCCTCCAATAAGAAAACAAAATGTTATTGTTGCAAATTTATAGTCTACTAGCGGCCGCTCGCGGTTTCACCCGCGTGGTTCCCGTTCCCGTGGGAATATTGAGATAAAAAGTATCCTATGTTTTAGTCCAGGTTTTAAACTATCTGTATGCCGAATTTCATCCAAATCCATTCATCCGTTACAGCGTGAAGAAGCAACAAATACACACGTACATACACACAAACTTTCGCATTTTATAATATTAGTGTGATTATTATTATATACATCTACTAGCTGACCTAGCGGACTTCGTATCGCTTTGACAGTTTCCATGACAACAATACAAACAAATCATTTTATATTGGAAAAATTTCCAAAAACTAAAAAAAAGTTGGGTGGACCACCCTTGTCATTTAGGAGTATAAAAAATAGACTACAACCGATTGTCAGACCTACCGAATATACATATAAAATTTCATAAAAATCGATCGAGCCGTTTCGGAGGAGTATGGCAACTAACATGTGACACGAGAATTTTATATAAGTATATAGATTTTCTTGGCATTGTATATTGTATATATTTTATATTATAAACCATGCATAAGTGAGCGCATTTTACAGTTGTCAGCGCCTTAACACTCGCCTCAAACTCAGTCGGACTGTGAATAGAACTCTCACTAGGCACTAGAAACAATTTTTTAAACTTTTCAGTTGGGTGAAATCGCACCGGTTCTCCAAAAGAACAATGTGAAGTTAGTGGGGGTTGGAGTGGAGGAAGCTGGCTCCAAGGAGTTTGTGGACGGCAAATTCTTTGACGGAGGTGAGTCTACCACCATAGCCTTACTTCAGAATCGTCTGCAGCTCATTTTGTGTCCCCACAGCTGGGGCACGCGCTTTCCCTATGGAAGTTTGCATTCCGATCCGATCGGAACCCCTCGGAACCCTATGACGGTGTTTCGATTACACGGCTTGAACCCTTTAAGTTTCTCGCCGCCCCCAAAGCTAAAAAGGAAGATGAGGATATAAGCAATCTCCAAAAATAATGGATAAATGGAATGAAACATCACAGAAGGGAGATCGGGTAGTCAAGTAACTCCCCACGTGGGTTCAGTGCGGTGCGGTGGCAGTTAACGACTACTATTGCAGCCGGACGACTAGAATTGCACCACCCCATCTCTTCCCGTGGGTGTCGTAAAAGCCGACTAAGGGACCATTCCATCTCTCTGAGGTTACCCTCAACCTACTGCGATCGCCAACCCGCCTGCCAAGCGAGGCGATTACGGCAAATACCCCTCATATCCTTGGGGGAGGCCTTTGTCCAGCAGTGGACGTCTTTTGGCTGAGATGATGAGATGATGATGATGGTTGCAGCCGGAACCAACGACTTTACGTGTCTTTATGCGCTGCGCCGTTGAGCTTATCCAGCTTCTCGACGAGCTCAATACAATATTATACAGGTTTTTTTGGGTTGTTCCTCTAGATCTAAATTAATTTATTATAGAAAGGTGGGCTATAAACGGTCGCAGAGGTCGTGGAAACTAAAGTATGAAATTTTATTATTCAAGAACAATTAGCCAGGGAACGATTATTGCTCCTTCTCTTATTAATCACTGGTAACTCAATTATAACATTGAAAATTTTCGACTGGTATGTATCATAGTAATAAAATTGTAAATAATGCTAATATATTATTAGCATATTATAGGAGGAGCTCGATGGCGCTGCTGTGGTTAACGCGCCCGGTCTTCGAGTGCTAAGGTTAAGCATTCGCAAATGCCGGTCATCGGATGGGTGACCAAAAATGTATCGTTTCGAGCTCCTCCGTGCTTCGGAAGGCACGTAAAGCCGTTGGTCCCGGCTGGTGGGGGCCCCACTGGGGCCGCGTGGTGGTTTTTGGCAAGTTCACCCTATTCATCTATAGGGAAAGCTCATGCTCTAGCAGTGGAGACATAAAATGAGCTGATGATGTTGATTATTATATTTCGTAGTGTATTTTATGTAATAAGATAAATAATAATAATATCATTTCATATAATGTCATTTTCCACTTCAAGATCACCTGTATTTTGTTATTGTATTGCAATAGAAATAAAATTAAATGTGTTACTTTCAGACTTGTACTACGTAGAGAACTTAGCTACATACCAGTCTCTTGGATTCAAGAGGTTCAACGTCATCACTATTCTGACGTCACTCTTGTGGAAACAGTCGCGCGAAGCCATTTCCAAGGGGCGTGGAATGGGTAAGAAAGAACATCCCTTTTCTTAAACCTATTTTATTTCAATGTTTATAAATTTCGCTCGTGAAAATTTATAAACATTGAAATAAAATAGGATTCAAGCCTCTCTGACATGCCGGGTCAGGTGCGAACCCACTCGGGTTCAAGCCACTCGACCAAGGAGGTGGAAGCGGTGAAATCCTCATTAGAACTAACTACTAAAGAATTGGCTATCTTATCTCACCTTTCGGAATACATCCAATGCTACTAACATTAAAATGCTGGTAGCTAGCCAGGCGGACTTAAAGAAGTCCATCAACCAATCAGCAGATAGACTAGACAGTCCCCGGTGTACAGTGCATCTATTTTCTGAATGTCTCTCGGCAAACTTCGTGTTTCGGATGGTCGTCTGATTTCTATCAGATAAAGAATACATAGAGTTGCGTAAAGGAGTAGTTCCTTTTACTTATTATTAATTTATTTTAGAATTATGGGAAATAGTATTGTGTTATACATAATTGATTTACGATTTATAGATTTACAGCTCTATATAGTTCACACGAAAAATCAAACAAACAACAATAAAGTACAGACGCGCACATCAACCTATCCAAAACTGGCAAATTTCTTCAATAAATATTCAACCATATGCCATGAACATAAAGTTCAATATCTATTGAGGGAATTTGACAGCTTGTGGTAGTCTGATGTGCATTGCGCAGGCGTGTATTGCAGACGTTGTTCTGAAACATAATAAATAAATTAATGGTCATGGAAATTATTAATTAATATTCGATTGCATTCGGAAATGCGATGATTAACGAGACACAATAAAAAAAACGTGTTCTCTGTGTGGTGCCGGGGATAAAGAATTGTACCACCCCATCTCTTCCCTTGGGTGTCGTAAAAGCCGACTAAGGGACCATTCCAGAGGATGGGCAGCAGCATCTCTCTGAGGTTACCCTCAACCTACTGCGATCGCCAACCCGCCTGCCAAGCGAGGCGATTACGGCAAATACCCCTCATATCCTTGGGGGAGGCCTTTGTCCAGCAGTGGACGTCTTTTGGCTGAGATGATGATGAATAAAAAAAACGAGCGAGTGTAACATTTGACATCTCATTCAATTGTGATGTGGTATGGTTAAAAAAAAGCTAAGCAGCTTTAGTAATAGCTGATGGCTAACAGTATGATCGATTATATCACTGAAATTTTAAATTGTATGTAACTAAAACATAGCAAATAAAATTTACTACAATAATATGATGTCCTATTAATTGTCAGTCAAAGTCAAAAATTTTTATTCAACTAAACTTACGAAAATTTCTTTTTAAATCGTCTATATTTTTTTTACCTACTACCCATTCAGGTTGTCTATTTTTAAGCTGTGGAGAAGAATGGGCGCAAGAAACTCCACGGCTTTAATAGAAGTTACGAATTTACTAAAAAAAAGTACTTATGTCGTTATCAAATCAGTTAAATGCCACCCCACGTTTAAGCAATTTTAAGTCAAATTGGTACTGTAATATTCCTAATATTGATTTGTACAAAATTACATCGGTCGTTTGATACGTTTTGGTAAAGGGCATTCGGAAAATATATGTTATTACAAGTCATTTTCGACCTAATACATATGTGGTGTAAAGTACATATTTTGATTTTTCATGTAGAAGTGTAATAAGTATCTTATTGATATAAAAACGAAATTAATAGGGTTAAGTAAAAGTAAGTAAGTGAAGCCTTTAACTGTCCCACTGCTGGGCAAAAGCCTCCATCATTAAAATCAAGTCATCACTACAATTGATGGGTATTGGCTCAATCACTACGCTTGCCAAATTTGCTTTGGTGATCACAAACCCGGGCTATGCTTCGAAATAGATACCAGACACACTTTGCCCGACCTGGGAATTGAACCCGGGACCTTCGGGTATCGGGCCGAGCGCATTGCCACACAGCTACCGAGGCGTTAAAGAGTACTTGCCAGTATTTTTTAGAGGTCGTGGCTTTATACAACACATTTGGTTAAAACATTATTCTACCAGTTTAACATAACTTCCTAAATGATAAGCATTGTTAGTTTCTTGTTATTACTAGATCTAGTGACATAGGAATAGAGGTATAAAACTGATGTTATATAGTCTGTAACTTATTGACTTAAAGTAAAGTCAATGGTTTTTTATAAAAAAAGTCATACTAATTAAGGTTTTTTTTGGTTATTTTGAAAAACGCACCCCTCTGATCCCATATTTTTATAGCATTCGGTATTATTTTCATTGGCGTTTCTATATTTCCATAGAGTATGCCCAATCGAGCATGTGATGATGTTTTGCGTTTTATGTAAATATTTCCGAAATGATACATTGTCTGGAACTGCAGGTTTACGTAGCGACCTAGTCGGTGATGGATTACAAAATGGCGGCGCTGTGCTAATTCAAAATGGCCTCCTTAAATGGCATTTTGTGCAAAACGGCCCGGCCGACAGACTATCAAACACGGAGATTTTGGAGGTTCCTTATTTTAACTTCTATTTTTTTATTTATTTTTCTTTTTTTAACATATCTATGGTATGTTTTTTGATTAATTAATAGCAAGCGTATTTGAGTTAGTCACTTCATATAATCAATATATTTGTAATGTAATTTATTTTGTAATTAGAGTAGTGGGTTACTGTAGGGTTATGTATATTTATGGCACTAGTACTGTTGTTTACTGTTCGTTAAGTCACTGGGTAATGTCATCCATCAGAAAGTTGTCGAATTACAAGGAGATAAAGTAAACCAATTTTATGTCAACCGTATTTATTTGCGCGGAAAAGTGAGTAGGTCCACGGGTTAGCTAACTGGATGACGCGGGTCGACTGTCGAGCGAGGCGTACGCGCCGCACAATGTTATTAAATGCTTACTTTGCTATTAATGCTGTCGCGCTACGACCCCACAAAGACCAGTGTTAGACACAGTTTTTGTCGCCAAAAAATACTTTCATTCATTGAAACTGTTACTGACTGACCTTTAATAATGAAAGGAAAAATTGTAATCGAGGAGCTCGTTTTCGCAGTAGTTAACGCGCCCGGTCTGCGAGTGGTACCAACGGGATGGGTGACCAAAAATGTATCATCTCTTGCTCCTCCGAGCTTCGGAAGGCACTAAAAGCCGTTGACCCCGGCTGCATTAGCAGTCGTTAACAACCACCTATCCGCACTGGGCCCGCGTGGTGGTATATGGCCCGTTATCCCTATCCATCCATATGGAAGACTCGTAAGCCGTGGGAACATAAAATGAGCTGATGATGATGAAAGGAAAAACGTCGGGTCACTGGTTCCTGTCGAACACTGGAGCCACTACCCTAGTAAGTTTAAAAATAGTCGTGCTGTAAAATAGAATTTTAAAACAGGAATATGTAGACATTGTGTATTTGCTGAAGTACATGTATAGAACTGTTGATGTCGTCGTATATAACTAAGTAATGTACTCAGTACTCCTGGGTATATATGAAATAAAACTATTTATTAGAACATATTACACACAAACAGAGTGGCGACCGCGCATTAAAAGATGCAGTGTAGGTCTCCAACAAGGTTGACCGAAGATCTGGTGAAGTTTTTTTTTTTTAAACAAATATATAGGTATATTTAAAAGTTGACCCGACAGACGTTGTCCTGTTTAAGTTTTTATTATTTATTAAATATACGCCACGAAAGCCATCTATTAAGAGCAATCCAAAGTGGCTACTCCCATAATAAAATCCCAAAATTACCAATTACTTTTTCGGTTTCTCAGCTGTTTTTTTGAGTTTTTGTTTTTTTATTGAAAAAAACCGTTGATTCCAGTCAATTACCCAATTAGGACTGGACCGTTTCGATCTAGATACCTTCTATCCTCGTATAGAAACAGTAATATTTAAACAAAAAAATTAAAGTATCGATTTCAATTATATGTGAGTGAAGGGACATTTAAGTAATTAAAACTAAATAACGGTTGGGCAATTAAATCGTAATAAACAATGAATTTAACGACGAATAAATGCGAGCAATCACCTTAATAATGTCAGGCATTCTTGGTATTAAAATAATTGATCAGAAATGATGTTTTTGTGTCGACTGTAGATAATTTTTCTGTATCATTTTGGTATCGTTAAAGTAACTAGATAATTACACTCAATATTGAAAAGATAATCATTATGAACGATAGAGCTAATTGGTTTTGCATATTACATAATCATATTAATTTTATGATAAATGAGTAAGATTAAAGAAACCGATTGAAATTGACTAAAAAATTGACGCCCCAAATGGATAGTAAGTAAAAAATGTTTGGACGATTCAAAATCACTCTTTTTAAGTTTTTGTAAACAAATAAAAACAAAAACATTACTTTGGAAAAAAAATTTACTTGACTTTGACTTTAAAACAAACAACTTAATGTTCCTCAAGCCGTAGTGATGACATATCCTGAGGGAGTATCTCAAGGGGACAGCATCACGCAAGCGTCCCTTAGTAGACTCCCGACTCTTAAGTCCCGGAAAATCTAGTAAGATATTGAGAGTTTGGTAGAGTGATGCCAGTCCTTAGAACCTCTAAGATAGCATTATTGTTTAAATGTATTTCGTGACATTTTCTCTATCACGTGCACGTAGGTAATGATGTTAATATGTTTTTCGAGTGCATGTATGTATGTATGTATGTGTGTATGCATGTTTACACATGTCTCCTGCTACATTGACAACAACTACTGTTGTTAATTGTTTTTTGGTGATGATGAGAACACAAGTCATTGATGATTATTTATTTATTTTTTATTATATAATTACAAATGTACTTAAACAATAATCATAGTCTACTAAGTATACCCATGGTATTCTCATAGAATACTAAGCATAGGTTACCTGGCGGCTAGTGGGCACCGACAAGGTTCGAGAGCACTTTAGAGTTTGCTTTGTTTATTCGTGTATTTTCCATCGCCAGCATTGTTGTGTTCCGATCTTCGATCAATTATACACTAGATAAAGGATCTGGGACAAAAATGCATCTCGAAGAGGTCCTGTTTGCTCGTACTTATTTACATTTAAATTTCGAACAAACAAACGAAACAAAATCTGAAAAAACGTTGGATAGCATCAACAACTTCAGCTTAGTAAGAACCTTAAATCCTAGTAATAAGGATTATATCAAGTTTGCAAAATGTTTGTACTTAATATTTACTGTCATCGCCATAAACGTCATTATACGCGTACCGTTTTTCAAGCGCTCATCGGGAATCTAGTACATAATCGGTCGAAGGTTCCGATGGTAAGAGATAAGATAGCCAGGGATTACGGGTGAAGTGTGGTTGCATCATTTGACCAATTCTTACTTACTGTCAAATCAAATTAAAAAATTATTTATGCCAGAAACACAGTTATAAAACTCTTATGTTATACGAGTTTGAACTGGTTTGGGATGGCTACCAACAGAGAGGGATGGCGTGAAAGGGAGAGGCCTACATTCAGCATTGGGTGGCGACGGGCTGAAGAAGAAGAAGCGGGCGAGTGACGGCCCTTGATGAAAATTTGTATGTAGTAAGAACATGAGATTGTGCAAATGAGAGGCTATATATGATGTTGGCAAACCTAATAATTATTTTGATTAGCATTCATTGACCCATTATTTTCGCACAGCGAAGCGGGCGGGTGACTGCTAGTGTTATAAGTACATGACGAACACGAACAGTAATCGAATTCTTTTCGTAGAACTCGTTAAAATGAAATAGGAATGTTGGATGGAAAATCAAACAGCGCCACAGTGTCCGCATATCGATAAACAATTGACAGATGTCATTGCATAAAATATAATAAATATTAAATAAACAAGATTATTTGTAAAAATGTTTCTACACACATTTATGACGTTATTAGGAGATAACGGTTACGACGCTCAGCCCCCTGACTATGAGCTCTTATAGCAGTATTATTGCAGTTGTGGAAAAGAGACGCAAATATATTCGCCGCTACACGCGTCTCGTTTCCACAACTGCATTAGTACTGCTATAAGAGCTCGTGGTTACCCGCCCTGACTATGAGCTCTTATAGCAGTATTATTGCAGTTGTGGAAAAGAGACGCAAATATATTCGCCGCTACACGCGTCTCGTTTCCACAACTGCATTAGTACTGCTATAAGAGCTCGTGGTTACCCGCCAGGACGACTTCGTCATTTTCTTAAACTTGACACTTTCCTAACTTGTCTCTTTTTTAACTCGGCTCTTTCTTAGTTGGTCTCTTTCTTAAACTTGACACTTTCCCAACTCGTCTCCCCTCCGGACGACTTCGTCATTTTATTAAACTTGACACTTTCCTAACTGGTCTCTTTTTTAACTCGGCTCTTTCTTTTTTTTTTAATATACTATCATTATACAATCACATAAGGGGAAAGAAGAAAAACAAGTTCTTTAGTATTAAGTATGATATATGTATTTTTTTTTTTTCGAATTTTTCTAATGCGTAACCGGCGTGAACCTAGGTGAACCACGAGAAAAAAAAATTGCCCGTAGTTCACCTAGGTGAACTGATCCGGTGGACCACGGCTAAGGAGAGAGGAAAAACAGCGACTGAGAAAGAGCCGAGTTAAAAATGAGACGAGTTGGGAAAGTGTCAAGTTTAAGAAAGAGACCAACTAAGAAAGAGCCGAGTTAAAAAAGAGACAAGTTAGGAAAGTGTCAAGTTTAAGAAAATGACGAAGTCGTCCTGAGCGGGTTACGATACGCTTTAGAATATTCGATAACAGTTCAAGCCAAAGCGTTTCCCCGTTGTGAAAGAACAGTATGTACAAATTAAACCTAAAAACTTTCTTAAAATGTATGCATACGTAAACAAATGTAATAATAATACAAATGAAATCATTAATGTGGTGTTATTTCCGCTAAATCACTCGGTTATCAAGCGTGGCTGCACCGTCCTTGCACTTGCACCCACCGCCCTCCCGCCCGCCAAAATATGCACTCGCAGAGGAATCAATGGATGCAAGCGAACATGCACACCAAACCCGATACCCAACACGTGGTGCAAGCGTACTGCATCCAAGCTTGATAAACGAGTGATTTGGCGGAATTAACACTATATAGGGTCTAACAAAATCAATAAGCGAACGTTTAAGTGCGGTATCTATACATCATTCTGAATACAATGACAAAAAATGGGCTCCAGTTTATAGTGATTTTTTAAAGTTATGTTTTCTAACAAACTAAATCAAATAAAATAATGCAAACATGCAAATGTATCTTTACTAACACGCACGCAAGCGTCAATGAAAAGATACTGTACAAATACACGCACACAATTGAAAAACCATTATATGACACTCATACACACACGGCTATCTTTGTGTGTGTGTAGTAGGTACATCTGTACGGGTTTTGGTGTATTTTTTGGTGAATTATGATAATGTTTTTGTTGATTATCTCGGTAACGAGCCTGTAGTTTTGGACCAAATTTGGTGAGCATGCTCAGTGTGATGTATAGATGATCCCCTTAAACGTTCGCTTATTGATATTGTTAGACCCTATATTTTATTTCGATTGCATTTTTGTGTGCCATGGATTTCCGCAACGTAACGCCTAATTCTATTAATTAAATGTAATAATGTTAATGTTCTTTTATGTTAGGCCTTGGAGGTGATTTGAAGGGGGATTGGGTGCAGACCGGCGGCGCGTTGTTAGTAGAAAGAGGGGGGAAGGTGCTTAACCATTTTGTACAAAATGGCCCGGGGGACCATTTGTCCAATTTGGACATTTTGAAGGTAGGTAGGGGGGTGGATGGGAGCGACGCATAAAATGACTAGCTAATTTGAAAAATGGCTGTATAATACTGTAAATTCAAAAGCTTTTTATAAATATTCAATATAAGTAATTAAAAAATCAATGATTAAAAATTATTTATGATAATAAAATCGTTTGTAACTATTGTTACTTCCAGTTTACTTTAGTTTATGATTATCAGCATGATTAGTTTTATATGAAATGAATAATCCCGAGAGAATTTTACACAATATAACCTTAATATTCTAATTGTTAAATTTGTAATTTATTATTTGTGTTTCATTCAAACGCTTATATTTAATATTCAACATCAGTTAAATAGATATATAATCAACTATTATTATAATAATTTAGTGCTTTTGCTTTTGTTTTATGCTTTTTATTTATGTATTTTGTAACCTGATTCTAGTTTTAAATAAATATTTACCTTTTATTTAACATTTTTTATCTGTACTTTTGTAAATTCTTAAGAGCAACAATTTTTTTAAATTTGTTTCTAATATTAGCATTATTGAATTACTTTATAATTTTTATCTCAAAATTAAAATCTAATTTGATACAAAAGCTTATTTTATTAAATTTAAGCTATTTTTAATAGCTAGTTTTATTACTATAATCCATAATTTAACTTATTATTCAATTCAATTAATTTATTTCAGCCTTTAAAAACATTACAGCCAAAAGTTCAATAAAATTACAATAAATTAAGATCATTAATTATGATCATGGCTGTGACATATGACGACCTCCTTGGTCGAGTGGCGTGCACACCGGTTTTCATGGTGTCGCCATCTCTGAGGTCCCGGGTTCGATCCCCGGTCGGATCAATTTAAAAATACCTGTTTTTCTAAATTGTTTCGGGTCTGGGTGTTTCCTATGTATAATAAGTATGTATTTAAGTATATTAAGTATGTTTATTCGTTGTCTAGTTAACCATTTCTCGAGTTTCTTAAGGAAGCTTTTCTTGGGGCTAGATAATTGGTGTGAGTGTGAGAAACAATTTTTTATTTTTTTTAAATATCTGAACAAAATGTCCCAACCATGCATAGTTCATGTTAAAGTTATAGAAAATTTAATATAAAAGTCGATAAAAATATGGTTGTATCCAATTTTCAGCAATTCGGTTTGGAGAGTGAATACAAACCAGAGACAATGGCGAACAAGAAGACAGAGGAGAGGGGAGAGTGCGCTGTACGTATATCCTTATTGTTTATGTACACACGCTGGCACATCAGAGAACCACAAACAAAGACCGAGTTTCCATAGTAAGTCGGCTTGCATCAAATGGGCTCGGGGATTTTATGTGAGTACCTCTTGTAATGAAGTATATGAAGAATAGTTTTCTTATCAGTTTGTCGTATTTAAGAGTAAAATGCTAATGACAACTTAACCTTTTTACCGCCAACAACTTCTATAGAAGTTCGAGATTTTCGTGCCGTCCACGCCAGCACTTCTATAGAAGTTCTTCTTTGTACTTACTTTATTCAAATACATTTATACGTTGGCGTACAGCAGGCCATTGCGTGCAGGATAGTTGAGCGGTGAAAAGGTTAATGTCATCGTGATGCAAGATGTTTGTCGCAATAATACACTAACGTGTTTGCTTCACTTAGAGACCTCAGTATCTTTTTCTTACCCTTATCTTTTTTTAAATATTTGCAGCAGCCCTTGCACTTTTTATTATTATTTCCATGAAACGGATTCATTGCAGTTAAATATTATCGAATTACGCTAGTTAAAATCATAAATGGCAGATAAATAATGCGATAAACATCTTGCATCACGATGACATTAAGTTGTCATAAGCATTTTACTCTTAAATACTACAAACTGATAAGAAAACTCAAACATAATCGAAGAGTTTGAATACTGCATTGAAAAACACCGATTGAATACACAACTTGGCCACACATTCTGCTGATTTTTGTAGGAAGTACCGCCTGGAAAGTTTTGATGTTTAGGCAAGTAGTTGGCCAATGTATAGTCTATTTTGAGAAAAAATCTAGAGGTATCACTACTTCACAACCACATAAAAAATGTTTATTTTTAAATTGGTCTTTTTTTTATATACGGTAACTAGTATTAGTTTTTTGGGTGGCGATGCAAATCTATCTAAAGAACATCATTTCAAAATTTGAACCAAATCGCTTGAATACATCCAGAAAAAACAAACATTTAAAAAAAACTTGAAAAAATCAAAAGTCAAAAACTATTACAAGTAGGATGTTCATACTCGGCTAAAATATTCTTCATTACAAGAGGTACTCACAAAAAAATCCCCGAGCCCATTTGATCCTCATCCCTCCCTCTCCATCGCTTTCCAGATCGTCGCGTGCAGGTCTGAGAAGCCACCCTCATACCGTGCTGACCATCAAGACACGTACCAAAAAGTTTGGACAATCGTTCCTTTGCCGAACTGCCCGTATGTGGAATGCCCTTCCCGCACACGTGTTTCCCTCCTCTTTCTCTCCCGGGTTATTTAAGCGGGGCGTGAAAAAGCATTTATGCAGGCCGCCATAGTGTAAGCGTTCGGCATAGCGTGGTAGCGCTGTGATGAACGCTTTCACTTGGGCTTCACTGGCTGCTTTTCATCAGGCAGGGTGAGGCCATTTTGGCGTGCCACAATAGAAAAAAAAATATGTAAGGGCTGACTTACTATGGAAACCCGGCTATAGCCTTTCCTCAATAGACTATGAACTTTAGGTGTGTGGCATACGGTTGAACGTTTATTGAAGAGCTTTGACAGTTTTGGATAGGTTGATGTGCTGCGTCTGTACAATAGAATCAAACATTTTAAGTGTCATTAGTTGTATCGTAAATCTTTATTGTTTCATTTGGTACTAAGGTCTTCATAGAGTTTTTCATGTCCTATGTCGTCCTGTAATTATTATCAAAGAAAGCAAGCCAAAATATCTGAACAATTTACAAAAATCAACCTTAGGTCAATGACAGTCAGGCACACTTTTGATTGACGTCTGATAACAAATGTTCAGTTACTTTAGGTTTGAACGCTCATATCATTTTGACGCTGACTTTACCAGATATGTAATCATATCAATCTAATGAATATGAAGTGAAGTTGCATTATATTCACTATGAACCTATCAATCTCGTGGGTTTTTGAATAAGTGTGCAACTTCAAATGCAAAGCAAAGCTTGGGTGCGCTCTTCTCGCTTGCGCTGACACCTCTTTGTGAAATAGCTGTCACTGTTTTCTTATACAATATAAGTAATACAGAGGGATCTAGGCCATACAGCCTATTTACATGGTAGATTTTTTTGCGGCTTAAGTTCTTGATTTTATATTATTTTCAAAAAGCACAACGAGTATACTATGAAAAAAAAAACTTTTAACGACTTTCCTCCCGGCTGCATTAGCTGTCATTAATAACCACCGCGCCGCACTGGGCCCGCGTGGTGTTTTGTGGTCCGTTTTCCCTGTAGAGTTGCTATCTATAGCGAAGGCTCGTGCCCCAGCAGTGGGGACATAAAATAATGATGAAGATAATGATGAAGCCGGGCTTTTTGCAACCATATTTAATAATAATATATAATACCATATTCAAAAATAATCTATAATTACAAGTTGCTTTGTTAAATGCTCATTTTGTAATTTGTAAAAAACAGTTCATAATCATATTTTTTTTATTAAATATTTTATTATATTATCTACTAGCTGTGCTCGCGACTTCGTCCGCGTGGAATAGTGACTTTCGGCAGCATTTTTAATTTTTTAGGCTCTTGTTCCCGTTTTTGCAACATTTTTCACTGATGCTTCGCTCCTATTGGTTGCAGCGTGATGTTATATAGCCTAAAGCCTTCCTCGATAAATGGACTATCCAACACAAAAATAATTTTTCAATTCGAACCAGTAGTTCCTAAGATTAGCGCTTTCTAACAAACAAACTCTTCAGCTTTATAATATTAATATCGATAATATAGATATAGATATAGATAAACACTTCCATAGATCATAGTAGCCGATTGCAAGTAGCTAGCATGACTAATGTCGGTGTCACAAACTTGGTATTTTCCAGACAGAGGCCACGCCCTAGGCGCTGGCTGCGAATCCTGGAAGAGCACTCGCTGGCCCCCATCCACACCATCTGGACGGAGCGCCGGTGCAAGCACTCGAAGGTATAGTCCGTTGCTGGTTTCATTGGCTTCGTGCACATGACTTGTCTATAGGGAAGTTGACGACTACATTAATAATACCGAAACATTCGGTAGTTCAATATATCGTCATAATTAGGTATCAGTTTTATTCAGTTTCTATACAGGGTGTCCCTGGAAGTGTGGATCAAATCGAACAAGAACATAGAGGAGGTCGTTTCCAAACTTTTTAGCTCTATAAATGTTGCTTCTATTTTTGACAGTTAAACACGCTTAAACACGCACTAAAAATTAAAAATGTCTTAATTGACTTATGTTTGCTAGCTGAATAAAAATACTACTCTAAGAAAGGCAAATCTTCCTACAACATTCTGAAAAAAAATCAAGCCGATAAACTTTAGAGTTTTTTTGTTATGTTTTTTTTGTGTGAGCTCATGAAAAAAACAAAAATTTATTGTAACTTTAGAACTGTTAATAATAGAACCGACATTCATAGAGCTAAAAGGTTTGAAAATGACCTCCTCTATGCCGTTGTTCGATTTGATCCACACTTCCAGGGACAGCCTGTATAGTACCTACAGACGCCTGCAATTCAGAAAATTTCTTCAATGAATTTCAACCTTATGCCATATGTATAAAGTTCAAAGTCTAATGAGGAAGTTTGACTGTGGTAGTCCGATGCGCAGGCGCGTGTGTGTACAAGCACAATGCTTATTTACGTTTTAAGTAGTTACGGAAAAAGACAAACCACTAATCGTTTGCCTTAAAACTACACTGGCATGATCATGGCGGCAGCCAAGCCATACGTAAATTGAACATTAACTCCGTAACTCCAGTCGTATTATTGACGTCACGTAACAGTTCTTTAAAATATTAACTCTTTTGTTTGACTTGAATTTCGGTGAACTAAAAAGCTTTTGAGAAACACTCAATTGAAGGAACACAAAAGTGACGTCATAGTTTACGTTTCCATACAATTTCTGGTCACAAAATAGTTATGACAATTGCTAAAAAATTTCTCTATTGATTAATCAGTAGTTTTTTTTTTTCGGATTTTTTATGCGTTTTCTTATGAATACGCACGATTACGTAACTTTTAGCCGTGATAGAAACAAAATGTGCGTATTATTTTTCTAAATAATTATTGTAAGTTACATATAAAGACTGTCACAGCATGAAACCAACGATGGACTGATAATTGCACTGATTTTTTATTATTAAGATGTCTATATTGTATGTAAACATTTAACTATGTTTTTTTGTCATAGATTTTTTTTGATGTTTATAAGTTATATTTGATTGGGTAGCGTAACACAGTTGTTCAATGTGGCTTAAATGTGATATGATAAGCAAGTCTTGCTTGCATCAAAACGCACTAAAATAATTCGCATAAAACGAATTCAAAGTATCATTGCATTTCTCTCTATTGCTTTGAGTAGAAAGAGACGGAATGATGTTACTGAAACTATTATGTATGGTAACTTTTTGACCGCCACTGTCGGCTATAATCGACAAGCGAAAGCGTGCCCCGCACGACAACGACGGCAATGATTGACAACACCTTTAGTTTGAACCTTACCTTACCTTTTACCTTTAGTTTATTTAATAAGCTGCCTGATGAGTTAAAACAATTGCCGTTTAATATGTTTAAAAATTAATTAACAGCTTGGCTATTAGATTGGCTTGGCATTGTTTCTATACAGTTAAAGAATATTTAAATTATAAATTGATATAATAAACTTTCTGATGGACATAATGTAACACACTATTATTGTGTATAATTGTATATGTAGGTAGTAATTGTATAATACTGTATTAATTTTCATAATAATGTTGTTAATGGACTTTTAGTATGATATTTTTGACACTTATTTGTATTATGTTTTTTTTTCTACTTATAATTAATTAATTAACCATATCGACATGTTTCACTTCGACATTGTAAATTAACATTTGCATGCTGTTTTTATAATGGCAAAACATGTGCGCATTGTAAATTTCATACCACCCGTAAATTACCATGTTTTTGGCAAATAAATGATTATTTTATCTTATTTTATCTTATCTAAAAAAAAACACAAAATAAAGATATTTGGATATTTTGGAATCCCTATTTCTGTTGCAAGTTTTACTCTGAATTGAATGCTTGCCGTACAGGACACGGCGACGCATTTATGCTGTGATCAAAAGGTACATCGTAGGCACAGACAGACGAATGCAAACTAACCTAATCAAAACTTTTACGTTTTATTTTTAAGTGTTAATTGGTGCATTAAAGCTAAATTAAATAATTATAAAATTTATAAAGTACAGTGAAAAAATTAAACGCCTACCCGACCCAGCTAGGAATCGAACCTGGGTCTTCCGCAATCCGGGCGGCTGCACTGACCGCTATGCTACCGGGAAGGCTGACGTAAGCGCAGAATTTTGTCACTGCTTTTTATTTTTTTTGAGTGCTAATAGCGGCACAATGCGCCATCTATCCAACGGTCATTGCAACCGATTCCTGGCTGGGTCGGGTAGGCGTTTAATTTTTTCACTGTACTTTATAAATGTTATAAATATCTAACCAAGTCTCTTCAATAAATTATCAACTTTATGCTATTTACATAAAGTTCAAAGCCTATTAAAGAAATATGACAGCTCGTGGTAGTCTGATGTGCAGGGGTATGGTACATAAGCAGGGTCATTTGATAAAATAAAATACTGACAACCCTCTTTAGATATTAATAATACGAGTATACTATCATAGTATGCTAAACGTGATACTGAACAACTTACCCCAAGAAATTTAGGTCAAAATATGACAAATGACTACTCATGTTTACTAACGAACGGTCTAAAAATGTTTAAGGGCTGATTTTTCAATCGTCAGTTAAAGTTTATTCATTGAATAATTTTGACATAATGACATTTTCTTTTCAGGAAATATTTCACAATGACAATGTTATTCGTTGGATAAAACTTATCTGAGGATTGAAAAAAGGGGTTGTTGTACATCCTCCAAAAAGTAAATTCGTCACAGAAAAAGTATGTGTAAAGGAGGTCACTAATAGTCCATACGTCTTTGGCCGTGTTTGTACCTTGAGGTACCTACATAGATCTATACCAAAATGTAGAGAAAAATTCGAGGATTCCTAAAAACGTTTAATTTTGCTTTTATATTTAGATAAAACTAGATAATAAATTAATAAAGTTGTTAATTACTTGTAACACATTTTTATCATGTGGTAACATTGGATGTTCAAATGCGTTTAGATATCAGACTTCTCCAAAACCTATAGTATTAAAAAAAAATATTATTTGCTGTTAATTATTGCTAATGCATCTACTTGTCGTCCATTTTTATCAATACATAATTTAATGGGCGTAAAACAATAAAAAATAGAAATAATAATATTAAAATAAGCAAATAATTGTCTTTCTGCAAGTAACAAAACATTTTTTTCTTTTTCAAATAACTTACAAAGTAGGCCTGCTATATTATTCAGCGTTTCATAGACTATTTTTTTTTCCATAAAGTGTACCTCGGTACATCAATTGGCCAGATTTTAGTGACCTCCTTTGCCACACTTCTATTTGTGTTAAGTTTTGTCATATTTTAATTTGGACCTGTGACGTGACACATATTTTTAATGCATGTGACAAATTTACTTTTAATGTATGGAGTGTACAAAAATGTGACGAACTTACTTTATGGCAAATGTACAATAACCCGTTTAAAGTGGTTGTTAATATTTTTCAAACATCCCTGTATACACCATGTACCAATACAAACATATTCGATGATGAATTCTTGAGTTACAAAATACCAGCATAATAGTTTTAAACTTTGCTATGAGTAGACAGCGTTTTTTTTTAATTATTAAAGATCTTTGAACCACAACTCTGTAAAAACGAGAACGACTGATATTTTGACTATATTTTATATTTACATTTAAGTTGAAACAATCAGACTAGAAAAAATATAGTTTTTTTTTAGCATTGAAATTACTCTTTGGTTATGTCTCTGGTTATTTAGCATATAAGAAAATGCCACTGGGTTCTATCAAATTGTGCTGCGCTTTGTTAAATTAAATATTATAGTATTAAGTCCTTTCCTATGAAATTGACGTTTTGTATGAAGATTTTTTATGACATTAAATTTTTCATACTAACGTTTTATCAATTTTTTTAGCATCTTTTATTTTAACACTATAAGAATTGTAGGGCAGTGTGTTTGTTTCACTAACTAAATATAGCAGCCCTTAATAAGAAAAAGAAAACAAGTCCCTTCAAAGCTACAATGAAACAAAAGGTCAATATACCGCTAACAAAAAAAGAAGTCAATTAAAAAAAAGTTAGATCATAGAGACAAAATTAAAAATCATTGTTATTTATTACTGAAACTTGATTATCATAATTAATTAAATGTGTATAATAATATTAACAAGCATTGATTTTTAGAAGTAATATTATCACTTATTTAATGAGAAAAAAAAACATCAATTTCATAGGTAAAGACCCAATATTACCATATATTTCTATATTGTAATTGTATAATGTTATGTGATAAATAATTATTTATAATATACCTACTATTTTTACTATTGAACAGGGTGTTAAATTAAACTCATATTATGGATGTAGCAAATTCGCTACAAAGTAACATAAAAAAAACAATAATCTTTGCTTGTTTTATTTTATTGCTGGATTCACTACGTAACAGGGATATTGACAAACAATAATAATAAAATCCAGAACATTAAACGTACAAATGAAATCACGTATAATTATAACTGTTTTTTAAAACATTGACAACAACAACAACAACAACAACTGTTTCATATTTGGCCTAATCATGAATTGACGGAACAAATCGTGACGTCATAAAATTCGGATACAATTTCTATTATTGAAATTCATTTTGTCAATTGCTAAAAATCTAGTGACTAACCAGTCAGTCAACTACACGATTCTTCTTATTTACAATATAAATGTATTTAAATTAACACTCTGTATAAGCATTAAACTATATAGATTGTAGCTCATATAAATATAACATTATTCATTGATTATATACTTAACATATCTTGTTCGATTATGTTATCAAATGTTGCATAAATAAATTATATTATGCAAAGTGAAATATTTTCTTAAAATTTACATTCCATGACAATGCTATAATTGCTATTATTCGTTGTTAATATTACAATCTTTGTATCAAGGGCACAAGGTAATAAAAGCTTATTGTTTATTTTGTATTTTATTTGATTATTTACCGAAATAATCACATTCTCTACACACATCTACACATTATACAGAATGTTTGGTAAACTAATAAGTGTATAATCTCTAATAAGGGTATCTTGCTTGATCATTCCCGAAAAGCACCATGTCCAAACTATTGAGGTTGTTTGTTGCAAAGGAGAATATCGTTGAAATAAGTTTTCGGTCATATGTAACTGTCGTTACAAAGAGCATCGCGTCGGCGTAGTACGAAAAGTCACTAAATAGGTCTAAAGCGTGTTTGAGTTATATGACGGTTTAAAATTTTATAAAACAAAAAAAAATCATAACTTAGTTTTGGTATGAGATAATTCTAATTTTATGGATTCATATCTTAAAGAACAGATAAACAAATAAGGTAATATTATTACTTTCAACTTATTACGTTGAATTACTGAGATAATGACAAAAAACATAGTTAGTTATTTTTTACCCTCAAATCTTATACCGATATTTTTAGTTAATGAGTTATAGAAGAGAGTTAGTGACTTTTTACTCAATTTTGACATGGATCGAGGCCTAATTATGATTTATTGTGTAATAGGGAGAAATAACCAACCCGACTTAGCTACATATTTGCAATGCGACCTCATAAAGAAACAGTATTTAACGAAATTGATTAGTTTTCGGCTGTCAATAAGTAGTGCAAATGTGAAGTTAATGTGTTTTTGCACGACCTAAATAAAAACTATGACACATATAGAGATGTCAACAAGGTTGAAATTGTGCAGAAAAATTTGGAGAATTTGATTATGTTTCTAACTCAATTTTGGCCAAATGTCGATTTAGTGACTTTTCGCTCTACGGCGACGATTCGGTAAGTTGGGTTTTGCATTAATCGTGACATTGGGTATTTAAAGCGTTGTAGTATTAGTCATCGTTCAATGAAGCAATCGATCAATGGTGATCAGGTTCGCTGGTAATTGAAGTACGCCGTTTTTGGTAAATACAATTTTATTATACAGCACAATAATGCAGTTTTAATGGCTAAACACGTTTCTAAGTTCGCGAGGCGTAATGTGGTGTCACTCCGAGTTCGTTTGGCCGCAGACTGGTGCGAGATAAAATGGCGGGCCCATTGGCCGGCTAAGGGTGCGACACCAAATTACCCTCAATAAGGTTAACAAAAAAAAAAACAAATGATATATGGCGGGTCGCTAACAATGGTGTTCGTCGAAATGAAAATCGATCAGATGGCTTTTGAATTTACATAGGTCACCCAAAAAAGTAGTAAATAAAGTACAAGATAAAAATTTACTAGAAAAAATCAACCAGCCTCAGGAAGCTCGAGTAGGAATCGAACTCACGACCATTGGATAACCAAAGCTCTGACCGCTGAACTATCGCGGCCCCAGAAGACTCGTTGAATTTTTCTAGTAGTTTGCGATTTACGCCGCAAGCCAGCGGTATTACGTCACTGTAAAGTGACTAGCGTTACAGTCGAAAAAAAACTTTTGCAAGTAGGTATTTAACAATCGATACAGACGTAATTCCTTTTACTATATACAGGGTTATTTGAAAAAACATCATCAACTTCGCACGACTAGATAGCTAACATCATAGACAACAACATTTGTTCTACGAGTTTTGTCGTAACTCAATACATTAATAAAAAATTATTTTCCAAGCTTTTAGTGTACTGTCGTGACATTTGGAAGTCTATGTTCCATTCACATACGAAAAGGCGTCCCTTCGTACCCTTGTTCTACGAGTACGGTGTATTGGGCCTAAACTAGTGTGCATGTTTAGTGTATTCTGTAAATTTGTAGTGGCATTTAGAGAATCGGGCGGGGTGTTGATGTTTTACAAATAACCCTGTATAGCTTTGTGAATACAACATTAAAAATAATATAAGTAAATAAGTAATTCTACATTCCCCTCCCCTACGGCACAGTCAACCAGAACCGTGATCCTATAGTCTATAGTCATGGATATTTATTGCATAATTTTTTTTTACCTGTGAGATTAACTTTAGTGAACCCCCAAAGTGGTACCCTAGTTCCATTCTCAAAGGAAAAAACCTTTTGACCGTGTAACAGCGAAACAAAGGAGAAAGTCCAAAAACCCCACTTAAGAGGAGTAATTACAAAAACACATGTTGAAAAAATTTCCACGAGCAGGATTTGAACCTGCACCCTTCTGACATACCGGGTCAGGTGCTCTCCCAATTGAGCTATCGTGATTCTAACCAGCCCGCCGACATTATTCAACGCTATTTATTTTTTAACTTTTTGTAATTTGTTCGCAACAAAATTTACTTTAAAAATTATATAAACAAAACAAAAACATTTATAAATAGCTTGCCTACTTCTTAACTGATCTTTAGTATTTGTAAAAATATTATGATCGGATGTTAATGACGGTAGTTGTTGACATTGAATGGGCGCCTTTGGCTTTCAAAGTAAAAAAGTTGTAGTAAAAGTTGTAGTAAAACACATGATGTATCTGTTATTAAACTAGTACGGCCAGGTTAAAGACCTCTCATCGGTGTTTTAAACACGTCGCAAAACTTCATCTGTTCTTAGATGTTAAATCCCGATGCAAATCAAAGCATATCATGCCTAATGCTGAAGCTCTAAGAGTCAAAAAGCAAGCAACCCAAATTACGCGGAAAGAAGATTATTGCATGCGTAAGTGATGCATTCGTGATGCATTTGTAATGACTCGTGTCAAACGAAAATTTAGTATGTACGAAAGGGACAAATATTGGTTTGTTTGTGTTAGTTTTTTTCTATTGGCTCTGCGGCGATCAGGTGAGAAGTAAATATTTATTTTATATAAGTAGGCCAAGTTCAGTATCGCCGCGATCCTGTGACGTAATACATGTTTACGCGCTTGATGCGCCGCCGCCGCCGGCCGCCCTTTTGTTTGTAATTGTTGACAATTGTTATGTTAGTGTAGTGACTAGTGACTGTTATAGACGCAGTGCGAATCGTGCGAAATTTAACGCTTCGTCAGTGGTGATAGGACACGTAAAGTAGAGTTAGGTATCTAGATAAATGATCTGGATTGTGCGAAATTGACGCATAAAGTTAGTCTTTTTTTATTACGATGTCTCGGTATTCTTATACTGCTTCGGAATACACCGACATGATTTTAATTTATGGAGAATGCAATGGAAACGCTGCATCAGCTATACGGACATACCGAGAGAGATATGGAAACACTCGTGTGTGTCCTACTAACGGCCGCGTTATTAGATTTTTTCTTGTCAATAATGATGTGTACTCAACAGAGGGACGCTCATACTGTAGTTGAATCAAAAAAACGACTAATAAGAAAGATCCTATGAAAAATTTAAAAACATGGCCACTAACGACGATCTACTGCCTAAAGTTAGAAATAACATTTTGAGAAGGTGCAATTTGTGTGTTCGGGTTCATGGGGGACACATTGAAAATTTCAAAATTTAAAAGCAAAATGAATTACATATTTAAACTTTACCTATAATAATGCAAATTGCAAGTGCAACGTTGTAATATTATTCGGCATTAATGGCGCCAAAACGTCTCGTCACCTGACACTGCGCTGTTGCCGCTCTTATCAAAGGTCAGTCACCTAACATTTCCTAACGGTGTTCTATTTTGCTTGCGTTTTTGTTCTATTTAGTTTGTTTGAAAAATCAAAAAAAAAAAATTCAGTGCTAACATTTATTTGATAGTTTCAAATTAATTTTATGAACTAGTATAGCCAATATTTTCATTTATTGTCGTAGTCCAGGTTGTATAAACAAAACAAAAACATTTTAAAGAGGAGTATCTCCAAAAATCGTTAAAAATTTGTATAGTGAAATGACATATTTAAAATGATTCCTTACTGTCTAGCTATACGAAAAAATTGCTTAAAGTTTGCATGTGGGGCAATGTACAATTTATTAAATGACAAAATTCAAAATGATAAATTTAAATAAGTAATTCTTTATTCCCCTCCCCTACGACACAGTCAACCAGAACCGTGATCCTAGTCATTGTCATAGATATTTATTGCATTACATTGTACAAAAATCTTACAAAAACAGTTTTAAGTCCCAAATATGACCCTGCAAGGGCATTGCAACTCTAAAAATATTTATAATTGTTTTATATATATTTTTTTACAATATCTACTAGAAACTTCTTAGAAAGGACTTCATTCTAAGAAGTTTCGTGATAGAATGTCAAATGAAACGCACTAGGCACCCTGATTCTCGAAGTAAAACCGTAACGATATCGTAGCGACTTCGTAATTAAAACCGTAACCATATCGTAGCGACTTCGTAATTAAAACCGTAACCATATCGTAGCGACTTCGTTATTAAAACCGTAACGATATCGTAGCGACTTCGTAATAAAAACCGTAACGATATCGTAGCGACTTCGTAATTAAAACCGTAACCATATCGTAGCGACTTCGTAATTAAAACCGTAACGATATCGTAGCGACTTCGTAATTAAAACCGTAACCATATCGTAGCGACTTCGTTATTAAAACCGTAACGATATCGTAGCGACTTCGTAATAAAAACCGTAACGATATCGTAGCGACTTCGTAATAAAAACCGTAACCATATCGTAGCGACTTCGTAATTAAAACCGTAACGATATCGTAGCGACTTCGTAATTAAAACCGTAACGATATCGTAGCGACTTCGTAATAAAAACCGTAACCATATCGTAGCGACTTCGTAATTAAAACCGTAACGATATCGTAGCGACTTCGTAATTAAAACCGTAACCATATCGTAGCGACTTCGTAATAAAAACCGTAACCATATCGTAGCGACTTTGTAATTAAAACCGTAACCATATCGTAGCGACTTCGTAATTAAAACCGTAACGATATCGTAGCGACTTCGTAATAAAAACCGTAACGATATCGTAGCGACTTCGTAATAAAAACCGTAACGATATCGTAGCGACTTCGTAATAAAAACCGTAACGATATCGTAGCGGCTTCGTAATAAAAACCGTAACGATATCGTAGCGACTTCGTAATGAAAACCGTAACGATATCGTAGCGACTTCGTAATTAAAACCGTAACCATATCGTAGCGACTTCGTTATTAAAACCGTAACGATATCGTAGCGACTTCGTAATTAAAACCGTAACCATATCGTAGCGACTTCGTTATTAAAACCGTAACGATATCGTAGCGACTTCGTAATAAAAACCGTAACGATATCGTAGCGACTTCGTAATTAAAACCGTAACCATATCGTAGCGACTTCGTAATTAAAACCGTAACGATATCGTAGCGACTTCGTAATTAAAACCGTAACCATATCGTAGCGACTTCGTTATTAAAACCGTAACGATATCGTAGCGACTTCGTAATAAAAACCGTAACGATATCGTAGCGACTTCGTAATAAAAACCGTAACCATATCGTAGCGACTTCGTAATTAAAACCGTAACGATATCGTAGCGACTTCGTAATTAAAACCGTAACGATATCGTAGCGACTTCGTAATAAAAACCGTAACCATATCGTAGCGACTTCGTAATTAAAACCGTAACGATATCGTAGCGACTTCGTAATTAAAACCGTAACCATATCGTAGCGACTTCGTAATAAAAACCGTAACCATATCGTAGCGACTTTGTAATTAAAACCGTAACCATATCGTAGCGACTTCGTAATTAAAACCGTAACGATATCGTAGCGACTTCGTAATAAAAACCGTAACGATATCGTAGCGACTTCGTAATAAAAACCGTAACGATATCGTAGCGACTTCGTAATAAAAACCGTAACGATATCGTAGCGGCTTCGTAATAAAAACCGTAACGATATCGTAGCGACTTCGTAATGAAAACCGTAACGATATCGTAGCGACTTCGTAATGAAAACCGTAACGATATCGTAGCGACTTCGTAATAAAAACTGTAACGATATCGTAGCGGCTTTCAATAACCTATCTCTGGCAAGAGATAGGCCTATCTTAGTTAACGCCCGTTGCCTATATTCTATCTGTCTGTTGTTTTGCTTACTGGAGTTAGAAATTTGATATAATTTGTATGGAGCTTATGTCAAATTTGTATCTATAGTAGGCAACACAACAGATAGATAGGTACCTAGGTTATTGGGAACGGGCGTAAGTAGATAGTAGGCAAAACAATAGTTATATAGATTATTGGGAATGGGCGTTAGTTACAGATAATTAACAGAAATAACTAAGCAACAAAGCTCTAGTAGGCTTATCCCTTGCTGAGGATAGGTTATTGAAACTGGCCGTTAGTCGTTAAAACCATTTTAGTATTTCCATCCGTCAATCTATCCGATTTGAAACTCGTTCGAACGAATTCCACCCAACCACAGATCTACGTGTACGGTTTTACTAAGAACTTCGTTCGAACGACTTTAAAATCGGATGTGACTATAAAAATCGTTTCGACGACTAAGTCGGTACGATATCGTTTCGGTTTTTGATATGGGAATCGGGGAGTTGAATGCCTCCCGGTGTAGTACTAGAGTGGACAACGGAGTTGAAGATTTTTTTTTTGAAGAGACTGTTTTGTGGGTGGCGTGAAACTTACAGAGAACCCTGTCAAGCCGTGTGAAACTAGGGAATGGCATGAAGCACTAGTGCGTGTCCCTGGTGCATACTAGATTCTCCGAGGGGTCTCGGATCGGGCTTAGCAAGCTCTTTCAAGACCGGTATAGGTGCTGCCTTGAGAAGCTCTTGTAGTTACTCCATCATCCGCCGGAATTTTTTTGTTTTTGTTCTGAAAAACGGTAAAGTAACGTTAACCTTTTTACCGCCAACAACTTCTATAGAAGTTCGAGATTTTCGTGCCGTCCACGCCAGCACTTCTATAGACGCACGCCAGTTCTTCTTTGTACCTACTTTATTAAAATACATTTATACGTTGGCGTACAGCGGGACATCGCGTGCAGGATAGTTGGGCGGTGAAAAGGTTAAACTAAAGTAGGTAAGTCATCATTATCATCATCAGCTCATTTTTATGTCCCCACTGCTAAGACACGAGCCTTCCCTATGGATGAATAGGGAGAACGTGCCGTAAACCACCACGCGGGCCCAGTGCGGATTGGAGGTTGTTAACGACTGCTAATGCAGCCAGGACCAACGGCTTTACGTGCCTTCCAAAGTACGGAGGAGCTCGAGATGATAAAGTTTTGGTCACCTATCCGATGACCGGCCTTTGCGAAAGATGCTTAACCTCGGCACTCGCAGACCGGGCGTGTTAACCGCTGCGCCATCGAGCTCCTCCTAGTAGGTAAGTATTATTTTATGTTTTGTTCTACATAAGTTTATACTGTGTGTTATAATAAATATATTTCATTTCATTTCGTTTAAACGTTATATTTTTGTATTTTTACGTAAGCAATCATATTAGTTACAAAGTTTTACCCTGATTTAGAATATCGATAGATCTTATGCTCATAATGAAGATATAAATATTTAAACAAAACATTTATTTAAAAAATAGCCTTAATAACTTTTGTCGTTACAATGATATTTTTTTTTAATACACGATATAATTTTAAATTATTTACATGTGAGATTAGCTTTAGTCAACAACCAAAGTGGCACCCTAGTTCCATTCTCGAAGGAAAAAAGGAGTATTTCAAAACATTGTCTAAAATGAGTAAGTATAGAAAAATTATTATCCTTACTGGCTCAATTTTTTCGTATTGCTGTACGAAAAAATTGCTCAAAGTATTCATGTAGGGGCATCCCCACTACCCACGACTTTAAAGTTTATACTGACACCCCCTACCAACCTAACAGTTATAAAGTTAAAGGTGTCAGACATCCTTGCGCAAGCACAAGGGACCATCTGCGTCAGGTCATAACGCCAGATCAGGACGCGCCGAAGCGCATTCTTCATCCGGTACTCGAGAGTTGCCCCGTGGACACGTATAGTCCACTACCTAATATCCAGATAGGTTACCGGAGCTGTAAGCTTGCTCACTTCTCGTTGCACTAAGAGTTTACAACTCGCAGTTTCCACTGCTCGGGTCGTCAAATCTAAAGTCGACTACCAAACGTCCCCTTTGGTGGCGGAGTTCTAAGCCCATTCATTTCTCAGTACCCATGCAGGCACCTCGTCAGTTCCACAATCCTACGCGGCTGACTAAACCGGAGACATTGCGTCTAGCGGGCGCCTCTACTAGTTATCCAGACTAGTGCCGGAGATGTTGGAAGACTACTCAATGAATACCACCGAGCAGAACAACCAATTATGGACAACTCGCGTGCCCCGAGCATCCTTTTACCTCTGGCCCCACCAAGGCCGCTACTCAGACCTGCTCGCTGCGCACGAGATGGAAGCCTGGTCAGACCTCAACCAGACAAGCGAATATTCCCACCTCTACAGCTAACCACATGGCCACCACGAGTCCAACCCAGGTTCGGGCCCTGCCAGAGACGCCCGCTAGGGCATAACCGGTAGGGGACAGCCGGACCCGTAGTTCCAACTGCCATACTCCATCTATCAGGGTCAGTAGATAAGGGCATGTAGGGGCAGTATACAATTTATTAAATTCTACAGATTATAGTTTTAGAACACGTCCAGAAATGCAATTAACACAATTTTGACTCAACTCAACTTTGCGGTGACACGTGAGACGAAGCAAATACTAAAGCAGAGAGTTTCAAAAGGGCAAAAGACGTAACGAATATTTTGATAAAAGCCATTTTGTCAGCATTGTTTGCGCATAAAACGCCGAATTTAGAATTCGTTGTATGAAATCATTTACAAACTCGTACATTTCATCGGCACCGTAAGCACCGCGCCGAGATAAGCGAAGCCAAATTCGGTGCTGCACGTTACTATACTGCGCCTGAATGAATATATAAAGCATTATTTTGTACATTAGCCAGTAAGGCTGACAACAATTAAGCCATTTGTTAAGAATCAATTTTATCTTTTTTTTAAGATATTTCTCTCAGCTGCCGGACTTGGGGTAATTTTCTATGGCAGTTGGACTTTCTCCTTTGTCTTCGTTTCTCTTCGCTACTAGCACGAATAAAGAGACCCACATAGAAGGTAAGCAGCTGCTGCGCTCGGACTGTTCCGAGCTGTTCCGAGATTCCATGTCCGTGAGGATATGTGTGTGTTTTATTTATTTATTTATTTATTTATTTATTTATTCATACTTAAACACTTACTTACTTTACAGCTGACCTGTGGGTCTCCCTTATGTTGTGCTACTAGTGTGACCGGCGCTTAAGTCTTTTCATACGTTTTATCTCAGCCAAAGAGCGTGAGGTGCTGAAGACAAACGAGGAATCCTAAATCCTACGCAGAAGCGTTTGAGTCATCAGGGTCTAGTGGGAGTTTTGTGTAGGTACTATCCGTATTCATTCAATTACGTTTACGAAAAGAAAATTAGTATGCCATTGAAGCAGCGCCTCCTGGCGATATACGAGAAGAGTTAAAGTTTTGCCATACAAATTCTCGTTTTCGTTAACTTGATCGAATGTCAAAAATAACTCGCACTAGGCCCTCAGTACGCATGGACGATTTTGCTGAGATGACTGAAGAGGAGATGAACGACCATCTTATCTCGACATTAAACGCCGCCATTGAACACATTATGCCAGCAAGTATACCTAAGAAGCTGCAAAAAACCTGCTAACACACAGTTACTTATGGAACAGCGGCGGAAACTGAGAAGTGGGGGAAAAGAGAACTCAGCCGAATTCAGGAACCTTCAAAAGCTTATAAATTCAAAAAGGCCATAGAACGTAATTGCAGCCGTAGAGTTCTCAAGCTCAAACTCACTTAAGGTCGGAAACAAATCCACAAGCTCTTGGACGACAGGGGTGTATTAGTCACTGATCAAAAACAGCTACTAAAAATCACGCAACAATACTACCAAAGACTCTACTCATCTAGTGTTCCAAATCCCGCGCAAGAAGACCCGAAGTGTTAGAGCCCCTCCTCTTATTATGAACAAAGGATCTGAGGAATTGTCTGAGATTATCCCGGAGGAGATTCTACTGGAATAATGCTGTAATTATTCTTCTCCACAAAAAAGGTGATATTAAGAATCTAGACAACTACAGACCCATCAGCTTACTGTCACACCTATATAAGCTCTTCACCCAAGTAATAGTCAACAGGCTAGTGAATAAGTTAGACTTTGGCCAACCACGCGAGCAAGCCGGCTTCCTGTCAGGATTCAGCACTAACGACCACCTTCAAACCCTAAAGACTCGTCATGTTATTTGCTTTGATTTGATTTGATTTCATCGAAGTGCCACGAATACAGGAAGCCTCTCATATTAACATTTGTTGACTATGAAAAGGCATTCGATTCTATTTAGTGGTAGGCTGTAGAAGCAGCAATCGTGGGATCAAGAGTCGACGAAAGATCTCGATGCTGAAACACCTACATACGAACGCGACTGCGTGTGTTAGCCTTCACCAAAAAACCAGCAAGTTCAAACTTGAACGAGGTGTTAGACAAGGCGACACCATCTCGCCTAAGCTTTTCTCTGCGGCACTCGAGGGAATCTTTAGGAAGCTTAACTGGGAAGATAAAGGCATGATTATCGATGGGCGGGATGGGTGGGATGGGATGGAATGACTTTTGAATCTTATATTTGCTTCTTGTATCAGAGAATATTGAAGATATGATAGCCGTGATAGAAGTCCTTAAAAGCGAGTGCATCAAGGTCGGCCTCAAAATGAACATAAGCAAAACCCAAATCATGACAAACATCGCCAATGCACACAATTACCACCTACCAGTAAAAGTTGTCAATGAATATGTGTATCTGGGCCATAAGATTACGCTGGGGTACGAGAACCAGACCGTAGAGGTGGACCGCCGCCGACGTATCGCACAAGCTTGTGCCAACAGAAAATATCTGCGTGGCTAGCTACCTTTACACATGAAGGTCCGTGTATTTGGGCAGTGTGTGCTGCCTGTGTTCACATACGGAGCGGAGACCCTGTCACTCACAAAAAAGTCGGCTGAGAAGTTCAGAGTAGCACAGAGGGCGATGGAAAGAGCAATGCTTGGAATAACCCTGCGCTACCGGAAGACCAATGAATGGATACTGCAGAAGACAAGAGTTGAGGACGTGGTCAGCATTATCGCAAGAAAGAAGTAGACATGGGCAGGTCATATTGCTAGAATGGATGGTAGCCGGTGGGCCCGGAAAACCTATTAATGGTGACCCAGAGCAAATACCCGAGGAAGAGGAAGACCTCCCAAAAGATGGGTTGATGATATCCGAAGATATGGAGGCCGTGATTGGATGGATAGGGCGCAAGACCACGTCCAAAGCTGGATAAATGATGGGCCGCAATGATGATGATCTCAGCCAAAGAAAGTAAACAGCAGTATTATATAAAAAAATGAATGCTCAAAACAATACCTAACTCTGCAGATGCGTAGAAATTGGCGTACCCCAAGGGACTGGGCCCGCTATTATTTATAATAAACAGGTGCTCCACGAATTTTGTAATTAAGGGTGTCTGGTTGCTAGATACTATTACCGTAGTATTCAGCTAAATAGAATGGTTTTCGAGTGGAAAAGCGCTCGGTCCGATATCCGAAGTTCCCAGGTTCAATTCCCAGATTGGGCAAAATATGTTTCGGATTTTCAAATTGTGATCACTAACCCGCATTTGGCAAGCGTGGTGATTAAGCCATTACCCATCAATTTTAGTGCTAACTTGATTTTAATGATGGAGACTTTGCTCGGCAGTAAGACTATTTATTTACTTACTTACCTACACGTTGAGCTTTACCACACCACCTGATTAACAAAACCTTATATTATAACATAGTGAAAACAATTTACCGTCTGTTTTTCCTTCTTTTACGTGTTACTACACATTGCATATAATTCGGATACAAATAGTATAATATCGTGCCTTTCGTTTCGTCACTGTATATCATATTGTTCGTTTTATCGAACACCGCTCTCATAACAACGCCACTGTCAAACACGCCGACTTCTTTGATTCTATCCTTCATGTAATCTATTTTGTACAGCGTTCTTGTATTGGTTTCGATGAAGTAAACGTTATAATATTTATCTGTGGCCAAAGAGACATGCATGCTACTGAATATACTTGTTCTGTGTACAACATTTTTGTGTCTATACAAAATGTAATTGCTTGTGAAATATATATCATTAAATTTGTCTATAACAAAGTCGTTGACAACGTAATCGGATATGGCCGGTATGGTCACACTTTTATCGTTTTCAATGTAGAACAAACCTTGTTTTTTATATTCCGTGTAGTACAATTTATCTTTGTATTGCATATGGGATATAGTCATATTGAATAGGCCGTAATCCTTAGTTTTTTGATGTACAGCGTTGTATACGAATATACCACGCGCTCCCGACATATATACTTCGCCATTGTCGGGGTTTATCGTCCTCGCATACGTATAGTCCAAGGGCAGAAGCATTGGCTTAGGATGCTCTTCATCTATATCAAATTTAACTGTGTAATCTCTATTCCTGATGTCCATGTAGTGGAGATGTAACATGTTGTCCATACGATCGACGGCCAATTGACCAGATATCTGATATTTTTGGAACAATAATCTCTTTGTATAACAAATGTTGTCAAAACAAGCGTTGCATATGGCCAGTTCTGATTTTGTTGACGATATAACAGCAATCAGGAACAATATCTTCATATTTCAAGTTTTTGGAACAATTTTGAGATGTAAACACTGATTGGCTTACCGAAATGATGTCTAAAGTATGTGGTATTGTTACTTTTTTTCCATTCTTTATGATAGAGACACAATATTTTAAACACGAGCTGAACTTTAGTTAGGCTTCGACAACAGATTGTATTAGCAATAAGATAATGCCGCTCGTATTATGAATGTTTATAAACTTTGGATGTGCACAGTAAAGGAGGACACAGTAACGGTCTAACGTGTTACAGAAAGGTATGGTCAAAATGAAAAGATCCAAAGTATATATCTAGATTATGCCGCTTCACTGTCTCAAATATCCCATCGCGCACAAAGAAATTTGGTGACAGCACACGTTTTCCCTCCTTCCTATGATATGGGGTCCTTCAAAAGAGTGAGGTTAACTGATGCTACGTTTGTTTCCACGCTGCACCAGTTATCTTCGCGTCTGGACTGCATTTCCACTTAACATCAGGTGGGATGGAGTTATTTGCTGAGTTAATTATAAAAAAAATGTATAAATGCAGCGTTACTAAGACTTAATTGTTAACTTTAATTTGTTATGCAATTTTTAATTAAATATGTTTCTATTGTAACTGTTACGGACAAACTACGCTTAGCCCTAAGTAAATAGATAGTTAGGTATATTTAATAAAGAATCATTTTTAGCGTAGGAATAGATAAGCACATTACTATTATTGTTTCGTAACTTAGAGTTTAAATGTAGTTATAAGTTTATATTACATTTTTATTGGAATCTTATTAGAATGAATCATGTATGTACTATGTTATGTAAACCATTGTTGCTAAGACACAAGTGTCGCAATTATCACAGGTGGGTCACATTTCGTGTCGCCACATCAATAAGTATTAATGTATGTATGTGCGGGTATTGTAATTAGACGCGTAACGTCGCGTAGTACCTGTACTTATGTTTAAATCATATCGCACAACAATACTTTAATTAGAAAATAGATCTAAGTAATCAGCAATTATCACGTAATGTAAGCTAGCGCACTATTAAACTTAATGTAAATTATGTATAATTAGGAATCATAATAAGAATTGTTTTATAAGATAGCTATTAATGTAATTGTTTTGCTATAACTTAGAATCACTTAATTATCTTTATAATGTAATTACGATAGGTCATAAAAGGTAATTAGCATCGCGATAATTACTAATGATTATGTAAATTTGGCCTAAAAGGTCAACCAATCAGAGAGGCTACTTTAATAGACAAGGCTAGCGATATCGCCATTTCGGTCACAGTAATAGGGCGCTCTGATTGGTTGAACGCCGGCAATACCGTAGGAGCGCCAGCGGGCGTATATATTGTATAAAAGACGGGTCGAACAAGCAGAAGGCATGCTCACTCCGAGGAAGACTCTACTGAAGAATGAAGAAAGAAGACTCTGCAATCAACAATCAAGAACCTACAGCCTACAGAATACAGTCCACTACGTTATTGTCAAACAAGAAAATAAAGAACCCTCCAGCTAAGGGCGCTAAAGAAATTCGGAAGAAATTCGTTTTATTTTTCAGCTAGACCCTTTTCAGTAACGTCATATCATAATTAACAAGACAGCCGTCCCTCGAGCCGTGTGAAACGAATCACCTTCGGCACAAGCACAAGGGACCATCTACATCAGGCCATAATGCCAGATCAGAACACGCCGCCGGTACGCATTCTTCATCCGGTACTTTTAAGACTAGTGTCTCGAGCTAGTTGCCCCGTGGACACGTATAGTCCACTACCTAATATCCAGATTGGTTACCGGAGCTGTAAGCTCGCTCACTTCTCGTTGCACTAAGAGTACAACTCGCAGATTCCACTGCTCGGGTCGTCAACTCTAAAGTCGACTACCAAATGTCCTCTTTGGTAGCGAAGTTGTAAGGCCTAAGTACTTCTCAGTACCCCATCCAGACACCTCATCAGTTCCTAAATCCTACGCGGCTTTTTCAACCGGAGACATTGCATCTAGCGGGCGCCTCTACTAGTTCTCCAGACTAGTGCCGGAGATGTTGGAAGCCTACTCAATGAAAACTAACGAGCAGAACAACCAACTATGGACAACTCACGTGCCCCGCAGATCCTTTCGCTTCAGGCCCCCTCCGGACCGCTACTCGGATCCGCTCGCTGTGCACGAAATGGAAGCATGGCCAGACCTCAACCAGGCAGACGAACATTCCCACTTCTACAGCTAACTGTTATGGGATCTTCGGGGTCATCTAGGACGTGTTTAGGACGCCTAGATGTGTACCGTCTTGTTGGTGGAAGGCCTTGGCGGCCGCCACAACAAGCGGGTTACTTTCGATCACGTTAACGAAAACGAAAATTTGTAGGTATAACAAAATTTTGAACTCTTCTCGTATGCCGCCAGCAGGCGCTGCTTCGATGCCATACTAATTTTCTTTTTCGTAAACGTATTAGAATGAACACGGACAGTAAACAAAACTCACACTAGGCACCCACACCAATTGCTTCCTAGTTGTCTGTCATCCAGTAGAAATTCAATGAAATTCTTCGAAAACCAATGTTCGACCACTGGATTTTCTAAAAATTCCAAAATTCAAAAATCAAAATCATTTAATTAGTTTAGGCTACAAATAGAAATGAAATGAAATGAAATGGAATGGATGGAATGGAATGGAAAAATGAAATGAAATGAAATATATTTAATTTGCGTTTGAGAAAGGTACATTTTTGGTCTTAATCTAGTTTTCTTCTCTTTCTCAGCTGACAAAGTAGCATGCAAATAACTTTAAATAACAATAGCTCCTATTAACGTCATTATGCCATCGGTTCGTAAGTGTATCTACTCTGGGCGGAGATCTTACTTGTACTGAGAAGAACCGGCAAGAAACTCAGCAAGTGTCCAGCTCTTTTCTCCCTTACAGCGTCATAGTCAGCGTCAACGATGATCAGCAGGGTGCCTGTGTTAGTTTTTAGAACGACACCCGCTGCTGAAGCTGTCAATGTAATTGCGTTAAGGTTTTGTTGATAAACAATTGATTAAAATTTCCAAGAAACAGGTAAAAAAATCTAGTGTGAAAGCTATTACAATGGAGAAACTAATTTTCTGTACAGCTGGACAAATTATAAATCATTTAGTCGAACTTTCACGAAATTCACGAAATATAAAAAGCGCGCGAGAAAATCATAACCTCACGAAGTATGAAAGTAATTTGTTTGTATTCAATAAACTGTCAAATTTCTGTCAATCAAACGTCAGGGCGACTTTCACCCCGAGAACTCGTAGGGCGACCGGCGGTGCGTCGTCGAGCGATGTTTTCGAACGACCACAGATCATCGTCGAGCGAACGCACCGCAACTTTTAGAACGGGTGTTGCATCGTCGAGTGTCATCGGACGACCTTTACGAACGCAGCCCTGGCGACATAGTTGCCATAGTTACGAGAAGAGTAAAAATTTTGCTTTACAAATTCTCGTTTTCGTTAATGTCATTGAATGGCGTATAGAACTCGCACAAGGCGCCCTGTATATTTTTTTTATTTTAGTGTAGTTTTCGCGTGAACTTTAGAGAAGGCCTTATCTTTTCTGCAAGAAATAGTTCTTAGAGATTAAGTTGGTTTTAAACACTTAAAAGTAGTTACCTTACTGTATTATATGTTGACTTGGTGAATGTTTATGCTACAGAAGACGGAATGATAATATACACTAAGCAATTGATAAATCAATTATGTGAAATAAAAGTTATCATTCATTATGCAATGCATGTTTCATTTACGATACGAGGCGTCTTGTAATGGCTCCTTAAACTGTTTAGCAATGTGTCGTTATAGAAATAAAAGTAGAAATTATTTATTGTATAACTGTGTACAATATAGTTCTTCTTCCTAGTTGTTGTATTATATGCATTCTGTTACCCAAATGTGACGTCACTTTTGTTTGTTAGTCTATTAATAATATCCTTTTTTTTTTTTTTTTTAATTAGTGGCGTTCACATCTCTTGAATATTATTAATTTTTACAAACCATTTTGTCTGTCTGTCTGTCAATGATTATCATTGTTGTTGTCTTGTTTTTTTATTATTCTTTTTTATTTTTATTGTACCGTTGGATGTAGGGATTTAGGATATACAGCCTATATTTTTAATCTTCTATTTTTGTTTTTATATATATTATTTTTATTTTTTTTTTATTTTTGTGTGTTACGCTTATGTTGCTATCGCAGCATCACTGAAACCGGTTCCGACGGAAGATCAGCGCTAACCTCAAGGCTAGCATCTTGCTGAGTCGGAACCGTTTTGGGACTCCTGTTTTTTTTTTTAAATTTCCACTTTGATCTTTATGTTTAAACTGTTATGTCCTAAATAAATTTATTTTCATTTCATTTTCATTCATTTCATTTCATTTCATTATCTGTATCTATATATTAATACGTGAAGCAAAAACTTTGTACCCGTTTTTACGAAAATTGCGCGGACGGAGGAGTATGAAATTTCGTACACTTGTAGTTTAAAATGTTTATATAATTTTTAACGCAAATTTTGTTGCGAACAAATTACAAAAACACGTTGAAAAAAATTCCACGAGCAGGATTTGAACCCGCACCCTTCTGACATACCGGGTCAGGTGCTCTCCCAATTGAGCTATCGTGGTTCTTACCAACCCGCCGAAATTATTCAACACTATTTACTTTTTACTTTGAAAGCCAAAGGCGCCCATTCAATGTCAACAACTACCGTCATTTTACCGTCTGCTCGTGGAAATTTTTTCAACATTTGTGTTTTTTTTTTTACTTATAGTTTATATAGAGAAAGAGTGCAGAATGCTAATATTTAAAAAAAAATATGCATAAAAGTACATTAAATAAAATAAACATTGTTTCATACATTTTTCAAAAATTGCAGAAATGGAAGAGGAGCGGCCGAAAACTGTCAAAGCCAATCCAAACTCACTTTCTATCTTTTTTAATTTTTCATTGCTTAGGATACAATCCATGCAGCCTTAATAAAATATTGTTTAGTAAACAGCTTTTTATAAAAATTACGGTACTCTAGTACACATAATGACTTGTCCTGACTGGTTTATCATCGCCGTGCTGAAACCGCTGAAGCTAATTGGATGAAATTTGGACTGTAGGGTAATAGAGTAATGTAACTAGCCACTAAGAAAGGATTTTACGGAAATTACACCCTAAAGGGGTTAAATAGGGGGTGAAAGTTTGTATAAAAGTCCGTCAGTTTTGAAGTAAAACACATAGACATAGGTATTTGGCTTTATAATAAGAAATAAAGAATGACATGTCTTAGGAATTTTGTATATTTACCTTTAAAGGAGTAAATGGGAAGAAGGTTTTTTGGGGGAAATCGTTATTTTTCAAGTAAAAGTATATAATTATATAATTAATTATGTTTGTTCATAATATAAATAAATAATTTATTCAATAAGAGCTTTCGTATTGTCGTTATTGTCGTCAAAAGCTATTAAAAGAAAAACCAGATAGAGAACACCCTGCTACACACGACTTTAAAGTTTATACTGACACCCCCACCAACCTTGCGGTTATAAAGTTAGGTGTCAGACAGACATCCTTGCGCAAGCACAAGGGACCATCTGCGTCAGGTCATAACGCCAGATCAAGACGCGTCGAAGCACATTCTTCATCCGGTATTTTTAAGACTAGTGTCTCTAGCGAGTTGCCCGTGGACACGTATAGTCCACTACCTAATATCCAGATAGGTTACCGGAGCTGTAAGCTCGCTCACTTTTCGTTGCACTAACAGTACAACTCGCAGTTTCCACTGCTCGGGTCGTCAATTCTAGTCTCGGATCCCGCCCCAGCGGCCATCAGTCCTGCGAGGAATGTGCCCTTCCCAC
This sequence comes from Eudonia lacustrata, assembly GCA_947562085.1. Classification (NCBI taxonomy): domain Eukaryota; kingdom Metazoa; phylum Arthropoda; class Insecta; order Lepidoptera; family Crambidae; genus Eudonia; species Eudonia lacustrata. Next base: position 11,422,658 of record OX387332.1, on the reverse strand, counting down.
TGCCACTTGAGCTTAGCAACTCTTCGTGCTATGTCGGTTACCTTTGTTCTTCTGCGGATCTTCTTATTTCTGATTCGATCGCGCAGAGAAACCCCGAGCATAGCCCTCTCCATTGCTCTTTGAGTGACCTTGAGCCTTTTTATGAGGCCCACAGTGAGTGAGTAGATGTCTCTACATTTAATAAAGCTAAAGAGGGTCGAAAGTCTGTACATGGAAGATATTCGAAAAAAAGATTTGGCTGGGGATACTTAGAATCGATAACAGAACACATTCCAACAGTTTTTAGATTTTTTGTCTGTTTGTCTGTTTATCTGTTTATTTGACCGCGCATCACGTGAAAATGGCTGAACGGATTTGGATGAAACTCTGCACATAGACAGACCATGACCCGGACTAGGATATAGGATACTTTTTATCCCGGTAACAGGTTCCTGTGGGATAGTGTAATCTTGGCGAACGAAGTCGCTGGCGACAACTAGTTACAAGTAAACACACAAAATATAAAAGACAACCACAACATGCTTACTTTCTGTAGTCTAAAACACAAATGTTGAAAAAATTTCCACGAGCAGGGTTTGAACCTGCACCCTTCTGACATACCGGGTCAGGTGCTCTTCCAATTGAGCTATCGTGGTTCTAACCAGCCCGCCGAAATTATTCAACACTATTTACTTTTTACTTTGAAAGGCAAAGGCGCCCATTCAATGTTAACAACTACCGTCATTAACATCCGATCATAATATTTTTACAAATACTAAAGATCAGTTAAGAAGTAGGCAAGCTATTTATAAATGTTTATATAATTTTTAACGCAAATTTTGTTGCGAACAAATTACAAAAACACAAAAAAAATTTTTTTTCAACATTTGTGTTTTTGTAATTTATTCGCAACAAAATTTGCGTTAAAAAATATATAAACATTTCTCTGTAGTCTCTTCATTTTGTGGTAATAAGCTGGTGGCATGCTCTTGCTTTGGGATTAAGATCAGGGACCGAGAGTGGCCATCTCCTTACGCCTTATGGGATCGGGAGGGACACTGTTTTCCTTGGCAAATGCATTGTTTCAAGCTTTCATGCACTTCACACAACAAATTTGAGTTGTCGCCCATTTGAATGGGCAATTTGGGATTATTATTGGGCGTGGGAAGTTAAAAAGTACTTTATAAGAGAAGGCTCATAGGGATGCTCTTTTTTTTTCTTGGTTGATGGCTTCGAGCTCGCGCGGCTGTTTTATAAATAAACAGTACTTCCTTTTTTGTAAAAGTATTGAAAATCTTTCCACAAGCGGGATTTGAATCCCCACCCCATGACACACCGGGCGCACTACCAAAACTATGCTATCGTGGCTCAGTCCAACCCGCCGAAATTTATCATCTCTATCTACTCTTACTTTGTAAGCCAAAGCTGCCTTATTCAATGTTGATAACTACGTCACTCACATCACATTTCACATCATCACATTCACATTTCAATCATATTATATTTCCCCACTTTTTCAAAATTGTTATCTATCGCAACAGCGTATCTATATCTATACTATTATATGAAGCTGTAGGCTCTGTGTGTACTTGCAATTTTTCTGACAAATTTTGGGATAAATATTCATTTTATGATTCACTGACACCAATTCTACGACTTTTGAAATTTTTGTCTGTCTGTCTGTCTGTCTGTATGCCCACTTTTAACTCAAGAACGGCTTGACCGATCTTGATGAAAATTTGTATGTGGTAAGAACATGCGATTGTGCAAATGATAGGCTATAAAAAAAGAAAAAAGTTTACGCTTAAAATTGTACGTAAGTAGTAAGAACATGAGATTGTGCATATGATAGGCTATTATGATGTTAGTAAACCTTTCGGTAATCATATTTTTTTTGAATTGCGTAAGTAGAATAGTCATTTGTTTCATTCCATACGTTCGTTTTGCCGATTTGTGAAAAATATGGTCCAAAACTTGCCCATGCACCATCTATACTAATATATAAATCTGTAGGCTCTGTCTGTACATGCAATTTTTCAGACAATCTATCTATCTTTATCTATCTATACTACTATATAAATCTGTAGGCTCTGTATGTATATGCAATTTTTCTGATATTTTTTTGGATAAATATTCGTTGTATGACACACTGACTCCACATTTTTAAAATTTTTGTTTGTCAGTCTGTCTGTCTGTTTGTCTGTATGTCCTCTTATAACTTGATGAAAATTTGTATGTAGTAGAACATGCCAAATGATAGGTTATACGAGTATAATTATAATGTTGGTAAATCTAATAATTATTTTGATTAGCATTCATTGATCCATTAGGTATATTTGCACAGCGAAGCGGGCGGATGACAACTAGTTATTTATTATATATACCCATGGGAACGGGAACCACGCGGGTGAAACCGCGAGCGGACGCTAGTAAATAATAATAATAATAAATAACTAAAAAACATTTTAAACTTAACTACTACTTAAATCGACTACCAGGGGCCCGACCGCCTAACCGATCGCTTTGACTTCGCATGTGGTTTATGACGTCATCTTGTCGTTTCGTGCCGCCTATGAAAGCAATATCAAAGCTAAAGGCTATATAGCTTTCGACATATCATGCAATGCTATAATGCTACAAAATAAGAAGAAAGAAAGCTGTATACGTACCACACTCTAGACAACTTACCACAGACGGACGGACGCTCGGAGTCTCGGACTGTTCCGAGCTGTTTCGAGATTCCGTGTCCGTGAGAGGTTGTCTATATGCGTGCTTAGCTCGGACGCATTTATATGATGCGACATAGCGTTGGGTCAGCAGACGACAAGATGACGTCATAAACCACACACGAAGTCAAAGCGATCGGTTAGGCGGTCGGGGGGCAGTTCAGATTTTGAAAGAGCCTGCGACCGAGAAGTGCTGGCAAGAAACTCATGAGGCTATTTTACTTTTTCTCCATCTTTTTATTATGAATACAGTAATAACCTGTGGTAATACCTAATTTAAAAGTTTTATTTTAATGCTTTTTTGTTTTTTCGACTTCCAAAAGGGTGTTTTATACGACACTAGCGATCGCACTCGACTCGCACGGGTGCAATGCTGATACATGCAACCGCTATGTCTCTGCATTTTAAATCTGTAATATCTTCGAATATATTCATTTAAATTACATGCTGTAAAGGGCTATATTGATCTATATTAAATGCACAATGTATTTAAGGTACTTAATTGGATAAGGATTAATGCTGTATTGCTTAAAATCGCTTCGTAAATAAGCCATTATTTCTCGTAAAAGTAAAGGATAAAAAATGATTATTGTGGGTTATCCCTAAGAGATAGACATATACCATCGCGGAATTTTTTGTAGACCTTTTTAAGGTGTATAATACTGTATTACATTATTTTGATCTATCTCGTAGGGCTCAGCCAGCGTTTGCAATGTGAGCGCAAAAAAATGTGAAACCTCTAAAATTATCAGTGTTTCTCTAGTATATTATGCATGTATTTATACATATAAACCTTCCTCTTGAATCACTCTATCTATTAAAAAAAACCGTATCAAAATCCGTTGCGTAGTTTTAAAGATCTAAGCATACATACATACATAGGGACAGCCGGGAAGCGACTTTGTTTTATACTATGTAGTGATGCTAATGCAATTTGTCTGCTTAGCCCTTAGTTCGACTATTATAGAATGCCATTTGGCATTGATGCAAAAAAAATGCGCAAAAGATGCGCGTCACTGGTGCGCTAGGTGCGAGGGAGTACCAACAGCATCCTGGACATGATGTCAAGCGTTGCTGTGCCATATCAAGTGGCATAGCATTCAAATATAAATAAATGTATCGATACTAACATAGTTCTAAGTACAGTCGGCGGCAGATCAACCTACCCAAACCTGTCAAATTTCTCCAATGAATATTGATCCTTATAACCAAACAATAAAGTTCAAAATTGATTGTAGAAATTTGACAGTTTTGGGTAGGTTGATCTGCCGCCGTGTGTACCTTTGTTACTAACAAAAATGAGTTGTAATTATTACTTGAAATTAAATATTCTATTCTATTCTATTCTATTAAGTCAGCCTTTTGTACTTATTTTTTATAGCGCAATAAAATTAAATAATTAAATAAATGCTCTGTGTATAACATAAAATTATAACAATAGGTAGTGAGAACACTATAGAGTTTTGTTTAGCTTTTGGGTACCGAGCAAAATATTAGAGATGGTAAGAAAAACAATAGCATAATTATTTTACACACGACACCTAGGCCAGCCACAGACTTAATAAAGAAAGGTTTTTTTGAAGAGAGTTTGCTTCAACGTCACCGGGCTTTTTTTTAATATTTTTGATCTGTAGCATTTGCTAACCCCTGTGTGGTGCCGGGGATAAAGAATTGCACCACCCCCTCTCTTCCTGTGGGTGTCGTAAAAGCCGACTAAGGGACTATTCCAGAGGATGGGCAGCAGCATCTCTCTGAGGTTACCCTCAACCTACTGCGATCGCCAACCCGCCTGCCAAGCGTGGCGATTACGGCAAATACCCCTCATATCCTTGGGGGAGGCCTTTGTCCAGCAGTGGACGTCTTTTGGCTGAGATGATGATGATTTGCCAACCATACCTGTATGGTTAGCCAGACGCGAGGACATGTAATGGAGCACGATTGTTCCCACAGAACACAAGATTGTTCCTTCACATCCTCCCCTTGCCGACCCTCGATTTGCTTCTATAAACCTCGTTTATAGGACCCCATAGTATTTTTATTTTATTTTATTGTGAAAGAATAACAACAGCCAACTTAATAGTATTACAAAAGATCTTAGAGCTAGACTAAATTAGGGCAATTATGCTATTCATATAAGAGTAATATTATGATGGAACAAACTAAACTAAAAACAATAGAAATAAAAACATTGGGATTCTAAAACTAAAAAAGTATGTTATAAATGCACTGGTGAGAAAACTAACTAGATAGAATGCATAAATTGAATACTTAGGTACATGCATGTATTATTATATATAGATTACTTACTTATATATACATATATGTATATATATATATATATACATACATAAAATACACAATATACATAATTAGATACCTAACAAAAAAAAAACCAAAATATTATTGCGCTATAACTATCTTCACTTTACTTAAAAATGTTTTTTTATTGCCTATGAATAGGTCGATTTTGCTAAATAGTTTGTTGTATGTGTCAGCTATTCTGGTCATCGCTGCATTTTGGGCGTAATTAGTGCTATGTGGGGGGATGTCGAACAGCGGTGTGTGGCGAGTACGACGCCTGGGTGTTCGCCAAATCACTTGCTCCAACAACTCCGGACAATCCAGGCGGCCACGCACCACGTCGAAGAGTAGGCCCATGTCCATAACTGTACGTCGTTGTTCAAGCGTTATTAAACGAAATTGTCGGCAATTATCTTCGTAAGATAATTTGCTCTTGCAATGTGATTTAAATTGAAGATGTTTTACAAATTTTTTTTGAATATTTTCTATCCTATTTTTATGAATTGTATATAAGGGTGACCAGATTGGGGAAGCGTATTCTAAAATACTACAAACGTATGCATTATATACTATGTTAAAACTAACATTTGAGCTAAAGGGTTTACAAGTGCGCATTGTGAATCCTAGACTGCGAAATGACGTGATGACGTGATGTAGTAAGTAGGAAATACGTGTGCCTTCATCTCATCTAATGCTAAGTTAAAATAAGGCTGACGGTGGAAGCACTTCACCTGGTATCCTCAACTACTGAGGATCTGGCTATCCTATCATTAACTGTCGGGACAATATCAATGGTGCTTATTAACACTGCCCCGGCTTCGCACATGTGAAATGCTGATACACGCAACCGCTATGTCCCTGCATTTTAAATCTTCATTTAAAAATATTCATTTAAATTAATGCTGTAAGGGGCCATATTGATCTATATTAAATGCACAATGTATTTAAGGTACTTAATTGGATAAGGATTAATGCTGTATTTAAATCGCTTCGTAAATAAGCCATTATTTCTCGTAAAAAGTAAATGAAGAAGAATGATGAAACATCGAACTTGTATAACTTGGCTCAGAGCAATCCTACAACTTTTGTGCCATAGTAACTATTACTCCAAATAGCTAGTTCTAACAATACGTACTATTTTTTTTTGTTGGCCGGCACTTTCAGAAAAGGCCCAAAATGTATGGAGCCCGAATGATCTCCTTTGACAGTTTGTGGTAGGTTGATGTCCAGGCGTGTGTACCTACACATATAGGTACACAAGATAAGCATTACTGGATGACTTTTTTTAACCGTCAGGAAAATAAACGTGTGAGATAGGTAAACGATATAGGTTAGGTTAGTAAGTTAGTAAGTTTAATCATTTTTTTATATAAATTACCTATCCTCATAACCATCTAATTCTAAGTTAATTTTGATTAACATAACATTTAAAAAAAGAATATTAGAAAAATAATAATAAAAATACGAAACCGACCAAAACTCAAACGCATATCTACCCTACTCCGACATTTAATTCATTCAGTCACACGCAGGGCGGGCGCCGGGCGGCGCGGCCGCGCGTCTCCCGCGCCGCGCCCCCGCTACCGTTTTACTACACTACCTACGAATAATACGCATGCACTAATGTATTCTAAATTTATAATTTTTTTTGGAAATTCCAAAATTTATAAAATCAGTTGTGTTTTTTAGGTACAAAATACACAGTTCTTTTTTCCTGACGGTAAAAAAAGTCATCCAGTATATAGCATTAAAGAAGATCCTTTGCAATAATAAATGGGAAAAGAGAGAAAATAACTAGGTATTAAAAAAACCCTGTCAAGTCGTTTGCGCCCACCCTATTGAGCATGTTTACATAACAAGTGTGGTTTCACATAAATTGTTTATAGTTTTATGTTTAATTTTGGGTGAGTTCCGTCAAGATGTCAGTCTGGTTTCAATCGTTGGCAGGCTTTCTCTAAATCATAAGGTCATCCAAAAACATTTTTTATTAATATGTGTACCTACTACCTATCTAGTTTGCTTTCCGTCACACCGAATAAGGTATATTACAATTTTCTTTATGGACTAAGGGCCTATTTTTCAATTGACGGATAAAATATATTCGTTTGATAAAGTATTAGATAACCATTTTAAAAATGTATTGTATCATAACATGACTTTTCTTTTTGAACAGGTGACATTTTAGCTTGACTGCGTAATACTTTATCAGAAGGATACCTAAGTTTTATCCGATGATTGAAAAATATGCCCTAAAAGGTGGAATTTTTTTATCTGATGCAGATGCATTGGAAAAAGCTAATTCGTTATAAGTCAAGCTGTGTCTTTTAACAGGAGACTGTGTGTGCCTCAGCTATATTCATAGTGTTACAAACATATTTTTTTAGAAAGATTGCTTTTTTTGGAGCGATCTTGTTGATTGCCTAAAACAGCATTTTTAACGTCACTGGACTTTTTTGGGGTCGGCGAGAAACTTGAAGGGTTCCTCGAGCCGTGTGAAACGAAACACCGTCTGAGGTTTTCTAGAGAGAGTGGTACTTATCACGCGTCAAGTGTGTCCCCGATCCCTACTAGAGTTTCCCGAGGGGTTCGGGTCTGTTCGGGTGCGGAACCTCCCGATAGCGCTTTTAAAGGCTAGGGCTCAGGGCGGGAGATTTTGTACTGAGAAGAACCGGCAAGAAACTCAGCAAGTGTCCAGCTCTTTTCTCCCTTACAGCGTCATAAATATTGCAAAATGCCCTATCATAAAATTACACTTTCCATCACAAATAAAAACAAAAAATATAAAGAACAATCACAACACGTAAAAAAACACAAAAAAAGAAAAAATAAATAAATAAAATATTTAAGTATGCAAAAACATTATTTACCAGTTTAACTTTTTACAATGTCATACAGTACTAGTAAAAGTCAAAACCTGTCTAAGAAAAAACAAAGTTAAACTTCTAGTTAATAAAAATAAGACAAATACGCAAGAGCAGACCAGCCTCCACAGGCAGCACCCGTTCACGAGTATGATGTATAGGTCCAGGACACCACCCGTAGAACAAGAACAAGAACCGGCTCACAGGCGCTTATCCAGGCGCTCTCGATTCCGATTCGAACCCCTCGAAGAATCTACTGGGGCACAGGGACACGTGCTAGTGTGTGATACCATTTCCTCTAGAAAACCTCCAACGGTGTTTCGATGACACGGTTGAGGAACCGTTTAAGAAGGACGCTGAAAATGCCATCTGAAGCATTAAGCAAACTATTTCCAAAACGAGCAATCTGTAACAAATTTTCGATTAACCGGCAGTGTTATTCTCTAAGAAAATCAGCGTCGACCTCGACATTGAACTCGCTCATAACTTGCAAACGAATGTAGACTTTATTAATATTTGAAAGTAGGTTGAAAATCGTTTGCAAGTTATGAGCGAGTTCAACGTCGAGTTCGACGCTGTTTTGCTTAGAGAATAGCGCTGCTGGTAGGATTTGTCCCAACAATCTGGCAATTTGGAGACTGATTTATTTCGTGGTATGATGTTTAATGCTTTTAAAGTAGGCCATCAAATCGGATGGGCAACCAAAAATTTTTCTTCATTCTTCACGAGCTTCTTCGTGAATTTTTCGGCATCTAAAGCCGTTGGTCCCGGCTACATTAACAACCAGCAATCTGCACGTGCTTGCGTAGTGGTTGATGGCCTATTCTCCCTATCCATACATAGGGAAGGCTTGTGCCCTAGCAGTGGGGACATAGAACGAGCTGGTGATAACGATGATGGTGATGTACTTTCTTGCTCCCAGTCTGTTATAACCAGGCGTGCTTCAGTCGGCACTCTCTCTAGTCTGGTGATGCTGCTGATGGCTGCCAGGACAGTCTGCGGTAAACCCTGCTACGAGGGAAGTGCAATTAATGTGAGTAACCATATATTGTAATTTAATCGCACCAGTTTTCGACGATTTAAGACCAGTGATCGACAAAGTTTTAGCCACCATAGTATTTAATGAAAATATTACGAGATGACATCAAGGATGCTATGCTGGTGGTCTGTGTTATTCCATTGTTGCTAAAAGCTAAATTTTAAAATATTAAAAAACTAACGGCCGCTCGCGGTTTCACCCGCGTGGTTCCCGTTCCCGTGGGAATATCGGGATAAAAAGTATCCTACGTGTTAATCCAGGTTAGAAACTATCTGTATGCCGAATTTCATCCAAATCCATTCAGTAGTTTTTATGTGAAAGAGTAACAAACATCCATCCATACTAACAAACTTTCGCGTTTATAATATTAGTAGGATATACAGGGTTATTTGAAAAACATCAACAACCTCGCTCGACTAGATAGCTAACATCATAGACAACAACATTTGTTCTACGAGTTTTATCATAACTCAATACATTAATTAAAAATGACTTTCCAAGCTTTTATTGTACTGTCGTGACATTTGTAAGTCTATGTTCTATTCACATACGAAAAGGGGACGCGCGCGACGCTCGCGATGCGATGCGCACAGAGATAAGAACATTCAGACGTAAAATTAAATTTATATTTATTTTTGTATAAAAGTAAAATGTGTCAAATTATCAAAAGTCGTAGAACAAATGTTGTTGTTTATGATGTTAGCTACTAGCTACCTAGTCTTGCGAGGTTGTTGATGTTTTATGACTTTCCAAGCTTTTATTGTACTGTCGTGACATTTGTAAGTCTATGTTCCATTCACATACGAAAAGGGGACGCGCGCGACGCTCGCGATGCGATGCGCACAGAGATAAGAACATTCAGACGTAAAATTAAATTTATATTTATTTTTGTATAAAAGTAAAATGTGTCAAATTATCAAAAGTCGTAGAACAAATGTTGTTGTTTATGATGTTAGCTACTAGCTACCTAGTCTTGCGAGGTTGTTGATGTTTTACGAATAACCCTGTATATATTAGACAACATCACATACCAAATCAGTTGCTGGCATGTACCAGTTCTAATACCCTAGTAGCATTGAGCCTGCTCCTGTTTATAGAATTACCCTTAAACGGACCAGTAAAACAGAGACCATGTGTAAACGGGCTGTTAACCACTAGACCAGGGATGCGGTCAATACCTGACGTGTGTCAAACACTGATGCTACTGAGCCTGCTCCTGTTTATAGAATTACCCTTGACCGATATAATTGTAAATAGAAATCACTGTTCGCCGTTCATCGGAACAAAGAGTTATATATTTTCAGCGGTACCTTTATTTAATAAAAGCTAAAAGTAATAAACGTTTCACCGATCCCACCATTTGCAGATAAGGCAATTCGCTGAAAGCTCCACTGGGCGAATTAGCTGTTTTCGTTCCTTCCTCGTGACTGTACAAATGCTCGTGACTGTACAAACGCCTGCACATCAGCCTATCCAAAACTGTTAAATTTCTTCAAAAAAGGTTCAGCTGTAGGGTTGCCAACCGTACTCTTAAATAGAGTATGTATTCTATATCATGTAGGCGTACTCTTAACACTAAAGGCCCTCGCCCACGGCGACTTTTTGAAGCGATGCTTTCCGTTTCGTAAACGAGCGACAGCATCGCTACTAACGCGCTTTAGTCGCATTTGCAACGCGCTACAGAAGTGATGCGACGCGCTACTACGCGCTACAGCATCGCGACTGTATCGATGCAATCGCGCGACTGTGTCGGACGACATCGGGGAGAGAACGGGGGGAGGGTGGCGCGTGAGTGGAGAACCGAGCATCAGTGTAATCTATGCATGCATAAGACTAATGTTGCCTCAACGGAGTCCATCTTGCAACTGTAGCGATCGCAGGCATTTTTGTGCCGTTAACCTTTTTACCGCCAACAACTTCTATAGAAGTTCGAGATTTTCGTGCCGTCCACGCCAGCACTTCTATAGAAGTTCTTCTTTGTACCTACTTTATTAAAATACATTTATACGTTGGCGTACAGCGGGACAATGCGTGCAGGATAGTTGGGCGGTGAAAAGGTTAATGAATCGCGTTTGCATCGCGACTGATTCGTGGTTATGTGGGCGTGGGAAACAGCTAGCGACCGCATCGCGGCTGTATCGATGCGAACGTGCGACAGCATCGCTATTGCATCGCTACAAAAAGTCGCCGTGTGGGCGAGGGGCCTAATAGAGTAAACTAAAATACTCTTTTTTACAAAATGTTTACTATACTAGTGCCAGTCATGTAATATTATGCAAACACATTATCAGAATCAAAAAAGTCGACTATTTACTGTTAATATGTTGGTATTCCTCAATTCCCCAAGCCACATTCGGACGTTTCTGAACGCAGTCACTAATGTCAAATGTTATTTTAAAAAATATAAATTTTTTAAACTCTCTGTTCCCGCCACTTCAGCATTTACTGAGAGAGTCTTTTCGGTCATGAAAATGTGAAGTGGCGGGAAGAGAGAAACAGAGCTTCATTGAAATTGATTAAAAATAAGCTCTTGATCTATATATATATTTAGAGTTAGAATGTTTGGATTTATACAATTCTTTTAAAAACCATAAAAGTTGGCAAGCCTCATATGCCAGCCTCATAAATTTGACTGTTTGTGGTAGAATATTGTGCAAGCGTGTGAGGTACATTTAAAAAAATATTTATAGGTAAGCACAGTGCCTTGATCTCACCTAGTGATATTAAGTGATGATAAGGCCAATGATGGAAGCGCACTTCACCCGGAATCCTCAACTAGTGAGGCACTGGCTATCTTATCTCTAGATGCCGGAACACAACAATGCTTGATGTTATGGCGACATATTTAGATAAAATGCTGGTAGCTAGCCAGCCGGACAAACAAGCCTTACCACCAACCAAACCGAGTACACAAATATGTACCCCTCGCTGGGAATCGAACCCGGGACATCTGGGTCTAAACCGGTGGTCAAAGCGGCGGTTGAGACATGTGTCAATGTCATGATCTATTTATACAGTTGTGAGAGCAAGAAACCGCCAACAAACTGTAGACACTTTTAATGCAAAAAAAAACCTTTTTTTTACTAAAAACGTTTTTTTAAATAATAATAATTATTTTTGTTATTATTACAGTTATGTCTCCACGCAAAGTCGATTTCAGAAGAGCATAATAATATGGACGCGGACACCGACTCCAAGGAATACATCGCTAATTACTTCGAAAAGGAAATCAGGAACATCCGTCACCACAAAGTAATGAAGACAAGCGAGACGGTGCCAGACTTGGAAGACCATAAGAACAGCTCGGCTGGCGACTATGAGAAGGACGTGGTGGACAGAGAGGACCACGTCACCCAGTATCTGTCGGAGATGTTGGTAAACACCGACAGTGAGATCACCGGCTTACAGGTATTTTTCAACCAAAAAATTTATTAACCTTTTCACCGCCAACAACTTCTATAGAAGTTTGAGATTTTCGTGCCGTCCACGCCAGCACTTTTATAAAAGTTCTTCATTATACCTACTTTAATAAAATACATTTATACGTTGGCGTACAGCGGGACATCGCGTGCAGGATAGTTGGGCGGTGAAAAGGTTAAAAAGTTTTTTTTTTAAGTTTTTATAGTCGACCATGAAATTGCTTTATCACTTTTGACAAAAACTTCCATTACAATAAAATTTCGCTAAGGCTCATTGTCAATAATGACAACGTATTTGTCACTTGGTCTTTTAAACAAAAATAGAACTTGTTGTTTTATTACATGCAAACAAAATTTACTTCTAAGGTGGTAAAGCAATTTCATTGTCGACTATACAACTTGGAAGCAATAAAGATGTGATTGATTGATGAATGATTATGATTATTTATCCTATTTATTTATACTTATATATTTATGAATTTATTTATTTATTTATATTTATTTATTGGTATCGGCGTTCTCCTCCTTTTGTTGTATGTTTGACGTTTATGTATTTTTTGTTTAAAATACGTTTATTTTTCAGGCTAGCGATGTCGAAGATATAAGAGACGAAGCAAAGTAAGAGAATTCACCATACGACACATTATATCCATGTCATATGTATAACATTAATTTATATATTAATACGTGAAGCAAAAACTTTGTACCCCTTTTTACGAAAATTGCGCGGACGGAGGAGTATAAAATTTTGCAAACTTATAGTTTATAGAGAATGAGTACAGAATGTTAATATTTTTTTAAATTATGCATAAAAAATATATTAAGAGCGTTTACGCCGCACACTAGCGCCACTAATGATAAAAAAAACATATCTAGTAATTAGAGATAGAAAATCAAATTATGCTCAACAAACTATTTGAATGAAGTAATTTAGCATTTTTACGTCACCTAATGAACACCTCACATGTTATGGTTAAGTTAAATAAGATGTTACGGCCACTTTTAACTAAACGCTCTTAAATCAATAAAACAAACATTACACACACTACCATGTATTTGACACACACGCCTATATAATACACTCCTTTCAAAAATTTCAAAAATGGAAGGGTAGCGGCCGAAATCTGTCAATGCCAATCCAAACTCAACTTTATTGTAATGGAAGTTTTTGTCAAAAGTGATTAAAGCAATTTCATGGTCGACTATACCTACGGTACAGAATCATTATCCCAGCCAAAAGACGTCCACTGCTGGACAAAGGTGTCTCCCAAGGATTTCCATAACGACTGGTTTTGTGCTGCTCGCATCTAGCGGCTACCCGTGACCTTCACCAGATCGTCATTCCACCTTGATGGAGGCTTGTCCACACTGCGTCTTAACTTGCGCGGTCGCCACTCAATGACTGTTCCGCCCCAGCAGCCATCAGTGCTACAAGCGTAGGCCCTGCCCACTGCCACTTGAGCTTAGCAACTCTTCGGGCTATATCGGTAACCTTTGTTATTTTACGGACCTCCTCATTTCGGATTTAATCCCGTAAATCACAATGCATTGATTTATTTTAGTAGTCAAACCGTCGTCGTTAGACCATGGAGGTTGAAAACCTCGAATTGGACCAATCGCGAATTGGACAAACCGCGAATTACTTAATTCAATAATCCACTTGGATTGGGCCAAACGCGCCTAAAGGTTTATTCAGCTAAATAATATACATTATATAAAATATTAAAAATAAATCTCAAAACTTCATAATATAAAACGGTACGACTGCTAATATAAAACACTCGTCATTTTTCTCTATATGACAACTTCTTCACAATATTTAAATATGTTCCATACATCTATTATTTTTAACACAATCAAATTCCAGCCAGTAATAAACCATAGACATAAAATTCTATCAATAATCCAACATTTAATAGCCCTCTCCATTGCTCTTTGGTAATGCCACAAAGTTCTACTTTGTGGTAATGCTATGTTTAACTATTTAAACTATTATGACCACGTGCATTAGAGTAATTAAGTAAGTAGATAAACGCGGGTTGGTTTTTATGAGCAGACAAAGCGATCTACCCTCTTCCTTAGTCGTTTTTTTGCGCTATTCATTAGAAATTGCTCACGACAGTTATTCCGTGGTCATGGCGCATGCAACTGTGCCGAATTATCGGATACTGACGTACAATAAACATGGTAAGAATCCCGTTAAGGCGAGCGTTTCCGACTGTGAGAGCGACCCCGACGACCCAATAACAGTTGCGAACGCCCCCCCGCCCGATCTTCCAAATGACAGCACACATTTACAGAATACACTAAACATGCACACTAATTTAGGCCCAAGACACCGTACTCGTAGAACAAGGGTACGAAGAACCGGTTTACACGCGCTCTACGCCAGGCACAGTCATGTGCCTGGGTGCTCATCTCCTCCTCCACGGTCCGGTCTACCCGAGCCGAGGTCCGTGCCTTTAGAGGCGCCCTCGGGTGGTTCCGCTCCCCGATCCGATCCGAACCCTTCGGAGACTCTGGGAGGGCACGGGGACGCGCACTTTTAAGTGTGCGGTGCCGTACCCCTCTAGAAATCCTCCGAAGGTGATTCTTTTCAACACGGCTTGAGATACCCTTTACGTACCTCGCCGCCCCTAAAACAAGCCCGGTGAAGCTGAAAATGCCCCTCGGCAATCAGCAGTCTCTCTCCAAAAAAAAAAAAAAAAAAGACTGAGATTTTCAAGGCGTTCCGCTCGGGACTGAATGATGGCGCGAGTGTCGAATTAGGCAATAATGTGGATTTTATTGAACGTTTACGTTATTATTAAAATTATAATGGCCGACAACTATTACATATTCAAAGACAATTGGTTTGATATATTTTTCTTTGTCTGAAACAGTGTATAGCCTGAATATAATGATATTTAGTTAATTAATAAGACGTATGTTTGATGTTATATTCGATGCTGGAAATTGTAAAATATCATGAAAATACCAGCCGAAATCACTAGATAAAAGGTCATGAATAACATATATTTTTGGTTTTAAAATCCTTATACATTTCGAATAAAACTCAATTAAAAACACAGTTTTTATGGAAACCCTCGTCTTAATAATTACTCTAAATTGTATGTTTACCGTACATAATTATTTTTATGTTATTTCAGTAGTGCATATTACAAAAAAGAAGACGCATTCTTCGCGTTCCTGACTGGTCAAGAGAGTCTTATGGACATCGATAGTGTAATTTCGCCAGCGAAACGGATGTTAGACGAGAGTGACCGGTACGATTAAAAAAAACACCAAAATATACATTGTCTTTTCTTTAAAAAATACCTTCTGTGTCCTAATGGCAAGGCGTTCGGCCCGATACCTGGAGGTTCTCGGTGCAATTCCCTGGTCAGGCAAGTGTGTTTCAAGATTTTCGATTTGTTATCACCAACCCGCATTCTGCAAGCATGGTGATGGAAGCCTTTGCCCAGCTGTGGAACAGTATATAGGCTATATACTAACATACATACAGTGTGTTGGGTCTGCAGCTAGCTCGATCAATAACCAAATTAAATTAAAATAAATTAACTTTGCATGTCTCAAGGGACTAAAAGTGAGATACAAAAATGTGTATAACCATCAAATAAATGTGACTAACCACTTTTAATAATAATAATAATAAATCTTTATTATTATTATTTTTTTCTTTTTTTTTTCTTTATCTTTCTTACTTTTTTTTTAAATACAAATTAACTATTCTATTCAATTTTATTCGAGGCCTATGTCTAGCAGTGAACTAATAGGTATAGTCTGATGATGATGAAGATGATGATTCTATTCATTTATACTTAAAACAAAACAAACAAATTATAATTAAAAGAGTGTTCTAAAAGGACTCCACTCAGCATTTGTTGCAGTAGTGGACAAAAACTACAACGCTGATCTTACGTGGAGACCCGTTTTGTGTAAATGTGCGCGGCGTCGCGCTTTACATAACATTAATTAAAAGTACAGTGACATAAACAACAATATGAGCACATAGTTACTAGTTATAATACTCGTTACTGTTATTGGAGATATCCCAACAAATTCAGTTGAATACAACTTAGGTAAGATTAAATTAACCTTTTCACCGCCCAACTATCCTGCACGCGATGTCCCGCTGTACGCCAACGTATAAATGTATTTTAATAAAGTAAGTACAAAGAAGAACTTCTATAGAAGTGCTGGCGTGGACGGCACGAAAATCTCGAACTTCTATAGAAGTTGTTGGCGGTAAAAAGGTTAAAACCTAATCCGACATCTTACACATTATCAGTTGAAAAATGTGAAAGAATGAACAACTATTTGGCCCCTCGCGATCCGATCCGAACCCCTCGGAGAATCTAGTAGGGCTCGGGGATACGCACCAGTGCGTGATGCCGTTCCCTCTAGAAAACCTCCGAAGGTGATTCGTTTCACACGGCTTAGTGAACCTTTTATGTATCTCGCCGCCCAAGCCCGGTGAAGCTAAAAATACCGTCTGAGGCATTCAGTAAACTCTACAAAAAAAAGACTATTAGACGTGACTTGGTATATTTATCTAGAATACCTACTATTAACTTTTTTACCGCCAACAACTTCTATAGAAGTTCGACATTTTCGTGCCGTCCACGCCAGCACTTCTATAGAAGTTCTTCTTTGTACGTACTTTATTAAAATACATTTATACGTTGGCGTACAGCGGGACATCGCGTGCAGGATAGTTGGGCGGTGAAAAGGTTAAACCAAAGATGTTGGATCAACAATGTAAATTCTAGTCTTGTTATAAATTAACAAATCAAACACCAAACCGTTCTGTGTGTAAATACCACGGTACGATTGGATGTGTAACACCAAAACCACAAAACGTGCATTTTAACATTAGCCGGCGTCAAGGCACAGAAGTTAGCGTAACATACAAACGTACATCGTCCCCAGCACATTTGTCCCCATATACACTTTTAAACTTTCGCGTTCCATAATTAAACAAATTTAAACGGGGATTAACGCAAACTAATTAGTGAAAATGTATCATACCTTCTTTATAATACCCGACGTTTCTGTATAGTCAGAAAATGAAAGTGCTTTACCACCTTAGAAGTGAATTTTGTTTGCATATAATAAAACAAGTTCTATTTTTGTTTAAAAGACCAAGTGACAGATACGTTGTCATTATTGACAATGAGCCTTAGCGAAATTTGATTGTAATGGAAGTTTTTGTCAAAGTGATAAAGCAATTACATGGTCGACTATACAACGGCCGTGAAACGTCGGGTATAAAGAAGGTATGATACCTTTTTACTAATTAGTTTGCGTAATTCTCATTTGTCCCCACTGCTGGGGCACGAGCCTGCCCTATGGATGGAAAAACCACAAGGAGAACGGGCCATTAACTACCACGGGCTCGGTGCGGTGCAACATGCAGCTGGGACCATCGGTTTTACATGCTTTCCGAAGTACAGAACCCTCCAGGATCCCTATTCATCCATAGGGAAGGCTAATAATAATAAATAAATAAATAACTTTCGCAAAGGCCGGTCATCGGATGGGTGACCTAAAAAATTATCATCTCGAGCTCCTCCGTGCTTCGGAAGGCACGTTAACCCGTTGGTCCCGGCTGTATTAGCAGTCGTTAACAACCACCAATCCGCACTGGGCCCGCGTGGTGGTTTACGGCCCGTTCTCCCTATCCATCCATAGGGAAGGCTCGTGCCCCAGCAGTGGGGACATAAAATGAGCTGATGATGATGATGATGGTAATGATGATGAAGTACAGAACATATACAGGGTGTCCATAGCCTCTGGCAAATGTTAACTCTACACATTTATTAAGGTAAGTATTTTGACCAATATGAGAAGTATATAACAATCGTTCTAGTACTTATTTACCGAAAATTCTATGTTTTTCAATCAATCACTTTAGTTGTATGTATGTACTTTACTACCTGTATGTAGATGTATAATTTCTCAGATTCTACCATAAAGTTAATATTAACTTTATGGATTCTACGCAATTTTCATAACTTTAGATAGGTACTTTGTCAAGCCTTTGGCATTTGACATCTGACTTCTGCGGTTTCAACTCTACTCATGTCAACATTGTCAATGATGAGTAGGTATGATAATTGTGTTACTATTTTTTGTTATATTTATAAAATACAGTGAAAAAATTAAACGCCTACCCGACCCATTATAAATTTTATAAATATTTAATTTAGCTTCAGTGCAGTAATTAGCACTTGAAAATAAAAAGTAAAAATTTATTTTTTGTCTATTAGTTTTAACTAACTAAACTGAACTAAACTAAACTTCAGTTTAAGTTGTTAGATTTTATTTATTTTAATTTTAACTTCTAATTAAAAAAATAAGAACTATAGAATGTTATCTTCGGATTAAGACCGAGAGTTTTGTTATGAAGCATCGAGGCTTTAAAAAAAAGTTATTATCGCAAAAAGTAATAGACTTGGACCCAACACCAAAGTGTGGGGGTCACTTGGCCCCATATTACGATTCCTCACCCGTCGGGGTCAATAGCAGCCGTGATTCGAATCTCGATACCGATTCAATGATAGAAATTAAGGGAAAATATTCAGGATAGATCCATCATGGCTATGTGCGGCCCGGCTTGAATAATTATGTAACCCGTCTGAATTATTTGGTCAATCAATTCATTGTAGTTGTGATTGGGGAGATGTTGAGAATTGGTATTGGCACAAAACATGGACAATGCAGAAAGTAAGCTTCTATAAACGCGTTCGAGCAACGCAGAGAATTCTTGGCGGGAAAGTGAAGAGTCATGTCTGCGGTTTTGTTTTATTTTCTAAAATTTGTGTTATGTCGAATATTAATGTGAAATAATGGTGGATTATTGACCGTTAAGTGTTCGTAAGTGCGCATGAGTGTTGGCAAATGAAACAAAACAGTGCAACTTCACTTTTCAAATTCTCTCAAGAAGTCCGCCCGAGGACTTAGTAAAGCCCCCCATCTCTACTAAGATATTCATATTCATTCACCATAAATTCATAACAATAAGTACAATAAAAACGGACGAATAGGCTTGATGGATTTCATCCGGAGCCGTAAAACAATACACACAAAAAAAATCGATCAACGCACACATAGAAAACCGCCCACAGACTCTCACGGAATCTCGCAACAGCGGCGCTCTCGGTCTTTTCGGCCCCCCTGGTAGGGTTGCTCTTTTTTATGTAGTACTTTATAATCTACGACACCAATAAAGTACGAAATGGGTCCGGCCGTTACGCCCTCATTCGGCGAGGCGCTCGGCCGGGACGCCCACGATTTTCAAAATTTGTTTGTCCGCGACGCCCTCGGCCGTGACGCCCACGGTTGTAAAAAAAAACTTTTTTTTACTCAAAATTTGAGGAAGTACTCTTGTGAATAGAAGTGTTTTTAATTAAGTATCTTTAACGAATAAAAGAAAAATCGATAAACTAAAGGACCATCAAGCCTTAAATTTAAATACCATAAAGTTAAATACCCTATTTAACGTAAAACTGATTGTTACTGGAGTAGGTGTTCGGTAGGTCAGTTCGAGTAGGAGCTCGATGGCGCAGTGGTTAACGCGCCCGGTCTGCGAGTGCTGAGGTTAAGCAACTTTCGCAGAGGCCGGTCAACGGATGGGTGACCAAAGATTTATCATCTCAAGCTCCTCCGTGCTTCGGAAAGCACGTTAACCCGTTGGTCCCGGCTGCATTAGCAGTCGTTAACAACCACCGCACCGCACTGGGACCGCGTGGTGGTTTATGGCCCGTTCTCCCTATCCATCCATAGGAAAGGCTCTTGCCCCAACAGTGGGGACGTAACTGAGCTGATGATGATGATCATGATGATTGTTACTGGCTCGTTACTGGTTGAGTACTTATGAGACTAAATAAACTAGTATCCACAGCCACAAAATATATGTTAAAAGTCGCAAAGAGCAACAAATAATACGTTTTATTGACAAATAAATAATTACTCTTTTTTATGCTATGTATACTTTATTTTTGTTCTAACAAAATGAAAAATAAGTACTTTATTCGTCCTGAAAAAAGTGGCAACCCTACCCCCTAGACAAGTGGCAAAACGCTAATAGAATCGAAATTAAATAGAATTAAATACTGTATGGGATTGACATACGTCATTTATACGTATCGTTGACTTATTTCAATCCCGTACAATAGTCATTCTATTTAATTTCTATTCAGTCGCAGAACCGACAACCGTTCGTTGGGGTAAACGAATTCTCGAGCGGAGACCGCGTATCGCCAAACTACGTTTAAACGTAGTGTAGGTCGCCCTCAGACTAGGTGGAGCGACGATCTTCGCAAGGTGGCTGGCAAGAGCTGGATGAGAGTATGCTGCGGATCGTGCTCGGTGGCGTGCACTTGGAGAGGCCTATGTCCAGCAGTGGACTAGTATAGGCTGATGATGATGATGATGATGAATTTCTAGTCGTAATGCCACACAGCTTCTTGAATGCCATTTATCTAAGGGGCAGAGCTGTTATAAGATAATTTAAGCTGTTTTCCGTAGGAAAGGTTATTGTATAATGCCATCGTATATATTTTTGGGAAATAAATATTGTTCTTATTATTTTAAGAACAGCACAATCAAACTTAACAATTCACTAAGTAAGCACTCAATCAAGAAAAGTCTGCAAAGTATTCCGCAACATGTTTTCCTAGATTTACAGTGTCCAAATACAGTAATCTAGGTTCGACCTTCGGCGAATTAAAATATTGCGCGGGATCCATGCCAAATGGAATGGCAGCCATCTTGGATTGGCTCCAATTACCGTTTCTAGTATTATAATGGAGTAATATCATATCAGCTGATTAATTAGCTATAGGAATATTAGTCAATTTATCATCTCGAGCTCCTACGTGCTTCGGAAGGCACGTAAAGCCGTTGGTCCCGGCTACATTAACAGTCGTTAACAACCACCAATCCGCGCTGTGTCCGCGTGGTGGTTTATAGCCCGTTCTCCCTATCCATCCATAGGGAAGGCTCGTGCCCCAGCAGTGGGGACTTTAAAGTGAGCTGATGATGATAATGATGATGATGATGAGGAATATTAGATTGACTGACTACCTATACACAAGGGAATAAGGAGCAATTTCATTTGTGTCTTTAATCGAACGCCTCGGTGGTTGAGTGGATAGCGCTTGGACTGATACCCGAAGGTCCCGGGTTCAATTTCCAGGTCGGGCAATTAGTCGATGCACAGCCCGGGTTTGTGATCACCAACCCGCATTTGGCAAGCGTGGTGATTAAGCCATTACCCAATTGTAGCGATGACTTGATTTCAATGATGGAGGCCTTTGCCCAGCAGTGGGACAGTTATAGGCTATTTGATTTTACTTTTATCCAGAGTGCTGAGTTGTATGCATCACTGATCAAGTTAACGAAAACGAGAACAGTTATGTCCAAGACACCGTACACGTAGAACAGGTCGAAGACCCGGTTCAAACGCTCTCTATACTAGGTACTGTAAGGAGTTTATATGTAGCTCATAGTAAAAGCTAGTTTAATTTATTTGTATGTAAACCTCTTTAGTCTAGATGATTATTTGAATCATCGATAAGTAATTAAAAAGGTTTGCAATGGTTTGACCACAGATAACTAAAGCTATAGAAGGATGGCTAAAATAAAAATCGTGCAAATATGTTTAGTTCCGTGCTATCTTATGGCTAGAAAAGGAGGTTGGAGTGCGACATATGGTTGACACTTAGTTTTTAATTTTTGTATTGTTATGTCAAACGGTCATCAGATAATCGGTGATCAAAAAAAATCTTTGAGTCCTTTATAAAGTCACTCACTACATTACCTCAAATATGACGTCACAAATCTGGTGACACCTTTGTTATTTTAGTCCGGTTTCTATAGCTTTACTTGTTGTTCTGAGGGTTTGACACAGTCGCAGACAGTAGGAGTCAAGACCTAGATAGCCCGGCTAAGAGCCGAGGTGCTCGGAGATCAGTAATGTTATAATACAGTTTAATACACGAATTTATTATTACACGAAGTTTAAAGTAAAGTCGTGTTATCAATCCACACCCTCCCTGCAGTACCTACAGACTTGTACCTGGGCGCTTCTCCCCACCCTCACGACTCGGTCAACTCGAGCCGAGTTCATAACCTTTAGAGGTAACCTTGGGTTGTTCCTCTCCTGATCCCATCCAAACCCCTCGGAGGAACTAATAGGGAAAAGATACACGCTTGCACTTGGTATCACCTGATCTTAATATGATGTGGAAGCGCATTTCAGCCGGAATCCTTTACTAATGTGGCACTGGCGATACAGGGTTACTGGAAACTCGACGTATTCCTGGCTGGACGTGATAGGGCAGCCAAATTACAACAAATTTAATCTACCATATGGATGGCCGAAAGTTAATAATTTACGAGATTTTTTAATTTTAAGATTTTTACGAAAATACCCAATTTCCTCAATGTAAAGTAATTTTGGGTACTAATAACTTTCGTAGCTTTATTAAACTATCAGCTTTGAATAAAAGAAAAACGAAATTGTTTTAAAATTTCGCTAAAAATTGAGGAAATTGGGTATTTTCATAAAAATCTTAAAATTAAAAAATTTCGAAAACTATTAACTTTCGGCCATCCATAGGGTAGGTTAAATTTGTTGTAATTTGGCTGCCCTATCACGTCCAGCCAGAAATAGGTCGAGTTTCCAGTAACCCTGTATAAATATCGGAACACAACAATGCTCTAACAATGATGTTATGGCGACATATTTAGATATTTAGATATCTAGGCGATAACTAAACCAAGTACCCTCACTGGGAATGAAACCCGGATCTCTGGGTACCATGAGACGACAGAGGTACCTAGTTAAAACCTTAACTTTTGAGATGACCCCATTTGAGTACTCGACTGTTAAAAGTTCAAACACACGTCCCACAGAAAACAATTTGTTACCCCTAGTCCATTAAAAGCTTTTCAGTTTTATCGCAGGTTCCCGTTTGAACGTGAAAACACCATTCGTTCAATGCAAGTCAAAAGTTCAGAGAGCAGTTTCCGAACGATAGTTCTCATTCAATTGCTGTAAAATTAGTTTTGCGGTAAGTTTTTAAGCACGTTTTTGGACACTTTTAAAGATGGCGTCGGTTACTATCAGCAACGACAATGACTGAACACTTTAAAACTACATTTAACTTTTTTATTTAAAAAAATTAAGTGCTTACGTCAGCCTTCCCGGTAGCATAATGGTCAGTGCAGCCGCCCGGATTGCGGAAGACGCAGGTTCGATTCCTGGCTGGGTCGTGTAGACATTTAATTTTTTCACTGTATTTTATAAATATTTACTTTATACAAATACGAGTATACTAAAGCAGAATTATAACAAGCTCTATTACCATCAGCCAAACCGAATACAAACATTTCTAACCGCCATTAACCATCTCTGTGCGGTGTAGTAGTAAGACCACCGGTTTAGACCCAGAGATCCCGGGTTCGATTCCCAGCGGGGGTACATGTTTGTGTACTCGGTTTGGTTGGTGGTAGGACTTGTTAGACCGCCTGGCTAGCTACCTACATCTTATCTAAATATGTCACCATAACATCTGTTCCGGCAGCTAGATAAAAGATAGCCAGGGCCTTAGAGTTAAGGATCCCGGGTGAAGTGTGCTTCCACCATTGGCCTTTATCATCACTTAGCATCTGGTGAAGATATTTAAAAAAAACTTCCGATGAGATTCTAACCTAGGACCTCTGAACAACAAGCAGTTATTGTCGTAACTATTAACTTATGTCCCCACTACTGGGGCTGGGGCACGAGCCTTCCCTATGGATGGATAGGGAGAACGGGCCATAAACCACCACATGGGCCTAGTGTGGTTTGGTGGTTGTCAACGAGTGCTAATGCCGCTGGGACCAACGCCTTTACGTGCCTTCCGAAGCACGGTGGAGCTCCAGATGATTCATTTTTGGTCACCTATCCGATGACAAGCCTTTGCGAAAGTTGCTTCGCTTTAGCGATCGCAGAACGACCGTGTTAACCTCTGCGCCATTGAGTTCAATCAAAGGGCTGGCCGTGCAGTTCAACGGCTGTTTTAACCAGATGCCTGCGACATCTACATCTATCAGATGGATTTTGCTGCTAGAGGGCTCCACACAGCTTCTTCGATGTCCCAGCATCGTCATTATCATCATTGTCATCGTCAGCCCGTACCGGTCCACTGCTGGACATAGCCCTGTCCTAATACAGCCCACTGAGCCCGATCTTTGGCTCCCTTCTTCCAACCGCTGCCAGCCACCTCACCACTAGACGCGATTTCCACTCCAGAACACATCTTACCATTCTATATAAAGTCATTTTGGACAACATCTTTGGTTGAATAGTAGGTATTTTAGATAAATATACCTAATCACGTCAAATAGTCTTTTTTTTGTAGAGAGTTTACTGAATGCCTCAGACGGTATTTTTAGCTTAAAGGGCTTCTTTAGAGGTTGCGAGAAACTTAAAGGGTTCCTCAAGCCGTGTGAAATGAATCACCTTCGGTGGTTTTCTAGAGGGGACGGCATCACGCACTAGCGCGTGATCCGAAGGGAAAGGTGGGAGGGGGGGGGGGATTGGATCGGCTGAATTTCTAAACTAAAAGGTACTTATAAATAAAATATAGGTCGTATAGGTATTAGTTAGGTACTTTGTAGGTGAGGAGCTCGATGGCGCAGTTGTCAAAACACCCGGTCCAAAGTTTGGTCATCGGATGGGTTACCAAAAATGTATTATCTCGTGCTCCTCCGTGCTTCGGAGGGCATAAGACTGTTGGTCCCGGCTGCATTAGCAGTCAAACCGCACTGGGTCCGTGTGGTGTTTTGTGGCCCGTTCTCCCTATCCATCCATAGGGCGCTTCCATGGAAAGTTGCCTGCTGCTACCAAGTTAGCACAGTAGGTGCTAATCAAATAATACTAACATAGTTACTAAGTTATTTTATATACTAACAAAAATAGTTTTTATTTTGTATGTATGTTAATCAGTAAAGTATTTATTATATAGGCCGCTCTGTATTTTTACCATCGGTTACATTGTTTGTTGCCTGAAATAAAGATTTATTATTATTATTATAGGGAAGGCTCGTGCCCCAGCAGTGGGGACATAAATTAAAGATGGTAATGATGACGTGAGGAGGCACAATTTAAATAATTAGGCATTATTTTTTACTACAACTGGTAAGTGCTTGGTCCCCATCACAGCTGATGGTAAGCCTTGATAAGGCTTAAGATGAAAGCGCACTTCACTTGGAATCATCAGCTACTGAGGAACCGGCTATCGCATGTCAAACTATTGCTACACAACTGTTGTTAGGGCGCCATAACAAAGATGGTGGTAGTTAGCAGACGGACTGAAAACAAGCCTTATCACAAACCAAACCGAGTACACAAACATGTACCCCTCGCTGGGCATCGAACCCGAATAAGCCGACTAGGAATAAAGAAGAATAAGAAGAAGAAATAAGAAAATAGAAGAATAAGTTGATTGTAATAGAAGATTAACGTCAGTGGTTGACGCTTTTCGAACGAAAGTGACTATCACTGGTATGTACCACTACCCGATATAAGGGTTATATTTTACATATTTGCTCTCAATTATGTAATAGTCACAATATAATCTTCTATATATATAAAAAACAATTGCTGTTTGTTTGTGTCGCTAAAACTCGAGAATGGGATGGACCGACTTGGCTAATTTTGATTTTGAAATATTTGTGGAAGTTCAGGGAAGGTTTAAACGGTAAGAAACTTATAACTAATAAGTAACGGAAAATACTAAACGACAATTTAATTTTTCGATACAAAATCATTTGTTTGTTTTGTTGTCATGGAAACTGTCAATGCGGTACGAAGTCCGCCGGGTCAGCTATGGACCAGGGCTGAAGCCTTATAAAAATAGTAGGATGAAACCCATTATAATATATAACAAAAATTAAAGGCTATATATATAATATATAAAAAAATAATTTACGGGCGATCTGAGGTCGGAAGTGGAAGGGAGGGGTGGGGGGGGTTTAAGGGTAACAAACGGTTTATCTTGATTTCCGGCAAAACTACAAGTCCTATGGAAAAAGTTAAATGGTAATAAAAAGATCTACAACTTTTTTATTGACACTTTTTTCACATAACCTCAAAATTTCCGTGAAAAATTCAAATAACCAAGTTTTTAGTTTTTATTTTTATCTTTTACAAAAAATATTTTTTTTCACGTTTGCTGAAAACTTACCTTTTTATGTCCTAAGCACACTGTAATTTTTTTTGATTTAAAATATTTATTTTTCACCTAATTTTGATTTAATATTGAAAAAGCACCCTAATTTTCAATCGAAAATTCTCATGTCAAAATATCTGTTTTTTAAAAAAAGTCCGTGGGCTTTTTGTTCGTTGAAATCTCTACTTTCTAATGGTGTAAAAAATATACATTACTATGGTAAATGTTCTCAGAAAATGCAAAGAAACGCGATTAAAAAATCTCGAATCAGATTTTTTTTTAATTATTATGTAGGTAAAGTTTTGAGCTATAT
The DNA here is from genome assembly GCA_947562085.1 of Eudonia lacustrata. Taxonomy (NCBI): domain Eukaryota; kingdom Metazoa; phylum Arthropoda; class Insecta; order Lepidoptera; family Crambidae; genus Eudonia; species Eudonia lacustrata. The sequence continues at coordinate 11,395,795 of OX387332.1, read as the reverse complement.
ATTAAAATTTACACTTTAATTACTCGAAAAACGTAAGATTCCATGTTACATTGACAAATAAAAAAATTGCAAATCGAAATATACTACTATATAATATTAACAACCAAATTAAAAAAAGTTAATATTTTATAAGACATCTACAATATTTTGAGAAAGTTGTAGAATATTCTTTAAATTATATGCGCAGATGCCTATTTATTTACTTACTTAGCCTTCCTCAATAAAAAGACTATTCAACACAACAATAATTTTTCAATTCGAACCAGTAGTTCCTGAGATTAGCGCGTTCAACGAAACAAACAAACAAAATAATATTAGTATAGATTAGACGGCGACAAAAATAATTGTAGGTAATCAAAACCACTTCACCAAAGAGTCATAAAGGTATTCTCTTTGTATATTTTATCGCCTTTATCATGGGGAGTGCTCTGAGGAATTGTTCGGTTTGATCCCTGCCGCTGATTTCCTTCACCGCACTACACGCAATCGACTGTCTTTCCATCCACACCATCTTGATGGATGGCGATCTACTACTGTGCGTTTCTCACGTAATTTTTTACCACGAACTACAGTGCTGTGGAACCAGCTCTCAGCGGCGGTATTTCCGGACCAATATGACTTAGGAATCTTTAAGAAACGAGCCTATTCCTTCCTTAAAGGCCGGCAACGCATCTGTGATTCCTCTGGTTTTGCGGGTGTCCATGGGCGGCGGTGATTGCTTTCCATCAGGTGACCCGCCTGCTCGTTTGCCTCCTTCTAATATTAAAAAAAAAAAAAAATAAAGGTATTAATTATTATGATCATTTTTAGAAAATCAACTCCATACAATACAATTTTAAAATAAACAACAAAATAAATTGTACTAATTGTACCAAATAGAGTTTTTTTTCTCTGTTCTACAATAGCATGAACTCCCGCGGGAATCGAAACCTGGCTATACCCAGGGATGTCACGGAGCTTCGACTGAGATTCCGAAAGGTCGAAACTTTCGATTGATTTCACACCTCTGACTCGGACATCTATGGATGAATTGAAAAGCACTTTTTTAAAGTATATTTAAATAAAAAAATTGACTGAACTTTGAATGGTTAGATTTCTAACCATAAAACCAAAGAATGTTAAAATTTAGATGTTCAAAATTTCAATATTAACAACAAAAGGAATACACAACTTACTAGACAGGGCATCAAAAAGAATCGCATCTATAGAAAATATTTTTTAAATTTGATTTGAATTTTACAGTAGTAGCACTAATGTAGGTACGACACTTTAAACACATTATACTAATTGAACAAATGTTACCAATTAAAGATGTTTTCTATCCCATTCTTTTATATTCTACAATAGCATGGGAGTTTATGCTATAGTGGGAATCGAACACAGGACCTCTGGGTCTGAAGCTAGCAAAAAGCTATATGTATGTAGGTATTGTAATTTTTTCAATAAATAAATAAATCTAACAACTTATGTCACCATCCATGATCAGAGCCCAAGTAAATACTAACAGGTCCATGCGCATCTTGCAAAAAACCTTATTCCAAATTGTACTTAAACTCATAATACCACACACAAAAGCCTTAACTACCTCTATCCCTGCAGCATATGGTTCAAAATCAATAGAACTTTATAACAAACTATAGCAAATTTATTGTTGTAAGCGTAAGGTCGATAATGCGCGCGCGTCGCATCGTAATGTTGTATACTATTGTCTATAAAAGCGTTCGGCGTGCGCAGGACAGCAAGCGAAAGTCGACGAAAATGAAGGTGATTGCACATGTTAAGTGTTAAGTGATTGTGTTTGTGATATAATATTATATTGAGAAAAAAAATACATGTTTTATAATATAAAAATAAATTTACATAAAACAAAAAATCTAAAAAAAAAAACAATAATTGTGTAAAATTCTAAAACAAAAACATCGAAATAAATGAAGGCCTTTTTTTTAAACAACTTATTTTAAAGTATAAATGCAAACTAATTAGTATATGTACTATAATTGACTACCTTTTTATACCTGGCGGGCGGTACAACTGACTGACACAAAATATATTAAATAAAAGATTTTTATACTAAAAAAATATGTCGAAATTGTGACTGTGAACATTATTTATTATTATTACTCCTATTGTTCTGTAATTTGGTAATTAAAAGATACAATGTTATTTAATACAAAGTGCGCCGCGTCGCCGCCGGTAGTTTTAATGAAATTTAATCAAATATTCAATTAACACACTTCGGCCACGTCTCTGCCCTCCGTGAATTTTCACGAATAATTATTTAAATCAGCATTTAGTAACGAGAAAACTTTATGCCAAAAATATCAGTATTTATAAAACAGAATAAATTGTTAGCAAGATCTACTTTTTGGCTTTATTTATTTTTATTTATGTTCTATCCAAAGACATAATTTATTTATTTACTTATTAAAAAGCTAGCTATATCAATATAAAGGATTGACAAATGATTTTTATGTTGTATGTTTAGGGGTTTTAAGAGCGTTTACGCCGCACACTAGCGCCACTAATGAAAAAAAAAGATATCTAGTAATTAGAGATAGAAAATCAAATTATGCTCAACAAACTATTTGAATGAAGTAATTTAGCATTTTTACGTCACCTAATGAACACCTCACATGTTATGGTTTAGTTAAATAAGACGTTACGGCCACTTTTATCTATAACGCCATATTTAACTAAACCATAACATGTCAGGTGTTCATTAGGTTACGTAAAAATGCTAAATTACTTCATTCAGATAGTTTGTTGAGCATAATTTGATTTTCTATCTCTAATTTCTAGATATATTTTTTTTCCATTGGCGGCGCTAGTGTGCGGCGTAAACGCTTTTAATACCAAACAACTTTCAAAGGCTCAAGTATGTAATTAACGCAGTATTAATTATCGTCACCCAAAATGTCCGGATTAAATAAATTAATATAAAAAAAATATAAACTAAACGCGAGTAGATCCGTAAAAGCTGTGTTATTTAGGGGTCTTACAAATAAACAAAGAATAATGTCCGAATAGTTATTCCGTGTTTTGTTCCTGTTCTGTAAACGTCATTTCAAATTAGAATAAAAGAGATAAAACACGGAATAACTATTCAGACCTTATTCTTTGTTTATTTGTAAGACACTTGAAACACTTAGTGTTCGCGTAAACTTCAGAAAACAATATAACTTTATTTTTTATTTTTTTAGCAAACACTATTGGCTGTTCTCGGAGTCCTGCTCAGCGGTGTGGTGGCCGACCCTGAGGCCCCGTACTCCGCCAGCGGGTTCAGGCCTAATGGACCTGCTTTCGAACTACCCCAAAAGGTAAGCCTTTTTTGGAAAGCAAATGCTTTTAGCCGCGTATACCATGTATATTTTATTGTTATTTTATAAGATACTAGCTGACCGGCGCGGACTTCGCACCGCTTTGACAGTTTCCATGACAACAAAACAAACAAATCATTCGTCCGCACCCGTACACCGTACACACGTATTCCATGATGGACCATCGTTAGACCCGGTGGTTCAATTGTAAATCTAAACCATTCTCGAATCCACTTGAACACACACAGAAAAGTTCATCCAAATCGGTCCAGCCGTTTAGAAGGAGTTCAGTGACATACACACGCGCACAGAAGATTTAGATACAACCTTATTTTTAGTTTTTTAGTTTATACGAAAATCGAAACACGGGTCAAATCTTTTCATTTAAAGAATCAGTACAAAAAAAATTAAAATAATATCTTGAAAACTCACGAAGTTACAAGCTTTTTGTGCAGTCCCGTTGTGTTCTTTTAGTAGGGTATACTTTATTTGAGATTTTATAAATATTATTTTGTCAAAAAGTAACATGGTATAATTTTTTTTTAATTTTTTTTATTGTGGCACGCTAAAATGGCCTGCCTGATGAAAAGCAGCCAGTGAAGCACGCTATACCGAACGCTCACACTATGACGGCCTGCATATATGTTTTTCTCGACCCGCTTAAATAACCCGGGAGAGAAAGAGGGGGGAAACACGTGTGCGGGAAACGCATTCCACATACGGGCAGTTCGGCAAAGGAACAAGCAGTCGTTAACAACCACCGCACCGCACTGGGCCCGCGTGGTGGTTTATGGCCCGTTCTCCCTATCCGTCCATAGGGAAGGCTCGTGCCCCAGCAGTGGGGACATAAAATGAGCTGATGATGATGATGATGATGAATCGAATGAATACAGATAGTAAACAAATCTCACACTAGGCACCCTGACCACCTGCACTGCCTTGTTGTCATCTCGTAAAGTTTCAATGAAAACCTATGTTATGTTGTGTCAAACATTGGTGCCACAACTCTTTATAGGTACACCCAATTTTTAGGGTTCTATCCATCCATAGGGAAGGCTCGTGCCCCAGCAGTGGGGACATAAAAGGATCTGATGATGAATATACAATGTTATTTTTAGTTTATACGAAACCTGAATACTGTTTTTTCAGAATCAGTAATAGAATCGATTTCAATATTTTTTATACCATGTTTAATTTTGACCAAATAATATTTACAAAATCTCAAATAAATTATACCCTACTAAAAACACACAACGGGGCAGCACAAAAAGCTTGTAACTTTGCGAGTTTTCAAGATATATTTTTTTTTTGTACTGATTCTTTAAATAAAAATATTTGACCCGTGTTTCGGTTTTCGTATAAACTAAAATAAGGTTGTATATAGATTAGGTTACTCAGCGCTAATGTAGCATTCTAATGGTGAAAGAATTTTTTAAATCGGTCCAGTAGCTTTTGAGTTTATTCGTTACAAACATACATACAAAAATACAAAGCTTTTATTTTTTTTTATTGAGAGATGGGCTTGCTCTTGGCCTCATTCTAATCCCTAGGGCTAAGTAGAGGCCGACGATGGAACAAGCTTGCCCAGAAATAGCCTATTCACTCGGGCTTTAAAAACTTTAGGGTTATATGCACTCGGGAACACAGACGCCGGTAGGGAATTCCACTCTTTGGCTGTACGCATTATAAATGTAGAAGCAAAACGCTTAGTGCGCAGAAGTGGAATATCAACCAGGTAAGGGTGGTAGCCAGCCGTACGTCTGGATTCTCGATGGTAAAATGGGGAAGGTGGAGAGTGTGCTAATGAGCTCATGCAGCTCAATAGCACACTCTCCGAAGTATAGCCTGTAAAAGACCGACAAGCAGGCAACTGTGCGGCGGTGAGCGAGACTGTGAAGCTTAGTTTTAACAAGCTTATCGTCACCTATAATTTTCCTGGCTCTGCGTTCCACCGAATCAAGCGCGGCGAGCTGGTATTTTGCTGAACCGTCCCAAAGGTGGCAGCAATACTCCATGCACGATCGGACTTGCGCTTTATATAAAGTTAGAAGCTGTCCCGGCGTGAAATATCGCTTAACCTTATTTAGGACACCCAGTTTTTTTGCCGCTGTTTGAGCCTTAATTTCAATGGTGTCACCGAAGTTCAAACTGGAAGTCAACTTCATGCCTAGGAGATTAAGGTTGTCGGTAATCGGTACAGTCATACCTCGGAAAGTAGGAGTCAGGTTAAAAGGACTCCTTTTGGCAGTGAACAGACATGCCTGCGTTTTGGTGGCGTTAAAACTAACTAAATTACTGTCACCCCATTGGGAGACACGACTTAGAGTCAAGTTTGTCCGCTCCACCATGGCCTCTCTCAAGGAACACAGTTCTTTCATGCTGACTCTAGCTCTGGACAAATATCTTTCTGAGACCGTGCTGTCATCTGCATACCCAATAATTCCGGGCATGAGCAGATCATTAATGTGCAGCAAAAAGAGGGTCGCAGAAAGGACGGAACCCTGAGGAACCCCGGCATCGACAGCCATGAGGTCAGAAGAGCAGCCATCGATGACCACTCTAATTGACCGCTCACTCAGGAAGTCTAATATCCAGGCACAAAAGTCAGCAGAGATGCCATACGCTGGAAGTTTATTAAGCAAGCTAGCGTGCCAGACCCGGTCAAAGGCTTTCGAGATGTCAAGCGAAACGGCAAGCGCTTCACCATGCTTCTCGATTGCCTCGCCCCAGCAATGTGTGACGTAAACTAGAAGGTCCCCCGTGGAACGGCCTCTACGAAAGCCATATTGACAGTCGCTAAGGAGGTCATGGGATTCTAGGTACGACAGCAGCTTGTTATTTAGTACCCTTTCCATAACTTTACAAAGTATGGAGGTGATGGCGATTGGTCTGTAGTTGGCAGGGTCGGCACGATCGCCCTTCTTGGGCACAGGTTGCACATTCGCAAACTTCCAGGACTTAGGGACCGTTTTAATTTTAAGAGAGAGGCGGTACAGCCGCGTCAAAACAGGAGCTAATTCGGGCGCACAGAGTTTAAGCACTCTAGCTGGAATTCCGTCCGGGCCGCTGGCCTTATTCACTTCAAGATTTTACAAAGATTTTCGTACCTCTCTGATGTGAATGGTGATACTTGGCATGGAAGCACCACAATGAGGTATCGTAGGTGGATTTGCGTGGTTTGTTGCGAGACGTGAATTACCAGCGAACAGAGATGCAAATAAATTTGCTTTCTCCGTTGCAGAGTGGGCCAACGATCCATCAGGTCGCAGCATGGGAGGCAAATTGGGGCGGCAGAAATTTGACTCGACCGACTTGGACAGGGACCAGAACTGCTTGCTACCAGCTGGTAGCAAGCAGTTCTGGTCCCTGTCCCAGCTGGGTAGGATGCTAATCTGGCTCCTATGCGGCTTACATGGTCGTACCGCGCCTTACGAATCATTCGTTTGCATAACTTAGCTGCAGAATTGAAGACCTTCTTCTTCAAGCGAACCCTCCGAGCCCGTACTTTGCGGTCACGAGCATGCACCCAGGCTTGGTAAGCGGATTCTTTACGCGCTTCTGCGCGAGCACAGTCCGCATTAAACCAAGGTCGGGCATTGTGACCGTGGGAGATGTCGGAAAACGGAATAAAGTATTCCATTCCCTGAAGAATCACTTGCCCGATCGCATTTGCGGAACTAGAGGGGTCGCTTGAAGAAAAACACACTTGGTGCCAAGAGTATGATGCAAAGAAATGTCGCATTTCGTCCCAATCAGCTGACTCGTATCGCCAAACACGCCTCGGGTTCGTCGTCAGCAAAAGATCTAGACAGTTCGGCGTATGGCCATCAACATCAGGTACCCGCGTTGCAACATTCACCATCTGGGTAAGATCCAGCGATAATGCAAACTTGCGCGTTTCACGTCCAGCATGGTCAGTTTTCTTAAACGGGTAAAGCCATTCACTATGGTGAGCATTAAAATCCCCAAGAAAAATGAGCTGCAGGGTACCTTTGATTGGCTAAATCTGCTGTCTCAGTTAGATACTCCATGAGCCTAGTCGTCTCCTGGTCACTGTTGTGCGAACGGTAAACACCGACGTAGATAAATTTATCCACTCCGGTATCGATCAAAATCCAGATTGCGGAAAACCCAGGTTTTTCAAAGCCACGGAGACGCTTACAGCAAACATCATCGCGTACGTACACACAAACGCCAGCGTACTTCCTGAACTTGTGTTCAAGAGAGTAACCCGGGTAGTTAAGGTAGGACACGTCCGACGGTGCTGCTATCTGCGTCTCCGTTAAAAAGAATAGGTGTGGCTTTTCGGTTTCGAGATGGTGGTGGACCTGTTCGAGATTGGAGTGCAGACCTCGAATGTTAGTGAAGTGCACTTTGATTGGGAGGAAGTGCAGCCGTTGTTTAAACCTTTTTCTTTTAATTGAGCTTTTCATGAAGGAGTGAATTTGAGGATATAGGTAACGGCTGAGGCGCCAATCAGCGAACCAACTGGTGTACCCTGGCTGTACCGACTCGAAGGAAACTCGATCTGGAGACTGCGGGGACCCCGAACCCCCCCAAGAATGTCCACCGGGTCCTCCCTTCCAGTCGCCAACTGGCACTGTGGCGCATTTTGGGATTTTTCGCAAGTTGGCGGGGCAGCCTTTTGCATGTGGCTAGCGCACTACTTGGGCCCCCTACTAACTGCGGTCGGCCAACGGCAGGACCGTGCTTCGGATCCCACTACCCTCCAGGTCGAGCTACCAAGTACGGAAACTTCAAGGACCCAGCACCGTTCGTTTCCAGGCAGTGCAACTAACCGTTCTCTATATCCATTGGCACTGGTACTCCTGCACACCGACGGAACACAGTAAGACTGCTTGGCGCCGGGCTCCGGCAGGAGGGAGGTAGCAAACCAGGCGGCTCCTTACGAAGCCTACCTCCGCTGAGAAAGAAACATTCAGCCGTCACCATTAGCTGGGAAGCATATGATGCCGTTGCCCAGGGTGGACCACTAGGAGGTAGTTCCCTCCCACCCTAAAATTCTTTGCTTTCCTATTTATAATATTAGTACCTATAGATATCACATGAGTTCTTTATAACATTGAAACCTAACTTTCTGAATCTCGCTACAGCTGCGCTCTGACTGTTCCGAGCTGTTCCGAGATTCTGCGTCCGCGAGAGGGTCTATGTTTCCTTACCTGCTGGATGATGAAGCAATAGATTGCTTCATCATCATCATCATCATTATCATAGCCAAAAGACGTCCACTGCTGGACAAAGGCCTCCCCCAAGGATCTCCACAACGGCCGGTTTTGAGCTGCACTATTGCTTACCGTTTGGTATTTTGTGACCAGAATCAAAACAAAATATAGAAATTAAAATTCGATGTCATCCACTCGTATAAAAAACGGCACAACAAGTGTTACAGCAGCATTTTAGAATCGCCTTTATTACGTAAAGAATAAACAATCAAATTGCGACTGTGAATGAGTTAATATGCGACCGACTGTACCAAACTAAGTACAATACTTATTGGATTTCGTCCTAACTCTCGTGGATCACATTATTTTATGGTAATGGCCCTAAAAAGCAGGTTAGGCGGTTACTGGCATTACAATGAATCGTTTAATACTGTACTGAATATTGCTGCATAGTTAAATTATTCAGCCAATAATCCACTGGAGCTGAGTGACGTAGCGTTCGAATAGAAAGAGATTTTCTCATTTGGCTTTGACAGCGTAAACAGATTTTAAATTGGCAAGAAAATTAAGGTTCCACAAGCAGTAGTGACTGAACATTCCCCAGAGACTTTCTAGAAGGGATGGCATCACACAGGCAGCGTGTCCACGTCCCTTACATACATATTGTTACATTACAAAGTCTAATATTTGTAGCTACACGTGCTATAAATAAGTAAATAAATAGTGAATTATTATATTGTATCAAATGTAAAAGATGTAACAGTGTGCCAATAAATTATTATTTCATTTCATTTCATTTCTTTACTTAATTCTCCGAAGCGTGCACGTTGCTTGACGAATCGGAAAGCCCTAGGGCGCCTTTAAAAGGCTAGGACATACACTCAAATTGACCTTGTCGCGGGGTCTTGAAGATAGTTCCGAGACTTCTGAACAGTTGATAGCTGATAGTTTTGAACTTAGGACCTCCGTGATAATGGATTGAATCACTGCCACTAAACCAGACGGCATTAGAACGGAATGTGGTTCTGTTGATGGAAACCGGTTACTTTCAGAACGCTTAGCTTTATTTAAATAAACAGAGTTGCATTGCCATACGAAAATAAAAGACCTTAAATCATGAACTTGGCTAGTAACAGCAGGCCTTTCAAAAATATTTTGTTTTCAGAACATTCAGAACACACAACAACAACAGTATCTACCCCCAGTGGACCCTCGGAGACCGTTGAATCTTAACACCGAATACGGAACTCCTGAAGAGGACGTTTCAGTCCAAGGTCTGCCGGTTCCAGAGCAGCAGCCCATCTTCCAGGTATCCACAATCAATGTACAACTGTATAACGAACCCCAGTTTGTTTCTGCCAACACCGATAGTTGTACACAAACTTAGGTTTGTGCAAGACTTAAAAAAAATATTTATTCAGTTTAGGCTACAAATAGCTCTGATGAATGATATTATGCCATCGGTGTGTAAGTCTACTTTATAGACAATGGAATTCAAGGATAAGACAATTGCCTACCGTAAGGGTGACACCAGAGATGTGTGAGGTAGCTTAGCAGTTCGCAAGGAAAATCCCCCAATAGTGTAACTTTATTTAACAACGCCTGAGCGAGACAAGGAAAATCAAGTAATCCTATCGGTGGATTAGTAATAGCGCACCGCTTAGCTGCACATCTTTGTAGAAAGCCACTCTAAAACGGGGTGAATACAGATGCAGAGGCGAATTAAAACAAAATACTGTAAGGGATGCTGAATTTAACTATGCAGCAGCATAGTTAAATACAAATAAACAGAGTTGCATTGCAATACGAAAATAAAAGACCTTAAATCATGGATTTGGCTAGTAACATCAGGCCTTTCAAAAATATTATGTTTTCAGAACATTCAGAACACACAACAGCAACAGTATCTACCCCCAGTGGACCCTCGGAGACCGTTGAATCCTAACACCGAATACGGAACTCCTGAAGAGGACTTGTCAGTCCAAGGTCTGCCGGTGCCAGAGCAGCAGCCCATCTTCCAGGTATCCCCAATCAATGGACAACTGTATAACGGACCCCAGTTTGTTTCTGCCTTGAGAAATTTGGATAACACCGATAGTTATAGACAAACTCAGGTTTGTACAAGACTACAAAAAAAAAAAAAATTAATAATCATTTATTCAGTTTAGGCTACAAATAGCTCTTATAGACGTCATTATGCCATCGGTGTGTAAGTCTACTCTATAGACAGTGGAATTCAAGGATAAGACAATTGCCTACCGTACCGGGTGACTTTCCACCAGAGATGTGTGAGGTAGCTTAGCAGTTCGCAAGGAAAAATTCACCAATAGTGTCACTTATTTAACAACGCCTGAGCGAGGCAAGGAAAATCAAGTAATACTATCGGTATATTAATAAAGCGCACCGCTTAGCTGCCCGTCTTTGTAGAAAGCCACTCTAAAACAGGGTGAATACAGATGCAGAGGCGAATTGAGACAAAATACTGTAAGGGATTTTAACGTTGAATGAATATAAATGGTTGTCAATAAGATCGCTAAGTTGTTAACTTGTAATTAAGTAGAAATCTGAGTCCTTGTCGGTACAATTTATTTTCATTTGAACACAAAATCCGTTGCAAAGTGTCTCGTTTCACTTCTACAGATGCAGAATTTACCCCGTTTATTGGTATATTCTTTTTAATATACAATGTGGAAAAGGTTCACTATAATTCAGATGGTATTCGATAATAATAAAAATGGCTGTTAGATAATTTCACACTGTTATTGAGAAATTACAGATTAACAAGACTCCTCGTAATCACTAACCCGTTCTGTTACAGTACCAACTTCAGCAAGAGAAGTACCGTGAATTCGAAAGGCAGCGTCAGTTGGAGGCAGCACAAGCTAGGAACCGGGCCCATCAGAGTCCCAACCAACAAGTACCGAGACAGTTCGCTCAGACCACAAGCACTACAGAATCAAGTTACTCGACTAGGAATCCTGATGATTACAGAACTGAATCCACCACGGAATCCCTAGACTTGAACGAAGGAGAAACTCTGGAAGGCAGCAAGAAAGATAACGTTAAAGAAAAAGTCACTGTAGAAGTGTCCAGGCAGAACTTGCGAGAGTATCCTGGTGAACTATTCCTCAGCTCTCTAGCACAACTGCAATTACAACCACAATTTGTACCATTCCAGCAATTCAGTCAGCTTAATGCTGCGTTGCAATATCAGCCAATACAACAAGATGTTTCCCAAAAGCAAGTAGGTTATGATGCAACCACTCATTTCGCTGCACTACCATCAGTATTGGCTCAAAGACAGTCGATTCAGCCGCAATCGTTAATACCGAACCAGCAAGAATATGCACAGAGCCCTGCTTTACTAGTTGTTCCTCAGAAACAAGCGAGAGCAGGCTTAGTACAACCTCAACAGCCGCTGAATCAATACCAGCCGTTCTTAAACAACCAGTACCAACCTTTGTTACAGCCTCAAGGCTTCTCCCAACCTATAGTTGTACAAGCACAATTGAATCAGCCAAACCAATATGCGCAGCCACAGCAACCGGAAAACGATGAAACTCGTCAGGATCAAGAGCAAACGTATGTATACCAACCAAGTTATCAACCACAAGAGGTGCTATACCAACCCCAACTCCCTCAACCGAATCAACCTCAAGCTAACCAGTACCAATCTCCACAACAACAAAACTATTTTCTACCTCAAGCTCAACTCATCAACTACCCACAGTTAGCTCAGCAATATCAAAATGGCTTTGCTCCTCAGCAAGTTATGAACCAGCAGCAGGTGTTCCAAGGTCAAGACGCTTTACAGAGTGGTATAGATGTCAACCAGCAAGGAAATGGAATAGACCAGAACGATAAGAAAGATTCTGATGATGAAAACCAAGACGATGGATCAACGGCTACCGCTGTAGCGACAGCATTCGGTGCAAGGTCTGTATAATCCTTATTCCTTCATTATGTCTATAATAGTCCCACTGCTGGACTTAGTTATCCACATGCTTGTGCATGAGATCAAGCCATAACCTACAACCAACAGCTTATCGCGCCTTCCCAACCATGGACGATCGCTCAATACTTTACTTTGGTCACCCGTCCATTGACTCGCCATTGCGATAGTTGCTTAACTCGCAAGATCACGTTTCAATCACTGCGTCATTTGAGCTACGAGTACAAGGTCACTATATTCCTATAGAATGCAAATTCGCCGACACATTTCGGTCCACGTACCGATGGTATGTTAATAATGTGCTTGTAACAAAGGTCTGCCATTACTGTCGTGTTACGTGCGCTGGCGGTTTAAGCGAATGTGAATCACATCATTATTGACGCAGTTTTATATTTAACTTGCCACTGTTTACGACTTCGTCTGCAATACACAGATTAAATGAAAAGTTCGTTTCTGTGTGTTTCTCTTTTATTGTCTCTACCACTAGATTTCGGAAGGGTTTGGATCTGATAAGTACTTACAGAAGCGATGAAGACTCAAAGAAGAAAAAAAAATTATTGGCGGTCGAATTCAAGTAGTAATGTTTAGAGTGATCTTGTGAATTTAGAATTGTCAAATTTGTTCAATACCTTTTCAACCCTATGTTTATTATGTAAAGTTCAGAGTCTATTAAGGAAATATGACAGTTTGTTTGTAGTAGCGTAGTAGTCCGTGATGTGCTGGCGTGTGTACCTAGTACTCATAGTATCTCGGTCAAGTACTTTTTTATATAAACCTACTCCTTAAGTTTTTTGTATAAATGGCGATGGCGTCATCCTATCTTATATTATTTATAACTTAGTTACATTTTGGATGCAAATAAATTGACTCTTGACTCACTTTTCATCTATTTCAGTTCTGAAATTAATTTAATAATAGGTAGTGTATTGTTTATTTATGGAAATATCGTTTAATTTCTAGGACTCAGCCTCGTGTGTTCACGCGGTACGGAGCCCCGATTCCCCGTGTGGCTGCCAATCCTCAGACTACCACGGAATCAGCTGTTCAGGATGAGGTGAGCAGGTTAAGCATAACACACATTGAGGCCCTGGGTTCAATTTCCAGGCAGGGTAAAGTGTTTCGTATTTTTCGATGTATAGGCGGGGTTTTGTTTAACAATCTGCATTCGGCAAGCTAGAATCCATCATTTGTAGCGAAGTCTGATTATTTAGAGAGAGTTTACTGATTGCCTCAAACGGCATTTTCAGCTTCATCGGGTTTTTTTGGGGGCGGAGAGAAACTTAAAGGGTTCCTCAAGCCGTGTGAAACGAATCACCTTCGGAGGTTTTCTATAGGGAACGGCATCATGCACTAGTGCGTGTCCCCGTGCCCTACTAGATTCTCCGAGGGGTTCGGATCGGGTCGAGGAGTTGGACTTTGATTTTTGGTGAGGAGCTCGATGGCGCAGTGGTTAACGCGGTCCGAGAGTGCTGAGGTAAAGCAACTTACGCAAAGGCCGGTATTCGGATGGGTGACCAAATATTTATCATCTCGAGCTCCTCCGTGCTTTGAAAGGAACGTAAAGCCGTTGGTCCCGGCTGCATTAGCAGTCGTTAACAACCACCAATCCGCACTGGGCCCGCGTGGTGGTTTATGGCCCGTTCTCCTTATCCATCCATAGGGAAGGCTCGTGCCCCAGCAGTGGGGACATAAAATGAGCTGATGATGAATGATGAGGCACTGGCTATCTAATCTATAGCTGCCGGAACACAACAATGCTACAAACATTGATGTTATGGCGACATATTTAGATAAGAATAGAGGAAATCTCTCGGTGATCGATTCTTCGGAGTTGCTTGATATTTATTATTATATTCGTTGTCTAGTATCTTGTACAGTGTTAGTTAATATTAGTTATAATTATTTTTTTTATTTTTGTGTGTGCATTAATTAGTAATTATGGTTAGCTACTCTAAAAAGCCATTCCAGAGGATGGGCAGCAGCATCTCTCTGAGGTTACCCTCAACCTACTGCGATCGCCAACCCGCCTGCCAAGCGTGGCGATTACGGCAAATACCCCTCATATCTTTGGGGGGAGGCCTTTGTCCAGCAGTGGACGTGTTTTGGCTGAGATGATGATGATGATGGATGATGACTCTAAAAAGCAATAAGCTGTTTGTTGTTAATTTTCTGTTTTACACTACCTTTATCAGTGCGAATCTTTTAGTATCTCTTAAGTTCTATTTCATTAATATAAAGCTGATGATTTGCCGAATAAAAAAAAAATAAAAAATAAAAAAAAAATAAAAAATAATTAAATAAATAAAATAAGATTTTTTCTGCCTGGCTAGCTACATTTGTCGCTCCACCAGCAATTAAACTGAGTACACAAACATATATACCCGTTGATAATGGAACCTCTTGTTCTAAACCGGTGGTCTTAACCACAACACTACAGAGCAACCGCCTCTGTTAAGACCACAAGTAAGAGTTTAATTTTACTTTACAGTTTAGTTTAGATATACTTTATTTTATCTTTTAGCAGGTAACAGAAGACGCTGGAGCTATAGCTGAAGCCAATGCTTTTGCTGCAGCCAGAAGGAAGAACGCTAAACTGAGGTAACATCACCAATTGCGTAATCCAATCGTATCACAAGACTTTTTTTATCTTTTTGTTGAAAGTTGTTCTTTTGGGAGTTGTCCTTTTGGGAATTGTCCTTTTGGGAAGCTGTCCTTTTGGGAAGTTGTCCTTTTAGGAATTTCCCTTTTGGGAAGTGGACGTTTTGATACAGTGGACGTTTTGGGAAGTGGTCCTTATGAGCCGAAAGGGACTCAATTAGGGGTGGGCAGGACACGTGGCTAGACGGGAGCACGGCCCGGACCCGGTCGCTGACAGAGTGGTGGCCAATTAATGCTCGTCGATCGGTATTCAGGTAGGTATTTCCAGAGGATGGGCAGCAGCATCTCTCTGAGGTTACCCTCAACCTACTGCGATCGCCAACCCGCCTGCCAAGCGTGGCGATTACGGCAAATACCCCTCATATCCTTGGGGGAGGCCTTTGTTCAGCAGTGGACGTCTTTTGGCTGAGATCCCCCCGCCCGATCCTCCAAATGACAGCACACATTTACAGAATACACTAAACATGCACACTATTTTAGGCCCAAGACACTACTCGTAGAACAAGGGTACGAAGAACCGGTTCACACGCGCTCTACGCCAGGCACAGTCATGTGCCTGGACGCTCCTCTCCTCCTCCACGGCCCGGTCTACCCTAGCCGAGGTCCGTGCCTTTAGAGGCGCCCTCGGGTGGTTCCGCTCCCCGATCCGATCCGAACCCTTCGGAGACTCTGGGAGGGCACGGGGACGCGCACTTTTAAGTGTGCGATGCCGTACCCCTCTAGAAATTCTCCGAAGGTGATTCGTTTCAACACGGCTTGAGGTACCCTTTACGTACCTCGCCGCCCCTAAAACAAGCCCGGTGAAGCTGAAAATGCCCATCGGCAATCAGCAGTCTCTCTCCAAAAAAAAATGGCTGAGATGATCGGTAGGCAGACCTGCAGTTCGTTGGTCGTACGACCTTGCCCAGATGTTGGGCAAGGGATGGATTAGGCCTATGCCCAGCAGTGGGTAGAAGTGGGATGATGACGATGATGATGATGATTGTAATTGGAAAGTGATTAGAGGCTTAACGCGAGTTTTATTCGCCATTCGATCACGATAACGAAAACGAAAATTTGTAATTGTATTGAAGCACCGTCTCCTGGTCTCCTTGCGGGTTTCACTTTCGGCTCTTGCAGCACTTACCATCAGTTGAGATAATGGCCATACACAAACAAGATGTGTTTTAATAACTAACATAGATCAATAATAATAACATAGATCCCCCGTGTAAAATGAAAGCAGAATAAATGCAGTTAAGATGAGAGCGTTAAGAAGTATGATAGGAGTTAAACTGAGTGACAGGATAAGAAATATTGAGATAAGGAAACGTTGTGGTCTGAAAGAAGATGTAGTGACAAAAATTGAGAAAGGTATGCTGAGATGGTTTGGACATGTCGAGAGAATGAATGAAGAACGATTGACGAAAAAAGTGTATAAGGGGAGTGTGAATGGAAGTGTTGGAAGGGGTAGACCTAGGCGGACGTTTCGAGACCAAATCGGGGACGTCTTGAAAAAAGGCCAGGTCAAGAGTACCCTAAACCGAAGAGCATGTACGAAGGAAATAATGAAAGTGGACGAAGCGAAACAAGTATATATGGATCGTAGCAAGTGGAAAAAAGTGGTCTCCGCCTAGCCCTACGGGAAAGAGGCTTGATTATATGTATGTATGTATGTATCCCCCGTGTGGTGCCGGGGATAAAGAATTGCACCACCCCATCTCTTCCCGTGGGTCGTAGAAGGCGACTATGGAACCATTCCAGAGGATGGGCACAGCGTCTCTCTGTGATTATTCTCACCCTACTGCGATCGCCAACCCGCCTGCCAAGCGTGGCGATTATGGCAAATTCCCCTCAAAATGATTTATCCTTGAGAGGGAGGCCTTTGTCCAGCAGTGGACGTCTTTTTGGCTGAGATGATGATGATGATGATGATAGATCAATATATAAGGTCACATTTTATCAACTGCAAATATGTACAAAATGTGACAAAACATCTAATTATATCAGAGAAATAAGGCTTTTAATACTAGGGGTATTAAAAGAAAAATTCAGGCTAGTTTTTTTTTACTTTTCCTGACACAAAAATTGAAATATTTTTAAGAGCGGCCTCTCTGTTTCGGCTCCTTTGAATTGAAACTACCGAAAGTGCTTTATTTTACTTACTTTTTAATCGAAATGTCTTTTAGCGTTTTTCTTGAAAACTAGCGTATAAAAATTTAAGGTTTTTTCTTAAAAATAATTTATATTTAAGTTGTTGAATTTATCCTCAAAATATTTGCAGTTGATAAAATGTGACCTTATACAATGTTATTTTTAGTTTATACGAAACCTGAAAACTGTTTGTTCAGAATCAGTAATAGAATCGATTTCAATATTTTTTATACCATGTTACATTTTGACCAAATAATATTTACAAAATCACAACTATAGTATACCCTACTAAAAACACACAACGGGACAGCACGAAAAGCTTGTAACTACGTGAGTTTTCAAGATATTATTAAAAAAATTTATGTACTGATTCTTTAAATGAATATACCTATTTGACCCGTGTTTCGGTTTTCGTATAAACTAAAAATAAGGTTGTACACTAATGATATAAATAATTCCCATGCTGGTCTGGGGCGTATGTTTCAGCTGCTTAGCTTCCCGTACATGTCGTAAGAGCTAAGACTTAGGGTCAAGGGTTCCAAGATACTCGCACATCATGCATAATTTTACGTTTTAATTTTTTTATAATGCTGCACTGACCCTTTCATGACCTGACACATTTTTTTACAGGAGTCGCCGAGTTCGTCCCATGTTCACACTGGACCGGTCAGGACATTTAGTGTTAGCTCAAGAACAAAACTAACTAACCATAATGAACGCCATCTATTACCTACGTGCGGAACTAACTGACATCTAAATAGAATTTGTAGGTAGATTTTTTTAATATTCTGCAATTAGAAACGCCACTAGCTTAGCACTTATATAGATACAAATATATCTATATCTAAATTATATTATTATACATTTAATTAAGCTGTACAAAAAAAATAATTAAATTACAGAAAAACATTACTAAACTTAAATAATAAAAAAAAGGTGACATGGCACCTTGTGAGCTGCACCAGTTCTCATCGCTTCTGGACTTTATTTCCACTTAACATCAAGTGGAGTACAGGTTTTCGTAAATTTCGATGTAACATACTATACTTAAATAAACTTATATACTATACAGGTCTGTTAACTAAAGCTGGCGAGTTCAATACATTTACAAGTTGCGCTTGTGTAGTGTCTGTGAATAAGCGCGCGGGTGACGTCGCACTGCACACGCATTATGAAAAGTCTATCTGTCTCTCTCGCGCTCGGTGAAGCTTATGAGTATGAAGGATGCAGTTATTGTTTTGCTTTTGCTACTGTATATAAATACAGAGTGGTATTTTTTGACATTCGTCCGTTAGCGTCAATCACGTATAAATCGACAAAGATTATTGTGTCATCTTTGTTTACCTATTTTAAGGTTAGATTAAAATGTCTTCTCAAAGAATTGGTTCCGGCAAAACATTAACAGGACAAACTTTACTCAACCTACAACTTACTATAGGTAGCTTATAAAATCAGAGTAAGAAGACAAAATTTTTATAAATTTACTTTTTCAATCAAGATAATTTAATTAACTAAATTAAATTTCTAAATATGCTGTATGTGAAATTGCATTTTTAAATGTTTTTACAAAAAATTTAGATCTCTGTATTTTCCTTAATCATACCAAGTTAGAGCTAAATTGGTTTGAAAAAAAAATAATTTTAAAAATATGTATGGTATATCAAAACGTATAGTTAAGGCACAGCCCCAAGAATGCTGGCAACATTACCTAGCTCTGGATTGCCACGCTGGCTAACGTAGCTGCCAGCCTTTTTGTTACCGAAGGCCTCAGTAAGGCGAGCTCACTCTTAAATAAAAGACCACATTATTCAATCCATCTTTAAAAAAAAACATTAGTTAAATCTTCAAAAATAACGTTTTATTTTTTGTTTTGCTTTTTTATTTACAGAGTGCGCTAGTGGTTCCATCTTTGCAAAGCTTTGCGTTTAATCTTCTGTCTATAGGTACTTAAATTTCTTAAAAAAAATATACAAATTGATTTTGAATAAACTTAAATGAAATAGCAAAAATATTGACTTGTATTGATTGTGCATGCATACTATCAAAATATTAATTTGTTACCTACCTACAACGTTCTAGATTTTGCATACCAACCTATGTAAAAAGACCTATGTAAAAGTAAATAAATATAGAAGTTAAAAAATATGGTATTACTTTATTTTGTGCGTTTTCCTTGTAAGAGATGAACAGATAGTGAGTGTATAACTAAAAATAGGTAGAATAATAACAGGGTCCTAACATTGGGACTCACAAGCCTTCAACTCATACGTTCGCGCGCGACTACACTGTGGACATTCGTGGCCAACCGCGGTGGTCCCTTCGGTTCGGTAGGCAGGCATGTTTAATGCTCATCTTATGGCGAGAGAGCTCGAGAGACCCCGTTGTGGTTTACGAACTCAACACGAACACTTACGGGTTGGCTTCCAGTCCGTATGTTGCCATTCACATGCGGTCAAACCCAACATGGATTCGGCGTTTCTTCCATAACTGCAAGAAACCACGCGAAAAGCGTGTTGCTTCTATTCTGGCTCCAGAAGAACGTCAGGAAGCCTTGTTATTTTGGATTAGGGTCGTGCAGTCGGAGTGTTTTAAATCGGACCTAGATACTTTGCGGGGCGGTCGTTCCAAACTCAAGGTTGCTATATCCCGATTGCACCCGTTTCTGGACGATTCTGGACTAATACGAGTAGGAGGAAGGCTGAGAAATGCTAACATTACGGGGCTCGCCATCCTCTTTTGTTGTCTAAGGACGGTCATTTAGTAAGATTGTTGGTGACAGACCGCCACCTCAAAACTGCGCACGCCGGCAGCAACGCTTTGCTAGCCGTTTTGCAGCGTCAATTTTGGATTTTGTCGGCCAGACGGACCATACGGAGTGTTATTTTTAGGTGCATCCCGTGTTATCGGCTGAAAGCTACTACCCTGCAGCCCCAAATGGAAGATTTGCCTGCAGATCGCGTCATGGAAAGCAGACCCTTTGCTGGAGTAGGTACGGACTTTGTCGGTCCCTTTATGGTCAAAAAAACAAGGCTGTCCACTTGGAAGTGGTTTCAGAATTATCCACTGAGGCATTTATTGCTACTCTTAGCAGGTTTGTTTCTCGCAGGGGACTGCCGTCATTGATCCGTTCAGATTGTGGAACGAACTATAAGGGTGCGAATAATTACCTTAATGATGTAAATAGGTTTTTATCAGACAATAAGTTAGATATTGGAACCACCCTATCCCGACGTGGGATAATTTGGAAGTTTAGTCCTCCAGCTTGTCCGCACTGGAGAGGGATTTTCGAAGCTTGTGTAAAGGCTGCCAAAACCCACCTGCGTCGTGTGATAGGAGACACCGTCCTTACTTTTGAGGAACTTGATACGGTGTTCTGTAAGATTGAGGCCGTCCTCAATTCGAGACCACTGTGCCCTCTGTCATCGGACTCAAATGACCTGGAGGCGTTGACCCCAGGACACTTTTTAATTGGACAACCCTTTAATGCGCTGCCGGAATATCCGTTGACTGAAGTAATATCCCATCGTTTGTCGCGTTACCAGCTATTGCAACAGTTGTCCCAGAGTTTTTGGACACGCTGGTTGTTGGAGTATTTGCATCTTACAGCAGCGCGTTAAGTGGACCGACAAGACCAATCCACCCAAGAATGGTGACCTTGTTTTAGTTAAGGATGCCAACCTTCCACCTTTATTTTGGCGGCGGGGGCGCATCGTTAAGTTAATCTTCGGCTCTGATGGAGTGCCACATTTTGCTGAGGTCTTGGTTGGGGATTCGGTCTTGAAGAGAGCGGTCACCACACTCTCCCGTTTACCCGTAGACTAGCGTACCGTTGATGACGTTCCGGGACGGGGGTTGTTATTCAAAGGCGCGCGGGCGCGAGAGGAGCGTCCGCCTAGAGACATTGGCGTGGTTGGTCGTTGACAGTGCGCGACGCGACGGTTTTGTGCTCCCGTTTTTATTACGTGTCTTTTGTATACAATTGAAAGATCAGGTGGTTTTGGTAGCCTAGGTAGGGTCCCCTGTGTACCTAGTGTATCTAGTGGTAAAACTTTGGTGCGAGTGTTCCCAAAATTAAAGAAGACCAGGCCCAAAGCTGGGCTTTCACCGCGCCTCTCACCGCCGCTGTTCTGAAGCTCCTGTGGGGACATTTGCTGTAAGTGATTTCTTATAGTTAGTAGGCATAGCCAATATGCCATTCCCAGTGCCGCGAATCGCGGTTAAGTAAAGTAAGTTAAGTACGCCCTGGCGTGGTTGATGAGGTTAGGATAACGACGTGGTTACTGTCCTTCACACGCCGGCTGCGTACTGAACAGTTATACTAAATGTTCTTATACTAAATAAATGTTGTTTTAATTATTATATCATGTAAATGTTATATTAAACGGCTGTTATATTATATGAATTTAGCTCAATCGTTTGTTATACATTTCAAAATGCTGTATTTTAAAATTATATAATTCCATCATTATATTAAATAAGTGTTATATTAAACAAAACTATATCATTAGATTGTATATGTTTTGATCATTATATGATTCAAAATTCAAAATTCCAGATTCAAAATCATTTATTCAGTTTAGGCTACAACTAGCTCTTATGAACGTCATTTATGCCATCGGTTCGTAAGTCTATCTACTCTGGGCGGGAGATCTTGTACTGAGAAGAACCGGCAAGAAACTCAGCAAGTGTCCAGCTCTTTTCTCCCTTACGATATGATTATGATATGATATGTGTGTATAATATAACAACATATCATAATGTGATTATGATATGTTGTTATATTATACATTACACACCCGATAACCATAGGCCTCGCGAGCGCATAAAAACTCATAATGGTACTCACCGTTTAGGAACAGCCGTCCCGCAATAGGTCTGGTCGACAACTAAGTTGGCTGAGAAGGACAAGTTAATACACGCGCTGAATAAAAAGAGACAACTATATGTTTGCTACGCGGGCGCCTCTGCGGCGTAGATTATCTTTCTAGGGTTAAGAAACTCAATATGGTAATATCAATGTTTAGTAAAATTCAAGCTTTTTAACCATGATTATTACAAAATGGCTGTCGAGTTTCCTATCATCATCACCATCTTCATCATAAGGTTAGAGAAAAGGTCAGCAACGAGTCGCTAAAAACTTTAGTACTATATCCTAATAACATCATATTAGAGGCTGCCGGAGGTTGGAGGCCTGTTCGATTTATTAATTGCATTGACAAAGTCTAAGCTGCTCATCAAATTTTGTTACTGACTGCCTGGTGCCTGCGTTTGCCACTGTCCAGCCTCTCAGGCCTCTAAATTGTACCTGCAACCCTTCTTAAATATCTCTATTAAGTAAAGAATTATAACTTTAAAAGAAGACACATTTAATTAGCCCATCACCACGGTTTAATTATTAAAACAATAACTCCATAAGCACACAACAGTAGAACAAAGAATGCGGGCACACTGGTGATAACCAACATGTTCTCTCGCAAAAACATAAATGGACCGATAATCAAGGACTTCGCTCGTCGGGAAACATCAACAGCTTCCGATTCGGAAGCCACAACAGTGGATACTGTAATTGTGTCGACTTTCTCTTTATCGACAACCACAAGGCTCTCCAAAGTAGGCGGTTTCGGCACTTCAAAGTAATCTCTTATAACTTTCGGCTTTATAATTTTTTGTAAAGACTTACTAGAACTCTCAGGCACCATGCTTCTTGGGTCCTCGATACTCAATTGCATCATGAGATTGTCTATCACTTGATTACCAACCAGATTGCATTGTAGACTTTCGTCACTTTGTGCTACAATATCTTTTTCAACAAAAACTTCCTTGGTGGAGACTACTTTGTTTTCATAATAGCGCTTTTCTATTAGAGGCGGCTCTTTCTGCAAAGTGTTGACATTGCGCTCAAACGTCATAAAAGTTTTTCTCATTTCGGTTATAATCTTCTCTGTTAGTGATTCTTCGAGTCTTGTCACAGCTTTGTCGACGACTGTTATTAGCCTCTCCCAAATTTGATCCATATTTGTAGGGCCACCGATTTCCCCTGAACAGTATTTAGTATCCAATTTGTCAGTATCGTTAATGATTGTCTTTATAGTGGATTCACGGGGCAAGGTTAGGACTCTATGACTGATAATTTCATTATTGCTTTCCAAAGGTTTCTTCAAGACACCTTTTGAATTTTCTTTTATAACTTCATTATTTAATTTTTGTTGAGTGTTCCTTAAATGTTTGTTACCGTCACCAGTAACAAAAACACCATTTAATTCTTCATTAAAGTAGATATCAGAGCTTGTGGAAGGGATTTGAGATTGGTGTACTTCTGGGAAAATTCTCATATTTATGACAGTACCTAATAAAGCATCATTACATTTTTTTTCTTTTTCTTGTTTTTCAAACACTGGCGTTGTGGGTCGAAGATTTTCTGAGAACATAAATGCTTCTGAATTCGGTGCTAAGGTATCGTCAGAGTTTAAACGTAGATTGCCATAATCGAATATCGTGTTACCTATATTTGTGTTACTACCCAAATTAGATTGTTTTCCTTCTAAGGTAAGAGTTTTATCTGATGGGTCATATAAATGTTTGTTCTGAAAATAAGCATTGGGATCGGAAGCATCACTAGATGTTGATTCTGATGTCATCATATTATCACGATATACTAACGTATCTGTACTAATAAAATTTCCACCAAAAATAGATTTGTTTTTCTCATCATAGTTTTTTACAGCCGTCTTATTGTTATTAGTCACAGCCACAGACACATTGACAATTTCTTTACCATATGGTAATTCTTTATTTGTCGGAACTGTCATATCGGGAATTTTAATATCTGCGCTTCTTATATCGGTATTGGAAGAACTTTTAATCCCCTGTCTTAAAGTGCTTTGACTTGAATTACTCATAGAAATTTTTTTAATAGTCGATGGTGACGATTGAAGGGAGTCACCGTCAAAATTGGACTCATCTGAGAGCAAAGTGTTATCAAGCTCATTTAAATTTTCCTTTGTCACAACCTTTTTAAACAGCGTTGTCCGAGGTACAATTTTTGACATAGAATTAATGTAAAGTGTATCTTTAATTTTTGAAGCGGCGCACTGCTTCTCTTCATTTTTTACTGCTTTTTTATTTTTAAAGTTAACATTTCTTATCTTATTGTGATTCTTTCTTTTCTTCTTTGGAACTCGTGCAGTAAGTTTGTCGCGATGTTTATCTACTGCTGCAGAATCAATATACTCTTCTATTTTCTCTTTATTTTCAACTACGCTGTAGTCATTCGTTTTAAAGGTTTCAATCCTGCTGTATTCATTGTTATCAGAGAGTTTATTTTCATGTACATCATAACCTGCTTCATCTATATTAATCTTTATTTCATCAGTTCCTTCTATGTAACTAATGTCAACTAACTTGTGAGAAGAATTTCGGTCTAGAGTAAGTGTTTTAGAGGAGATCGTCGGAGATACTGAACTGTTGCTACCCTGCAAACTTCGTTTGTTGCATATCATTTGTTGAGCAGTAGCTATATCATCGTATGTTTCTTGGACTGAAAACGCCACTATATATGACGGCATCATTTTTGGATATCGAGAAAACGATTTTGATTTTTTTATTGTTTTTCTACTTTCTTCAAAGTAATCTTTTGACTGCATATTGAGTTTGCCACTTAACTGTAAATAAAAAAACTTAAAGTAATTATTGTCTTTTTTTGTATTTAATGATCTCTAGCATGTGTATTTAGGAGGGCGTTCTGTTTTTTACAGAACAATAAAATGAGCTATTCATTTTCATGAGTCTAAAGGAGGTTATATTGACCATAATGATCATAAATAAAACATATTATTAAAAGTTTACAATCATTTATTCAAAAAACAATACAAAGCACAAACAATTTATCAAAAACCAAAATCAGAAAGCTTAAGCAAAAATTGCGACCCGTTCTTTACTTTTTCTTTCAGAGCGACTCTAGTAGGATAATACCTAAAAGCAGCAGTATCAGCCCTAAGTTTATCTGTTTCATTATTCTGATTTTTTAATACGAAAACGTAAAAATAATACAAAATCACAATTATTGGAATCAAAAACAAAAGACAATACAAGGCACTTTCGAGACAGCTCATACCTCCTCTTTTCTTTACTTTGAAAGTTGGTTTCCTCAACTCGCGCTCCATTCGGCAGTAATTATGATTGCAATTTGGTGAGAAATCGTCTAGAACAATTATAGCATCGCTAGGCTTATTACATGCTAGATGCGACATCATATAAGGGTGACTGTTTACTTTCTTGGATTCGTCGCAGAAGAACGTTAACAATCGTTGTTGGTTAACTTCGTTGTTAAATAAAGATTTTTTTATATTCGGCGGGCACGAACGGTTTCCTACAAGTTTAGGCTTGGCTAGGATGGGCGAAGAAGTCATGTCCGTGACTCTAATTAATGATTCACTGTCAATAACGTGGTAAGAAGAGCTTCTTTTCTTTAGCCTGTTGGTAAACTCTTCAACTTTTTTTGGTCCCTTCGATAGCTTTAAACCTGATAACGCTTGACTCTTGGCAACAGTATTTGAGTATTGAATACCTTTAGATCTGGACGTGATTGATACTTTTATCGATTTGTCATTATTATCAGCTTTTTTAGTAATTGTAGCCATAGATACAGGTAATTTTTCCTTTTCTATTTCCTCTAGATTTTTCAAATGTTCTGCTACAATTTTGTCGGCTGTGAGCGATAATTCTCTTATTGCATATTTAAGGTTACTCAATTCTTTGCTAACTTCTAATCCGGTCATAGCAGTACCTCGCTCATTACAATCATTTGCGACTGTGTCTGATTTACTATTGGACGTAGAGTTTTCACATTTGAAAATGTACTTTGCTTGGCTTGCGGCACCATCAAGTATTGGTATTATTGCAGGATTAAATACCATTGGATTTACATCACATATTTTATCAGCCTCTAAAGCATCATTTAAGGGCACTGTATTTGAAACTTTCATTTCATATCCTTCAAAAGATTTAGTCCTTACGCTGGAAACTTGTTCTTTAATATCAATGTAAGGGTAAACGTCCACGTGGACTTCCAATTTAATATTCCTCTTTCCTTTAAGTCCGGAAAAATATCTTAATATATTTTGTAAATGGTTTAAAAAATCTTTACCTTGCCCATCATTGTTGTTTGTTTTCCGAAATAGATACGTGAATTGCTTATATTTAATATTGCCATATTTCAAGCGTTTAATTTTATGTTTTTGAGCAATCATTGATTTACAATTAGTTTTTGTATTTTTTTTCTTTTTTTGTCTGGTGTGTTTTTTGCTGATACGTTTACCAACATTTGTTTGATGCGTTAAATTAGGAAATTCAAGGCTATGATTTATATATTTTAATTTTGAAGTTTTTTCATATTCTTGGTTGTTAAAGTTTGGCTTACAAAGAGTTGTTTTGCGACATTTATATGTAGCCTCATGACATTGTACATTCGATTCGCTTCTTTGAGTAAATGTTTTTGATACACTTGTATCAGTCATTGTAAAGGTATCGTGTCTATTATCACCTTTTATATTTTTTTCAGAACTTGTTACGTTTTCTGGGTCTGCATAAATACTCTTTACGAGACTTGGAGTCACTTTTACTTCTACGTGCATATTTTTACTATCAATTTTCTCTTCAAAATAGTTTTCAGAAGTAGACATACACTCTGTTGTGCTATCGTAGAATAGTTCTGGAATTATAACAATACGTCGCCTTTTATTTTGTACCCTTCTTTTGTGCCTGTTAGACTTAGCTTCGCTTCTCTTAGTAATGGTTGAAGGGGAGTGACTGGACTCATTATTTAGCAACTTTCGGTTCTTCTTACCTTGAAAATATGCATTATTTTTACTTCCTCGTTTAGCTCTCAAGGCATGTTTCTTCCTGCGCTTTACTATTTTACTCTTATGGATGTTCCGTGGGATACTCAAAGTAGATATTATTCTAAAGTGTTTGTAAGGGAATGGTATAGTGCAACGAGAATATTTATTGTACATAACACTGCTGCTCTTGTCATAGACGACCGCAGTTAGTCTCTGTCTGCAGTACTGGCACGTTATCGAGTGGGTTGCCGTTTTTCTGTCATGCACCCTGTAACCACAACCATATCTATCTAAGATATACGTTGAACAGGATGATGATTTACTGGCGATTTTGTGATCCAAATTTTGAACGATAGAATCAAGTATATGAATCAACTTTTGCTTGGTAACATCATCTTCAACGACATGTTGATGTATCCAGTCGTTAAGTAATCTCTTTAGGTTGTCCAGCATCAGTGCAGTTATGTCGATGCTTTGCGGATTCTGATTGATATCTTCAGATTTAGTGAAGTTATCACCACAAGCACTAGCGTCAGGCTTATATTCATCATCTGTATCTCCAATGTCTGCCAAAGTGGAACATTTAGTTTTTGCAGAAGATACACCTTGTTCGGAGAGTTTGTACTTCTTTCTCTTACAAAACCTTCTCAGGATGCATATGTCTGTCTCAATGCTCAAATCCCTTTTAATTATGCCAGCGTCTGAGTAGTTGACGTTTGTTTTGGAGCAGTTTTTCTTGATTTTGGATATGCCTTTAGTACCTTGTGACACCTCAGAAAAAGTTCGAGATTGAGTGGTACATGTGATGTTAGATTTCTTGTATAATACTTTGGTATCTTCCTTGGCTCTGCCGATATATTTGCCCATTGTCACAACGTCTCCTCTCCGGCAGTCTTCTGTAATCAAAAACATCAGTACTCTATTCATCAGTTTTATTTCTTGCTTCCACTTGTGATAACAAACACTCATCTTCTGTACATCATGTTACGTACGTTAGTACTTTTTTAACCATTATAATTTTAAGACAATTAATTATAAACAAAATATTTTGTTTATCCGCAAATACATTCCAGTTTCCAAGTTAAACGGGCATCACAAAAATAAAATATTTCATCGATGGAATCACAGATCAGAAACAATTTATTAGATGGTGAAAAATAGGGGTCATTGTAAATAGTGAACGCATAAACCCTTTTGCTTTTGAATGACTTTTGCTGGTAAGCTTTGTATGCCTGATCACAGAAGTGTTGAACCGAGCTGTTTTGGTAGACCTAACATTGTTTAAAGCTAACCAACCAATTCTTTTAGAATAACTGTTGACAGTGGCCTTTGCAGCGTAACAGGTTCAAGAGACTCACAACAAGATAACAAGAGCGAAAGCCCAAGGAGCACTGGCAAAGGTAAGGACCACGGAATTTGACAGTGTCGTGAGGGAAGAGGAAACAATGTTATAAAGGTAGATACGTTGACAGGCAATGCATCCAGCCTCGTGCAAGCGTCCAACGGAAGAGCTCAAGATATTCACATTTTGTGATCCATTAAGTTACCAGGTGGAAGCTTTAAAGCAGCTTGAAGCAGTCAGGATCGTCTGCTTCAAGCTGCAGCTACATAGTGGACTACAGTCTTCTATTTACAAATATACATAAAACCGCAGTTGCGACTTCGGGCGGTCAGCAGGTCGGTGAAATGGCGGCTTCACTATGACTGCTCAAGCGGTCCGTGTATTTTGATCACTGGCTGTCTGTTCGAGCAGCCCTTGTATGTGAACCCATATAGCAGTTTTGTAGCAGTGTTGTTGCGGTTGTAAAAACGAGAAGCGTGTGGCAGCTCGTTTTCACAACTGCAATAACTTTGCAGGGTGACACTGCTCTAAGAGCTCGTGGCTACCCACTGGTACTCAATATGAAAGCCGTTTAACATTATCCAAGGTAATATGGTACGCCACTAAACACCACAAGCGATACATTTGAAACCTCCAAAAAGTTACAAAGAAGAATTATAGGAATTTGTGGTATTATAGCAACAAATGTGTACTTACAAATTTTTAATATCCAATTAAGCCATTTTATGTCACGTTTAATTTGTTGGATTTATTTCATAGTTTTTTCAACTTCATGCGAAAATTAGAAAATTTTTGATAACTATATAAAAATTTGACAGTCTTTGACAGAGACGAGCTGCAACTTCTTTGGAAAATCCTAGCGTGCCAGTGGTACAGATTACAGACAAGATCACGACGAGACTTCTTGGCGGGAAAGTGAAGAGTTAAATAATAACTTTATGGTTATGATTGCGGCTTTGTTTTATTTTCTAAAATTTGTGTTATGTCCTGTGGTTATGTCGAATATTAATGAGAAATAATGGTGGAGTGAAGTAGCAACGTGTAAATAGTTGCCTACTTGCGGGATCTTAATTAGAATATTGGAAACACAAATTCAATGTTAACAACTACCGGGCTGGTTCTTCTACTTCTTAACTGATCTTTAGTATTTGTAAAAATATTATGATCGGATGTTAATGACGGTAGTTGTTAACATTGAATGGGCGCCTTTGGATTTCAAAGTAAAAAGTAAATAGTGTTGAGTAATTTCGGCGGGCTGGTTAGAATCACGATAGCTCAATTGGAAGAGCACCTGACCCGGTATGTCAGAAGGGTGCAGGTTCAAACCCTGCTCGTGGAAATTTTTTCAACATTTGTGTTTTTGTAATTTGTTCGCAACAAAATTTGCGTTAAAAATTATATAAACATTTAGAATATAGGAATTTAATTTACTGAATTAATTTTGTGAACACATTAAGGCTACTTTAACCCCACTGACCTTCTTCGAAGAGTTCAGGAACGCGCTCAGCCAATGTTCTCACGTCTGTGCATCAGCAACCACTTGCACAAACCAACAACAGGGCACAATGTCTGAAGATTATAATTTGATAACAGCACAATCACCAATATCACGTGAAACGGCTTTTAGAACACTCATTTAACTCAGAGCATCCCGCAATTAAGTTATATGGACAACTCGTGTAATTCAGAGAAACGAGCACCGGCACGAAGAGTACAAAAAAACCACGCCAAATTACACACGATCACCGATTCTTTTCTTCGCGCGTAGGCAGAAGGATCGAGATCAAGCAGCCTTAATGATTATTAATTTATATACTATTTATATTTATATCTTATGGGTACTTAATGTGCCCAACCATGGAGTGTTAACTGTTAAAGGGTTTGTAAACGTGTATCGTGGAGTGTTGGCAAAAAAAAACAAAACAGTGCAACGTCACTTTACAAAATTCTTCTTTAATGATACTCAAGGGGTTTCGACTTTAGAGTTGACGACCCAAACAGTGGAATCTGCGAGTTGTACTCTTAGTGCAACGAGAAGTGAGCGAGCTTACAGCTCCGGTAACCTATCTGGATATTAGGTAGAGGACTATACTTGTCCACGGGGCAACTAGCTCGAGACACTAGTCTTAAAAGTACCGGATGAAGCTGTGCTTGCGCAAGGATGTCTGACACCTAACTTTATAACCGTAAGGTTGGTGGGGGGTGTCAGTTTAAACTTTAAAGTCGTGTGTAGCGGGGTGTGTGATACTCAAGGGGTTGGGGGCGTGGGGGAATATAGTGCCTCAGTAGTTGAAATGCGCTTTTACCTACGGCCTTATCTTCACTTAGCACCAGGTGAAATAAAGGCCATAATTGCTCACCAGTAAGATATATAATATACAGGGTGGGAAGGAGTATACCGACAGATTGAAACAAACGATTCTAGTGCCTATTTGGACAAAAAAAGTAATACAAATATGGCTCGGTGAAGCCTAATTTTCGAGATATTAAATTATTCAAGTAATTCACAAGTTGAAAAATCTCAAGGGTAACACGCCTTTATAATAAAATGTAATCTAATAATATCAGATGTTTACCTGACTTTTTTATTTTAATTTATTTATTTTAACAAATTATACAGTTTTTACTAAAAATTAAAATTTCGCCAAACTGATCAACAGTTTATGGGCGAAATAAATGCACTCTTTTTTAACAACTGTAAATACAAACTAGCTATACCTACCTTAGAACTCTACATTAAACAAAACATTCACTCATCACAAAATCTACACACACACACACTCATGCAAGCAGAATCACAAGTAAGTATTTTAACTTTTTATTTTAATTTTAATTTTAAATTTTAACCCTATTTCAAAAGATCTGCTTATCGAAGTTTTCTAGTAACCAATCTTTTAATTTATTTTTAAATGTATAAATGCTTGTATAGTCGACCACGAAATTGCTTTATCACTTTTGACAAAAACTTCCATTACAATAAAATTTCGCTAAGGCTCATTGTCAATAATGACAACGTATCTGTCACTTGGTTTTTTAAACAAAAATAGATCTTGCTGTTTTATTTTATGCAAACAAAATTCACCTCTAAGGTGGTAAAGCAATTTCATTGTCGACTATACATTGCTCCTCAATGTCCAAGTTATTAAATATTCGTGGCACGAGATAACCTCGAGTTCTACTTCCATAATTACTTCCTCAAACTGTTTACAAACTGCAGTTCTTAAATTACGGCTTATAATTTTAGGTTTTAATAAATTGTTTCCTGATTTAAATTGTTCAACTGCTAGAAGATACTCAGTTTTTTCGTGAATTGGTAAAATGCTACATTCCATAAACAGCTTGTCATAATTTTTATTCACGTTAATTTTTACATTTTAACCAACTAATAACTTTATGAACCTCACTTGTAATCTATGTACCTCATCAATGGACGAGCGAAACGTACGCCCGTAAGCCGCTAAACCATAACTAAGCACAGCATCTGCTAATGCGTGGTACAGCATACGTAACGTAGGCTTGTCAAGCATATGGCTAAGGTTAATAAACTTGTATAAAAGGGATCTTATCTTACTTATTGCAAACAATTTCAATATGCAGTTTCCAGCTAAATTTACAATCTATGGTTAACCCTAAATATCTATAGCTACTTACAAATTCAATGACTTGACAGTTATGACAACCACTATTATTTTTATGCATACATTCATAGGAATAACTTAATATTGCTATATCATTAGCTTTTTTTAGGTAAGGAGATTGTAGGAGCATACATTTTGTTTTTTCTAAATTTAAAATGATTCCGTTGTCGTGCGACCATTTAATTACATTATTAAAATCTTCTTGAACTCTATGTGCTATATTCGCCATGTCCTTGTCGGCATACATCATGCATGTGTCATCCGCATACATGTATGCTGTACAATGTTTTATTACGTTCACCATACTGTTTACATGCATGATGTAGCCAACAGGACCAAACACTGAACCAGTAGGCACACCGGATGTCACATTAGCTTTTTTACCTATAGTTTTATCTATCATTGTACACAAGGTTCTATTTTGTAAGTAGCTTCTTAACCAGGTATTGACTGGACCACCAACCCCACACTCATGCATAGCAGTGAGTAGGAGGCCGTGGTCCAGCGTATCGAAAGCTTTTTTAAGATCTGTGAACAGGAGGACCACATATTTTTTATTGTTCAAACTTTCATTGATATCGTCAGTAAATTTACTTAAAGCCGTACACGTACTACGTAACTTTCTAAAGCCGTGCTGAGCATCCGAAATAATGTTATTTTTATCCAAAAACTCACAAATTTTTTTAATAATTAATTTCTCAACTATTTTATTTATGGTTGACAAAATAGCAATAGGTCTGTAATTAGAATAATTAAGATGGTCCCCCTGTTTACAGATAGGACGTATTATAGCCTTCTTTAACTTATCTGGGTACATTTCTTTCTCAATACACATATTTATAAACTTTGCTATGATCGGACTTATATTATCATTTACTTGGTTTAGGTCCCGTGATCTTATCCCATCTAATCCTGGAGATTTGGTATTACTTAATTTATATATGGTATACTTTACTTCCTTAGGTGTTATTTTATTTAAATAAAAAGTTACATTACTTGGTTTTACATAAGTTTCGCGTTTTAAGAAGGTTTTACTACATTTATGTTTTATTTTATTTATTTCATCTGTAAACGTCATAGCAAAGTTTGTACATACATCATCCAAACTATTCTTTTTTTCCCAAATATTTCATTACAACTTCGTCCAACATCATTGATTCTTTTCCTAACCAACTATTAATTGTTCCCCATATTTTGTTTGTTGTCTAGAGCTCTTAATAATCAAGTGTCATACGGACGTCATACTCCACTCGTCGTTTATCGTATTTTGTCGGAGTCGTTCGTGAAGTGTGACGTTTTCTTTTTCACTCTTTTGACTAAGGCTTCGTTCACAAGGAAGTACTATCCATAATTATTTTTTTGTTCCAGAAATTAAGTAATTTAATAAGGCAGTTTTGGACCCATGTTGATATAACATCATTTACTCGTAACACCACCAGGAAACCACGGTTAAAATCTGTCGGTAAACTCCTTCCCACCCTGTATACGAAAAAATATCATTCATCAATACTAATTTCTATTATCAATTATCATTCATATTCATATATTCATATATATCTATTAACAAAGTAAATATTGTTTATTTATATAACTTGTAACTATAAAATTACTTTGACTCTGGCTAAATGTGCTTACCGTACGACGCCATAAATATGAAAAAAATGTTTAATCGGTGAACTCCTCAGAACAATAATTAGTTATTATTCTGAGGCGAACTCGACCATGATAGACATTACAGATTCATGAACTCGACACGATCTCAAACAAATACATGTAACTATACTTTTAGATAACGTTACCTGCATTACCGCTTCTTATTTAACTTTATAGAAATAACGTTACTTAAGATACTCAAAGTGTCAATACGGTAGCCTTTTTTTGATAATGTTTGATGAAATTGCTTCTGGCGGCATTTTCAGCATCACCGGACTTTTTGGTGGCGATGGCGGCGAGAAACATAAAAGGGCTCCTCAAGCCGTGTGAAACGAAACTCCGTTAGGGGTCTGCTAGAGAGAATTTCTCTACTAGATTCTTCGAGGGGTTCGAGGATTTTGGTAACGGTAACAAGCCCTGGCAGAAGTAAAAGTCCTATAGGAGACGGAGGTGCTGCGTCCGCGAGACTAGCGACAGAAATATCACAGAGGTGACGTGTATCTTGTAAAAGCGCCTTTTCGCAATATCCTAAAAAAATCCACACATCTATAATGTAACGCAAATATTCGTCGCGAGGAATTTAATACAGCAGCGGGTCTGGATCGCCCATTTTGTCTTAAAATAGCTTCCGTCTGATCTTTTAGGTTGCATGTAAAAAATGTGCTAAATCTAAAAAGGTTGTGTTTTAGGGATCTGTTGGCTTATGAACATAAACCCGTGAGAGCTAGTGACACCCACCCACGTGTTGGTTCGAGTCTCACGAGGCAATTATTTTTTTCGTTTCTTTTTCATTTGTTTTTTTTTTGTTCGTTTTTCTATTTGCTAAATAATGAGTATTTAAATATATATATATATAAATCAATTACTGATTTTTTTTTTTTTTTTTAATATTAGAAGGAGGCAAACGAGCAGGCGGGTCACCTGATGGAAAGCAATCACCGCCGCCCATGGACACCCGCAAAACCAGAGGAATCACAGATGCGTTGCCGGCCTTTAAGGAAGGAATAGGCTCGTTTCTTGAAGATTCCTAAGTCATATTGTTTTATTTTACTGTTTGTTTGTATCGCTTAAAACTCGAGAATGGCTGGATCGATGTGGCTAATTTTGATTTTGAAATATTTGTGGAAGTTCAGGGAAGGTTTAAACGGTAAAAAAGATAAATAATAAGTAACGGAAAATAATAAAAACTTTTTTTTTTTATGGTAAAAGGAGGCAAACGAGCAGGCGGGTCACCTGATGGAAAGCAATCACCGCCGCCCATGGACACCCGCAAAACCAAAGTTATCGCAGATGCGTTGCCAACCCTGAGGAAGGAGTTGGTTCTTGAAAAGGGAGTAGGAATTGGGAGGGGGGAAAGGTGAGAGATGAGCCTCCGGTACTTTCACTCACCGGACGAAACACAACAGCAACGAGTGCCGTTGTTTCACGCCGATATTCTGAGAGAGGGTGGTGTTACGCCGGGCGAGCCGGCCAATACAAAATGATTTGTTTGTTTTGTTGTCATGGAAACTGTCAAAGCGGTGCGAAGTCCGCCGGGTCAGCTAATTATCTATACAATCTGAATTGGCATGCACTGTACAAACTTTAGGGGTGGATTCTACACTCAAATATACATGATAAAAAAATATTTAAAAAAATTCCAAACTCCACCTAGTAAATTGATTACTTTGTGTTTTTTCGCCATTTTTGGTGTTGACGACATATGTTGTTTTTTTGTCCTATTGATGTTCGAACTTTTGACTACTTTACTGATTGTTATTTACTTGCGACTAAAGTCTAATCATTAATTCACTGGAGTAAACTGACAGATGCTAATGTCACATTGTAAAATTATGTTGCCACATTTATTGTACTAGTGATGCGTTTCGTTCATTGTCATTCAGATCACTGACACAGAGTCGGAGTAGGAACGTTTATTATAAAAAGGTACTTAATTAATTATAATATAGGTAGGTATATGAATGTCTTTTTGTACTGAGAAATTTCATCTGACAGTTTAGTTGTCAGTGTTTGTTTTGCTTTGAGAGCCATTAATATTCGAAAATTTATTAAGACAAAACAGAATACTATAAATTAATAACATTGAAATGGAGATATTCTCAACAATATAGTACCGTTTTACGTCAACAATCACTCGGTCCCGTTCCAAAATGAAAAATCACTCTAACCCGTTCGAAAACCATTTTTTATCACTTTCTCACATAGCACCTTCTATGTCTTCGAGTGAATTTTCACATGGGTTACTTTTACGACAACTAAAACATCAACTATTTATAATTACTTTTAAAAGCATCGTCAAACAGTACAATTATTAAAACTAAATAATGTTATTGTCGCATGCAGCACGGATCGCGCTTATACCTATTTTGACGCAGACTTAAATAATTGACAACAAAATCAAATTTCTAAACGTAAACAAATTACGCCACCAACTAATAATCAAGTAAAAATAAGCCGTAAAAATAATAATGTTTCATACCGTAAGACGTCAAATTGGGTGCGGGCAGACTCCGACTCCGACCGGTGCAACTGTCTCGCTTTCGCACGCGCTGTTCGGAATCTATCTGTTCGCTTTACTCTTCTTCAGTGAATGATATACTTGCTAAGTGGACTAGTCCAATTGAAGGATTCATTCATGAACGACTCTTCTCTATGTCTGACGACGACGAATAAAAATATATCCATTGCATTTTTGTTTAATTTTATATAATTCGAGTAATTCGCCTTTTCAAAGTTATCATTTATTGGCCTTTAAAGGTACCAAAGCTAATATTTTTATATCGATTAAACAAAACTGGCCTAGGAGATTTCTTAATAAAGTAAATAAAATGAGTAATGTGATTTGATTTAATGAGAATGAATGAGTGAGTAATTGATGTCAATCTTCTTGTCACAACACTATTTTCTGTTTATCAGAAACTGGGAACACCGTAAACGTCAGATTACTCCAGTGAATTAATGATTAGACTATAGTTTCACCTTTTTTGCACCTGCAAAAATCGTATACAATAAATAAAAAAGGCTGCCATTTCTAAACTATTGAGCTTGGAATTTTTTAAGTATTTTTTATATTAAGTATATTTGAGTCTAAAATCCACCCCTGAAGTTTGTACAGTGCATGCCAATACAGATTGTATATTAGCTGACCCGGCGTTAATACGTGAATACGAGTAGCGAAAACTTTGTACACCTTTTTACGAAAATTGCGGAATTGAGGAGTATGAAATTTCGCACACTTATAGTTTATGTAGAGAAGGAGTACAGAATTTTAAAAATTACGCATAAAACATCAATAAAACAAACATTACACACACTAACATGTATTTGACACACACGCATATATATACTCTATTCAAAAATTTCAAAAATGGAAGAGGAGCGGCCGATATCTGTCAATGCCAATCCAAACTCACATTCTATCTTTTTAATTTTCCATTGCTTAGGATACAATCCGTGCAGCCTTAATAAAATTACGGTTGAATTTCGACCACTGGGCGGGCACTAGTTAATATTAATCCTTTATTGTGCTTAGAAAATAAACATTGCAAGACATGTAACAAATGACATATACGAGTACAAATTAAGCTTACCTTCCAAAGAGATATTATGTTAACGTTTCTTGCGTTGGTGCATTGACTGTTTTGGTCATTATACTTACTTGGCTTTTTGTTTTTTTTTATAATGTGTGTTTTT
The DNA here is from genome assembly GCA_947562085.1 of Eudonia lacustrata. Taxonomy (NCBI): domain Eukaryota; kingdom Metazoa; phylum Arthropoda; class Insecta; order Lepidoptera; family Crambidae; genus Eudonia; species Eudonia lacustrata. The sequence continues at coordinate 11,358,387 of OX387332.1, read as the reverse complement.
ATAAATGTTGAATTAAAATGTGTACATACTGCGGCGACGACTTCACGCCATGCGTGTAAGGCTAATGTTGAGCCTTGTTCCGGCTACCCATCCCATACCCGACCTTTAAGAGGGTTACTTAACAATTGTTGTGCTAAGACCGAGACGGTACGTCATCGATCTCCATTCCGTTGTGGAAATGGAACATTTTTGCACATTCCCAGACTTCCCACAAGGCTCCTTGGGGGGCGGATATGCACTTAAACTAATTACCCGGTATTTAGCGGACTATTTCCACCTGCCAAAAAGATATGTTACTTTTGAATATTTTTTACCGATCTACTAGCTTTATTTTACCAAGGCTTTTACTCGCGACTTCGTCCACGTGGATTTAAGATTAAAAAAAAACTTTTTAAAAATTAAATGAAGCGTATGTTACCCGCAAGAGATGAAGCATTCTATCAGTGAAAGATTTTTTGAAATTGGACCAGTAGTTCTAGAGATTAGCCTCGACAAACAAACAAACAAACAAAGTCACAAACTACAAAGACACAAATGTTGAAAAAAATTCCACGAGCAGGATTTGAACCCGCACCCTTCTGGCATACCGGGTCAGGTGCTCTCCCAATTGAGCTATCGTGGTTCTAACCAGCCCACCGAAATTACTCAACACTATTTACTTTTTTTTTAATTTGAAAGTCAAAGGCGCCCATTCAACGTCAACAACTACCGTCATTAACATCTGATCATAATATTTTTACAAATACTAAAGATCAGTTAAGAAGTAGGCAAGCTATTTATAAATGTTTATATAATTTTTAACGTAAAATTTGTTGCGAACAAATTACAAAAACACAAATGTTGAGAAATTGGGAGATTGGAATTGGGAGAGCACCTGACCCGGTATGTCAGAAGGGTGCGGGTTCAAATCCTGCTCGTGGAAATTTTTTCAACATTTGTGTTTTTGTAATTTGTTCGCAACAAAATTTGCGTTAAAAAATATATAAACATTTAAAGTCACAAACGTTACCTCTTTGTTAACATTTTACACATGTTCTGTTAAAAGTTTGAAATCTGGTTTGTTGTTGGGTCTAAAGCTTTATTTGTTTACACACAAAGACAATCACAAGATAATAATAAAACTACTTAAAATTAAATTTACAAAAATCTATAAACTATATCTACTATTAACTATAAATAAAAAAATTGCCCCAAATCATCCCCATCAGGCAGAGTGCCCAATAAGCTAGCAGCATTGCCACGTTGGATAGCTATGCTTATTCGCTGGCCCAATAACCTGCTAACTCTGGGGTCCCCGGTGGTTTCTACTAATTTAATAGAAATATCTTTAAAGAGTATGGAGCACCCGGGCCCCATGGACCTAAAGTCTCTACCACAAACGGCTCAAATATGAGATTCCCAGTCAGACTCTCATACTTTCGCCGTTCTCTGCATGATTTGCAGCCGCGCCAGCGCTAACAGAAGTGCTTGGAATGTTGGACGGTGCAAGCGTATCGACACATGTAGCATCCCATACCAAAGCTCGACCCACCTTCCAAGGAACTAGGGTCATGCCGTCCGGTCTTTTGCCGTCATCACGTGCCAGACCAGAGAGTTCGAATACTGCTGGTACTCCAGCGGTGACAAGTTGTAGTTTGTTTTGTCAAAGTTATATTTGACGAATTGAAATGGTACCACTTAAGGATCTTCTCGCGTTAATTGTACAAATTAATTCAATTTAATCTTTATCCTGGCGTTTTGAACCCTTTGCAGGTTGCGTGGTTATATTCAACGATAAATTTTACCATTCTATAATTATTATTTGACAATTTATAATTCTTTGACATAACTTTATTCTTCTGACCTATGCGGTATCAAGCTATATAAATGGACTCACCAAGCTTATCAAGTTATCATCGAATCGTGCGGTTTTATTTGCATTAGTGTATTACCTATTTTGCTGGTTGTCCTCACATAAAATTGATTAAAATAGCTCTTCAACAGGGTATTTGGTAATACGTGTATAATCCCGAATATGGAAGATAGGGTCCCGTGCTTATAACCCCGGAAAATTATAAACATTCCTAAAAAGCGCCACATGGACATGACCGAGATATTGAGGTTGCTTGTTACTAGGTAAAATAGTAAAGTGACAACCCTAGGTCCAGCTGATACATTGTTCTCAGTCGTCAACCTCGTGGTCCAACAACACAGAAGTCAAAACATGTCAGGTGTTGCGGAAACCCACAACACACACTATGCTATTGCTTAGAAATACACCTTAAAAATAGAAAAAAATTCCACTTACAGTTCCATGCTGCTCCCGCCGTCCTGAACGGGATCCATATGATCCGATGGGGCCCGAATCCGGCTCCGGGTCTTCTAGGGTCCCTAAACACACCCAAACTACCCCAAAGTGCACTCTCCCCCGAGGAAATACCTGATTCACTTCGTAGCGTGGTAGCCGACATCCAAACACGGACGGCGAATTGTGCTCCCGATGCGATTCGCTCACGACACACACACCCACAGGTTGCACAATATACTTAATTAAAGCAATACGGCTCCAAATGCCCTTATTACTACACAAAACTATTTAATTATCAACACACGATAACCTATCAACCAGCCATATTTGCTTTCCAGAGACAAGAGTATAAAAAAAGAACAACTAGTGATGAGGCCATTATGCCACCAAACAAAATTGAATCTCGATAATCGATTCGTCCATAATACAAATCAAAGTTTTATTTCCAATAAAAATAAATGCCTGTTTATTTGCAACATCCCGCCACCCAAAGCGGACGTACCGCTTTCTAGCCTGAAATCTTAAACTAGTCAACCGGTAATCGAGCTAAGGTCGCGACTGCGCGATTTAGCACCGATCCATCAACCAACACTTGCGCCACACGCGGAGTCCCGTCCGCGCCCCAGATTAACTTTAAAATGCGACCTCGTCTCCAAAATAACGATGGCAAATTAGCCTCTTTTAATAAAACCAGATCCCCCTCTGAAGGGGGCGACGTCCGGTCTGTCCACTTTACACGCTGCTGCAATAAATGCAGATACTCCAGTGACCAACGACGCCACAAGTCCTGACTCATTTGTTGTATCATTTGAAAACGAGACATCCGGTGTCTGCGTTCATCCTTCCAGGGATACTCAGGCAGGGCAGTGAGTGGCTGACCGACCAAAAAATGACCAGGGGTCAGGACTTCCATGTCATTTGCGTCAGAGGAGAGTGGACAAAGCGGACGCGAGTTGAGAACCGCCTCAACCTTACAAAACACAGTTGTAAGTTCCTCATACGTGAGGGTAGTTTCCCCGACTACCCGGCGCAAGTGGGTTTTTGCCGATTTTACCGCGGCTTCAAATATCCCGCCCCAGTGGGGACAGGCTGGCACACTAAATCGCCATGTGATTCCCCGCTGTGCGAGAGCTTGACTTATGCTATTACAATTTTTATCCAGAAAATCGTTCACATCTTTTAAGTAGTTGGCAGTGCCTCTGTAGTTGGTACCGTTGTCGGACCGAATGAGAGAAGGTAAACCCCGTCGCGAAACAAAACGATCCAGCGTGGCGACAAAGGCTTCCGTAGACAGAGCCGAAACCACTTCCAGGTGGACGGCCTTAGTGGCCAGGCAGACAAAAACGCACAGGTATGCTTTCGTGACCCTAGTGTTACGATAGGCTGTGGTTTTCACCAGAAACGGTCCAGCAAAATCCGTACCGACCCCGTCGAACGGCCTAGTAGTCTGACAAACCCGGTCAGAAGGGAGATCCCCCATCTGTGGCTGCATAGTGGAGGCCTTCACCCGATAACAAGCCACACACTTAAATAACACGCTGCGAACCACTCTCCGAGAGGACAAAATCCAGAACTCCCTCTGTAATATCGCCAGTAACGCATTACACCCCGCGTGAGCGTTTTTCAGGTGTCTATCCGAGACCACCAGTTCTACCAAAGGTCCTCCTTTGGGGAGTAGCAGAGGATGACGGCTACCGAAGGGCAGGTCGGCATTTTTGAGGCGACCTCCAACGCGTAACAGTCCATCCGTCAAAAACCGTCCGTAGTTTTCCAGATGAGGCCTTCATCACCGCGTGGTGAGGCAAGAAAAAATGATCTGTCGTTGTCCAGTCGACAGTCGCCCGCGACATATGCCCCAAGGCCTCGTATTCTCGCATGAACTCGATATACTTTTCCCGAAGTACCGGATCGCGAGACATACGACGCTCCATGGACAAGAGTCGTTTCTCTGCCAACGCCCTCGATTTTCCCAAGAGAGGGGGACAGTCGATAAAGGGCAGTCGAGTTTCGATCCTACCCGACGCCATCCGGCGTGTGTGATTCTTATAAAAGGTTTCGCACTCCACATGCTCCGGATCCAGACGGGAGACCATGGGAGGCTCTTCCAGTTCCCAGAATTTTTGCATCGTCCTAGCGATGGAGGTAGTAGCGACGACAGGTGAGACATCCCGCGTCTCCTGGTCGAAAACCGGTCCCATTAAAACGTGTCCAAAGATGGTAGGTATAGCTACCAATGAAGAGCGGCCCAGACTCCGCTGAGGCCCTAAAAGGATCCAGCCTAGTACATCCGCTCCCAATATGAGGTCCACCGGAGCCGGCTCCTCGAAATGAGGGTCTGCCAGCATGAGACCTGATGTGTCAGGCATTGCGTCCCGCGGAATGTCTGTCGGTGGATGCCAACCCAGCAGATTGTCGAGTACGATCGCGGCCGCCGCAATCCGTATCGAAGCGGAATGCACAGGAGAGAAGGAAATGTGGGTCTGACCGGACAGACCCCCCACTTCTGTATCTCCGACTCCCCGAATCGGAACTGAGGGAGGCGCGCACTCCAGACGTAGGCGCCTCGCTACCCTCGTAGTAATTAAGCAGCCCTGTGCCCCAGTGTCTAGGAGGGCTCGTATCCGGACGAAGTCCCCCCTAGGTCCCCAAACGCGTACCTGCGCGATGGGCAAAAGAACCGTCCTCGGTTCCGACGTAGCCCGACCACAGGCTAGTCACGCGTCAGAGCCAGCAGCCGACCCTGTCGAACCGTTATGACTCGGCCAGTAAGTCGGACGCGTGCAGGCCACCATCCGGGGTGGTGCGTATCCAGGTGCCCTACCATACCGGTGATAGGGTGGGTGGTATTCCAACCTCGGGTACTCGTGCAGTACCGGTGAGAACTGTTGACGGTTCTCACGTCGTTGTTGTTCCGGTAACGGCGGCGGAGGATACGCGTACGAGTATCCGGGTGTTGGGTCCGGAGGTGGGGCTCCCTGTACCCAGTGGCCCTTAGAGGCACCAACTCCAGGTGTTGGTCGAGCCGGGTGCCGGGTTGTAGCCAGAACCTGGCTCCGTTCCGGCGGTCCCCAACTCACCTGAGCCGGGGTGTACGAGGGGTTGTAGTGTGGCGGCCGTGGCGGACTCCGTCTTTCCGGAGGCGAAGTTGACCCCGGCCCCAAACCGCCACCCGTGGGAGATCCCCTCTCCCGAACCGGTGCTGAGCCCTGAGCACTACGGGTGCACAGTAAGCGATGGTGCGGTCCGCCGCACACATCGCAAGGCCTCGCCTGGGGACACTCATTGTACCTATGTCCTCCCAGGCAGGCATAACACAATCCTCGTGTCCGAACGAGGTTTCGGCGCTCTTTTGTGGGCAGCCCGAGAATTGCTGGACATAGCTGCTCCAAGTGCTGCTGTCCGCAAATCCGGCATCCAGAGCCGGGGTTGATGGCGGCCGCAGCCACCAGCCTGCCGCGACCCTTCCCTGGGTTGCGTGGCGGCTGGGCGCCGTAGACTCCGGAAGTGCGGGCCGGCGCACTTGTCGGAGCCTCCTGGGAGGCTAGCTGGTTTTCCAGCAGGCCAGCCTCCTCTTCCAGGAACTCCAGAAGTTCCCCTATCGAGGGCAGAACGCTGCCGAGATCCTTGTGGACCAGTCGATTCCGCTCGAACTTGTCCCTCATCTCCTGCGACAACTTGGCCAGAACTATGTGCAGAAGAAGGAAGGACCACTGGTCGACGGGCAGTCCGAGCGTCCTTAACCCGTTTAAGGACACTGTGAGCGGGGTGATCAGCTGCGTCCTCAGCTGAGCCCTATGGTTGACCCTCGGCAATCCCAGCAGATGGGTCACGTGCGCGTCCGCCTGAAGACGCGGCTTTTCGTACCGCTTCTCCAGCAGCTGCATGGCGGTGTCGTAGCTCGCATCCTGCAGCTCCAGATGCTGTACGAGCTGTCTGGGTTCTCCGTCTAGGAAGGAACGGAGATATGCCAGCTTTTCGGCCTTGGTGAAATCCTTCCGAGTATCCACCAAGGCCAAAAACATGTTCCGGAATCCAGCCCAGTCCCGCATACATCCGGTGAAATGCGGGACCTCCAGGGCACCCAATCTTCCCATGGCGCTGGGTCCAGGGGTGTGGAGCGAAGCGGGGCGCGCAACAGGCTTCCCCTCCCGCAGTCGCTCGATGTCCTTCACCCGCTGAAGGACCTCGTCGTAGATGTCTTGGATGTGCTCCAGATCCTTGACATATTGGGCGTGGAGGGCCAGCTCCTTCTCCCCGACCGGGTCGGTTGACAATAGGGCGGTTACCGACCGCTCGGCCAACAAGAAACGAGCCTGCATTTCCCTCGAACGCGTCTCCAAGGCGTCCTCCCGGTTAGGCCGATCTACTAATGCAAGCAGCCCGGTGAACCACCGGAGCTGCTGAGCCAACTCCTGCCGTGACGCTGTCATTATAAATAATTTAAACTAAATAAACCTAAACACAAAATTAAAACGAGTCAATGAAAACACGGAATCGATTATCCCGAATCGACTCGATGCTTTCAATTGAACGAAATTAAATTAAATTAACGTTCTGAGAAATGTCCCAGCCCAAATGAATGAACGAACAAAACAACGGTACTACCAACCTTACAATTTAACCGCACCTGTCCCGGAAGTGCGATTTTACACAAAATGAGCTTAACCTATTACGAACTAACAAAAATTACACAAAATTACACCGATTAACCTAGAGGTCCGGTATTAACCACGCTCTGCTACCAAAATGTTGCGGAAACCCACAACACACACTATGCTATTGCTTAGAAATACACCTTAAAAATAGAAAAAAATTCCACTTACAGTTCCATGCTGCTCCCGCCGTCCTGAACGGGATCCATATGATCCGATGGGGCCCGAATCCGGCTCCGGGTCTTCTAGGGTCCCTAAACACACCCAAACTACCCCAAAGTGCACTCTCCCCCGAGGAAATACCTGATTCACTTCGTAGCGTGGTAGCCGACATCCAAACACGGACGGCGAATTGTACTCCCGATGCGATTCGCTCACGACACACACACCCACAGGTTGCACAATATACTTAATTAAAGCAATACGGCTCCAAATGCCCTTATTACTACACAAAACTATTTAATTATCAACACACGATAACCTATCAACCAGCCATATTTGCTTTCCAGAGACAAGAGTAGAAAAAAAGAACAACTAGTGATGGGGCCATTATGCCACCAAACAAAATTGAATCTCGATAATCGATTCGTCCATAATACAAATAAAAGTTTTATTTCCAATAAAAATAAATGCCTGTTTATTTGCAACATCAGGGATGAACAAAAATAATGTAATAAAATAAATTCGAGTATTAATTGTACGGAAAAATACGTACGTAAATAGTATTTTGCATGTTATCATGTTATGTTTTGCTGGATGCGACCAGCGCAAAACCGGTCGTTGTGGAGATCCTTGAGGGATGCCATAGTTGAGATGGCAATCAGAAATCTCTCTCAAAAAATAAAAAATAAAAATGTTTCGGGATAATACACATATTTCCAAATATCTTGTATATTCTTTACCAATAGCAAAGTGGCACACGGTACTGCAATAATTTTGGCTGTCATTTTGTTTTATGCGCGATACTGCTGCGTTACGGCATACGCTCTGGTCCGGTTATGTGGACGTGAAAATAATGTATGTTACCATTTGTTGGTTTATTACGTCATATAACTTGAATTGTACTAGTTTGTTTGGTTTGCAGACATGGCGCAGTGGTTCGCACGCCTGGGGCGGTAGCCAAAGTAACATTAAGAAATCTATGGGATTGACATAAGATTGACCACGTGATTTAGCGCGGCTTATGTCAATCCCATACATTTTATTCTTTTCGAACTTCGCTATCGTTTTCTTAATGTTACTTTGGCTAAGTCTACTGATAGCTTAGCCAAAGTAACTATGAAAACGATCTGCGATGCTAATGTCACAGAATAAGGAAGTTTTACTTCGGGCTTATGTTAATCAACTTATACAAAGGCTGGTCATCGGATGGGTGACCAAAAGTTTACATCTCGAGCGCCTCCATGCTTCGGTAGGCACGTAAAGCCGTTGGTCCCGGCTGCATTAGCAGTCTTTAACAAACCACCAATTCGCACTGGGCTCGCGTGGTGGTTTATGGTCCGTTCTCCCTATCTATCCATAGGGAACGCTCGCACCCCAGCAGTGGGGACATTAAATGAGCTGGTAATGATATGACGTTTGTTGTAGAAATATTTACATACGAATGCAGCCAGGATACGAATTTTAACTCCGGTGTTTGTTTATAACGGTTCCTACAGCCATGGATTATTAATACTATAGTTTCATTTAGGTACTGGGAATCGAACCCGGGAGCTCTGGGTCTGAGAGCGGTAGGCTTAACCACAAGACCATACAGAGGCGGTTAAAACACAGCTTACACAATATTCTATTAACACTATAAATGCGAAAGTTTGTTTGGATGTTTGTTACTCTTTCACGCAAAAACTACTGAATGGATTTGGATGAAATTCGGCATACAGACAGTTTATAACCGGGAATAACACATAGGATACTTTTTATCCCGATATTCCCACGGGAACGGGAATCACGCGGGTGAAACCGCGAGCGGCCACTGGTTGGAAATAAATTACATTAAAATCTTATCTATTCACATGAACTAGGATTTGTTAAACCATCAATCCTCAGTAGTCTTAACGGCGCTGCTGCCCAGCTCTGGTACGTTTTACGAGGGTGCTCGACGACATACTACTTTATGGGCACTTACTACGTTATATGTCTTTGCCGTGTGAAGTGTCGTCAACTTTATAGTACGAATAACATACTTTGGAAACTCTGGAGACTATGTTCTAGAACCGCCTTAGTGGTAGGATGGGAATATGTGTGTTGGGAGTGCATCACATTTTTTTGTGGTGCGACAGAGACATCATCATCATCATCATCATCATCATCAGCCCCTCTCAACCCACTGCTGGGCATAGGCCTCTCTTTGCATTCGCCTTGATCCTGCGCTAGTCTGGGCCACGTGCAACCCACAGAGACAATGAAAATCTTTGAAATAACTTTGTTCGCGACATAATTGTTGACACGGTAAATCGGTGACAGCAAAGAGAACCACGCGTGGTCCTTGAAGGAAGGGAGAAGGAGGGATTATGTAATTTTTGCAAACTTAGACATTGTTTTATTTTGTTGTTTTTTGTGTGTGTTGTGTTGTGGTTGTCCTTTATTTTATTTTTTTGTGTGTTTATTGTGATGGAAAGTGTCCTTTTATGATGGGGCACTTTCCAATATTTTTGACGCTGTAAGAGAGAAAAGAGCCTATGAAGATAGGGGGAAGGCGTGCAAGTCCAGAGGGGCTTAGGAAATAAATAAATTGGCACATGATATAAGAAGAATAAAGAATAAAATACATTTATTGGAATCACATAACAAAACACACAATTAAACATACAACATGGTGACAAAAAGAATTAAAAAAAAATAACAAATAACATTGTGCCCCTGTTATTTACATTGCCAACACTGTGCACAGCTCAGTATACGCAGCAAGCGGAACCTGCTGCACTGGTATTCTGCTGTACACAGTAGTGACATCATGATACAAATCAGGAACAGAAAAAAACAAATCAATTAAGTACATAATAACTTGATATAAACTTGCAGTACGGAGCTCAAAGGCGCAGTGGTTAACGCGCCCGGTCTGCGAGTGCTGAGGTTAAGCAAGTTTCGCAAAGGCCGGTCATCGGGTGGGTGACCAAAAATGTATCATCTCGAGCTCCTCCGTGCTTCGGAAGGCACGTAAAGCCGTTGGTCCCGGCTGCATTAGCAGTCGTTAACAACCACCAACCCGCACCTGGCCCGCGTGATAGTTTATGGCCCGTTCTCCCAATCCATCCATAGGGAAGGCTCGTGCCCCAGCAGTGGGGACATAAAATGAGCTGATGATGATGATGATGATGATGATGATAACTGTTCTTTTATATAGGTATCTAGTCCATTTTAACCCTTCCAAAACACAAGTTTGCGTGTTTACCGCTAAAAAACATCCCTTCGTCGTATCTCTAAACTTTGAAGGAGCTCCCCTTGATACCAAACCGACCATTGGAATCCTTGGCGTCGATATTTCGAGTGACGTTCAATTTCGCGGTCATTTGGAAGGTAAAGCTAAATTAGCTTCGAAAAAGCTGGGTGTGCTCAATAGAGCGGGACAGTATTTCACGCCGACCCATCGCTTACAGCTTTACAAAGCACAGGTCAGGCCTCATATGGAATACTGTTCTCATCTTTGGGCTGGAGCGCCCCAGTACCAACTCCTCCCATTTGACCGCATTCAACGCAGAGCTGCTCGAGTTGTCGGCGACGTGGTAACCTCTGGTCGGCTCGATCCACTGGCCCTTCGGAGAGACGTTGCATCTCTCTGTATATTTTATCGCCTTTATCATGGGGAGTGCTCTGAGGAATTGTTCGGTTTGATCCCTGCCGCTGATTTCCTTCACCGCACTACACGCAATCGACTGTCTTTCCATCCACACCATCTTGATGGATGGCGATCTACTACTGTGCGTTTCTCACGTAATTTTTTACCACGAACTACAGTGCTGTGGAACCAGCTCTCAGCGGCGGTATTTCCGGACCAATATGACTTAGGAATCTTCAAGAAACGAGCCTATTCCTTCCTTAAAGGCCGGCAACGCATCTGTGATTCCTCTGGTTTTGCGGGTGTCCATGGGCGGCGGTGTTTGATTTCCATCAGGTGACCCACCTGCTCGTTTGCCTCCTTCTAATATAAAAAAAAAATAAAAAAAAATGGGTGATATGTGATAGGGTGATAGCACAGTCTATCCAACCTCTTCGTGATAGTGTTGTTTTTTTGACGCTGTACTAGAAAGAAAGGGATGTAAAAAAGTATCTTGCTAAGTTTCTTGCCTAACGCCTCAGTAGGCGAGTGAAAAAATGCTCAGCCCGATACCCAAGGTCTTAGGTTCAATTCTCAGGACGGATTTAAGGCATTACCCGGGTTGTGATCACCAACCCGCATTGGGCAAGCGTGGTGATTATGCCAAACCCATCAATTGAAGCGAGGACTTGCTTTCAATGATAGAAGCCTTTAGCCAGCAGTGGGACAGCATAAGGCTTTACTAAGTTTCTTGCCGGTTCTTCCTAAGGTCTCTAAACAGCTAAAGAGTAAGTTTAACAAGCATGCTTGCACGGTTTGCATGGTCAGTGCAGCCGCCCGGATTGCGGAAGACCCAGGTTCGATTTCTGGCTGGGTCGGGTAGGCGTTTAATTTATAAGTATTTAATTCAAAAACACAAATGTTGAAAAAATTTCCACGAGCAGGATTTGAACTTGCACCCTTCTGACATACCGGGTCAGGTGCTCTCCCAATTGAGCTATCGTGGTTCTAACCAGCCCGCCGAAATTATTCAACACTATTTACTTTTACTTTGAAAGCCAAAGGCGCCCATTCAATGTCAACAACTACCGTCATTAACATCCGATCATAATATTTTTACAAATACTAAAGATCAGTTAAGAAGTAGGCAAGCTATTTATAAAATGTTTTTTTTCGTTTATATAATTTTTAACGCAAATTTGTTGCGAACAAATTACAAAAACACAAATGTTGAAAAAATTTCCACGAGCAGGATTTGAACCTGCACCCTTCTGACATACCGGCCATACCAAATATTTAATTCAGGTTCAGTGCAGCAATTAGCACTTAAAATAAAAAGTAAAATTTACTATAGCGTTGTGTTATCAAATTTGTGGTATTTCATCTGTAAAGATGAATCTACATGGCCATCGGTTGCAATGACCGTGATAGATGGCACTCTGCTGCTAAAAAAGCATTCAAAAAATTAAAATGAAATGACAAAATTCAGCGCTTACGTCAGCCTTCCCGGTAGCATAGCGGTGCAGCCGCCCTGATTGCGGAAGACCCAGGTTTGATTCCTGGCTGGGTCGGGTAGGCGTTTTATTTTTTCACTGTATTTTATAAGTATTTAATTCAGCGTCAGTGCAGCAATTAGCAATTAAAATAAAAAAGTAAAATGCTTGCACCTTTAAAAAAGGTTAGCAAATAAACTATGTACATAAATACATACATATAATCACGCCTCTTTCCCGTAGGGGTAGGCAGAGACCACTTTTTTCCACTTGCTACGATCCATACATACTTGTTTTGCTTCGTCCACTTTCATTATTTCCTTCATACATGCAAACTAAACTATGTATTCTGTTTAAATTCGAAATGCTGCAAGTAATAAGTATTTTGTACTTTTTGACAACTTCCTTGGTCGAGTGGTTTGAAAGTAAACCGGTTTCCATGGTGTCGCCACCTCTGAGGTCCCGGATTCGATCCTCGGTCGGGTCAATTTAGAAATTATTGTTTTTCTAAATTGTCTTGGGTCTGAGTGTTGTCTATGTATAATAAATAAAAATGTATTTAAGTATTTTAAGTATGTTTATCCGTTGTCTAGTAACCATTTAACGAGTTTCATAACGAAGCTTCTCTTGGGCTAGATAATAGGTGTGAGTGTAGGAAAGTTTAAGTTAATTTATTATTTATTTATTTCCACAACGTTCAACGAAATGAATAGCAGCAATCCTCACTGGAAACTATAAAGCTTAGCTTGGCTGAACCGTGCCTCGGACACGGGGATTTGTATGTGAACAGTGATATTTGTAACCCGAATGCAAAATGGTTTTTTTTTGTAATAATAAATATTCTGTTGCCCACTTGCGTGTTTTTATTCTGGTGTGTGTAAACTGCTTTTGTTTCTTGTTTTTAATGGCTTCGTGCGGTTGGCACATTTAGATATTTCAAAGTTTTTTTTTTAAAGTTATTTTTAAACAATATTTACTTTGATGATAATTAATGAGAATAGAAATGAGTAATGATAAATGATATTCCCCTTTGAGTATCAGTGAAGATGTGTGAGGCTTTTCTAAGATTTCACGTAGACCAAAAGGTCTAGAGAGTATTTAAAAAGTGACGTCGCACCTTGTCGCACGGTTTTGTTTCAGTTGCCAACACTTATAGTTGACACATACCGCCTTAGGGCCTTTTTTCTGTCATGCGGAAAGCCGCTTGAGTGCGGGTTTGGTCCGCATGCGGGCTGCCCGCATCCTATCATTTCATACATGCATTTTCTATCACGCGGGAAAAACGCGCGCGGGACGCTGATTGGCTGCGGGCGCGCCCCCCGCACGCGTGCTGCGTTCTTCTACTGCCATGCCAGTGTAGTTTTTACTGTCGTGCTGGTTATACGTATCGTCATTGTATGCATACAATCGCAAACAAAAATGAAAATTGATACAGAGAGATTTATTTTTAAAGTGCATTTTCGCCCTTTGTTGTGGAATAAGCAGGACGACTTTTACAACAACCGGGATGCAAGGGTGGCTAATTGGCTGGAAAAAACAATAACTATTATGTATGGGGTAGCTTGCCTTTCTTTTTGCTATTACTTTTTCCAATTTTTAATCATATGTGATGTGACAGTCAATAAATGTTTGTCTTTCTTTCTTTTTACATGTTAACGGTAGTTGTTGACATTGAATGGGCGCCTTTGGCTTTCAAAGTAAAAAGTAAATAGTGTTGAATAATTTCGGCGGGCTGGTTAGAACCACGATGGCTCAATTGGGAGAGCACCTGACCCGGTATGTCAGAAGAGTGCGGGTTCAAATCCTGCTCGTGGAAATTTTTTCAACATCTGTGTTTTTGTAATTTGTTCGCAACAAAATTTGCGTTAAAAGTTATATAAACATTCTTTCTTTTTATTAAATTCTTCTTCTTCTGACATTGAATTTGAACACTGCGTTTCATTTCTAAACCTATATTTGACCTTAATTTTTTCATTTTGATAAATTACATTAAACATTCCAGTAAGTGATCTAGTTTCAAGATAAGGATCTACTCTGAATTGTTTTTTATGTTTTTTTATTTTTGAAAATATATAACCTATAAGCGATAATTACTTTTTTAACGTTCATCTCTGTGCACGAGTATACTCACTGCTCACTGGCGACACGCACGACACTGTAGCGGCGGACGAAATCTTTCAATCTTTGATAAAATCTAGTTAAAATAGTGCGAACTGATGAATTTGTGTTATTTTAGTCCGGTTTCTATAGCTTAAGTTATTATTCTGAGATTCGGACCTTATTATTCTTTGTCCATTTGTAAGGGGGTAAGAGATAATGGTTAAAATCCACTACTTATTAATATTCGACATACAATCCAAGTATTGGACAAAACACAAATTTAAGAAATAAAAGAAATAAACCCCGCCATAATAGTAGTATTTTGGTATAAATGCCCACGAAGAAATTGTTTTTAAGTTTCTGTTCTTATTTTTCGTATAACTTATATTATTATTTCTTACAATGCTATTTATTTATTTATTTATGGTACACTTACAGAATACACATTATTAAGTATATTAATTCCTTAATTATTTAGATTCATAGATTCAATATGTATTCCAATTATTAGTGCACTTATCATTAATAATTATTATTAACACTACAAATTAAAATTATTAACAAATTAAAAGATTATAAGACAAATTGTAATATAAATCAATTGTCAATTAATTTAAAAAAAGATTACAAAAACTTATAATAATAATAATATTATTCTTATGGCGACCAACTTTAAGATGGTGGTAGGCTATTGACAACACAAACACACAACACAAGACAAAACCCAGTAGTTATATTATTATGTGCCCCACACGAATAAGTATAAATAATCTGATTTAATTAATTTGATTTCCATGGGGCCCGGTTGCTCACAAACTTTTTAAGATATATCAATTAAATTAGCAGAAACCACCCGGGACGTGCCCGGGACCCCAGAGCTAGCAGCTACTTAGTATAGTAAATAAGCCTCGCCATCCAACGAAGCAATGCTGCTATATATGCTTTTTTAGCATATTGGATACTCTGAATTATGATCTGGGGCAATTTTTTTATTTATATATTTTTACGAGATAAGTCTTATGTAGTTTAATATGCTTTGTAAATATTAGTTGTTGGCGAATAAAGAAATAACCAATACCCAGCTATGTTGGTATTTTTCTCATAAAAGTGTAGAAAAATGGAGATTCAACCAGAGTGAAGTTGCAAAATTGCCATCTTGTACAGTCACCGGCAGATATATCAAAGCAACACGGGTGGTCCAATAGGTATATTATAAAAGTATTGACTTCTAAGACTTACTTATTTTCATTAATTTAGAGGTCTTTGTGTGCGTTTTAACAATAAAGTTCCAAATCATATTCAAAAGTTGATATTAATAAATTTAAAATCACCATTCTATGGCACTGAATAAGGCCAATCGCCGTAGGGTGTTCCCAAAATTTGTGTCAAGCACATCCTTTCTGACCTTTCTTCCAAATTTCAGCCAGTTCAGCTTGGGTTTGGCTTGAAGGGTGGCTGTGAGGCTGCGGTTCACTCAGCTCGCACCTTCTTGCTGAATGATGGTGGTGAAGTGCTGTTGAAGCTGGATGTGAAGAATGCCTTCAACTCTGTGGACAGGAGGGTGCTCTGCTGGCGAAAGTAAAAGACGACATTCCCATGTTTTATAATTTTTTATGGCAATGTTATGGTGAACCAACAAATTTGATTCACCGTAACAATATTCTACATTCCGCCGTTGGTTGCAAGCAGGGTGACCCTCTAGGAACTGCTATTTTTTCTTTAGCTATCATCATCATCATCTCAGCCAAAAGACGTCCACTGCTGGACAAAGGCCTTCCCCAAGGATATGAGGGGTATTTGCCGTAATCGCCACGCTTGGCAGGCAAGTTGGCGATCGCAGTAGGTTGAGGGTAACCTCAGAGAGATGCTGCTGCCCATCCTCTGGAATGGTCCCTTAGTCGGCTTTTACGACACCCACAGGAAGAGATGGGGTGGTGCAATTCTTTATCCCCGGCACCACACAGGGGTCCGGCACCACACAGGGGTCCGGCACCACACAGGGGCCCGGCACCACACAGGGGCCCGGCACCACACAGGGGCCCGGCACCACACAGGGGCCCGGCACCACACAGGGGCCCGGCACCACACAGGGGCCCGGCACCACACAGGGGCCCGGCACCACACAGGGGCCCGGCACCACACAGGGGCCCGGCACCACACAGGGGCCCGGCACCACACAGGGGCCCGGCACCACACAGGGGTTTAGCTATACAACAAATAAATTTGAATCTAAATTCTAAATTTAATGTCTGGTATCTCGATGACGATACTTTAGGGGGAAACTCTGGTTTAGTTCTCGAGGACCTACAAAGTTTGATAAACCAGTTTGACACTATAGGTTTGGAGCAAATTTTTTCTAAATGAGAATTATACATTTCGAATTCCGTGGCCTCGGACCGTAGCTAGCACAAATAGTTACTGACTTCAGTCGCCTGGCCCCCAACATCAAGATTCTCAACGATGACTCGTTATTTTTATTAGGCGCTCGAACATTCCATCGCGTACAAAGAAATTTGGTGACTCGTTTCTCTGTCGCACTTCCAAAAGATGGAATAGTCTACCAGCACACGTTTTCCCTCCTTCCTATGACATGGGGTCCTTCAAACGAGGCGTGAAGAGGCACCTTGTGGGCCGGCAGGGTAAGGGTGACTGATGCTGCGTTGTTTTCTCGCTGCATCAGTTGTCCTAACGTCTGGACTCCATTTCCACTTAACATCAGGTGGAGTGGAATCATTTGCCGAGCTATGTATAAAAAAAAAGGCGCGCGCACCGCTTCTCGATGCTGCCATCCCGGCTTTCATAAACGGAGCGATTGCTAAATTCAATTTAACTTCAGTTCGTTTATTCCAAATTAATACACACATGGCCTTATAACACTAATATCATAAATGCAAAAGTTTGTGTGTATATTTGTTGCTTCTTCACGCTGCAACGGATGGGTGGATTTGGATGAAATTCGGCATACAGATAGTTTATAATCTGGATTAACACATAGGATACTTTTTATCCCGATATTACCATGGGAACGGGAACAACGCGGGTGAAACTGCGGGCGGCCGCTAGTTTGTAATACGTTTTTGTCTTTTCGTTCCAAAATTTACTTACATATGTTCTTTGATGCTCTCAACTCTGGCTTTTTCCTGCTCTGTTGTCCAACCTAGATAATTTAATCAAAAATACTCTTGTTCAAATTCTAAATTGTCATATGAACGACCACATATTGCTACAGGCTTCACTTCCAGTACGATTCGGAGGCCTCGGAATTAGAAATTTGTCCAGCGTGGCCTTGCCAGCTTTTTTGTCATCTGCTCATAGCACGAACAATCTCTACAGGAAGATTATCAACCCATCTTTGGGTTCCGTAGAGTTGTCGTGCAAGGCAGATGCGAGTAATGCTTGGTTATCCACCTGTCAAAATTCTAATCTACCATTACTTCCACAATTGCAGAAGCAATGGGACGAGCCGTTATGCAAGCAAGTTCTGGAGAGCTTAACACATCGGCTGACACGGCCGAGCTCGCTCGTCTCGCTGCCGTCTCCGAGAAAGAGGCAGGCCACTGGCTCCAGGCATTACCATCAACCAATGTCGGTACCTTGTTGGCCGGGCTGTCTCTCACTATAGCGGTCTGCCTCTTTTTAGGCGCCAGATTAGTCCACCCTCACCGCTGAGTAGATCTTGTATGCAGAGTTACTTAGACAAAATTATTTACTTTAACTTGTGATGCAATTTTTCATTAAATATTTTTATGGTGACGTTACATTAAAATAAACATGTCTAGCCCTAAAGGTATAGTAACCTCAGTGTACTTACATTTTTGATCACTGCTGCTGACGCGCATGACTTCACTAATATACTTAAATAGGTACTTAATTTACAATTGCATGAAAAATAAAAATTGATAATTATGACTTAGTGACTATGCATACAAGATCTAGACCGGATACAATTTGAATCTTTTCATTTTTACCACACGTTTTTGTTACACGTTGCCATAAAGTTCAATTTCGACTTAAAGTGTCAACCGAATTTTGCATTTGACAGTACGGTTTGCAATAATCTCGCTGGTCATGGGAAATAGTTGGAAGGTTTCGCTTCGGTTACAGTTTTGCGTTTATTACTAAAGTTTGGGCGTGTAGTTAACCGTTTATACAGCTACTGGACTGTGGTATTCAATCTGTTAATACTTACATGTACATTTATGTATACCTATATACGATCAATCGAGACTAAATCTTGAAAGTAATTGTTCTAATTATCCCTATGTGGAATCAGTAATTTTATGTATTTCTTTTGTTTTTTTATTATGCACGAGTCAGCTTACCTGATGTTATGTGACGATAAGGTGGATGCGCTATTCACCCGGAATCCTCAACTAGTGAGGTACTGGCTAATCTTATCTTTACCCGTCGGACACAACAATGTCTTACCTAGTAGTAACATTGTATTATGGCGACATGTTAAGCCTATTACATTTTGAACGTAATTTTTGCATAAAATGCCAAACTTCGTCGTTCTTGTTCAAAGAAACTGAAACCCTTAGACATTTTGACTTATTTTGTGGTGGAGAATAGTTATTAGTATAATTCGTAGCGAACTCGTTTTCTGCATTTTTCTCTTAACTATTTATTTAAAGCCAAAATTCCGAAGCTAGTTTTCAATTAAATACGCTGACGGCAACTTTCAAGCTCATGGATTGAACTACGTTAGTGAGCAAACGAAATAAAAAATATATAATTGTTCGGAACAGACTGTATGGTCAAATGGTCATTACCGATGCCATAACTAAAAACTAAAATGGCCACCGATTGAACTGCCATCCCTACTTGGATATCACTTCACTATTTAAAAAGGTCAGATTGTGGTCACTAAGAATTTTGGTTGCGTACGCGCTACAAACTAGGTAGAGATACTAACGTATCGTACGCGGTTTATTGGTTATAAATACGAGTTGATAAATCTTAGCGAGCTAATATTGTAGCTCTTGAGTTATTGTGCTGTCCGAACAAGGGCAACTCCGGCTACTTCGTTTATTAGAAACTTAGCAGAGAAACGCGTTCTTTTTGTGTGACCGCGGTAACCTCTCACGGGAGAGTGACCATTTGGTGTAAAAAAAAACTAAAAGTGTGTGTATTTGGGGATATCGTGCTTGCGCGTGAGGCAGCACGAGCCGTGCAATACACGCCGCACCAGCGCCAGCAGGCGTGACAAGCGGAGAGGAGGCTCCAATCGAGCCCGTGGTCGCCGGATATTTAGGGAACCTGTCGATTCCTGGCCTTCCTCGCCACCACCCTCTTTTGTTCCGTCTGATAGTCTTTAGGTGCCGCTGCCGCTTGGATTACCAGGTGAGTTTTGAACGTTTAATTGCAGCAGATTTCCTTTTAGCCGCTCTGAGGAGTGGCCCGCTAAGGAAACGTCTATTTTTAAAAGTCCTGATCGGCGAAACGCCGGACAGGACGGGGATTACCCATTGACGGCTAGGCGGTTGTTGCTATGGGCCCCAACGAACCCGGGATCCTGGCTGAGGTATTTCCCTAACAATAATAATATCTCATAAATAGTGGTTAAGTTCGTAGCGGCCTCGGAATTTCGAAATATGAATGACACAACAAAAAAAAATCCCATTCAGAGCCATAAAACATTCAGATTTAGCTGAAATAGAAATATCTCTTTACTCCATTAATATTATTAAGTAAAATGTACACCAGAATTAACGTTAGTTTATAAGATTTCAAATTATATACTTTTTTAACGATAAAAAATTATTAAACTTCAAATAAATGTAATTACAACTGCACAAAATGCTACTTTTGCGATGCGTCGGCCGCTCGTAGTGTAGGTACTACGAGCGGCTGAGAAAGCGCGAGCGTGCGCATTTTGTGATAGGCCTCTTGGGAAGCTAACAAGACGGACTTAAAACCATGCTAAGTAGTAACCCCCACTGGGTCTGAGACAGGTCAAGTATTAGGCGACAGAGGTGATTAAAATTGTATTTTATACTCTACATATTACAACCGAGAAAAATAAAATGTACTTTCACTGGTATGAGACTGGTCGGTCGGTGATGGTATAGCAACATAGTTGTGGTATAGTATAGGTATAGCATATCTTGCCACATAAGGTACCACTATGTTGCTATACCATCACCGACCGACCAGTCTCATACCAGTGGAACTATACTATAGTATATGGTATAGTATAGGTATAGCATATAAGGTAAGCGGCATTACTAATAAAGTTCATATAGTTTCGAACTGTTTTCACCGATTATAAAAATATTGCGATTTAAAATAAAAACTTAGCTCCTCTTACATCATATAATCAAAATAAATATTATCCAATATTTTGGTAGACGCAAAAGGGTGCAATAAAGGAATGGAAACAGGAAGCGCGCGTCCTTTGAGCGTCATATCCGTGTCGGCGCGTACCGGATATACCACTTTCATTTGAAAGCAAACTGTGCGGCGCTAGGGCTGTCGACGCGGGCTGCTTGCGTATCTAACTCAGATGCCTTGTGACACACACACGGATGTGATTGAAATCTAACACAGCTATTTATAGTTTTACTAGCTGACCCGGCGGATTTCGTACCCCTTGACAGTTTCTATGACAACAAAACAAACAAATCGTTAAATATTTACGCGTGAAAGCTTATCAAACAAACCAAACAAAAAAACTCACTTTTTTATAAAATGTATCCTGTATCCTTCCCAATAGCTTTGAGAATATGTGTACACACGGCGGCAGATCAACCTACCCAAACCTGTAAAATTTCTCCAATGAATATTGATCCTTATACTGCCGTCATAATTAAAAAAGGCACATCTAACATTTTTCAAATCAGGAGAAAAAGGGGTTTGAAAAGATAGGCCTTTTTCTCCTGATTCCAAATATGTATCTAACTCAAATTTAAAAATAATGTTAGTTGTGCCCTTTTTCCTTATGACGGCAGTATAGCTAAATAATAAAGTTCAAAATTGATTGTAGAAATTTGACAGTTTTGGGTAGGTTGATCTGCCGCCGTGTGTACAAAGTTTCATGATGATCGGTTCAGTAGTTTCTGCGTGAAAGCGTCACATTCACATTTATAATATTAGTATGGATTTACTAACAATTATTGTTTATATTGGTATGTGTATCTAAGTTTGTTGGTATACATCTATAGGCCTGTTTGTCAGTCCAGATCAGTCCAGAATAATAGATAAGTTTATGAACACCATAGGTACCTACCTATGGTCTACCTATCTATTAAAGCTGTGGAGTTTCTTGCGCCCATGCTTCTCCTCCGTTCTTCGGAAGGCACGTAAAGCCGTTGGTCCCGGCTGCATTAGCAGTCGTTAACAACCAACCACCAACCAATCCGCATTGGGCCCGCGTGGTGGTTTATAGCCCGTTCTCCCTATCCATCCATAAGGAAGGCTCGTGCCCCAGCAGTGGGGACATACAATCAGCTGATGATGATGATGATGATTCTTCTCCACAGTTAAAAAATAGACGTCCTGAATGGGGTAAATGTATGGACGATTCAAAAGCACTTATCTTAAATTTATTTGAATAAAAAATGTTGACTTTGACTTATTGAATTTTACGCAAATTTTGTTGTTTTGAACATTATTTACATTTCTAATAAATTACGCGTTTAACCTTTGGCCTCTGCTTAGTGCCAGATCAGTCCTACAAACAATTAAAATCCTACTGTGTCTGTATTTACAGCAGCAGGCTAATACGTTTTTATCCGAAATATACTGGCCTGCAAAAATAAGTACATACTACACTTTTAATATTTATTTATTTTCTAAACTATAGAAGTTAGAGATTTTTAAATAAAAAACGTTTTGCAGCAATTTTTATCAGCTTTCTTTAAAACTAAAGTAAATTATACATTAGTAACATTTTCCTTTTTGTTTCGAAAGTATATCTTGTGTACTTAAAAAGTAATTGCAATTTTAAAAGTGTGATACTTAATTTTGCAGGCCAGTGTACATTAGAAAAATAAAAACAATATCTATTTTATAAAGTACACCATTACTCTTACTGGTTTTCGTCTGACATAATTACTTTACGATTATCTACTTATTATCTTGGCGCTAACATCAAATTTCGCTTTTGTGGCAGCCCTAGCTGATCTTGACGTTTCCTGTCAAATGTGTCTGGGGAGGATTATTTGAAGAAAGATGTAAGCCTACACAAGATTTTATGAAGTGCATATTTAAAGATACGTTTTTTTTACTCTTAGCTGTCGTCACACAAGCTGTCTTTACTGTGTAGTGTGTAGGTACACAACAGTTTCATACAATAAAACAGCTTTGTACTAAAGGTAGCTTTAAACGTTTCTGATAAATGGCGAGTTGTCTATCTAGAACTTATGATGTAATGAAAAGTTCGTTAGAAAATCTTTTGCAGAAGCAAAAAATAGATGATGCGATGCGGAATCTAGACATTCCCATCAGCAATCTGAAGATATTATTAATATGTTTCTTACTTACTTAATTACTTACTCCATTACGATACTACAATTATTGTATTCACGTTGTATTATTAAGTTTCAGTTGTACCTAATTAATTAATTAATTTATTTATTCATTTATATTTTATTTATTATTTGTTCATCTATGTATTTACATATACTAGACAAATTGCAATTAATTGTTACAAAGTTATACAATAAAATAGTGGTTAATAACTATAATTATTTGTACCTGACGTTGTGTTTTTGAGTTTGCAGTTAAGTTAAGCTATCTTAGGTTAATTTATATTCCTTTATATATTATTATGTATATTATTATGTACATATTATTATGTACCGCTTTGACAGTTCCTATGACAACAAAACAAACAAATCGTATTTCTATTTATTTGACATTAAGCAATTTTTTTTTAAGTAATAAATATAGCCTATGCTACTCAGCGCTAATGTAGCATTCTAATGGTAAAAGAATTTTTAAAATAGGTCTAGTAGTTTTTGAGTTTATTCGTTACAAACAAAAATAAAAAGCTTTCTCTTTTTAATATTAATAGGTATAGACTACGATAAACCTTCAAACACACGAAACACCGATATTACTTATGCAAAAGAAGCGGTAATTCTATTTGATTGATATTATGATATGACGTACCTAGGTACCCATATGGACGTACCATGTCATATGACGTATTGTCCGTTTGAAATTGTCAAATGCTGGCTGAAGAACTTGTACATCATTCTGTCAAATTCACTCACTCACTTTTCAAATACATGATATTTAAAAAAATCATATTTTATTAAAAATATGTTTTTTTCTAAAAAAAAAAAAAAACACAAATGTTGAAAAAATTTCCACGAGCAGGGTTTGAACCTGCACCCTTCTGACATACCGGGTCAGGTGCTCTTCCAATTGAGCTATCGTGGTTCTAACCAACCCGCCGAAATTATTCATATATACATTTGTGTTTTTGTAATTTGTTCGCAACAAAATTTGCGTTAAAAATTATATAAACATGTTTTTTTCTTTTAATTTTCTTCTGTACTAACCTTGTCCTGACATTATCAAACTAAAAAAACTAATAATTATCCAATTTTGTGCAGTCGATCGGAAGTTATGCGCGTACATACATTTCAGTGATACATTTTTATTTATATAGATATAGATGGTCGAATCAAATCAAATCATTTTTAGCATAGCTGTTTAGAAGCGAAAGGCCATCTTGTTTTGTCAATGGCACATAAAAAAGGAGACAACAGAAGGTATGTTTCGTACAAACGCACTCGAACAATGCACACATGACCATTCTGGGGTCTGATTATTTTGTGTCAAAGGCGAGACCTTTAACCCTAGAAAGATAATCTACGTCTTTTCGACGCAACGAAAACCAAAATATGGCTATCTCTTTTTTATTTCGCGGTGCAGCGCGCTGTCTATCTCAGTCAACTCGGTCGCCGGGCAGAGCTCTCGCTAGACGGCTGCGTCCCCCTAGTAAGTACAATATTAACGAAGCTACGAGTATGATGTATAATTTTTGCAAATTATTTTGGTTTTATTTATAACACGAAGCCTTTAAGTAAATTAATATGTACTTTTAAACTGATTAAATATGATAATATGACAAATATGTACTCTGAAAATATAGTACGTCTTTATGACGTAAGATTATCTTTAACGTATAAAAAAATAAGATTATCTTTCTAAGAACCTCGCCATATTTATTCTGTGACCTCGCATACATTTTGTAGAGATAATTTTACTTGTTTTGCTACCTCATTTTTGGTTTTTTTGTTCCTTGCGGGTAAGCTCTTGGTCTTCATTTTCACCTGATCTAGAGCGCAGGCCACATATATATGGCGCCGGGCGTGGACATGGCACGTGCGGCTTCCTCTTCCATTCAAATTTCATATAGGTGCATGGAAATAAAGCGAGTCGCGGGCGCCGAAATGGCGAGTCATAACCACGTCAGAGCTACGACATACCGTGTGTCCTAAAATGCGCTTTATTTCCATGCAATTACTATGAAATTTGAATGGAAGAGGAAGCCGCCCTGGCCATGTCCGCGCCCGGCGCCATTTTATATGTAGCCTGCACCTAAAGTGATGATTAGGCCGTGGGTGGAAGTGCACTTCACCTGGAATCCTCAACTGCTGATGCAATGGCTATCTTATCTCTAACATTCGGTACACAAAAACGCTACTAAACATTCATGTTATGGCGACATCTATACTTTTATACTAATAATATTATAAAGCTGAAGAGTTTGTTTGGTTGAACGCGCTAATCTCAGAAACTACTGGTTGGAATTGAAAAATTGTTTTTGTGTTGAATAGTCCATTTATTGAGAAAAGCTATAGGCTATATTGCATCACGCTATGACTAATAGGAGTGGAGCAGCAATGAAACATGTTGCAAAAACGGGAAAATATTTTTTTTGAGAGCTAATTAACGCGGGTGAAACCGCGGGGCAAAGCTAGTATTTAGATAAGATGGTGGTAGTTAGTCAGGTTGCAGGTTGGTTTTTGCCCAAAAGATCCCAATGGGTCGAAGTGTTACTGGGAGGTGGAAACCTCGGCAGGCCCCACTAAGACTAGTCAGGTTGAGTTGAATCCGGGACCTCGTTTCTGATACCGGTGGTCTTAACCGTTAGACCACAGTGGCGATTACAATTTTATTTCTTTTACTCAACACTCATGGTGTGTAAATTGCATCATTTTCGAGATAGGTACCTTAGGTGGCAAAATGGCGGGATTAAAAGCTTGACACTAAAACATCGTAAAACGTCACGCTTGGCCTAGTTTCTGCGAAACTTCGGGTGCTGGTCCAAGTTGAAGTTTACCTGAGTTTTTTATATACAGACAGACCTATGCAAAACTGTCAAATTTCTTTAATACATTTTCAACCATATACTTAAGACATTAAGTTCAAAATCGATTGAGGAAATTTTATAGTATGTGTAGTATGGTGTGCAGACGTTTGTACTTCATTGTAGATCTAGATTTAGAACTAGCCAACGATGGTCATTCACGGTCAGGCTGAAGATGGGTGCGATTTTCACTAGGGTCAGTGGCGGTAGCCAAAGTAACATTAAGAAAAAGATAGCGAAGTTCGAAAAGAATAAAATGTATGGGATTGACATAAGATTGACCACGTGATTTAGCGCGGCTTATGGCAATCCCATACATTTTATTCTTTTCGAACTTCGCTATCGATTTCTCAATGTTACTTTGGCTAAGCCTACTGTACAGACACGAAAGTTAACCTGCCCTCCACGACCTCCGTAGCCGAGTGGGTTCGGCTTGCACGCCGGACTTTGGACGGCGCTAACTCTAACCCCTTACAAATAAACAAAGAATAAGGTCCGAACAGATGTTCCGTGTTTTGTTCATGTCATGTAAACGTCATTTCAAATTAGAGTAAAAGAGACAAAGCACGGAATAACTATTCGAACCTTATTCTTTGTTTATTTGTAAGGGGGTAAGGGTGCTTCCCGGTCGGGTCAATGTCGAAAACGAACCTTTCGATATTGTGCCGGGTCTGGGTGGTTGTGGTACCGTCGTTGTTTCTGATTTCCATAAAACTAGTGCTTTAGCTACTTACCTTGGGATCAAAACAATGTATGAGATGTTGTCTAATAATATCATCATTTATTATCATCTTTAATCTGTACAATGTAGCTCTTAATACAATGGAATAAAGTCAAAACAAGTCAAAAGTGTATGTTAGGGACTGTAATTGAATTACTTTTTAATCAAGTGTAACATTGATCGCAACTCTACAGATCCTTACGTACGTAGCTGCTAAAATGTGTATCCTTAGCGCTAAAGGCGTGTCTTTAATGTTCTGGAATTATCTTTTGTTGTTTTCAACATCCCTATTAGCTCTATACAACGTTATTACCGCCACCGCTTATGACTTGCACCAAGCGAGGAAGCACCAAACGGATGCCAAGATTTTATTTGAGAACTACTTACGAACTGGTGGCTTGTCACAAAATATATATAGGTTTTTCTTTATTTTTCCATATTTCGCTGTTGCGACTCACATATATTGGTTTTTACGATGCCAACCCGGCGTTTTACTGTTTCCCTTCAAATATTATATTATTAAATAGATGTTGGCAAATTCAATAGCTTTCTCCGACTGCCATGTTTGATAGAAATTGAAACCTCTGAAATTGTATTTGAGTTTGAGCAAAAGTTTTCTCGTGGAACTTGTGTGGAACCGCGTCTGGTGAGTTGAAGCAACAATCGTGCATGCTAAAAGTTACACGTTGCATGGCTAGTCTTAAGAAGAAATACTAAGGTCGATTTAATTGAAAAATATGTATGAAAAGTAGACAAAATCAACTTTTCGTAGTCCCCTGATTCCGCCTCAAAAACTGGACCGATTTAATAATTTTTTTCATTAAAAATTAAAAGAAGACTTTGGCTGTGTCCCTATGTTACCTTTTTTTCATAAATTAATTATTAAAAAAGATATGAACCTTTTAAAACCTTAAAAATTGGCCAGATTTTTCGCTGTTTTTTCGAAATTTTACGAGATTATATGAAAAATGGCCTTCGTCCAGCAGTGGACGTCTTTGGGCGAGATGATGATGATGATGATGATATGAAAAAAGCAAAACATAGGGACACAGCCAAAGCCTTTCTTTAATAATTAATGAAAAAAGTAATTAAATCGATCCAGTTTTGGAGGAGGAATCAAGGGACTACGAAACGTTGATTTTGTCTACTTTTCATACATATTTTTCAATTCAGTCGACCTTAGTATTTCCTCTTAAGATGCGTATTCAGATTTTGGTAGCTTCAATTTAAAAAAGTTCAAGCAAACAATGCATTATCTAGAAACAATTAATAAAAAAATCTTTATTGAATTGAATACAGAATGACGGTAAAAGGCAGAATAACAATTAAAATATAAATGGATGTATAAAGCGCTAGTACATTTGTTACCTAAAAAAATTTAAACTATATCAGAACTAAAAATTTAATAAAAAACACAGTTAACGGATACCTGAGTTTTATGTTCCTCACCTCTCTTCCTTCCAATTCTCAATAACTAGTTCACTAGTTACGACACTTGTCACGACACTAGTGTATAGTGTCGCAGGCTGTTTACAATTTCGGAGTGGCCGGTCAAGCGTTAGAAGCTGTTTTCGTATTCCGCTGGTCGGTGCGTTTTCTGCAATGCGTCCGTGACTTAGCTAGCCTGCGGTCCAAGTTATAAGCGTTTGGCGAGTAATATTTTTTTAGTAAATTAAAGTTTTTTTTCGAATTTCTAACAGCTATATACTAGAGAGGGCGAACGTCGTAACTTTAGAAGGAAGAAGTAAAAAGCGAAAAATGTAAAAGTAAAAAGCGAAAAATGTAAAAGCTTAGTCACAGTCATATTTTTTATTCAAATAAACTTTAAAAAGTGCTTTTAAAGCGTCCAAACATTTTTTTACCTACTTAGGATAACGATGGTAGGACCTGAGGATAACGATGAGTGGAAAAGGCTACACTGACAATAGTGTGGCTTTTGTCTTGAAGAAGAAGAAAAAACCTTAAGCTTGCCTGATGTGATGATAAGGCTGAAGGTGGAAGAGCTCTTTACCTGAAATCCTCAACTAATGAGGAACTGGCTAACTTATCTGTTACTGTCAGAACACAACAATGCTATAACATTGATGTTATGCCGACATATTGAGATTTAGATGAATTGTTTGCACAATTTTTACATAATGTATTTGTATTGTCTTACTGCATTAAAGAAAAAATAAGCAAAAGAAACGAAGATAACTTAACTAAAGACAAAATAAAACCTCTAAATAAAAAATGTCCTCCTCTTTAAATGATTTGATTTAATGATGTATTTTTAATGCAAATCGCCACTTGCTATGATTTAAGCCTGAAAATTTCTACGTGACGATTTTCACTCAACAGGCGCGGCGCGGCGTTAAGCAAAAATAAAAAAAAATATAACTCTTCCCTCTGAAGCTTAGAAACGTGATAGGAAATATTAGTTCGCCTTTTGATATATCGCTGTATTTGTTCAAAGAGAATGCCGCGAATTTATTTCTCGCATATTGGCTCTGTAGAGAAATGTCATAGCTCTTGTATCGCTGTCGGGTGTCTTCCTGCTTTCTGTATGTAGCAATATGTTTTTTTATATGTTACACTTTTGAGCTTTCGTGTTTTGTTTTTAATAAAATATTTTATGAGTTGAAAAAAGACAAAATGTTGAAAAATTCCACGAACCGGATTCGATTATGCCAACTATGCTATTGGCTCAATCCAACTCGCCGAAATTAATCAACACTATCTACTTTTACTTTAAAAGCCAAAGAATTCCTAACAACAACTACGTCATCAACATCCGATCTTAATATTTTTACAAATATTGAAAGATCAGGCAAGCTATATTTATGATATATTTACATTACTTACTTTTTTGTAAATTAAGATCAGACGTTGATGACGTAGTTGTCGACATTGAATAGGGCTCCTTTGCTTTACAGAGTAAGAGTAGATAGTGTTGATTAATTTCGGCGAGTTGGATAGAGCCACGATAGCATAGTTGGTAGTGCACCTGACCCGGCATGTCATGGGGTGCGGGTTCGAATCCCGCTCGTGGAATTTTTTCAACATTTTGTCCTTTTTCAATTTGTAATTTGTTCGCAACAATATTTACGTAAAATTATTTAGAACCATAACCATGAAATATTTTGTGAGGTTTAACGCAATCTCTTTCATTTATACACTAGAAAATGTCATACGCATATTCCCGATCTGCTTCGAACCCCTCGGAGAACCCTTGATCCTATCCGTGACTTTCCGATGGGTTCCGAGTATCTAGTAGGGAAACGAGACACGCTTGCGTAATGCCGTCCCCTCTAGAAACCCTATGACGGTTTTGAGTCACACGGCTTGAGGAACCCTTTAAGTTTCGATAAAAAGACCGTATGAGGGAATCAATAAACTATGACAAGCCTGGTATAGCACTGCTAGAGCATGCATCCGGTTTTACCCGGTTCCAAAAAACCCGGTTTTACGCAGTTTTTGGCTTGTCTAAAAGAACCGGATCCCAAATCATGAAACCCAATTTTTTGGTTCTCTTCGGTTCTTGCAGCAAGTTACTTTCTTTTTTCTCAAATTCGTGTCGTACACACGTAAATACTCGTAAGTACAGGAAATAGATTTAATCAGTTGCAAATTAACAAATGGATTAATAATTAATTTTTGATGTCTTTATTAATCCTGACTTGAATAACCGAAAAGGACCGAAAAGAACCGGGTACCTGGTTCCGTCCGTGGTATTGGAACCAAAAAACCCGGTTCCTGGAAAAGGCCCGGTACTCCATGCTCTTGCCACCATTCAACAACAAAAATGGGTGCCGAAAAAACCTAAAGGTTTCAGCAATAAAAATAAATGGGCTTAACCGTACTTTTAACTATATTTCAACACAGTGTACAAGATGTACAGTGTAAAATGTTTTTTATACTTATATTTTTGTATGTTTGTAACGAATAAACTCAAAAACTACTGGACCGATTTAAGAAATTCTTTCACCATTAGAATGCTACATTAGCGCTGAGTAACATAGGCTATATTAAAAAAGAAATGTCTACCCGTGCGAAGACGGGACGGGCCGCTAGTATGAAAATAAAGTTGAGTATTCAGTACAACACACTGCAATAGTTAGGAAAATCTGTGATCTGGTGGGTAGATCATTGATCTGAGACTCAGACGTCCTAGATTCCATTACGGGGAGTATTTTATTGTACACTCGTATCTATTCATAACAGTCAAATTCTTCAAAAAAAATTTCAACTATATTACATACTAGCGGCCCGTCCCGGCTTCGCACGGGTGGGCATTTCTTTTTTAATATAGCCTATGTTACTCAGCGCTAATGTAGCATTCTAATGGTGAAAGAATTGTTTAAATCGGTCCAGTAGTTTTTGAGTTTATTCGTTGCAAACATACAAAAATATATATATTTTTGTATATTAGTATATAAAGTTCAATGTCAATTGAGGAAATTTGACAGTTTGTAGTGCAGACGTGTCTAGGATTGCATGATAGTTTGCCTGTTTGGTTGGTGGTTAGGCTTTGTTTTAAGTCCGCCTGGCTAGGAAACCACCTCATAATAAAATACAGATATTATATTTTATA
This sequence comes from Eudonia lacustrata, assembly GCA_947562085.1. Classification (NCBI taxonomy): domain Eukaryota; kingdom Metazoa; phylum Arthropoda; class Insecta; order Lepidoptera; family Crambidae; genus Eudonia; species Eudonia lacustrata. The sequence goes on along the minus strand of OX387332.1, from coordinate 11,327,481 downwards.
TTTGTTTTTGTTTGTTTGATTGTTTATTTGTTTACACGTGCAATTAAAAAAAACGAACGAGGCTTGCAGTAGTCGCATATGATGTGTAACATTTGACATCTCGCCTTTTGAAATCAATATTACAATAGAAAATTGAATATAGAATAGATATTTACAATGACGTATACTTTTTTTTTAAATCTTTTTTTCTCTTTTCTTTTCTTTTTTCCTTTTTTTTAAATGTTGTTTAAAAGTCTTATTACACACGAAATAGTTGAAATCAATATTACAATAGAAATTAGAATATAGATTTACAAATCATAAAGAGAATTCAGTAAATACTCATTAGAAGACATGTCACACTGTTATCCTGTTACACTGTTACGATCACATTTATACGAAATCACTCCCACAAATATTACGACCTACAACGGACATTGGGCTTAAAGTGTCGATCACTGTTGGCTTCCCCGGCTGACACGTAACAGTTACAGGATCACACTGTAACGACCCTACTTCCGTCCCTTTTCTACGAAATCACTTCCACAAATTGTATATATAGAAGGCGAGCAGAAAGATGTTACACATCAATAACATCAAAGAGAAATCAAAGAATTTTATACACAAACACAAAACAAAACCACATGAGGAACAAAATTATTAAATAACCTAAACCGGGTGAAATACGACTCCACCCTATAACACAACACGATGGGCACACGGAATGGCACCACTCCTTCTTCCTCCTCAAAAAAAAGGTGAAATTAAAAAAATATATGAAGTTTGACTACTGTTGTGTTTGCACTTGTGCGCCACGAGTGTCATAGACAACGCCCCGCGAATGCGCTCTGAATACGAAATACAGGGTGGTCGTAATAAACGGACACACATTTTTGCGGCACCCCCTGTAATGTGTCACTGTTTAATGACAATTGTCGTTAGCGTTAATTGGCGTTCCCATTTTAACTTTTATTGCTGTATTCTGTAATTAACTTGTGAACGACATGCTGCACTATTTTTAGTTTAGTTAGGTTTACAAGAGCTAAAACTCGAAAAGGTTTATTTTGTTTATTTATACACAAAAGATTTTGATATAGGTACTCTATCAGTCTACATAAGTAATCAGAGAAATCAGAACATAATAATAATAGCTATGAGCCTCGATCAACACCTAGAGAGGCTCTCGCTGAAAGGTTGGGTCAAGGGTCAGATGCAAAAGGCAGTACTCCTTGACACGGCACGTATTGTCAGGAGGTTCCTCACTTTGCAGCCCTGACCACCGGTAGCTTGAGCCCTGCCTCGCTGCTGGCGGTACTCTAGGATTAGATTTTTATAATGTTTTATTGTTTTTGTATCGACTAACGCTTCCAATTTAATGCAGTTACAGAGATCTCTACCAAGGCTAGGCCTGTCTTGTAGACAATCTATTGTCACACGTTGTCAGAGTCTGTTTACGCGACTTTCGTCAAACAATGGACTATTAAAATTAAACTTGACTAAATTTAACATGTAAGTAATGATATGAAAATACGACAAAACAAAATTAATGATAAAAATAATAGTAGATTATGAATGGACGTTTGTGTGTATGGGTATGTGTGTGTGTGTGTGTTTATTTGTGTGTGAGTGATTGGGTGTGTGTGTACGTGTGTTTGTGTTGAGTGTTAATAATAATATACTCATATTTGAGCCGTTTGGGGTAGAGACATTAGATCCATGGGGCCCGGGCGCTCACAAACTTTATAAGCATATAGTTATCCTTTAAATTAGTAGAAACCACGCGGGACCCCAGAGCTAGCAGCTACTTGGGTCTGCGTATAAGCCTTGCTATCCAACGTGGCAATGCTGCTAGCTTACTGGGCACCCTGATGATTTGGGGCAATTTTTTTACTTATATTTAGTGGTAGTTACAGTAAGTTTAATTTACTTGTGATTTTCTTTGTTTGTAAAAAATTAAAGTCTACAGTATACTGATAACTGAAATAAAAGGAGATGTTCCATTTTTGTATGGAGGCTGGGCCCCCTAATTCTTACAGTGATGAAATTATATTTTATGAAAAGAGCAAAAAATAAGGAACCTTTCCATGTATTAATATATTTTAAAAACAAACCCAAACATTGTATTATATAATAAAAAAGGTCAGATAATAAAAATTCATAAAATAGCAACCCTAAACTTTTTCTACATTGGCAACTTCACTTTTATGTATGTATTTAAAAAATATAACTTATTTTTTAAATTAGTAATGCAATGGTACTATCTCTTACAGCCAGCAACCGCATGGTTTCATTTTCAGGAAATCGCATTGAAACCTTAAAATGCCTTTTAGAATGTATAAATAAGTTCAGCAATATATAATAAACACTTAAAACTTTCATTAAAACCCAAAAATAATAAGAAAAGCGTGATGAAGAAAACAAGATTTCAAGTTTTCAAACATTTTTTAAATTATGTTGGGGGGTTTTTATATATTTTTTCTTTTTGGAAACATCATCTCAGAAGTCAGATCTATCAGAAAAGCATCACTTTAACACTGTAATAAAATAAGGGCCCAGAAACGTACATCTCCTTTATTATTATTATTATTATAATCAGCCCGACAAAGGTCTCTTTTATAGTATAAGTACTAGCGGCCGCTCGCGGTGTCACCCGCGTGGTTCCCGTCCCCGTAGGAATATTGGGATAAAAAGTATCCTATGTTTTAATCCAGGTTATAAACTATCTGTATGCCGAATTTCATTCAAATCCATCCGTCCGTTGCAGCCTGAAGAAGCAACAAATATACACACATACATACACACAAACTTTCGCATTTATAATATTAGTGTGATACCTATCTGTCCATCTTCCTGTCTGAAATAACCTAACCTAGAAACTGCTCCTTTGCTGGACAAAGGCCTCCAATATTGAAACTAAGTCATTCTTATTACTGTAAGTGCTTTATCATCACGCTTGCCTGTCAAATGAGGGTTGGTTTGGTGATCAGTGTGATCACTCACTGATCACACTGAGCTATAAATCGAAAAGTCCGAAACACACTGCCCTAACTGGGTACCGAATACAGTACCTACGCATATTTATACGGCTCACTCACGCTACTTGGCCAAAAAATTATGTGTTACAGTTTAAAGGCCTGACTAATAAACAAAATTCTATGCTTCAAATAGAACTATTGCGTGTTTCGTCTCTTTTACTCTCTGAAAAAAGACAGTGTAAAAAAAATCAAAGTGTAAATTTTTCATGCCGGGACAGGTGTACACACGCCTGCACTTCAACCTATCCAAAACTGTCAAATTTCTCTAATCGATTTTGATCATTATACCAAAACACTAAGGTTCAAAATTTATTAAAGAAAGGATATTTTTCAGTTTTGTATGGAGCCTCGGCTAGGACTTTGTACACTATACCATAGGCAAGCAAAAAACAAATAGAATAACTAAAAATTAATTATATTGCAATAGGCTAACGCGTTTGATAGTACAATAGCATTTTCTGGTAATAATTAGGCAACCCCGATTAAATATGGCAGTAAAACGTCACACTCACATTAAAAAAAAATGTCATTGTTTCTGATTTGTGTCGATGATTTAAAGAATTTGTAAACAAAGCAGAGTTTTCTTTAAAGAGAAAGAAGATATCACGAAGTCCAGAATTAGCAGCTAAGTACCTAGTAAACCTAAATTCACAGCAAAGAAATCGAGGAACGTACGCGCAGGAGATTCCGATATTTCCGATCATAGAAGAAAATAATGGCCCAACACACGTCACACACACAAGCAAGCCAGCGAGCTTTGACATTGACAGATTATCATCAGTTTTTTTATCGTTTTTTCGTTCAGAAAAATGTAAGGTCACTTCACTGGTAAAAAAATATACATGCGAAACGAAATAATTATATTCTAAATGTTGAAATGTTTTACGCATACATTTCGTAAGGGAACAGAGAAAATGATTCATGCACGAAAAAACATATCTAAAACCACAGTTCACAGACTAAGGAAAGATAGTCCGAAACATTCTTAACTTATTTTGAACTTATTTGAACTTTCTTGAACTTATTTTTTTTATTCAATGTTTCCGAACGTGATATAAATATGGTGGAATATGGTGGTGGTGGTGGTAACGACCGTGGTGTGACCATGGCAAAGTATTTTTATTTTAAAGTTTATTTTTGTACCATTTATCCAGAAAGATAATGAGAATTTTAGTATTTTAAATAACTTTACTATATTTTTAACTATTAGTACGAATAGTGTACAAAGTCCTAGCCGAAAATGAAAAATGTCCTTTGACATATTGTGGTAGGTTGATCTGCTGCCGTCTGTACTTAGGGTTGCCAACTTTTTTTTAGACCAAATATAGTATTTTTGGATTCAGTACCCATAAAAATATAGTAGATAGGGAGTTAATTAAAAAAATATAGTATATTAAAAAATATTTTTATTTTATTTCTTAAATGAAATGAATATTTTTTGCTGCTTTTAAGTTACAAAACACCATTAACTCTGCATTTATCAGACCGATACTGGCTCTGTTGCGCTCATCTTTCCACTTTGTGCTCATCACAGAAAACTATATTAATTATACAGGGTATGAAAAGACCCTTAACGAATCCGTAACATACGCATAGTGTACATCAAACTAAGAAACATTAAGTAAAAATAAATGCTGGGAAACGACTTTTATTTTTGGGTATCAAAAACAGGTGTTAATTATGACACGCAATGGAACGCGTGCAACTTATGTAGCGTACGGTACGATACGAGGCGGCCGGCCGCGAGCCGCCGCATCATTGTGTGCCTTCGACATTCATTGCGGTTTGTAACTTAAAACGCCTCTTTTTAATTGAAAATGGAAGAAAAATACTAATGTTTATTAAGAAGAAAATTTACTAATAACCTTTTAAAACAGATTCCGCAAAAACCGTAAAAAAAAGTGTTGACTTTGTTCCTCAATATCTCCTTAACTATCAGGTTCCCAGGTATAGCTCCATACAAAAAAGTAATAGTAATGATGAGAACAATCTGTGTTTTTCGTTTTCGTTATAAGCTTCTTTTCATACCCTGTATAGTAGTTTCGCCTACTACAAAATATTTTTAAAATAATAGTAGTTAGACACCTAAAATAGTAGGATACTATACATATATAGTAGGGTTGGCAACCCTGGATGCACTACCAACTATGCTCTATCCAACTCGCCGAAATTACTCAACACTATACCTACTCTTATTCTGTAAGCCAAAGGGTCTATTCAATGTCGCCAACTACGTCATCAACATGCGATCTTATTTTTAATTTTACTCTTACTCTCATTTCCAAGTCTTTGTTAACATGACAGGTAGAAAACGCAGACCTAACTATTCAAAGCTCAACTCTGTTTGTTAGCAAGGCCTAAAGCCCGTCACAGAGCTACATTTTTCAGCTTATTGTTTTAATCATTACAGAATTAAAGAAATCACTTAAAAATTGAGATGAAAAAATTGGCTACAGGCGCGACCTGGGGCCCGACCGCCTAACCGATTGCTTTGACTTCGTGTGTGGTTTATGACGTCATCTTGTCGTTTCGTGCCGCCTATGAAAGCAATATCGAAAGCTATAGCCTTTAACTTTTGATATTACTTTCATAGGCGGTGCGAGGTGGTAAGATACGCGTAGTCAAAGCGATCGGTTAGGCGGTCGGGGGGCTGTACCGGTCCCGCCCGCTTGGGTAAGATCCTCGAGTTTTCGCATCACATTATTAAATGAATAATTTTGTACCATTTTTTACCTTAACTGATTTTTAATTGGCGATCATGTGAATTGTACTGAGTGTTGGTAGTGTTGTAAAACTGGAGCTTGGTCAAAGTTAGCGCATGCCTAAATAGCTAATAATAATTTATGGAAAACACGCCAGGCTAGATTAGAGCTGCAGAGTTGTCCAATTGGAACGAGTATAAAAAATATTGACTATTCTGAATTCATATAATTATACAAATAGTTGGTAAAATTTTAAGTTGCTTTGTACATCCATGTTCTGCGCCCGCGCTATAGATACCTGCCTCACACTTGACTGTAGTTGGCACTGAGCAAGTAATCACTGGTAGTTGGTGGTACGGCCGCGATCGCACATAAATGCAAACTACCTACCTTAAATATAATTGTCAATTCTGTTTTCTTCTCAGTGCGTGCGTTCATTGTGCTAAAAATTAATAGTGATTGTTTACTTTTAGTAAGTTTGAGTAGTTCTGACATTTGTCAATAGATGGCGATGTATTTGCTGTGACATTTTTCTGAATCGCGCTATTGAGATTTTCGCTGGAGATTATAAGTACCCCGCCGTGTCTTTGTTTTTTATACCATAAGTTACTTTTGAAATACACTATTATTACAAGTGAGTGTAGTATCATTTTTGCCTTCCGCTGAACATGGTCCTTCGAGCCGGATGTTTATGGCATGTTTGTGTCTAACACAATCAGAGTTTTTTTATCATTTTCTTGACGTATTTTGACATATTTTTAACCCTAATATATGACGCTTCAACATATCTGATGGCATAGAACAAAATGTATCTTTCTCAGTAAGTGAATCTTATGTATTCTTATGAGAAATAAAGTTTCTTTAACCGTAATATTTCAGATTATGCTGGCAATACTCTCAAAATACGTCATTTTCTAAATCAATTAAAATAATAATATGAATAATAATAATAATAAAAAATTATTCGGTTTTTAGGTAAAACAAATTCAGAACTAAATAAATCCACTTTTGAATACGCTAATTACAGATGAAACGTGATCCCATCCTTTATGAGCCCAGCAGCATTTTGCATGTAGAAACGACGCAAGATGGCATTTTAAATTAAAGTTGACACTATACATGACGTATACGCGCTGGCGCTATAGGCAAAGGAGTGACTGATTGCATATGATAGTAGTTTCGTTTCTTCAGTTTTAGGCGCATGGGCGCGGTTTCTGGTTTGTTCTGTATTCTGAGACATATAAATAACAATTTCATAACAATTTTATAAATGTACCGTAGATTCCGTCAAGTAATTTATTAATAAATTTTTTATTGGTTTTGTTGCTAGCTTTACTACAGTAACTAGTACACGTAGTACAGTACACGTTCTCTATAGTTACTGATACTAACGACGTGTTTTTTTATTACACAAATAAATAAAATCGTTTGCAGTTGGTAGGACAACAAAAGAAAGATTTTGGAGTTGGTGGGACATACTGTATGGAGTTTAAAAATTTCGAGAACAATACATTTGGAGCTAGCGGTACTAAGCCGGCGTGGTTGTGGTTGTGGTGTGGTTGTGGTACGCGTGAAGCAAGCCTAAATGTGTAACCCGTTAAAACATTTGCCGGGTTACCCCCCTTCCAAGGAGGGAGACAACCAAAATAAACAACTGATTAATTATTATTATGAACGCTCAGACGTGTGCAATCAACCACCCACTCGCACCCATCGGCGGAAGCAATAGGAGGATGTGCGTGGTGCAAGTCATAAAGGAACCATTGTATCATATTTGAACCGCCTCTGTGCTGTTACGTTACGCGGGGGCTGGTCTGGTCTTAGACCAGACCAGCCCCCCGACCGCCTAACCGATCGCTTTGACTACGCGTATAGTTTATGACGTCATCTTGCCACCTCGCACCGCCTATGAAAGTAATATCAAAAGCTAAAGGCTATAGCTTTCGATATTGCTTTCATAGGCGGCACGAAACGACAAGATGACGTCATAAACCACACACAAAGTCAAAGCGATCGGTTAGGCGGTCGGGCCCCAGGTCTTAGACCCAGGGCTCCCGGGTTCGATTCCCTGTGTGTACCAAGCGGTTCAGCTCTTAAGGCGACGCATTGGAAATTTACATGGAGGGGATCTTGATTTTTCCCAACAATTACAAAACATATGAAAATGATATTTGATGACATGATTTTTCATTTAATTGACTTCATTTTGCTAGTTGCAGAAACACGATTTGTCAACTTTTATAACAGAGAAAAAAATATCAAAGTAACCTCTTTTAAAACAGATTTGCATTTTACTGGCAAACCAGACCGATTTAAGCATCTAAATTTTCTTAGTAGATCAGTCTTAACACACACTTTAATATTCTAGTTCATTTTTTCAAAATAATTTGTAGTTTATGTATGTTTTTTTTTTAGTTTTTTTTTTTTTTAGTTTATTTTTTAACCACCCGGGACCCCAGAGCTAGCAGCTACTTGGGCCAGCGAATAAGCATAGCTATCCAACGTGGCAATGCTGCTAGCTTACTGGGCACTCTGCCTGATAGGGATGATTTGGGGCAATTTTTTTATTTATAGTTAATAGTAGATATAGTTTATAGATTTTTGTAAATTTAATTTTAAGTAGTTTTATTATTATCTTGTTTTTGTCTTTGTGTGTAAACAAATAAAGTATTTGTAGTTTTAATTTGAAGGAAAAAATGGTACGACGCGCAAACGCTCCGTATTAGATTAATTGTTTAGCGGTGCGTCGCCTTAAGCAACTTTCACAAAGGCCAGTTATCTGATGGGTGTATGTTTTGAAGAAGAAAAGGTTTAGAAACCGCTACCTCCTTTCCCTTGGAAGTTGCCAAGAAAAATGTTCCAGCTCCCATCGAAGAAGCAGTAAATCTAACTGTATTAGATCATTTGTATTGTTCGTACGACAATAACTTTGCGCGTATAACTTATATGTTTCTCAGTAACATCGAAGTATATTCATAGTAAGCCTTTATATACTGTCCAACTACTGGGCAAAAGCCTCCAACAAAAAGGTCTAGATGTAGATGCAATTGAGGGGTGTTGGCTTATCACCACACTTTAATAAATAAATAAATAAATGTTTCCCAAACTCACACCAATTATCTAGTCCCAAGAAAAGCTTCCTTAAGAAACTCGAGAAATGGTTAACTAGACAACGGATAATCATACTTAATATACTTAAATACATACTTATTATACATAGGAAACACCCAGACCCGAAACAATTTAGAAAAACAGGTATTTCTAAATTGATCCGACCGGGGATCGAGCCCGGGACCTCAGAGATGGCGACACCATGAAAACCGGTGTGCAAGCCACTCGACCAAGGAGATCGTCACTTTAGAGGTGCTCTCGGGTTTTCCTCTCTAGATTCCTATACGAAGGCCTTAGAGAATTAGGGTGGGAAAGGGACACGCTTGGCATCCTCCATTCAGTAAAATAATAATGGAATGTTGTTATCATTCGACCATTGTCTGAGTTTCTGGTTCAATGTCTACTCAACTGTTTGTTTGCAGTGGAAAATTTGTTAGCTTATGTGCAAACTTAATGCTTTATTACAAAAACACAAATGTTGAAAAATTTCCAAAAGCAGGATTTGAACTTGCACCCTTCTGACATACCCAAATATTGAAATATTATACATAAATGTTGAAAATTTTTCAACATTTGTGTTTTTGTAATTTGTTCGCAACAAATTTACGTTAAAAAATATATAAATAAAAACAAAAACATTTTAATGCTTTATATTTACTAGTGTTATATTAAGCTGTGGGTTTCTCTTAAAACATTAAAAAAAAATACTCTCTACTAGAAATCTGCAATCACTACGGCTAGAGGAACCTACTCTCCACCTCCTTAAAAGAACGCGGCTAAAAGCAATCTTTAAAAAAATATGTTTTCATCTCACTCATAAAACATAGCTTTGCACAAAATGAAAGAAAAGTATGACAAATCTTGCGAAATGTTCAGTTGTATGTTGCCATTACGCAATATATTTATATGAGTGCATGAAATATTTATGCGGGGAATATCTAGATGTTGGTGGGTATCCATTTGTGGGGGGGGGGAATAATACGAATGACTGTCATTTGTTACTCTCAGATTTGCCGGAGAGCATTCTAGTTTAGGGGACGGTGGTTTTATTAATGTTCCTTTGATTTTTGTTCTTAAGACTAATGTAATAAAGAGGGCAAATATACGTAACAACTTTAAGTGTTAGCGTACTGACGTGAACCCATAAAAAAACCAGAAAATGAAACCATGCATTGCATTACTAATTTAAAAAGTAAGATTTGATATCTAACACTGATAGTTCACTTCACAAAGTTGTCAAGAAAAGCGAAGTTGCCAAGGTAGAAAAAGTTTAGGGTTGCTATTTTATGAATGTTTATTACTGATCTTTTTTATTATATAATACAATGTTTGGTTATGTTTAAAAATATATTAATACATGGAAAGGTTTCTTATTTTGTGCTCTTTTCATACAATATAATTTCATCCCTGTAAGAATTAGGGGGCCCAGCCTCCATACAAAAATGGAACATCTCCTTTATTTGTTACCAAGTGTATGAAAAGAGTTGGATAAGAGTAGCCGCGGATCGTGCTTGTGGCGTTCACTTGGAGAGGCCTATATCAAATAGTGGACTAGCATAAGCAGATGATGATATTTTCGCTGACTGTACCTTTACTGTGCTGGGGAAGGATCCTGTCCCCTAGCCCGCGAATTCCTCAGTCAAAAAGGAAAGAGGGGAAATGGCGTGTCAGAAATTAATGAAAGCATCGATGTAACAAGTGTTGCTATATTTCTTTCCCCGCCCGCCCATTAGCCGCCCAAAGATTATATTAAAACGGGCAACTGTGTTATTGTCCGACTTGCTTTGTGCACCATTAACAATGGAATGAAAACTTTTGCTATTATATTAGCATCATCACTACTTAGCTCCTTATTATTTTGCCCCACTGCTGGGGCACGAGCCTTCCCTATGGATGGATAGGGAGAACGGGCCGTAAACCACCACGCGGTCCCAGTGCGGATTGGAGGCTGTTAATAGGGATGCAACGATACCGATACCGATGCCAATAATCGTAAACCGCAGGTTATCGTAATTTTTGACGATCATTCTTATCATAAAAAGTATTACGTTTTATTACGATTCTTAAAACTGTCTATATATCATAATCATCATCATCATCACAGCCAAAAGACGTCCACTGCTGGACAAAGGCCTCCCCCAAGGACCTCCACAACGACCGGTTTTGTGCTGCTCGCATCCAGCGGCTTCATCTATATATAAAAATCAATTGCTGTTCGTTTGTATCGCTAAAACTCGAGGATGGGCTGGACCAATTTGGCTAATTTTGGATTTTGAAACATTTGTGGAAGTTCAGGGAAGGTTTAAGAGGTGAGAAACCTAAATATTAAGTAACGGAAAATACTAAAAACGACAATTTAATTTTCCAATACAAAATGTTCCAAGCTATTTAACGATTTATTTGTTTTGTTGTCATAAAAACTGTCAAAGCGGTACGAAGTCCGCCGGGTCATAAGTGATAAATAATTATCGTACTAAAATTAAATTAAATTCCAATCTGAATATCAGGATAGTAAACTAATTTCGTGTTCCCACAATTTCTATTAAATATGATGTATTTTATTAAAAAAATCCTTAATATCATAAAGTTACTCTATGAAAATGTTATTATTTTACAGGTAAACTATTTGTGTACCATCTAAGACCTATTGGAACCACCACACGGTAGAAGTAAACCAGGAAACAATACCAGTTTTTTTGTTTGTTAAACAACATGGCCGCGGGCCGATCGGCTTTTGTCCCCGTTCCGTTTGTTCGACGTCGTCGTTTGGGCGCGCTGGATGAATACGGAACATGCATTCTTTTAGCTGGTGGTGTGTTCGATATGTTATTCCTATTCGAAATAGGCCGGCCCGAATATATGTGGAATGGCGTGACAACTTTTAAAAGAAGTTTCTTTGAAAAATTTATAGTTCATTATTATTATGCTCCATTTTTGATGTTGCAGATATCCATGGACAGGGTGGGCGCTCCCCGCCAGGCAGCCCGCTTCATTTTATTTACAGGCTACTTTTTTGGTTCTAAGATAAAGTTTTACTAGAAACAATCCATTCCCGATCGTGATACCTCGTGATACCAACACACTGGTACACCGTTGTATGGATTTGAGTGGTGCCACGGGTACTCCGAATCGGAGTTCCCGTGGCACCCAGGGGTTTCTTCCAGGGGTGCCTTGGGTCCGGAATGATCAACCAGACTCAGGGAGCTCGAATGGGAATCGAATCGTCCTTTGGATAACCGGTCTAATGCTACCGCTGAGCTACCGAGACCCTAGAAGACTTATCTTTTAACTGTATAGGTATAGCGATCGCAAAATTTAAAATAATAAAAAAATTTTTGGTTGTTTTAAACGAATTTTTGGGTTTAAATCTATGTTAGAAAGTAGGTACAGTCAACAGCAAAGGTAACTGATGATTGGTCAAGTTTCAAAATATAAAATCAGTATGAAAATCAAAACTTTTTAAACGCATATCGAAAAACCTTCGAGTGTCTACTAGTACTTGCAGACTGACTGTAGTTATATAGAAAATACCGACTTACACTATCGAAGCTTAATTTTGAAATCTAGTAAACATCATCTACTTTTGCTGTCGACTGTACCATCTGGCGACGGGCGCTCATTTTTCACAATGTGAAATATTTGAAATATTCTCATTGCAAAGCAAAATTCTTTCTACCCTCTCTCCATAATGTATCTATCCTGAGCTAGTAAGTAGTAGTAGGTAGTAGTTTTGACGCCATTAAGTGCCTGTGAAGGCTTATGTTGAATAAATTGATTTGACTTTGACTTTGAATTTGAGTAATAATAGTAAGAGTAACTTTCCACGCAATTTTAATCGAGATAAGAGATAAGCCTTTAGGCGAGCCAGGACAGATTCGTATTAAACCAGTTGAGTTTTAGGCCAGCATACGATATAAGCTGGTCTGCTCTTGCATACTTTGTCTTATTAATAACAGTATGGTTTAACTTTGTTTTCTCTTAGACAGGTTTTGACTTTTACTAGTACTGTATGACATTGTAAAAAATTAAACTGGTAAAATTAAATGATGTTTTTGCAAACTTAAGTAATATTTTTTTCTTTTTTTTGTGTTTTTTTTACATGTTGTGATTGTTCTTAATATTTTGTGTTTTTATTTGTGATGGAAAGTGTCCTTTTATGATAGGGCATTTTCCAATATTTTTGACGCTCTGTAATGGAGAAAGTACAAGATCTCCCGCCCAGAGTAGACTTACGAACCGATGATGGCATAATGACGTTCATATGAGATATTTGTAGCCTAAACTGAACAAATGATTTTGAATTTTGAATTTTAAATAAACAAAGAAAAATAAAGTTCTATATCCTTTCTCTCAATTGCTAACACAGAATAAAAATGGTTTAAATTAATTTATTCGCATAAAAGATAATAACAGCCACTTACTGGAAAAATCATGCGTTCAAATTGAAAAATATTCGTCCATTCATCTAAGTAGTGCATTTTAGCTGTCTAGGTTTCTTAAAAAATAAAAAAAATTGGTTTCTTCATTCCCGGAATCTTTCCAAACATCTGTTAGATTGTATTTCAATAATCTATGGTAATTACATACCTTTTGTCCCTTAAAAGCGAGAATTATGTTCTCTGCTATATTTCCTTATAGTCCAGGCTACATATAACTATTAAAAATCGGAGCAATCTAGACCAGACGCAAAGCCTAAGGCACTGCAATACAAGTTACTGAGACGTATAGCACAACATAAGGACACGCCAGAAGGTAAACTTAAGACGAAACACTAAAGTCGACTGAATTGAAAAATATGTATGAAAAATAGACAAAATCAACGTTTCGTAGTCCATTGATTACTCCAAAACTGGATCGATTTAATTACTTTTTTTATTAAAAATTAAAAAAAGGCTTTGGTTGTGTCCCTATGTTTTTCTTTTTTTCATTTAATTTTTTTAAAAGATATGAACCTTTGAAAACCTAAAAAATTGGCCGATGTGTTTCCCAAATTTGACGAGGTTAGGTTAGGGACTACGAAACGTTGATTTTGTCTACTTTTCATACACATTTTTCAATTCAGTCGACTTTAGTGTTTCCTCGCTCGAGCGTCGCACACATAGACCCCTCTCACGGACACGGCAGCTCAGAACAGTTCGAATCAGACGGATCTTCCAGGATTTGTGCCCGTAGTAGTAGCCTAGTAAACAGCCTAGAACTGTCATCGCTACAATGGATGGGAAATGGCTTAATCACCACGCTTGCCAAATGCGGGTTGGTGATCACAAACCCGGGTTAAGCATCGAAAAATCCGAAATACATTTTGCCCGACCTGGGAATAGAACCCGGGACCTTCGGGTATCGGACCGAGCACTCTGCCACTCGGCCACTAACCGCAACTAGAGTAGTTACAAATGTACAATTTTTTCGGTTATAAGCCTGCCGAGCGTAGCTATTGCAAAATTCCGTGTTCGTTGGAGAGTCTATGAGGAGCTCGATGGCGCAGTGGTTAACGCGCGAGTCTGCGATTGCTGAGGTTAAGCAACTTTAGCAAAGGCCGGTCATCGGATGGGTGACCAAAATTTTATCATCTCGAGCTCCTCCGTGCTTCGGAAGGCACGTAAAGCCGGCCCCGGCTGCATTAGCAGTCGTTAACAACCACCAATCCGCACTGGGCCCGCGCGGTGGTTTATGGCTCGTTCTCCCTGTCCATCCATAGGGAAGGCTCGTGCCCCAGCAGTGGGGACATAAAATGAGCTGATGATGATGATGATGATGAGATGCACGCGTTACTCGAGTGCGTTTGTATGAAGCATACTTTCTCAGTCTCGTTATTATGTGCATATGGAGAAGTTTTATTTTGTTTTTTAAGGTTGCATTTACACCCTACGTGGACGTGACTGATACGATACTTTCATTGTATTTTATAAATTTTATAAATATTTAATTTAGCTTCAGTGCAGCAATTAGCACTTGGAAATAAAAAGTAAAAATTTAAAAGCGTGTAAATAAAAAGTAAATATTTGTGGTATTTCATCTGCGAAGATGAATCTGCATAGTTTTCGGTTACAATGACCGTTGGATAGATGGCGCACTGTGCCGCTATTAGCACTCAAAAGAAATAAAAAAGCAGTGAGAAAATTCAGCGCTTACGTCAGCCTTCCCGGTAGCATAGCGGTCAGTGCAGCCGCCCGGATTGCGGAAGGTGATGCGCTCCATAAGGTAATCGAACATCCTCAGAGGTTTTCTAGAGGGGGTGTGGCATCAAGCGTATCCCCTGTACTAGATTCTCCGAGGTGTTCGAATCGGAATCGGAGACGGAAGGTACGAGTAATCGAACATCCTCAGACGGTTTTTAAAGGGGATAGCATCACGCAATCATGTCCCCGTCTCGTACTAGATTCTCCGAAACGTTTGAATCGGGTATGTAATGCAGCAGAAAGGAAGATGGAAGGCATGACTACCCTAATTATATAAAATTATTATAAAATTAATATTTTTACCTAAACAATTTGAAAAAAAACAAAGTGTTTATGTTTATGTTTTTTTATTTTTGTGTTTAGCGTTTTTTTTTATTTTTTTTTATTTATAGTTAATAGTAGATATAGTTTATAGTTTTTTGTAAATTTAATTTTAAGTAGTTTTATTATTATCTTGTTTTTGTCTTTGTGTGTAAACAAATAAAGTGTTGAAAAAATTCCACGAGCGGGATTCGAACCCGCAAAATTATATGTTAATAATCATAATATATAGTTTGCATAATTTCTTTATTTATTTATCACACTAATATGTGTGTATATTTGTTGCTTCTTCACGCTGCAACGGATGGATGGATTTGGATGAAATTTGACATACAGATAGTTTACCTGGATTAAAACATAGGATACTTTTATCCCGATATTCCCACGGGAACGGGAACCACGCGGGTAAAACCGGGAGCGGCCGCTAGTTTATTTATAAATTCTTAACTGATCTTTTAAATATTTGTAAAAATATTGGTACAGATCGAATGCACCTGTCTTACTTTCTTGGTCTTCTATCAGGTCTG
Organism: Eudonia lacustrata; assembly: GCA_947562085.1. NCBI lineage: Eukaryota > Metazoa > Arthropoda > Insecta > Lepidoptera > Crambidae > Eudonia > Eudonia lacustrata. Next base: position 11,311,627 of record OX387332.1, on the reverse strand, counting down.
GGTTTAAATAATAATGCGACTTTTATGACAAACTATTGCTTTATGCTAGTAGGTGATTATTGGGCATTCTAAAACACTTTTTTTTTTCACTTCATTGATCTCACTGCCGTTCGAGCAATGTCGTAAAAAAAAGTGTTTTAGAAAGCCCAATAAACATTTGGAAAAGTCAATGCCGTGTATTCGATGACGTAAAATCATCGATGTCGTTTAAAATCATGTTACGTGTTACTTATTAAACAATAAAAAGGAAAGCAAATATAAAATATGTACAGTCAAAGTATACCTACTACTTACATAACGTAATTTGCTCCTCAGTTCATTGCACACACAATATCACAACCACAATCTTGATCACAAATTTTATCAGGATTATGCTCAATGGTGAACGTAATGGAGGATCTCGTTTTGTTCTAGGCCGTTTGCTCGTGTCAGTGACCAAATTTGGCTGGTGGCACGTATGATCGAGTTTATATCGTAACGCCAAAGAAAATATCGTTCTAGGCCGTTTGCTCGTGTCGGTCGCCCACAGGCTGGTGACACCTCAGAAACGAATTTCCATCACGATACAATTAACAATTTCAGATGATATTCAATGCCAATGCTAATGTTAAGAAACTACTTTTTTTGATCTGGGCCGTTTGCTCGTGTCGGTCGCCCACTGGCTGGTGACACCTAGAAATATTATGTAGTTCTATGTCCACTGCAGAGGCATTGAAATCGTCTGATGGATGATGATCGTGCCGGTGACCAAATTTGGTTGGCGACACCTAGAAACGATTACCCCATCACGAAACCATCGAGAGATAGGTGGGCGCCTATCTATCCTAATTTACCGTATGGTCCAGCAAGCACATACGAGTAGAGCTCGCTATCACTGACGATGTGACTATGGCTATGATTTCAACCAAGGTGTCTTACGGCGAAACGATTACAATATATGTTTAAATTGCAAATGTAATTATGTGACAAGGACATTAGGGATTGATTTGCATTGAGCGTATAATTTACTTATTACGTTTAGTTTTTACAGAGGTGTTATATTTTGTTAACTATGCAAATAGGTAGTCACAACCGTGGGACACATAAAGTCGTGAGAAAGAATTTATAACTTAACTAGTTTATTCTACGACTTTACTTGAGTATTACGAAATAATGAAATTTAAGTTCAAAATACTTACACATTTCTGTTAAAATTAATGACTTCAAAATATATTTTTTAAATAAATAAATAAATTTTCCTACACTCACACTAATTATCTAGCCCAGGAGAAGCTTCGTTATGAAACTCGTTATATGGTTGCTAGACAACGGATACACATACTTAAAATACTTAAATACATAATTATTATACATAGAAAACACCCAGACCCGAGACAAATTAGAAAAACAATATTTCCTAAATTGACCCGACCGGGGATCGAACCCGGGACCTCAGAGATGGCGACACCATGAAAACCGGTGTACAGACCACTCGACCAAGGAGGTCGTCAAATATTAAATATATTAAATATATTCATACATAACATCAAGCCTCTTTCCCACATGGAGGTAGGCTGAGTTGCAGGTGACAATTATGCTACGTTGAAGCCACGTTTAGCAACAAGTAGGTCAGAAAGTAGGATTTCTAGAACAAGTGACTGACATACAGTGACAGGTCGCTTGCCCATCGCCTGCATAGTGCCCACATGAAATGCTTTTCACACGACTTACACAGGATGAGTAGCTGCTGGTGTATTTTTAAATTGTATCTTTCTCCCAGGCCAATAACATGCACCACCACAATAATTGACAATTATACACAAAAAAAAAAATTAAGTAACGAAAGCAAACACTAAATAAAAAATAGTATCCTTAGCCAAAATATTACTCAATACTTAATATTTAATAGCACCGGGAATCGAATCTATTGATGGTATAGGTCACCGGCCGCTATGCTACTTGGTAATACATTAGAAGTGTAGGCACTAAAGAAGTGTACACAACAGCGTTACAATAAGGCAACGTCTTTTTTTAAGTTGAACTTTTTTTTTTTTGAATGTATAGTTTTACAACTATAACAAATCAACTAGCTGTACCCGTGACTTCGTTCGCGTAGACTTATTTGAAATAAATAATGTGGATATTTATTACAAAATATATATGGTACCATAGTAAATACTGATTTCATAACAAGTTGTGAAGTACCCAAATTTTATAATCGAGAAGAAACTTTAAACAATATCATTTATTTATTTATTGTTATACACAAATAATATTAATTATTTATTCGAGTACAAACCTTATCGATACCATCAAATTGTGAACTCTGCCTTACAGGTATGTTTATCGTCATTATGATTGTGTGCATCGAATTCTCGAATTCGAATGAAATATCATGTAACATGAAACTTTTGTTTTTCGTTTATAATTTTTTGCACACGTTTCAGAAAAAGTTGGGATTGTAAACTGTTTTATTTAATATTAATTTATATGGTTATTAAATAACCTTTACGACGCTAAGCCTATTTTTGCCTCATGGTTTACGATATATGTAAAATTCCCTATTTAATCGTTAGTAAATCTAAATGCGGTTTATATCTTCTGTCGACTCCGTGCCTCATCGTGATAATTCTGACCGGGAAACAAGTGTTAACAAGTGCGCCGAAATCGCTGCCCGTGTCGCTAGCCAGCCGCCGACAGCCACAGCCACCGCCAGCCGCCAATAGCCACCGCCCGCTCGCCCTAGCCAGCTGCTGCGCTACTCGCCGAACTCCCGCTAGCACCACGAAGATCCGCGCAATTGCAATTATGTTCGTAAGTTTTTAAACTGCTAAAAGTGTCTCGGATAATTTTTATAATTTTATTTTTTGCATTTACAATGCTATAAGTAGTTAAACACCGCCTCGGTTGCTCCTACTACGCTAAACGAGCGAGACCTGCCGGCCTCGGTAGCTTAGTGGTCAGAGCATTGGACCGGTAATCCAAAGGTCGTGGGTTCGATTTCCACTCGATCTTCCCGAGACTTTGGTTGATTTTTTCTAGTAAAATTTTATCATGTCTCGGATAAATTTAACTAATTATAATATGTATGTGTATTTATTATATTTTTAAGTCTAAGTCCGTCGTCGTCTCTCTAAGGCCCTGTCAGAATAACAGCGCTCCTACTACGCCACTCAGCCCAACTGCGAGTGACGTAACGTGACGTAACTGGGAGTATTATGCTGAGACAGGGTCCTTATTGACCTCACACAAGGTTTTTTTTTTCTCTCTATTCTATTTGTCTTTGTTTGTATACGTATGTTTTTTTCTTTTTTGATTGTAATGAATTTTTTTTGTGTGTCAATAAAAATATTTCTATTCTCATCATCATCATCGGCCTATCTTAGTCCACTGCTGGACATAGGCCTCCCCTAATGAGCGCCATAGCGCCCTGTCCTCAGCTTGACGCATCCAGCATCTGCCTGCAGTCTTTCGCAGGTCGTCATCCCACCTGGCCGGAGGGCGTCCTACACTACGTTTACCGAGTCGTGGTCTCCACTCAAGAACACGTTTACCCCAGCGGTTGTCGGTTCTTCGCCAGATATGGCCGGCCCACTGCCACTTCAACTTGCTAATTCTTAGAGCTATGTCGATGACTTTGGTTCTCTGTCGGATGTATTCGTTACGAATCCTATCCTTCAGAGAAACTCCGAGCATAGCTCTTTCCATAGCTCGCTGAGCGACTTTAAACTGGTGGACCAGCCCTACCGTGAGTGTCCACGTCTCAGCTCCGTAGATCATGACGGGTAGGACGCACTGATTGAAAACTTTCGTTTTCAAGCATTGCGGTATGGATGACGAGAAGACTCGACGTAGTTTCCCAAACGCTGCCCAGCCCAGCTGAATCCTCCTCTTGGCCTCCTTCTCAAAATTGTTTTTACCTAATTGCAGAATCTGCCCGAGGTAAGTATATTCAGAAACGATTTCAAGAAGGTGGCCATGTACGACGACCGGTATCGGATCAATGTGGCCATTGATCATGACTTTGGTTTTGTCCAAATTCATGCCAAGACCGATGCGTCGCGAGGCTGAAGCTAGGCCGTCCAGCATCTGGTTCAGCTCCTCTAGCGACTCCGCCATTAGGACTATGTCATCAGCGAATCACAGGTGTGAGATGTAGTCACCGTTTATGTTAATGCCCTTCCCTTTCCAGTCCAGCGTCTTAAACATATCTTCCAACGCGCTTGTGAACAGTTTCGGGGATATGACATCCCCCTGTCTCACTCATCTGCGCAATTGGATGGGTTTGGACTGCTGGCCCTGTACTTGGACATTCATGGTGGCGCATTCGTAAAGACATCTCAACACCTCGATATAACGACAGTCCACTTGGCATCGCTGTAAGGATTCCAGAACAGCCCAGGTTTCGACAGAGTCAAAGGCCTTCTCATAGTCCACAAAAGCCAGACACAGGGGTTGATTATACTCTTCAGACTTCTGTATAATCTGCCTCACTGTGTGAATGTGATCTATGGTACCATATCCTCCGCGAAACCCGGCCTGTTCCGGTGGCTGGAACTCGTCGAGTCTCCTGGCGAGACGATTCGTGACCACTCGTGAGAAAAGCTTATAGACATGGCTCAGGAGCGAGATGGGTCTGTAATTTTTAAGCAGAGTTTTATCGCCCTTCTTAAAAAAGAGCACCACCAAGCTCCCGCTCCACGCCTTTGGAGTTCTCCCACTGTGAAGGACGGCGTTGAAGAGCTTCTGCAATTCCTGTATAACAGGGGCTCCTCCAGCTTTCAAAAGCTCTGATGTAATTCCGTCCTCACCGGGGGCTTTTCCATTTTTAAGCTGTCTCAGAGCTAACACGATCTCGTCTTGACTGATGTCTGGCAGTTCGTCGGTGTAGTGGCGTGTCAAGGTGGCTCTGGAATCGTGGTCGTCTCGTCGGGGACGAGGGGCATGTGCAGCGTATAATCGGCCATAGAAATCCTCTATCTCGGCGGAGATCTCCGGCTTCGACAATACGGTCCTCCCGTCGTGTGTTTTAAGCTTCGTCAGGTGGCTCCTGCCAAGCTGCTGAGTGAATACTTTGGACCCTCGGTTTCGCTCTATCGCCTCTTCAATGAGGCGTGTGTTGGAGCTCCGAAGGTCGCGCCGTACCATCTTCGCAATTCGCTTGTTCAGGTCTGACCTCTCCGACGAAGTCGCTTGGGTGGTTTTCCGTCTTCTTGTCATCAGCCCGAGAGTCTCAGCCGAGAGTTTGGATTTCTTGCCAGTACGCTGTTTTTTGCAGAACTGAATGCCCTCGTCCCTCAACGTTTCGACCAGATTGTGTAGGGTCTCGTTAGCGTCATCAGTGGGTTCCAAAGCAACAAATCTGTCCCCGAGAAGCTGCTGGAATTTCTCGGTACCCGCCATGATTTGGATTGGGTTAGGACGGAGCGTGGACTTCATCAGACGGTTTCTTTCAAGCTTTAAGTTGATATTCAGAGAGCCTCGGAGGAGTCGGTGATCAGATCCGGTATTGAACCTGTTGATCACTGAGACATCTCTGAATATGTGCTTGCTATCCGTCATGATGAAGTCGATTTCATTTTTGGTCACAGTATCGGGACTTTGCCATGTCCATTTCCTTTGAGGCTGTTTTTTAAAGAAAGAGTTCATTAAGAACAGCCCCTCTTTCTCGAGGAAGTTGACAAGCATTTGCCCCCTGTGATTCCTAACTCCATAACCATGCGGTCCTATCCGGGATTCGTTGCCAGTCTGGGTTCCCACCTTGCCGTTAAAGTCTCCCATAACAACGTTGAAATGAGCCTTAGTGGTGTTATGCAAGGCTTTGGATATGTCTTCGTACATATCCTCCACTTCATCATCTGAGTGTGCCGAGGTCGGTGCGTATACCTGAATGACCTTCATGCTGTAACGCTTTGACAGCCGAATGATTAGGTACGCTACCCTGGTCGACACACTGGAGATTTCTTCGACGTTGTTAGAGAGGACCTTATTGACGAGGAAGCCTACGCCGCCCTGGGATGTTTTATCACCCTCGCGAAAGTAGAGAAGATGGCCCGAGTCTAGGGTTACGGTGTCCTCCCCCTCTCTACGAACTTCACATAACCCTAGAACATGCCATTTAACGTTCTCTAACTCCACTTCCAACTGCGCTAGATGGTGGTCAAGCCTCAGAGTGCGTCCGTTAAACGTTGCCAGGGTCAGTTGTTTGTGGCAGCCTGAGGTAGCCCGGTGATTGTTAGCACCCCCTGCCCCGCCGTTACCATGGCCGCTGCCATGGCCAGGAATAGCGAGGCGGCCGGGAACTAGGGGCCGTTTCCTTTTTCGTACGATCATCATAAGGGGGGTAGTGCCCATAATCCCCACGCTGGGCATGCGGGTTGGGGATCGCAGTTCAGTGTGTGGTGATGGAGTTGTTCTACAGGGGGCGCTGCTGCCCGCCCCCCGGTTTTGTCCCTTTGTCGCCTCTTACGACACCCACGGGAAGAGTTGGGGTGGTGCAATTCTAGGCCGGCACCACACAATTTCTATTCTATTCTATTCTAATTATTATCCCGTGTATGCATACTTAATTATATTTTCATTTGGCTTTCAGGTCGGACACTGAGTACAAGCGTACCAAGGAGACCAAGAACAAGAAGAAGTTTGCCAACGACTTCCTCTCGGACGACGAAGGATCAACAACGACTTATAGTACAAAGTATGTATTCGATTTTTTTTTGTATTCTATTGTTTATGTACATTTAAGTGAAAACGTGTTTCTTTTGAAATTGTTGATAGTTTTAAAAACTTATGAAGATTAATTTCAGCCTTGTTTCAGCAGTTGAACACAATCCCCTATACAGAGTACTTATTTGTTTTTATTTTTTATTTCTAGTATCAAGAAAAAAGAAACAAAGTTGCCAGTGAAGAGGAAGCTACCGAAAAAGATATCGTCTTCAACGAAGAAATCGACCGGGTGGCGCCTCGATTCAGACAGTGAAGACGAAACGGCTGCCCAGCACGCGACTAAACAAGGAACCCTAACGTCCTCGCTGTCGCGCCGGGTGGCGGACGGCGTGCTACGGCGCACCGCTGACTTGGATGGCGACGTATATATAGACATCAAAGTCTACAACGTAAGGGACATCCTACCGGTCGAGCCTAAGGACCGATGGGAACACGCGGTTGTCTCTTTAAAGTTTCAATGTGACTCAGAATGCTCCGAATTAGTTCAGCTAACTGAGGTCATAAAGGACTGTAAGCGGCAGTTCACCAGCGGGGGCAAATTTTTTAAAACTAAGTAGTTTAAGTAATTTTTAGTATTAGTTTTGTTACGCCTTTTAATTTTGTAATTAACATAAGATTTAAATAATAAATAAAATAAATAAAAAATTAAAAAAACAAAAGTCTTTGAGAGTAAACCTCATAGATAGCAATAACAAATTCTTACTTACTAATGCTGTCACTAAGAACATAGGTAGGTAAAATACGTTTAAAATACAGATGCTTACTATCTTATCTACATAGGTAATATACATAATTTAATTATACTTAGTTATACTTGCAGCCTCTAACAGCATAGCCTCTTTTTTGTTTTAATTGTTCAAACGTACTTTTACTCCGCGTAGATAACCTAAATCTCACTAAATTTAGCTAGCAGTATTATACTATTTTAGTTTAATTGTTTGTTTGTAATAAAATATTGACTTTCTGAAACCGACATGGCAAAGAGGACAGTTTATTGCACAGTTTGTGACATATCTATTAAAAGTAGCGCTTTCTCAGCCCATTTACGAAGTACAATACATAAAAATAATAATTCTATTGAAGTAAGTAGTGGTATTGAAAAAGTAAGTAGTGCCTTCCGCAGTCGGATTGCATCATATCGGGTGCGGCCGGGCTCGGGGGGAGACGGTGACGTCAGCGATCGCAGCGCGTGCCCGCCAGCTGTGTTTTTACGCGGGCTCCGATCTCGTGTGCAGGAGTTGCTATTTGCGCGACAAGCTACCTATCATTCTATTAAAGTCAATTTTGAATTTTTCGCTGATTTTGCTTTACCTAACAGCACAAGTGAAATAAAATCATTTGCTACTGAAAACGTGATATTTCATCAGAATTATTGTTTTAGTGAAATATATTCGAACGCAGTCGATACTATTGCAACAAAGATTGACGAATTCCAGGAAAGAGATAGTGGTTGGGCTTTTATACGCAATTTATACTTAGAAGTCAATATTAACAAATATAACCCATTGAGGGCTGGTCAGTTTATAGAATTACCGAAATGTTTAAAATCGAGACACGCTTGCATAAATATTCGAAATAATGATGCGTTCTGTTTTTTGTGGAGTGTAATGGCTGCGTTATTTCCCGTAAACAATAATGCCCATCGCATATCATCATATCCGCACTACGAAAAAATTCTCAATACTGATAATATGACTTTTCCTATAAGGTTTTTGGACATTCGAACCTTTGAGAAAAATAATCCTAAAATTAGCATAAACGTGTATGGTCTAGCAAACAAGTCACAGATAGTCGGTCCTCTGTACAAGACAGAACGTAGAAAAAAACACCATATCAATTTACTACTATTAGAAAAGGGTAATTTTAAACATTATTGTTTAATAAGAAATTTAAATAAATTGTTAAGACCCCAGTTAACAAAACATCATTCAAAAATATATTTTTGTGACGACTGTATGATATTTTTTAATAAAATGGAAACATTTGATGCTCACATTTGTAGCGGTGTTCGGACTATGCTACCGGATCAAGGAACCGTAATACAATTTAACCATTTCGAAAGAATGCAAGATATGCCGTTCGTTATTTATGCGGATTTCGAATCTTTATTAGAACCCAAATCGAGTGGTGACGGGCTAGATTCAAAAAATACAATTGTGTTAGAAAAACATTTGCCAGCCGCTTTTGCGTATTATATTGTTTGTTCGTATGATAGCTCTCGCAATAAATACGTATCGTATCGTGGACAAGATTGCGTTGAAAAATTCATAGAATTTCTCAAAAAAGACGTAAAAAAAATAAACAAAACTTTAAAAAAAACCATTTCAATAACGTTATCATCAGCTGAAGACCAAGAAAAATTCGATTATTGGACGATAAAGTCAAAGATCACTGTCATTTGACAGGCAAATATCGAGGTGCGGCACATTCTTACTGTAATCTACAATTTTGTTTACCTAAATTTGTTCCCGTATTTTTTCACAATTTAAGCGGGTATGACAGCCATTTATTTATTCGACAACTAGGAGATACCCCGGGTGGAATAAAAGTCATTGCCAAAAACTAAGAAAATTATATATCTTTCACGAAATTTTTTCATATGGGACTTCAGGAATATTTTCCAGTTCGATTTGTTGATTGACCAACTATGACCAAATTGACCAACAATGACTATGCGCATTTGTCTTATTTTTTCCCAAATTAAGAGCACTTTGATCTAATAAAATGCAAAGGCGTGTATCCCTATGAACACATGACGAATTGGGGTTGTTATGATGAAGATGTGTTACCGCCGCGAGAATGTTTTTATAGTACTTTGACCGATGACACTATTTCCGAATCGGATTATTATCACGCTCAACATGTTTAGAAAACGTTTCATTTGAAAAATCTCGGTGAATACACCGACTTATACCTTAAAACCGATGTAATTTTACTAGCGAATGTATTTGAGAATTTTCGGCTAACGTGTAAAAATAATTATAGGTTAGATCCTGCATTTTACATGACCGCTCCAGGACTTAGTTTCGACGCAATGTTACTTAAAACTAAAGTAAAATTACAACTTATTGAAACCTAGAAATTGTACGTATGATTCAAAAGGGCATTCGTGGTGGGGTATGCTTATGCCCCACTAGATATTCCAAAGCGAATAACAAATATTTGTCAAATTATAATCCGTCTACCTCCGATAACTATTTATTTTACATTGATTGTAATAATTTATATGGGTATGCAATGTGTTCATACTTGCCCTATTCTAATTTTGAGTTAATTAGTCAAACGGAAATAGATAAACTTAATATTCTCCAAGTACCCAATGACTCGAAATATGGGTATATTTTAGAAGTTGATTTGGAATATCCAGAATACTTACATGAGTTGCACAATGACCTTCCTTTTTGTCCTCAGAAGTTTACACCACCCGGATCAAAATATCCCAAATTGATACCTAATTTGTACGATAAATTTAATTATGTAATACATTACGTACATTTAAAAACGTGCTTACAACACGGTTTAGTATTAAAACATATTCACCGGGTAATAAAATTTAAACAAAGTCCTTTTTTAAAACCATATATAGATTTGAACACAGAGTTACGTCAAAAGGCTAAGTCTACATTTGAACAGGATTTCTTTAAATGATTAAATAACAGCATTTTTGGAAAAACATTAGAAGATACTGAAAAAAGGCTCAACGTTCATCTGGTTAATCAGTGGAATGACACCAGAAATAGAACAAAAAAATGTTACACAGCCGAACAATTGATATCGAGGCCTAATTTCCATAGTTCCACGGTTTTTACGGAAAATTTTGTAGCAGTGCAAATGAAACCAGAGTCTATTACTTTGGATAAACCTATTTTTATAGGATTCGCTGTTTTGGAAATATCTAAAAATCATATGTATAATTTCCACTACTCCACAATGAAACCTTTTTATGGTTCTCGTTTAAAATTATGTTACACGGACACTGACAGTTTTTTGTATAGTATAGAGACACCTGACATATACAACGATATAAAATTAAAGTTTCAGTCGTACTTCGATACTAGCAATTATATTAAAAATAATCAGTATAATATTGTATGTCGAAACAAAAAGATTCCTGGGTTATTTAAGGACGAGCTAGGCGGGCAACTTATTGTTGAATTTGTAGGACTGCGATCGAAGCTATATTGCGTGAAAACTGAAAATAACGAGTTAAAAAAAGCAAAAGGAGTAAAAAGACCTGTAGTCAAAACTCTTACTTTTAAAGATTTTAATAAAGTGTTATTGCACAATAAGTTGATAAAGAAAAAGAATGTGGTGTTTAAGTCTCTGAAACACGAAATTTTTACTCAATCTGTTAACAAAGTTGCCTTATCTTCGAATGATGACAAACGAATTATACTTAAAGATAAAATATCCACTTTGTCATGGGGGCATAAATCTAGTTTGTTCTAGAAAAAATAAGATTTTCTAAAAGCGATTGGAAGAGATTGTCCGGTCGCATTTACTTATTGCTGCTATTTTTATACGATTAGTTATAGATACCTATAATTATGCTTCATAGTTTGTATGTTGTTTTTGAATGTAAGTACCTTCATGACATATGTATAGTTATTGCGATTTCATAACAAAAACCAACTTTAGTTTATTAAATGTTTTTAACATAAATGAAATTTAATATTATTACATTGTATCTAATATTTTGTAACTTACTTAGTACATACTTTTATAAATGTATTCAATGTATTATTTTGTAAAATAAGCTTTTTAGAAATAAATACACTTATTTTCAGTAATACAAAAATGGTATTATTTCAAATATCACCATGACGTTTCCATTGTAAATTTACTAAAATTAAGTATCCTATATTCTCTCTGCCTAAGTAATAATGTCATTACCATATGTAATAATTAATGTAATAATTTTCGATAACGAAAAACCTCAGATGCGGTGTCCGAACAAGTTCAAACATGTTCGTTGCCACTATGTCACGTTATGCTAATCAGTAATTTGAATGCATACATTTTCCTAGATACTATATATATATATATATATATATATATATATATATATATATATATATAATTTTTTTTTTTTACTTAATATATATTTTTTAATAATATAATACCGCACCCGGTGCCAGCAGAACAAGTCTATACATGTGCATTCCCACGATTGCCACTGTATCACGTTATGCAATTCAGTAATTTTGATGCAGGCGCTTGTACAGTAGTTCCCACCTAAATAGGTATTAGCAATAAATATTTTTAATAATATGATACCGCACCCGGTGTCAGAGAAACAAGTCTATACATGTTCATTCCCACGATTGCTGCTATATCACGTTTTGCAATTCAGTAATTTTGATGCATAGGACAGTAGTTCCCTTCCGCAGTCCAGTCAGTAGCACATCGTTAGCCGATCTATACACAACCGAGCAACTGCCGCCCGCCGTTTAGTACCTACCTACTTTATTGCACTTCAGAACTTATTCTTTGTAAGTATTACTACCTCATATTAAGTATTTTTTTTTAATTATTTTATGTTGTATATATTATGTTAATTAACAAATGTTTCTAATTTTTCGCAGATCATGGAAGATTCTCAAGACATATGTGGAATCTATTCTCCATCCATATACGCACAAGACCCTAATTTCTGTAGCCCTACCGAAGGCCTCGGTAAATATGTACAAGAAGCAATGGCAAAAAAAGCAGCTCAAAAGAAGAAACAAAAAAAAGATGTAGCACGAAGAAACTGTAGAGAAGCGGCGTCGACTTCATATGTAATCACCAAGGATCAAAGGAAAGGAAAACGGCTGATACAAATTCAAGTAGTGGACTTGGAGAACAAAGCTGCTGCATACTCAAGATCTTCAGCAGACACTACACAGTGCAGTGAATGTAACAGTGACAATGTCAGTGTGATACTCAGTGCGCAATATGTGATGCGAGACTCTACAGATGAGATAATGGAACACACTGAAAACTTAATAAGAAATATTTCCAGAAAAATTACTAGTGATGATTTTTATTAGTAAATGTTACTTTATTTTTAAACTATTAAAATGTAAAAGTTATAAAGTTTTTAGGTAAGTCTTATAAATAACATATCAAAAAAATTGTGTGGTTACAGCTATATTTTTTAAAAGCTAGTAGCTCAACATTATTTGTAAATCAAACTTCTCAAGTAAGTATTATGCGTAACATCTCTAGTTGCGTATAAACCTACTGAGATACATTTTATTAAATACGCTTGAATTAAAAAATTTGTGAAATAAACTTTGATATAGGTATTAATAATGTAACGAACTGTTGTAACATTCGCTGTTAGATTTTAATGTGGTTTTAAATATACGATATTTTAAGATATGAAGTTGTTTTATTATTTTACTATGTTAGGGAACTGTTAAAACTGAAAGACTTTTTTATTTAACTTCTATTTATTTAAATATCTGACATCGATACATTATTTTCTATAATCCATTTTCTAATGCATAGAACATTTCTTAATGCACAATATTTTATATGGTTGAAACAATTGAATGAAAACATATCTTTACAGTAAAGTTTACTTAGAGTTTCTAAATTAGGTATACCTTTATCACTTATATCTAAAACATTTTCATGTTCACATAATTCTCGCACCCATTTTACTTTTTCTTCTCCTTTTACTATGATCTTGCGTTCTTTGAAGTAAGGTTTAATGAGTCTTTTAAATTCTCTGTAGTCAATATGTCCCTCACTCCATCGGTATCCTCGGTTTCTTTCTATCCACCAAACATGTTTCCTTTCTTCGAGAGTCAGTGTAGAAAATGGATATGGAGGTTTAATTAAAAATATTTGAGTGTGTTCTGATGTGCCTATAACTAATTCTTTGATTATGAATTCATTTTTCTCATTTTTAAAACCTTGCACATCCACTATTATAACATCTTTATTCATGATAGTTTTTTAACGATGTTACTCAGAGGCTTATATTCAAATATGCAGTCGTTCAGTATAAGACAATATGCGGCGGTCTGATCAGGTATCTCGTGATCTGTTTCTATTTCAACACGAACGTCAATTGATCCCTTTAGCGTTTCGTGTTGGCGAGAACAGTCAATAACAAATAAAGGAGCGATATCTTTGAACTCTTTCAAACTCAACAACGGCTCTGGTCTACGACCATGATAAGACTGCTGAAATCTTGCGTACTGTTCGTATATTAATGAAAACTTGTTGTCAGCAAAATTAATATTCATTCCTTCATAAGGGTAATATGATGAATTTAAAAATACTCTGACATCACGAATAAAGCAATGATCGAACTCTGCCATAGACTGTGTCGCATTATGTTTACAGTTAGTTTGTAAAGCAATAACTACAAATCGTGGTTTTTCAATCTGAGATGAGGTTTTTATAGACCAAGCGTGTTTACGTGTTTTGGGTAGTAATGGATACTCATACAAGTCCCAATTACGAAATGCTACTGTAATGGGACGATCTTTTTCTAAATGCTTTAATAAATTAATTCTTTCGCGGTCTGAAACTTTAATGTGGGGAACTCGCCAAACAATTTTACTTATGTTATATCCTCCACAACTTCATCGGTATTTAGTTTCAATGCATTGAGATTTGTGTTGCTTCTCAATAGTACTAACTCATGTTTACAGTTAATTATGATTTTTTCATAATCTTCTGCAAACCCCAATATTTTGTTTAGAAGAATTGATGCAGAGAATACCCCATTGCTGACATTGGTCGTACCTGTTGGTGACCAGCCCCAAACTTTTGCACATTTCGATTCAATTTCATTCAACGAAAGATAAGATTTTATAGTTGTAGAAATCCCTGTATTTGTCTTTCTGTACTTTATCTATTTCTACACCATTTAATTCATATCGAATATCTTGAAAAATAAATAAAGCTGGATTATTAGCAAAATGCACACTTGTCACTTTTTCTTGTTGTTTAGTAGTACTGTTATACTTATACACATTGACTCTGCCCTCAATGTACAAACTGCTGAGTGCAGGCAACACATACAAATCTTGCTGATTAATAGGTATTCGAATTTCATCGTTCTTGTTAAAACTTGTTACATATGGTTTATACGAATGATATTCGAAACTTTCGATGCTGTTATCGTACGGTGCCGGTTGAGTAATATTTAAAATATTCATTTTAACAAACCCAGTAGTTTTAAAAACTCCTTATTGCTTTTGGTTAGTTTCTTCTTTAAACGAAGCGGTGTTCTTTTCTGAGAGGATCTTTTGGAACTGACTTGAACAGTAGATGTAGATGGGGTTTTATTGAAATTTATCATTTTTTTCTAAAGTGTAAATACAGCTGTACTTCTTCACCGCGTAAGTTGATCTGTTTATTTTCAGCGTCTAGCAACCTTATGTTAATAGAGTTGATTGAACTTTGATTGACGGGAAAATAAATTAAGTTTTTAGGTATTTCGATGATTCTATAACCTGGTGGTACGTTAGGAACAAATTCGTAAATTATATGACTTGCTTTCCCGTTCACAAATGACCCGCTGATTACATCACATTCGATTCGCACTACAGTTGTTGATAAAATGCTGACGGGATACCGAGACTCGGTGCTTATATTAGCTATTATTATATCCATACCAAAACCCAAAATTTTACCAAGAGAATCATTTTTATCGAAGTACACATTTTCAGAACAGTAAATACATGTTTTTAATGTATTATTATTGCAAGTCAATTTTAGCGCAGCGTCCTTCATGTTACTTTTCAAGAAATCACATATATCTTGAAGTTCGTGGGATCCTTCAGGTATTTCGATAACTCTATCACTGCCATAGTAAAATTTATTATTTCTTTCATCTATGTTCGGGATAGAATTAAAAGTTGAAAAATATAAGAGTCCACACTCATATTCTCCGCGTAATTGCAAGGTTGGCGAGTAATTTGTTATTAAAGATTCTCCTCTGCCGGTTATTGACACAGTGAAAGACATTTTTGTACTGATAAGTTTTTTTATTTCATTATCAATATAAATGTTTTTTCCAATAGTCTCTTAAAAAATTTAAACAAAGATGACCGCAGTTTATAGTTCCAAACTTTTGATACTGAACATAATTATAATTTATAGACATATACCTTAAATAATTTATCAACTCTAACGGTGGCTTTAGATTGCCAAAACTATCAAAATATTCACAGTAGTCATTATGCTTAACGTAGGCTACCCAATGGGTTCCGGGATTATCAGAACTATCTAAATTTATTATAGCACACTCGTTCTTTCTTGGTTTTGAAGGCAGTGTATTTCTCATGAAAACTCCTCGAAAGTGTGGAATATCAGTAGCATGCTCCAATATATCGAAATTAGTGAGAGGGCGTCTGGGTAGCCGTTGCATTAGTTTTTTGAAGGATTTAGATATAAACCAGCTCCTTTTTTATGAGGCTTGATATACAGTCCTTTTCCTAGAGCTACAGCTTCCATCATCTTGTTATGTCGTTCAGATTCTTGAAGATTTTTCTGAGCGGCCTTGTAATCATTGACAGCCTTTGCTATACCTGCTGCACCACCAGCAAGTGAACCTAGAGCTGACAATCCAGCGAAAATTGGAATAAGAGGTAAGAAACCCCCACTTTTTGGTATAGGGATACACCGCGGCAAACGTATTCCCTTTTTCTTAGTAAACAGTTTTTTTGCAGCTGCATATGCATATTTTATAGCTGTGTGATTGTCTTTAGATTTTAACTTTTTAATTTTATTTTGGATTTTTTTAACACCGGTCATAAATGAACTTACTCCAGCCCCAGCTTTGAGTTTTGCTTTCATAGTTTTCTTTACTATCCATGAGGCAACCTTTTCTCCTTTTCCAGCATCTTTCGATTGCAATCTTTTCTTAGCCATATTTAAAAGTTCTAAATCAGCGTTATGTCGAACGTTTAAATCACTGTTGTTGTAAGCGATATCGTGATACATGCAAGCTTCATCCAATTTGTTTATGCCCCGGTCGCCCCTCAGTAACCGTTTCTTGAGTTTTGTTCCGGGACCACAAAATTGATAACCAGGTAAATGTAACTCAAACGGTATATTATTTATTATATCGTTAATAATACCACTTCCTTCCTTCATAGATGTTTATTAAGTGACCATATAAAATAATAATGCTTAATTTATATTAAAGCACCAATGCATTTTCGTCAATCCAACTGTTTTCGTCATCACTGAGACCCAACCACTTAACAAAAAGTTTGTTTCCTTTTCTTTTTAGAACCTTTTCAATGAGATATAGATCTGGAAATTTTGTTCTCTGTAATTCATAACCGTAAAAAGATCCTAAAATTCTCTGCCTGTGGTTATCTTCTAAGTGGTAAGTTACTGGATTTGTATGATTGACTTTAACAACATTAAATATTTCTGAAGACCAGTTTGGGGTATAACCTTTATAAAAATCCCCTTTGTTTTTTACTTATACGAACATGATCTCCAACTCGCAACTTTAATTTCTGGTTTATCTTGTTACTTTGTGATTTAATAATGTTAGATCTGACAATTATTTGGTTTCCTTTATTAACCTCAATTGGCTTATATTTTGTTATTCGATGCCTAGTGTTATTATAGCATTGAACTACGAGTTTCAAATTCTTTTGCATCCATTGATATTGACCACATAAGCTAAATAGCTTGTAAAGGTGACCTTTTAGTGTTCTTATTACTCTTTCGACAATTAATGCTTTTTTAATAGAGTAAGTGGAATAATGATTAAAGCAATACTTTACCATCAACTGTTTAAAGGTATCATTATAAAATTCCTTGCCTAAATCTGTTTGTAAATTTTTAGGCTTTCGAGATGAATTAGTTAGTATATTTAGCATTCCATTTGTAACACAACTTTTATCTTTTGATTTCAAAGGATTAACCCATACATATTTCGATAAAGTATCAATTACTACTAGAACATATTTATATCCTTTATTAAAATGTGAATACTTTTGAAAATCCATAAGGTCAGCTTGCCATAAATCATCTATTCCTTTTATAATTGTACATCGACGTGGAAAATTCTTTCTAACAGCTCTGTGGAGTTCGTCGATTATGTCTTTTTTACTCATTTTTTATTGGTCTTTGCTTGAATCATACTATCTATTTCAGTTTTTGAATAAAACGTAGTAAACAAACGTTCTGAACTTGCTGTTTCTAAGTTCTTTAAGTAGACTTTAACACTACTATGAACCTTATTTATTTCATTTCTGAGCTCTTGAACAGTTTTATCCATATATGCTTTATTTACAGCTTCGTCGTCCTTCTCTGGTGACGTCAGACCTTTTAGTTTCGATGATTTTAAATCGTATTCTCCCGTTTCAGACTTCACCAATGTATCGCTGAAGGTATCAATATATTCCTCTAATCGTAGACGCTTATGAACATGATGACCAAATTTGTCAATGTTCATTGCTACACTGATGCGTTATTCAAAGTGAACCGTTTCCCTGTCAAACGCTCTTTATATTTTATATTCTTGATTATTCCTGCTTCCCACAGTTCTTCCATAATTGCGATAATTTCATTATCTAAACCGGTGTTACCTGCATCTCGTGACGCAAACAACAATTTTAATCGATCTACCAACTCATTCGGATCGTCCCAATAAACAAGGTCTGTATTTTTCTTAAGTTTTTTTAAAAGTTTAATACCTTTTCCCTGTGAAAGGCTTTCTGTGCTAGTAGTCACATTTTTAGAGAATTTAAATAGTGGTTTGATAATATTCATATATTTATATCCTTTATTGCTGTTTATTGGTTTGGTTGGTTCAAAATTACGCCTATGGGCATTGGTATCTATTAGTAGTAGTTTATATTTATCTAAATCATCATCTGTGATTACATCTAGATTTGGCTTCTTTTTAAACAATAGCTCTTTTAAACCAAGAGTTTTTTTATAAACTCGGTTTCCAACTTTCAAAGTGTTGCCATCGTCATAAACACGAGATTTTCCAAGCATTAGTTTACCTCTGTCATGTTTGATTCCAAAAGGTATATCATTCATTACTTCAGATGATGTTGACCAAGACAAAGACTGATTTTTATAACTTGGTGACGATTGTAGAGATTTAAACGATCCATCGCTCACATTATGGTCTTGAGTAGGTGTTACAGTAAGGGTTTTGTTAGATTTTTCATATAACTCCTGATCTGGCTCATCTTCTTCACTGCTAGGTTCATTAAATTCTTTAAGAATAGGACTCCTCGCTTACATTATTTTTAATCTTTTTAAAATCAGGAGTATAATTCTTTTCTTGCACATTATGTTTTCCATCATTTTTACTTGTTAACAAGTTAAGAGGATCAACTATAGGTTTGAATATGGTTTCCAAGGTCATTTTACTATTTGTTTTTTTAGATCTCTTTCCATTTTTTTTTTGTGAGGTTTCCTTTCAACTTCAAATCACAGAATAAAGTGATTTATAAATAAAACTACAACGGCTTATGTATATTAATCTACCACAATGAACGTATCAAATGTCATTCTATAACATCCTTTATTTCGCTCACAATCCTTATTAATTACAATATAATTGTACGGCTTTCTCCAAACAGTTGAGCACATTACACGGAATTGAGACCATGACATGTCAGACCTTACATGTTCTTCATAAACGTGTTTTAAATTTGCATCGTCCTGCTTGAATAATATTATTAGGTTTGCATTGTCCCTTACAAGTTGTTTAGGTATTTTTGTATAGGTTTGATTTATGTAAAAACAATCGATATTTTTATGACGTCCCATAGCAAAATAATCCCGGATGTGGTTTTGGTTTTCACAAGCAACGTCGTCAAATATGATCATTGAGTTAGCCAAAGCTTCGTGTGGACTTAAAATTTCACTGTTATCATTGTATTTGTTAAAAGATGTACCTGCTACCATATCTAATACCTTTTCTAAAAATATATATTTAGGCTGATATAAAGATTTTGAATATACATAAAGATTATGAAAACGAGGACCGTCACAATGTAATAATAGACTAATTACTAAGTTGGTCTTTCCACAATTGGAAGGACCACAAACAATACAACGTATACTGTTCGGCAACAAAGTACCATGTCGTTTTGGTTCATTCGATAGTGGAGGACATATGCATTCTACTTTTAACGATTGTTTTTGTTTGACGAATTTCATAATCAGCTGCTTGCACTTGACCACAGAGTTTGAAGGAATTGAACAAAATGATTTTATAACATAGCGCCAAAACATTTAAACTCTTGAGGTGGGAGGTCGAATAAATTTTTAAACATCCAATAACAAACTTCAGTTCATTGGTATCCAAGAATCGCTTTGCAAGTGAGTAATGCTTTTTTTTTTTTTGCACTGAATATTATTGCTAAGGAAAAGCTACAGTATCTCACAAGTTGCTTTTCGACGGAAACTATATTATAAAACACTATTTTCAAAAAGATTATTGGGCATTCTGGAAAACTTTTTTTTACGACATTGCTCGAACGGCAGTGAGATCAATGGAGTGAAAAAAAAAAGTGTTCCAGAATGCCCAATAATCACCTACTTATGCTGATTCAACTTTGGTACAAGTACAATATATATAGTTTAATAGTTTAATAATGAGAATTAGGAGCCGCGAGTAGTGGAGAAGTGTTGGAGAAGTGAAGAAGTAGCGAAGTGGCTTCCGCCTGTTCCCGCAGCTCCTTATATGTTAAAAAAATCAGCGCCCTCTGGCGTTGGTTTGATGTATTACGCAGGTCATGTCAATAATGTATGCTGCGTCGCGTCGTCGGCCGTCGTCTTTGAATAACATCAGCTGTGATCGCGGCGTTCTTCACATAGCCGCTAGATGGCGCGTGAACAAATATTAAGATCGGATGTTGATGACGTAGTTGTCGACATTGAATATTGGCTCCTTCGGCTTTATAAAGTAAAAAAGTAGATCATCATCATCAGCCTACACACGTCCACTGCTGGACATAGGCCTCTCCAAGTGCACGCCACTGAGCACGATCCGCGGCTACTCTCATTCAGCTCTTGCCAGCCACCTTGCGCAGATCGTTGTTCCACCTAGTCTGAGGGCGTCCCACACTACGTTTGCCGATACGCGGTCTCCACTCAAGAACACGTTTACCCCATCGTTTACCAGTTCTGCGGCTAATATGGCCGGCCCACTGCCACTTCAGCTTGCTAATCCTGTGGGCTATGTCGACGACTTTGGTTCTCTGTCGGATCACCTCGTTTCGGATCCGGTCCCTCAGAGAAACTCCAAGCCCTCTAAAAAGTAGATAGTGTTGATTAATTACGGCGAGTTGGATTGAGCCACGATAGCATAGTTGGCATTACACCTGACCCGGCATGTCATGGGGTGCGGGTTCGAATCCTGCTCGTGGAATTTTTCAACAGTCTTTTTTCAAATTGTAATTTGTTTGCAACAATATTGGCGTAAAATTATATGTAAACAATCATTATTATACAATTTAATGACTGTATGAAAGCTCTCATATGTAACTCGTATCGTATTAACGTAACCGCATGCTCCCTTAGGATGGCTTTGGCCTTTCATCTCGCGCGGAGTGTAGTTGGATTGGCGGTGCGCGA
The DNA here is from genome assembly GCA_947562085.1 of Eudonia lacustrata. Lineage (NCBI taxonomy): Eukaryota > Metazoa > Arthropoda > Insecta > Lepidoptera > Crambidae > Eudonia > Eudonia lacustrata. The sequence goes on along the minus strand of OX387332.1, from coordinate 11,290,351 downwards.
AGATGTTAATTAAGCCGGCAATTTGCTTCATATATATACGCGAGTTGAGCGTTCACGGGGTAGAGCGGACGGCGAGTTGATCCTGCACACTGCCTTTTTATATATAACGTGTATCAGATAAGTGTAATAATCTATATATTAATACGTGAAGCAAAAACTTTGTACACCTTTTTACGAAAATTGCGCGGACCGAACGGAGGAGTTTGAAATTTCGCACACATATAGTTTATATAGGGTAGGAGTGCAGAATGTTAATATATTTTTTTAATTATGCATAAAAAATACATTAAATCGATAAAACAAACATTACACACACTACCATGGATTTGACACACACGCATATGTATTTGACACAAACGCATAAAATACTCTTTTCAAAAATTTCAAAAATGGAAGAGGAGCGACCGAAATCTGTCAATGCCAATCCAAACTCACATTCTATCTTTTTAAATTTTTCATTGCTTAGGATACAATCCGTGCAGCCATAATAAAATTACGGTCGAATTTCGACCACTTGGCGACCACTAGTTTAAAGAATATCCAAAGTGTATCTGATCTAGATCTGGTATGTAAATAAAAAAAATAAATGAAATTGCTTTACCACTTTAGAAGTGAATTTTGTTTGCATATAATAAAACAACAAGTTCTATTTTTGTTTAAGACCAAGTGACAGATACGTTGTCATCATTGACAATGAGTCTTAGCGAAATTTTACTGTAATGGAAGTTTTTGTCAAAAGTGATAAAGCAATTTCATGGTCGACTATACTTAGACATACTTATTAACTTTAATTCATCATGCAATTGATAATTAAATATTTATACTAGTGAATGTCATGAGCGCAGCAAAATCAAAAATAAAATCAAAATCTTTATTACTAACTAAGTGTCTAAAAGGTGTTACATTTTGAAGGAACTTAAAACTTAGACGCCCTTTTCGGACACGGCAATTTATAGAGAGCTAAGTATTTTTGTATAAATCTATGAATTACTTTTAAGTTTAAAAGTAAAAAAAAATAAATAAAACAATAACAAAATTAAATAAAATAATTAAATAATCGTCATGTCAAGACTATTTATTAAATTATAAGTTTTAAATAAATAAATATTATTATAATCTATTTATTGTGGTAACATAAGTGTAAGGACACAAAGTACCGAACCACTAGTGTTGTGACTTATTTATTTTGGTGTGATGTCACAATAGAAATGTTTAATTTAAAATTGCATGACAAACTGTCAATTGACAAAGTTAATAATTAAGTAACTTTAGGTCTTTTCACCATGACCACACCTATCTGATACATGTAGTAGAATAAAGTTTTGTTCATACATTTCCCGTTCGCTATAACATGAAATAGGTTAAAAACACAAATGTTGAAAAAATTTCCACGAGCAGGATTTGAACCCGCACCCTTCTGACATACCGGGTCAGGTGCTCTTCCAATTGAGCTATCGTGGTTCTAACCAGCCCGCCGAAAGCCAAAGGCCCATTCAATGTCAACAACTACCGTCATTGACATCCGATCATAAAATTTTTACAAATACTAAAGCTCAGTTAAGAAGTAGGCAAGTCGTGGAAATTTTTTCAACATTTGTTTTTGTAAAAATAGGCAAATTATTAGTTCCATGCAACTTTTCGGTTCGGTTTTCGGTTTCGGCAACAACCGTTCGGTTTATTAGAACGCACTTAGATTAAACGTCAAAGGTACCCGATGTATATTAGCCAAATAGTACGTCGCCAGTTGCCACGGTTAAGCCATTTTCGCAAAGGCCGGTCATCGGATGGGTGACCAAAAATGTATCATCTCCAGCTCCTCCGTGCTTCGGAAGGCACTAAAGCCCAACAGCTTTGCTAATGCTTTGCTAATGCAGGGCGTTGGCCCCGGCTGCATTAGCAGTCGTTAACAACTACCAATCCACACTGGGCCCGCGTGGTGGTTTATGGTACGTTCTCCCTTTCATAAGGAAGGCGAGCCCCAGCAGTGGGGACATAAAATGTGATGATGATGATATGCGTCGCCGTCGTGCCGGAGTCGTGCCGATATCGTACGCTGTAAATTGTCGTAACACTCTGGCGTTCAAGTGTAAAGGAAAAAAGTATTTCATTCTACACCACGACTTTCAGTTTATGAGATTGCATGGAGTGTTTTGTTGTGTGACTATGGTTGTAAAGAATATAGTTTTCTTTTATTGGATACTGAAGAACTGAAAAGAAAAGATATTTATTGATCTTTAGCTCTCCATCTGTGGTAAAACACCACATCATCGTTGTTTTTACAATTAACTGTTTGTTTTAATTATGACTGGGGACCACTGAATAATTAATTTTTACTCAATTTTTTTATTACAAAAAAAAAGAAAAAAAATTTGCGTAAAAACATGTCATCGGTTTCAAAATCGCCCGTCATTATAATGAACAATTTATTATAAAAACAAATTAATTATTTATTTTTGAGGACAACTAACGAAATATACCTACACCTTTGTATTGACAAAAAATATATGCATGTTTCGGTGAAAGTTAGGTGCTATTTTAATTTATAGGTCGCCACCGCATGCAATCATAATGAAGACAGAATAGTAAATCATTTAATTTATAATAATATTTTTTGTAAAATAAATCACATAAATTTTAATCATAAAATGCAATAACTACTACGATAAATATATAAAAATACAAAATAATAAAAATAAAAATGAAATTGTATCATATCAATAAGGAGTTCTGCTTTTTAGTTTTTTCACCGAAAATTCTCGAACGGTGTTTATTAATAATCAAATTGTGCAGGGTGCTAACTGCGAGTTTCATTCTCCATTCGATCACGTTAATGATAACGAGAATTTGTATGGCAAAATATTAACTCCTTTCGTATGCCGCCAGGAGGCGCTGCTTCAATGCCATACTAATTTTCATTTTCGTAAACGTAATCGAATGAATAGGGATAGTAAACAAAACTCTGAACAAACAGGCACCCTGAACTGTACTACGCATGTACCATGTAATTTTTCTCTAGTTTATTTATTCATTAGGACAATTAATTGTAAAAACCCACTATTAAAAACCCATAATGGGTTTATCGAATAGCTAAGTGAGGTCGCTTTTAAACAGCTTACAAAATTTAAAAAAAAATCTATTATTATATTTATCTTTATATTTAGAGGAGCTCGATGGCGCAGTGGTTAACGCGCCCAGTCTGCGAGTGCTGAGGTTAAGCAACTTTCGCAAAAGCCGGTCATCGGATGGGTGACCAAAAATGTATTACTCGAGATCCTCCGTGCTTCGAAAGGCACGTTAAGCCGTTGGTCCCGGTTGCATTAGCAGTCGTTAACAACCACCAACCCGCACTGGGCCAGCGTGGTGGTTTATGGCCCGTCCTCCCTATCCATCCATATGGAAGGCTCGTGCCCCAGCAGTGGGGACATACAATGAGATGATGATGATGATGATGATTATTCTATTTCTATTTTTTTTTGCTATTATCATACATAACATACAATACTGTAGTCGTAGTCAAACCTCACAAATGCGTATAAAGGTAGGTATGCCTAATTATTTGAATACTAATTAATTATAGAAAGGCATCACATTACAGTTTTTTACACATTTACCGTGTAAATTATCATTTAGCAGGCAACATTATCATTTAAAAAAGTCACTTTCATCCCAAAGTGTGGTATTACCATACATTAGTAACAAAATCATGGGTAGTTATTGCGCCATCAATTACTGGCAACACTGAGCTGTCATAAAGACCACCGTGGTGCCCGCGATGTGTAATTTAAATCAATAAAACGGCCACTACTTGAGAAGCGTTGCAAATTAATGTTTAATGATACCTCGGAGTAGGGTTGCAAGTAGATAATGATTTTTTATTAATTGTATTATTGTATTGTATAATGTTATATTGATTCGGTGTAGTCGGTAGAAACATTACAACTACAAACACGAGCATAGAAATGGCAATATGGACAAAATGGACAAAAATATTAATGTGCATTAAAAAAATACCTATTGAGTATTTTGATGTGACGTCACAATAGAAATATTTAATTAAAAAGTGCATGACAAATTAAAGTTAATAATTATGTCTAAATAACTCTGCATACAAAAATTTCTAGTCGAATATACACGTTGTATTGGTGACACTGACAGCTAATGACATTTCAATTGTCATTTTAAAGCAAAAACATATGAGGACAACTTGGAAATTATTGTAACCTCAGAACAAAAACTAAAGCTATAGAAGGATGGCTAAAATAAAAATCGTGCAACTATGTTTAGTTCCGTTCTATCTTATGGCTAGAAAAAGAGGTTGGAGTGCGACAATTTTTTGTATTGTTATGTCAAACGGTCATCAGATAATCGGTGATTAAAAAAAATCTTTGAGTCCTTTATAAAGACACTCATTACATTACCTCAAATATGACGTCACAAATCTGGTGACACCTTCGAAATAACGAAAGAAAAGGGACAATCGATCTCTTTCCAATACATCACTTAGGTTAAATAGTTAAAATAGTACGAACTGATGAATGAGTGTTGCTATTTTAGTCCGGTTTCTATAGCTTTAGTTATTATTCTGAGATTGTAACATATTTATTTATTTATTGTATTAAGCTGTCATGTACACAAAATTAAGGTCTTACATAAGGTGTTAGTAAATACTTACATGAGCCCTGTAAGGGCATAGCAAAATTATATTAGAATAAAATTTACTTAAATCTAGATAGGTAGGTGTTACAATTATCTAGATCAAGGGCATAACTATTTTTTATTCATTATATAAAACTATTTTAATTTGTGCTAGTGACTGTACTTAATGTAAGTATGTGTGACAACACACACACACACAGACATACATTAGTTAAAACATATTTTTTTACACGGTTAGTAAATATGATAGCGTGAAATGTTTGTTAATTTCTCAGAAACAAGACAAGATAAAATTAAATTGAGATTAATATAATAACGATTATGATGAGATGACGATGATAATAATAATAAAAAACCTATACCTAAGCGGAAAACTTCAACGTCAATAATTATGCTTAAACGAAAACTTCGTAAACACACGCAAAACTTTTAATTAAGTCGTGTAGGAGCGAGCGGCCATATTTTTTTCGCCAGCCCTAAAGTTGTGGCGGCTTTGGCCATAAGCGATTGACGGCGCTTCAGCATTATTCAAGCCGAAAATTAATACTTATCTTAAGAGGGAGGCAGTCTTGTTAAAAAAAAATCAAGAGTAATTTGTATGAATGATACTTTAAATGCAACTGATGACAGTAAATCAGTTGCAGTGTAGAGAATGGCAACAGAACATTTAAAATTTATAGTATACTAACTGACCGGTGGACTTCGTACCGCTTTGACAGTTTCCATGACAACAAAACAAACAAATCAGTTGTCCGCTGAAGAACACCCGTATCCCACGATGGACCCCTATAGCAGCGCCACCTACCGGGTCCAATTGTAAATCTAAACCATTTTCAAATCCACTTAAACACACAAAAAATTTCATCTAAATCGATCCAGTCGTTACGTTTGTGTCTTATAGTTTCCACTGTACAAAAAATTAAAAGAAATAAAAGACAAATTAAAAACCAAAAGGGATTAAACTATTACCCGAAAGGAAGGACAGGCTTGTTAATCATAGAAAAAAGCAAAGGTAATTCTGAAAGCTATTTAAGGCTGAAACTGAAACACTGAAAAATGCAACTGATGGCAGTTGTAGTATAGAGAAAGGCAATAATAGGGATATTGAAAACACCAATGATTCATTCCAGAACACTAAATCATCATCATCATCATCAGCTCACTTTATGTCCCCGCTGCTGGGGCACGAGCGTTCTCTATGGATGGATAGGGAGAACGGGCCCTAAACCACCACGCGGGCTCAGTGCGGATTGGTGGTTTTTAACGACTGCTAATGCAGCCGAGATAAGGCTTTACGTTTTCCGAAGCACGGAAGAGCTCGAGATAATAAAATTTTGGTCACCCATCCGATGACCGGCCTTTGCGAAAGTTGCTTAACCTCAGTACTCGCAGACCGCGCGCGTTAACTACGCGCCATCGAGCTCCTAGAGCCCCCTAGAACATTAAATGTATAAATAAAATAATTTATTTTATTTTTCTTATAATAAAAAAAAAATAAAAAAAAATAACGTAACAGTCCTTTAAAACATTAACCTAGTTTTTATCTTAGGCACATTTATTCTTATTTATTGGAGTGGCACCAGTCTTTGACACAGTAACCCAGTGTTCGACAGTATTCGTCGCCATTAAATAATATAGAATTTCATTGAAGTTTTACAAGATTACAGCTAGGATATAATGAACACTCGCTGTTCAATTGTTTTTTTTTTCCTTTAGTTGATGGCTTCGTGCAATTAGCACATTTAGTAATACATAAATACACAATTCCTTCCAGTACATAATGATGATGAATGATAATAGAAATGAGAAGTGAGAAATGATATACCTCCAACCTGCTCCAACCCCTCTAGTATCTCAGTAAAGATGTGGGGGCTTTACTAAGTCCTCGGGCCGACTTCTTGAGAGAATTTGAAATATGAAGTTGCACTGTTTTGTTTCATTTGCCAACACTCATGCGCACTTGCGAACACTTAACGGTTAATAATCCACCATTATTTCACATTAATATTCGACATAACACAAATTTTAGAAAATAAAACGAAACCGCAGGTACGACTCTTCACTTTCCCGTCAAGAAGTCATATCTATCATCATCATCAGCTCATTTTATGTCCCCGCTGCTGGGGCACGAGCCTTCCCTATGGATGGATAGGGAGAACGGGCTATAAACCACCACGCGAGCCTAGTGCGGATTGGTGGTTGTTAACGACTGCTAATGCAGCCGAGATAAGGCTTTACGTGCCTTCCGAAGCACGGAGGAGCTCGAGATGATAAAGTTTTGGTCACCCATCCGATGACCGGCCTTTGCGAAAGTTGCTTAACCTCAACACTCGCAGACCGGGCGCGTTCACCACTGCGCCATCAAGCTCCTCAATTTCTATATCATATCATATCATATCTATACTTACTTAATAAGACGACGCATTGGTAATTTACGTGGCGGGGATCTTGATTTTTCTCAACAATTACAAAACATATGAAAGTGATATTTGATGACATGATTTTTCATTTAATTGACTTCATTTTGTTAGTTGCAGAAACACGATTTTTCAACTTTTATAACAGAGAAAAAATATCAAAGTAACCTCTTTTAAAACATAGATTCACATTTTACAGGCTAACCAGACCGATTTAAGCCTCTACATTTTCTTAGTAGATTAGTCTTAACACACACTTTAAAAATGTAGTTCATTTTTTTAAAATAATTTATAGTTTTAATTTGAAGGAAAAAAAACAGTTTTTCTTATGGTAAGGGGCGCAAACGCTCGTATCAAAACGTATGAGATTTATTGTTTAGCGGTGCGTCGCCTTAATAACTAGCTGACCCGGCAGACTTCGTACCGCTTTAACCGTTTCTATGACAACAAAACAAACAAATTGTTAAATAGTTTACGGGTTAAAGCGTATCAAACAAACTCATAATTGTCGTTTTAAGTATTTTTCGTTAGTTACTAATAAGTAACTAACGAAAAATACTAAATAATAATAATAATAATAATAATAATAAATAATAATTTATGTTTCTTACCGTTTAAACCTTCCCTGAACTTCCACAAAATTTCAAAGTAAAATTAGCTAAATCGGTCCAGCCATTCTCAAGTTTTAGCGAGACAAACGAACAGCAATTGATTTTTTATATACATATATAGATAATTAATAATAATATTATACAAAGGAAAGCTTTGTATTTTAGTACTTTTGTATGTTTGCAACGAATAAACTTAACAACTACTAGATCGATTTAAAAAAATCTTTCACCATTAGAATGCTACATTAGCGCTGAGTAACATAGGCTATATTAAAAAAGAAATGTCCACCCGTGCGGAGCCGGGACGGGCCGCTAGTTTAATAAATAAAGAAAAAATTGTCGATCAGTGGTTTCTGTAGAACACTGCTGCTAACACCTTACTAACGACTTCGACAAGTAAAACAACGGTCACGCAGTAAATGGCGTAAGCAGGCCACAACAATAAATATGTTCTAAAAAAACAATCAAAAAGTATAATTATTAAGTACCAAAAAGTTTTACGTACCTGACAAAGCACAAACAAATCAAATGAGTTCCGCTTTCTAATAAATGAAAATCAAAGGAAAAACCATAAAGATTTTCAAAAAAGGAACGGCGGCGCGGCAACTTTAAATTTCTTTTCGATAATTTGGCGACTTGGCGATATTCAACAATGTTTTACACATAACTTGTTTAAGCAAACACGCTTTTATGACTTGCTAATAAGAGTCATTTTGATCGCACGAACAATATTGTATAAGGAAGTGCGTACAACAGTGCAACTTTAACGTTTTCCTTTGTTCTATAATTCTATTGTCTTTATTGCAAACGTCGTAAGTGCTATATTGTAAATTTCGGTTTGTACTCATAACTTTGTTTTCTATTATGAATGATTTAACTACTACAGACCGGTATGGGTGATGGATGGCTAAAGTTGAATGTTCTCGAAATATAATTTTGTACGTTCGAGTTCTTATGAACGACGAATATTATAACAAGTACTGGGTACTTTACATGCGTAGGGACTACCCTACTAAGTGGGAAGGAGCTCGATGGCGCAGAGGATAAGCAACTGAGCAGCAATTTGCTGAGAACCTACGTCAAAACCGTAGTCTACTAGATTTTTGTAGACCAATCAAATATAAATAATAAAAAAAAAGAAAAAAAAAGTAAAAAAAAGAAAAAAAGTTTTAAAAAAATAAATAAAAGTTATTCACTATCATGTATACTTTACCCTCCTTTCGGCTTAGTACCTTAGTAACGTTGTATATACAACGTGTAACAGAAGAGTGGTCAAAATGAAAAGATCCAAAACGTATCCGATTTAAAAAGGTTCGAACATTTTTGTATGGAACCTGGCATACCTACATGTCCGCCATTTTGAAAAAAACGTGTTTTGGCGGCCAGTGATGAAATGCATGTCAATCGACAGAGTATGTGGTTATAAACAAAATGTGTTCCATGATGAAATCTCTAAGTGATACGGTTTCTGAGATATTTGACTCCGAAAACAGAAAAATAAAACAAAAAATTTTTTTTTATATACCTAGTGAATCGTCTAACGTAAACGTGTCAACAAAATTCGCGGTGCACCGAACCAGGTGGAACTAGTTTCGTGTAGCACGGAGGAATTTTGTTATCACATTTACATTAGACGATTCACTATATAAAATTTTTTTTTTGTTTTATTTTTCTGTTTTTGGAGTCAAATATCTCAGAAACCATATCACTTAGAGATTTAATTACAGAACACTTTTTGTTTGTAATCACTTACTCTGTCGATTAACATGCGTTTCATCATTGGCCGCCAAAACACGTATTTTTCAAAATGGCGGACATGTAGGCATGCCAAAGAGGTTAGATGCTCTTTGTATGCAGTGTTACTATGATACAATTATAATAAACAAAACTTAAATAATTTAATAATAATTTATCTTATTTCATTTTGTTTAATTTAATTTAATTTAACTTTAATTTGTTATGCAATTTTTATTAAATATTTCTATTGTGACGTCACTTCAAAATAAACAAATCACAGCCCTAGTGGTTTAGTAACCTCTGTGTACTTACATTTATAAGCATTTCTGCTTGCTTATGCGCGGCTGACGTGCACGACTTCACTAATATAAATATGTCAAATTAAAGTTAACATTTGTGTCTCAGAACAACACATACAAGATCTTCGGATACATAATTGTTTTCTAAAGTTTACGCGAACACTTAACTATTTATAAATTACACCGTACAGTCCGTCAAGTAATTTATTAATTACGTTTTCATTAGTTTTGTTGCTAGCTGTACTGTAACGTTGTCTGTAGTTACTGACACTAAGGTCGTGTTTATAACACAAATAAATAAAATAGTTTGGAGTTGGTAGGACAGATAGAAACAGATTTTGAAGTTGGTGGGACATACTGTATGGAGTTTTAAAATTCCGAGAACAATACATTTGGAGCTAGCGGTACTAAGCCATTGAAATGAAACAACTTTTACGGATCTACTCGCGTTTAATTTCGGATACACTTTTGATATTTTCATTTTGACCATAGGTACCTTTCTGTTTACACGTTGTATAATTTTACGCAAATTTTGTTGCGAACAAATTACAATTTGTAAAAAGACAAAGTTTTGAGCCACGATAGCATAGTAGGTAGTGCACCTGACCCGGCAGGTCATGGGATGCGGGTTCGAATCCCGCTTAAGAGCGTTTACGCCGCCGCACACTAGCGCCACTAATGAAAAAAAAAACATATCTACTAATTAGAGATAGAAAATCAAATTATGCTCAACAAACTATTTGAATAAAGTAATTTAGCATTTTTACGTCACCTAATGAACACCTCACATGTTATGGTTTAGTTAAATAAGACGTTACGGCCACTTTTAACTATAACGCCATATTTTACTAAACCATAACATGTCAGGTGTTCATTAGGTGACGTAAAAATGCTAAAATACTACATTCAAATAGTTTGTTGAGCATAATTTGATTTTCTATCTTTAATTACTAGATATGTTTATTTTTTCATTGGCGGCGCTAGTGTGCGGCGTAAACGCTTTTAAGGACATCAACACTTTGTTTTTTTACAAGATGAAAGCTGTGGTGGCACCACGATACCATTAAATAGATTTTCAAAGCATACTTTCTATACAAAGCCGTAGAAAGAGAATACTTCGACCTCAAAACAATTCAATCGAAGTTTGAAGATGATTCCAGGCGTCTTAAAATAAACTCCTCGCTTCTCTAAATCCGTTAAGAACTTGGAAAGTTGTCAACTCCGTTCAACGAAGTTGGAACCCGGACCGGTAACTACCAAGAGTGTTGAAAAAATTCCACGACTGGGATTCGAACCTGCACCCCAAAATTATTCAATACTAGCTATTCTTACTTTGCAAGCCAAAGGAGCCTTATTTAGAGTCTACAACTACGTCATCAACATCCGTTTAAATAATATTTTAGATATGTTAAAGATTAGTTAAGCAATGTACAGTCGGCGGCAGATCAACCTACCCAAATCTGTAAAATTTCTCCAATGAATATTGATTCTTATAACCAAACAATAAAGTTCAAAATAGATTGTAGAAATTTGACAGTTTTGGGTAGGTTGATCTGCCGCCGTGTGTACTTAATTATTCGTCAATATATAATTTTACGCGAATTTTCTTCTATAAAACTATAATTTGAAAAACAAGTCTTGTAAATAAAATTTACATAACATACTAGCCGCACATAGACGTCAATTATCATTCATGATTACACACCTACAATAGTTGTTGTCCTACCTACCGAAGTGTCGACAAAAGTATTGCCATGTAAGTTTTGTCATTTGGCAATATTTTAATCAAGGTACATTTTTTTACCTATTTTAAAATGATTACGTAAATATAACTGAATTTTTACGGATCGGATAGGGTTTTATACATATTGTAGAGTAAATAAAATGTGTGAGCAACTTGTCGTTGCCCAAACTTTTAATTAAAAACTGTTGTTAGTATCGTCGCGCTGTCGGCATTTGCTTGTTCAACGACAAAAACAGGGGGACAGTATATTTGACGAAAAATTCTACGAACCTCTAATCTCTATCTATCTCTAATCTCTATCTATAATCTCTCTCTATCTCTCTCTCTATCTCTAATCTATATCTTTCAATCTGTATTTGTAAATATCTATCTATAACGGGAAGTGTTTTTCCATCTTTCTTATGACCCCCTGTCCTTGAAGGGACTGTAGACCTAGGTAAGTCTAGGACAAGGCCAGAATCTGCGGCTTTAAATCCTAGAACCTGTTATAAAGTGGTATAGTTATATAGGAGGAGGACAAAGAGCTCGATGGCGCAGCGGTTAACACGCCCGGTCTGCGAGTGCCGAGGTTAAGCAACTTTCGCAAAGGCCGGTCATCGGATGGGTGACCAAAAATTTTATCATCTCGAGCTCCTCCGTGCTTCGCAAGGCACGTAAAGCCGTTGGTACCGGCTGCAATAGCAGTCGTTAACGGCTACCAATCCGCACTGGGCCCGCGTGGTGGTTTAAGACCCGTTCTCCCTATCCATCTATAGGGAAGGCTCGTGCCCCAGCAGTGGGGACATAAAAAAAAATGCTGATGTTTATGATGATGATAGTTATATATTCACTCCAATATAGCCTTAGTATAAATTTGAATTCATAAATGTGTTAAAATTGAACTTACTTAATATGCCTAATACTGTCCCACAGGTTATAAATTAAAAACCCTGTAACTGACGTAACAGTATTTTGGATTGACACGATAGAGCTCGGCCTCCATCATTGTAATTAAGTAACCGTTGCGACAATGTAATGTGACTTAATCACCACGCTTGCCAAATGCGGGCTCACTATCTACTATCTATAGTTTGTGATCACTAACCTGGGCTATGCATTGAAAGTCCGAAGACCAATTTGCCTGACCTGGGAATCGAACTCAGGAGCTCCGGACATCAGGCAGAGCGCTTTGCCATCATCATCATTATCATCAGCCTATACCAGTCCACTGCTGGACATAGGCCTCTCCAAGTGCACGCCACCGAGCATCCAGTCACCGAAACGTAAAAGTAATGAGAAAAATGTAAGTCAAATAAACATTTTCAATAACATGACTGTATTGTTATAATTACATCGAACGACATCATCGTCTCTCAAACGAGTCATTCGTCTTTCCGCAAAATTCTATGTAACCGTTCCTACATTCGGTGTTGTCTCGATTTCAATATGGGACGTTCCCTTTTTTTGCAATTGACGCGCGGAATTCTAATATATCTCTGGATGTGCCCAACTGTTCTCGCTTCTGGCTGTTTGCTATCTGGGGCAATACTTTTTCACAGTTTTCTGGGATCCGCTGTAACAATAATGGAATGAACAAAACAACATATTGGTAAGATAGTTTTTATAGTACAATTACCGCCTCGTATTCTAGCAGTTAAAATTAAGACCACACTCGTCTCAGACCTGGAACGGAGGTCCCAGGTTAATTCCCAGCGTATATGTTTGTAGTGTTGTACCGCAGTGTCTCAAGACGAAAGTCTTTGACCAGTGTGTGTTGCCAGTGATGACATACGGGACTGAGACGTGGTCGCTCACTATGGGCCTCATAAAAAGGCTCAGGGTCATTCAAACTGCAATGGAGAGGGCTATGCTCGGAGTTTCTCTGCGTTATCGAATCAGAAACGAGGAGATCCGCAGAAGAACAAAGGTAACCGACATAGCCCGAAGAGTTGCTAAGCTCAAGTGGCAGTGGGCAGGGCACATTGCTCGTAGGACTGATGGCCGCTGGGGCGGGATAGTCCTGGAGTAGCGCGTACCGGAAAGCACAGTGTGGGCAGGCCTCCAACAAGGTGGACCGACGATCTGGTGAAGGTCGCGGGAAGCCGCTGGATGCGAGCAGCATAAAACCGGTCGTTGTGGAGATCCTTGGGGGAGACCTTTGTCCAGCAATGGACGTCTTTTGTCTGAGATGATGATGATGATGTCTGTAGTAGGTTTTGTTGTTAGTAGGACTTGTTTTAATTTCGTGTGGCTAGCTACCACCATCAGTTTTTATGTTATAGTTTTTATTCTTTACAAGTAAGCAAGCGGCCTACATCTCACCGGATGTTAGGTAAGGCCGAAAGTGGAAGTCGGCTTTACCTGGGATCTTTAACCACTGGGAACTGGCTATCTTATCTCTAACTGTCGGAACGCAACACTGCGTAAACAAGATCTTCTTCTTCTTCTTAATAGAAAACTCTTGACAGAGTGGTCGTGCTCAATGAAGGGTCGCCCTTCGTGCTCGCAGCAGTTGCTGCCCTTGCAAGCCTTTTCCACCGGCCTCTGTTGGCCGCATGGCGAACGCACTCCGTCATAAGAGTCCCAGTGACGGATTTTATAGTGTCAGTCCATCTCGTTGGCGATCGGCCGCGGGATCTTTTGCCCTCGACTCTGCCCTGAATTACAAGCCGCTCCATTGAGTAGGTTTTACGTGTAACATGTCCAAAGAATTTCAAAATCCGCAATTGCACAAGCGATGACAGTCTCTGCTTTATTTTGATTTCCTTCAATATGGACACGTTGGTGCGATGGGTGGTCCAGCTAATTCTAACCTCTGAGGAACTGGCTATCTTATCTCTAACTGTTGGAACTTTTTCTGTTCTTTTTTATTTTTAGGGTTCCGTATACCCAAAGGGTAAACGGGACTCTATTACTAAGACTCCGCTGTCCGTCCGTCTGTCTGTCCATCTGTCACCAGGCTGTATCTTATGAACCGTGATAGTTAGACAGTTGACATTTTTACAGATGATGTATTTCTGTTGCCGCTATAACAACAAATACTAAAAAACAGAATAAAATAAATATTTAAAGGGGGCTCCCATACAACAAACGTGATTTTTTTTGCTCGTTTTTGCTCGATATTGGTAACGGCAACACGTAGACACTTGAAATATTCACAGAATATTTAGTTATATATTCACTTTAAAAATAAATATTTAAATTGAAATAAAACAAATATTTAAGTGGGGCTCCCATACAACAAACATGATTTTTTTGCCGTTTTTATAGATAATGGTACGGTACCCCTCGTGCGCGAGTTCGAATCGCGCTTGGCCGGTTTTTTTACTACATATGAGCATAACAGGATATCCTGTTGTGTAGGATGTATACCAATCCGATAAAGCGGTTTCTACTGAACGTAACATTATTATGTACAATGTTATCTTATTATGTACTGTACAGTCGTGCGAATTCCACTCGGTGAACACGAAAATATCATTAGCAAGACTTATAATGTCTTAGCTAACCAACTTACCCCTCGAGATGTGAACGACGCAACGAAATAGTAATATTATCTAGAAGCAATTTAGAATGCAGATTGTCTGTCTGGTTGTATTGTGGAATAGTTTCAATGTAGTTTCGTGTTACATCGAAATACATAAATTCGCCTATATTTAGTTTCTCATAGCATTAGTCAGCGGTAATCAAGTTATTTGATATTATTTTCAACTTGAATTTCAATTTTTTTATGGAAAAGTACGCATATATGATTTTGGATATTATATCGGTGCTCTTTATAATTATGTTTCGGGATTTTATACCACAATTTGATAATAATTAAACTGCCTGTAAATAAAGAAAATTAAACAAAATCGGCACTTGATAGAAAGAAACGCATACATTCATCTATAGAAGGCTCGTGCCCCAACAGTGGGGACATAATATGAGCTGGTGGTAGCGGATGATGATGGTGAACACATACATAATGTGCACTTTTAAACTTTCGCGTTCCATAATTAAACAAATTTTAAACGGGGATTAACGCAAACTAATTAGTAAAAAGGTATCATACCTTCTTTATATCCGACGTTTCGACCGAGTTACAACAGGCGTGGTCACGGGCGGACTGCTGTCGCGATGTTGCGCCTCCGTTTGCGCGGCAAAGTCTTCATCCACCGTCACATTATTTTACAAAATTTTACAAAATAGCTAAAAGGACTTCTTGGCGGGAAAGTGAAGCGTCATGTCTGCGGTTTTGTCTTATTTTCCAAAATTTGTGTTATGTCGAATATTAATGTGAAATAATGGTGGATTATTAACCGTTAAGTGTTTGTGAGTGTGCATAAGTGTTGGCAAATGAAACAAAACAGTGCAACGTCACTTTTCAAATTCTCTCAAGAAGCTCGCGTGAGGACTTAGTAAAGCCCCACATCTTTACTGAGATACTCGAGGGGTTGGGGGGTATATCATTTCTCACTTCCCATTTCTAATATCATTCATCATCATTTATGGAAATATTGTTTATTTATGTATTACTTGTACGAAAAATTACTTTGACACTGGCTAAATGTGCTAGTCGCACGAAGCCATCAACTAAAAGAAAAAAAAATAGCTAAAAGCAGTCCGCCCGTGACCACGGCCGTTGTAACTCGGTCGAAACGTCGGGTATAAAGAAAGTATGATACCTTTTTACTAATTAGTTTGCGTTAGTCTCCGTTTAAAATTTTAAAGCTTGCCAGCATGTTCAACTTGCAAAAGTTCATTCAA
The DNA here is from genome assembly GCA_947562085.1 of Eudonia lacustrata. Taxonomy (NCBI): domain Eukaryota; kingdom Metazoa; phylum Arthropoda; class Insecta; order Lepidoptera; family Crambidae; genus Eudonia; species Eudonia lacustrata. The sequence continues at coordinate 11,274,159 of OX387332.1, read as the reverse complement.
TATTTCAGTTGCCATTCAACTCAACAACTTTGTAAAGTGGCGGGCCCCTTTGCTATGGCCTTCACCTCTATTTTTAGATAACTTCGTATTCAATGCTCTCTGGACTTCAACACCAGATTGGCCGTTTCACGTATGAAGCACGATGATTTTGTCAGAACCTCAAAGCCTTTGAGAGAGACAAAAGTAAAAGTAAGATCATCTCATCATCATCTCATCTCAGCCAAAAGACGTCCACTGCTGGACAAAGGCCTCCCCCAAGGATATGAGGGGTATTTGCCGTAATTGCCACGCTTGGCAGGGGGGTTGGCGATCGCAGTAGGTTGAGGGTAAGCTCAGAGAGATGCTGCTGCCCATCCTCTCGAATGGACCCTTAGTCGGCTTTTACGACACCCACGGAAAGAGATGGGGTGGTGCAATTCTTTATCCCCGGCACCACATAGGGTCACAAAGTAAGATGAAGTAAGTTAATTCACTCAGAAGGAATTTCAAATTGTAATTATTTTTTTTTTGGGGAGAGACTGCTGATTGCCTCAGGCGGCATTTTCAGCTTCACCGGGGTTTTTGGGGTGGCGAGGTACGTAAAGGGTACCTCAAGCCGCAAGTACGGCATCGCACACTTAAAAGTGCGTGTCCCCGTGCCCTCCCAGAGTCTCCGAAGGGTTCGGATCGGATCGGGGAGCGGAACCACCCGAGGGCGCCTCTAAAGGCATGGACCTCGGCTCGGGTAGACCGGGCCGTGGAGGAAGAGAGAAGCGCCCAGGTACATGTCTGTACCTGGTGTAGAGCGCGTGTGAAACAGTTCTTCTTACCCTTGTTCTAAGAGTACGGTGTCTTGGGCCTAAATTAGTGTGCATGTTTAGTGTATTCTTTAAATGTGTGCTGTCATTTAGAGGATCGGGCGGGGTTAAAATTGTCAGCCATACGATCTGTTCAAGTATTTCTTTTTTTATTCTTTACTAGTGGACCCGGCGGACTTCGTATCGCTTGGACAGTTTCTATCAAATGATTAAATTCTCTTTGGTTTCCATGACAACAAAACAAAGAAATCATTTTTTATTGGAAAATTAAATTGTCGTTTTTAGTATATTTATAGTGTGATTGCCGTGAGAATATCGGGATAAAAACTATCCTATGTGTTAATCCAGGTTATAAACTGTCTGTATGCCGAGTTTCATCCAAATCCATCCATCCGTTGCAGCGTGAAGAAGCAACAAATATACGAACATACATACACACAAACTTTCGCAATTATAATATTAGTGTGATTAACTTTTTAGATCTATGTAGGTCATTATCATCATCATAATCAGCCCACACCAGTCCACTGCTGGACGTAGGCCTCTCCCAATGCATGCCACTGAGCCCGATCTTCGGCTACTCTCATCCAACCACTGCCAGCCACTTTACGTATATCGTCGCTCCACCACGTCTGCCGAGTCGCGGTCTCCACTCTAGAACACGTCTACCCCAACGGATATCGGTCCTGCGGCTTACTGACCAGCCTATTGCCACTTCAGCTTGCTAATTCTAAGAGATGTTAGTAATTCTGGTTCTCTGGCTAATTACTTCGTTCCGGATTCGATCCCTTAGAGTAACATCTAGCATAGCTCTCTCCATAGCTCGCTGAGTGACTTTAAATTTGTGGACTAGTCGTACCGTGAGTGTCCACGTCTCGGCTCCGTATGTCATACCAGGTAGGACGCCCTGGTTGTAGACTTTCGTCTTAAGGCTCTGTGGTGGCCGATGGAGTTTGCGAAATGCTGCCCAGCCCAGCCGAATCCTTCTGTTAGCCTCTTTCTCGAAGTAGTCTTTCTCTCTCTACATAGAGAGAGAAAGACTACTACCTACATGGTATTCCCCATAAAAATTTCCATTAAAGTTGACTTGGTATAAAAAAATGTGTTCCAAGAAAATCTAATTACTTATACTTGATTTTTTTTAATCTCACGCACTTTACCCGGACTCCTCAACTAGTGAGGCACTGGCTATCTTATTTCTTGCTGCCAAACTTTGATGTTGTCTTTCAATTTTACTAAGTGGTATGTGGTGGTTTAGTAGACGCCTCCTGTTTCAGGACATCCCGGTTTAAAGAATTAGCTAGAACCTTAAAGATAGTATGGATAATGGGAAAAAAAAATAAAAATATGGGAAATTAAAAAACGTCTCACGACGATCGACCTTTGGATAGCCGGTCCAATGCTCTGACCGCTAGGTAGCGCGGTAGGTCAGGGATTTTTTTTTCTATTAAAATTTTATCTTGTAGGTAACTATTTAAAGCATAGTGAATAAAAAAAAAATATAAGTAAAAAAAATAATAAAAAAATATGCTTTTATTTCAGACCATGGTCCATATTCACAAATTAACAAAATTCAAAAACAACAAAATTAAAAATTACATTAGATTATTAAAATTAAATTATAATTAAAATCAATAATAAAAAAATAATAAATAATAATAATGAAATAATAAAAATAAAAAATAATTAATTAATGCCAAATTCAAAATAATAAAAATCTAACATTATCTATACATATAATAAAGCTAAAGAGGGTCGAAGTCTGTACATGGAAGATATTCGAAAAAAAAATTGGCTGGGGATATTTAGAATCGAAAACAGAACACGTTCCAACAGCTTTTAGAATTTTTGTCTGTTTGTCTGTTTGTCTTTATTTGACCGCGCATCACGTGAAAATGGCTGAACGGATTTGGATGAAACTTTGCACATAGATATGCCATGACCCGGACTAGGATATAGGATACTTTTTATCCCAGTAACAGGTTCCTGTGGGATAGTGTAGTCATCGCAAACGACGCCAAGCATTTAAAACTGCTGCGGCTGGACCGATTTCGATAATTTTTTTATCGAAATCGGTCAAATCGGTCCAGCCGTTTAGAAGGAGTTCAATTACAAAAACACACGCACAGTAGGTTTTTAAATACTAGTGGTCGCCCAGTGGTCGAAATTCTTTCGGCTGAATGATGAAGCTGCAAGGCTGCACGGATTGTATCCTAAGCAATGAAAAATTAAAAAAGATAGAATGTGAGTTTGGATTGGCATTGACAGATTTCGGCCGCTCCTCTTCCATTTTTTTTTTAATGTATGAAACAATGTTTATTTAATTTAATGTATATAATATAATATATATTATAAATATAATATATATAATAGCATTCTGCACTCCTTCTCTATATAAACTATAAGTGTGCGAAATTTCATACTCCTCCGTCCGCGCAATTTTCGTAAAAAGGGGTACAAAGTTTTTGCTTCACCTATTAATATATAGAATAAAGATAGATAATACTTTTACTGAAACACTATGAAACATAAACATGAACAAAACATAAATAATTTACAAAGTTACAATTTCGCAGTCATATCACTAAAGTGAAGCTTTAAAAAGCTTCAATTTTTTCCAGACAACCAGTTAGTATATAATATATGTAGTATATGACAGGTGTAATTTTTTTTAATCTCTTGGAGAACTTTCGAACTTTTATCACTAGGCGACCAATAGTTCATTCAACTACCTACCCTACTATTTACAAACAAACCATCTAAACAGATATAAATCATTTGCCGGCCGGCTAAGCTGTCCGTCGAGCCGCAAACACAACCACATCCGGTGTAACGATCGCCGGAAGCGCGACGACTTCCGGTGGCGGTACAGCCTCCGGTCACACGATCGCACGGGCGGACGGACACAAACAATATAACACAAGTTTTATGCCAAATGGTAGCCAATAACCGAACGCCAGAAAGATCGGCTGATAATTCTTCTTGTTATAATTTTTATACACGAGTACATAAAATGTGAATGTGTATGTGTAATTGTACCAAATAAATATTTTTTCTATTTCTATTTCTATTTCTATTTCTATTTCTATTTCTATTTCTATTTCTATTTCTATTTCTATTTCTATTTCTATTTCTATTTCTATTTCTATTTCTATTTCTATTTCTATTTCTATTTCTATTTCTATTTCTATTTCTATTTCTATTTCTATTTCTATTTCTATTTCTATTTCTATTTCTATTTCTATTTCTATTTCTATTTCTATTTCTATTTCTATTTCTATTTCTATTTCTATTTCTATTTCTATTTCTATTTCTATTTCTATTTCTATTTCTATTTCTATTTCTATTTACAACGTGACCTTACGCTCTTGGCAAATATTGATAGTCCGTGTAACGCTACTTCTCAGAAATGCCACTAAATAGGGAAGGGAGACCCAGACACAAAATGAGGAACTCGATGGCGCAGTGGTTAACGCGCCCGATCTGCGAGTGCTGAGGTTAAGCAACTTTCGCAAAGGCCGGTCATCGGATGGGTGACCAAATATTTATTACCTCGAGCTCTTGCGTGCTTTGGAAGGCACGTAATTCCGGCTGCATTATCAGACGTTAACAATCACCAATCCGCACTGGGCTCGCGTGGTGGTTTATGGCCCGTTCTCCCTATTTCATCCATAGGGAAGGCGTGTCCCAGTGGGGACATATATGAGCTGGTGATGATGAAGGAGACCCAGAATCAGCCAATCGACCAAGATCTCTGAACAGCTCAGAACAGTCCGTTCGCAGTTGTTGCGTGATTCTGTGCAAGTGAGAGGTCTAGGTGCTGTTAGAGGTAGACCTCTTGTCTACGTATGCGTTGTTAGAGCGCGTTTGCATAGAGCTTACTTTTTCATATTTTGTGGAAATGCTGTTAAGTTTACCGCCACCGCCATTATAAATCCTCCAAAACCGTTTCATGCCGCGTGGTTTCACGGGTTGCCCTTGGCACTATCGCAATGTAGATCTCCACCGTAATCTTGATCTTCCCACTATCAAAGATTCTATCAAGGACGTTTCCATACGTTACTTTGATAACGCCCCTACCACCCTAACCCGCATGTTGTGGCGGCCGCCAACTATAACGTTGGAGGCCTTCCACCAACAAGACGGGACACATCTAGACGTCCTAAACACGTCCTAGATGACCCCGGCGATCCCATAACAGTTGCAAACCCCCGCCCGATCCTCTAAATGCCACTACACATTTACAGAATACACTAAACATGCACACTAGTTTAGGCCCAAGACACCGTACTCGTAGAACAAGGGTACGACGAACCTGTTCACACGCTCTCTATACCAGGTCAGAAATGTTCCTGGGCGCGTCTCCCTACCACCACGGCCCGGTCAACCCGAGCCGAGGTCCGAGCCTTTAGAGGCGCCCTCGGGTTGTCCCGCTCCCCGATCCGATCCGAAACCTTCGGAGAATCTAGTAGGGCACGGGGACACGTACTAGTGCGTGTTGCCGTTCCCTCTAGAAAACCTCCGAAGGTGATTCGTTTCACACGGCTATAGGAACGTGCTTTAAGTTCCTCGCCGCTCCCAAACAAGCCCGGTGAAGCTGAAAATGCCGTTTGAGGCAATCGGCAAACTCTCCAAAAATCCAAATCATTACTGGTCTTTTCTTAACAATATAATATTATACAGCTAATATTGAATTAGCTTTCAACGTTAAGACCACAAGTCTCCGACCAGAGGTCCCGGGTTCGATCCCAGCGGGGGGTACACGTTTGTGTACTCGGTTTGGTTGGTGGTAGGGCTTGTTTGTCCGCCTGGCTAGCTACCAGCACCTTATCTAAATATGTCGCCATAAGATCAATGTTTATAGCATTGTTATTTTCCGGCAGCTAGATATAAGATAGCCAGTGCCTCAGTAGTTGAGGCTTCCAGGTGAAGTGCGCTTCCGCCATTGGCCTTATCATCACTTAACATCAGGTGAGACTAAAGCACTGTGATTCAAGCATACCTAGAAAAAACATTTTTTAAAGATTTTTTTTTAACTAGTTCTGACTAAAAGAAAATTAATCGCTACTAATCGACAGCACATAGTATAACATACTGTATTAATCACTGACGAAGAGGACAGTGCACAATGGCTCATGGGTCGAAGTGCTAGCGAGAGGGGGAAACATCGGCATGGTAAGATAACTAAGATAAGATAAGATAAGATAAAGCTGTATTAGACTTAAAAGGGATCACTGCAAGTATTAAACGCGTACCTAGCGGATACTGTAACCCGAGTCTCGAAGTTTAGCTTCAGCAACAAGTAGGGTGACAATGACAACACAAACTTTAAAAAAACTAATAAAAAAAATGTTTAAAAGTGGGGATATATTAATTGCAGTGAAGGTGAAGGTTGCGGGTAGCCGCTGGATGCATGCAGCACAGAACCGATCATTGTGGAGATCTTTGGGGGAGGCCTTTGTGCAGCAGTGAACGTCTTTTGGCTGAGATGATGATGATGATGATGATATACAATGTTTTACAGGTTTATTGTTGGCAGCAACATAGGTATGTGAATATACAGAACTAGCGGTTTCGCATGGGTGGTCATTTTTTTTTAAATATAGCCTATGTTACTCAGCGCTAATGTAGCATTCTAATGGTGAAAGAATTTTTTAAATCGGTCGTGTAGTTTTTGAGTTTATTCGTTACAAACATACAAAAATACAAAGCTTTCCTAAGCAAAGTATGATTAATAATTTAATTTGAGCAGCCAATGTTAATGTATTTTTTATTTTCTAAGGCTAAAGAAGGTTTACCTTAACCTAAAAATAGTATTAAGTTGTGACGATGATAATATTTTTTTAATGATAATTTTATACAAAACAAGAAGAATTAAAAATAACTACGAATAAATTATTACTCAGTATAACAACGTTTACGGATCATTATACTATAGTTTATCTTACAAGCTCTTTCTGCGTAAGACGGGCTGCACTGATTAAATTGAAATGAGGGTATATAAGTTACTAAACAGAACTAAACTAAAAACAATAGACCAATAAATTTCTTGATATTTGTTAGATTTACGTGAATAATTAAAATAATATAGTTCATTTTTATTGTACTCGGTAATCATAAAGAGCAGACACAGTAGTTTCATTGTGAAACTTTAATACCAGCTAAACTACAGCGCTATTCTTAAGTCTACAGAGGGTGATCTCAAATTTCTTCATTGGGGGTGTGTTACACTGATAGCCCAATGACAATGCTATAAATCTATGCAACATTTTCCATCTAAGGTGCTGTAGGCGAAGCATTACTTGTTTCCCCAGAGACTTATTAAAGCAATGTATTATTTTATTTAGGATTGTTTATGTTTTTTATATTGTTTGTTTTACATTTGGTTCAGGGCCTTATTAAAACTGTATATTTCTACAAGTCAAATATTGATGCATCTCAAATAGCTGTGTTATTATTTGTCAAGATCACTATATTGATGTATATACTACTAGCGACATCTCTTATGGCTTTAGTGAATTAAATTTTTATTATTACACGACTGCCAAAAAAAGGAGTGTTATTACACGACTGCCAAAAAAGGAGTTTTTTTTAATAGTTAGCTCGGAAAATTACTCCATCCCACCTGATGTTAAGTGGAAATGGAGTCCAGACGCGAAGATAACTGGTGCAGCGTGAAAACAAACGTAACATCAGTTAACCTCACTCTGCCGGCCCACAAGGTGCTTCTTAACGCCTCTCTTGAAGAACCCCATATCATAGGCAGGAGGGAAAACGTGTGCTGGTAGACTATTCCATCTTTTGGAGGTGCGACAAAGAAACGAGTTACCAAATTTCTTTGTACGCGATGGGATATTTGAGACAGTGAAGCGGTGGCTCCGAAAAGCAACACGTGTACTCTTATGAAGAAAGGGAGAAGGTGGGATGAGGTCAAAGAGCTCTTCAGAGCACTCGCCATGGTATAAGCGGTAAAACACGCTGAGTGACGCAACATCTCTACGCAACTGCAGAGAGTGTTAGTTTCAGGGTTCATGAATGTATGTATCATGTGATTTTTTTTTTATGTTAAAAGGAGGCAAACGAACAGGCGGGTCACCTGATGGAAAGCAATCACCACCGCCCATGGACACCCGTAAAACCAAAGTAATCGCGGATGCGTTGCTGACCTTGAGGAAGGAGTGGGATCTTGAGGAGGGAGTAGGAATGGGAAGGGGGGAGGGGTGAGAGATGGGCCTATGGTACTTTCACTTACCGGACGAAACACAACAGCAACGAGTGCCGTTGTTTCACGCCGATATTCTGTGAGAGGGTGGTATTTCGCAGGGCGAGCCGGCCCATTTCGTGCTGCAACGGAGCGTGGCTCTACCACTCAGACAGTGCCACTCATTTAGCACCACCCAGGGGTCACGTGTAGGGACTCAAGGGTAAACGGACGCGAGTAACTTTAACCCCCCAACTTTCTTTATTCCACCATAACTTCTAAACGCCTGAACTGATTTAGATATATGAGTTATCGTTACAATCCTTGCATCGTTCCGACTAACATAGGCTAGTAAAAATTGTCGTTGTAAACTCTGGGCCTATCTGTAAATTGTCATCATAAGCACTAGCCATGTCATCTTTAATGACATGATAAAAATGAACTGGGTTTGTGATGTTGATGTGCTTTTAATAAATAAATAAATTCTCGTTTTTGTTAATGTTATCGAAAAGTAAAAATAAAACTTGCTAAGTCTGGTGACAAACGAAGTAAGTTGCCATTTTTTCAGTAGTATGTTATAGTATGGTATCTCTTAGCATTCAGTGCAATGTAAACCTTATTGCAGCTTCATCTCTCATTAACAATGCAAGCACGGGTTTGTTTCATGCATTCTATAGAGATCGGTACGCAATGCTTACTTTTAATTGTTTATTATTATTTTTAATGTTGTTTCACATTGATATTTATATTGTTACTGAAATACAACTTAGCTTGACTTAACATAACAAAATAACATAACATAGCTTAAGAGCGTTTACGCCGCACACTAGCACCGCCAATGAAAAAAAAACCTTACCTAGTAATTAGAGATAGATAGATAGATAGCGTTATAGTTAAAAGTGGCCGTAACGTCTTATTTAACTAAACCATAACGTGTGAGGTGTTCATTAGGTGACGTAAAAATGCTAAATTACTTCATTCAAATAGTTTGTTGAGCATAATTTGATTTTCTATCTCTAATTACTAGATATGTTTTTTTTTTCATTAGTGGCGCTAGTGTGCGGCGTAAACGCTCTTAATGTGCGCATTAATAGTAATGTCTGAAAAAAAGTAGACTAAGCTGTGGTTCAATCTTTGGTTGAAATAAAGTTAAAAATGAAATGAAAAAAGTAATAAAATAATAAATGAAAACTTACTTACTTACTTAAACTTACTCACCTACTGTTCTGTTCGCACCCAGCGAGCCCCACGACCCGGTCAACTCTTCGAAAAATCTAGTAGGGGATTGGGTCCCCCTCTAGCTAGAGGCCCTCTGAGTAATTTCAATGACACGGCTTGAGGAACCCTATAAATTTCTCGCCGCACCCAAAAGGTACGCACGGCAAACGTAGTGTAGGACGCCCTCAGACTAGGTGGAACGACGATCTTCGCAAGGTGGCTGGCAAGAGCTGGATGAGAGTAGCCGCGGATCGTGCTCAGTGGCGTGCACTTGGAGAGGCCTATGTCCAGCAGTGGACTAGTATAGGCTGATGATGATGATGATGATGATGACCCAAAACGTTCGGTGACGGTGTAAAGGCCATAAGCGGCTAATAGCAACATGCTTTAAAGAACATCTAGCGACTAAAATTTGAAACTGTATAAATATTGAACTTACCTGTTGTAATAATGTATAAACACAAGCAAAGTTATAGCTTTATAAGCGAACTAGCTTATCTATGACAACCAACTGTCGAATGAACGTTCGAATTAGCTTTAGTTATTGTTCTGAGGTTCGAATGGTTCGAATCACCCCATGTCAAACTCCGAACAACGCTTGAATGACGTCCCGTAATCCGGCTACGAACTATGCCAATTCATGGGAGCAAACTTCGTATGGGGACTGTACGTACGCCTAAAGCTTGTTTTTTAAACATTCTGACTGGATAGCGACCACGCTATACCTATTATTCGCAGGCAGCGCAACTTTGATCTCCGTGTTGCGGCAACTCGTAAGTAGCTGCTTCCAACCTATTTTTAGGGCTATCCACGCCTCCTGTGGGGTTCAAAATTTAAAAATTCATTCAAAATTCAAAATCATTTATTCAGTTTAGGCTACAATAGCCCACCTTTCTGTTATACGTTGTATAATAAACAATAAACTTTCCTACACTTACATCAATTATCTGGCCCAAAAGAAGCTTCGTTACGAAACTCGTTATATGGTTGCTAGACAACGGATTAACATACTTAAAATACTTAAATACATAATTATTATACAAAGAAAACACCCAGACCCGAGACAATTTAGAAAAATAATAATTTCTAAATTGACCCGACCGGGGAACGAACCCGGGACCTCAGAGATGGCGACTCCAAGAAAACCAGTGTACAAACCACTCGACCAAGGAGGTCGTCAAATCGTATACTTACATTGTAAATGCAAAATTCAAAAATAATTAATATTTTTTTTTTTAAATGTGTTGTTGTAATTTATTGTTGTAGTTGACAACAACGCTATTGAGGCGTTCCAAAGAATTTAGGGTCGAACCAGCAGTGGGTTCCCGGAAGCTTAACAATACGACATTACGTTTGCCCAAAAGGTTTTTGGTTCGTAGAAATTAATTTACGTTACGGCACCGTGAAAGTGGTAGTTACATATTAAAGCCTGTTAACGGGTTATTTACTACCATACCGAGTTAAATAAGAAAGTACCTAAACCTCAATCCCCTTAAAAATAAACAGAGAAGAAGTTCCGAATAGTTATTCCGTGTTTTGTTTCTTTCATGTAAACTTTATTTCAGATTAGAGTCATCATCTTCATCTTCAGCTCATTTTATGTCCCCACTGCTGGGGCACGAGCCTTCCCTATGGATGGATAGGGAGAACGGGCCATAAACCACCACACGGGCCCAGTGCGGATTGGTGGTTGTTAACGACTGCTAATGCAGCCGGGACCAACGGGTTTACGTGCCTTCCGAAGCATGGAGGAGCTCGAGATGATAAATTTTTGGCCACCTATCTGGGGACCAGCCTCTGCGAGAGTTGCTTAACCTCAGCACTCGCAAACCGGGCGCGTTAACCACTGCGCCATCGAGCTCCTCAGATTAGAGTAAAATAGACAAACCACGGAAAAATTATACCAAGCTTATTTTTTGTTCATTTGTAAGGCCCTAAAAGTTTAGGAACTCGATGGCGGAAGAGCTCGTTGGCGCAGTGGTTAACGCGCCCGGTCTGAGATTGCTGAGGTTAAGCAACTTTCACAAATGCCGGTCATCGGATGGGTGACCAAAAATTTATCATCTCGGGCTCTCGTGCTTCGGAAGGCACGTAAAGCCGTTGGTCCCGACGGCATTAGCAGTCGTTAACAACCACCAATCCGCACGGGACCCGCTTGGTGGTTTATGGCCCGTTCACCCATCCGCAGCAGTGGGGACATAAAATGAGCTGGTAATTAATTTAAAGATGTAATGAAAAGTGTGGGACCAACTACTCTAACCACTAGATCACAAAGGCAATAACCAGGCAGTTAAAGTTCGTGATCAACACCTTTCCTTTTTGATTCTCGAAAAAAGAAAAGTATGCAAATTACATGTTATTCTTAGTTAGAAACTCAAGGATCCGGTTTCGATTCCCGGCGGCGCTATTTAGGTGTAGATCCCAATGTGAATCAGCAATCGCGTTAAGTGGTAGCTCCAGGGGTCTACCATTACATCTTGAATAGCCTTTCGTAACCTTATAGACTGGTTGTTGAATAAACTTTAGCTCTTATCAAGAGGATATCAAAAAATTATTTCGGTACTTACTTTACTACATAGTATAAAACAAAGTCGCTTCTCGCTGTCCATAAGTATGTATGTATGTATGCTTAGATCTTTAAAACTACGCAACGGATTTTGATGCGGTTTTTTTAATAGATAGAGTGATTCAAGAGGAAGGTTTATATGTATAGTGTATAATATAGTGGAGAAACACTGATAATTTGAGAGGTTTTACATTTTTTTGCGCTTACATTGCAAACGCTGGCTGAACCCTACGAGATAGATCAAAATAAGTCCGCGATGGTATATGTCTTTCTCTTAGGGATAACCCACAATAATCATTATTTATCCTTTACTTTTTACGAGAAATAATGGCTTATTTACAAAGCGATTTTAAGCAATACAGCATTAATCATTATCCAATTAAGTACCCTAAATACATTGTGCATTAAATAAGATCAATATGGCCTTTTACAACATTTAATTTAAATGAATATTTTCGAAGATATTACGGATTTAAAATGCAGCGGTTGCATGTATCAGCATTGCACCCCTGCGAAGCCGGGGCGGGTCGCTAGTATCCTAATAAAATTTTAAAGTTCTCTTCTAAACCAATAAGTGAATTTTAATAAAACTTTTTAGGAGAAATACACAGAGATCTGGACAGTTAATTGATAGAAAACATTAAAAAAAATGCTTGTAAAACTAGATTAAGATCGTTTACGCCGCACACTAGCGCCACTAATAAAAAAAAACATATCTAGTAATTAGAGATAGAAAATCAAATTATGCTCAACAAACTATTCGAATGAAGTAATTTAGCATTTTTACGGCACCTATGAACACCTCACATGTTATGGTTTAGTTAAATAAGACGTTACGGCCACTTTTAACTATATCGCCATATTTAACTAAACCATAACATGTCAGGTGTTCATTATGTGACGTAAGAATGCTAAATTACTTCATTCAAATAGTTTGTTGAGCATAATTTGATTTTCTATCTCTAATTACTAGATATGTTTTTTTTTTCCATTGGCGGCGCTAGTGAGCGGCGTAAACGCTCTTAATGCGAGTAACTTCCAATTGATTCGTCACCAGCACATTGCATGTCCCCACTGCTGGGGCACGAACCTTCCCTGTTGATTGGGAGAACGGGCCATACACAACCACGCGGGCCCAGTGCGGATTGGTGGTTGTTAACGACTGCTAATGCCGCTGGGACCAACGGCTTTACGTGCCTTCCGAAGCACGGAGGACATCGAAATGATAAGTTTTTGGTCATCCATCCGATGACCTGCTTTTCCGAAGATAGCTTTACTTTAAATTATGCTTGTAATATATAAGCATTACACATTTTTAACTCTATTATTTTCATTTTACAATGGAAAGTTTAAAATTCTATGAAACATGTAATAGTGTTTTGTTTAAAACTTTTCTATTAAGTGGCAGACGATAGCCTGTGGATAATTAAACTCCGCCTTAGCATCGGCTCCTCAAATTAAAAATTCATCAAAGTACATAAATCAAGAATCACTTTGACGTAAGAATCCCTTCGACAGCGAATGACGGTGTGTTTGAAAATAGGAAGTGGGGCCTTTACACGATACGACTGAACAGTCTTATATATGTAATTATAATATTATATTATATTATAATTGTAGTTAAAGTATGAAATTAAAATTAATATTATATAAGTATTATTATTATTACTAATTCAATATGGACTACGGTTTAAAATAAATTGTTTGATTGATTCATTGATTTTATATTATAATTTTATGTTTTTACTATCATTATAATTTTTTTATTGTTGAACACGTCTTAAACAACGTGTAATATAAGGTGTGGTCAAAATGAAAAGATCCAAAGTGTATCTAATCTAGATCTTGTAAGCAGAGTTACTAAGGCATAAATTATTAACTTTATTTTGTTATCAATGCAATATCCACATTATGCAATTTTTACTGCTAGCTTATGCGCGCCTGACGCGCATTACTTCACTTATATAAATATTTAATTTACTATTGCAGGCCAAATGTTAATTGTTTTGTTTAATTTAAATGTATTTTTTAAACTATGATTTAGTACATTTTTAGAATATATTTTTCTACGATATTACCAGGGGCGATTTTTGAACCAGTGACTAATGCCTGATTTCACCATTGACCCTTAAGTTTTAGGTGACCTCTAAGCCATGTTAGGTGACAGTTGTTGGAGCAAAACCGTCACCTAAAATGGCTTATGGGTCACCTAAAACACAACAAAAAGTCAACGGTGAAAATGGGCATAATTCTCATACTAAGATATCAAATGAGTTTGCGCCTTATTCAAAGTCATTGGTTACTCATTTTTTAGTACCAAAAATTCTTATATCTTGTATTTATCTTAATATTAAATTGCCACCATCATCATCATCATCATCATCAGCCTACATCACTACACTACTCACGTCCACTGCTGGGCATAGACCTCTCCAAGTGCACGCCACCGAGCATGATCCGCAGCTATACTCTCATACAGCTCTTGCCAGCCACCTTGCGAAGATCGTCGCTCCACCTAGTCTGAGGACGTCCTACACTACGTTTGCCGATACGCGGTCTCAACTCGAGAACTCGTTTACCCCAACGGTTATCGGTTCTGCGGCTAATAAATGATGCAAAAAATAATTGTAATGATTATCCTACTAATATTATAAATGCGAAATGTGTGTATATTTGTTGCTTCTTCACGCTGCAACGGATGGATGGATTTGGATGAAATTCGGCATACAGGTAGTTTATAACCTGAATCAACACATAGGATAGTTTTTATCCCGATATTCCCTCAGGAATGAAACTCATACCTTTTCTATATTTGGTTCGGACAGGATAACGTCTGTCGGGTCAGCTAGTTTACATATAATTTTACGCAAGTATTGTTGCGAACAAATTACAATTTGAAAAAAGAAAAATTGTTGAAAAAAATCCACGAGGAATTTTTTCAACAATTTGTCTTCTTTCAAATAATAATTGTAATATTGCATAGCATATTTAATGTCACTTTTACTCCCTCACACCGTACCGATGAGATTCACAAATCGCCTCCCGAGATTCGTAATAAAACTACTCGTTAGTTTCAACAATCATTTAGTGTAAACGCCACGAACAGTGTGTAAGGAAAAAGTTTAAATTGCTAAGGTTCAGCCGGGAAGAAAGTGATGGATCGGCCGATAGTAGATAGCTGATACCTACTCGAGTATTAGGTGACAATAAAAAGGAGAGCTGCGCAAAAATGAGGTTTTCCTCAGCTAGGCCGCTTTTCTTATCGACGAGCGACGTTGTGACGTTAATCCGACGGATGTGCTGATCGACAGCTGGCTAGGAAAGAGCTTACGCCATTATTTTAACTATTCATTAATTTACTGAGAAATACTGTATAGTGATGAGTAATTAACATGTAAACAATGTAACTCATAATGGCTGATTTACACGTATTAAGTTGTTAATTACGTAACTAAATTTTAACTTAATTTTAAGTGACTTATATTTAAGTGTATGTCCATACGTATTTAAGTAGTTAAGCTCTTTAGTTCAACTCAAGTGAGATGGACGATCAATCACGTAATGAAGTCGTAAATTCTGTGCTTAAATTTGTTATTAGTGAGGTTTTAGACAAAGTCAAAGATGAGATAATTAGGGAAATAACCATACCCAAAAGACTGTGGGTGAGAAATTGGATAAATAGAACAAATTGAACCCGAGCGCGTCACTACACTTATACATTTAACTAAATTGTGCCTGTCCAAACGTGTCAAGTGACAAGCCCCGCCCACCAACTTAACCGAAATATAGACAAAATTCTAAAAATCTTCTTTAGTTGTTAACTAAATTTTAACTTGCAACTTGCTACTAAATAATGTGTTTACATGCAATTAATCACTTAAAATTAAGTTAAAATTAATTATCTACTTAACAACTTAATACGTGTAAATCTATATATAATCGTAATAATAATCGTATACGCCAAAAGTAGTCAAAAATGTTTTCATACAATTATTGTTTTCTAAAGTTTACGCGAACACTATACATTGAAATGAAACAACTGCCCTGCAAAAGGTTTCGAAACGTCAGGATAAACAATAAACGTAAATTTTACTTTTTATTTTTAAGTGCTAATTGATGCACTAAAGCTAAATTAGCCTTCCCGGTAGCGCAATGGTCAGTGCAGCCGCCCGGATTGCGGAAGACCCAGGTTCGATTCCTGGCTGGGCCGGGTAGGCATTTAATTTTTTCACTGTATTTTATAAGTATTAAACGTAATGTGTAAAATAAACGCGTGTATACTTACATACATGTTAATACACGTGACTGTACACTAAAGTAGATTGAAAAATTATTACTAAGAATCTAATTAATTATGTTTATTTTTGATTTACTTACTTAGACCTCGACCTCCTTGGTCGAGTGGTTCGTACACCGGTTTTCATGGTGTCGCCATCTCTGAGTCAGATCACTGATCCCCGGTCGGGTCAATTTAGAAACGAATTATTGTTTTTCTAAATTGTCTCAGGGTGTTTTCTATGTATAATAAGTATGTATTTAAGTATTTTAAGTATGTTTATCCGTTGTCTAGTAATCATTTAACAGTTTCATAACGAAGCTTCTCTTGGACTAGACAATTCGTGTGAGTGTAAGAATGTTTAATTTAGTTTATTTATTTTATTTAGACGCTATTGGTTTTTATGTTTTAAAACAATAGGGTACTTACTATAAAATATACGCATTTTGATTCCGAATTAAGGTGCAGAAATAGTGTTGAAATCATTTCCACAAGCGGGATTCGAAACCGCACCCTCTGACATACCAGGTCAGGTGCACTTTATACTATCCTGGATTTATTCGCCCTGTGCTTTAACTACTATTTATATATGTATAAAGCCTAATTCAATACCAATAACTACGTGATCCGCATTCGATCTATTATTTGCAAGAATAAAAAAAAGAATAACAAACTATTTTTTTTTTTGGGAAAATACATCATAATGATCAGTCCATAATAACAAGCTGTATTTATAAATTTTGTTGCGAGCAAATTACAATTCGCAGAAGATAACAATTATTTTTTTAACGACTTTCTATTCTTAGTACTATTGAAGAGGTAACGTTTGTGATAATGTTTGTTTGTTTGTCGGGGCTTATCTTTGGAACTACTGGTCCAATTCCGAAAATTTTTTGGCTGATTAAATACAACATTTCTTGAAAGTAACATGTCTATGTTACTAACAGCGAAAAAAAATTGAGAATCAATGTATTTATTGCATTTTGAATGGACGAAATCGCGGGAAAAATGCTCGTATTTTATAAAGCCGTTGCTCTAAAGCCAATCAACACCTTGTATGAGAATAAATCAATTAAAAAATACTAACTAATCTGGTTAAAAAGAAAAACTCCTCGAGAATCTTTAAATAAACAATCTTACTTGATAACTTCAATCAGCTCTCGGAACTTTAATTTTAGCTTGCAGCTCAGACTAGCGTAGTAAATGCTTAGACGACAAAAATATCCCAAGCATTTTTCACTTACAGAATACAAAATTACTAAAGCATAATACTGGGTGGCACTCACACCGTAGTGTTATGATCTATTTGTGGTTTCACTGATTCGGCAAACGAGTATTCGGTTCACTTTGGTGCTTAAGCGAGTTTTTATTAGACATTCGATTATTTTAACAATAACCGGAATTATTAATTAGCGTTTTTTAAGCATTAAAAAAAATTTACAACTTTTTTATACGATTTGAAACGTTCTGTAATGGACTTTTAATCGCATTTGCAATAAAAAAACGATACTGTAAATTGTTGTCTATTAACTCACTAGGACTCTGAAATTATTTTATTCGTATGCATTGTTTTATTAAAATTGAATAATGGATTTAAAACAGAGTAAAAATAAGAACTTAAAAGTTCGTGAACTGAAATATCATCTAGAAATAACTGCTCTTAAATAAATTTATATAAAACAAAAAGCAAATGCTTTAAAAAAATGATGTAACTTATTATACTATCCAGGGACTCACATAAACACACACAAAAAGTTTTTTTTTATATAGTCTAAACGGCAAATGACTCAATACCACCTGATGTTAAGTGGAAATGGAGTCCAGACGCGAAGATAACTGGTGCAGCGTGAAAACAAACGTAGCATCAGTTAACCTCACTCTGCCGGCCCACAAGGTGCTTCTTCACGCCTCGTTTGAAGGACCCCATATCATAGGAAGGAGGGAAAACCTGTGCTGGTAGACTTATCCATTTTGGTGGTGCGACACCAAATTTCTTTGTGCGCGTTGGGATATTTGAGACAGTGAAGCGGTGTGACTCCGGAGAGCAGCACGCGTACTCCTGTGATATACGGGAGAAGGTGGATCAAACTTAAATTATTATATGATGATATATTCATATTCGTTAACAAAACCTTGAACTATGTTACATTATCGTTTCCCGAACGCTGTATCTATCACTCGGTTGAGCCTGAATAATGCTAATGCAAATGCTCTCTACTCGGCTGTACCAATAATCGCGTGGTATTTACGCTTGGATCCATTATTCAGGCATCTGTGAATGGATCACCGTTTATCATCGCATTGACAAAGGTGATAATCGGTAGTTGTTTTAACATGAGTTATGTAAGACAAACGTAATTGACACTTTTTGTAACATTTGACAAAATTATTTTAGTAAGAATTAATTAATATAATAACAAAGATGACAGAAATAGTGTCTAACTACTAATGTTGTACTTCGAACTGTGATGACTTGCGAAAGGTCGAAGGTTCGACTAAGTAGTATAGTAACACGTGAGAAGGTAAACCTTTTTGCATAGGTACGAGACAATAAAAAAAAAACTTGTGAGATATATTTTTCTGTTTTAATAATATTCTTTTACTTTTTTAGGCATACAGAACAGAACGGTAACAATATAAAAACTAGTTACACTTTGGGTTGATTTTAAAAGACAAGTTCAAGAAATGTGTAAAATACTTCGATGGAACCTTAGCCACTGTAGCTTATTTGATCTGAAATTAAATAAAATGAAATGAAATGAAAATACTTTTTATTGTACACCATACAAAATACTTAGAGAGAACAATACAAGAAGAAGTACAATTGGCGGCCTTATCGCTAAAAAGCAATTTCTTCCAGGCAACCATGTCTTGAACTGGACAAAAAAACTAAGAAATGAGCGGTTAATGGTGATTTCCGAAATATTAATTGACGTGATCTGGTGTAGGTAAGAACTTTATTAAAATATTATATGGTGTTTAAGCCACCCGCAACGACACTTGATAGCGCGATACAGTCAGACAGAATACGAACTGCGCCATCGAGTAAGAACTATTTCAACTAATCTTATTATATTTACATGCGTCTTCAACACTTCCTCAAAAAAGGTGTTAAGAAAAAAATGCTGAATAACGGTGTGAATGCAGCCGCCCGTCCCGGATATATGAAGTTCCTTCAGCGCTGTTGTTCCTTAGCTTTCTTAATAAATTATCGGAAGAATGCGAGGAAACAGGGCTCTTGTAACACTTACTTTTAAATTATGTATATCAAGCCATACAAATATGTGCATTTATTATACTGGGCATACGACAAAAGTATAATTTATCGCCTCTGTAGTGTAGTAGTTAAGACCAGCAGTCTCAGACTCAGAGGTTCCGGGTTTGATTAGCTAGCCTAGCCTAGCCTTTCCTAACCCCCCGCCATAGACTTCATCATCTCAGCCAAAAGACGTCCACTGCTGGACAAAGGCCTCCCCCAAATAATCATGGGGGGTATTTGCCGTAATCGCCACGCTTGGCAGGCCATGGACTTATCACACTAATGTTATAAATGCGAAAGTTTGTGTGTATGTGTGTATATTTGTTGCTTCTTCACGCTGCAACGGATAGATGGATTTGGATGAAATTCGGCACCGATATAATAGATAGCCTGGATTAAAACATAGGATACTTTTTATCCCGATATTCCCACGGAAACGGGAACCACGCGAGTGAAACCGCGAGCGGTGGCTAGTAAGTAATATATAAGTCCATGCCCCCGCTAACATGCCACTTAAATTGATTATAACGACAGAATTGAATAAGATACTATAATAAATAATAAATATAAGATATATCCTCCTATTATATATGACGACCTCCGTAGCCGAGTGGCTTGCTCGCCGAACTTTGAGCGGCGCTAACTCTGAGGTCCCGGGTTCGATTCCCGGTCGGGTCATTGTCGAAAACGAACTTTTCGATATTGTGTCGGGTCTGGGTGGTTGTGGTACCGTCGTTGTTTCTGATTTCCATGAAACGAGTGCTTTAGCTACTTACCTTGGGATCAGAACAATATGTGTGTTGTTGTCACAAATATATTTAATATATTTAATTTAATCTACTTACTTTTATTTTTAATAATCTTTGTTGGTTTTTCTGTTTTATTGTTTTTTGTTGTGACGTCACCGATTAGGCCCCTCCAGAATACCAGCGTTGCAGCAGCCTCATGTCGTTGTAGCAAGTGCTGAGGCTGGGGCCTAGTTGGCCACACTTTGTCTCTTGTTTTTGTTTTTTAGAAGTATTCCCCGAAGCGCAACCATTTTCAAGCGTACCTATTGAAGCGCATCTTTTGAAGCGCAACTAAACTCTTCCTCGAAGCGCACCTTTTAGTTGCGCTCACGAAATAATCGGAAATCGAATCCGTACCATTATATCATTACGTATAAGATTTTAGTGGGTTACCACTAGACTGGATTTTGAAGGCTTATTCTAATTACAAATGCGAAAAGTTTCACCAGCAAATTTTATGTCCCCACTGCTGGAGCAGCCTTCCTTATAGATTGATACACTACAGGGAGAAAGAACCATAACCACGCGAGCCCAGAGCGATGCGGGTCTTTCGTCGATTTATACCATGAGCGGTTCATACCACGGTATGAATCGCACAAGGACGCTTTTTGAATTGGCTGTTTCATACCATGGTATGAAACGGCCAATATCTTTTTTGTACTTCTGCGATTCATACCATGATAAATAAATAAATAAATGTTTCCCACACTCACACCAATTATCTAGCCCCGAGAAAAGCTCCCTTAGGATACTTGTTAAAAATGGTTAACTAGACAACGGATAAACATACTTAATATACTTAAATACATACTTATTATACATAGGAAACACCCAGACCCGAAACAATTTAGAAAAACAGGTATTTCTAAATTGACCCGACCGGGGATCGAACCCGGGACCTCAGAGATGGCGACACCATGAAAACCGGTGTGCAAGCCACTCGACCAAGGAGGTCGTCACTGATACTGATGATATGAAACAGCCAATTCAAAAAGCGTCCTTGTGCGATTCATACCGTAGTATGAATAACGTGACCATACGTCCCGTTTTGAACGGGACCGTCCCTTTTTACGGTTCTCCGTCCTGGTGTCCCCGAAAAAAGCTTCGGGACACAAAATTGTCCCGTTTTCCAAAACCTTAAGGCAATGTTGATAACAAAGATAAACAATAAAAAAACGTGCCAAGAATTTTATTCTTATTTAAAATCATCACCAGCTGCATAAAATCTTTGTTTATCTGAAAAATATAAAAATAACTGAGCATTTATTTAAATACTTTTTAAATTTGTAATAAATACCTACTATTTTGATAAATAAAATAAAACTTAACAAGAAATTAGTTTTTTTTCACTGTAAACCTACCAATTGACGTACAAACGGTGGCAGATCAACCTACCCAAACCTGTCAAATTTCTCCAATGAATATTGATCCTTATAACCAAACGATAAAGTTCAAAATTGATTGTAGAAATTTGACAGTTTTGGGTAGGTTGATCTGCCGCCGTGTGTAGGTACATAAACCGAAGTCCCGTTTTGAGTAAAAAAATAAATGGTCACGTTAAGTATGAACCACTCATGGAATCGACGAAAGACCCAGCGGTGCGGTGGTTGTTAACCACTTGTAATTCAGCAACGAATTTACGTGCCTTCCGAAGCACGGAGAAGTTCTAGGTGTTGTTAGCTAGAACTCTTGGTAACCCATCTGATGACCGGCCTTTGCGAAAGTTCAGACCGTGCGCGTTTACCACTACGCCATCGAGCTACGATACGTACACTACTTCATAAAAATGAAGTATTTCATTATAAAGGAACAAAGTCTCATTTTTATTATGAACCGACATCAATGGATTTTTTCCCCAATTCGATCTAATTTATATTCGCAAAGAGCGATGTCAGCATACCAATTTGGAATCGATTTATTTAATTTACGATGTATTTGGGCGGGAAATAATATCCCTTTTCGCCGAAAGTCGAAACACATTACGAGCGAACGCGTATTGCGAAAATCGATGATCGTAAAGGCTAATCGATCGATTTAGAGAGTTAAAGGGAGATCGATTTATCGCGACGTTGGTAATTTGCAAAATTACGACATTGAATTATAACATAAAAGCATGGTGTGAGTTGTTGACTCCTGCATAATGTTCGAGGATGGACGATTTATAAAAAAATCCTACTAATATTATAAACACGAAAGTTTGTAAGTATGGATGAATGTTTGTTACTTTTTCACGTAAAAACTACTGAATGGATTTGGATGAAATTCGGCATACAGATAGTTTATTACCTGGATTAACACATAGAATAGTTTTTATCCTGATATTCTCACGGGAACGGGAACCACGCGGGTGAAATCGCTAGCGGCCGCTAGTACAAAATATTAGCTTCAATTAAGAAATTGTTGAATTGGTGGTTGACTGGTTAGACAATAGAATATAAACTACAAAGTTTATATTAAGTTATTAAGTTTAAAAAAATCGTTTGGACAGTATTGCTACAATAGCAATACTGTCCAAACGATTTTTTTTCATAGAAATTGTATGGCAATGGTGAACTATGACGTCATTATTTTGTTTCGTCAATTCAGTGTTTATTTTTAACTTTTTAGGTTATATAAATTCATGCTTAGGTCAAATAAAAATTAGGTCAATGTTCTGTAATCATTTGTTGTTGCCTTGATTGAAAATCATTTTACGCAAATCTTGTTACGAACAAATTACAATTTAAAAAAAAACAAAGTGTAGAAAAAAATCCACTAGCGGGATTCGAACCCCATGACATGCCGGGTCAGGTGCACCATCTACTAAGTATGCCACGATACACAATCGACGATAGCACGAGCCACGATAGCATAGTTGGTGGTGCACCTGAGCCGGCATGTCATGGGGTGCGGGTTCGAATCCCGCACGTGGAATTTTTTCAACACTTTGTTTTTTTTCAAATAAATGTGTAATTAAATTTTACGGGAAGATAGCTAGGAAGATACTTAGATAGGAAGCAGATGGTCAAAACCAAATTCTAACCTCCCAATTCCTATTCCCTCCTCAAGATCCAACTCCTTCCTCAAAGGTCGGCAACGCATCTGCGATAACATTGGTTTTGCCCTCCATCTTTGAAGGGACTTGATTTTTTTTTCTTTTTAATGTCTGCTATATTTAGCTAGTGAAACAAACACACTACTCTACAATTTTTATAGTGTTAACATAAATTGATGCTAAGAAAATTTAACGTAAGTTAAACGTTAGTATGAAAAATAAAATTTTATAAAAAATCTTCTTAAACGTCAATTTCGTCTTTAATTTAGTACCTATTTAAATAATAATTTCATTCTCATTGCCTCCAAAAAATATGTGGGTATGTACAGACCGACAGTCAGAGAGGCGGACTATCAAAAGACAGATAGGTCAAATTATTTATCTTAAGAGCGCAGCGTTTACGCCGCACACTAGCGCCGCCAATGAAAAAAATCATATCTAGTAATTAGAGATAGAAAATCAAATTATGCTCAACAAACTATCTGAATGAAGTAATTTAGCATTTTTACGTCACCTAATGACATGTTATGGTTTAGTTATATATGGCGTTATAGTATCATTAACGTAGGAAATCCTTACTGTTGGCCAGACACGGAAGGGGGGAGCGGCATAAGATTGTACAAATCGATTGTATCGACACAAAAAGTAAACAATATCAGCGCCTCTAACGGTGGGTAATGTAAATATTTTACGATAACAATATGATCACTAAAGTTTGAGCATTTCATGAAGTAGCGGCGCGTTTTGCCCATATCGAGAAACGATGTCTTATCATTGATCTGCCCAAACCACATCATGATGTGGTCAATAGACAGTGAAACATTTCATGAAATGCGACGCTACGATATGGCTACGACATACACACTGGTAGTTATTGTGGAAACAATCGTAATTTTATTCGTTTCTAGCTTGAAAGAAAATGAAATGAAATATCTTTATTCAGTTTAGGCATTTAAAATTTACTTATGAACGTCAAGTGCATGAATAAAACGATCATATAAAATTAACAATATTTTACATGCGTAAGTACATAAAAAACGATAAATATTTATGTAATTAGGTACATTATTTATTTTAAATTTCCTCTTTGACACGCTCTTGAAATCTATGGTATGCAATAAATAAAAATTATACACAGTTAACAATAGCGAGTATTAGGGGCTGGGCCAAAAATGGTGTAAATTAAAAAAATTAAAATCTTCAATTATTTTTATTTTATATTTCAAAGTTTCAATATTTGATGTAAAGAGCTCGATGATACGATGATACAGACGCTTGTACATCTATCCAAAACTGACAAATCCTACTAATATTATAAACGCGAAAGTTTGTAAGTATGGATGGATGTTTGTTACTCTTTCACGTAAAAACTACCAAATGGATTTGAATGAAATTTGGCATACAGATAGTTTATAGTCTGGATTAACACATAGGATACTTTTTATCCTGGTATTCCCACGGGAAGGGGAACCTAAACCATATACATAAAGTCAAAGTCTATTGAGGAAGTTTGACAGGTTGTGATAGGTAGTAGTAATGTGCAGGCGTGCGTACAGCGGCTTGAGTAGTCAATGGATATTTTGCTAGTTAAGCAACGTCTATTGCAATGTCGTTAAGCGGATGGGTGACCATATTAAAATATTAAGGACAATCACAACATGTAAAAAAACACATAAAATTAAAATATTTGTAGCTCGTCTGTACTTCCGACCACGCGATAAGCAGTTGCTTGTTATCGTAAGATAGCAAAAACTAGCCCGCATTTGGCATGCGTTGTCCAACCCTTTGACTGGTACACTACAATCTATTGTGCATTGGTTTTCGATGCTATTATTATGCTTAAATTGCAATTATACTTCATCATCATCATCATAATAACAATAATGTTCTACTTAGTTATTGCTTGTATTTGTGTTTGTCTTGTTGGTTGTCCTTTAAATAAATAAATAAATCATCTCAGCCAAAAGTCGTCCACTGCTGGTCCAAGGCCTCCCCCAAGGATCTCCACAACGACCGGTTTTGTGCTGCTCGCATCCAGCGGCTTCCCGCGACCTTCACCAGATCGTCGGTCCTTAGTGGCATATAATTATATGGCCACCAGTGCTATTGCCTGTTTGCGGAATCTAAGAGCGGATTGGAGGTTGTTAATTACTTCAATGCAGCCAGGACCAACGGCTTTACGTGTCTTCTAAAGCACGGAGGAGTTCGAGATAATAAATATTAGGTCACCCATCCGATGACCGGCCTTTGCGAAAGTTCCTTATCCTCAGCACAGCCCGTCGCGCGTTAACCGCTACGCCCTCATGCTCCTCCGCTTCCATCACATGAAATTAAACATGTAAGGACACTACCGTGCACAAGTGAATGCTTTGTCTGTCCTTTCATATTGTTCATACATGTATTTGATTGTGTCCACATAAAAAAATGTTAAACGTAACTGTAGGTAAATAAGTAGACAGACAAATAAAAAAAAAAACATATATTTAAAAAAAATCTCCGCATTATTTTGAAAACAAAACGTACACTATTCTTCTAGCGGGGGTTCAAACAACCCTCTCTGTGTAATTCAGAGACACGACCGCCGATAAGATGCTATCTGCTTATTTATATAGCCTTGGGGAGCAAAATTAATGCCGTGCTTCAAAGGACTGTACATTTTAATAGTACCTACTATTTTTTCCGACTATTTCGTTTGTTTTCGCAAAGCGTTTGTTTTGATAAAAACGAGACGTGCTTTGGTTTCGCTGCCATTTTGTTTTAAGAGTACTATAGGTAAAATTAGTTATTCCGTACAAACTTCAATGTTTTCCAATATTTTGAAACTATTAAGCAGATTTTAATTAAACCTTTTCCCTTGTACTTCAATACAGTGTTTAAAGTTAAAAAGTAGCTTATCAGTGTTTAAAATATTGTGTCTCTGTATAAAAATATTAGATAGAAAAGGACAACGTGTGTTTAGGCTTATCTTACATAAATCATTGTTTTGTGGTAGGTAAGGCAGTCTTTGTTTAAGAAAAATAAAGACATCGAAGTAAATTTTACTAAAAAGCTCTTATATAGGTTAATAAGAAAACATTTAAAGAAAAGTTATTTCAACTACATTTGTCATCATCATCATCATCATCTCAGCCAAAAGACGTCCACTGCTGGACAAAGGCCTCGCCCAAGGATCACTACATTTATAATGCCTAATAATAATAATAAATTCGTTTGTTCTCAGGCAACAATTTAAAGGTTACAAAATCACTACTTATATGCTATAAAAAGTCTACTATGATTTTCATTTTATTTACATTTTATATTTACATATAATTTTACGCAAATATTGTTGCGAACAAGTTACAATTTGATTGAATAACTCCTTTGGCTTATAAAGTAAAAGTAGATAGTGTTGAATTTCAATTTGGATTGAGCCACGATAGCATAGTTGGCAGTGCACCTGACCCGGCATGTCATGGGTGTTCGAATCCCGCTCGTGGAATTTTTTCAACACTGTCTTTTTTTTTTAATGAATGAATAAACATTTATTGGTAATAATAGGTAATAAATAATAATAATAATAATAAACTTTCCTACACTCACACCAATTATCTAGCCCAAGAGAAGCTTCGTTATGAAACTCGTTAAATGGTTACTAGACAACGGATAAACATACTTAAAATACTTGAATACATAATTATTATACATAGAAAACACCCAGACCCGAGACAATTTAGAAAAACAATAATTTCTAAATTGACCCCGACCGGGGATCGAACCCGGGACCTCAGAGATGGCGACACCATGAAAACCGGTGTACAGACCACTCGACCAAGGAGGTCGACAAAACACAGGTACACGACACATACACAAAGTCACATTTAAAAAAATAGGAACTAAAAATAGCAACTAAAAAATACAACCTTTGTGTAACATATAGTATGTGTCGAGTCAACCAAAGGGCTCCGACTCAGTTTTTTTTGTTGCAACCAAAGTCACAACACTGATATTCTGCCGAAACCCGTGGAGAAAACGCGCACCGTCCGTGCCTCGCGTCTAAAATTTATCAATAATAAAATATATTAAAATAAAAAAATCTGCAAAAGTGCTGGGATGGTGCATAAAGATAATTAGGTATATAAATGTATTGAATAGGTAGATATATCACAGAGTGTATGTCCATGAATACAAACAACAAATAAATTCATTAACAATATGGTTTCACTATATAAACCACCTCAAGAAAGGCCAACGAGAAAAATAAATTAATGTAATTAAACTAACAAATACAATAATATAAAAACAGCTACGAAGTGGATTGTTGAATGTTTAGCAAGTGAGATTTATAAGCACGTTTAAACAAATACTTAGTTCCCAAATCACGCAGCGGACTGTGCGTCCCGTGGCATATTGCCGACGGATCTGTTGGAAAATCTACTATGGAAGAATGGGCCTCCATGGCTACGCAACGAGGTTATAGAGTATTCCAAGCCTAAAACTAGTCCTACAAAACTGGAGGAGAAATCTATAAAAGCTCATGTAACAGTTATTGATGTGTTCCAACACTTAGTAGCACTATATTTGAAACTGCCACGGAAAGCAGCAGTTTTATGTCCCGGTATTGAGAGAGGGTTGGTGCACGGCCTTACTCTTCGATTAGTAGAACACCAGGTTAACTTGTCAAACAGATACTTAGGATATTGTTTCTTAATAATATCAAAAAGCATGCAAGCCAGGTAAAGTTTTTGACGCTCCTTAATTTTTAGGATATTAAATCTATTCATGTATGGTGTTACATGTGTTCTGGGTGGAACAAGGAAGCAATACCTTGCACACGCATTCTGGATGCACTCTCTGAATAAGAAATTGAGACCTTTCCAGGATACAGGGGCCATATACAGTAATGTAATAGTTGAACATAGAGAGCACTAAACTGTCGCACAGTTACATGTGAAGGTCAATAGAGATAAAGTCTCGTATCCTGTAGAGAATCTTCAACCGGTAGAAACATGACCTAACACATTCGAGAATATGTATCTCAAAACGGAGAGACTCGTCCATATGAAGGCCTAGATTACGCACCTCAGATACTCTTTCAATGCTTTCCCCCATCACTTACGCTAATCGGATTACGTTTACTAAGTATACTAGATACTATAAGACCCATTAAAAGATATTTAGTTTTGATGGATTTAATACAAGTGAGTAATTTATGGACCAAGATACTATACGATCTAAATCATCGTTTAGACACGCAATACGCTCATTCATATTACTTACATTAAATGAGGTACAAATTTGAAGATCATCTGCATATAAGTCATATTTACGGTGTCGTATTATATCCGGTAGATCAAACCTGTACATGATAAATAACAGAGGGCCAAGAATGGATCCCCTGAGGGACTCCTCGCGTTACATGTCGTAGATCCGATTCTAAGCGGGTACCGCTTGATCATATGTCACAACCTTTTGAGATCGGTTACTCAAATAGCTGTCAAACCACCTCAAAGCCGATACATCAAAACCACAGTAAGATAATTTTGATATTTTTCAGTTTACTGTATGTTTTTTTTTTATAGAATGTTACGTAAATCTTCTCGTGTCCAGAAGCGAGGACAGCAAGTAGAGCAGGATGGCAGAATCCTGCCAGTAGCCGTCCTCGCCTTGTCGACCAGCAGGCTAATTACCGATCTTTAAGTGACGACACCCTGCTACACACTACTTTAAAGTTTACACTGATACCCCCCACCAACCTCACGGTTATAAAGTCAGGTGTCAGACATCCTTACGCAAGCACAAGAGCCCATCTACGTCAGGTCATAACGCCAGATCAGAACACGCAGGTTACGCATCCTTCATCCGGTACTTTTAAGACTAGTGTCTCGAGCTAGTTGCCCCGTGGACACGTATAGTCCACTACCTAATATCCAGATAGGTTACCGGAGCTGTAAGCTCGCTCACTTCTCGTGAAGTGATGACAGTCGCAATCTTGACAATTTAATTTATCGCTACCGAAACACATATTCGTAATACGGACCGTAAAACGCTACGATAGCGCCACACGCGAGCGATTGACGAACTAAAAGTGCATGATGGCGCTATAGAATAAACCGACCGATTGTAGCAACCGCAACTAGTAGCAGTCGCCATGCCATTGTGCAATTAGCAACTGGTTGCTTTTTTGACGACCTCCTTTTGGTCGAGTGGTTTGTACACCGATTTTCATGGTGTGGTGTCGCCATCTCTGAGGTCCCGGGTTCGATCCCCGGTCGGGTCAATTTAGAATAATAAGTAAATATTTAAGTATTTTAAGTATGTTTATCCGTTGTCTAGTAACCATATAACGAGTTTCATAACGAAGCTTCTCTTGGGCTAGATAATTGGTGTGAGTATAGGAAAATTTCTTTATTTATTTATTCGTTAATAAGCCGGCCGCAACCCGTAAGTTACTTCTTCAGACCTCGTTTAAAGGACCCCATGTTATAAAATAAAAAATAAAAAACATCATTTATTTCGGGCATTGCCCATAAAGTGTAAGTAATATATAATATATATAATATATTTGTGTTATAGAAAGGAGGAAATGTTAGGAGGTAGGTTTTTTTATAAGGAGCTTATGGCGCAGTGAGGAGCTCGATGGCGCAGTGAGGAGTTCGATGGTGCAATGAGAAGCTCGATGGTGCAGTGAGGGGCTCAATAGCGCAGTGAGGAGCTCGATGGCGTAGTGAGGAGTTCGATGGCGCAATGAGAAGCTCAATGGCGCAGTAGGAGCTCAATAGCGCAGTGAGGAGCTCGATGGCGCAGTGAGGAGCTCGATGGCGCAGTGAGGAGTTCGATGGCGCAGTGAGGAGCTCGATGGCGCAGTGAGGAGCTCGATGGCGCAGTGAGGAGCTCGATGGCGCAGTGAGAAGCTCGATGGCGCCGTGAGGAGCTCGATGGCGCAGTGAGGAGCTCGATAGCGCAGTGAGGAGCTCGATGGCGCAGTGAGGAGCTTGATGGCGCAGTGAGGAGCTCGATGGCGCAGTAGTTAACGCGCTCGGTCTGCGAGTGCTGAGGTTAAGCAACTTTCGCAAAGGCCGATCATCGGATGGGTGATCAAAATTTATCATCTCGAGCTCCTCCGTGCTTCGGAAGGCACGTAAAGCCGTTGGTCTCGGCTGCATTCACAGTCGTTAACAACCACCAATCCGCACCGGGCCCGCTTGGTAATTTATGGCCCGTTCTCCCTATCCATCCATAGGGAAGACTCGTGCCCCAGCAGCGGGGACATAAAATGAGCTGATGATGACGTGTGTTTGTTTGGTGATGCAGAGAAAAGAGGTTTCTTAATTTTCAAAACTTTTTTAAATCACCTTTTTACTAAGATTCGTCCTCCCGTTGGGAAACCTAGGACTAGTGTTTAACCACAAGACCACACAGGTAGTCAAACCTCAAACCTTACGGATCAACCGCACACATAGTTTGTGATCATAAGCGGATCATGATATGGCTCACATCTCTGAGCAAACCCGCCGCGCACTTGGCACTTCCCTCACCAAACAACACTCAATGAGAAACTCAAACAAATTGTGTGCACACGATACCAGAATCGCTTAGGGTTACCACTTGGGAACAGAATACGAGGCATTTTGAGTGAGAGTATTCTGATTCACGATTCGAGCACGTAGTTTCTTGAGTAAGCTAAGTATTCTTGTAAATTGCAACGCCCTTGCACGATGTCACACGTACCCAATTTTTATATTGGCCACTCAAATACCATCATGTCGCAGGCAATAAAGATTTTGAATATGAATTTGAAATTAAATAAGTAGGTAGGTTTTTATACAAACTTCTGTTTTTACATAGTGCAAACTTCTGTTTTTTTATTTTTTTATTTCTTGCTTTAAGCACGGGAAGGCAAGCAGGCGGCCAGGATGGTGCTGAGTCCTAGTTATTGTTTTTTTGTGTGTATATGCGTTTTATTATTTTTATTGTTTATATTGGTTTCTCTTTGTTTTGTGGACACGTCACCGATTTAGGCCCCTCCAGAATACCAGCTATACCAGAATACGTTGCAGCGGCTCTATGTCGCTGTAGCACGTGCTGAGGCTTTGTCTTTTGCCTTTTTTTTGTATTGTTATTGTGAATATCGTGTAATTTTGTAGTGTGTGCCAATAAATGTTTTTCATTTCATTTTCATTTTCATTTCATTTCATTTTATATAAGCAATACATTTTATAAGTACAATGTGTATTGCTCGTTTTCGTCTAAAATTTAGTGCCTAATGAGTTATACTTATGCACCATTTTATCACGTCAACAATACCGTAAATTTGTATAAATTTATTAATCTTTTCGATTGGAATTGATCAAAAACGTGAATCTTTTAATATATCTTTAGGAGGATTAAAATTTGGTTATGAAAAAAAAACTTTTTGTTAACAAACACATATAACCTGACCTGGGAATTGACCCCAGGACCTCCGGATATCAGACCGAGCGTTTTGTCGGCCACCGAGGCATACGGCATTATGTAAGTAATATCATTAAGGCGACGCATTGGAAATTTACGTGGCGGGGATTTTGATTTTTCCCAACAATTAGGTACAAAACATATGAAAGTGATATTTGATGACATGATTTTTCATTTAATTGACTTGTTTTTGCTAGTTGCAGAAACACGTTTTGTTAACTTTAATAACAGAGAAAAAATATCAAAGTAACCTCTTTTAAAACATAGATTTGCATTTTACAGGCAAACCAGACCGATTTAAGCATCTAAATTTTCTTAGTAAATTAGTCTTAACACACACATCAATATGCTAGTTCATTTTGTAAAACTTATTTGTAGTTTTAATTGGAAAGAAAAACTACATGTTTTTAATGGTACGGGGCGCAAACGCTCCGTATTAGATAAATTGTTTAGCGATCATCATCATCATCATCATCATCATCATTTCAGCCAAAAGACGTCCACTGCTGGACAAAGGCCTCCCCCAAGGATATGAGGGGTATTTGCTGTAATCGCCACGCTTGGCAGGCGGGTTGGCGATCGCAGTACGTTGAAGGTAACCTCAGAGGGATGCTGCTGCCCATCCTCTGCAATGGTCCCTTAGTCGGCTTTTACGACACCCACGGGAAAAGATGGGGTGGTGCAATTCTTTATCCCCGGCACCACACGGGGTAATGCGGGGGATGCGTCGCCTTAACTAAATAAATATCTTTTTCTTTTTTATACGGAGTGGAAAATCTGCTAGTAGACGCATCAGCGGGTTGCAGTTGCAGGGGATTCGCTGGCTGTCCGAGGATGGCCAAGACTCTGTTCCAGGGCCGAAGCCCTAGAGAAAGCGAGTCGAGGCCAATTCGGTAAAAACCACTCCGGTGTCCTTTCGTCACCTTGGGACCAGCAAACCGGCGATCATCGCGTCGTCCTCATCTGGGGAGAACGCATCAAACGCCGGCATGATGGAGCTTGACGAGGTCATGGGAACACTTTCGGACACTTCCACAAAACTAAATAAATACCTACTATACTGAAGTGGTGACAACCCTAAGTAAGACTAATAGGCCAAGCTATTTGTCCAGAGGTCACAGGGTAGGTATTATGGTCGCCTAGTGGATAGGTAAGGCGAAGGCGAGAGCCTTCCAGATAACTTAGCTACATATTTTGTCTTCTGATTCGTCAATAGGCATGACGACAGTATCAAAAAATCGAAGATTTAATGATTTTAGTGGAAAATACATAATAAAAAAATGTAAAACACTGGTTTAGTTTTATTAAAAAAAATTGAGATTATTAAGATTTTCAATAAAATAAAACATTAAAATACTGCAATCGGCCATTTTGACTGAAACACCGCATGACGTCACACTTAGGTAAACTCCGCCACAGAACACTATTACTTGAACTCATCTGTCAATACTGTCCTTCATGTCCGTGACCCCAGCGGGATAACCCCTTCAGATCGGCTTCAAATTTCGCCATGATTTAGTTGACATTATGTTTAAATTTGTTGGCAAATATAAAAATTTGTTGACCAATAGTAGTAGTCACGCACGTCAAAATTATTTGACCTAAAACGAGCAGGAACGAGACACGCTACTGATATAGTTTTTGTGCTAAGATTTTGTTGATTCAATTATGAATCCATCTGTGAAAATTCCAGGATTCTACCTTCTGTAGTTACCGAGTAATCAAATACCTACTTTTCGTCAAAATTCCTCCGAAAAGTAAGTTCTAGTTGAGGTGTAAGACAAAAGGCTACGTTCATGAAATCTAGGGAAGATTTTGTTGACTCTGAGAGAAAATTTGTTAGACAAAACTGAGAACTCTAGCTACAGTACATCCTGAGATATAACGCTAATATGGTTATCCCGCTGGGGTCACGGTGTTGATGCCTAAACATGGTTTTTCCACAGGAATGGAGCCAAGATTTTGTGGGTATAAAAATCTAACCAGTTCCTACTTTTTAGTTTCCTGGGTACAGTATTTTAAGAGAAATTGAAGTTTATAACTTTTTCATACTAAAAGTACGCGTATAACCTATCAAAATTAAGTTGGTTCCTTAAAAAGACTAAGTTGGCGGCCAATTTTAGTTTCATCGGAATCGGCCCTTAAACAAAAAAATTGGCCGCCATCTTGTTCTTTTAAGGAACCAACTTAATTTGGTCGGCTTATACGCGTACTTTTAGTATGAAAAAGTAATAAACTTTAATTTCTCCTAAAATACTGTACCTAGGAAACTGAAAAGTAGGAACTGGTTAGATTTTTATACCCACAAAATCTTGGCTATAGTCATAAACTCGCCACCTGCTCCATTCCTGTGGATAAACAATGTATAGGTATCAACACCGTGACCCCAGCGGGATAACCACTGTAGCTAGAGTTCTCGGTTTTGTCTAACAAATTTTCTCTCAGAGTCAACAAAATCTTGATGATGAATCTTGATGACCACGTGATTTAGCGCGGCTTATGTCAATCCCATACATTTTATTCTTTTCGAACTTCGCTATCGTGTGTGGGCAAGCCTCCAACAAGGTGGACTGACGATCTGGTAAAGGTCGCGGGAAGCCGCTGGATGCGAGCAGCACAAAACCGGTCGTTGTGGAGATCCTTGGGGGAGGCCTTTGTCCAGCAGTGGACGTTTTTTGGCTGAGATGATGATGATGATGACCTAGTGAGTTACAGGTTTGGTGACTAAATTTAAATATCTGGAGTTTGTCCGTGCTTCGAGGAAGCCTTTTGACCACAGCATAAATGCGTCTCCGTGTCCTGTACTACGGCAAGCATACAATTCAGAGTAAAAACCTACAACAGGAATAGCGATACCAAAATTTCCAAATATCGTTATTGTTGTTGCAACCGCCTCTGCGGTGTAGTGGTTAAGACCACCGGTTTACACCCAGAGGTCCCGGATTCGATTCCCAGCGGGGGGTACATGTTTGTGTACTCGGTTTGGTTGGTGGTTGGGCCTTTATGTCCGCCTGGCTAGCTACCACCATCGTTATCTAAATATGTTGCCATAACATCAATGTTTGTAGCATTGTTGTTTTCCGGCAGCTAGCAGATAGCCAAT
The DNA here is from genome assembly GCA_947562085.1 of Eudonia lacustrata. Taxonomy (NCBI): domain Eukaryota; kingdom Metazoa; phylum Arthropoda; class Insecta; order Lepidoptera; family Crambidae; genus Eudonia; species Eudonia lacustrata. The sequence continues at coordinate 11,239,484 of OX387332.1, read as the reverse complement.
GCCTCACTATTTGAGGTTCCTGGGTGAAGTCCGCTTCCATCATTGGCCTTATCATCACTCAGGTGATATCGATATAGCTTACCCGTAAAATATAAAAAAATATATATATAATATATAAAGTGTTTTTGTAAACTATAGGTATTGTCGATCATTGCCATCGACGTCGTGGAGACCACGAGAACGATGGCAACGTTGTCTTGTCGCTTTTCGTTTATAGCCGACTGTGGCCGTCAAGAGGTAAGCTGTTGGTCCTACTTTTATCAGTAGCAGTCGTTAACCCTACCACCCCGCTTGGCGCTAACGTCATCAGTTATGACCTGCCGCCTAACCGATCGCTTTGACTTCGTGTGTGGTTTATGACGTCATCTTGCCACCTCGCACCTCCTTGAGAGCAATATCAAAAGCAATAGCCTTTAGCTTTTGATATTGCTCTCATAGGCGGTGCGAGGTGACAAGATGACGTCATAAATTATAACGCGTAGTCAAAGCGATCGGTTGGGCCCCTGATCTCCCCATGTGCTTTCAGTGGAAGGCTTGGAACGTTTATTGGCATAAGCCAATAGCATATAATAATGTTATGATTAGGTAATATTTTTACCTAATCGTAAGATTAGGTAAAGAAAGTTATACTTTAAGGAGCTCGATGACGCAGTGGTACTCACGCACGGTTAGCGATTGCTTTAGTCAAGGAACTTTCATTAAGACCGGTTATTGGATGGGTGACCTATCAGCAGAAGCTCCTACGTGCTTCGGAGGGCAAGTTAAGCCGTTGGTTCCAGCTGCATTAGCAGTCGCTAGCCTGTTCTCGCTGTGGTATTTCCATCGAAGTATCATGCTCCAGCCCCCACTGCTGATGATATGATGATATGGCACATAAAATGAAATGGTGGTGGTTAAGAGGAAATACTAAGGTCGATTAAATGGAAAAATATGTATGAAAAGTAGGCAAAATCAACGTTTCGTAGTCCCCTGATTACTCCTCTAAGGCCTTGCCTGTGTCCATATGTTTTGCTTTTTTTATATAATCTCGTCGGGAAACAGCGGAAAATCTAGCCTATTTTTAAGGTTTTTAAAAGTTCATATCTTTTTTAATAGGTAATTAATTAATGAAATAAAGGAAAACATAGGGACACAGCCAAAGTCTTTCTTTAATCTTTAATGAAACAAGTAATTAAATCGGTCCAGATTTAGAGGAGGAATCAGGGGACTACGAAACGTTGATTTTGTCTACTTTTCATACATATTTTTCAATTCAGTCGACCTTAGAGTTTCCTTTTAATGATGCCATTAAAGATTGGTCAGGGTAAATTATGCCATAATTGTTGACAACAAACATTTATTTGCTCTTAAAGAAAACGTGTCGTTAATATTTTGATCACGTAATCCCCCCAAGCCCCAAGCTTCACGCCTCTCGCGATATTAATAAAACCACTTAACTTAGAAACTCACATTTATTATCTTGAAAGTAATTTTACATCAAGAAATGAACCGCACCTAAATAATAACGCTCTCATCTTTATTACAAAAAAAAGAGATAAGTTTAACGAAAATTTAAAACGCTTTAGGCGAAACCGTACAATCAAGGAACGCGCCATACTCTGCCTTGTCTGTGGATATTTTTAATCTGTGCGTTGATGGACAACTGACAGATCATGCTCATTTAGCATTCAAGCAATTGTATATGCTATTCTTCGATCAACAATACACATGCTATTCTTAGATAAATGATTGGTCTCGCGATTGAATGCTATTATTGAGGAATCGCTACTTAGTAGCATTGCTAGTAATAAGCATGCTTTTTTAGAACATGCCCAAAACTCAACAGTCATTTGTTTTTGTCCATTTTATCGCTGGAGATTGACGAAGCGTAGGTATAGGGTAGTGACACCAGTTTTTGACAGCGACTAGTAATCGCAATTTTTTCCTTTGATCATAAAAATACGGTTCAGTAACTGATTTTAGTCTTTAGCGACAATTGAATACAGACCATAAGAATCCTACTAATATTATAAACGCGAAAGTTTGTAAGTATGGATGTTTGTTACTCTTTCACGTAAAAACTACTGAATGGATTTGGATGAAATTTGGCATACAGATAATTTATAACCTGCATTAACACATAGGATAGGCACTTTTTATCCAGATATTCCCACGGGAACGGGAGCCACGCGAGTGAAACCGGGAACCACGCGGCTGAAACCGCGAGCGGCCACTAGTAAAAAATAACACAGTAGAACGGAAACTCCCGCTCCGGACGGGCTCAAGGTCGCGATATGAGAGTACCTGTTAAGGCGACGCACCGCTAAACAATTAATCTAATACGGAGCGTTTGCACCCCGTACCATAAGAAAAACTGTTCTTTTTCCTTCAAGTTAAAAATACAAATTATTTAAAAAAAATGAACTAGCATATTGAAGTGTGTGTTAAGACTAATCTACTAAGAAAATTTTGATGCTTAAATCGGTCTGGTTTGCCTGTAAAAGTAGAGCTGCAATCGTAGATTTGCAATCTATGTTTTAAAAGAGGTTACTTTGATATTTTTTTTCTCTGTTATAAAAGTTGGCAAATCGTGTTTCTGCAACTAGCAAAATGAAGTCAATTAAATGAAAAATCATGTCATCAAATATCACTTTCATATGTTTTGTAATTGTTGGGAAAAATTAAGATCCCCGCCACGTAAATTTGCGATGCGTCGCCTTAAACAGGATGCTCAGTCGGGCTGTCACGGCCGGCGACACCGCACGCGCGTTTGTCTGTTTGTGCGTTCCGTACTTTATATTATACTAGCCGCCGCTCGCGGTTTCACCCGCGTGGTTCCCGTTCCCGTGGGAATATCGGGATAAAAAGTATTCTATGTTTTAATCCAGACGGAAACGACCTTTTAGTATTTTAATACCACCAAACAGTTTTAATCAACATTTAAATTTGCAAGATAATTTAATTTTGTTAATCCAATTTTAAAATTGAAAGTAATAAACAAACAAGCAATATTTAGTTAAAACAGACTATTGTTAGTTTATTTTACAAATAATCTTGTCTATCAACCTATTTCATTTTTAATATTTTTAAAACGTCATTTTAATAACGATGACGGAAGTAGGTAGGTAGGTATAAAAACTATAAAGTTAAAATGTTACGAATGTATGACAGACAATGACTTCCGAGAAATTGTACTCACTTAATGTATTAATAAATCTAAAATACTGGTAGTACTACATATTATTACATAAAGTGGTATTGAATCGATAGAGAAAAAAAAGTTGTGTTTTTTTTTTTAAACTTAAGACTTACCCTCCACTGAGGTATAGGTACCTCAATGTTACCCTATTACAAATTAACTGAGTGTACATTTATCGGATTTATAGCTTACAGTAGTTATTTAACGTTTTGTTTACGTCACTCAAATATAATTTTGAATCATTAACAAAACTAGTCTTTGCTAGCGGCTTTGCTCATATGGGCTGACTTGTAATTGCTTAGAGCATTAAACCAACCGTAATTGGTTTTAATAACAAACGGATTTTTGGATTTAACTTATTAACGGTAACTAAGTGTCTATAACGATAATCCTGAAACTCTTCATAATTTCTAACCAAGCCAATTATTGAAGGAATTAACTTTTTTAATGACAGATTTCCATACAAACTTTCCACCCCTATTTCGCCTCTTTAAGGAGGTTTTACCAAAATGCTAAAATACGTCATTCTTCTTTTTTATTGAAAAATCTAAAGATCGATTAAATTATTCATTTTTATAGTTCTTGTTTAAAAAATAACGATTTCCCCAAAAAAACCTTCTTCCCTTTTTTACTCCTTTAAACTTCTTCAAACAAAATTCCTGAGGCAAGTCATTATTTATTTCTTTTTAAAAAGCCAAATACTAATTTTCATATATTTTACTTCAAAACTGACGGACTTTCATACAATCTTTTACCCCCTATTTGACCCCCTTAGGGTGTGATTTCCGTAAAATACTTTCTTATTGGCTGGTTACTACAGTCCAAATTTCATCTAATCAGCTTCAGCGGTTTCAGCTCGTCGATGATGAATCAGTCAGTCAGGACAAGTCATTATATGTATATAGATAAAACACTATATAACTACTCCAAGCGTATACTCCGTTTATTTGTAAAAGGGTACCTGAGTTACCGAAATACTTAATAATTAATTAGTTTATTAGAAAACTTAAAATTTGGGCTATTTCATTTGTTAAATTAATTTATAGCCGGAACTGAACATATTTATTTACACCTCGAGTCAACAACACTCTATATAATGAAATGTCCAAACTATTAACAAAACCTTCTGTTCGGCCTTAAAAATCTATCAATAAACGTAATGCAATAAAACTATAATTATACAGATGAATTTATTTGTGTTAGTATAGGTACTTAGTATAAACACAAAACATAATTAATAAAATTTAAAATTACTATTCTCTTTAAACCTGTTTCAACGTGGTGGTACCTTTATAATATCACATAAATTTATAATTATTAATATAATTTACATTCAAATAACGTTCTTTAAATTTTCATTTTTCATTCACATCAAAGTTAACAGTCCGAAACATTATATCCAATCAAATTGTTCGTATTTATTATGAAACTAATTACATTCAATAATACGGGTTCACACTTCAAAAGTGTGACATTGAATTTGTCATAATTTTATTAATAAATCAACACAATAATTTATTTTTATAAAATCACACAACATTTTAGTTTATTCGTCAACCATAATCAAATTAATTATCAATATTGGAAATTTCCTCCAACATGTAATTAGTCACGTTTCTGATCAATAATATAAAATCAATGCTAACCACGTGTTTATAAAAGTAAAAGCTCGTTTTATTTTAACATTTAAATATATTACCTAATACACAATAAGTACTTCAATAGGCTAATTCGTAACTAGTATGGCAACTCTTCGTATAACATACTTAACGATATTTATAATAAACTATTTACATTATATATACATTCACAACATCTTCGTGTATAATTTGTAATCTACACTAAAAGCTTGAACGATTACTTTCAATAAAAATAATTTGAAACATTATAACTAAGCATCATGTAGGTAATCAGAAATCAGAAATCACATTTTTATATTACAGTACATAGCTACTTCCAATGTAATCAGTAATAAAATTATTTAAAATAGTAAAACTAATTTCAATAAAAATACAAAATCGTTAAATTTAGTTGAACTAAATAATGAGTATTTCTATTGAGTAATCGCATAGCAAATTTTAACAAATCTGTGTTATTTGTTTATCTACTTCCGTGTCGTAGTTACATTACAAATTCAGTCTTATACACCTTTCGGAAGGTGCAGAATCAGAACTACATACCTATAACCTCTATTCATATAAATTGACTTTTATTTTCACCCTATCTATTTACTGATTATTTTATAATTTTTTATTCTAGCCTTTTTCGTTTTAAATGTTGTAACCGTCCTTAGAATAATAATTACATCGCGTATCATTAATAAAACATTGTTTTAGTACTGACAACTTTGTTTTTATCTGTATTTAAGATGGAATTTTCAATAACTTTTACATTTCTTTGAAAAGCCAATACAAAACCAATGGGAAGTAGGTACTATCTATTTTTAAAGATTTGCAAACCATGTTTAATTAAACACACGAACCACTGAGATAAGATAAAATAACAAAACAAAGAAGATCATTTGGGCTCCATGCATTTTTGGGCCTTTTCTGAAAGTGCCAGCCAACAAAAAAAATAGTACACACGGCGGCAGATCAACCTACCCAAAACTGTCAAATTTCTACAATCAATTTTGAACTTTATCGTTTGGTTATAAGGATCAATATTCATTGGAGAAATTTGACAGATTTGGGTAGGTTGATCTGCCGCCGACTGTACGTATTGTTAGAACTAGCCATTTTGAGTAATAGTTACTATGGCACAAAAGTAGTAGAATTGCTCTGAGCCAAGTTATACAAGTTCGATGATTCATCACAGGGACGGCATCACAATCAAAACACTTATCCTGTTTATTTTTACAAATAAATGATTTTGATATTCGATTTGGTGTTATAATCAGTACCTCCGCAATTTGTACATCAACAATAACTCTGACAGATTCTTTTGTCATATTTTCGGTGTAATCAAATTATGTGATTACACGTACGGGGTAGGTCAACGTGCTGTAATTGGAAGGCACCCGTGTGGATAACGGCATGATACCTAATTTCCCGCTACATTGACTTACGTTATTCAACCATTAACTACTGTAGTCTGGGAATGATATCCAGTATATGTAAGTAGTTAGGCCTTATACAGGTTAAATTTGTAAAATCGTGATAGAGGCAGAGATGTTTAAAACTGATTAAACTGTTAGTGGGATATTTACTAAGTTTTATGTTGTTCGTGAGTATCCGATTACGTGCCTTCCGAAGCACGGAAAAGCTCGAGATGATAAATTTTTGGTCACCCATCCGATGACCGGCCTTTGCGAAAGTTGCTTAACCTCAGCATTGGTAGACCGGGCGCGTTAATCACTGCGCCATCGAGCTCCTCAAAGTAGCAGTGGACCGGCCATATTAGTTGCAGAACCGATAGCAGTTAGGCAAAACAAATTTTTGAGTGGACACCGCGAATCGGCAAACGTGCAGGACGCCCTCAGTCTAGGTGAAGCGACGATCCTCGCAAGGTGGCTGGCAAGAGCTGGGCGAGAGTAGCCGCGGATCGTACTCAGTGGCGTGCTAATTTAGGCTGATGTTGATGATGACACGCCATGAACAAGGAACTGAAGTTACTGAATTGGATATTATTAGGTCCTTACCTACGAAATTGTCGTTTTTTTCTCACTTATTAATAGGTTTATTACTTCTAAAATTCATTACCGGTTGTTAATATTATTATACACTTTTAATTAGGACTATGTTACTTAGGCTTCAGAAATAACAATGATTGTTAATTTTGTGTCTTTATCGCTCAATATTTTTTTTAAATTGACTTCTTTTTTTGTTCGCGGAATTGACATTTTGTTTCATTGTAGTTTTGAAGGGCCTGGTTTTTTTTCTTTTTAATGTCTGCTATATTTAGCTAGTAAAACAAACACACTCCTCTACAATTTTTATAGTGTTAACATAAATAGATGCTAAGATAATTTAAAAAAAAACGTTAGTATGAAAAATATAATTTTATAAAAAATCTTCATACAAAACGTCAATTTCATAGGTAATGACCTAATACTTTATGAACAAACAATGCAATTCACCCTTTATTAAGTATTTTTTGATTGATACTCATACCACTGCTTCCTAAGTTACTATGCACTCGAACTTGCTCTATACTTACAGTGACGAAATGTCGGATACTCACGAACAACAAAAAAAGTAATAATCTAGTTTTTAATAATTACTAAAATTCAATTTAGTTTAAAAGTTATAAAGTTCAATGACCTGTTGTTACTTTGTGTAAAATGTATTAAAGGCAACTGTCTGTTAAAGGAGGTACCTAAAATATACTTAACGGGTTGAATTTCTTCTGCACGATCAAATTTATGAATTTTATTATAGACTATCAAAAGTCAATTTTAGTTGATGGATTACCTGATGGATGTTGTTTAACTTATTTTTCGTTATATTTGTTACTTATAGCAGTAATAGTAGATTTGATAGTTGATTTAAATTTATGTTAAGCATAGCATACCACGATCTTTTTTAATTGGTGAAACAAACATGGTATATGGTTCAACATTGGCGTGTTACCAAATTAAATAGGAAAGAAAAAAGGACAAAGAACGATCGAGATAAGGAATCATGGTAGGTCCAAGTCCATGAAGCTATGAATATAACAATAACAGTCGTCTGTTTTATTACTGGTTAACTTAATGATAGTAAAATGCTTTACTTTTGATATCAAAACTTTTTGTTGTACTCTTTTGTAGTTACAGAAAAGGGTACAAAATCATTACCTAGTAAAGAAGAATACACTGAAATTTACATAAATATTTAGAAAAAAAAACACAAATGTTGAAAAAATTTCCACGAGCAGGTTTTGAACCTGCACCCTTCTGACATACCGGGTCAGGTGCTCTTCCAATTAAGCTATCGTGGTTCTAACCAGCCCGCCGAAATTATTCAACACTATTTACTTTTTTACTTTGAAAGCCAAAGGCGCCCATTCAATGTTAACAACTACCGTCATTAACATCCGATCATAATATTTTTACAAATACTAAAGATCAGTTAAGAAGTAGGCAAGCTACATTTATAAATATTTAGTATAAATAAGCGATGACCTTAAATGACTAAACGAATGAATTAAACGTCGAATGAATGTCGTTATTTACGTGACTGAAAATTAAGTAGTCATCTTAGGAGACAGATTTAAATGAAACTCCGCATCAAACAAACGGATTGCCCAATTAATAATTTTACAAGCGTAAACGCTTAATTTGGCTAAGGATGGTTAAAACAAAACTGCTTATAAATTTATCAAATTAAATAAATTAAGAAAAAAACTGACATAAATTAAAATTAAAATAAAGTTAAATTCTAACACACGATGTAAGAGTATTTGTGAATCTTTATCTCAAATATAATTCGATATATAAATGGCAGTGTCGTTTTTATCTAATCTTTTATACCTCTTATTTGGTAATAGTTTTACAGGGTGTTCAAAAAGCAAGCCATTAAAGGACAATCGGTCAGCTTGTGAGAGTTCTCAGAAAAAATGGATACATGGTGTTCTTCAAATACGTGGATACGAATTTTCATTTCATATTTTAATTAAAATCTGTCCTTTTAACCTTAAAGCTGATGTTGACCAAAGAGTAAAATAAAAACAAAAATACCTTAATTCAAAAATAAATCTACTTTTTTGGAGATCTTTCTGGAAACTGTCAAAAGCTGGCAAAATATCCGTTTACAATCTGACGACTTTTGGGACACCAGTATATGATATAATAAACAATTTCTTATAGATAAAACATTTCTAATAAAAATACTGAAAGTAACGACTAAAGATCATTTGCATCAAAATTCAGTAATCAGAAAAACAGCATGACAATGAAGCATAAAAAAATATTGTAATTAATTATTGTAATATAAAGTGTTTTTACAATATTTGTCGTTGTAAAAGAAAGGAGGAAAAAATATGGCCTTGCTCAGTTTCTTGCCGGTTGTTCTCAGTATAAGGTCTCCCTAGCTGTAGACTTACGAACCGATGATGGCGAAGTGACATTCATGAGAGCAGCATATACATATACAGTATAGCCTAAACTATATTTGTTTTTTTTTCAAAACAAATGAAAAATTACAATATTCTGTCCCCGATATAGGGTTAAGCTAATCTAATTATGATTAAAACTTCGACCTGTATCTATCAACATCAAACAATAGACCGAAATGAAATAACATTTGAACTATGCGCTTAGCTTCATGAGTGACTTTTGGTGCAAGCCATTCTAAAGTCCTAACACATAAATAACCAAAATAATTAAATGTATTAGTTAAATACAAAAATAATGTTACATAACTAATATGTTGTGCATCAACTTAAAATTAATTCTTCGGACGGTTTAACACTATCAGTATTCATTGTCGCTTGGTACTTATTCTATAACACTTGCGTTCACTTGGTATGAATTCTAAAACGCTCGCGTTCACTTGGTACGAAAAAAACGCTCGCGTTCACTTGGCACGAGTTCTAAAATGCTCGCATTTCACTTGGTACGAATTCTAAAACGCTCGCGCTCACTTGGTACGCATTCTTGGTGCTCGTGTTCACTTGACATAAGTTCGTACCGTCAAAGACACGTCACACACTCACTCACTCAGCCGCAGTCCTGTGGCGACATTGTTATGTGTTCTAGATTTGTTTCTGTTGACTTTGCACTGGTTTTTGGCTCGTTCTGGTTCGAGGAGTTACCTGAGAACAAAAGGTTTAAAAATTCAAAAGGTATAAAAAAGCGATGGCTATATTCAGGAACCATGTTGCTATAGTTGCTAGCCTATTCAGGATTGATGCTCGGATTAAATGCGCGAAATTTAGGTTCAATACCCATAGATTCGTTAGATTTCAACCCATACCTACCTAACACAAGCATTTTAGCTTTCTAGGTAGATTAACAGGTCTGTTATTAATGTGTTAATAGAGTATCTCGATCGAGTATTTAGAGGAGTTCGATGGCGCAGTGGTTAAGGCGACGCACTGTTAAACAATTAATCTAATACGAGCGTTTGTGCCCCGTACCATAAGAAAAACTGGTTTTATTCCTTTAAATTAAAACTACAAATTATTTTTAAGAAATTAACTAGCATATTGAAGTGTGTGTTAAGACTAATCTACTAAGAAAATTTAGATACTTAAATCGGTCTGGTTTGCCTATAAAATGCAAATCTATGTTTTAAAAGTGGTTACTTTGATATTTTTTCCCTGTTATAAAAGTTGAAGTCAAGTAGAAATGAAGTCAATTAAATGAAAACTCATGTCATCAAATATCACTTTCATATGTTTTGTAATTGTTGGGAAAAATCAAGATCCCGCCACGTAAATTTGCAATGCGTCGCCTTAACGTGCCCGGTCTGGGAGTGCTGAGGTTAAGCCACTTACGCAAAGGCCGGTCATCGGATGGGTGACCAAAAATGTATCATGCTCCTCTGTGCATCGGAAGGCACGTCAAGCCGTTGGTTCCGGCTGTATTAGCAGTGGTTAACAACCACCAATCTGCACTGGGCCCGCGTGGTGGATTAAGGCCTGTTCTCCCTATCCATCCATAGGGAAGGATCATGCCCCAGCAGTGGGGACATAAAAAGAGCTGATGATGATAAATAGAGTATTAACATAGGGTGGTGGTACCAATGCTCGACACAGTTTTCTTCGCCAAGAAATAACAAAGATTTTCATTGAAATAATACGAAATGACAGCTTGGACGCAAGTGGTCAATGTATTTAATTATTGCTGAAGACTAATTTAAGCTTTTTTTTTCCTTTAGTTGATGGCTTCGTGCGATTAGTACATAGCCAGTTTCAAAGTAATTTTTCTTACAAGTAATACTTAAGTAAACAATATTCCCTTCCTGTATGATGATGATGAATGATAATAGAAATGAGAAGTGAGAAATGATATACCCCCCAACCCCTCGTCCCAGTGTCTCAGTAAAGATGTGGGGCTTTACTAAGTCCTCACGCGGACTTCTTGAGAGAATTTGAATATGACGTTGCACTGTTTTGTTTTATTCGCCAACACTCATGCACACCCACGAACTCTTAACGGGTAATAATCCACCATTATTTCACATTAATATTCGACATAACACACATTTTAGAAAATAAAACAAAACAGCAGACATGACTCTTCACTTTCCCGCCAAGAAGTCCCTAAAGTTAGTTGTTGACCTATTTTTAATGATAAAAAAAAAAATTGCGAAAAAAAAAAAACGATCACTGGATCTGACTGATCATGATCATTGATGATGACGATGATGAGGCATAGTATCGCTCGCCAAATTCAAAGTTGGACTAATATAAGCAAATTCAAACATTAGCTAGGACTAATCGAAATATTAAAATCTTCGAAGGCAGTGGTAGAAATATCAAAGTTAAAAAAAACCCATTAAACATATAACTTTGCTTTGCCAACAGAGAGTAACTTGGATTGACTTCACTTCGTTTCAAACGCTGGTGCATTCCAATTATAGCAGTCAATACAAAGCTAAAGCTCCATCCTACAGTTTGCACACAAACCCAATGTAAATAACGAGTAACAGAAAGGTAATTATGGTAAATATGAAAAGATCCAAAGTGTATTTGCTCTAGATCTTGTATGTGTTGTTGTAGGTACTATTATTTATTCTGTGGTGTTGTTATTATGACATAATTTGTCTCAAAAACAAAATTGTACAGGAGATGAAAATATGATGAATTGATGAGGTGCAGAGAATCGATTAACGTTTATCAAAATCGACTGAAAAAGGTTTTTTGACTTTCAACAGTTATAAAGAAAAAAAAATAGACAACATCACATACATTGTTCCGATCCCAAGGTAAGTAGCTAAAGCACTCGTTTTATGGAAATCAGAACCAACGACGACACCGCAGTAGTAATCGTAAACCCCTAAAACCTTTAAAAACTGGTAAAAGATGGAAATAAGAGCGAAGTAAATGAGATCTTGTAAACCATATTATAATGGGGTCAGCTTTATTATTTAGTAACAACTGAATACAGACAAATCACCTGCGTCGCAGCTGTCATCCCGTAAAACAATGAAAATCTATGTTATTTTTGGCGACGAAAACTGTGTCGATCACTGGCAGGACTTAACCCTTTCACTGGTAGTGGCAATTTAGATGCTACCATAATTTAAACCTTATATAGTTGCAATAGGATTGAAAAGAAATTAAAAATATGTTACGCCTACACTATAATTATCTTAATTAATGGCTTCGCGTTTAGCAATTAGCCAATTACAAATGTTTTTTCTATTATTATTAGTAAGGGTACAATTGTACGGTAGATAGAATTTAAAATGGAGTCTCACAACACGTGTTTTTACTGGAAGAACTCGGGTGAAACTCAGCCTATACTATAATTGGTACAAGTCAAAGGGTAGTGACGAAAGCTGATCCCACTACGTAACATAAAGAAATAGTTTAAGTCGTAAAACTTACCGTTTAACCTACTTTTTAAGTGTGGTAGTGTATTCGTCGTTCTGTCCAGCATGGCTTTGCTGAAGTATACGCTGTTGTTCTCAGGGTTGAACCGCACTGGCGGGGAGTTGGAACAACTCCTGGAATCCAGTCTGGACTCCAAGTGGTACCTGGTAGAATAAGTACAATATTTCGAAATACATAGAAATTAAATAAACTTTCCTACACTCACACCAATTATCTAGCCCAAGAGAAGCTTCGTTATGAAACTCGTTAAATGGTTTAAAATACTTAAATACATACTTATTATAAATAGAAAACACCCAAACCCGAGACAATTTAGAAAAACAATAATTTCTAAAATTGACCCGACCGAGGATTGAACCCGGGACCTCAGCGATGGCGGCACCATGAAAACAGGTGTACATAAACCACTCGACCAAGAAGGTCGTCGATGAAATATTTTTTTAAATACAACATGTAACATACATAATCTGGAAGTAACAACATAGTTCATTAAAATATGGCTGCTGCATCGTTTTTCAGCCTTATTCACAAATATTTTTTGTGTTTTATGAGAAAAACTAATAAAAATATAATAATATGTATGTACCTAATACAATCATTCAGCCATTACTCTCCGACTGCATGGCAAAGGCATCATATTATATATTCATATTGGATTAATCATTGCGGTAAAAAGTACCGCCAACAACTTCTATTCGAGATTTTCGTGCCGTCCACGACAGCACTTCTATAGAAGTTCTTCTTTGTACCTACTTTATTAAAATACATTTATACGTTGGCGTACAGCGGGACATCGCGTGCAGGATAGTTGGGCGGTGAAAAGGTTAAATAAGATTTTTTAAGAAAAGAAAGATGTAAATCAATTAAGAGCGTTTACGCCGCACACTAGCGCCGCCAATGAAAAAAAAACATATCTAGTAATTAGAGATAGAAAATCAAATTATGCTCAACAGACTATCTGAATGAAGTAATTTAGCATTTTTACGTCACCTAATGAACACCTGACATGTTATGGTTTAGTTAAATAAGGCGTTATAGTTAAAAGTGGCCGTAACGTCTTATTTAACTAAACCATAACATGTGAGGTGTTCATTAGGTGCTGTAAAAATGCTAAATTACTTCATTCAAATAGTTTGTTGAGCATAATTTGATTTTCTATCTCTAATTACTAGATATGTTTTTTTTTCATTAGTGGCGCTAGTGTGCGGCGTAAACGCTCTTAACTGTTAATTTTATTTTAACGAGTGTTTTCATTTTTTGTGTACAAAAAAGTGTTCTTTTCTTATGGGCTTTACAGAAGCTTTACAGTGAACGGGGTTTATGGACGACGAAAAACTTTTCCGGTTCCTTAAGTCGTAGTGACCGAATAACTCCAGGAGTTTTTACCTTACTCGATTTTACAAGGCGTCCATTTAACTAAAGTTCCGAAGTCTAGTTTTGAATTTTTTATAAAAACACTAGAATTATTATTGCAAAGATTAACACTTAGGAGTAGGTATCAAAAAAGGAAAATAGTTTTAGTTGGTGATTTTAATATTGATACTCTTGTAAAAAACCGAATAAGTGAAACATTTAAAAATATCCTGTCAAAATATAATGTCAAATTAACAATTAATGAACCTACTAGAATAACACCAATATCAAAGACCTGCCTAGACAATATTATAACAAATGTTAAGTCATATACGTCGAAAGTAGAGCACTTTGATCTCTCGGATCATTCAGCACAATCTATAGAAATACCTTGCAGTAAAAGTTTCAGGCTAAAGTATTGGTACACTTACAAAAGAAACATTGATAAATATATAAATCTGTTCTTATTTTACATTTCTAAACTTAGTTTTGCCGAAGTTTACTTACATTGTGATATAAACAAGGCTTATACAGCTTTTATAGAACTATATAAATTAATATATGATTTATGCGTTCCTATAGAAAAAAATAAAATTACATACAGAAGAAAAATGAAATGGCAAAGTAAAGGTATACGTAGTTCATGTAAAAACAAAAGAGCAATATATACTAGAGTAAATAAAGGCAGTAAAAATACGTATTTTATTTCTTATTATAAAAAGTACTGTATAACATTAAAGTCCGTTATTCGTATAGCAAAAAGAAACTATAATAGTAAGTTTATACAACAGAGTACAAATAAAGTAAAATCAACATGGACTTTAATTAACAGGCAAACTTCTTCCGTAAATGACCTAAAACCAACCATCAACAATATTTGTGTTAATGATACAGTAATTAATAACCCAAAAACCATAGCCGAGATATTAAATAAACACTTTTTAACGAATAATGACACTCTAAATAACAATAAAGAAAATATTCAATCTTCTGCTGTACTAAACTGTAATAGTATTTATCTGAGGCCTGTGGATATTAATGAGTTAATTAAAATCGTACAAAACTTAAAACCCAAAAAGAGCAGTGGCCCTGACGGTATCCCGATGTATGTCATTAAGAAATCTGTTAATTCAATATCTGAACCTCTTGTTTATATCATAAATTTAATGCTAGAGACGGGTATTTTCCCAGATGAACTAAAAAAGGCGATAATTAAACCATTATTTAAAAAAGGATCGAAATCAAATGTAGGTAATTATCGGCCTATTGCTCTGCTCCCCTCATTTTCAAAGATTTTTGAGAAAGTGATATATAACAGGCTGTATGACTTCTTAATATCTTACAATTTACTTAATCCTAATCAGTTTGGATTTCAAAGGAAAAAATCCACCATTTCAGCAATTTTTAAGGTCCTTATGATGGTGTGGGAAGCAATCAACAAAAAAGCACCTTGTGTGGGCTTATTTATAGATATGTCAAAAGCTTTTGACTGTGTAGTCCATGATATACTTCTCAACCAACTTGAAAATAATGGAATACGAGGAATTGCTTTAAAACTATTTGCAAGTTATTTAAAAAACAGGGAACAATGTACCGTAATTGAAACTTTTAATAATGATAATAGAACTGTTGAAGAACTATTTTCTGAATATGGTAAAGTAACTCTTGGCGTGCCACAGGGAAGTGTTTTGGGTCCACTTCTTTTTTTAGTGTATGTAAATGAGCTTCCCAAAGCAATAAATCATTTGTGTGTTATGTTTGCGGATGATGCTACAATTTTCATTTCTGGAGAAAATAAAGATAAAAATAAATTCGAAAAAGAAATAAATATGGCTTTGAAAGATATAGTTGATTGGCTTAAAAAAATAAATCTAGTAGTTAATCCCACGAAGACCAAATTCATTCAATTTCGAAACTACAGATCGGAATCATTGAACTTAAAAATATATGGATCGAACTCGGAAATAAAAGAGGTTAATGAAAGTGGTTTTCTTGGAGTATCAATAGACGCTAATTTGAACTGGAAATCTCACATAGAGAATATTAATAAAAGGATATCAAGTCACTGTTACGCTTTATCTATCTTAGCTGAAAATTGCTCTCATGAAGTTGCCAAGACTGCTTATTTCGGTAATGTGTATCCTCTTTTAACTTATGGAATTATACTTTGGGGTAATTCTGTTAATTCCAATACCACATTCGTGTTGCAGAAAAGGTGCATACGCATTATTTATAAACTGTATTATGATGAAACGCTAAGAGAGATTTTCAAAGATAAGAAATTACTTACTCTTACTAATATTTATATACTGGAAATTTCTATATTTATCAAAAATAATATGGACTATTTTAACTCATTTAAATCTGTTCGTAATCGACGTGCTATTCATAAATACAATTTTAACTTGCCAAGTGTAACTAATAATGTATATTATAAGAGTGCTTTTATAAACGGTATTAAAGTGTTTAACCATTTGCCCACTAATATCAAAGCTCTAACTGGCCATTTATTTAAACACAAATTAAAGAAATGGTTATTAGAAAATGTTTTTTACACATTAAGTGAATATTTTGATTGTAAAACATTATAGAGATTACGTAAATTGTTAATGTCACTTTGTTTTATCCTAATTTTATATATTGCATGCCTGTTAAGGTACCTAACTGTTGATACCAACATAAGAAAGTTATTGTTATCACCAAACTTGTAACACAGTTTCTAGCAATAAATGTTTCTGATTCTGATTCTGATTCTGATTCTGCTTCTGTTATAATTACATCCGAAAGGTACTGGGGGTAAATTCCTAGCAGTGTTTCCTAAAAAAAACAATCTGTCTACTAGCTTAAGGTATATTTTAGCTTACCTTGAGTCCAGGTCTGGCATTTGTGTTAAGTTTAGAGGATTTCTAGGGTTGCTGTACAAAGATGGTGGCGAGGCGTAAAGCTCTGGTGGCATCAACTGCTCCGCCGGTAGCTGTTGGAACAACAACAAACGTGAAAGTTAAGCAGCGCTCGCTATGGCTCGTCCTGGGATGGGTGACCAAAATAACGCCGTTAATCAGTAGGCACTTTATGCTCGACTGTTATTTTTTCCTTTTTAACAACTTCCCTGTCCCATGAATCACATGTGATACATAACAATTGATTAATCTATTGTTTTAATTTTTGGACAGCGAAGTTGTTAATATGAAGAAGTGTTTTCCCAGTGATTAACATGGAATTCGTTTATAATAAAAAAATCACTACATTAAACTCAACCTCAGACAGTTTATTTGTATTTGTAGAACGTTTAGCTGAATTAGTTAATTATTTATTAGGTTTGTACAACAAGATCTAATTACACTAGATAATTACAAAAAACAATTCAAGAAAATAAAACTACATAATAATGTCTACAATACAAATAAAAATATGACTCTCTGTCCACCTTTAATAATAAGGCTACATTTTCACAAAATACTGACTGTGTTCACTGTTAGTAAAACCAAATAAAGTAAAAATAAGTAAACACACATACGCATGTATGCACGCACGCATGCATGCACGCTCGGACGCCAAACACGCATGCACGAACGCACGCACACACGCACGCAAAATATCAGAACTAAGAATTAGAAAAATTGCAATAACTGATAAGGGTAATTACGTAACTTTGCTACGGTACACATGGTTATGTCAAGTATAAGATTGACATAATTGCAATAAAAATCATCACCATCATCTCGGCTAATAGACGTCCACTGCTATAGACACAAGGCGTCCCCCAAGGATCTCCACTACGACCGGATTTATACTGATCGCATCCAGCGGCATTACCAGATCGTCGGTCCACCTTGTTGGACGCCTGCCCACACTGCGTTAAATATATTTGAATTTGAATGATAAAAAAGCTAAATCACTCACCAGTCCACTAGTGTTAAGCGGCAAAGCATTCTTATACTTCAACCAGTCTTCATAAACCTTATCATATTGCCTATGACATTCATTGTGTCCAACATTTGTCATATGGCCCAGACTACTCATAGGCCCTAAGCTCTGTATGCTCGGCCCTAAGTTGGGCATTGGGGCCAACGTTGGCTGATACGTTGGCCTCACTCTGTATTCGACTGGCCTGACTTGTATATATTGGTTGCACGAATCTATTGAGTGTTCGTAGAATCTGTCACAGCCTGCTGACATGTCGTATTTGTCGTTTGTCGTTTTGGATATGAGCGGCCGTATAGAACTGTAGTCTGTAGTGGAAGATTTGTTTGAACAGCTGTCGCTTATTTTGCCGTCTAAAGGTATTATGTCAGGGTTTTTGTCTGGAACAAAAGAGGATGGTATCAAATGGAGGGTTCATAGATTTTAGTTTTGTATGAAACTTGGGTACAGATAAATACAGAGTGATATGAAAAGTACTTTGGAGAGGTTATAGTGTAAATAACGTACATTTCATTTTATTTTAAAGTAGACCATAATCGTGTCCCACAGCTGGGTAAAGGCTCCCATCTGCGTCTTTTTTAAATCCTTTAATTCACATATCAAAACATACGTTATACTAGACATATACAAAGGTGAGCTTATCTCTAGAAGAGATCTCTTCCAGCCAACCCTAGCTGTGATGTGGAACGAGAGCTTGCGGGACTATTCTACGAACTAACTACTGATACATATACATACTTAAACTATATAACCATAATGTATAAACATACATACATATACACAATATATATATAATAATTTAAATGTATAATTTGATATGACGTTACCGATTACCAGTGTTGGTAACACTTATGTGTACACACTTTCAACTTATGTTTAAATGATTCCACCGATGGACTCTCACGATGGTCTTTCAATAAGCTCATAAATAATAATTCCCATAAATGACCATAAATTCGATGCAAAACAATGTTGCTATAGAAATAGGTGCCTACAATTTACAATTTGTCTATCTTATATCAAAAAACTTGGAAAGTCAATAACTGTTAAACAGCTCTACTCTGTCTACCTCAGAACTATAGTCAAGTATCAACTTTGACGCTGACCGGACCAGAGTGGATCCTATGAACAGGCTACAAATTTTAACAATTTTGAAAGTTAATTTATATGAACATCACAGTTTTATAAGGACTTATATTGTGAGGACCTACAACAAAGCAACATGACAATAATCCTGTTAAAAATTACTCTTCATCATCATCTCAGCCAAAAGACATCTACTGCTGGACAAAGGCCAGCCAAACTACTGCTGGACAAAGGCCCTTCACAGCAACCGGTTTTGTGCAGCTCGCATCCAGCGGCTTCCCGCAACCTTCACCAGATCATCGGTCCATCTTGTTTTTTAATATTTTACGGGTAAGCTCAGTGCCTTGATCTCACCTGATGTTCAGTGATGATAATGGCCAATGATGGAAGCGCACTTCACCTGGGATCCTCAACAAGTGAGGCACTGGCTATCTTATCTTCTATGCTGCAAGCATTGATGTTATGGCGACATATTTAGATAAGATGGTGGTAGCTAGCTAGCCAGGCGGACAAACAAGCCCTACCACCAACCAAACAGGACACACAAAGATGTACCCCCCGCTGGGAATCGAACCCGGAACCTCTGGGTCTAAACCGGTGGTCTAAAGTACTAGACCACAGAGGCGGTTAAAAGGTTTAGAGGCCTGTCCACACTGCGATAAAATACATTACTGTAAATATAAAAAATAATCTCTTATTAATATTAAAACGCGCTTACCCAAGCTGTCAACGCTTTCTGCTTCCTTGCCACCCGTCAGTGGTATATTAGATGTCTCATCTTGCTGCCTCTTGTCCTTTTCATTCTTATCTGTAACAAAAAAAAATATTAATAGATTTGCATTTTTTTTCTGGCAGCCCGTAACCACCATTTGTGCAACTCGGTCAACCGATTCGATCCGAACCCTTCAGCACTTAACATCAGGTGATATGAAGACGCAGTGCTTACCCACACACACACATAAAAAACAAAACATAAAAAACACTCACTTTCCCTCTTGTTGCAGTACCGACAGCAGAAGACAGCGGCAGACAGCACCGTCATGGCAGCGATCACGCCCACCGCTATCAACACTATGATGAGCACCGTCGTCAACTCCACCTTCACCGGCACTTGAGCTGGCGGCAAACACACAGAGTTAGAATACAACCATCATCAGCTCATTCTATGTCCCCATGAGTAACGAGCATTCCCCAAAAACGGAGTCCCCACAGCTGGGGCACAAGCCTTCCCTATGGATAATTAGACGACCTCCGTAGCCGAGGGGCTTGCACGCCGGACTTTGGGCGGCGCTAACTCTGAGGTCCCGGGTTCGATTCCCGGTCGGGTCAATGTCGAAAACGAACATTTCGATATTGTGTCGGGTCTGGGTGGTGTGGTACCGTCGTCGTTTCTGATTTCCATGAAACGAGCGCTTTAGCTACTTACTTTGGGATCAAAACAATGTATGTGATGTTGTCTCATTTATTTATTTATGGTTGTTAACACTGCAGAGAGAACGGGCCATAAACCCCTCAATCCGATCCGAACCCCTCGAAGAATCTAGTAGGGACGAGTAACACTTGCTCGATGCTATTCCTTCTAGAAAATCTCTGACAGTGTTTCGATCACACGGCTTGAGGAAGTCTTTAACTTTCTCACCGCCCCCAAAATATCTGGGGACGCTCAAAAAGCCGTCTGAGGCCATCAGCACTCACCACAGCATCAGGCTTTTTGGGGGCGGCGAGAAACTTAAAGGGTTCCTCAAGCTGTGTGAAACGAAGCACCGTCAGAGGTTTTCTAAAGAGAACCTTTTTGGGGGCCGCGAGAAACTTAAAGGGTTCCTCAAGCTGTGTGAAACGAAGCACCGTCAGAGGTTTTCTAGAGGAAACCTTTTTGGGGGCGGCGAGAAACTTAAAGCGTTCCTCAAGCTGTGTGAAACGAAGCACCGTCAAAGGTTTTCTAAAGGGAACCTTTTTGGGGGCGGCGAGAAACTTAAAGGGTTCCTCAAGCTGTGTGAAACGAAGCACCGTCAAAGGTTTTCTAAAGGGAACCTTTTTGGGGGCGGCGAGAAACTTAAAGGGTTCCTCAAGCTGTGTGAAACGAAGCACCGTCAGAGGTTTTGTAGAGGGAACCTTTTTGGGGGCGGCGAGAAACTTAAAGGGTTCCTCAAGCTGTGTGAAACGAAGCACTGTCAGAGGTTTTCTAGAGGGAACAGTATCACGCACTAGTGCATCTCCCCGTGCCCTACTAGATTCTCCGAGGGGTTCGGGTCAGATCGGGGAGCGGAACAACCCAAGGGCGCCTCTAAAGGCTCAGACCTCGGCTCGGGTTGACCAGGACGTGGGGGTGGGCAGAAGCGCCCAGGTACATGTCTGTACCTGGTAGAGCGCGTGTGAACAGGGTCGTCGTACCCTTGTTCTACAAGTACGGTGTCTTGGGCCTAAACTAGTGTGCATGTTTAGTGTATTTTGTAAATGTGTAGTGGCATTTAGAGGATCGGGTGGGGAGTCAACGGCTTTACGTGCCCTCCAAAGCACGGAGGAGCTCGAGGTGATATTGTTTGGTAAAGGATGCCCAGAACAAATTTCATTCACCATTTATTTCTATGGCATTGCAGTATTGGCTCTTGGTGATAAGTGAGGTGAGTTGCACACACATAGTACTTAATATCTATATTCAACTTTACCAAGATTCAAAATTCAAAATCATTTATTCAGTTTAGGCTACAAATAGCTCTTATGAACGTCATTTTATGCCATCGGTTCGTAAGTCTATCTACTCTGGGCGGGAGATCTTGTACTGAGAAGAACCGGCAAGAAACTCAGCAAGTGTCCAGCTCTTTTCTCCCTTACAGCGTCATAAATATTGGAAAATGCCCTATCATAAAAAGACACTTTCCATCACAAATAAAAACACAAAAATGTAAAGGACAATCACAACATTTAAAAAAACACAAAAAAAATAAAAAATAACTAAATAAAATATTTAAGCCTGCAAAAACATAATTTACCAGTTAAATTTTTTACAATGTAATACAGTACTAGTAAAAGTCAAAACCTATCTAAGAAAAAAAAAAAACAAAGTTAAAACTATAGTTAATAATTTAGTTTAGAGTGGTAGAGCCACGCTGCGTTGCAGCACGAAATGGGCTGGCTCGCCCGACGAAATACCACCCTCTCACAGAATATCGGCGTGAAACAACGGCACTCGTTGCTGTTGTGTTTCGTCCGGTGAGTGAAAGTACCGGAGGCCCATCTCTCACCCCTCCCTCCTCCCAATTCCTACTCCCTCCTCAAGATCCAACTCCTTCCTCAAGGTCGGCAACGCATCCGCGATTACTTAGGTTTTGCGGGTGTCTATGGGCGGCGGTGATTGCTTTCCATCAGGTGACCCGCCTGCTCGTTTGCCTTTTTTTAACATTAAAAAAATAATAATAATAATAATAGTAAAAATAAAACTAATTGTTCAACGCAACGCTATTTTGTTATCTGCAGGACACTGTTTATAAGTAGTATTATGTATATGTTTGTTATTATGGCCAGGCTGTTTTATCTTCTAAATATTCTTTGACTGTATAATAACCTTTTTTAAGTAAAGAAGACTTTACAAGTTTTTTAAACTTATTTAAAGGAAAATCTTGTACAGTATTTGGTATTTTACTGTAATAGTGTATACCTTGCCCCAAGAAAGAACCAAGCACCTTCTGTAACCTGAACAGTGGCATTACAAGTTTTGACTTACTTCTAGTATTAAAATTGTATACATCACTGTGTTTAGTAAATGAATTGATATTGCAACGTACAAGAACTATACAATTATAAATAAATTTAGACGCCACTGTCAAGACACCAATTTCCTTAAAAAGATTTCTTAAAGAAGTTCGTGAACCTAGTCTATAGATAGTTCTTACTGCTCGTTTCTGTAAAATGAATATAGTTTCAATATCAGCCGCTGTTCCCCACAGTAAGAGGCCATACGACATGACACTATGAAAATAACTAAAGTAAACTGTTCTAGCAGTTTCAACGTCTGTTAACTGCCTTATTTTTCTAATGGCATAAGCAGCAGAACTGAGTTTGCCGGCCAATTTCGAAATGTGAGGATTCCATTGAAGTTTTGAGTCAAGGGTTATACTTAAGAAAACTGTTGAGTCTACCAAATCTAATCGATCACCGTTTATTCTTATATCGGTTGGTTCATTTTTGACATTTGGTAATTTAAAATTAATACATTTTGTTTTCTTAGCATTAAGCTGCAAATTATTAATAGTAAACCAACTGAGTACATCTGAGAGTGCTTTGTTTACATCGTCGTAATTATTCTTACACCTAGTTACATTAAAAATGAGCGAAGTATCATCTGCAAATAATACGATTTCGCAGTAGTTCTCTACAAAGAATGGCAAGTCATTAATATAAATCAAAAACAGAAAAGGACCAAGAATGGACCCTTGTGGAACTCCCATTTTTACATGAGAACCAGATGATTTAGTTCCATTAATATCGACAGTTTGTGTTCTAGAGCTAAGATACGACTGAATTAAATTTAGTGCGAAATCTTTGAGACCGTAGTAATTTAGCTTCATCACCAGAGTCTTGTGCTCAACGCAATCGAAAGCCTTGGACAAGTCGCAAAACACTCCAAGGGCGTTTTGAGACTTCTCCCAGGCATCAAATATATGTTTTATTAAAGCAACAACTGCATCAGTAGTAGAACGACCCTTTGTAAATCCATATTGTTTATTATGTAAAAGGTTGTTTATGTTAAAATACGACATCAACTGTTCCAATATAACTTTTGCATAAATTTTGCTTAGAGTTGGTAGTATTGAAATGGGTCGATAGTTACTGGGGTCTTCTTTGTTTCCCGATTTGAACAAAGGTATGACCTTACTAAACTTCATAAGATCGGGAAAGATACCTTTATTCACACAGTTATTAAAAATTTCAGCAAGATATGGTGCAATAGAATATAATATTCTTAATTACTTTTATAGAGATGCCCCACAAATCACTTGTGTTTTTCATTTTTAGTGATTTAAATGTTTTTATAATATCCATTGAATCAATATATTTAAACTGAAAAGAAACATTACATTTTGGTACATATTTTTGGAGTAATGTTTGTGCAGCTTCTGGTGATGAATCCAAATTTAAGGTTGTCAGCACAGGTATATTTACAAAAAAAACATCAAAAATATTAGCAATTTGTGAATCTGAATTGACTAAGTTGTCGTTTACTTTTAAAGTGAAAGTATTATCCCGTGGTTTAAATTTACCTGTTTCACGGTTTATAATGTCCCAAGTGGCTTTAATTTTATTGTTAGACTTTTTAATTTTTTCTTTAATATAATTAGATTTTGCTACTATACATACTTTCTTAAATATTTTCGAATAATTCTTTACATATTCCGTAAAATTAACATTTTGGTTATATTGTTTTAGACTATATAAATCATACAATTTATTTCTACTGTTATATATACCAGTCGTGGCCCAGTCACAGAACTTAAGTTTATGAGTAATTTTGGTTGTTCTTTGTGTAAACACTTGTGTGTAAACATTTGTGTAAACACACACAAACCAAGATATTATTATAACACAAAAGTAACCCTATTTTAACACAAAGAGTAAAAATAATTCGAGTTAACTCTAACTATCCAAACTTAAATTAATTATGCAGACTGATTTGCATCATCATTTGAAATTCTAAAATTTCAGACAAGAATTACAAATGTTTGGATAATATGGAAAACTAGCGAAATGGAGCGTTTTTTTTATCTTAAATTAATTGCTTAGGTAAAATATTAATGTAATCAAACCGTTGCTATCGTCGAAGAAACAAATCAAATCTCATTTGAATAAAACTGACTGAAATAGCGAGACACCTGAGCTTGAGAAATTAATATGTAGTAAAAGTTATTATATTTTTTACCCTCAAAAGCATTTTCAAATAGTCATGATTCTACTAATGTATTGTACTAAATAAAGATTTTTCTTTTCCATTATATTCTATTCTAAGTTATAAAGGTAGATATGTTATATGCATACAAAACCGTTATATGCATAAAAAAAATATTTTAATTTTATTTCCATTTTATTTTAATTTTAATTTCTTTTATTTTATTTTAGTTTGTAAATTTTAATTAAAAATAAATTTTATTATTATTATATTATATTAAAACCGCGAAATTTATCGTTCAAATTTCAACAAATAATTATTTTGAAATGATGTAAAAGTAATAGCGTAATTAAAACAATTAGAACGAAAATACAACGATTTTTTGTTATTTGGCATATTTTTAACAAAAATCACATCAATATTATAAATGCGAAAGTTTGTGTGTATGTGTGTATATTTGTTGCTTCTTCACGCTGCAACGGATGGATGGATTTGGATGTAATTCGGCATACAGATAGTTTATAGCCTGGATTAAAACATACAATACTTTTTATCCCGTTATTCCCACGGGAACGGGAACCACGCGGGTGAAACCGCGAGCGGCCGCTTGTAAAATATAAAAACCCAAATAGGATTTTGTAACCGATACTGTTAATGTTCACGATCGTCTATACATTATTTACAAATACGATATGACACTATACTAACAGAGTTCCTTACCTGTATGCCTCTGTGGATATTTCAGCAGGCTAGAAGTGAGGGTCAAAGGTTCACTCGACCCTTTCTTGTTAAACGCCCTTACGGAGACGGCAAGAGAGTTGCTCGTCGTTAGACCGGACACTTCGAATTCTGGTATGTCGTTGCTGATGTTACGAAGGAGCTGGCCAGTCGCCATATCGAATACCTGTGACAAAATATCACGTTAAAAAGTAAATAGCCTATAACTGTTCCACTACTGAACAAATTCCCTTATCATTGAAATCCAGTTATCTCTACAAATGATGGGTAGGTATTGGTTTAATCACCACGCTTGCTAAATGCGGGTTGGTGATCACAAACCCTGGCTATCCATCGAAAAATCCGCAACACACTCTGCCCTACCTGGGTATTGAACCCGGGGACCTTTGGGTATCGGGCCGAATAGCAAAGCGTTCGGCTCGAAAACTAATATCACGTTATTTACAAAAAGAACCTATGGAGCAGCAGGTTCGAAGCCATACTGAATAGCGAATACGGGTGTCAAAATATTAACTTGTCAAAAAGATCACTTGGTTAGCGTTTAATTGAGCGATTATGCATATAATGCTGACTCTAAAACACCAGTATTAGAGTCAGTATTTTCGTAAATACAGACTCTAATACTGGTACAGTTTGAAGTTGAATGGGAACCGGTTTCTTTAACGTACCGGTACTAAGTGTATGTGGGCGTTTAATTTTTTCGCTGTGTTTTATAAATTTTATAAATATTTACTAAATGTATCTCTTTAAAACCGGTTTCTTACTCAATGCCGGCTTTCTTAAAGTACTAAGATATAAGTATCATCTATAAATCTTAAAACAAACTTACTTGCAAAACGAACGCTTGTCGTATGCCTCCGTCGTGGCCCGGTGTGCAGTTGAGGGTTAACGAGTCGTACGTGACGTTAGTGATCTCGCAGGCCTTCACCGAAGACGGTTTATCTGTGAAAAATAACCATCGTCAAAAGCGTTTATACATTTCGAAATCATATACGTCGAAATTCTAAATATTATTTTCAAAACAATAAGCCAATTTTAATGAAACTTGGGAAATTATTGCCATTTATATATCTTTCCTTTTTATTACTAACGTAAATATTTGTTTGGTTCCGGTACTGTAATTTATTACCGGTAGTACCGGTACCACAAAAACTGTTTCTTTTTGGTTAATTATTTTTATATGTTGGCAACACTTTTATAGCGTTTCGCTGGCTGATTTTGTATGTAGTTTGCAATATAACTTTGATATGTTTATTGAACGAGAACCATTTCACTCCACCGTCAGACCAGCGCGCAAAATACAGTCCACTCCATACAGAGTTATCCAATCAGTACAGGTAACACGTCTGGTACCAGTATCACACCAAGGCCAAAGTTACCGGTTCCGAAAGTACCGGTAGTTCAAGCCTGTACACATGACGTCATACCGAAACACAAATATCATCAACTTCTCCGACAAATAGTAATCTTAGCGGCAACTCCGTTTAGTGGATAGCCCGTATAACTTTGTGCTATATTGCCACTGGAATATCTAATGGGGACACAGAGAAAAAAACTTGGCCCACCGCCAACGATGTTATTGCATTTGTAATAAAGTCCAAAACAAGTCTTGCGTTTCCCGTCTCGGACGAATCGCGGAACACAATCCATTATTGAGGCGCTTTCTTGGGCAGTACCAAAGTTTATACGGTTAGTATATCTAGAATAGAATAGAATAGAATAGAAAAACTTTATTTGTAACTAATAGGTACATTACACACATTAAAAAAAACTTAAAAAAAACCAATTAAAAGTTTATTTAACGCAAATTTTGTTGCGAACAAATTACAAAAACATAAATGTTGAAAAAAATTCTACGAGCAGGATTTTAACCCGCACCCTTCTTTTTTTTCTTTTTTTTTATAAAAAAAACAATTAAAATTAACAATAACAATAGAAATTTTATATATGTGTGCTGCAGAAGCGCATAATCTGATGTTTTTATACCTCTATATTGTCATATAATTCTACAACGGGGCAGAGTATGGCCATTATCTCACCTAGCCATTCATTCTTCTATATTAAAAAGTCTAAAATTATGTGTCCTGCTTATGAAAAAAAATCCGCAGTACTTATCAGTAGACATGAGGTCTTGAGCCTCGATTTGGAGGAGACGGGAGAAGAGTCCTGCACTCATCACCAGCTCATTTCTGTGCCCACTGCTGGGGCATGAGCGTTCCCTATGGATGGACACATCACAGGGCGAACGGGCCATAAACCACCCTGCGGGCCGGTGGTTGTTAACGATTGCTAATGTAGCCGGGACCAACGGCTTTACATGCCATCAGAAACATGGAGGAAATCGAAATGTATATATCCCATCGCGCACAAAGAAATTTGGTGACTCGTTTCTTTGTCGCACCTCCAAAAGATGGAATAGTCTACCAGCACACGTTTTCCCGTTGTCCTTCAAACGAGGCGTGAAGAAGCACCTTGTGGGCCGGCAGTGAGGTTGACTGATAACTGCACCAGTTGTCTTCGCGTCTGGACTCCATTTCCACTTAACATCAGGTGGTATGGAGGTATTTGCCGTGCTATGTATAATAAAAAAATATAAATTTTTGTTCACCCATCCGATGACTGACTTTCGCAAAAGGTGCTTATTTTCAACAATCTCAGACCTAGCGCGGTCCAGTCAGTTACTAGCACTACTCACCAGCAGGCAGTATGTGGAACAGGCAGGGCTTCGTCTGCCGCCCCACCGTGTTCGTACCCGAGCACTGGACCCAGCCGTAGTCAGATGAAGTGTTCACCATGTATGTGAACACACCTGTGGACAAATATTACAAATTAACATTAACAGTCTCCCTGTGTGGTGCCGGAGATAAAGAATTGCACCACCCCATCTCTTCCCTTGGGTGTCGTAAAAGCCGACTAAGGGACCATTCCAGAGGACGGGCAGCAGCATCTCTCTGAGGTTACCCTCAACCTACTGCAATCGCCATCCCGCTTGCCAAGCGTGGCGATTACGGCAAATACCCCTCATAGTCTTGGGGGAGACCTTTGTCTAGCAGTGGACATCTTTTGGCTGAGATGATGATGATTAACAGCCTCAAGTGGTGGTTAGCGTTGCCAACTTGTACTAGTAATTATCTAACATGTTATACAACACTAGCCGACCGGCGGACTTCGTACCGCTTTGACAGTTTCCATGACAACAAAACAAACAAAACGTTGACAGTTTCCATGACAACAAAACAAAACAAACAAATCATTCGTCGCCGTATCCCCACGGACCGTGCGTATTCCATGATACCCCTATAGCAGCGCCACCTACCGGGTCCAATTTTAAAACTAATCCATTCTCGAATCCACTTGAACACACACAGAACATCCAAATCGGTCCAGCCGTTTAGAATGAGTTCAATAATATACACACGCACAGAAGATTTATATACCTATAGAGATAAGTTATATTATCACATGTTACTTCATGTGGACAGTAAGATACAGCAAATACGTATATTAAAAAGAAATCTGTAAAAGAAACATAAATTCCATTGAAACGATTTTTTCGTCGCTATGACGTCACTCACGTAGTAACCATCCGTTAGTGTAATTTCCCTATGGGTTACAATAACGCATTTCCTGTTTTTTGTACCGAAATTTTTCAGGCACATATTGTGAACCTAGCTTTAAGCCTTTTTTATTTTACCCGCGTTTTCATTTCATTAAATTAAATGTTAACTTATTTAACTAAAAACGTGTCAGTGGCCTAGTATACCAATAGCGAGTGATTGAGTAATGGGTCCGACCGATTTCGGGCATGGCAACCACTTCGACTCCTAGTCGGAACGGCGCTGCTGGTGCGCCCGAAGATGGCTAGCCAATAACCCATATAATGTAGCGATATGACTTGATTTTAAAGATGGAGGCCTTTGCCCAGCAGCGGGACAGTAATTATGCTATTATTTTTTCATATCATATCATATCATATCAACATCATCAGAATTAATTTTTAATTTTTCTTTTATTTTTATTAATTTAGGAAACAAACAATTATAAAAATCTTACAAAAAATCACAATTAGGGATAACATAAATCAGTGAAGTTTCCACATAAACCATAACCATAAAACTACACAATAGCAACTTTGAACAACACAAAATATTATAACACTAACTGTGCCCTTAACCTTTTCACCGCCCAACTATCCTGCACGCGATGTCCCGCTGTACGCCAACGTATAAATGTATTTTAATAAAGTAGGTACAAAGAAGAACTTCTATAGAAGTGCTGGCGTGGACGGCACGAAAATCTCGAACTTCTATAGAAGTTATTGGCGGTAAAAAGGTTAAAGAACTTTATTCTCATAGGAAATTTATATTTAGCTTATAATGAGATACATAGATAAACAATGACAATTGTACTACATTAAGCACCGATGCTTGCTGCTGCTATATGTAACTTAAGTTTATTTTTGAAAACACATGCTTCGCCGGCTGCTGCTGCGGCACGCTTGCTTCGCTCGCTCGGCTCACGCAGGTGGTTCGTGTACCTTTTGTATCTTTTTGTCTTTTATTTTCAACTATCATAATCCTTCAATTCGTTTGGCAAACTGTTAAATAGCTGTTCTCCATCAAATAAGTTTCTGTAAGTCGTAATGGTCCGGAAATACCGCCGCTGAGAGCTGGTTCCACAGCACTGTAGTTCGTGGTAAAAAGTTACGTGAGAAACGCACAGTAGTAGATCGCCATCCATCAAGATGGTGTGGATGGAAAGACAGTCGATGTGTAGTGCGGTGAAGAAAATCAAGGATTTGAATGCTATGAAGCTGCGTGAAAATGCGACCTTCAGCGGATCGTTGGTCCACCTTATCACACTAATATTATAAATGCGAAAGTTTGTTTGTATGTATGTATGTGTGTATATTTGTTGCTTCTTCACGCTGCAACGGATGGATGGATTTGGATGAAATTCGGCATACAAATAGTTTATAACCTGGATTGAAACATAGGATTTTTTGAATTCCGATATTCCCACGGGAACGGGAACCACGCGGGTGAAACCGCGAGCGGCCGCTAGTGTGTTATATAAATAGTCATGTCCCTTACCTGGCGCATTTTGATTGGACGTGGCCGGCGACGAAGTGGTCAACTCGTGCTTCGAATGCGCAGAACTGTTGAACCACCAGTGGTACAGCATCGACTCCTGTTGACAAAAATGCACATTTAGTCAACACTGTGTCATTCTACAACTAATATGAATTTTCTTCTTTTGTTAAAATGTGATAATAGAACATCGAAATCACAAAATTTTGTGTTAACTCGCCATTAGTGACCGAACGCCACATTTAGCATAGACAAAATAAGACTCCGATGGGTCGAAGTGTTCCTGGGAGAGGGAAAAATCAGCAGGCCCCACTAAGATAAGATAAGATAAGATAAGATCATGGAATAGATAACATCAGTGATAGCCGACCGCCTGATGTGCGAGTAGGTACTTTGCAACCCTTGTCCCTTAGTCGGCTTTCCACGTCCCAGACTAGCATGGGACTCAAAAAAAAAGCTAAAAAAATAAAACAAAAAACCCGACTGCTAAAACAACTAAGTATATCAAAAATAACTGTAAAGAGAAAAAACTGAAAAGAAAAAAACAAGCTCTAAGATCCCAGAATTCAATTTGAGCAATGTTGAATGCAACGTGAAATATTTCTAAATACATTGAATATTGATAGTTGTCGCAGGTAAGGAATCACATCACCAACCAAAGAGATTGATGATTGCCCCCGTCTGCGACAACTATCAATATTCAATAATAAGATGACACCGTATAAACTTGTTTTATATAAAAAAAAAAATTTGGTTATTATGTATCTGACGGCGCAACGAGAACATCTCGATTCTATTCCATTCTTGATTCAATCAGTTTACTCGATTTGGCAGTTAATTTCTGAACGATTAGTCATAACACCGAGCGCTAGTGAGGCGGCTCGATTTCAGAACGAACAACGGTTAAGTTTGACAGTTCAATTTTATGTTACGCGCGCGGCTACGTGTTCGGTGGAATGATAGTTCGTTTTAAATAGAAATTACGATTAATTATAATTAGAAGTTATTGTAATACGTGTGATTATTGTAGCACATTCATTATAACAGTAATAAGACTGCTATCAGTGTATCAATTATCCCCATTTCCTCGCCCGACAATCTACGCCTACTATGGAGTTGCCTCCTGACCCGGACCATGAGCCTTCATATCAATGTTTGTATTTGTTTGTATTATGTATCAAAAAACAAACATATAATATAAAAGTGTATTGCTGCATTTAACATTTAATATAAAAAGTAAAATCAACTCGAATCTTACTTCGTTATTACCATAGCTAATTGCTATAGTAGAGTTTAACATTCTTAACACAGAAACGGCAGGATTTATTCAAACGGATGACGGGGAACGCGAGTAGGCTTTTAATTCGATGTTTCATTTATATGAATATGTATTTGGATTTATGTAAATGTTGCAAAAATACAAAGTAAAATTTATAATGTATTTTATGTACAAGTATAGTATTCCCCTGATTTTGTCTGGCGTGTCCCCGTGCCCTACTAGGTTCTCCGAGGGTTTCGGATCGGATCATACATATGTATTGGATACGTTCTATAAATTGTATTTCTAACACTATATTCAACCCAAATGGTCTCCTCTGATGTTATCGTATATATACTGCGATATATAGGGTCTAACAATATCAATAAGCGAACGTTTAAGGGGAGCATCTATACATCACACTGAGCATGCTCACCAAATTTGGTCCAAAACTACAGGCTCGTTACCGAGATAATCAACAAAACAATATCATAGTTTACCAAAAAATACACCCTTTCCAAACCCGTACAGCTGTACTACACACACACAAAGATAGCCCTGTGTGTATGAATGTCATACAATAGTTTTCAATTATGTGCGTGTATCTGTACACTATCTTTTTAATGACGCTTGCGTGCGTGTTAGTGCATGTTCATAATGTGCATTATTTTAATTGATTTAGTTTGTTATAAAACATAACATTGAAAAATCACTATAAAACTGGAGCCCATTTTTTGTCATTGTATTCAGAATGATGTATAGATACCGCCCTTAAACGTTCGCTTATTGATTTTGTTAGACTCTGTATTATATAATATAAAGACGCTTCCTCTCTGCTTTCTCATTCCTTCTTTTCAATTGCGTGCCGGCAGGGTCCATAACTTGGTCTTATATTTGTTATCATCGTTTTAAATTATGGTTTTGCAACAAATATATTGAGTATTGAGTAATTGGTGTGCTATTAAAACCTTACTCTTTATCTCATACTCATACTCTAATCTTAGTGGGGCCTGCTGAGGTTTCTCTCTCTCAGTAACACTTCGACCCATCGGGATCTTTTGTGCAACCCCATCCTTTCACTCTTCTTCCTCTGTAAAGATAGATGCCATAAGCTTGGCAACGTCCTTAAGAGCGAAGAGCCTGAAGTCATCAGGTTTCGGATAGGCCGACCCGAGGAGTCCCATTCTTTTCCTAGCCATAGCCAGAGTCGCTGTTTATATTTAGCGCCATCTGGCATAGACAAGACAGATCAAGGGGACTTAACTATGAATGCAATCTGCACAAATGTTTCACTAATTCATGTCTTATAAATTTATAAATAGATGGCGCTAGACTCGCTGATTGCAATGTAGTTTCTGTATTTACCGTAGACAGCGCCAGTCCACTATTATTTAAGGGCCTGCGCGCCCGCCACTCGCTCTCTTTGTTTTTGACGGCTGCAAGGTTGTTGAACACAATAAATGGACGTATTTAAGTTACTGGTGGTATCATTCGCCCAGTCCTTGTCACATTCGCATTCATACAGTAGGATGGTGCATTGATTCCGTTTCCTCTCCACATGCCCTACACAAGTTATTTGTTGATAAATGCATTATGTGAAGCATTTGTTTTGTCGCATAGTGCCTTACTCATACAATAGTAGAGTTAGTCCCTTCAGAGCTGTGGGATTGAACAACGATTTCTCGCATTCAACCCAAGCATCTATCCTATCGACCACCGATACCTAAGCTATGCTATGGCACTTGTAATGTGATGTGGTGATCTGAGAAAATCTAGAACATTCAAAACCATTTAGAAAAAGCACACCACTTAAATTAAACACAT
Source organism: Eudonia lacustrata (assembly GCA_947562085.1). Taxonomy (NCBI): domain Eukaryota; kingdom Metazoa; phylum Arthropoda; class Insecta; order Lepidoptera; family Crambidae; genus Eudonia; species Eudonia lacustrata. The sequence continues at coordinate 11,205,669 of OX387332.1, read as the reverse complement.
TATCGTACACATCATAGTTTTCATCATCATCATCATCAGCTTTTATGTCCCCACTGCTGGGGCACGAGCCTTTCCTATGGATGGATAGGGAGAACGGGCCATAAACCACCACGCGGAACCAGTGCGGATTGGTGGTTGTTAACGACTGCTAATGCAGCCGGGACCAACGGGTTAACGTACTTTCCGAAGCACGAAGAAGCTCGAGATTTTAAATTGGTCACCCATCCGACGACCGGTCTTTGCGAAAGTTGCTTAACCTCAGCACTTGCAAACCGGGCGCGTTAACCACTGCGCCATCGAACTCCTCTAGCGAACATACATAGTTTTACGTGGTAGTAATATTATTACGACGCTTTAAACCATGCTGGCATATTACGAGCATTACATATGCATATTGCATGGTCCGTCACAGACTGGAACGCAAATAAATCCGTTAATTATGTTAAATGAAATGAGTTTCGTTACACACAAAATAAGTCCACTGTGTCTTTTTTGTACTGCAGCGTGGGGCTTTAACTACGTAAAATATTTATAATCAGTAAATAAAATGAAAAATAAATAAATTAATTAATTAATTTTTCCTATTCTCACACCAATTATGTAGCCCAAGAGAAGCTTCGTTATGAAACTCGTTAAATAGTTACTAGACAACGGAGAAACATACTTAAAATACTTAATTACATACTTATTATACATAGAAAACACCCAGACCCGAGAAAATTTAGACAAACAATAATTTCTAAATTGACCCGACCGGGGATCGAACCCAAAAAACGCAAAGCACTGCGTATATAAATAAAAATATATTTTAACTGTAATATCATCATCATCATCATCATCAGTCTACACACCCACGTCCACTGCTGGACCTAAGCGCAATAATTTTTCATCAGGATAGTTAAACGCAACAACAACGACAATTGGTCCCGCAGACTTTCTTTTCCAACTACAGCTAGGGTTTGCTGGAAGAGATCTCTTTTAGCGATAAGCTCACCCTTGTATATGTTTTTTATAATGTAATAGAGTGTAATTTAAAAGTACAATAAAGGATATAATAACGAGTTATGAACAAATTATCCCCTGGCCGTCGCACAGTATTTCGCATAGAACGAGCTAGGTGGACAAAATACATGACACGATTTCCAGGAAATGATAATTAACTAAGGATAAAGACACCTCAAAACACACGATTCCAGTTTTTGTTTTGATCTAATATTCCAGAGTACTGAGTTATAGGGTTTAGAAGCCTTAATAAGGGGAAGTGCAAAAATTAATAAATAATCAGTTGCATTTTCGTGACACATTCGTTTTTACGTTTTTGTAATTACCTATGATTTTGTGGAAGTTTGTTGTGATGGATTTTATTTCCGAGGGTGAGTACTATATTTTATCATATGATTTAAATTCTTTATCGTCTACATTAATGCTATATAATTTTTTGAAATATAATGAAAATTTAGTATTATTTTTTCTTTGTTTTCTGACTTTAAACGTTCAGGGGGAGCATGTTCCCGCTTGTTTCCGGGCTAAATTTTAGATATATTATATGAGCAACCTTTCTCTTCACAGTGTTTTATATTTTAGCAAGCACACTAGAGTACAACATTTTTTTTTTTTTTTTTTTGATAGAAGGTTCACTCTTTTTCAAGAAAAGAGTTCTTTGAAGAGTGACTAAAGCACACGAAAGACGAAAGAAACTTGCGTCTTTTTGAATTTCTTTCACATAGATTTGATTTTGGCGATATTACTGAAGATTGTCAGAGAGCAATTAAGTTTTTCGAACAAAATTGCTGCAAAAATGGTTGGCCGCAGGAAAGTCAAAGGAGCGATTTTTAACTACAAATAAAAGTTGGCTAAATGCTGACCTTCTACATCATTTCAAGATGTGAGTCCAGCTGGAAGGCCTCGAAAAGACTTTGAGGATTCGTCATTTAAGACAAAGAAACTTAAAGAGAGCAGTTTATTTAGTTGAAGATTCCACTGAAGAGTTATATTTATTTTTTATTTAAATATGTATGTTTCTTTTTGTACATAGTTAAATTATAAGAGTATTATTCTAGGGTATGTTGTAATTTGTTTCTACGATTTAGATAAGGGACAAATAATTATACCTATATATTTTTATCTATATAAATCTTCTGTGCGTGTGTATATTATTAAACTCCTTCTAAACGGCTAGATGAAATTTTCTGTGTGTTTTTAAGTGGATTCGAGAATGGTTTAGATTTACAATTGGACCCGGTAGGTGGCGCTGCTATAGGGGTACATTATGGGATACGGGTGTTCTTAAGCGGACGAATGATTTGTTTGTTTTGTTGTCATGGAAACTGTCAAAGTGGTACGAAGTCCGCCGGTCAGCTAGTATTATATATTTATTTTAAGATTTTCGTCTTTTTTCTTGTTTTTCTCATCATTCCGTAATGTTGATAAAATTATCCTAATGGTCATTAGATTAATGTATCAAGGCGGTGCTACACAAAAGTGGTAAAAAATAATTTTGTCCACCTAGAGTGTTCTACGCGAAACACTGTGCGTCGCGCCGATCAAAACTAATAGCTTGTTAATCGGCAGCACGGCGGCGACCCGGATGCCTGTTGTATTGGATAATTGACTGCAATATTAGCCTGGTGCAGACGCCTGCCATCAACCCATCTAAAATTTCTTCAATAAATGACCAACCATATCCCTTAAACATAAAGTTTAAAGACTTTTGAGGATATCTGACAGTTCGTGTCAGTCAGTATTTATGATGTGCCAGGGTAAACAAATGAGAACATTAGGACGTAAGGAGTTTGCATCTTGCACTATTCGTTTTTCATCATCATCATCAGCTCATTTTATGTCCCCACTGCTGGGGCACGAGCCTTCCCTATGGATGGATAGGGAGAACGGGCCATAAACCACCACGCGGTCCCAGTGCGGTGCGGTGGTTGTTAACGACTGCTAATGCAGCCGGGACCAACGGGTTAACGTGCTTTCCGAAGCACGGAGGAGCTTGAGATGATAAATCTTTGGTCACCCATCCGATGACCGGTCTTTGCAAAAGTTGCTTAACATCAGCACTCGCAGACCGAGCGCGTTAACCACTGCGCCATCGAGCTCCTTGTTTTCATATTACCACCGAATATAAACCTAGTTACGCTAAAAAAGAAAACAAAAGCAATGCATAAATGCATCTTGGAGGAAGAGTGGAGTCCTCTGATCATTCTTTTACGTCGCTTAGTGGGACTGGAGTTATAAAGGGTCATTAATTAAAGAGTCATTAAAAAGTGAGTTGGCAAGCGACGCGCTGGAAGGAGAAAATTGGGCTACGAAACATCCGAGAACGGACAAGCATTGCCAGGGTTGAAGTACTAGCAATCCTCAGCCACATTGCACGGCCGTGCCCAAACTATTTTGGGCATTCCCTCTTAGTAAACCCCTTGGTGACTGCTACTCGTAATCCCGAGTCACCTCCGCAAGTGGATGGTATTGCATTTGCCATCCTGGTTATTGGTATGCCCCCCATATGTTGGGTAAGAAGCAGGGGGTAGCCATATCCATATAACCCGCATGTCGATCCAGTCCCGCGAATATGCAATGCAATGCATTTTTTTGTAGTCAAAACAAATTGTAGAACTATTTAATAGGCGCAGGATAAAGAGAAGTTCTCTGAGCTGACAGCCAACGTCCAGTCCAAAAATGGAGTGGCACTTGAAGAAAAAGTGTTTAACCTTTTCACCGCCCAACTATCCTGCACGCGATGTCCCGCTGTACGCCAACGTATAAATGTATTTTAATAAAGTAGGTACAAAGAAGAACTTCTATAGAAGTGCTGGCGTGGACGGCACGAAAATTTCGAACTTCTATAGAAGTTGTTGGCGGTAAAAAGGTTAAAAGAAAAACAGATATTGTTCACAACAGATTAATGCAACCATACAGCTATTAATTAGCGTCGCACATTACCGTTATCTGTAAATAACGTTTGTGGATTAATACCGCACCATAGTCGTAAAACGAACACGTTTGTTGCGTGATGCCAATACGCGAACGGCAATAACAACAGTAATTCTGGTGACAATATGATAATTAGTTACGCAAATAGCGCTTTGTTAACTTTGCAGTATATTTGGGGCTTAAGTTATTAATGTTATTAATTAAACAAACGCAATTATGTTGATTGTGTGCAGTTTATCGGGATTAAACGAAGACCACATTGAAATGTTATAATAACACGAATGTTTTTTTTTATGTTAAAGAAATCCTCTGGCCTCCTCTGGTCTTTACGGCGGGCGTAGGGTGTATGCGGTAAGAAAGTTATGTTTCCACGAGTCGTAGTAACCAAATAATCGAATAGTTTTCAGAAGACAGAGACAGATGTAGCGCCAGATTCAGAGACTGACATAGCAGGATAGAGAAAGAGATAGATACAGCGACAGACGCAGCGGAACAGAGAGAAGGACAAAAATGGAAAAAAAGACAGCGGAGGAAAGAGACAGAATACAAAGAGCGGGACAGAGACAAGAACTGAGACAGAGACCGCGGGATAGAGATAGGGACAGAGTCAGAGATTGAGCATTATGCCGAGTGCTACCAATTGGTCGGCAACTAGTTTAATTTTTGACTTTAATTAATTTTAGTTTTAAAAATGCTTGGTCAATAAATATTTTTTATTTCTTCTTTCTTTCAGATAGATACATACATTATTATATAAATAAATAAATATATGGAGATAGAGATACAAATACAGATACAGAATAGATAGAATAAAGATAAAAAATTAAAATTGTAACTCCCAGCAAAAATACACGATATCACAAAATAAACTTTCACCCAACAATTAAATATATCTAACAATATACAATAATCTAAGTACCTTCTTAAATAAGAATAATCTAAATGTTGCGGCGGCTTCGTCCTATTGGCAAATAATCACATACCGTGTATTGATCTCATTGAATGTTGGTCCCATTTGCATATTGTACCAATACCAATAAAAAAACAAATAACACTTGTAATAAGTTAAATATAATACTTTTTGCTTTGTTATCTCTAGTTTTAAGTTACTTGTTTAGAATAACCAATTGTAATAAATGTTTTGCACTCTGGGTTTTTTATTCAAATAAAACAAGCAATAGGTAGGTAGGCATACTAGATACCTACTTATAAATGTTTATATAATTTTTAACGCAAATTTTGTTGCGAACAAATTACAAAAACACAAATGTTGAAAAAATTTCCACGAGCAGGGTTTGAACCTGCACCCTTCTGACATACCGGGTCAGGTGCTCTTCCAATTGAGCTATCGTGGTTCTAACCAGCCCGCCGAAATTATTCAACACTATTTACTTTTTACTTTGAAAGCCAAAGGCGCCCATTCAATGTTAACAACTACCGTCATTAACATCCGATCATAATATTTTTACAAATACTAAAGATCAGTTAAGAAGTAGGCAAGCTATTTATAAATGTTTATATAATTTTTAACGCAAATTTTGTTGCGAACAAATTACAAAAACACAAATGTTGAAAAAATTTTTTTCAACAGGTTCAAACCCTGCTCGTGGAAATTTTTTCAACATTTGTGTTTTTAGATACCTACTGTTTAATTAGTTTAATCAAACAATGATCCTAATAAGTTAGCAATGTTTATTAAATTAAATACTTATAATAATAATTATAACTACTTAGAAATAAACGTTTCAAGGGGGGAGCATGTCGCATGTTTAGCGCCATCTGGCACCGTCAAAGGGAAATAAATCTATTATGTTGCAAGCAAACTAGACAATGTATCACGAGTAGCGAGTAGTTCCTATATTTCCCGCAAACAGCGACAGCCCGCCAACATATAAGGGCCTGCGCGCCCGCCACTCGCCCTCTTTTTCCCCTATTTCTCACGGCTGCAAGGTTGAGCACAATAAATCTATTTTACTAGTTACAGGTGGTTTCACTCGTCCATTGCTCCTTACATTACTTTTATATTACTGTTTTAAATTAAACATGCCGTGGCAGCCTTTAATTAACGCAGCACCAGTGCAGTAATAGTAATAGTTATTCCGTGTTTTGTTCCTGTCATGTAAACGTCATTTCAAATTAGAGTAAAAGAGATAAAACACGGAATAACTATTCGGAGCTTATTCTTTGTTTATTTGTGAAGCACATAAGGTTTTTTTAAATGTAAGAATGTATTCGGTGAATGCTTTGTTGGATATCCACAATTAAATTAAATAAAACAATCAGCTGGAATAGGCACTTAAAATATATATGACGGCGCATCGGCAATGAAGTGGCTATGTAACAAGCGTACATACATATAAAATAATACTAGCACTTTGCTCGCGATTTCGTCTACGTTGATTTCGTAGGTATATCTAAAAACTAATATTTTTTTATCAAAATAAAATATAGCAATTACCCGCATGGAATTTATCATTCTATCACTTAAAGAATTTTTGGAATTGGACCAGTACTCAAGAGGTTACCCTCCTCAAACAAGCAAACATCACATCAGGTCACCAACTAGGGCTGATTTTTTTTCAATCGTCAGTTAGTGCCATAAAAATAAACAAAGAATAAGGTCCGAATAGCTATTCCGTGTTTTGTTCCTGTCATTTAAACGTCATTTCAAAATATTAAGAGTAAACGAGACAAAACACGGAATAACTATTCGGACCTTCTTATTTGTAAGGCACATAGAGTATATTCATTGAATAATTTTGACATAGTGACAGATTCTCTTTAAAAAATATGTCCCAATGACAATGTTATTCGTTGGATAAAACTTATCTGAGGAATGAAAAATCGAGTCTAAAACTATCTAGGTACTAATAATGAACGCCTTGGTGAACGCTTAGATGTCCGGAGGTCCGGCCCCCTTAGACAAGTGGCATAACGCTGATAGAATAGAAATTAAAATATAGAATGATTATTAAACGGGATTGACATAAGTCAACGATACATATACATGATGTTTAAGACAATCCCATACAAAAATCCTTAGATGAATGATTGGTCTGCTGCGCTCGACTAGATACCGCCGCCACCGGCGTACTTGTTAAATGCGGCAAAAAATATACTACGCCGAAGTCGGCGTACCCGAGTCAGTCGCCTGCTGTCAGTCGCGTTGCAAACTGTGTGAGGTGCGCGTACCAAATATTTTTTTAAATTTTGGTCATAACCCGAAGTAAAATGCCAGTTTGCGTAGTTAAACTGTGTAAAAATAATACTACAAGAAATAAGAAGGACGCCGTTCTTACACACGCTACAATATTGAGTTGCCGCATTCACGGAGCTATTGCTCCTAGGTAGCGCGGTATCTAGTCGAGCGCAGCGAGACTAATCATTCATCTAAGCAAAAATCATTCTATTTCATTTCTATTCTGGGTTCAAATTGGGCAAACTGTGTTTCGGATATCCGATGCATAGCGCGGGTTTGTTGTCTATCACCAACCTCATTAGGAGTAGTAATTATGCCAATATCCATCAACTGAGTAGTAGTATTGCCGGGGGACAATATAAGGCTAACTAGTGGTCATCCAGTGGTTGAAATTCGACCGTAATTTTATTAAGGCTGCACGGATTGTATCCTGCAATGAAAAATTAAAAAAGATAGAATGTGAGTTTGGATTGGCATTGACAGATTTCGGCCGCTCCTCTTCCATTTTTGAAATTTTTGAAAAGAGTTTAATATACGTGTGTGTCAAATACATGGTAGTGTGTGTAATGTTTGTTTTAAAATATTAACATTCGGATAACCTTCTCTATATAAACTATAAGAGTGCGAAATTTCATACTCCTCTGTCCGCGCAATTTTCGTAAAAAAGGGGTACAAACTTTTTGCTTCACGTTATTAATATATAGATATTACAACATGTACGTACTACTAACATTACGCTGGGTTCATTATTAGCGCAGGAGGCTAAAGCGTTCGGATTGCAACTGTGCATATTAAGCAACTATCGCGATGTCGAGTTATCGGATTAAGATGGGTGAATAAACGTAAAACATTTTAAGCTCGTCCGTACTTGAAAAGCTCGAGCTCGAACTTAAGGTGCACGATGGCGTAGTGGTTAACGCGCCTGGTCTGCGATTGCTAAAGTTAAAGCATTTTCGCAAGGGCCGGTCATAAGGTTGCCAGATGTCCGGGATTTCTGGGATTGTCCCGAAATTTGACGTATTGTCCCGTGTCCAGTAATTCGATCTATTGTCCCGGATTCCGAAAAAATTAAATAATTAAAAAAATAACAATAAAATATGACACGGCAGGCGGTCATATAATAAAAAAGTAAACATTTGAAAAATAAAATGTATTTTCCTAATAAATACAAATATAAAATTAAATATTCCGTAATTTATATTTATATATATTTTTTTTACATATTCATAGCCATAGCCACGGCCCGACATGGAATTGTCCCGGACTCGGTAAGTTCCGATCTGGCAACCTTACCGGTCATCGGATGGGTGACCGAAAATGTATCAGCTCGAGCTCCTCTGTGCTTCGGAAGACACGTAAAGCCGTTTGTCTCGGCTGCATTAGCAGTCGTTAACAACCACCAACCAACACTGGGCCCGCGTGATGGTTTATGGCCCCTTCTCCCTATCCATCCATAGGGAAGGCTCGTGCCCCAGCAGTGGGGACATAAAATGAGCTGATGATGATGATGAAGTCTTAAGCCTGCTATTATGTTTTTACACAATTTTGTGGCTATAAAATACATCTTACTTATTTATTAAGGTTAATAACAGATGGTAACAGTCATAATGAGTATGTACATATTATTTATATAACACGGTGGTGTACTTATCTCCGTCTTCTCGCCAACCTAAATTAAACCTTAATCCTTCATATCAATAAGAGCTATATCGGAGGCTAGTTGGTCATAATTAGCAATCACTTACCTTGGGGTTGGCGTCCAAATCACAGTCGATGTCTATTAGTTCCCCTCTAGCCGCTCTCAGGACTATTGGCTGAGTCGTCTTGCAAGTCGGCGAGTCTGTACAAAAATAGAATAGCATAGAAAAGAATAGAATAGGATAGAATACAATATAATATAATGGCCTTTACACATTTCTAAATTCCTTAAAAATTTGAATTAGGTATTGTAAACCGTAAAGCCGATTTTATTGAAGCTTTCTTTTCATTTAAATAGTGAGTAATTAAAGTAGTTATAGTAGTTTAAGTAGTGACTCCCCTGTGTGGTGCTGGGGATAAAGAATTGCACCACCCCCTCTCTTCCCGTGGGTGTCGTAAAAGCCGACTAAGGGACTATTCCAGAGGATGGGCTGCAGCATCTCTCTGAGGTTACCCTCAACCTACTGCGATCGCCAACCCGCCTTCCAAGCGTGGCGATTACGGCAAATACCCCTCATATCCTTGGGGGAGGCCTTTGTCCAGCAGTGGACGTCCTTTGGCTGAGATTATGATGAAATAGTGAGTAGAAAACTATAAACAAAACGTTTGTTCAACTGAATTTACGTGATTTGAAACTTCTCGCACAAAATCTGTAGTAAAATATTTCAGTTTCAGTTCCGTAACGTAGAAATTACATTCATATTTCATAATTTTATAAATGGCTAAACTAAAAAAACTATATTTAGGTAGCATGTAGTTAAATTGATTAGTTTTTTTTAGATATTTGGGTAATACATATATTGATTTAGAAAATTCTTTAGTTTCTCACAATTTTAAATATTTATAAAATACAGTAAAAAAATTAAATGTCTACCCGACCCTGCTAGGAATCGAACCTGGGTCTTTCGCAATCCGGGCGGATGCACTGACCATCATGCTACCGGGAAGGCTGACGTAAGCACTAAAGTTTTTTCACTGCTTTGATTTTCGGCTTTTTAACAATATTTACAAAATACAGTGAAAATACACCGGTAGCAGTTCAGTGCAGCCGCCCGGATTGCGGAAGACCCAGGTTCGATTCCGCTTCAGCTTAAGTGTAGCAATTAGCACTTAAAAATAAACAGAATTTATTACTTTACTTCTTGAAAACGTTGTTTTGACTTTTTAATTGTTGGATAGTCATAACTGGCTTTGAATTTGAATGCTAACAATGTCAATACAATAAAAAGTGTCACTAAAAAAACTTACACTTAACATCCAACATGAGGTTCTCACTGGAGCCCTCTCCCAAGCTGTTCCTAGCTGAGCACACGTAAGCACCGGCTGCCTTCCTCGCCACCCGTTGCAGCACCAAGCTCTGGTTGGCTAGCAGCACTCCGGGACCTGGCTTCACCACTGCACCCTGTTGAAAACGTTAATCATCATTGATAATAGCCTACTACTCGTAGAGTAGGTTTACCTATCACAAAAGAAAATAAATAAGTTTATGTTATACTAGCGGCCGCTCGCGGTTTCACCCGCGTGGTTCCCGTTCCCGTGGGAATATCTGGATAAAAAGTATCCTATGTGTTAATCCAGGTTATAAACTATCTGTATGCCGAATTTCAACCAAATCCATTCAGTAGTTTTTACGTGAAAAAGTAACAAACATCCATCCATACTTACAAACTTTCGCGTTTATAATATTAGTAGGATTTAAAGGGTTCGGTGACTGTTGAGTATTCACTGAATGTAATAAACACTTTCATTATTATTATTATTTTTTTAATTTATTTTGTTAGGATAATTTTCTTTGCTCGTTTCTTCTTTGTTCTCAGTTCGTTTTAGATTTTTACGGTCATAACATTCTTAGGGTTCGGTCCCATTGAGATCTATTAACTCGTAGCTAGGAGCTATTTTGTAGTTCAAAAAGAGCTAAGCTGCAATAAAATCTTGTTAAATCAAATTGCTGTTTAGCTTTTCTTGGACACCAAAATAACTCCTAGCTACTTGTTAATAGCTTTTAATGTGACCGCATCTTTATGTTGTGTTTTAAGGCGACGCATCGCTAAACAATAAATCTCATACGTTTTGATACGAGCGTTTGCGCCCCGTACCATAAGAAAAACTGTTTTTATTTCCTTCAAATTAAAACTACAAATTATTTAAAAAAAATGAACTACAATTTTAAAGTGTGTGTTAAGACTAATCTACTAAGAAAATTTTAATGCTTAAATCGGTCTGGTTAGCCTGTAAAATGTGAATCTATGTTTTAAAAGAGGTTACTTTGATATTTTTTTCTCTGTTATAAAAGTTGAAAAATCGTGTTTCTGCAACTAACAAAATGAAGTAAATTAAATGAAAAATCATGTCATCAAATATCACTTTCATATGTTTTGTAATTGTTGAGAAAAATCAAGATCCCCGCCACGTAAATTACCAATGCGTCGTCTTAATGGTGTCTGTTTCGTCCCTTCACTGTAAAAGAGTAAAAGCTACGAGTTGTACCTAGAGCTAAACCTAGTCCAAAGAACTTACGTTGTGCGTGAAGTAAACGTGAGTGTGCCAGGGGTTAGCTCGCACCCGGCAGTCCAGGTACACGTCTGATCCTTCCAGCACCTTGCTGGCATCCAAGTTGGCTCCTAGCTCAAGCTTCACCACCGGCAGATCTGTTGGAGAAACATTAAGGTTACATACAATACATCTCCGAGCTGAGAAGCTCGATCGCAGCGGCTAGCGCGTTCGGCTTGCGATCTTGCCCGCTAAGCAACTTTCGCAATGCTGGGTCGCATGATGGGTGACCAATTAAAGCTCCTCCGTGCTTCGGAAGGCACGTTAAGCCGTTGGTCCCGGTTGTTGTCGTAAGATGGCATTCGTTAAAACCCACCAACCCGCATTGGGCCAGCGTGGTGGATTATGGCCCAACATCCCCACGTGCTATTGTTTACGTGGGAGGCCTGTGCCCAGCTGTGGGACGTTTATAGGCTGATGATGATGACAATGCAGCAACTTCTGTGCGACTGTGACTCTCTGGCTAGGAAAAAAATAAGACTTGGTGGGATGGGGCTATCTGAAACCAGGGGCCGACCACCTAACCGATCGCTTTGACTTCGTGACGTTCGTGAAAGCAATATCGATAGCCTTTAGCTTTTAATATTGCTTTCATAGGCGGTACGAGGTGGCAAGATGACGTCATAAACTATACGCGTAGTCAAAGCGATCGGTTAGGCGGTCGGGGGGCAGAAGCCTTCAGGCTCTTCGTTGCCAGCTTATAGCAGTCATCTTTATATAGGAAGAAGAGTGAAAGGATGAGGATGCATATACGAACACGTTGGGTCGAAGAGCTTACTGAGAGAGGAAAACCTCGGCAGACCCCACTAAGAACAGGTAACATACCAATTCTAAAATGTTTTTGTTATGTTTATATAATTTTTAACGCAAATTTTGTTGCGAACAAATTACAAAAACACGAATGTTGAATTATATAATTAGCTTGCCTACTTCTTAACTGATCTTTAGTATTTGTAAAAATATTATGATCAGATGTTAATGACGGTAGTTGTTGACATTGAACGGGGGCGCCTTTGGCTTTCAAAGTAAAAAGTAAATAGTGTTGAATAATTTCGTCGGGCTGGTTAGAACCACGATAGCTCAATTGGGAGAGCACCTGACCCGGTATGTCGAAATGGTGTGCAGGTTCAAATCCTGCTCGTGGAAATTTTTTCAACACTTTTGTTTTTATACCAATTCTAGTTTTCGTCATCATAACTGCCTCAATGGTCTACTGGTTAGACCACCGGCATCGGTATCAGACCCAGAAGTCTCGGGTTCGAATGCCAGCGAGGATATGTTTGTACTCTGTTTGTTGGTGTTAGGGCTTGTTTTCAGTCTGCCTGGATATCTACCACCATCTCATGTGAATATGTAGCCATAACATCAATATTAGTAGTTTTGTTGTATTCCTACAATTAGAGATAAGATCGCCAGTTCCTAAGCAATTGAGGATCCGGATGAAGTATGCTTCCACTTTATTTATTTATTTATTTTATTTAATAGGACTACCAACAAAATTAACACTAAATTAAATTAAAGTTGTTTTTGTACAAAAAGGACTTAAGTATAAGTGTCATCTTACTTATAGGCTGCCACGGCATGCAATGTGGACTAAAATATACTATTTAAATACTATTCTTATTCAAAACAAGTATACAATTAACGAAAAAACAAATACAATTTATGATTAACTACTTATATATAATTTTACGCAAATATTATTGCACTTTCGACCTTATCGACACTTTACATTAGAATAGATCAGGGATGGGCAAACTTTTTCATTCGCGTGACAATATTTACTAACAAAATCTATGGCGGGCCAGGCTATTGAATTTTTTGCTGTATTTTTACAATAAATATTTTTTTTTTGTGAAATAAAAATACTGATACAGAAAATGCATACGATTTTCTAAATCACACACGCACTTGATTTTTTTTGTTTGATGGTCGCAGGCCGGTCTTCGGTCATTCACGGGCCGGAGATGGCCCGCGGGCCGTAGTTTAGACATCCCTTGGTTGGATTAAGGCTAAGTGCTTGCACGGATAAAAAATAATAAAAATATGTTCGAATAACAAATAAAATTCGAACTAGGCACCTAGATCTGAATGGAGAAAAGAAATATGCCGTCCCAACGCAGCTATGCCGCTATTAGCCAGCTCTAAGCTAAATCTTCGGTCCAAATGGTTTCAGCACAGCGCCCAAGCACTGGGAATAAGTACTTTTCGCGTCCATTAACCGTTATTGTATGGAGAGTAGGGATGTTACAGATATGAAATTTCGGATCCCGGTACGGATATTACCTATAAATCCGTACTTGGGTAGGCACGTGAAGACGTTGGTCCCGGCTGCATTAGCAATCGTTATCAACCACCGCACTGCACTAGGCCCGCGAGGTGGTTTATGGCCCGTTCTCCCTATCTATATGGAAGGCTCGTGCCCCAGCAGTGGGGACATAACCACCTTCTCCCTTTCTCCATAGGAGTACGCGTGCTGCTCTCCGGAGTCACCGCTGTACTGTCTCGAACATTCCATCGCGCACAAAGAAATTTGGTGACTCGTTTTTCTGTCGCACTTCCAAAAGATGGAATAGTCTACCAGCGCACGTTTTCCCTCCTTCCTATGACATGGGGTCCTTCAAACGAGGCGTGAAGAGGCACCTTGTGGGCCGGCAGGGTGAGGGTGACTGATGCTGCGTTGTTTTCTCGCTGCACCAGTTGTCCTTACGTCTGGACTCCATTTCCACTTAACATCAGATGGAGTGGAGTCATTTGCTGAGCTATGTATAAAAAAAAATAAAAAAAAAACATAAAATCAGCTGGTGATGATTCGGATATTATACCGGTTTCAGTTACGCTTACGGATATGAAATTATTTTATTAGATTTTGTTTATTTATTGTTATTTTTATTATATTTTATAGGTATATCATTCCAAGTTATTCTCCAACAAATAACAATATTTAAAAAACTGAAATATATGAGATTTACTTTATAACTGTATCGTCCGATTGTTTCAGTTACGGATATTTGATTTTTAGGCATCTTTAAAGAAAAATTCTAAAATGAAAACCTATCAAAAGTGTCTCATTTAAATGAGTGCTCCACCCTTAGTCGAAAGTATTCGTATCTTTTACATTAGATTTGGTTGCAGTTACGGATAGAATTTTGTTACATGCGATAGTTTCGGATACAGTTACTGAGTTCCTTAACATCCCTGTTTGGGAGTTAGGTCTGAGAACTGGTACAAGATATGGTTTCTTGAAAGTCTTTAAAGTTCTCGTCGTGAAATATTTAAATATCGCATAAGCACACTCTGATACTATTTTATGCAATGCGCGAAACGAGCGTATCGCCCACTGCACTTCTTAATTCGCTTTCGTTAGTAATCAAAATGGTTGAATAAAAAGGTTACCTAAAAAGTGTACTTACTCGTATTTTTTAATGCGAATAACATTCTAACGACGTATTAAAATATGTTTAACAGCCTCTGTGGTGTGGTCTCTGTGTATAAGACCACCCCGTCTCATACCAAGAGATTCCGGGTTCGTTTCCCAGCAAGGGTATATGCTTGTACACGGTTTGGTTGGTGGTAGACCTTGTTTTAAGTCTGCCTGGATAGCTATCACCATCTTATCTGAGTGTGTCGCCATAAAATTATTATTTCGTCTAAGGGATGTCTGTTACTTGAGATTGAACTTATAATAATAATGTTATTTGCATGTAGTGGTACCTATAAATAAAGCATTACTCATTTTTTGTAAGATGCAATGTATGTTGTAGTAAGTTTTTGTGTAATTGCTTTGTTGGTTACCCCAATAAATAAATAAATAAATTAGTACCTAGTAGCATTGTTGTTGTTTTTTTACTTTTCATTTTTTTTATTTTTTATTTAATGACCGGAAAAAATACCAGTCGAACAAAAGTGGGTTATTATCACCAGCTCATTATTTTGTCCCCACGGAGATATATGCTGGGACACAAGCCCTCTATATGGTTTTTTATTTTTTATTTTTTTATACCTAGCACGGCAAATGACTCCATACCACCTGATGTTAAGTGGAAATGGAGTCCAGACGCGAAGACAACTGGTGCAGTTATCAGTCAACCTCACTCTGCCGGCCCACAAGGTGCTTCTTCACGTCTCGTTTGAAGGACCCCATATCATAAGAAGGAGGGAAAACGTGTGTTGGTATAAGGATGGAATAGTCTATATAGACTATTCCATCTTTTAGAGGTGCGACAAAGAAACGAGTCACCAAATTTCTTTGTACGCGATGGGATATGTGTGACAGTGAAGCGATGACTCCGGAGAGCAGCACGGTTTGACAGAAAGAACAGGCCATAAACCACCACGCGGGCCCAGTGCGGGTTGGTAGTTGTTAAAGACTAGTCAAGCAGCCGGGACCAACGGTTACGTGCCTTCTAAAGCACGGAGGAGCATAATAAATTTTTCGGTCACCCATCCGATGACCGGCCTTTGCGAAAGTTGCTTAACCTTAGTAACCGCAAACTACAAAGTGCATACTAACGTTGAATCTCCATCTTCCACCCGTCCTCATGGGTCGAGTGGGGCAACGAAGGTTGAACCGCTCTGCAGGACAGGACCCTGCCGGCGTCATCAATGCTCGGCGAGAAGGTCAGGATGCTGCTGGTGATGTTGCCGTCTGCTGATGTCTGCAACAAGGTAAGATAAATATACTTCCATCGTTATGATCATCTGCTCATTTTATGTCCCCACTGCTGAGGCCTTTTTCCCTTTCGATGGATAGGGAGAACGGGCCACTAACCACCACGCGGGCCTAGTGCGGTACGGTGTTTGTTAACGACTGCTAATGCAGCCAAAACCTCCGATCCGATCCGAACCCTTCGGAGAATTTAGTGGGCACTAGTGCGTGATGCCGTTCCCTTTAGAAAACCTCCGAAGGTGATTCGTTTCACACGGCTTGAGGAACGTGCTTTAAGTTTCTCGCCGCCCCCAAACAAGCCCGGTGAAGCTGAAAATTCCAACTAAGGCAATCAACAAACTCTCTCCTTAAAAAAAAGCCAAAACCAACTGCTTTACGTGCCTTC
Source organism: Eudonia lacustrata (assembly GCA_947562085.1). Taxonomy (NCBI): domain Eukaryota; kingdom Metazoa; phylum Arthropoda; class Insecta; order Lepidoptera; family Crambidae; genus Eudonia; species Eudonia lacustrata. The sequence goes on along the minus strand of OX387332.1, from coordinate 11,189,232 downwards.
CGAAGCACGGACAAATACACTTTATTGTACACAATAACAGATTGTGTTCCTTGAGAGCTTTGATTATCTCTATGTTATGATAAACTGCTGCTGCTGCTTGCAATGTTGTTGCTCCCATTTATTTATACATCGAACTCCTATTCCATCTAAGATTAACCGAATGATATCTCTTTTAGAGATAAGTCTTTTTGTATCATTTTGAACATTTGCACATTATTTTTCGGTACGAAGATGTTTTTTTGTTTCAGAAAGAAAATACCTAATAAAAATCAGTTCTAAATCATCATCTTCGCCGGCTCATTCTATAGAATTCTATAGAATGAGGACATTTATGTCCCCACTGAGATAAAAGCCTTCCCTATGGATGGAAATATCACAGGAACAACGGGCCATAAACCACCGGGCTCAACGCGGATTGCGGATTGGAACAGCTTTACGTGCCTTCCGAACACGACGAACCTCGAAAAGATAAACGTTTTGCTCACCCATCCGATGACCGGCCTTTGCGAAACTTGCTTAACTTTAACAATCGTAGACCGAGCGCGGTTACCACTGCGCTATTGAGCTTTTTGTTTAATCCTACTAATATTATAAACGCGAAAGTTTGTAAGTATGGATGGATGTTTGTTACTCTTTCACGTAAAAACTACTGAATGGATTTGGATGAAATTCGGCATACAGATAGTTTATAACCTGGATTAACACATATGATACTTTTTATCACGATATTCCCACGGGAACGGGAACCACGCGGGTGAAACCGCGAGCGGCCGCTAGTACAGAATAAAGCAACTATTACTCCTAAATACATTATACACCCCGATCCGATCCGAACCCCACGGAGAATCTAGTAGGGATTCCCTCTCAAAACTTCTAACGGTGTTTCGTTTCACACGGCTTGAGGAACCCTGTAAGTTTCTCGCCACCCGCCCGCCTCCAAAAAGATCCGGTGACGCAGCAAATGCAGCCTGATGTGATCAGTAAACTCTCTCCAGAAAAATCATTATAAACAATAGTTTTCTGGTTTAAATGACTGCGAGTTTGTTGTCAAAGGCTTGGGAGGCTCATTGTTTTTGATTCTTCAAAATAATGAACATGCCCAATACAAAGACCCCGGCCTCATGTACAGTCACGAGCAAAAATATGTGAACAATTGTAACTCTTAATACAAAGGGATAAGAGTCAAAGTGTATACATATCGGTGCTCGTCACTGTACAGTAATTACTAATGCAACGTCAGACAGCACAATACGGCCATTACAGCCATTACAGGACGATATTGGAGGATGCAATATTCGTTAGTAATTGACCTTATCCACACATCTCTTGGACTGCATTGGAAGCTTTAAGCGGATCTGATTGGCGTAGATGGCTTGACCGTTAGGGTCATATACGAAGGATTTGTAGTCAGTAAGTAAGTAAATCATTAATTTATGTGGACTAGTCGTCACCCAGTGGTCGAAATTCAACCGGAATACAAAAAAAAAACAATTTTCATTTCTATAAATAAAAATATATTTTTTAATTTCGGTCGTATTTCTTCAATTCATTCATCATTCATTCACTCATCTCAGCCAAAAGACGTCCACTGCTGGACAAAGGCCTCCCCCAAGGATCTCCACAACGACCGGTTTTGTGCTGCTCGCATCCAGCGGCTGCCCGCGACCTTCACCAGATCGTCGGTCCACCTTGTTGGAGGCCTGCCCACACTGCGCTTTCCGGTACGCGGTCGCCACTCCAGGACTATCCCGCCCCAGCGGCCATCAGTCCTGCGAGCAATGTGACCTGCCCACTGCCACTTGAGCTTAGCAACTCTTTGGGCGATGTCGGTTACCTTTGTTCTTCTGCGGATCTCCTCATTTCTGATTCGATCACGCAGAGAAACCCCGAGCATAGCCCTCTCCATTGCTCTTTGAGTGACCTTGAGCCTTTTTATGAGGCCCATAGTGAGCGACCACGTCTCAGTCCCGTATGTCATCACTGGCAACACACACTGGTCAAAGACTTTCGTCTTGAGACACTGCGGTATATCGGACGAGAAGATATTTCGTAGCTTACCGAACGCTGCCCAGCTTAATTGGATTCGACGATTGACCTCTTTGCTGAAGTTGGACCTACCTAGCTGGACCGTTTGTCCCAGGTAAACATAATTGTCCACAACTTCAAGGGCAGAGTTCCCAACCTTCAGAGGAGTGGGTACGACACGTGAGTTCGACATAACTTTCGTCTTCTCCATGTTCATTTTAAGGCCCACTTGTTGAGAGACTCTGTTGAGGTCACCGAGCATTGCGCCGAGGTCTTCCAGGGTCTCAGCCATGACCACTATATCGTCAGCAAACCGAAGGTGAGTGATGTATACGCCGTTGACGTTGATGCCGAGTCCTTTCCAGTCCAGAAGCTTGAAAACATCTTCCAGTGCAGCAGTGAACAGTTTCGGAGAAATCACATCTCCCTGTCTCACTCCTCGCTGCAACTGTATAGGTTTCGAGCTCTGATCCTGAAGACGGACTGACATAGTGGCGCTTTCATACAAACACCTCAACACTTCGATGTACCGATAGTCAATTTGGCACCGCTGGAGAGACTGTAGCACGGCCCATGTCTCAATCGAATCGAAGGCTTTTTCATAGTCCACAAACGCTAAGCAAAGAGGCTGGTTATACTCTTCGGTCTTCTGTATAACCTGCCGCAGCGTATGTATGTGGTCTATGGTGCTGAAGCCTTTTCGGAAACCGGCTTGTTCGATAGGCTGGAAGTCATCAAACCTGCGTGCGAGACGATTCGTTATGACTCTCGAAAACAGCTTGTAGACGTAGCTTAGAAGTGAGATGGGCCTGTAGTTCTTCAGCAGGGTTTTGTCGCCCTTTTTGAAGAACAGTACCACCATACCTTCGTGCCACGTCTCTGGCGTTCTGCCCCCTAGTACCACGGAATTAAATAGCTTCTGAAGAGCTACGAGTACCGGTCTTCCGCCTGCTTTCAGAAGCTCGGCCGTAATTTCGTCAGCACCTGGTGCCCTGCCATTTTTGAGCTGTTTGAGAGCCATACTAATCTCGTATAGGCTGATGTCCGGGATGTCTTCCGTATAGTGCCGGGTTAACTTAGCTCTAGGGTCTTTAGCTAAGCTTTGTACAGGTGGCCGTGTGGATGTGTGAAGCTGTCCATAGAACTTCTCGACCTCTCCCATAACATCGGACCTGGTCGTGACAGTTCTGCCGTCATCGGTTTTCAGCGTCGTCAGTTGGCACTGCCCAATACCCAGATCTCTTGCGAACACTTTTGAGCCTTTGTTCCGCTCAATGGCCTCTTTAATACGGTTAGTATTAAATTGGCGCGTGTCGCGAGTCATAGACTTCGAGATCTGCCTATTTAGCCGCCGAAACTGAGACGCATCACCTGAGGAAAGCAGAACCATTGCGCGCCGCTCTTCCATTAGTTTTAGGGTATGGTCTGAGAACTTTTTGGTTCCTTTTGCACGGTGGGTTTTAAAAAACTTGGACCCAACCGTTTGGACAGTTTCCACAAACCTGTTGCTGTATTTGTCCACATTTTCACAATTATTTAGGCGCTCGAAGCGATTCTGCAATTCGAGCTGAAAGCTTTCGGGGTTTTGGATTTGGATGGGTGCAGGACGGAGCGTAGACCTTACCAATCGACGTCTTTCCAGCTTAACGTTGATATTCAATGTGCCTCTTACCAACCGGTGATCGCTGCCAGTTTTAAACGCATTGATCACAGTGACATCATTGAATATTTGCTTCCTCGTCGACATGATAAAGTCAATCTCGTTTTTTGTTGCACCATCGGGACTCATCCAGGTCCACTTGCGGTGTTCAGCTTTCCTGAAAAAGGAGTTCATCATAAAGAGGCCCTCCCTCTCAAGAAAGTCCGCCAGCAGTTGGCCCCGGGAGTTCCGATTACCAACCCCAAATCGTCCCACTCTCATCTCATCGCCGCTTCGTTTGCCCAGTATTGCGTTAAAGTCTCCCATGACAACGGTGTAATGAGTTTTGGAGGCTTGTATGGCTCTAGAGATGTCCTCATACGTAGCTTCCACCTCATCGTCAGGGTGTGTCGTAGTAGGAGCATAAACCTGTATGACCTTCAACGAATACCGTTTGGTTATTCTGAGTATAAGGTACGCTACCCTAGGCGACACACTCCCGGTCTCGACAACGTTGTTCACGAGGGACTTGTGGACGATGAACCCGACACCACCTTGGGACAGTTGTTCGCCCTCCCGGAAATAGAGCAAGTTACCGGACTTGAGGATTATCGAATCCTCCCCCTCTCTTCGGACTTCAGATAATCCAACTATGTCCCACCGTATCTTGCTCAATTCTTCCTCCAGTTCGTAAATCTTCTCGTCAGTCCGTAATGTGCGCGTGTTAAATGTTGCCAGGGCCAGAGTTCGTTGTTGGCGGTAGCCAGGTCTCTGCCGCAATTCTTAGCACCCCCTGCCCCGTCGCTGCCTTGGCCGCTACCGTAGCTAGGGCGAGCGGGGCCGCCGGGGACTAGGGGCCGGTTTTTGCTGGGGTGCATGTCATGGGGGGTATTTGCCATAATCGCCACGCTTGGCAGGCGGGTTGGCGATCGCAGTAGGTTGAAGGTAACCTCAGAGAGATGCTGCTGCCCATCCTCTGGAATGGTCCCTTAGTCGCCTTTTACGACACCCACGGGTTGAGATGGGGTGATGCAATTCTTTATCCCCGGCACCACACGGGGAATTGTTCTTCAATTCAATTCAATTAAAATCGTTTGTTTTTTTTTTCAGAATATAATGTTAAAATTGAAATATGTTACACATCATATGCGACTACTGTAAGCCTCGCTAGTTTTTTTATTTATTTATTTATTAAAAAGGGGAATATAGTTTTTTCTTCACGTATAAATATAGATACCCCCCCCCCCTGATGTTATGGGGGCTTAGAGCATCATTAATGCTCTAAGTATGGGGATCTACTCACTAAAACACTAAGATACTTTTTGTCGCATTTTGGGGCTAGGTCACAGATAAATAATAGTAAAAGTGCTGGGTCACGATAGCAATTTCATACTGACGTCTGCAAACCGCCTCTAGTAATAGTTAATCGGCGTACACAACTGTCAAATTCCCTCAATAGACTTGGAACTCTATACCTTGGTAATATGGTTGATAATGTATTGAAGAAATGTTCAGTTTCGGATAGGTTGATGACTGATGTGAAGGCGTGTGACATACCCTTCAGTACGACTTCGTCTACTTTCCTATCTCGTCCACTTCCTAACTCGTCCACTTTTCTATTTCGTCCACTTCCTAACTCGTCCACTTTCCTATCTCGTCCACTTCCTGTCTCGTCCACTTTTTATCTCGTCCACTTCCTAACTCGTATATACTACCAATTACTTAGTTTAGTGTGTAAATAGTAAAGTAAGATAAAAACTACTTTTCGTAAAAAAAAAATATTTAGTAGGTAGGTATCCATTTTTCTTAGTTTTTTCCTTTTGACCTGTGTGCCAAGCATTCAATTCAGAGTAAAAACTTTTCCTTCCATATTTTTTTGTGTTTTGGTAAACTATAAGTAAGTATTATTGTCGATCATTGCCGTCCTGAATTGCTGTCATTGAATCGCACATAAGTCATTGTGTTGTCGCATGCGACTTGAGTTACACTCGTCTTCAAAATCACATGATGCCGATTTTCCGTATTTTTGAATCATTCGTTTGCGGTGCTGCCAACATAACACGAAATGTTAGACGTTATCCGTTCCACGCAGAATTTAGAGAAAACCGGTAACAACCGCAATGAAAACGAAACGATCTATGTTTCTATTGGCTGTTTAAAAAAAACCTTTGCTTTTTAATAGAAAAGACTATCAATGTCACAAGAAAAAATGTAAAAACGTCTTCTGTTGTTAAACAAAAAACGAAAACCTGTTTTGCTTATATTTATACTTATTTTGGCAGTTTCAAATTTTCAATGGCACAAACAAACGAGTGACATGACATGACATTGACACAACACATTGATTTTGACGGTTATTTTATTTTATACTAGCGGCCGCTCGCGGTTTCACCCGCGTGGTTCCCGTTCCCGTGGGAATATCGGGATAATACCTATCCTATGTGTTAATCCAGGTTATAAACTATCTGTATGCCGAATTTCATCCCAATCCATTCTGTAGTTTTTACGTGAAAGAGTAACAAACATCCATCCATACTTACAAACTTTCACGTTTATAATATTAGTAGGATTCAATCAATCAATCAATCGCTTTGTGTCGCTAGCGCTCTTCAAAAATATGGAAAGTCAAATGTCGAACGAAAATCAGTAGAAACCAAGCGCTCGACTCGAGGCGATGAAGTCAAAAATATAGCCCCAGGGCATGGGCATCTATCACTTGTCGATTAAAGCCGACTGTGGATATGTGTGGATGTGTGTGTGGTAAAAAATGGTAAGATTTTTTTTTTCTATTAATCTCCTTTTTTGACCCTGTGAATCCTCCTTACTGGGATACGAGAGCTCCTAAAAGGGGCCTAGGATCCCGTCATACAGGTTATTAAATCCCCGTCGCAAAAACCAAACATTTAATACAAAAATATTGAAATGTAATTTAAAAATTGAAACAAGAATATAAGTCTTTAAACTCAAAGATATCCCAGATAAATTATAAACTATCCATTCAAATTTCCAAGTTGCAGAAACTCTTTAATATTCTACCAGGTCCCAGGAGAGAGAATACTACGAATTCATCCATAAATTTAGATTTATAGAGCAAACTAGGGCTCATAAAAGAATTGCTCATTCGATAGTTTCAATTCAAGATTATCAGCAGAAACTTAGTGGGGTTATACTATGTTAATTTTTAAAAATGACTATTGTACGTGGAGCTACCAAACTCCAAGTATCATACTTATTTGTAAAAAGTATTAGGTCCTTACTTACGAAATTGCCGTTTTGAATGAAGATTTTTTATAAAATTATATATTTCATACCTACGTTTTTTCAATTTTCTTAGCATCTAATAATTGTTCTAAAACTTGTGGGGCAGTGTGTTTGTCCCACTAGCTAAATGTAGCAGACCTTAAAAATAACAAAAAACAAGTCAAAAATGTAATTTAAATAATATGTAGTGTTAATTCCGCTAACTCACTCGTTTATACAGCTTGGATGCAGTACGCACGCACCGCCCTCCCGCCCGCAAAAAGTATGCACATGCAGGAGAAACAATGCGTGCAAGCGAAAATGCACACCAACACCGATATATTGGGTATCGGTGTTGGTGTGCATTTTCGCTACATATTATTTAAATTACATTTTTTTTTTTTTTTTGTACTATGGATTTCCGCAAAATAACGCCTGATTCCATTAATTAAAAAACAAGTCCCTTCAAAGCTACAATGAAACAAAAGGTCAATTCCGCTAAAAAAAAAGGAGCCTACTTAAAAAAAATTTAGGCCGTAAAGATACAAAATTAATTATGTATGACTGAAGTCTAAGTAATATAGTCTTAATTAAATGTTTATAAGAATATTTACAACTGGTATTGAGTTTTTAGAAGTAATACATTTATTAATGACTGAGAAAAAAACGTCAATTTCATTTTATAACCCAACTAGCTATGCTCGCGACTTCGTCCGCGTGGAATAGTGACTTTCGGCAGCATTTTTAATTTTTTAGGCTCTTTTCCCGTTTTTGCAACATTTTTCACTGATGCTTCGCTCCTATTGGTCGCAGCGTGATGTTATATAGCCTAAAGCCTTCCTCGATAAATGGACTATCCAACACAAAAAGAATTATTCAATTCGAACCAGTAGTTCCTGAGATTAGCGCGTTCAAACAAACAAACAAACAAACAAACTCTTCAGCTTTATATATTAGTATAGATATTTACACGTACACTGCTCTATTCTGATTCCAGCATAGTTTTTTTTCGGTCATTATTATTCTTTATGTAAGTAAATAGCGAGCGAGCGAAGAGTTCGATGGCGCAGTGACCAAATATGTATCATCTCGAGCTCCTCCGCGCTTAGGAAGGCACGTAAAGCCGTTAGTCCCGGCTGCATTAGCAGTCGTTAACAACCACCAATCCGCACTGGGCCCGCGTGGTGGTTTATGGCCCGTTCTAACTAATAACTTAACCTACCAACTTTCCTATGTCTATCTATTGATTTTCCAATCGAAACAATATGAAAAATCCGAAGTTATCAATAAAACCGAAACGTTCCTACAATGTACAGTCACGAGAATTAATATGTAAACAATGTAACTCATTAAGAGTTGCACAATGGAATAAGAGTCATAACTTGTCAAAATGACGACGTCCTTGGTCGAGTGGCTTGCACACCGGTTTTCATGGTGTCGCCATCTCTGAGGTCCCGGGGTTCGATCCCCGGTCGGATCAATTTATAAATACCTGTTTTAACCGACTTCAAAAAAGGTTACAGGTTTTTACAATAAAAAAGTCATAATAATGGCACAACTATAAAAGTTTAAATGAAACAAAATTGTCCCCCAGCCGACCACCAACCACCCGATTTCAATAGACATTTTTTTAAACTGACATGCGTATCTAGGTAATTAATAATATTATTTATTGCTTTTTAGAGCTGTTTTTACTATTTTAAGTTTCCTGTTTTTTTGAAGTCGGTTTTTTTTCTAAATTGTTTCGGGTCTGGGTTTTTCTTAAGTATAATAAGAATGTATTTAAGTATATTATGTATGTTTATCCGTTGTCTAGTTAACCATTTCTCGAGTTCTTAAGGAAGCTTCTCAAGGTTGGCAACGCATCTGCGATAACTTTGGTTTTGCGGGTGTCCATGGGCGGCGGTGATTACTCTTCATCAGGTGACCCGCCTGCTCGTTTGCCTCCTTTTAACATTAAAAAAAATCTTTATTGGGGCTAGATAATTGGTGTGAGTGTGGGAAACATTTATTTATTTATTTAAAATCGTTTACATGTTAATGCTAGTGACTGTACCTTTGCAAGAACGAAATTTTCTCGTTCCGAACCGAACACTAAATATTACCTAGGTTCCTGGGGGAAAGTTATTCAATACCACGCGTTTGAAAACAAAACTTTAACGTATAGTCAGTGGAAAACTGCCACCTACTATCCTAAAGCCCAACTTCACAAAAGCAGCTTTGCCTTTTCCGGTTTAATCAAAACTGTTACGTTTAACATACCTAATACTCTACATTTAAAAATTGTCACACAAAAATATTGTGTACTTAATTGTATTTATTACCTACTAGCTGTCTGTTTGAGTCAAAACTTTTGGATATTTCTAATAGAAATTCTCTCAGTGATTTGTCTTTATAATGGGTATGGTTTTTGTTCCATAAATGCGACATGTCCTTATAAAGGTCCAACATATTTAGCAATATTTCTTTCTCTTTATTGGAGGACATTTTCGATACAAAGAAGGTAGGTACTCTGCGACAGACGACACGACACCCTCTCGTATGCAATACCGCGCGGCGACTGAGCGTCCATACTTCCTTACTGCAATTACACTATCCTAATTAGGACACTAGTTAGGAGATAGGAAGGTCGGGCTCTTCCGATCGTCCTTACTCAGGACACTGATTACACCATCCTAATTCAGGATCCTAAGTGAGTTAGTGTCCTGTTTATCGGATGGTCTAATCGATGCCAGTAATAACAAACTTAACAATATAAATAAGAGCAAAAAATATATAACCTCATTTCAAATGCTAGTAAGAATTACGTAGGGTTTACGTAGCTTCCGGACATCATTCTAAATTTGTGGACACTATATGAAATATGTCAATGTCAGAGTTGGACGATCGTCGTAACAAAAAATTATAATGTCGCTGTTGGTGACCAAAGTTGCTCTTATGGGCCGTTTACACGTATTAAGTGACGAAGTAATTAAGGTTTAAGATCTTTATTTTCTCTAAGATTATACAATCACTTAAGAGAAAACATAAACAACAAATAATAAGACAAGACAAAAACTCGTAACAATCAACAAAACAGACGTGGGTGGGTAGACAATAATATTCTGTTGGTAGAAAATAATTATAGCGGGCACTAAGCGCGCGCGACCAAACAGAAATTGTTAAGAGCGTTTACGCCGCACACTAGAGCCGCCAATGAAAAAAAAAAACATATCTAGTAATTAGAGATAGAAAATCAAATTATGCTCAACAAACTATCTGAATAAGGTAATTTAGCATTTTTACGTCACCTAATGAACACCTGACATGTTATGGTTTAGTTAAATATGGCGTTATAGTTAAAAGTAACGTCTTATTTAACTAAACCATAACATGTGAGGTGTTCATTAGGTGACGTAAAAATGCCAAATAGTTTGTTGAGTATAATTTGATTTTCTATCTCTAATTACTAGATATGTTTTTTTTTCATTAGTGGCACTAGTGTGCTGCGTAAACGCTCTTAAATATCTAAAGCTGTGCATTCCCGCGCGTTCACACTACACGAATTTATAATTGATACTAGATATGTCTTCTAAAACGTGACGTTTTAAGTGAGATTTAAATTTGTTAGTTTTAAATCGTTTTAAAAGAGAGAGAGAGTAGCCGCGGATCGTGCTCGGTGGCATGCACTTGGAGAGGCCTATGTCCAACAGTGGACTAGTATAGGCTGATGATGATGATGAAATTGTTTTAAATGTTTAGGTCAAGAGTTATATAATTTTGCACTTTCAATTAACTATTATTAACTAAATTTTAACTAAATTTTAACTCAATTCTTGCGTGTAAACAGTCACTTAAAAGCTCTTTAGTCACAAGTAGTAAGTGAAAGATTTAGTGGTCAAGTGAACAAGTAGAATAGTAAAAAGTAAGTAAGTAAACAGCCTATAACTGTCCCACTGCTGGGCAAAGGCCTCCATCATTAAAATCAAGTCATCGCTACAATTGATGGGTAATGGCTTAATCACCACGCTTGCCAAATGCGGGTTGGTGATCACAAACCCGGGATATGCATCGAAAAATCCGAAATACATTTTTTGCCCGACCTGGGAATTGAACCCGGGACCTTCGGGTATCGGACCGAGCACTCTGTTACTCAGCTACCGAGGCGTTAGTAGAATAGAATCGAGTCTATTTTTTGAGTAAGTAACCGACCCTGAGAGCTGCTCCGAAATTAGATTGAATCTACTGATGCAACATGATTGATTACGATTGATCAATCATTAAAAATAGAGATCAACAACTGATTTTAAGGCTTCGCCAAACAGAACGCGCTATAGCGCGGCGTCAGAGCGTCGCGTTTTAACGTCGCTCTTTGATGTCACACTAATGCGTAACGCGCCTACCATTCACCAGAGCGCAATTCACGCGCAGTGCATATCGCTCAGTCTTTGGAAAGTTTATTCGCTATTGAGATGTCGAGTGATTCAGATGTGGAAGAATTGTTACTTTTATAATAAGCAGGGGTGTTTTCGAACCATTTCTAACAGTTTTTCAAACATGTTATCAGTCGTAATGCATTATTTCAGTCGGACGCTAAAATAAATTCTGTAAAAAAATACATCGCCTGGCGTCAGAGCGTCCTAGCGCCGCGTCAGAGCGTTGCGTACTGCTATCGCCGGTGCTCTGTTTGACAGCGTCTACCGGCATCATCATCATCATCATCATCTCAGCCAAAAGACGTCCACTGCTGGACAAAGGCCTCCCCCAAGATGGGGGGTATTTGCCATAATCGCCACGCTTGGCAGGCGGGTTGGCGATCGCAGTAGGTACCGGCATAGTACATTACAATTCGACGCTATGGCGCGGCGTCAGTCTAGCGCTCTGATGCCGCGCTATAGTGCGTTCTGTTTGGCGAAGCCTTTAGTCTTTAGCACCAATTGAATGCAGACCTGCTTCCTTGCCTTAGATTAAAACAAAGTTCCTTGCTGTCATCCCTTAAAATTAAAATTAAAATCTATGACCTATTTTCTGGCGACGAAAATCGTGTCGAACACTGCTGGCATTTACCTACATTATGTTTGATGTGACTTGGTAAATATGTCACCATCAGCTTATTTTAGTTCCCCACTGCTGGGGCACGAGCCTTCCCTATAGATGGATAAGGAGAACGGGCCATAAACCACCACGCGGGCCCAGTGCGGATTGGTGGTTGTTAACGACTGCTAATGCAGTCGGGGCCAACGGCTTTACGTGCTTTTTGAAGCACGGAGGAGTTCGAGATGATACATTTTTGGTCACCCATCCGATGATCGGCCCTTAGCGAAAATTGCTTAACCTCAGCACTCGCAGACCGGGCTCGTTAACCACTGCGCCATCGAGCTCCTCGATAATATGTATATAAGTATATCAAATAAAAAAAATAAAAAAAAATTAGACAAAGTATTGTACATTTGATTAAAAATTTCTTCAAAGTAAATTAAAATGACTGGGAGCGTCGACCACGGGTGCGTCCACCACTGGGGGCGTAAGCCACGGACCCAAAAAAATTCTACGAGCGGGAGAACCCGCACCCCATGACATGCCGGGTCAGGTGCTTTACCAACTATGCTATCGTGGCTCCATCCAACTCGCCGAAATTAATGAACACTATCTACTCTTACTCTGTAAGCCAAAGGAGCCCTATTCAATGTCGACAACTACGTCATCAACATCCGATCTTAATATTTTTACAAATTTATCATATCAGTTAATATATCAATTCAAAATAATGCCAAATGCGAAGTTCCTCAATCATCTGGAATTGTGCTGTGACCTCGTATCGCCTGGCGCCATTGCTGACTGGCGATCAACATAACCCGTATGCATAAGGCATATGTACATGAATAATATATTAGTATGAATGATATTTTCCTACATAACAGATATGTTACAGGGGATTTATGTAAAGCAGCTAAATGTTAGAATAGAAAACATTGGATGCTAAAATCGCTGGATCGTAAATGAGGATGTGAAATCAATTATGCAAGACCTAGAGTAGGTACACACGCCTGCACATCAACCTACCACAAACTATCAAATTTCCTCAATAGACTTTGAACTTTATGACTTAGACATATGGTTGAAAATGTATTGAAGAAATTTGACAGTTTTGGATAGGTTGATGTGCAGGCGTCTGTACATACAATATCACATCTTTGTTTCTTTTCTCTTTATTTTTCTTTTTTCATATTTGTGAATAAATGTCGTTAAACATTTATAAAATTTATAAAATACAGTGAAAAAATTAAACGCCCACCCGACCCAGCCAGGAAATTAAATATTTATAAAATTTATAAAATGCAGTGAAAAAATTAAACGCCTACCCGACCCAGCCAGGAATCGAACCTGGGTCTTCCGCAATCCGGGCGGCTGCACTGACCGCTATGCTACCTGGGAAGGCTAACGTAAGCGCTGAATTTTGTCACTGCTTTTTATAATGCTTTTTGAGTGCTAATAGCGGCACAGCGCGCCATCTGTCCAAAGGTAGTTGCAACCGATGGTTATGCAGATTCATCTTTGCAGATGAAATACCACAAATTTGATGACACAACGCTATAGGAAAATAATTAAATTTTTTCACTGTATTTTATAAATTTTATAAATATTTAATTTAGCTTCAGAGCAGCAATTAGCACTTGAAAAAAAAGTATAAATATCGTTACTTCTATTAATGCTGTGCAGTTTCTTGTGCCCATTAATCTTTACAGCTAAACAATAGACGTCCTCAATGGGTAGTAGATAAAAAAAAAATTAATGATTCAAAAGCTTTTTAAGTTAATTTAAACTTAAAAAAACCGGCCAAGTGGGAGTCGGACTCGCGAACGAAGGGTTCCATACCATTATCTATAAAAACGGCAAAAAAAAATCACGTTTGTTGTATGGGAGCCCTCTTAAATATTTATTTTATTCTGTTTTTTAGCTTATTTGTTTACGGAGCCTAGCCTTTGGGTACGGAACCCTAAAAATGACTTTTGGAGGATGCATCACGCCAAAGTGGAAACGACACTAAACGACTTTAGCGAAATGAAAAGGTAAAGCCATTACCCATTAATTAATGGTACCGATGACTTGATTAAATTTTCTTTGGCATAGCAGTGTGGAGTTATACGCTTTTTACATCAAATTTTAAAAGAATGCCTTTTTTGTCATACTGCTATACGCAAAGGCCTCCAACCAACCCTTGCAATTTTCTTTTATCAAACACGCAAAACGCTGAACCATAAAATGCATTCGAGTTTAATATTCTTTCTTACACATTGTAGATTTTTCCAAAGAGCGTTTTCACCCAAAATGCATCACGCCAAAGTGGAAACGACACTGAACGACAGCAGCGAAATGAAATTTAGATTTAATTTGTCACCAGGAGCCGCACATCTGCGTCGCCGAACGTGACCGCATCTCCCCAGACGTCACCCGGATATTCTAGATGTTGCCGCATAAATCTTGGGGACACCTCATTTTTGGGGAGAAATATCATTTTAACACCCTTAGGTTCTGGTCCTACAATTCATTACCATCTTAAGTTGGGTCACTCCCGGGGGAAATAAACTTATTTGGTGCTTAACTACGTTATATAATCAAGGGAAGGAATATGGTTATTTATGTGTTGTACGCAAATTTTGTAGGAAACAAATTGTACTTAATTCGGAAAAGTCTTGAAAAATCCACGAGCGCAATCATCCGCAAAAAAACAGCATCCCTTATTCGCAGAATTAGGGACAGTCCGAACGCCATCCTGAATACTGTTGCTGATAGGCGGGACTCGCCAATGTTGAAAAGTTTTGTGCGGAGAGTGATTACTGATTACCGCCCCAACAAATTTTAAATAATAAACCCTAATAATTAATACTAACACATAGTTTTTATAAGATTGTATACTAACACCATGATTGTACACTAACATATTTTATAAGAATATTATGTATAACTAACACTTTTATATGGATCTCGGTCTGAAATAAATATATTTTTTTTTTTAAATTTTATTTTATAATTTGAAGCAGCAGCCAAATTAGAAGGGCACAACACAACCACAATAATTAATTCCTGTACATAAAACGTATAAATGAAATCATCTAACAGTTCTTTAAAACCTATTTATTGTTTTCTAAAGTTTACGCGAACACTACACATTCAAATGAAACAACTTTTCGCGGATCTACTCGCGTTTATTTTACACATTACTTATTTAATGTTTATCCTGACGTTTCGAACCCTTTGCAGGGTCCGTGGTCACAGGGAGACTGAGGTGTTGGTCGTCTCATAATTAGTTGGTAGCTTTTAAATTTAATCAGGTGCGTTCCGTTTTACGCAGAAAAAAGATTAACCTATTTTTTATTTGACCTAAGCAACACTCAAATGACGGACCAAAATACTGCCGTCATGGTTTTTAAAAATAAGAAATAAAAATTTAGTTAGTATAGGTATAATCCGTATACGATTCACAAATGCAGAAGTCATCAGTACACCGCACCGCTTTGTTCCCGCGTGGTGGCTTCCAGCTCGTTTCCTGTGGTGTTTCCATCAAGCTAGGGCCCCAGCAGTGGGGACATGAAATTACCTGAATGAGTCCAAATACAGAAAGAAGTCCCGAAGGATAAAATTTATGTAAAAAAATGTGCAATTGCAACAAACAGTGTAATTTTACCACGGTATAGTTTCGACCCGAGTTCCGAACAAATGACTCCATCCTTGATGAGCTTGGCATAAAAGAGCGCCTATCCACCCAAGTGCGCGTCGGATCCTGAAATTCTTTGGGCATGTTAGTTGGCGTGGAAACGACTCCATATAACGTCTTGTCGTGCAAGGGAAACTCGAGGGCACAAGACCACGATGGAGATCCCCAATGAGATGGACGGACCAAGTGAAGGCTGCGGTGGGCGCTCCCGTGCACGAATGTGCCCGATTAACGACCAGCAGGCAGAGGTGGCGGGATGTCGTGCGGCGGGTACTGTCTGCTGCCACGACCACACTGGCAAGAGTGAAACGACGAAGAAGAAGTTTCGACCACTAGTCTTTTTTTTAACCCCTCTGTTGCCAAGAAGAGTTTGATCCGGTGCCAAATTCAATTCCTAGCTGGGCAAAGTCTTTCGGATTGTTCGAGGCATAGCCCGGGTTTGTGATCACCCGCCCGCATTTGGCAAGCGTGGTGATTAAGCCAATACCCATCAATTGTAGTGATGACTTGATTTCAATGATGGAGGCCTTTGCCCAGCAGTGGGACAGTTATAGGCTGTTTACATTTATAATTAAATAAGCCGAAACGTTGACACTCACGGTAGGGCTGGTTCACAAATTTATAGTCGCTCAGCGAGCTATGGAAAGAGCTATGCTTAGAGTTTCTTTGAAGGATCGACTTCGGAATGAGGTGATCAGACAGAGAATGAAAGTAATCGACATAGCCCATCGGATCAGCAAGCTGAAGTGGTAGTGGGCCGGTGAGACGCAGACCCGACAACCGTTGGGGTAAACGAGTTCTCGAGTGGAGACCGCGTATCGGCAAACGTAGTGTAGGATAGTCTCAGACGTGGAGCGACGATTTTCGCAAGGTGGCTGGCAAGAGCTGGATGAGAGTGGCCGCGGATCGTGCTCGGTGGCGTGCACTTGGAGAGGTCTATGTCCAGCAGTGGACTAGTATAGGCTGATGACGATGATGAATAAAAAGGTAATGTTTGAGATTTGTTTGTTTATTTGTTTGAGGAGGGTAATCTCTGGAACTGCTGGTCCAATTCCAAAAATTCTTTCACTGATAGAATGCTACATTCCTTGCGGGTAACATAGGTTATATGTTTTTAAAGAGTTTATTTTATACCATTGAAAATGGTTATTAGATGCAAATCGCCTGAGACGTATTTTTGGCTATAGCTCCGAGGATTTTGGGAGGATCGAGATGGGAATAGTACCAAGAGTTGAGGAATTTATTGAGACACTTGTAAGCGTTTGAGTTTTGTAAATCGGCTGTTAACTTTTTTTGAACTTTTAATTTTTTTTAAAGTCGGGTTTTTTGGGGGGTTTTTGTTTACTAAATTGTAAATATTTCGAAAAAAAAACAGACTTAAGACAAAATGAAAAAAAGGTTCCTAGGGTATTGGTTTAGCAACAAAATCGCGAAAAAATTTTGAAAATCGGTTAATAATTGTGGCCTGTAGGTGGTCCCTTTAGATTTGGTATTGTAGAAAAACGGGTATTTCCGTATATAAAAGGTGATGTAGCTTCTATGATTATTAACCGATCGTCATGGTAATGGTGTTAAAAGATGCGGATGCAGGCGAAAAGTGTGTTAATAAACTTATAATGTGATATTCAAAATAAAATATATTGTTTTTGTAAATTTTTGTGTTCATTTTCAATGCTCCGATTCTTGCGGGGACTGCGAAATCTGTGATTTTTAATCTCTAATCCACGCAAACGAAGTCGCGAGCAAGTGCGAGTAATAAAGACATCTGATCAACTCACGGTTTCCCTGACAGTCTTCAATCGGGTTCCTCCTTTCCACCACGAGATCGTTGGCTTCGGTCGAGCCCCGACTGCCTGGCAGACCAGCTCGGTGCTCTGCCCAGCTACTAGGGGGCGCTTCCCTCCTTGCAGACGGACCCAGAGGGGGCGCACTGTGGACAATACAGAGAAAAGGTTAGATATACAGTGGTTCTCAACCAGTAAACTATTTCATCTATAGGTACTATCAATAAAGAGTAACGTTTGTGAATTTGTTTGTTTCTTTGTTTGTTGGGGGGGGCTAATCTCAAAAACTACTGATTCAACTCCAAAAAATAACATAGGCTATTTGTTGAAAAATGAGCTTCTTTTTAAATCTCACATCAACGCGGACGAAGTCACGAGTAGAGCGCTAGTATTTAATACTTACAACTTTTAGCTAAGTATTTTGATTCAAAAAATATAAATTAAGTAATGGACTACGAAAAAAATCTTAAAAAAAACACAAATGTAGAAAAAATTTCCACGAGCAGGATTTGAACATGCACCCTTCTGACATACCGGGTCAGGTGCTCTCCCAATTGGGCTATCGTGGTTCTAACCAGCCAGCCGAAATTATTCAACACTATTGAAATATAATAAATCCTGCTCGTGGATTTTTTTTCAAAATTTGTGTTTTTGTAATTTGTTTGACAAAAATTGCGTTAAAAATTATATAAACAAAAGAAAAACATTTTATGGACTATGAGTTATTTAATGTTGTATTTTAATATAATTTTTACCCTTACATAAAAGTTATTGTTAATTAAATTACATCTCCTTTTCTAAGTTGCATATCCGTTATGTGTATACTGCACAATTTGTACACAGAATTGGCATTAAATGATATTTATTTTTCTATTTCTATAAACTTTCTGCTTTGCACCCAAGAACGCTATGTATTGTTTTTTTTACATATAACTTTATTCATAGAAAAATGAAAAATTACTGTCCTGACTTTAACGCTGGGAAAACTGAAGTTTATGAAAAAGATACGATGGCATTCGTGCCCGCACAATACCAAAAGAAGACATGCAAAATAAAAGGAACACCTAGACTCCATAGTCATGAGATTACCCATATTCGGAACAGGGTAACATGCGCCCTACGAGGGATGGGTAAACAAAACCGAGCACGAGCGTTTTGTACACGTTGAATTATAATACCTAAAATACTAGCGGCCGCTCGCGGTTTCACCCGCGTGGTTCCCGTTTCCGTTGGAATATCGGGATAAAAAGTATCCTATGTTTAAATCCAGGCTATAAACTATCTGTATGCCGAATTTCATCCAAATCCATCCATCCGTTGCAGCGTGAAGAAGCAACAAATATACGCACATACATACACACAAACTTTCGCGTTTATAATATTAGTGTGTTAAAGGATAAATACTTATAGACAAGTTATATTATCTTAAATGTATACTATTAGGTACCTAGGTTAGCTACTTAAAAAATATTATTGTATTTTTGCATTCGAGAAATAGTTTTGTTTGTGTTTTCTTTATGTTGACTGAAAAACAGAATAATCTTAGTTCGGACACATGACTCAAAATAAGGGGATTGGAGAAGGTAAGCTTCATAGAAACTAGGGTTGCCAACCATACTTTTAAAATAACGTATCCTACGTTATTTTCCATCCCCATACTTTATTATTTTTAAATAAATAAATAAATAAATAAAATAAATCTTTATTTGCATAGAACATGGTATTAAAAGATGTTACAAGATTAAATGTGCTAAACATGAATTGCAAATTAATTTAAATAAATATTAATTTATTTTTATTTTTTTTTATTTTTTTTAATATAAATAAAGTATGGAAAATACTTTATTCCCGACTAATGCGTGCGTTTGAACGGATTATTCCTGTTGACTTAATTTCTGAACTACTAAATGATACTCAGACTCAGGTGAAGTGAAACGAAACGCAACGCTTAAATAAATAAATTAAGAAAATACTTTATTTTTTCTACAAATCCAATTTTTTATACTTTAGTGATAGATTTACTTTAATTTCCTGAAAATTAGATGGCAACCCTACGTGCACCACACACATAAACAAATCCCTGCCCTCACCAAAATAAGCAGTGTCGCTTATTAAAAAAAGGTTGGAAACCACTGACGTATAGGATACCACTTTAAATACAACTTAATTGAATATTAATGACTAAATTAACGAAAAAAAAAAGAGTCTATGATTTTATATTCCCTAGCTAGTGAATCCATTAACGAAAAGCTCTTATCAAAAATCCATCTGACAACGAACGGAAGGATGTGCCTTCATTTTTTTATTATTATTATCGAACCTTGATATTTGACTTCAGATAATTAATGAAATTTACATTATCGTCGGTAAAAAAGGGTGTAAGTATATTTGAGCTTTTTAATTTTAATAAAAAGCAAGAATCAAAAATGAAACCAAGCTGAGCTGCACTTGTGAAAACGAGACGCGTGTATACATATGTCGTAGGACAATTCAAAAAAAATCATGAGTTTGCAAAAATCCTAGGACGATTGCAAAAAACCGGACGATTGGGAAAAAAGCAAAAAATTTCGTTAATATACGAACCAATTTCAGGATCTTTGTAAGAATCCGATTTAATTTATAAAAAAAACGCGAGAGTATTTGTAAAAGTTGTTTCATTTCAATCATCATCATCATCAGCTCATTTTATGTCCCCACTGCTGGGGCACGAGCCTTCCCAATGGATGAATAGGGAGAACGGGCCATAAACCACCACGCGGGCCCAGTGCGGATTGGTGGTTGTTAACGACTGCTAGTGCAGCCGGGACCAATGGCTCAACGTGCTTTCCGAAGCACGGAGGAGCTCGAGATGATAAACTTTTGGTCACCCATCCGATGACCGATTTTTGCGATAGTTGCTTAACCTCAGCACTCGCAGACCGGGCGTGTTAACTATTGCACCATCGAGCTCCTCTATATAATCCTATATATGTATATATACAATATGTATCATCTATTATAAAATTTATAAGCAACAAGATTCAACAAAAGTTTTGAAATGAATCACTGTTTACCAATTTTCTTGCGATTATTACATTTTATTTAATATTATCCTGAGGTTTCGAACCCTCTAGCGTCCGAGGTTAAAGGCGGGAGACTGAAAACAAAAATAATAGCATCAAAAATGTAATACAATTAATTACTTAATTAATATTTTATTGAACTTTTTTTGATATTAACTAATATGCAAATCGCACAAAGCAATTTAACAAATAAAACCTACTCTAATTACTGAAAGGGACATTCGAAAGCTCCTTACCTTAAGGCAAGTTAAATTATTCCACCCTAATTAAGGGCACAGTTACAAAAACCCTTGTTAACTTGTTTGCAAAACTTAATCAATTCAAAAATACTAATTCCCCGAGCAAAGATCAAAGCGCAAGTTCGATTTCCGTTGAGTACAATGGGCAACGTAATTGCCGATTTCAATTCTGTGATTTAGAACGCCAAGTTCGAGTTTTATTTGCCACTCGAGTAAGTTAAAGACATAATCTGTACATAACTTATATAAATCCATAAC
Organism: Eudonia lacustrata; assembly: GCA_947562085.1. Lineage (NCBI taxonomy): Eukaryota > Metazoa > Arthropoda > Insecta > Lepidoptera > Crambidae > Eudonia > Eudonia lacustrata. The sequence continues at coordinate 11,168,290 of OX387332.1, read as the reverse complement.
AAGACTAATGACGAACAAGTGATAAAAATACCAAGAAAAAAACGTTAACGATACCTATAAATTTTATAAAACCTGTACAAAGACCAATCAAGTTGATAGTGTACATACTAATAATTTCAAAAGCGTACGAAAATTTGTAAAAAAGTACCTAATGAAAATTTGATACCAATAATTTTAATAACCCTTAATTGGTCAATAGAAATCTGTTAAAAAAATTCCAAACAAAAGTCGAAACCAATAATTTCAATAGCCATCCTACTAGAAAATTTATAAAAAAAAAACTAAACAAAACGTCTAGTTTCGATACCAAATTCTCAACACCCAGATCCAGGCCAGATGTAGAATGATCAAAAACAAATTATTCACTACTACAGTAAGACACTACACTACACAGTCAACCCAAACCGATTAGAGAGGCATCCTCGGGATTTTTCGCTCCCGAACCCCTCGGACAATCTAGTAGGGCGGGCCACGGTTGCGTATTGCCATTGCCTCTAGAAACTCTTTGGGGGTGTTTCAATAACACGGCTCGAGGAACCCTTTAAGGTTCCTCCCAAAAAAAAGTCCGGTGACGCTGAAAAGGCAGCCTTACGACATCCAGCAAACTTTCTTTAACGAGGCTTCTGGAGTCTCAGAGTATTGGACCGGTCATCTAAGGGTCGTGGGCGTGGGCGTGGGCGTGGGCTCGATTCCCATTCGAGCTCCCTGAGACTGGTTGATTTTTTCTAGTATAATTTTATCTTGTAATAACATAAAGCATTGTGAATCTCTCTAGAAACATCATCATCATCATCATCATCAGCTCATTTTATGTCCCCACTGCTGGGGCACGGCACGAGCCTTCCCTATGGATGGATGCGGATTGGTGGTTGTTAACGACTGCTAATGCTGATGCAGGCCAATGGCTTAACGTGCCTTCCGAAGCACGGAGGAGCTCGAGATGATAAACTTTTGGTCACCCATCCGATGACCGGCCTTTGCGAAAGTTGCTTAACTTCAGCAATCGCACACCGAGTGCGTTAACCACTGCGCCATCGAGCTCCTCTAGAATAGAAAAAATACTTAAATTTGGCCTGAGTATAGTACCAGTAACTCTGTGTAACCCTCAACTTGTGACGGCCAGTACTCGTTTAAAGTGCTACGCCCCGCTCCCGGGTAATTAACGTGAGCTCTCCGCTCATTGATGTTGCCGAGTTCGTCGCCCGCTATTGGATGACCCGCGATAATTTGAAAGCTTTTTGAGTCGCTGATCAAAAGCTTTCGAACTTGAGCCAGGAGCCAGCTGGGGATCCATGACGCGTTTTTCTTTACACCATCGTTACAAGGAATAAGTTATTGGGTGAGTTCGAAAGTGACTTTTTCTTTCATTTAATTCAGGTTCTTGAGGGGTTTATGTATATTGCATATGTCAATTTTTATTTTTGTTATTATGCCTTCTTAAGTGATCTTGAAGTTATTGATGATAGGTATATAGTGTGGCGGCGTGATAGGGATTATGTGCGGACTAAGCAAAGATTCGGCGGGGGGGTGCTTTTGGCTGTGCGTCGAGGGCTACCAGCAGTGGAGCGTTCCGAGTGGTCTTCTTCAGCAGAGGATCTTTGGGTCACTATAACTCACAGGTGCGTTAACCGCAAACTTATTAAAATACATTTGTGTACCTTATATTTATGTGACGAAAAATACGGTTATTCTTTTAATACTCAGCTGCAAAATTTTTCTGATAAATTGTCTAATATAGTTAGTTCTTGTCCAAATGATATTTTTATAATATTAGGAGATTTTAACCTTCCTAATATTTGTTGGTTAAATGAGGAAACTCAATTGCAACCCGTCGGTATAACAGGTGAGACTCAGACTTCATTTTTTGACACGTTATCCGAGTGCAATTTAACCCAATTCAATTCAAACCTTAATATTAATGATAAAATTTTAGATTTAGTTTTTTGTAACTCACTGTTAACGATTACTTCATGCGACGATCCGCCGGTGCCCGAAGACGATCACCATAAGTCGCTAGATATATGTCTTAATTCAAACTTTACCGAATCTCTTCAAACTAAACCCAGACAGAAATATCTGTATGCATCCGGCGATTATATTAAAATAAAATCTAGCTTAAATGAAATCAACTGGAAAATTCATTTAAACAATAGTTCATTGGATAGTGCCGTAACGTATTTTTATGATTGTCTTTATTGTATTAGGGATAAATATGTACCATCCAAAACTGTCATTCCCTTATCTTTCCCGCCTTGGTATAACGCTTCTCTGAAAAAGGTATTAAGGGAGAAGCGCAAATTTCTTAACAAATATCGTAGATATGGCAATAAGGATGACTATGAAGTATTCTCATTATTACGAAAACGTGCCAAAATACTAGAAAAGCAATGCTATAGAGAATATATACAAAAAATGGAAGATTCAATAGTTGGCAATCCTAAGTTATTCTGGTCCTATATGAAATCAAATAAAAAAGGCTCAAACGCGTTGCCTTCGACCTTGTCTTTTGAGGATCAGTCAGCAAATTCTGGTAATGATATATGTAACCTTTTTGCAATGTATTTTCAAACGACTTTTCTCTCCAATTCTAATAGTCCTAATAATAATAACTCATCACCCGTGAGGACAGCTTCCTCTAATCAGGCGCATGCTATCGGCGATATAATCATTGACCCGGAGACTGTCTATAATACAATTAAGTCACTTGATTTGTCGAAGGGCGCTGGACCAGACAGCATACCACCTTTAATGATTGTGAACTGTGCTAAGGAATTGACTGAACCGCTTACGATACTGTTTCAACGGTCTCTTTCTGAAGGACTTGTCCCTTCGATATGGAAATCTGCATTTGTGACTCCTATTCACAAAAATGGAGATAAAAGTAAGGTAAATAACTATCGCCCAATTTCTAAATTATGCATATTCGCGAAGGTTCTAGAGCGTCTTGTCTACACACAGATTTACAGTTCATTATCTAACACTTTCATTGCCGAGCAACACGGTTTTCTTAAAAACCGTTCCACTACTTCTAATCTATTAGCTTTTACTGAACATGTTTCATCTGGTATGGAGTCTCAAGGTCAAGTCGACTCCATCTTTACTGACTACAGCAAAGCCTTCGATCGAATAGACCATAAATTACTTTTACAAAAGCTTCTCGACGCGGGGATTCATGGAAACTTGTATAGATGGTTTTCTTCATATATATACAACAGAACCCAGGCTGTTGCCTTAAATGGTTACACTTCTAATTGGAATATTATCCCTTCTGGTGTCCCGCAAGGATCCCTGATCGGGCCTTTTTTGTTCAACCTCTTTATCAACGATATCAGCTCCTGTTTCATCCACTCACGTTTTTTGTTGTATGCAGATGACATGAAAATATTTAAACATATTAAAAGCATCCATGATTGTCACCTTCTGCAACAGGACCTTGATAGTTTAGAAAAATATTGTATTGATAATAAGTTAGATCTGAATATCTCCAAATGCTACCATATTACATTTAGTCGTAAACCTGTAACTGTGAATTATAAATACATGCTTAAAGGGCTTGAGCTTAAGAAAGTTAATGAGGTTCGAGATCTTGGTGTAATTCACGACAGTAAATTGACATATGAAAAGCACATAGATCACACAGCCAAAAAAGCTTATCAATCTTTGGGCTTTATTATTAGATCTTGCTCTCAGTTTTCCAGTATAAAAATTGCCAAAGTCTTGTACTGCTCGTATGTGCGTAGTAACCTCGAATATTGTTCGCAGATTTGGAACCCACAGTACGGAATCTATATCAATAGATTAGAGATTATACAACGTAAATTTCTTAGATATTTGCAATTTAGATGCAAAGGACGAGAGAGCAATTATGATGCGAGGTGTAGAAAACAACATATGTTACCTCTCGTTTATAGACGAGAGATGAAAGATGTTGTGACCCTTGTAAAACTAGCACAGTCTATTATAGATTCCCCACATCTTCTGTCTTTGATAAATTTTAGAGTACCTAATAGATATACAAGGCAACGTGGTAGCCTATTTGTCCCCTTTTGTCACACCAACTATAGAAAAAATTCGTTCTTCATTAGATCCGCTAATAGCTTTAATAAACTGGTTGATGACGCTTCGCTCGACATTTTTAATTGTAAGCCTAACAAATTTAAACAGGTTCTAAGCAATAATTGGTTTGATGTGGTTCCTTAGTCCTTAATTTTCAATTAGGTTTTCTTTTCTTTTCTTTTTTTTTGTTGGTTATTAGAGTATATTTTTGTATAGATGAGTGAGAACCTACTTTTTGTAATTGAGCTTAAACGCTGTAAGTTCAGGTCACAGGATTACAAATAAGCTTACAAGTGTCTATATGCGAAAACAAATTAATTGTGTATATTTTTATTATATTAGTTATGCTCTTAGTTATACTCATACTGTATGTTTTCCAAATAAAATAAAATAAAATAAATAAAATAAAATAAAATAAATAAGGTAAGTTCTAGTAGTAGTTCTTAAGGTAGTTAGTCTAGGATTTAAAACAAGCCCTAATAGACTACGGAGGCTGTAAGATGGCGATTGGATGTAAAATAAACAAAATCTATTAATTGAAATGAAACAACTTTTTCTTGCTGAGTTTCTTGCCGGTTCTTCTCAGTACAAGATCTCCCGCCCAGAGTAGACTTACGAACCGATGGCATAATGACGTTCATAAGAGCTATTTGTAGCCTAAACTGAATAAATGATTTTGAATTTTGAATTTTTGAATTTTGATCTACTCGCGTTTATTTTACACATTACTTATTTAATGTTTATCTTGACGTTTCGAACCCTTTGCAGGGTCCGTGGTCACAGGGAGACCACGAAAAGAAAATCTACACTACTTTCTATAAAGTTTACGCGCACACTACACATTCATGTGTGAAATAAACGCGAGTAAATGTAAAAGTAGTTTCTGTCTTCTTAAACTATCATGGTAGTAACATTAGATTAATTCTTAATGGGATGGGATGGTAACAATCCTGTTAATAATTACTCTAATAAAATTTATAAGTATAGAAAAGATAAGTCCTGACTGATTGACGGAAGAGCGACCGGCATCTGATCGCAAGTGATAACAAGGGATTTTCCATAATTAAGTCGGACTGACTGACTAAAGAGCGATCGCCATCGGATCGCAAGTTATAAAGGATGTTCCATAATTATGTCGGGTTCACGGGAAACGGTTGCTCACTACATCACAGGAGGTGACTAGTTGATTATAAAAATACCAACAGCTTCCGGTTATAAACAGACCTTCACAATCCAATCATAACACCACAATCCCTTTTTTCTCGGCCATTTTAATTTCTCTCTGATTACATCCAAGCCTCTATCAGCCGTCGCCATCTTTAAACAAAAGAACTCTCAAAAAACCATTGTGTTTTTGACGCCACAACGACCCTTCAAAAGGGGGTACCTACCTACGATTTAAAAGCTCTTTCTAACCCTTTTGTACCACTTAAGACAATTAAGCTGTGTTTTTTTTGTTAACCCTTCATTCGATGACGGGGCTTGAAAGACCCGGGTTGTTTATTTTTCTGTTCAACAATTTTGAACTCTGTTCATATGAGGTTAAAGAAAAAATAATACTGCTCAGAGTTGTCATCGGGTATTGTTTTAGGAAGTGTTAGCAGTAATTTGCGAAGTGCGAATTTTACGCTTCAATAAATAATGGTGTTGTGATTTTGATCGACTGATTAGGGCTATTGCTTTCTGTGAAACTTTTGCTGTTAAGGAAATTTTATGTATATTTTTTTGTAATGCTAATTTATTTAGAAAAACCGTATGTATATATTAATTTGATTAATCATGGCAATATAAGCAATAAATCGAAAAGAAAATTTTCTATATTTAAAGCTAGACAACAAATATTTTATTATTTGTCGCTGTAAATAATGCTGTTGTACTGTTATTTCTTTTCAAAACTTCATATAGCTTCTATTGCTCTTACCTAGGCTGAAGTATTAGTTCTTCGCCCGGAGTCCCAACCATCTGATAATCTGACTACATAATCAATCAGTAATCCTCATAATAATACCCTTATTTCACACAATAAAACACATAAAGCAATCAAATTAAACCCAATTAAAAACTCGAAACAAATCAACCCCAAAATTGTGATCGGCCCGCCCAACTGAAATTATAAACAGTCATAACACTGTCCAAAAGTTGGTGTATGGTGAAATATGATCACCCTTGCCAAGTTTACAAAGCGTTGCCTTCGCAAACTTCAACAAAGTTGTTCCATATCTCATTTATCGTTGACTACTCGGCGCTGACGGGTTCGCTCGTTTCGCACGCTTCGTTTATTTTTTTTTAAACTCGAAGACTGAGTTTCGAGTTCCGAAGTGGTTTTCTAATGAGACGACTCGAGACCCGACTATCTTAGGGTTACGTGGGAGATTAAAATTGAGATGCGTTTTTCATTTTTAAGAGATAATCGGACTTGCTTCGGAGGGCACGTTAAGCCGTTGCCGTTTGGCTGGTGGAGGATTCCGGGTGAAGTGCGCCTCCCTTCAGCCTTATCATCTATTATGACATGAAGCCGAAGTGCTAAAACGTAAGGAATTAAAAAAAAATACCAACTCGCTTGGACCAGTAGCGATGTGAGGTATGGCCAGATCTCATGTGCTATTATAAGGAAAGGCCTAAGCCTATGGACGTTTGCAGGCTGATAATGATGGTTTGCAGCTGCTTGGTTGAGGGTTAACTTCACTACCTTTCATGTCAGAATTTGATGACTGTAGCACTGTAGTCTGGTGATTAATTAAAACCCTTAATATATGTTTTAGTAGACTGTAAGTGAGAAGTAAATTACACTAATATTACAAATGCGAAAGTTTGTGTGTATGTTCGTATATTTGTTCCTTCTTCACCCTGCAATGGATGGATGGATTTGGATGAAATTCGGCATACAGATAGTTTATAAACTGGATTAACACATGGCATAGTTTTTATCCCGATATTCCCACGGGAATCACACTATAAATATAGGTACTAAAAACGGCAATTTAATTTTCCAATACAAAATGATTGGTTTGTTTAATTGTCATGGAAATCAAAGAGAATTTAATCAATTGATGGAAACTGTCAAAGCGGTACGTAGTCCGCCGGGTCCACTAGTAGTCTATACAGGGTGTATAGACTACTAGTGGACCCGGCGGCGGCATCATGTTTCATAGAGCCATTTACTGCTTAAGACCTACACAATCGATATCTAAATAGAAATAGTGTAAGTTTATTTTTTTCAAAACAACCGGGATCGATTCCCGAGCTGAGTACAGGTTTTTTTAAATGTATGAATGCAGTTTTTCTTCTTATTAAAATCGATGACATGGTTCCTAAGATCAGATCTTCGTATGTCTTATAGTTTCAGACTTTCCCCTACTGACCGATTTAAATGCGTCTATCAATGAAATCAAGTCATCGCTAAAAAAATGGATATGGTCTTAATCACCACGCTTGCCAAATGCGGGTTGATAACCACAAACCTGGACTGTGTAACGAAAAATCAGAAACAAACTTTGCCCCACCTGGAAATTGACCCTAAAACCTCCGGGTATCTGGCCGAGTGTTTTGAGAACTTTATTATTTATTTATTTATTAGTTCGTACACAAATAAACATTTACAATGGTTAACATTTTGGATCGCAATAGTACAGGTAAGCTTATCTCTAAAAAGAGATTTCTTCCAGCAGACCATGGTGACAGGATAGTATGGAAGTAGCTAGTTAGATAAACAAGACAAACTGCGCACAGAACTATTAATAAAATATGATATCTATATAACATAAAGACAATCACACATTAAACTACATATATACCTACACAAAAATATGAATATACTACTAAATATTATAATATATATTCTAAAAATATAACGTGATTCAGTGCCACTCAAGTAACCGATAGTAAATAAATTTTTAGTTGTTTTTTAAAACCACTTTATTTAGGTAAAATTATCAATTTACATTAAAGGTGAACGCACACCTGGCCGCACCGCACGCGCCGCAGTCGCCGCATTCGTAATCATATATGAAGATCTGTGCAAGTGTGCAACTGCGGCGCGGGTGGGTGTGCGTTACCTTAATAGAACACAAGGCGTTCTGCGTTCTGTGGTCCTATGTCAAACTTCACATCAACTCTACTGTGTACGTTGCATACGTAACTTTAATTTTTTTGATACGTCGTGCTTAGTAGAGATAGGTGAAATTATTTTGTGTAACTGTCTCTACCAGTGGAGATAAAAAGCTATAATATTTCCACGTATCCCCACTAAAATAAAAGTGTCTAAATAGGTTCCACCTATCTGTACCAGTGGGGACAAGTGGAAAAATAATCCACCTATCCCTAACAGTGGAGATAGCCTGCTAGAGATAGGTGGACCAGGGGCCCGACCGCCTAATCGATCGCTTTGACTTCGTGTGTGGTTTATGACGTCATCTTGTCGTTTCGTGCCGCCTATGAAAGCAATATCGAAAGCTATAGCCTTTAGCTTTTGATATTACTTTCATACGCGGTGCGAGGTGGCACGATGGCGTCATAAACTATACGCGTAGTCAAAGCGATCGGTTAGGCGGTCGGGGGGGCGGGGGATATTTCTTTACGGAAACACAGTTGATCTTTATTTCTATCTATAAACGTTTTCTTTCTAAAACGTCCCATAGCCAGACTGCCCTTCCCATATCTATAATAGCATTAGCCTTTCTAATGCCATGCAAATCTATACTAATATTATAAAGCTGAAGAGTTTGTTTGTTTGTTTGTTTGTTTGTTTGTTTGTTTGAACGCGCTAATCTCAGGAACTACTGGTTCGAATTGAATAATTCTTTTTGTGTTGGATAGTCCATTTATCGAGGAAGGCTTTAGGCTATATAACATCACGCTGCAACCAATAGGAGCGAAGCATCAGTGAAAAATGTTGCAAAAACGGGAAAAGAGCCTAAAAAATTAAAAATGCTGCCGAAAGTCACTATTCCACGCGGACGAAGTCGCGAGCACAGCTAGTCATGCAATATGCACAATATTTTTACTTTTATTTCCGTGAGTGTGACACCAAATAAAATGTTTTTCTTTCTTTCTTTTTTAGGGAAAGATCGAGTCATAACCAGTGATCGAAATGAAGGATAGTTTGAAACCACCTAAACGTTGTATAACAATTAACGACATTTTGGTTGTAATTTACACTCCTAGTCATGTCTTGTCGGCAACTTTAGCTATTACCCCCTTATTCATAAAAACTATTTGAGCATTATTTAGTTAAATATTGTTTTGTCAACGTCAAACAAACGTCATTTTGAATTAGAGAAAAAGAGACAAAACAATAATTAACTAAATAATGCTTACATAGTTTTTATGAATAAGGGGGTTAAAGTTTAGCCCTCTTTATTCTGATTTTGGGATTTTGACTCTTTTTCCGGTTAATGATTCGTAATATATCGGTACACGTTAAATTAATTTGAACTTAAAACGAATACCAATAAAAGTGCTTGTAAACTTGAAACAACCATTTTCGGCAATCCAATTATGCTCAGAAAAAAAGTTTTGTACAGTCATCCACAGAAGTGCTCACAACTTTTTAAAGAACTGATTACCAACATCGAAGTTCGCCTAGGGCTACACAACAAAGTTGAGAAGACATTTTGGAAATTGGACGAAACGCTAATTATACCTCAAATTAAAAAGATTACAGGTAGGTACAAACAAAATTGTGATTGAAGATGACAAGAAAAGGTCAAACAAAAAATTAATTTAATTATAACTTCATTCATCCTCGGGGGAGTCCTTTGTCCAGCAGTGGACGCTTTTTGGCTGAGATGATGATGATGATGATGATGATGATGATGATGATGATGATTGTAACCTTTATTCGGCTCGGTGACTGAGTTGTAAAGCGCTTGGCCCGGATCCCGAAGGTCCTGGGTTCGATTCCCAGATCGGGTATTGCATGTTTCGGATTTTTCGTTACAAAACCCGGGTTTGTAATCATCAACCTGCATTTGGCAAGCGTGGTGATGAAACGGGTTTCATCACCACGCTTGCCAAATGCGGACTGCGGGAGAGTCCACATCCATCAATTGTAACGATGTTTTGATGTCAAAGGTTTTTTGTAAACAGAAGCTTTTGCCCAACAGTGGGACAGTATATAGACAACGTAGTTTCAGCACATGATGAACAGAAGCCTATTTGGTACTAAGTTCTGTTTTTTGTGCTATTTACGATCTTTGCAAGGTGGCTGGCAAGAGCTGGATGAAAATAGCCGTGGATCGTGCTCAGTACCTACCGTGCGTTTAGTCGCATAATGCCTAATTCGCAAAATGCCTACCATATCTCAAAAGGACTAATTCGCGAAAGGACTAATTTCCAAAAGGACTAATACGCAGAATGCCTAATTCTTAAAAGGACTAATTCGCAGGATGCCAAATTCTCAAAAGGACTAACATTTGATTATCATAAGTGAATAAACGAATGAAAATAAAAAAAAATAAATATAAAAAATGGTGTTAATGAACGTTAGATGCATGAAAATAAAAAACACTTGATTATTAACACAATCTTTTACACAATTTATTAACACAATCACACTTGATTATTATTAATAATCAAGTGTGATTGTGATTTAGTAAATAGTAGTAATTTTTGAGAGTTTAATTATTGTCTTTGAATAAAAAGATACAAATTTTGTTTATGATCGTTGATTTCTTTTGACATTAAACCTAGTTTTACAAATAGTGTTGCTAATTTTGCACTATCAATTATTTCAATAGTATTTTTCGTGTCAAGCCAATAAGCCGTCAATTAGTGATGCTGTGTTTTTGTTTTATAAAATTTTATTGTAAGCACAATAAAAGTTAAACCTAAAAAATATTGTACTCGTAGTTAGTTCAAATTACAGTGTTTTAGCTTGACACGTGTCGATAACTATCGATAATGCTATCGTTGTAAGACTTTCTCAGTAAACTATTCGATAACAAACAAACGATAGTTCCGCAACACTACAGTGTTTACTAAAAGAATATAAAATCTACAGGCTATTATGGAACCGAAAACAAGTTAACGAAAAAGCGATACGATAAAATCGCGCCATAACTTAACTCGAGACGTTTAATTGACATTTCGATACACATCGATGGCCAATGTTCGCCAAATTCTTTTTTTTTCTTTGAAGAATGTCGGCGTTTCTTATGTTCTTCGAGTAAATAACGACTAAGTGGACGTCAGTTTAAGCGATGAATGACTTCCATTACAGACTTAGTCATAAATGGAATTAATTATAATTTATCGCTTCAGTGATCGTATCCAGAGGCCCCTGGGTTCAATTTAAAGGTCGGGAAAGTGTGTTTTGGATTTTTGGATAAATAGCCCGGGTTTGTGTCACCACCAACCCGCATTTGGCGTGGTGATTAAGCCAACACTCTTGTAAGGAATCTTTATTAAAAAATATTTATTTATTTTATTGTTAAAAATCTTTATTAAGTACAATACATCACACATACATTCAAAACACAGGAACATCACTTATGCATATACCTATGATTTCAATAATGAATGCCTTTGCCCAGAAGTAGGACAGTAAGTATAAGTATACAACATGTATGTATTCACCACGTTAACAGTCCCCATAAAAAATGGTCTAAACCACTAGGGCTGGGACTTGTTTATTTTGATGTGACGTCACAATAGAAATATTAAATTTAAAATTGAATAACACATTAAAGTTAATAATCATGTCTTAGTAACTCTGCATACAAGATCTAGATCGGATACACTTTGGATCTTTTCATTTTGACCACACGTTGTATATACCGTTCGTTGCTCTTTCGTTACATAATTGAAACAAAAGTCATGGTAATAAGATTTTTTTTAAATATAAACACTTCTACTTAATTTTCGTTGTATTTAATAGAAATGATAGATATCACACATTAAATTAATTTGCCCAATGTTGAGACACTGCGTTGCGTATGGTAAATGTACCATAATACAATCAGTGAAAAAATAACTGTCAATAACACTTTTGCGCCCGCCACTACCACCTGACACTGATACCTTGTCATTATCACACAGATCTCAAATCGACATTATAATACTGGAGCGGGACAGCTGCTATTGCACCCAAGTGCGAGAGAGATGGAAAGATAAAAAGCTCAAATCACGCACCGAGCCTTCGGTAATGATACGTCAATCAAATATCGAGGAGATGAGCGGGTGATACAGACAGCGGCGTAATATGTTAGGGTTCACTTCAGATCTTGAGATTCGGATTCTTTTTAATAGTTGCCGAGGAGCTCAGCGGCGTAGTGGTGGTCCCAGGACTTATTCGTCAACTGGCATATGTGGAAGTGGCGAGTGCGCACGAGTTGGCACCTTCCGATTTTACCTATTTTTTTGTCGTCAACTTGCTCGTTCGTGAAGTGGTCCCGGCTGCATTAGCAGTCGTTAACAACCACCAATCCTCACTGGGCCCGCGTGGTGGTTTATAGCCCGTTCTCCAGCGGTGGGGAAATAAAATGAGCTGATGATAACGAGGGTAGCGGCATCAGTGTCAATAAGTAGAATAGTTGCCAAATGCGGGTTGGTGATCACGAACCCGAGCTATGCATCATAAAATCCGAAACACACTTTGCCCGACCCAGGAATTGAACCCGGGACCTTCGGGTATCGGGCCCAGCAATTTGCCACCAAGGCGTTACAACAACCTATTTAATTATCGCCATAACATCAATGTTGGTAGAATTATTGTGTCACAGCAGCTAGTGATAAGATAGCCAGTGCCTCAGCAGTTGAGGGCTCCGGGCGAAGTGCGCTTCCATCTTCGGCCTCATCATCACTTATCATCAGGTAAGGTGAAGGCCAAGTAAAAAAAAATATTTTAGTTTTAACTGAATTCAAAAAGAAATTGCCACAAATATAAATAATCAAATAAAATACCATAGATATATAATCTCATATATATTTATATCATGATCATCATCATCAGCTCATTTTATGTCCCCTCTGCTGGGGCACGAGTGTTCCCTATGGATGGATAGGGAGACCGGGCCACAAACCCCCACAAGGGTCCTGTGCAGATTGGTGGTTGTCAACGACTGCTAATGCAGACCAACGGCTTTACGTGCCTTCCGAAGCACGGTATTATCTTATTTTATCTTATCTTATCTTAGGGCAGCATTTCTACAAAACTGTAACTCAAATTTGAGCCCCAACAATGACGGGTAGATTCAGCGAAATCCCATAAGAAAATATTACCGACAACGGCGCGGCGGCCCCCTTTGACAAGCATCCGTACAGTCGCGTAATAAAGTAAGTACAGTCGCGGCCATAAATTACGCGTTAGGAAGTAGCTGCGCAATATTGGAAGTGTACCGCTGTTGCTGTTTTATGTCTCTCCTCTTTACATTTGCGCTCGTAAAAACGAGATATTGTGACATTTTAAAATATTTTCTTAGGGTTCCAATGACTGAAACAGTGGAACCAGACGGCAATTGTAATCGAACGGTACATATTAATGGGTAAGCACAGTGCCTTGACCTCACCTGATGTAAAAAGTGATGATAAGGCCAAAGATGAAAGCGCACTTCACCCGGGATCCTCAACTAGTGAGGCACTGGCTATCTAATCTCGAGCTGCCGGAACACAACAATGCTACAAACATGTATTGTTATAGCTAAATATTTAGATAAGACGGTGGTAGCTAGCCAGGCGGACAAACAAGCCCTAACACCATCCAAACGGAGCACACAAACGTACCCACACTGGGAATCATACCCGGGCCTCTGGGTTTGGGACTGGTGACCTTAACTACTAGACCACAGAGTCGGTTTAATTCTCCTAGAAATTAGATAGAGATACATGAACGATTGTCACAGGACTACTACACAGACAAACAGCGACGTATCCACTACCGTCCATCGTCATCATCATCATCAGCTCGTTTTTTAGGGTACCTCAAAAGGAAAAAACGACACCCTTATAGGATCACTTTGTTGCCCGTCTGTCCGTCTGTCTGTCTGTCAAGACAAGACCCTTTATCTCGGAAACGCGTGGAGGTATCAAGTTGAAATGAAATCAATATACTCAGGTCTGCGGTCCCTTGAAGCTGTGAAAAAATTCAACTGCTTAGTTTTTTATGTCCCCCTGTTGGGGCACGAGCATTCCCTATGGATGGATATGGATAGGGAGAACGGGCCATAAACCACCACGCGGGCCCAATGCGGGTTGGTGGTTGTTAACAACTGCTAATGCAGCCGGGACCAACGGCTTTACGTGCCATCCGAAGACGGAGGAGCTCCGAGATGATACATTTTTAGTCACCCATCCGATGACCGGCCTTTGCAGAAATTATTTAACCTCAACACTCGCAGACCGGGCGCCATCGCCCCCGCCCGATCCTCTAAATGCCACTACACATTCACAGAATACACTAAACATGCACACTAGTTTAGGCCCAAGACACCATACTCGTAGAACAAGGGTACGTAGAACCGGTTCACACGCGCTCTATACCACGTACAGACATGTACCTGGGCGCTTCTCTTCTCCTCCACGGCCCGGTCTACCTGAGCCGAGGTCCATGCCTTTAGAGGCGCCCTCGGGTGGTTCCGCTCCCCGATCTGATCCGAACCCTTCGGAGGATCTGGACGCGCACTTTTAAGTGTGCGATGCCGTTCCCTCTAGAAAACCTCCGATGGTGATTCGTTTCACACGGCTTGAGGTACCCTTTACGTACCTCGCCGCCCCCAAAAAAACCCGGTGACGCTGAAAATGACGTTTGAGACAATCATCAATCTCTCTCAAAAATAACTGCGCCATCGTGTTCCTCCTCTCCTCATCGAGCTCCTCACTAACGTATGCAAATACCGAGATTGGAAAGCATTTTTATACTGAACCCCAAATATATTATTAGCTTGCATTACGATTTCCCATTCTCACATTATCCCCGACAGGTATGAACGTTTCACATATGGAATTGGAAGTGGCGGACATATTTTCTAATAACGTCGCCTTGTCTACACGTGAATATAGTGGGTGGGTTAACAAAATCTCAGGCTTTCGTTGACAAAAGGTCTGTCTAGCTAGAGTTTTATACGATTTTATTAGTAAGTGGTTATGTCAACAGAAAACATATTATTATTTAAAGAATAATTATGGTTATACAACTTGTAATAGAAAAGTGTGGTAAAATTGAAAAGATCTAAAGTTTATACCTATCTGATCTAGTTCTTGTATGCAGAGTTACTAAGACATAATTATTAACTTTAATTTGTTATGCAATTATTAATTAAATATTTCTATGGTGACGTCTCATCAAAATGAGCAAGTCACAGCTCTAGTGGTTCAGTAACTTTAGTACCTACCAGTGGTGAAGGATCCATACATACATACCCATCGGCTTCCCTATTAGAAATCCCACTCCAGGGATCCACCATGCAGATCTTAACAGGTTGACCGCCGACAGACCCAGACACAATAGAAATTCAATTGTTTGTCGGACATATGGCGTTTTTAAAGTGTTAATATTAAGTCAGTAATTATTGTCACCAATTAGTTAAATATACGTGTGCGCCAGGCAGTTGCATAGTGAACAAAATTATTTTTTTCCATTTTTATTAAGGAAGGTAAGCCGGCCAAGAATTAATGCAGACAGCATTAATTCTTGGCCGGCTTACCTTCCTTCGCCGTATTTCGACCCCTCGCCACTGGTACCTACTTACATTTATGATCACTGCTGCTTGCTTAAGCGCGCCTGTCGCGCATGGCTTTACTAACTTAAATATTTAATTTACAAGTCATGAATAAATAAAGTTAATAATTATGTGTTAGTAACGTACAATTATCCGGTGACATATAATTTTACGCAAATTTGGTTGGTGGGAACAAATCACAATAATTTCAAAAAAGACTGTGTTGAATAAATTCCACGATCGGGATTCGAACCCGATGACGTAGTTGTCGACATTGAAATAGGGATATGGGTATAATATGATACAGAGTGAGAGTACAAGTAGCGGCACGTAAGTTTAGCGCTAATCGTTTTTGCGCAGAAGTCAAAATCAAGGTATCAGAGGGGGCAGGGGAAGGGCGGGCGTGCGTACATAGCGCCAATTGGCTCTTTAGTCGCATTCCGTGCCCCACATTGGTAGCGCGACAATACTCATGCGCAGCTATCCCCACGACGTTTCGTTCAGCGCTAGACTTACGCGCCGCCACTTATAGATAGTGTTCATTAATTTCGGCGAGTTGGAATGAGCCACGTTAGCATAGTTGGCAGTGCAAATGACCCGGCATGTCATGGAGTGAGGGTGCGAATACCGCTCGTGGAACTTTTCCAGCACTTTGTCTTTTTTCAAATCACAATAATTTTCAAATAACAATATTTTCAATAATTTATTGTATCTGCTTTCATTTGTTGTATGTGGTTATTTCACGGAAAATTTTATTTTTATTTTATTTTAATATATTTCGAAATTCACAGCTCTTAATCTAAATTAACAAACTTATATATTTAAACATACAGCCAATAACGAATTTTCTATATCTTTAACGGTTATTTATACTATAAATAAAGTGACAGCATTGTAATATTGTTATTTAAGTATAATCTAAAGAAATTCCAACTTATCTACTTAAAATCGCTGGTGAACTAAATTGAGTGCGGCTCTGGAATCCCCGATCGCGATCTTAACTAAGTTACTTCGGGGCAAGCGCAGTTTCTAATTAAACATTAATTAATGAAACTTTTGTTACGGCGACAGATATAGTTGACTTTACCCCTAGGTAGGACATTCTCCTTGCAACTAATCGCACTCCTTACGAGTTTTAACCGCCTCTGTGGTCTAGTGATTAATTAAGACCACCGGATCCAAACCCGATGGTCTTAATTAATCACTAGACCACTACTAGACCACTAAGATCCAGGTCTAAGGGCTATTTTCCTGTCATGCGGATAGCCGCCCGCGTGCGGATCTGGTCCGCATGCGGGCTGTCGGCATCCCATCATTTCATACCCTCCTCTCCCCCCCGGATCGCGAAAGCGTTTGGACGTGTCCACTGTGTTGAGTGCTGTCAGAAAATCAAATGTTTTAACTTAAAAATATATTTTTGAATTTGTGAATTTCTTCGTGGATTCGAACTTGTGTTGCTGGGATCCGGAGTGTGGCTGCTGACCGTTGAGCCAAATACGTGAGCGACGGTACGGCGAAATTGTGAGCTGTGTTCAACGGATAACGTAGGAGAAGCTACGCTACGACACTCAAATCTCGCTACGAAGTTGGCTACGCGTTGCTACGAACTACTACGACTGCCTACAAACGACGGGTGCGTGTGGGTTTTGTACGACAATTTTTAAGCAAATCTGGTCTTTGTGTGTGGATCGTTTATGCCTAATATGCAGCGTACCCCTCCTCCTACCACTACTGCGTTGTCCGGCTCCCGCTCTGAATCAGATCTGTCAAAGGTTAGTGCCATTATTACTAAAAGTGATACTAATATCACCACGCATACTAAACGTCAGAAAATGGAAACTTCACCTCATAATGCGTCAACACAATCTACATCTCCCACCGGAGACCTAAGAACAGATTTATTGGATATGCTAACAAATTGGAAAGAGGATCAAGACCGGCGTTTAAACGAATGGAAAGCAGACCTTAACGACACCCTGTCTAAACTGGTAAATGAGGTAACTAACCTGAAAAAAGAATGCCATGACTTAAAAAAATCAAACGCCGAGATAGAAAAAGGCATGGAATTCATAAATAAAAGTCATGAAGAGACAGCAAATAAAGTACTGGAAATTGAGAAAGAAAAAAATACCAATACTGATGCCATAAAAAGAATGGAAACCCAAATTCAAGATCTTCATTTTCAGACCAGACAGGCAACTATCGAGATACGAAACATACCTTATTCGGAAAATGAAAATTATGAAAAGCTCCTGGCCATTATTTCAAGTATCGGAAAAGCAATGGAAGTTGATATAAACTCAAAGGATATACGAGACATATATAGACTACCTGGGAAACCTGGAATAACAAGACCTATCGTAGCAGAGTTTGTCTGTGTTTATGCAAAGAACGAATTAGTGTCCAGAGTGCGACGATTCAATAAAGAAAAACCAGTCATTGAAAAGCTAAATACTCAAACAATTGGACTACCAGGAGTAAAGAAGCCGATCTATGTTGATGAACATCTTGCACCATCACAGAGGAAACTAATGTTTGAAGCCCGCCAATTCGCCAAGAAGCACAATTACTCTTGCTGGCATTCAAATGGAAGAATACTTTTACGTATGGATTCAACTGGCAAGCCGATTCAAATCAAATCTGAGAAGTGCCTCTCTGAAATTGTAAAAAAAATATGACTATCGGTGATTCTTTGTTCCGCTGTCTATAGATTCGTTAACTTGCTATTCATTTTTTTGAGTTTTACTTATGCATGTGCAATTTGTATAATCACTTATCTAGTTATATTTGTTAAACTTTGGCTCGTAATAGAGAGTTATAAAATCTTTCCTTTTGCTACTTTTAAAAAACACACACACACTCACTTACACCCTAAACTTTTTAAAATCATCTTTGTCTCTTTAACAATAGTTCCTTTAAATCAATCTCATATGATGCAAATTAACAGCTCAGTGAAACTGCTACTGAAACTGTTATTACAAAATTCAACGATACAAATATATTATTAAACAATATTGACAATTTTTATATTTCACAATGCTATGTTTGTGAACCTGAGCAATGTCTGTCCTATTTAAAAAACCCGAATTTATTTTTTAAAATAATGCAACAAAATATACGTAGCATTAAACGTAATTTTAGTAATTTCTGTGTACTGTTACATCGTATTGGTATTGTTTGCGATGTTATAGTGTTAACAGAGTGCTGGCTATCCGGTGTAAGTTCTTTACCTGCTCTAGATGGATACGACATTCACAGCACCACGGATAATTATAACCAGAACGATGGAGTAGTAGTATTGGTTAACAGTAAAGTGTCATGTCGTGTTGAAGAGCCACATTTGCTGGAAGCAAACTGTTTAACAATTAAACTGGGCATTGAAACTGTAATAATTGCAATATATCGTCCACATTGTTTCAAAAATATTGAAAATTTCATTAACTCGCTACAATCCCTTCTTGTCCAACTCTCGACTTTTAAGAATATTATTATTGTAGGAGACATTAATATTAATTTATCAGACTCAGGTTCTCCAGTAACAACTATTACCTAGAAATTCTAGCATACTATGGTCTCTTACCTGCATACATATATGCATATATATATATATATATCCCAACTCGAGCATCCAATTGTCTTGACCTTGTTATAGTGAAGTCAAAGTTGACATCGATATCCCTGGTGTTAGACACAGCCGTAACTGATCATGAAGCGGTACTTTTTAGTTTAGGGCATAAAGGACGTATTTTGCTAAGCAAAAACAAGTACATATCAAAAATAAACTATGAAGGTGTTTTACTAGATTGTCAGTCAATTGATTTCAAGGATGTGTATAGTAACAGTGACTTAAATTGCGCGACTAATATTTTTATCGATCATTTACAAAATATTATTTCCAAAAATACATTAAAAATTAGAATATCTAGAGCTCGATTGCCTCTGAAGCCCTGGATTACACCAGGTTTAGTTAGGTGCATAAGGAACAGAGACAGGATGCATGCTAAAATAGGAAAAGATCCTTTGAATGAAACTTTAAAACTAACCTATAGGAGGTATAGAAACTATTGTAACAATATTCTCAAAAGGGTCAAGCAGCAATACGAAAGAGATAAAATTAACTCAGCAAAGGGCAATAATAAGCAGTTGTGGAAAGCGATTAAGAATGTAGCTAACTTACAAAATAAGGTACCTGCTAATGAGCTTCTTTCTAATAGCATGAACAGCCTTGAAACTTTAAATAATATAAATACATTTTTTGCAACGATTGGGTCGGAATTATGCAAGAAAAATCCCGAAAACGTTGCTCCTCTTTCTTCATGTTCAAATCGAGATCCTAAAGATTCTTTTGCTATGTTCGAAACAACTACAGAGGAAATCGAGAGAATAATAGTAGCTTTAAAATCAGACTGTTCCGCGGGGTGGGACGGAGTGCCAACAAAGGTTTTGAAAGTTGTTAAGCATGTAATTGTTCCTATTCTTACCTACTTACTGAACCGATGCATCACAAATGGTATTTTTCCTGATGCAATGAAAAAATCGATAGTGATTCCAATCCATAAGGGAGGAAAGCGTGACTGTGTCAATAATTATCGCCCGATATCCCTTCTTCCAATACTGTCAAAAATATTTGAAAAAGTTATCAACAAAAGGTTAATGCAATATCTAGAGAAATGTAAACTATTGTCTAAGACGCAGTATGGTTTTAGGTCGGGAAAATCGACAAATGAAGCGGTTCATGATATCACAGGCTTTATATTAGATAAATTGAATAACAAACAAAAATGCTTGACAGTCTTTATTGATTTAGCGAAGGCTTTTGACATAGTCTCATTCTCAAGGCTTTTGCAGAAGTTGGAATGCAGTTTTGGGGTTCGAGGAGCACCATTGCAACTTCTGAAAGATTACCTTCAGAATCGCAAGCAATGTGTCAAAATAAATGACCTAATAAGTTCTGAAAATCCAATAACTTGCGGCGTTCCCCAAGGTAGCATATTAGGCCCCACACTGTTTCTTTGTTACATTAACGATTTGTGCAACCTCGAGATCCAGAATTGTAAAATAATATCCTATGCAGATGATACGGCTCTTACTTTTTATGGACACTCTTGGCCGGAAGTATTAGAACTAGCACAAAACGGTTTTAACATGGTATGCCATTGGCTAGCCTCTAATTCCTTAACACTAAACATTAGCAAAACCAAATATATCACTTTTTCTATTAAAAACAACATCATGCCCGCTGATATAAATCTTAAAATTATAGCTCATTCTTGTGCATTTCCACCTTTGTCATCATGCGATTGCCCCTCATTGAATCGAACTAGTTCAATAAGATATCTGGGAGTGATCGTTGATAGCGGGCTGACATTTGAATCACATATTCTAAGCCTTGCTCAAAGAGTTCGTAAATTAACTTACGTGTTTAAACAATTAAGGGAAGTTGTTGATACGGTTCTTATAAGAAATATTTACTTGGTACTTTGTCACTCAATTATCTCTTATTGTATTACTGTATGGGGAGGTGCAGCAAAGTCACATTTGATGGTATTAGAAAGAGCCCAAAGGTTGATATTAAAAGTCAGTAATAGTAAACCTCGTCTATAACCTACAAAGGAGTTGTACAGAGAATGCAAAGTTTTAACAGTTCGACAAACATATCTGCTCGCCCTTATTATGAGACAACACTCTCTTGTACAGTTCCGCACAGACCACCCACTTGCTAACAAAAGAAGACACTATGCAGTATGTAAAGTAGTATCATGTAGAACCATGCTCGGTAGGAGATTTTTCAAGTACCAGGGAGGTAGACAATACAACATAGCAAATAAGCATCATAACATATATGCTCTTAATAAATTTAAATGTAAAAATATAATCCAAAACTGGCTGCAGTCAATGGACTATTACGAGACAGAGACTATGATCGCAAAATAAACAAAACACAAACACACACACACACCCACACATACACCCTCACATACGCACACGGACACCTCACACTCACGTTCGCTTTCATTGTATAAATGTTACTATTTTATGTCTTCTTGTGCCTTTAGGCAGGGATGAGACCTGGTGTCCTACGCACAGGGTTTACCTAGTTAGGGCACCAGTCTCCTATATTTTTTGACACTAAAATATAAATAGTTGTAAGATTACTGTGTAATAGGAGAAAATAAATATTTTTATTATTATTATTTATTATTATACATGCTTTTCCTATCACGCGGGCAACACGCACGCGGGACGCGGATTGGCTGCGGGCGCGCGCCCCGCACGCGTGCCACCCGCTTGCGGGGCGCGTTCTTCTACTGCCAGGTCTGCCAGTGTAGTTTTTATTGTCGTGCGGGTTACACGTTGGTTATTGTACGCACACAATCGCAAGCAAAAATGATAATTTATCAATTCAGAGAGACTTATTTTTGAAGTGCATTTTCGTCTTTTGTTGTAGAACAAGCAGGACGACCTTTACAAAAACCGGGATGCAAGGGTGGCTGCTTGGCTGGAAAAACCAATGACCATTTTATATGGGGGTAGCTTGCATTTCTTTTTATTAAATTCTTCTTCTTCTGACATTGCATTTGAACACTGCGTTTCATTGCTAAACCTATATTTTACTTTATTTTTTATTTTGATAATTTACATTAAACATTCCAGTAAGTGATCTAGTTTCAAGATAAGGATCTACTCTGAATTGTTTTTAATATATTTTTTTGAAAATGATATAAGCGATAATTACTTTTTTAACGTTCATCTCTGTGCACGAGTATAATCACTGGCGACACGCACGACACTGCAGCGGCGAACGAAATCTTTGTTCTGCGTGTGGCCCGGAGCGTATTATAACCGGACGAGATCCGCACGCGGGTGAAAATACGCATGACAGGAAAATGGCCTTAGGAGTCACGGGTTCGATTCCCTGCGCGTACATGTTTGTGTATCCGGTCTTGTTGGTGGTAAGGCTTATTTTCCCGCCTGGTTAGCTACCAACATCTTCACTACATACCTAGTACAAAACAAAGTCGCTTCCCGCTGATCCTATGTATGTATGTATGCTTAGATCTTTAAAACTACGCAACGGATTTTGATGCGGTTTTAATAGATAGAGTGATTCAAGAGGAAGGTTTATATGTGCAAATACATGCATAATATTTCACATTTTTTGCGCTTACATTGCAAACGTTGGCTGAACCCTACAAGATAGATCAAAATAATGTACTACAGTATTGTACACTTTAAAAAGGTCTACAAAAAAGTACGCGATGGTATGTCTATCTCTTAGGGATAACCCGCAATAATTATTTTTTATACTTTACTTTTTACGAGAAATAATGGCTTATTTACGAATCGATTTTAAGCAATACAGCATTAATCCATATCTAATTAAGTACCTGAAATACATTGTGCATTTAATATAGATCAATATAAGTAGCACCTTTTATACCTATTTATTTAATTACTATGTACAGTCACAGTGTTACTATTTCAATGTGGTACATTACAGACGCCTTACACCAACCTATATAAAACTGTCAAATTTGTTCAATACATTTTCAACCATATGGCTTAAGCATAAAGTTCAAAGTCTATTGAGGAAGGTTGACAGTTTGTGGTGGGTAGATGTGCTGGCGCGTGTTCACCAATGTGGCATGCAATAAATAATTTGAATTTATAGTTATATTTAGGTCCTTACCTATGAAATTGACGTTTTGTATGAAGATTTTTTAATAAATTTATATTTTTCATACTAACGATTTTTTAATTTTCTTAGCATCTATTTATGTTAACACTATAAAAATTGTAGAGCAGTATGCTTGTTTCACTAGCTAAATATAGCAGACATTAAAAAGAAAAAAATCAACACCCTTCAAAGCTACAATGAAACAAAAGGTAAATTCAGCAAACAAAAAAGAAGACAATTAAAAAAAAATTGGGCGATAAAGACACAAAATGAATAATCATAGTTATTACTGAAGCCTAAGTAACATAGTCCTAATTAAAGGTGTATAATAATATTAACAACCGGTATTGACCTTTAGAAGTAATACACCTATTAATAAGTGAGAATAAAACGTCAATTTCATAGGTAAGGACCTATTACTAGTACTATTATTTATTCTGTGCTATTACTTACAGTTCACGTCGATTGACAAGATTTCGGATACAGGCGTTATGGATGGGTCCGTGACAGCCTGTAGACAAAAAAACACATAAATATATGTTCAAATTGTGTGCGCCTCCAATTTGTCACAATATTTCATACAAACTTTTAATTTTTCGTGTTTTATTATAAAAACTAGTTCAAATAGGTATCATCTGTATCCAGTTCATTCCGTGCTTCGGAAGGCACGTAAAGCCGTTGGTCCCGGCTGCATTAGCAGTCGATAACGACCACCGCACCGCACTGAGCCCGCGTGGTAGGCGAAAACGCCTTAGGACGGAGTAAGTTCATATGCGGAGGCAGCAGAAGGCAGGCCCGAACCATCGGTGCCTTGATAGGGCACTATGCCACAAAACTAATGCTTCACAGAATGGACCTTTCAACAAATAGTTTGTGTAGGGCACGTGAAGAGGAAACGAAGTCAATGCAGCACCTACTGTGTGACTGCGACTCTCTGGCTAGGAAAAGAATGGGACTCCTGGGGTCCTATCCGAAACCGGAGGACTTAAGGCTCTTCGCTTTTAAAAACGTTGCCAAACTTATGCCATCTATCTTTACAGAGGAGGAAGAGTGAAAGGATGAAGTTACTCAAAAGATCCCGATTGGTCGAAGTGTTACTGAGAGAGGGAAACCAAGCAGGCCCCACTAAGATAAGATAAGATAAGAGCGCGCGTGGTGGTAATAGCCGTTCTCCTGTGGTGTTTCCATAGGGTAGGCTCGTGCCCCAGCTGTGGGAACATAGAAAAGCTGGTGATGTTGACCTCGTTTAACCTTTTGAACGCTACGGTATAAATGCGTTTGTGTGTCCTGTACGGCAAGCATTCAATTCAGAGTAAAACTTGCAACAGAATTATGGAAAACAGCCAGAATAAGGCTTGTATACGTAATAGGGACACCGTTAGTGTTGTGTGTGGCGGTAGTTGGCAAAATAATGTGACTGTGGATGAAGACTGCCGCGCAAACGGAGGCGCAACATCGCGACAGCAGTCAGCCCGTGACCAGGTAGAAGCCAGAAGGTATGATACCTTTTTACTAATTAGTTTGCGTTAATACCCGTTTAAAAAAATTGTTTAGAATTATGGATTCAAAAATTTCTAAATATTTTTATTTTGTCTTTTTGACTATAGGTATTGTCGATTATAGTCGACTGGCGGTCAAAAGATTATAGGCTCCATGGCGTAGGGAAGAGGGAAAACGTGTGTCAGAAGAGCTCTTTTGTGTGGTGGTATACCTGGCAGGTTATCTCGGTACCGTAGTCTGACCTCTGCAGTCGGAAGGAGACGGTGGCCCTCGCTTCGGAGTTGGCGAGGAGTGAGTGGGACTTCCACCACGAGACCCTGGCTGTTGGACGACCTGATGGGATGAACAAACAAAATTATGATTTTAATTTTGTTTTTTTGTTAATTGGGTGGGTTCGATTCCTAATCAAACTTCCTGAGAGTGCTTGATTTTTTTTTAGTAAAATTTTATCCTTTAACTACATACAAACAGAAGGGATTGGCGTTACATGGAGGAGGCCTATGCCCAGCAGTGGGTAGATACGGGCTGAAAATGACGATGATGATGATGAACTACATACATTGTGCATGCAAAAATTTTAATAATAAAAATATTTTTCATGTGTTAATATTTTAATTTTAAATTACCTAATTAACCTTCACAACTAGTTTTATGAATGACAGAGCAATAAAATATTTTTTTTAATAATCTCTATAAATAACATTACACATAATATATGATTATTATAATTAATAAAAATATAAAAAATATATAAGTATATGCATTTTTTACGATTCTTTTTTTTCATTATCTTAGCCAAAAGACGTCCACTGATGGACAAAGCGTTATGTTAGTCACAAATTAATTACTTATAACACTTCAGGATAAAAACAAATGTAAAAATTTTACGCCAGAAGATTTTTAGAAAATTTCATTACCTTAGTTTTCAGATATGATAACGTCCTAAAAAGCTTATTCGTGAATATTTTCACACGCTTAGGTAGTTGTTATGTCCAAAAAGGGCGACAAAGTATTTAAGTTCCATTTTTATTATTAACACCTTCAAACAGTACCTATGCATTAAAGATTTAGCAGAATCTACTATTAATTCAATTAAGTAAATTTTTTTGTACCATGGATTCCGCAAAGTAACTAAAAGTTCGTATATCTTCGAGTTATTGTAACCGAGGTGCTACGCTGTAGTGAGCAAATACCTTTACGTTACAAAATTTAACTAAAAAACAAAACACATTTGTCCCCATTCTCGTTCTCCGCTCGTCTCCAATGCAACAAAGCGGTTACTCTATCATCTACTGGAAAAGGTTTATGCAATTCTCTCTCCGGTGCGGTGAGTCAGTGACGCTTCCAGGCTCTTTGTACGTACTAACAAAGCGAGAAAATTGTTGCGAACCCCCAAACCGCCGCTGCCGCTGTAACAACGAACGGAACGGGGCGAAGCAAAAAACCGTGTAAAACAAAAGGGTTAGTGCGACCCTTGTCAAGTGCGGATGTTTGGTCTAAGACATGAGAGAGAGGTAAAGTAAATAGCCTATATACTGTCCCACGGCTGGGCAAAGGCCTCAATCATATAATGTAACTAATATATAAAGCTGAAGAGTTTGTTTGTTTGTTTGTTTGTTTGAACGCGCTAATCTCAGGAACTACTGGTTTGAATTGAATAATTCTTTATGTGTTGGATAGTCCATTTATCGAGGAAGGCTTTAGGCTATATAACATCACGCTGCGACCAATAGGAGCGAAGCATCAGTGAAAAATGTTGCAAAAACGGGAAAAGAGCCTAAAAAATTAAAAATGCTGCCGAAAGTCACTATTCCACGCGGACGAAGTCGCGAGCACAGCTAGTAATGTAATAAAATATAACGTGCATAAATAGTAATAATAATAATATCTGTATCTGTATTTCTAACACTAGCATTTAAGTATTTATTGTTACTAACTCAATATGGACTACACGGTCTAAAATAAATGATTTGATTTGATTGAAATCAAGTCATTACATCACTACAGTTGATGAGTAATGGCTTAATCACCACGCTTGCCAAATGCGGGTTGGTGATCAAGAACCCGGGTTATGCATCGAAAAATCCGAATGACATTGCCCGACCTGGGAAGTGAACCCGGGACCTTCGGGTATTAGGCTGAGCGCTTTAACATTTGGCCACAGAGGCGTCAGCGGTTAATTTATTTATTGTTGGCATGACTCTTCCGACGTGTCCTTACTTCTATTAAAGTTGTGGAGGTTCTAGCACCCATTCTTCTCCATAGCTAAAAAGTAGACGTCCCGAATGGGTAGTAGGTAAGGCACTTTGTGTTTATACAATACTAGCTGTGCTCGCGACTTCGTCCGCGTGGAATAGTGACTTTCGGCAGCATTTTTAATTTTTTAGGCTCTTTTCCCGTTTTTGCAACATTTTTCACTGATGCTTCGCTCCTATTGGTCGCAGCGTGATGTTATATAGCCTAAAGCCTTCCTCGATAAATGGACTATCCAACACAAAAAGAACTATTCAATTCGAACCAGTAGTTCCTGAGATTAGCGCGTTCAAACAAACAAACAAACAAACAAACTCTTCAGCTTTATAATATTAGTATAGATTTATATCTTATTAAATATTATTACATAAGATATTATTATATTATAAAGTCTCCTTAATAAAATAAAATAAAATAAATAAATTAACAATTTATTGTGGGTAAGTACGTCAACAGCAAAGGTGATGATTGGTCAAGTTTCAAAATATGAAATCAGTTTGAAAATTAAAACTTTTTAAACGCATATTGAAAAACCTTCGAGTCTCTACTAGTACCTGCAGACTTTGATTGTAGTTATATAGAAAATACCGACTTACACTATCGAAACTTAATTTTGAAATCTAGTAAACGTCATCTCAAAAGATCTATAAATTCAATTCAAATTCAAATTTAAAAATCATTTATTCAGTTTAGGCTACAAGTAGCTCTTATGAATGTCGCTATGCCATCGGTTCGTAAGTCTACTCTGGGCGGGAGATCTTGCACTGAGAAGAACCGGCAAGAAACTCAGCAAGTGTCCAGCTCTTTTCTCCCTTACAGCGTCAAAAAAAATAAAAATTGGAAAATGCCTTATCATAGCAGGACACTTTCCATTACAAATAAACACAAAAAATATAGAAGACAACTACAACATGTAAAAAAACAAAACAAATAAACAAATCTAATATATCAAATTTACATCTGGTATAAGTTAAATTTCCACAATGTCATACAGTACCACTACAGTACTCTAATAAAAGTCAAAAATTGTTTAAGAAAAACAAAGTCAAACTATAGTAATTAATACTAACAATGAGATAAGTATGCAAGAGCAGACCAGCCTCCACAGGCGGCACCCGTTCACGAGTATGACATATGAATCAGCCATCGCTTCGCTCAACCATATTTTAGGGAACGTAACGACCTGACGCACACGCCACCACCGCAGAGACAATAAAGAGAGCATGACACACTCAAGATACTTTAAATAAAAACTTAATGATCTATTTAACGCTGTTTGTTATCTGTAGGACACTGTTCAAAACTATCATATCAGTATAAAAATTATATAAATTAATTTTATTATGTATATTGATACAAATAGAGTATAATGTGTTTTTTATTACAACCAGGCTGTTTTATCATCCAATTATTCTTTGACTTTAATAATAACCTTTTATAAAAAAGTGTAACTACTTACAATGTGAAATAACATGTGCAGGCGAGCAGACTAAGATGACCACACATTCTTATCATTAAAATAATCATCAATTTTATAGTAACCTTTTTTCATTAGACCTTGTTTTATTTCTGTCTTAAACTTGTGTAATGGCAATTCTGTTAGAGTGAAAGGCACTTTATTGTATATTTTTATACATTTCCCAACAAATGAATTACCAACTTTATTGAGTCTAAGTTTTGGAACAGCAAGTTTGTTTTTGTTTCTTGTGTTAAAATTATGGGTATTACTTTTTTTTTCGAATTTATCTAAGATTTTATAAACATAAATGATATTTTCATAAATATACTGTGAAGCTACAGTTAAAATATTAATCTGCTTAAATAACTCTCTCAGCGTATCACGGGGCTTAAGGCTATAAATAGCTCGAATGGCTCTTTTCTGTAAAACAAAAATGGTTTCAATGTCAGCCGCTGAGCCCCACAATAAAATACCATACGACATGACGCTGTGAAAGTAACTAAAGTAAACCAATCTTGCCGTTTCTACATCAGTAAGTGACCTCATTTTTCTAACCGCATAGGCAGCTGAGCTAAGTATTCCTGCCAGGGCAGCAATATGATAACCCCATTGTAATTTATGATCTAAGGTAATACCCAGGAAAACTGTCGAGTTAACTATTTCAACTATTTCATCGTTCATAGTGATACTGGTATTAACCTGCTTCACATTGGGCATCGTGAATTTCACACATTTAGTTTTTTTTGCATTAAGCAGCAAGTTATTAGTGGTAAACCAATGTAATATTTGAGAGAGAGTATTACTTACGTCGTCAAATATTGCTCTATGTCTATCAACTTTAAAAATCAATGAGGTGTCATCAGCAAATAATACTATCTCACAAAGATCTTCGGTGTAGTCAGGTAGATCATTTACATAAATGAGAAATAAAAGAGGTCCTAATATTGAACCCTGGGGCACCCCCATAAGTAACGGGGCGCCAGAAGAATCAGTACCGTTAATATTAACTTTTTGAACTCTGCCAGTGAGGTATGATTTCAATAAGGTAAGTGAGTTGTCTGAGACACCATAATGTTCCATTTTTAATAATAAAGTATCGTGATCGACACAGTCGAAAGCTTTCGATAAATCACAGAAGATACCTATCGCATCCTGTTTCTGCTCCCATGCATCGAAAATATGCTTAATGAGTGCAACTCCCGCGTCGGTTGTATTTCTACCTTTAGTGAAACCGAATTGTTTGTTATGAAGTAACTGGTTATCTGTAAAATGTGACAGCAATTGATTAAAAATAACTTTTTCAAAAATTTTACTAAGAGCCGGTAGTATGGATATAGGCCGAAAATTAGATGGGTCACTTTTATCGCCTGTTTTAAATAACGGTATAATTTTACTGTACTTCATTAAATCTGGAAATACACATTCATCAACGCATTTATTAAATATTATTGCTAAATTAGACGCAATAGAAGATATTATAGATTTTAATATATCAGTGGAGATACCCCAAAGATCCTCAATCTTTTTTATATTAAGTTCTCTAAAAGCTTTTATTATTATATCAGAATCAATATAGTGAAAATTGAATAGAATATTACATATTTTTACACTAGACACAAGAAGAGACTGGGCAAGATGTTTACAAGAATTTAATTTATTTGATGTAATGAGTGGAATTTTTGAGAAAAATGTTTCAAACGCGCCTGCCACTTCCGTATCACCATTGATGTAAGCATTATCGACTTTGAGTTCAAGTATACGATCACGAGACCTTACTTTACAAGTTTCTTTATTAATGACGTTCCAAGTGGCTTTTATTTTATTTTTTGAATTCACAATCTTTGCCCGAATGTAGTTGGCCTTTGCTATGGAACAAACTTTTTTGAACATTTTTGAATAATTTTTAACATATTCAATTACACTTGGATCCTTAGAGTTTGCCTTTATATCATATAATTGATACAATCTATTTCTACTCCTGTAGATGCCAGCTGTGGCCCAATCACTGAATTTAGTTTTAGACTTATCTACTTTGATTAATTTTTGAGTAAAGTTGTTATTAAACTCTTTTTTGATTATTTCGAATAGATTGTCGTATAAGATGTTCGCTTTGTCATTGTTACATGGTATTTGTAACACTTTATCATTAACATTCTTCTTAAATCTGTCTAATCGATTAGTGGTCACTGGCCTGTATAAAATATTCATTGAAAGACATTCATATTGGTGCTCAAATCTAACTATCTGACCACTGTGATCAGAATTTATAAAATTTATTATTGATTTCTCAATATCATTACAATTAGAAAAAATATTATCTAAACAGGTAGCTGATGTGGCTGTAACTCTTGTAGGTTCATCAAAAAGATTTTGCAAGTTAAACGATTTGAAAAGATTAAGAAACCTTACCGAGTTCTGTGGGTCATCTAAAATATTTATATTAAAGTCGCCACATACAACTATCCTCTTTTTACAATTGCATACCTTTTGCAAGGTTTCTTCCATAATGGACTCAAATAAGTGGTAATTACCAGAGGGAGGCCTATACACACAAACAATAACATACTGCTCGAGCTCCGCACATGATAGTTCAATATTTCGTTCAACTGAGAGAGATACTATGTCTTTACGCTCCTTTGATTGTAATGTATCGTTAATTAATATCAGTGACCCACCTCTTATAGCAGACTCTCTTGTGAACGAACTAATGACTTTATAATTATCAATGCTTACTAACAGTTCGCATTGTTTTAACCAGTGCTCGGTTAAGCATAATACATGTACATTTTTTTCATTTATATTTAATTCTAATTCTAATTCTTTTCCAGAAAAGCCCTGAATGTTTTGATGTATAATGTTTATAAAGGTGGACATTTCATTTGTCTTAATATTTAAGTCGCAAGAGTTTTCCTCTATTGTCTGAGTGATCAATTTAAATTATTGTAAACAGATTGATTTGGAACAGATTCCAATGTACAATTTACAATGTCAATTATATATCTACATTGTTAATTAATAAATGTAATGATGATTATTTACATATAATTTAATGCAAATTATAAAAAAACTATTTCAACAATTTGTCTTTTAAAACAAATGTAATTTAGTAAGTGGAACGCTTGAGCTTATCGCTTGGACCAAATCAGTGCGCGCGTGAATCATACATCGCGGACAGTCGCGGGCCCCGATTGAGGTCACACCATTTACACACAAATCTACAAAATGAAAAATGAACTTTTCCTTTGCTTACGAACAATAGAGGGTTTGGTATTAATTTAATATTCTCTGTGGTAGATTGAATTAGGACGACATCAGAGCAAAAGCTAGAGCTTTTCTCTGTTACCTTTTGGTAGACCAAAAGGTAACAGAAAGTTTATACATAACATTTTAAAATGATCAGAGGTCGACCGATCGTCATTATATGAGTCGTGTAGTGTAGTGTAGTGTTTTAACCAGTGCTCGGTTAAGCATAATACATGTAAATTTTTTTCATTTATATATAATTCTAATTCTAATTCTTTTCCAGAAAAGCCCTGAATGTTTTGATGTATAATGTTTATAAAGGTGGACATTTCATTTGTCTTAATATTTAAGTCGCAAGAGTTTTCCTCTATTGTCTGAGTGATCAATTTAAATTATTGTAAACGGATTGATTTGGAACAGATTCCAATGTACAATTTACAATGTCAATTATATATCTACATTGTTAATTAATAAATGTAATGATGATTATTTACATATAATTTAACGCAAATTATAAAAAAACTATTTTAACAATTTGTCTTTTAAAACAAATGTAATTTAGTAAGTGGAACGCTTGAGCTTATCGCTTGGACCAAATCAGTGCGCGCGTGAATCATACATCGCGGACAGTCGCGGGCCCCGATTGAGGTCACACCATTTACACACAAATCTACAAAATGAAAAATGAACTTTTCCTTTGCTTACGAACAATAGAGGGTTTGGTATTAATTTAATATTCTCTGTGGTAGATTGAATTAGGACGACATCAGAGTCTCTCTCTGTTACCTTTTGGTAACAGAGAGACTCTCTCTGTTACCAAAAGGTAACAGGCCTCGTTTGTTCGCCTGGCTAGCTACCACCCTCTTATCTGAATATGTCGCCATAACATCAATGTCAATAGCATTGTATGTGATTCGGCAGCTAGAGATAAGATAGCCAGTGCCTCAGTAGTCGAGGATACCGGGAGAAGTGCGCTTTCTTCGGCCTTATCGTCACTTAACATAAGGTGAGATGAAAGCTAAGTGAAAACCAATAAGAAATAAAATAGAAAAAAGAAAACATAACGTAACGTTAAGGCTAACGAAAGCCCGCCTCCGCTTGCTTCTCTCACTTGCACCAGCGTCGACTACTGTTAACGGCTGTATCCCACAGGAGCAAAACTTTATGACAGATTATAGCGTGAAGGTTTTAGAAAAATATGTTTGGTAAATAATTCTCTTGCGGTTTGTCCACCCATGTTACTAGAGGTTTGCTTCAAATATCCGAGTATGGAACCACTTAATGAAAGCATTAATTTACACAGTGATTTACTCTCATTAGTAAAAATACATGGGGAAATTGAGCCATAACCCACCATGCTGGCCATTTGCGGAATGTTGTGATTCTAATTTGATGCCTAAGACAATTTAATTTATTTTGATTGTGTACCGTAATATATTGTTTTTATTAATTATCATTACCATGGAACATTTGAGAAAACACAATACATACATTAATTTACAAATGAAATTATGTCTAGGTCCGTCTATTATGTGTAGTCCGTGTTTCAGACGGCACGTAAAGCCGTTGGTTCCGATCGCGAATGCTAACAAACCACCGCCCCTTACTGGGCCCGCGTGGTGGTTTACGGCTCGTTTTCCCATTGGTGTTTGCATCCATTGGGAAAGCTTGTGCTCCAGCCAGTAATGGTCACAAAATAAGCTGGTTACCCGTGCTTATTGGCCACTAGGTATAAGCCAGTTGTCTATAGTAGTTATTTCAGAAAAAATGTATTTTGACTTGTCCTTTTTGTATGACAATGTGTATTATGTGAAATTATCTGTCTTTTTCTCAGAACAATAATTAAAGCTATCTGGGTATTTTGCTTGCTTCATGATTTGTGATGTGATTTTATAATGTAACCCATATTTGTAAAAAAAAAACAGCACTTATTCATTCCGATTCGCAACAGCACCTCTCTTCCAACTTGAACCACACACCAACGAGGGTGAATCGGACATTTCCCGCCGAAAGCCCGAAAACCCACCGGGGCATACTCTATGACGTCTGACGTAGGTCGCGAACAAAACACAACCACTGATTTAATGAAAACACACGTGGAACAAGCGCTCAACAAAACAATGGAATAAATGAACAAAAAAAAAGAAGAAAGAAAAAAATAGCCCCCACCCCGGCAGTGTACTGTTCCCACGATTTTCGAGTTTTAATTACGCTCCACAACAAAAGAGTTTGATTGGCGATTTATTTCTTTTGTTTTATTTAGGTTGCGTATTGGGATGGTACGGAGTTTTTAAATCATGCAACGCGTAAGTAGGGTAGTGGCTCCGATATTCGACAATTCCCAGTGTTCAACACAGTGTACGTCGCCAAATAATAACATTAAAATTTTCATTGCAATTTTACGGTAAGCCGCGATGCGAGCAGCACAAAACCGGTCGTTGTGGAGATCCTTGGGGAGGCCTTTGTCCAGCAGTGATCGTCTTTTGGCTGAGATGATGATGATTATGACAGCTAAGAAGCAAAAGGTCTTTAATTAATTGTTGTTAAGGACTCAAATCAGTTGCGGACCATCATTTTACACGATTAAAGGACACAGCACCTGCAAATAATACCAGTTGTGACTTGTGGTACCAACCACAAGTCACAACTGGTATTATTTGCAGGATAGCAATAGTAGATTTATTCACTATATACGCGTAAAAACCGGACTAAAATAAAAAATAACTGCAAAGAGAAAAAACTGAAAAAAAAAAGCTCTACGATCCCAGAATTCAATTTGGGCAATGTTAAATGCAACGTGTAATATTTACTTGTCCGATACCTATACTCAAATAATAAAATCTATAATAAATTAGTATTTATAAATACAATGAATATTGATAGTAATTGTCGCAGGCGGGGACAATCACCAACCAAAGAGAGTGCGGATTTAATTGAGCTAGCCACGGCCGCTTGGTTGATGATTGTCCCCGGTTTTTACGCGTATAAGTATATATGTAATTGTTTTTTATATTGTTGTTTCTCTTACAGAGGTTTCTG
Organism: Eudonia lacustrata; assembly: GCA_947562085.1. Lineage (NCBI taxonomy): Eukaryota > Metazoa > Arthropoda > Insecta > Lepidoptera > Crambidae > Eudonia > Eudonia lacustrata. The sequence continues at coordinate 11,133,408 of OX387332.1, read as the reverse complement.
TTTCTCGCTAATAGAGGTTTTGGGAGCTTAAAATGACGGGTCCTGGCTATTACTCTCACTATAGCCGGGTTTTTTTGTTTTATTTTAATAAATTAGTTTATTTCATTTAGCTAAGGAAACGTTTATTTTTAAAAGTCCTGATCAGCGCAACGCTTGACAGGACGGGGATACCCCTTGACGGCCAGGGGGTTGTTGCTATGGGCCCCAACGAACCCGGGATCCAGGCCGAGGTTTTCCCTAACATCAAACTTTTTAGTTTTGTAAAGTAAATTTCAAAACCTACATAGAAAATCATATTATTTATACAGTAAAATTCTGGGACCGAACGTATACCCATACCATACCTGACACAAGCGTATTAACTTTCTACGTGGGTGTGCTAAAGCGCATTAAAAGACCTATGTATAAGCACTCGCAAAAGACATAAATCCCAAGTGAAATATGTCTGCTGTTTTAAATTTTATTATTAGTTTCGGTATAGAAAGAACGAAAATTAACAATTTTAAAATAGTTGTGTTTCAAGCTAATCTCGATTTAAGAAAGGTCAGTTAAACGTTAGCCTTATAAAGATTCTTACCGCCAATAGCGACACAGGTGAGATTGACCTCTGTGCCCTCGTCGTAAGGTCCAACTACGCCGGTTCTTATTTCGTTGCCTTCCTGGTTTAGGACGATCAGCCTCTCTGGTGGAACTATGGAAGAATGGAAAAATATTTTACAATGCTTTTTGTTCTCTAAGGTTTACTTAAGGCCCACATTATTACATTTTGACCGTGATTTTTGCGTAGAATGCCCAATTTCGGCGTTCTTGTTCAGAGAAACTGAAACCCTTAGACAATTTTGATTTATTGTATGGTGGAGAATAGTTATTAGTATAATTCGTAGCGGCCTCGCTTTCTGCAATTTTCCCTTATCTATTCATATAAAGCCAAAATTCCGAAGCTAGTTTTCAATTAAATACGCTGACTGCAATTTTCAAGCTCATGGATTGAACTACTGTACTAAGCAAACGAAATGAAAAATATATAATTATATCTCTTAAATAGTGGTTCAGTTCGTAGCGGCCTCGGAATTCCGAAATATGAATGGAATTTCTACAAAAAATTCCCATTCAAAGCCATAAAACGTTCAGAATTAGCCGTAAATATCTCCTTACTCCATTAATTAATATTATTAAGTTAAATCTACACCAGAATTAACGTTAGTTTATAAGATTTCAAATTATATACTATTTCTGAACGATAAAAAACTATTAAACATGAAATAAATGTAAAACATTACAACTGCACAAAATGCCACTTTTGCGATGAGCCGGCCGCTCGTACTTAGTACTGAGAAAGCGCGAGCGCGCGCATTTTGTGATAGGCCTTAAGAGGCCTATTACATCTCAACTGTGATTTTTGCGTAAAATGCCCATTTTCGCATTTTGTAGTAATTTTCCAGTTGTATTTATCGTTTTTATCGAAATAGGATAATAAATTCATGCTTAGTATTTCAAATTTCCACTCTGCGAGAAAAAGCTGAGTTCGGACAGCCGGCGCATCGCATTTTGTAGTAATTTCGCAGTTGTATTTATCGTTTTTATCGAAATAGGATAATAAATTAGTTATAAAATATTTATTCCTCATGAAGTAACAATTATTCTGGTATAAATTTTGCACAATAATATTATCGTAGATAGAAGAAATTCACAGCGATCTTAAAGCGATTTTCGAAGTAGAAAGAAGAATAAGATTTTTTTCTAAGTAAAATCAATGATATCTAAAAATTCCGAGGCCGCTACGAACTATTCGACTATATAAGAGATAACATTCTTATTTGTTTAGAACATTAGTTCAATCTAGGAGCTCAAAAAAGTGCCTTCGCGCATTTTATGAAAATCTTTCTCTGCTATTTTGGGTTTCATTAAAAAGTTAGGCAAAATTTACAAAAAGCGAGGCCGCTACGAACTATGCCAATAGCTATTTTACACTATTCAATAAGTCAAAATTGTTAATGTATTTTCGTTTCTGGGATCGAGAACGGCAAAAATGCCCATTTTACGCAAAAATCATAGTCAAAATGGGCCTTAAATGAAACACATGAAATCCGCTCTCGTTAAATATTACTTAATTATTATTTTATCTTGACGTTTCGAACCTTTTACAGGGTCCGCGGTTCCTCATCTTCATTTCACACGGTTCTTGAAGAACTTTCCACGTTCCACATCCTACAGTTCCTCGGAATAAACTAACCATATAACCATGTAATATTATCACCAGCTATTTTATGTCCCCACTGCTGGAGTACGAGCCTTCCTTAGGGATGAAAACACTACAGGGGAAATGGAACATAAACCACCACGCGGATGCAGCCGGGACCAACGGCTGCGACTTGCCTTTAAAACACGGCGGAGCTCGAAAAAAAGAAAGAGAAAAAAAATATTGACCAATCATATTTATAGCTAAAATTACTTAAGAGCGTTTACGCCGCACACTAGCGCCGCCAATGAAAAAAAAACATATCTAATAATTAGAGATAGAAAATCAAATTATGCTCAACAAACTATCTGAATGAAGTAATTTAGCATTTTTACGTCACCTAATGAACACCTGACATGTTATGGTTTAGTTAAATATGGCGTTATAGTTAAAAGTGGCCGTAACGTCTTATTTAACTAAACCATAACATGTCAGGTGTTCATTAGGTGACGTAAAAATGCTAAATTACTTAATTCAAATAGTTTGTTGAGCATAACTTGATTTTCTATCTCTAATTACTAGATATGTTTTTTTTTTCATTAGTGGCGCTAGTGTGCTGCGTAAACGCTCTTAAATTAATTTAAAAATAAACTTGTTGCCGGTCAATTGGTTACCCAGCATAATGCCATGACATGATTATGCCAAGGCGCTGGTTTTCTGTGGAACCATTTCTAACTAGTGGGAGAGAGAGAACATTAAATAAACGCAGTAACAAAATATAAATTAGTTCAAGGTTAATTAAAAAATAGTATCTACCTTTGCACTTATTTGTAAAAGCTAACAATAAACTAATTGAGAGAAAAGAAAACATACTTGTAAAACAATAAACAAATAATGGATATAATCGAGTTGATAAATTTTTGGTCACCCATCTAATGACCGGCCTTCGCGAAAGTGGCTTAACTTCAGCATGTTGTACAAGACACTTAATTGTATAAAGCCTCTTTTATACTTACTCAGAATAGTGAGATTCAGTCGAGTGTTCTTAGTAGGGGACTTCATAAAGTCGACTCTACATCGATACTGTCCACTGTCTTCAGGCCTGAAGACAAAAATTCATTTTTAGTGTCCATACACAAGTCAAACGCCTTGGTAGCTATGTGGCAACGCGCTCAATTCGATCCCCAGGGCAGTGCGCTTCGTAGGTATGTTTTTGTACATCATCATCATCTCAGCCAAAAGACGTCCACTGCTGGACAAAGGCCTCCCCCAAGGATCTCCACAACGACCGGTTTTGTGCTGCTCGCATCCAGCGGCTTCCCGCGACCTTCACCAGATCGTCGGTCCACCTTGTTGGAGGCCTGCCCACACTGCGCTTTCCGGTACGCGGTCGCCACTCCAGGACTATCCCGCCCCAGCGGCCATCAGTCCTGCGAGCAATGTGACCTGCCCACTGCCACTTGAGCTTAGCAACTCTTCGGGCGATGTCGGTACCTTTGTTCTTCTGCGGATCTCCTCATTTCTGATTCGATCACGCAGAGAAACCCCGAGCATAGCCCTCTCCATTGCTCTTTGAGTGACCTTGAGCCTTTTTATGAGGCCCATAGTGAGCGACCACATCTCAGTCCCGTATGTCATCACTGGCACCACACACTGGTCAAAGACTTTACATAGTTTGGGTTTATGATCACTCACACGCACATATTTTTTTTAATAATAGCCTATTTTGTGTCCCACATCTGGGCAATGGCCTCCCCATGCGGCTCCACTCTTATTATAATCATTTTTTTATTTTCTTTATTAGGAAAACAAACAGCTTAATATAGCAATACATTTGATTTGAAAAAATGTACTAAAAAATTAGTCTAATTAGTTTTCACTACTGTTTGACGACGCTGCCGCTGATTGGTTCATTTCTTTTAAACCGGTATGCGTTTACCTGACAATAATTTTAGGACGTAGTGATGATGTGCACTGAATAGCCCCAATAATTTAATAGTGACCGAATCGTCAGTGAAAAAAATAATAAAATTTAAAAGTGTCAATTCGGACACTGTGTCCGAACATAATGTGTCCGAAACGTCAGCGAGCCGCACATTTAACCGGCACTTAAAATATAATGGATATAAAATAAAATATTGGCCAAAGTGACGTCCTGAATTCTCAATCGATAGTCCTGTCCAATACTGAACAAATAAATAAATTCGTATATGTAATAGGTGGTACCTTTGTGCCACCTGTTGTGTTTGTTTGTGACTGTTAAATAATAATAAAATTTCGTTGGTTCGAATCCGCAAAGTCAAAAATATACTTGGGTGGTTTGCACCGTGGTGCGAATCGCTGAAGTACGAAAAAGACATTCGCCGATTCACACCATGGTTCGAAACAGCCAATTAAAAAGCGTCCTTTTGCGATTCACACCGTGGTGCGAACCAGTCGTGGTGTGAATCGATGAAGTGTATAGCATACTCGTACGATACTATTGACGAGCCATACTTAATGTGCGAAAAAACAAAACTGTGCAAAAATTAAATTATTGCACAGTAATTAAAATGTGAAACAAAAACAAAACCAAAAACATACATTAGGGAGAAATGAAATTAAATTGGCAATTACTAAGTAATAAATTAACAACTAAAACTTACAACTTACAACTACAAATTATTATGTATAGCCTTTCTTTTTAGTTTAAAAATAGTTTAATAATTTAAGTTGGTACCATACTGCCTTTTTGCTAGTACTTATTTTTAAGAGAGGAGCGGAGTCTCCAAATACAGGCTACGTTTGCTTCAATGGAGGCTCCAATCAACCGTATAGATAAAGCAAAAACAACTAAAGTATTTTTTTTTTAATTTTAAATTTTTATTTAAAACTAGCTGTCCCGGCAGACCTTGTTGTGCCCTATTTCTCTAAAACAAAGTTAACATTGATTTTTTTATGTTAATAGGTGCCCCGACAGATTTCGTTCTGTCAAAAGTTATTGGCCTGTCGCAGTCTAATAGAAATAAAATAACATTGAAAGACTTTAGTAATATCTAATGTGATGATATTTTTATTGTAATGCTTGGTACACGATAATTTGTGTTTGATTACTTGGCGCGTAAATAAACAAATCTAACCTCTAATCAACTTGAAGGCATACCAAAGATAATCCTAACGCGCCTTTGTTTTGTTTGACGTGAAATGTTTGACAGCTGGGGACAGAGTGGTTTGTATGGGAAAAGAAAATTGTTGTTTTTACTATTTTCCTCGTGTTTATTAGGTTTTTCTCTCCATAAGAACCTTCCTCAGACTTCATCAAACACAACAAAAAAGAAATCAGCCAAATCGGTTCAGCCGGTCTCGAGTTTTGCGATTAGCAAAACATTTACCGATTAATTTTTATTTATATAGATATTAGTCTACATTATTATGATCACCTACCCCCGTTTGACCAGCAGCGTGGTGATTAAGCCAATACCCATCAATTGTAGCGATAACACGATTTTATTGATGGAGGCTTTTGCCCAGCAGTGGGACAATGTATAAGGCTATGACTTTTTTATCTTTCCACAACATCGTCGTTATCAGCGTATTAGTTCCTATCTGCTGGACTCCTAGATGCCATCAACTCATTTTTATGTCCCAACTACCAGCACGACCCTTCCCCATGGATGGAAAAACTACAGAGCGGGCCCAGAGCTCGAGATGACAAACTTTTGGTCATCCACGATGACAGGCCTTTGCTTAACTTTAAGAATCTCAATGAAGCTAGTTTAAAAGCAGACTTTAAATTTTACGCAAAAATTGTTGCGTAAAATTATATGTATGTTGTTTTTTCAACACTGTCTTTTTTCAAGTTAATTTAAAAAAAATTGGACGATAAAGACAAAAAAATGAATAATCATTGTTATTACTGAAGCCTAAGTAACAAAGGCCTGATTGAAGATGTATAATAATATTAACAACCGGTATTGAAAAAAGAAAACACTAATGTTGAAAAAAATTTCACGAGCAGGATTTGAACCTGCACCCTTCTGACATACCGGGTCAGGTGCTCTTCCAATTGAGCTATCGTGGTTCTAACTAGTATTAACTTTAATAACCAGTATTAACTTGTAAAAACGTCAATTTCATAGGTAAGGACCCAATATTAAGCTTATCTTAAGGGCTCCTTATTTTGTGACAAAGATGACTGAAAAAAAAATCGATTACTATACTTATACCCGTTTGGCGACATGGTGACAAACTTAGATTCGATGGTGGTGGCCGGTGGTTAGCCTGAGAGACTTCAAACAAGCTCTACTCGTCTACAAACCAAACTATAAATAGTGTGATATATTACAGCCATGTAATACATGCACTTTAAAATATTTAAAACCAATTTGACAGATTCCATGAACTGATTTCTAACAATCTAACGCATTCTATGTTCCGGTCGAACTATAAAAATAATCCTCAATTGACAGTGTAATCAGGGTTGTCACTATTTCGAGTAGAAAAAAAGGACATTGTGTGAAAGTTACGTTTTAATTGTTTTAAAATTTGCTTTCAAACACATTTTTTACTGCTATTCGCGATCATCAGCTTTGTCGATACAAAAGGAATATTGCGATTGTGATTCGTTAACAAATAATATATATATATTTTTCCTTTTAATGATTCCCGTATAAATGAATCCTAGATAAAAGTGAGAGAAATAATTTTTGTGCACCTTCTTTTTCTCATATAGAGTATACAATAATTGTCCATCATAACTTACAAAGAATACGAATACTGCCATTCTATTTAAGCGAAATAACAATAATGTTTCTTTCTTATAATGGTTTATATTTAATGCTTTTTGACGACCTACTTGGTCGAGTGGTTTGTACACCGGTCTTCATGGTGTCGCTATCTGTGAGGTCCCGAGTTCGATCCCCGGTCGGGTCAATTTAGAAATTATTGTTTTTCTAAATTGTCTCGGGTCTGAGTGTTTTCTATATACAATTTGTCCAGGGATGTAGTAATAAAACTTTAGGAGCAGTATCTGCAATATATTTCATCGACGAAAATACCAAAAAAATACATAAATAAATAAATAAAATAAAATAAAAATAAAATAAAAAAATAAAAAAAATAATAAAATACATAAATACATTCAATTGACAGAATAGTTGTCTCTTTCTAACTCCCTAAAAAAAATCCGTATCTGCTCACACAACGCAACAAAAGACGAGGATCGCTTACCTGCACGTGCACTCGCGACAAAGGGGTCTTTTTAAACAACAATAGCTCTTAAACTATTAGACCGAGAATAGTGATTGCTGCATCAATTTTTTATGTAACTCAAATACTATTAAGTGATTATAAAAAAAAGGTATGTCAATGGTCTCGTTTTAGTACTATTTTTTGATAAAGTGCCCGAATGCGCACAAAAACTGTAAAAAAAATACTTTCTCCTTTCGGCAATTAAAAAAAGGAGTTGTTTGATAGCGTGTTTTTATTGCACTAGCTAGCCTACACCTTTGCCTTTAAAAAAACACCAAAATCGAGCTCCTGCACGACGTAGAACTCAAACCGCCGTTAATTTTATGAGTTAAGCGAGTTTTGGTAAAATAAAACCAATAGTCTCTGCAGTTGTGGGGGTTTTGGAATTGACCCCCATAAGGGGTATTTTCGTCGATGAAATATATTGCAGATACTGCTCCTAAAGTTTTATTACTACATCCCTGGACAAACTGTATAATAAGTATGTATTTAAATATTTTAAGTATGTTTATCCGTTGTCTAGTAACCATTTAACGAGTTTCATAACGAAGCTTCTCTTGGGCTAGACAATTGGTGTGAGTGTAGGAAAGTACCCTCCCTCATACCGTGCTGAACATCAAGACACGTACCAAAAAGTTTGGACAATCGTTCCTTTGCCGAACTGCCCGTATGTGGAATGCGCTTCCCGCACACGTGTTTCCCTCCTCTTTCTCTCCCGGGTTATTTAAGCGGGGCGTGAAAAAGTATTTATGCAGGCCGCCATAGTGTGAGCGTTCGGCATAGCTTGGTAGAGCTGTGATGAACGCTTTCACTTCTTGGGCTTTACTGGCTGCTTTCCATCAGGCAGGGTGAGGCCATTTTGGCGTGCCACAATAAAAAAAAATAAAAATAAAAGTTTATTTATTAATTATTTATACTACTAATAAACTTTATTATCCCATGCTGGTCTACGACGTGAAAATAATATATCAGCTGGCTAACTCCCCGTGCATGTTGTAATAGCCGACTAAAGGACAAGGGCTCCAAGATGCTCTCACATCAGGCGACCGGCTAGTAACTGTCATGTTATTTATTCCACCTTGGAGCCCTACTTTGATTATGCTAAACTAGCGGCCGCTCGTGGTTTCACCCGCGTGGTTCCCGTTCCCGTGGGAATATCGGGATAAAAAGTATCCTATGTGTTAATCCAGGTTATAAACTATATGTATGCCGAATTTCATTCAAATCCATTTAGTAGTTTTTAAGTAAAAGAGTAACAAACATCCATCCATACTCACAAACTTTCGCGTTGATAATATTAGTAGGATGTGAGGTCACTAATGGCGACTTTACTCAACAGTTTGATGCTCTGTCTAACCCTTTTTGGGAGAAGGACTTGAGAGTACTCGTATGTATGTAAAAAGTATTATAAAGCACAAGTGGCAACCCTAAGCTCAATCCCAAAAAGAACGAATAAAAGCTTACGGAACTATTTGGGTCCGATTCAAAAATATTCGGTTACATGACCCAATTGCTTTAAAAAAAGATCGAACCATTAAACATACCATAGATTTAAAACGTAGAAAAGTTTGTATAACCTCAAGGAAGTTTATATTTAATGGTACTGATTGTTAAATTGACATGTTGATTTAGGATTCGGTTTCAACTGCTTGCTGCGGTACAACTGCTTGGCGGGAATGTTTTAGCCGCCTCTGTGGTCTAACGGTTAAGACCACCGGTTCAGACCGAAGGTCCCGGGTTCGATTCCCATCGGAGGTACATGTTTGTGTACTCAACTCAGTTTGGTTGGTGGTAGGGCTTGTTTTTCCGTCTGGCTAGCTACCACCACCTTCTCTAGGTATCATTTGATAGAAAATTAAATGATCTAATTTTAACTGGTATAACGTTCATTTTATATAATTTTTACTTCAAATAAATACAGTTCCTATAATTACATTTCGTATAATTATTGTTTGATATATATAAACCGGTCGTTGTGGAGATCCTTGGGGGAGGCCTTTGTCCAGCAGTGGACGTCTTTTGGCTGAGATGATGATGATGATGATGATATAATACAGGTGCTATAAAATAATTTTGTATACCACTCATGAGATATAACATTCATTTTATATAATACTTCAGCACTATAGTTACGGCGGCGTTATAGTTAAAGGTGGCCGTTTTTAGTAGTAACGTTTTATTTAACTAAACCATAACATGTCAGATGTTCATTAGATGTTCATTAGGTGATGTAAAAATGCTAAATTACTTCATTCAAATAGTTTGTTGAGCATAATTTGATTTTTTATCTCTAATTACTTACTAGATATGTTTTTTTTTTCATTGGCGGCGCTAGTGTGCGGCTTAAACGCTCTTAAAAAGAAACAAAGCAGCAACGTCACTTTTTAAATTCTCTCAAGAAGTCCGCGTGAATATCAGTTAAGCACGTCTCTACACACAGCCAACTATTTACTATACTTTATTTAATTAATAAATTTGGAACATAAACATTTGCGATTGCAAATGCAGTAATTCGGTATGCATTTAATAAATATTGAAGTTGATACAATGTTAGCCACAAATATTAGAGCTTTGTGGTTTAACTTAATTTCGTGCAATAATTATATTCTGTAATTGACTTTATTGTATTACATTATTATCCGCTTTCTCGAACTAATTATCGTAGCAACTCCTTTGCCATCAGAGTGTCCAAACTGTATAATAGTGTTAATAAGGATTTGAACCTGGACTTGTTTAACTCATCCCTCAACCAGTTTAAAAGCAAATTTAATAATAACTTCTTTTTGTAAAAAAAAAGGCTTACCAACATTTTCCATTTTCCTTTCAAAATCGAAGAGATTTGAGTAATTTAATCTGTATTATGTTATAAGCGGAAACTTGTAATTGGCCGTATTTAAATTATAAACACTTTTATTTTATGTATTAGCTGTAAGTTTTCCAAATAAATTTAAAATAAAATAAATAAAAATAAAATAAAATATAAAGCTTAACTGACCTGCAATTGTCTATTTAATTTGTGAGACCAAATGTTGTTTAATTAAATTGTACGTAATTATTAACTAACTAACTATTTGCTAAGTAACTATTTGCTCGCCAATTTAAGTTTAATGTGAAATTTAAACGAGTTTAGATATTTTTTTTTTCTTTATTTATTTACCTTAATAAGAACGGTATTTACAAAGAATGTATCTTCAACAACGAAATAATCGTACCAAAGTTATAAAAAAAATATAAAAAAATTTTTACTTATTTTTCTGATCACAAAAGGCACTTTCTTAACTGTATGGTATCATCATCATCATCATCATCGGCCTATCTTAGTCCACTGCTGGACATAGGCCTCCCCTAATGAGCGCCATAACGCCCTGTCCTCGGCTTGATGCAGCTTATACTTAAGGTATAGATGGATGACAAAATTATATACTATCTGTGAGAGACTGATGCCTGAAGTAGGTTTCAAAGAAACCTGATTACAAGTCACCAGACTACACTCAGGACTGTATTAGTGAACACTTTGGAATGAACATTACAGTTTTTATTTTTACACTAAATAAAATAAAGTTAATAATTTCAGTCAGAGTTAGTCAACATTTTTTATTCAAATAAACTTAAGAAAGGTGCTTTTGAATCGTCCATAATTTTTTTACCTACTACATATTCAGGACGTATTTTTAGCTGTGTAGAAGAATGGGCGCAAGGAACTCCACAGCTTTATTAGAAGTAACGACATTTACAAAAAAAATAAAAAGTATAGTACTAATTAAAACAAGATCATTCATGAAGAGTTAAATCCCGAACGATGTTTTAATTTATTTTCTTTTAACATAATTCAGACACATACGAGTATTAAGAGAAAATTATTTAAAAAGAGTATTGTACAGAAACATTAAAAATTTAACAAACAAACATTAATTTTATTTTATTTTGAAATTTTATAAAAAATAACTTCTATGTGGTCAAACTATACCTATACTTAATTAAAGTAAGAAAAACTTCTTAATACGTTACAAAATGAAAGAATAAAAAAAAATTAAATAATAAAGACAAATATTTTAATAGGAATCCAAAAACTTGCTTTCAAATTGTATGCCAAAAGTAAAATAAATTAAAATAAACAATATCTGTCTTTTTGGCACTAAGGTTTTAATTCTGTAAAACTGTGTTTGTAAGTGTTTCGCCGAAAATAATTGAAAATAAAACGGTGGACATTATTAAAAGCGTTAAGTATTCTTAGACGTGCTGTAGAAGTGTTGGCACTGGCAGATATAACAAACAGTGCAATGGTATTTTTTTAAATTCTTTTAAGAAGTCTACGTGGCATTTCTGCCCACATCTTTACTCGATTCTTTCTTCTTTTATCGATTCGAAACTCGAATGATCATTTGATGGGAAAAATCAATCAAATAAATCGTTCAACATATATCATCGATAATAATAATAATAATGTTGCCAGCATTTTTGGGACCGTTTCCATGAGCTCACAGCTGGAGAACATCTTTTATTTCCAAGTTTTATTTATTCTTGCATGTTTCTTTTAGGTACTTTATTTTTTTCTTTATTAACGAGATTAATATTATTGTACTTATTTGAAAATCTATCATCGATAGATTAACTGCCTCTGTGGTCCCCGTTCTGAAACCTAGATACCGATTTCCAGGGAAGTCTAAAACTGTACTCTGTTTGATCTAGTAAGGCTTGAAATGAAACAACTTTTACGGATCTACTCGCGTTTATTTTACACATATAGATACCGCCCTTAAACGTTCGCTTATTGATTTTGTTAGACCCTGTATAAGTCTAACCATGCCTCTTTTAGTTTGCCACAAGTCGGGTTCATCCTAGTGTTGTATTTTTTTTTGGCATGTTTTTGTCAAATTGAACGTAAGTTTTATAGTAAACTAGCGACCCGCCCCGGCTTCGCACGGGTGCAATGCTGATACACGCAACCGCTATGTCCCTGCATTTTCAATGTGTAATATCTTCGAAAATATTCATTTAAATTACATGCTGTAAAGGGCCATATTGATCTATATTAAATGCACAACGTATTTAAGGTACTTAATTGGATAAGGATTAGTGCTGTATTTCTTAAAAACGCTTCGTAAATAAGCCATTATTTTTCGTAAAAAGTAAAGGATAAAAAATGATTATTGTGGGTTAATCCTAAGAGATAGACATATACCATCGCGGACTTTTTTGTAGACCTTTTTAAGATGTACAATACTGTAGTACATTATTATGATCTATCTCGTAGGGTTCAGCCAGCGTTTGCAATGTAAGCGCAAAAAAATGTGAAACCTCTTAAGTTATCAGTGTTTCTCTACTATATTATGCATGCAATGCAGCATGTATATATACACATAAATCTTCCTCTTGAATCACTCTATCTATTTAAAAAAAACCGCATCAAAATCCGTTGCGTAGTTTTAAAGATCTAAGCATACATACATACATAGGGACAGCGGGAAGCGACTTTGTTTTATACTATGTAGTGATAAAGATTATTATAATATACTGACCTTAATTTAGTGAGCACCAGTACAGCTGGAATGGTGTCACTCCTGAAGCTGGCTCTCACTCCAAGAGTTGAGGAGTCAGACCAATGAGAGGGCCGGCCCTCCCGCGTATCTAACCTGAAAACAAAAGACAGCTTAAACAGGATCCAAAGACAATATAAACACACTATCTAGGCCAAATAATGTAGACGTATTACACATTTTCCGTCGCAGTGCCCGCAGATAAATCTATACTATCTATATATTAAATTTCGCACACTTAATAGTTTTTAAAGAGACGGTTATCCGAATGTTAATATTTTTTTTAATTATGCATAAAAATACATTAAATCAATAAAACAAACATTACACACACTACCATGTGTTTGACACACACGTATTTTATACTCTTTTCAAAAATTTCAAAAATGGAAGAGGAGCGGCCGAAATCTGTCAATGCCAATCCGAACTCACATTCTACCTTTTTTAATTTTTCATTGCTTAGGATACAATCCGTGCAGCCTTAATAAAATTACGGTCGAATTTCGACCACTGGGCGACCACTAGTATTAATAAAAAGGTAACGTTTGTAACTTTGTTTGTATGTCGGGGCTAATCACTGGAACTGCTGGTCTAACTCCAAACATTCTTTCACTGATGGAAAGCTACCTTCCTTGCGAGTAACATAGGCAATCTATATTTTATTAAAAAAAAAAAAATCTCAAATCCACTTGGACGAAGTTGCGAGTGAAGTAAGATATAAGTACACATCATATTTTAAGATATGTGAGTAACAAATATTAAGAAAGTCATGAAGAATGAATGAAAAGAAGAATGAGAGATTAACCTAAAAGGTATAGATATACGAAAGGGACAGGAATGGGTCGACCTATGCAAATGTTTCTTGATCAAATGAAGGTAATTTACCAAAAGGCCAGGTCAAGAGTATAGTCAGAGTGAACGAGTGCGGCAACAGTGCCGTGACCTTGAATCGACGTACCGAGCTGTACCTACCGGCTAGGGTTGAGTCACACATAGTTAATTTATTATTGTGTGAATTTGGGTGTCTTTTATATTGTAAACTTACCTTGTTATATCTGTCGGCAAAGTAAAAAAGGACAAACTGGGATTATGGTTGTATGTGTTGAGACATCCTCATACACAACAGGTTTTTTTTTCAGACATTTTCAATAGGCACTTACCTATTATGCAACAAAACTCGCAATCGCGACACCCAAACCAAGAAAAATACGTGTATACTGATCGGCAGCGCTCAGTGAATTGTTATTCTCCGTTACTACAGCAACATACGCTGCCCGATCCGCGTTTGCGGGGACAGCTCGCGTCATTGCGTACTCCTTTCCCGTGCTTTTTTCTGTGTGCTAATGTAGGTGAACTACGAGCTTGTGTGCGTGCGTTTCAGAGCGCTTGTATGAAGTTGCCGCACTCTCGTTCACTCTGGTATAGTCGACCACGAAATTGCTTTACCCCTTTTGACTGAAACCACTAAAACCTCCATTACAATGCGCTCGGACTGTTGCGAGCTGTTCCGAGATGATGTGTGCGTTTATATCAAGTATACCTTCAAGTCAAGTCAAGTATAGCAATATTTTATGCTTCATGTGAGATAAAGCCCTTTTATGTTACTTTCACAGTAGGCAAAGTCCATTTCAACACATTAAGCAAACATTTAAAGTTCCCAACCACTCCCATATTTACTATAACATAACTATCAGCATATATTTTAAATTACAACCCACGACATCGATTAGAGTCCCATAAACAGCTGTTATGTTCAACTAGGTGTGACCGAGCGACCGGTTGCTCGACACGGTCTATATTATTTATTATAAGTTATAACAAACGCACCGACAGACATTTGAATTTATATTATATGTGCTAAGTCCCAGAGACTTTACGTTCTTGTATTATATCCATTATCGCCTTTCTGTAAATATCACAGAGTACCGAAGTACAGTGCGTCTATTTTCTTTGAAATTAAAACTATGAAATTCAAATTCTAGTGATAAACACTCCTTTTCCAAGTTCCAAGTCCAACAGTAACCTTTAGACACTAAAATGTTTGAGTACCCAAATCATCACTAGTTCGTTTTATATGCCCCACTGCTGGGGCACGAGCCTTCTCTATGGATGGATAGGGAGAACGGGCCATAAACCACCACGCAGGCCTAGTGCGGATTGGTGCTTGTTAACAACTGCTAGTGCAGCCGGGACCAACGGCTGTACGTGCCTTCCGAAGCACGGAGCCGCTCAAGATGGTAAATTTTTGGTCACCCATCCGATGTCCTGATTCGACGAAAGTTGCTTAATCTTAGCAATCGCAGACCGGCGCCATCGAGCCCCTACCCAAATGAACAAAACATATGCTAAAAAAAGATAGAAAAAATTTACACTCGTCTGGTCTCTATCGTCAGTCTACGTTTTAGAATAGCAAGGTTTGTAACAAGAATACTCTTTATATAAAAAAGAAGTTAAAATAAAAGTTATGACCGATCTTCCCTACGTACTTCACACCACGTGGGAAGCCAACTAAAGTAGACCATTCAAATCGAATAAAGAAGGTTGATCAATAACCAGTTATCAGCCCTAATCGACACCAAGTATAATATTACAAATAGACCGACAAAACATATTTTAGATTCGTGAACGACGCACACTGGTGCACTTAAGAGCCCTTTCACATTTCGGTATACCATACAAAAAAATTTATGAAAATAAAACTTCAAATGGCCTAATATAAATTTACATAATGAGTTCACAGTCACCATATTATTTAAATAACATTTTAATATTTTATGTTTAATTAAACTAAAAGTGTAGTACACGCGGGAAGGAAAAATAATGTTTAAATGCGAATTAAATCTGCTATGGAAAGATTCAAATCGCATAAAATTTGCTGTTAAACAAACTTCATTCAAATAAAAAAACTTTCACAGATCTACTCGCGTTTATTTCACACATTGATTTAGATTATTTTGTCCTGATTTTTCGAAACCTGCAAAAAAAGTTAAATGTTGTTTTATTTAAATGTGTAGCGTTCGCGTAAACTTTAGAAAACAATATACAAACGTTATTTTTTATATGATTTCTATAAACAGTCAACCACTCTGTATTCTAAGCATAAAAAGTTTTATTTTAATTGTCTTGTTAGTTTGAAAGAATAAAATTAGAACGTTGAAGTTTGTGTATGGTATACCGAAATGAAAAAGGTCTCTTATATTACTGTGGCGATTGGAATTGATGTTAATATTAAGCATAATTATATGAAAAAGCCATACAAAATGTGGTGGTCGTCGACAAAATAGTTTGTGGTATTGCATTATTATGTAAAATATGTAAATAGGCTCATTTGAAGTGGTTATTGTTATTTTGGATTGCATTGCACTTTAACAAGTAATTTCAATATTAATTATAATAAATTATAAGCTAAGTGATAGTCAAGGACTAGTCGTCTCTGTGTTATTGTGGGAAACAATTCGTCAGACCTAGAATAGCCGGGTTTGATACCTAATGGTGGCTATGTTGCTATTGTACTCGGTTAGGTTGGTTGAAAGGCTTGTTTTAAATACGCCTAGCTAGCTAGATAGCTAACAGTAGCTGGTAGTTTATAGCTAGCTAAATAGTTAATTAGCTGCTACCTGCTAGATTGTTCCTTCTGACTAGGGTTGCCAACGATACTTTAAAATAAATCCTACGTTATTTTCCATCCCCATACTTTATTCTTTTTAATATGGAGAATATTTTATTTCCGACTGATGCGTGCGTTTGAACGGAATATTCCTGTTGACTTAATTTCTGAACTACTGAAAAAAATAAATTTGGAAAATACTTTATTTTTTATTCAAATCCTTTTTTATACTAGTTAGAGTGATAGATTTCATTTATTTTCCTGAAAAATAGTTGCCAACCCTACTTCTGACAGTCAAAGGACAAGATAGCGATTTCCACAGTGGTTGAGAATTCCGTTTCAATTCCGAGAACCTTAGGCCATATTAAATTCTTTTTTATATGGCCTTCTCTTTTTTAAGCGTTTTTATTACATTTTAAAACTATCACCTATTTTGTGCATCTTAATAAACCGAAAGAAACGCAACAACTCGCTCAAGACACTCCTGTGTACGACAACCTTTAACGTTACGTCAAACTAAAAAAAAAACACGCCTCACTCAACAAAATCTCTTCATCACGACAGACACTAAGCTGCAACGAGATACCTTTTGATGTTTGACGGCATACGCCAAGGTAAGTATGTGAGCGGTCTAATATTGGAACTGTAACCGACTGTGGGTAGTACGTCGCGGTATAATTCTATCGTTTATCACCTCTTTAGATTGGTTACGTGATAGACGTAATGGATGTTTGATGAAGGAGGATCAGTTTCTAATTGAAAAACACTTAACAAATACTGGAAATAAAAATGGATAATTTCTAAATACTATACTATACAACGTGTTACAGAAAGGTGTGTATTTTTTTATTCAAAATTCAAAATCATTTATTCAGTTTAGGCTACAAGTAGCTCTTGTGAATGTCACTATGCCATCGGTTCGTAAGTCTACTCTGGGCGGGAGATCTTGTACTGAGAAGAACCGGCAAGAAACTCAGCAAGTGTCCAGCTCTTTTCTCCCTTACAGCGTCAAAAATATTGGAAAATGCCCTATCATAGCAGGACACTTTCCATTACAAATAATCAGAAAAAATATATATAAGACAACCACAACATGTAAAAAAACAAAATAAAAAATGTAAGTTAACAAATTTACATCAGATAATTATGTAAAAGTTTCAATTTCCACAATGTCATACAGCACCACTACAGTACTCTAGTAAAAGTCAAAAATTGTTTAGGTAAAACTAAACTAGTATTAAACTTCTATATTGTGACGTCATTTCAAAATAAACAAGACACAGCCCCAGTGGTGTAGTAACCTCTGTGTACACACGCCTGCACGTCAACCTACCACAAACTGTCACATTTCCTCAATAGAACTTTATGTCTCAGGAATATGGTTGAAAATGTATTGAATAAATTTGACAGTTTTGGATAGGTTGATGTGCTGGCGTCTGTACTTACATTTAAGATCACTGCTGCTTGCCTGAAGCGAATGACTTCACAAATATAAATATTTAATTAATAATTGCATGACAAATCTATATATTAATACGTGAAGCAAAAACTTTGTACCCCTTTTTACGAAAATTGCGCGGACGGAGGAGTATGAAATTTCGCACACTTATAGTTTATATAGAGAAGGTTATCCGAATAATAATACTTTTTTTAAATTATGCATTAAAAATACATTAAATCAATAAAGCAAACATTACACACACTACCATGTATTTGACACACACGCATATTATGTATTGACTAACACGTTTATTAAAACTCTTTTCAAAAATTTCAAAAAAAAAAGAGGAGCGGCCGAAATCTGTCAATGCCAATCCAAACTCACATTCTATCTTTTTAATTTTTCATTGCTTAGGATACAATCCGTGCAGCCTCAATAAAATTACGGTCGAATTTCGACCACTAGGCGACCACTAGTAAGTTAATAATTATGTCTTCTACTACACATACAAGATCTATATCCGATACGCTTTGGATTTTTTCATTTTTACCAAAATTTTCTGTTACATGTTGAATACGAGTAGTGTGCTGCTCGCATCCAGCTACCCGCGACCATCCAGGGGCCCGACCGCCTAACCGCTAAATAAAAATAAATAAATAATAAATCGCTTCGACTTCGTGTGTGGTTTATGACGTCATCTTGTCGTTTCGTCATCATCATCATCATCATCATCGGCCTATATTAGTCCACTGCTGGACATAGGCCTCCCCTAATGAGCGCCATAGCGCCCTGTCCTCGGCTTGTCGTTTCGTGCCGCCTATGAAAGCAATATCGAAAGCCTTTAGCTTTTGATATTGCTTTCATAGGCGGTGCGAGGTGGCAAGATAACGTCATAAACTATACGCGTAGTCAAAGCGATCGGTTAGGCGGTCGGGGGGCAGATCGTCGGTCCACCTAGTTGGATGCCGTTTTTTTTTTGTTTTTCTTCGTTGTGGATATCCATGGGGTAGGCCTTTGACCTACAGTGGACATCTTTTGGCTGAGATGATGATGATTATAAACAATCAATCGGTAAACATTGTACTTGGCATTTATAGATTTACAATGACAATTATTTGCGAATCTACGAGTACTCGTGTATATTTGATTACTAGCGGCCCGTACCTGCTTCGCACGGGTGGACATTTTTCTTTTCTTTTTTAATATAGCCTATGTTACTCAGCGCTAACGTAGCATTCTAATGGTGAAAAAACTTTTTAAATCGGTCCAGTAGTTTTTGAGTTTATTCGTTACAAACATACATACAAAAATACAAAGCTTTCCTCTTTAAAATATTAGTATAGATGTAGACGTCATCATAATCATCAACATCATCATCATCATCATCATATACTATTCTACTGTTAGACATAGGTATCTCCAACGTATTGTGCACCAAACAAAATCAATTGTATTCTAAAACTAGCTGTGCCCAGCGGTTTCACCCGCGTTAATTTTCATTGCTGCTCCACTCCTATTAGTCATAGCGTGATGTAATATAGCCTATGGCCTTCCTCATTAAATGGAATATTCAACACAAAAATAATTTTTCAATTCGAACCAGTAGTTCATGAGATTAGCGCGTTCAACCAAACTCTTTAGCTTTATAATACTAGTATGGTGATTTGTTTTAGCGAGTTTTTAGTGATCCAAATTAAATGATGAAAATCAGTGATTTGCTGCATGAGCAAAAGTTTCATTGAGTTTTCACTTTTCACCTTTTTGCATCGCTACGGCACACAATTGATAACTAATGTTTGTGGTAGTTGTACATTTAATTGCTTTTTTATTATTATTTAAATTTGTATTATATTTTTTTTATTATTGTATTATGTTTTAATTGTGTGCATGTTTTGTTGCAAATAAATAAATTGTCTATCTATCAATAGAATAATTTTTAGTATCCTAACGTCAGCCAACGTATGTAAAACAAAAATCTGTGGCCAATTTTGCACTGTGACCGAACTGCCTACAACTCTTTTATAGGAAACTTGTTAGTATCTATCTTCTTATCTCTATCTGCACAGTGACGGTAGAAAGAGACAGACTTGTTCCAAAACTCGGCCTACACATTTTAGTGCGGAATGTTTGGTTCCGAGTGAATTTAACGAGGTTCACTACATTGTCTGTGTTCCAACTGTAAAGGCCGTTACACATTGCACACGACTGGAGAGCGACCACCCTAATAACTATTTCTGCCGTCAAGCAGCAGCGGTTTATACTGTGTTCCAGCTTAATAATAATAACCATTATTGTACCGACAGTCGTTTCGGCAAACGGTCTTTTAGCCAAGAGCCTCGATCAACACCTAGAGAGGCTCTCGCTGAAAGGTTGGGTCAAGGGTCAGATGCAAAAGGCAGTACTCCTTGACACGGCACGTATTGTCAGGAGGTTCCTCACTCTGCAGCCCTGACCACCGGTAGCTTGGGCCCTGCCCCGCTGCTGGCGGTATTCTAGGATTAGGTTTTTATAATGTTTTATTGTTTTTATATTAAAATATTGTAAAAATCTAGTTTTAAGAAAGACAGACAAAATAAAGAGTATAATAATAATAATAATAGTCGTTTCGACAAACGGTCTTTAAGCCAAGAGCCTCGATCAACACCTAGAGAGGCTCTCGCTGAAAGGTTGGGTCAAGGGTCAGATGCAAAAGGCAGTACCTACTCGTTACACGGCACGTTTTGTCAGGAGGTTCCTCACTCTGCAGCCCTGACCACCGGTAGCTTGGGCCCTGCCCCGCTGCTGGCGGTACTCTAGGATTTGGTTTTTATAATGTCTTTTTGTTTTTATATTAAAATATTGTAAAAATCTAGTTTTAAGAAAGAAAATAAATAAAGATTATAATAATAATACTTTTCCTTCTTTACATATAGCCAAGTATAAAAAGGAGTATTAAAACTTATTCAAGGCTAAATGTTTATATAATTTTTAACGCAAATTTTGTTGCGAACAAATTACAAAAAAAAAAAACAAATGAATGAACAAATTTTTTCAACATTTGTGTTTTTGTAATTTATTCAGGGCTGTTTAAAATTTTACAAAAAAGAATTCCAAATGGTGTCCCAAAAACCTGTATTATGAGAATGAATGACCATATACACCGTGTAACAGAAAGGTGTGGTAAAATGAAAAGATTCAAAGTGTATCCGATCTAGATCTTGTATGCAGAGTTACTAAGACATAGTTGAATTTGTTATGCAATTTTTAATTAAATATTTCTATTGTGACGTCACATCAAAATAAACAAGTCACTAGTGGTTCAATAACCACTGTGTACTTACGGGTACTTCATCGATTCACACCACGACTGGTTCGCACCTTACATTTATGATCACTGCTGCCTGCTTATGCGCATCTGACGCGCATAATTTCACGAATACAAATATTTTATTTACAATTGCATGACAAATTAAAGTTAACAACTATGTCACAATAACAATACATCAGCGGCGGTATTTCCGGACCATTACGACTTAGGGATCTTCAAGAAACGAGCTTATTCCTTCCTTAAAGGCCGGCAACGCATCTGTGATTCCTTTGGTTTTGCGGGTGTCGATGGGCGACAGTGATTGCTTCCCATCAGGTGACCCACCTGCTCGTTTGCCTCCTTCTATATAAAAAAAAATCCAAGATCTTGATCAGATACCCTTTGGATCTTTTTTTTTTCCACACCTTTCTGTTACACGCTGTACTCCATGTTCCGATCCGATCCGAGCCCTTCAAAGAGTTTGGTAGCGAACGGGGACACGCATTTGCGCGTGATGCTATTCCCTCTAGAAAGCCTATGCCGGTGTTTCGACCACATGACTTGAGGAACCCTTTAGGTTTCTCGCCGCCCCTGAAAAATTTCGGTGATGCTGTAAATGCTGTCTGAAGCAATCAGCAAACACTCACCAAAAAAACCATTGCAGGAAGCAAAGAAAAGAGAATTTAGAACTAAAAAGCTTATTAGTTCCTTAAAAGCTAAGGATTCCTTTTCTTCCATCTTTGGCCTTATCGTCACTAACTATCAGATGAGATGGAAGCCAAGCGCCAAATTGTTTTTTGTATAATGTTAATTTCGCAGTTAAATAGACTAGTGTTCGCCCAGTGGGCGAAATTCAACTATTTCACAATAGATAATTGTAAGTAATGTTATTCATAAATAGTATAATTCTGGACGTCGTTTTCGGTTTTGTGGTACCCATTCGGTAGTTACCTTGGCCCACCGCTCCTCCGACATGCGACAGTCATATACTGCCCAGTCCCATTTTAGCATGGCAGCTTTTTGAGTGACATCAGCAGTTTTTGTTTTTGAGCGCAGTATAGTGTTTCTGACGTAATCCGTAAGTTTCAAGCCAAGAATACTGCGCTCCATGGCTCGTTGACAAACCTCGAGCACAATACTCATAATTAACAGTAGTTTAACCGGGCCGTATTATTGAGTTAAATACCTACGGCTAGGCGGAGTGCTAGGGTTGGCGCCTACAAAGCAGGCGTGTGTAGATTTGTATTGTAATTAAGTACCTATGTTCCTTTTAGTTTTTCTAGTTTAAGTTTAGTTTTATTACTAAAATTTATAATTTTGTAACAGAAAAGTACCTATTTCAGCAGGAAGTTGAAAAAATGACATTGTTGGTTTTGTCACTGTTGTCTTTAGGCATCCGTAAACACAGCAGTTTGTATAATATTGTCGTGAGTAAGTAAGTGTAGCAATTGGCATTTAAAAATAAAAAGTGAAATTTACAACATGGCAGTCAAAACTACGAGTAGTGTAGGAATAATCTACCAATAAATCTCCATTGTAGACTAGCCCTTTCAACTAAAACGCAAGTTGTACGTAGTTCGCAAGCCCTAGGCTACGGCCCTTGTTAGCAATTTAAGTTAAATAAGAGTACGTACGGGACTATTAGCAACTGTGATAGATAATGGTCTATGCTATAACTTCTGTTCGGTACCGCAAAACTTTTATCCGTAGTCTTTGGTTTCATAAAAATGTCGGTAGGTACATTTTATACGAATCTACTCGCGTTTCAAATTATCTACATATTTTTTGATTTTATTCTGACATTTCGAACATTTCAAATGAAATTGATATGATTTTTTTTATCAATATTTGTGAAAATATTAAGATCGTTCCATATTACACATTTTCCGATGTTATCCTGACATTTGAACCCTTTACTTACAGGGTCTGTGGTTACAGGAAGACTTATTTAGCTCTTTCACCATGGACCCTGTGTAGCAATTAGATTCATAAAAGTCAATATGTAGTGTTTGAGTAAGCTTTAGAGTTTAGTTAGCAATCTCAATCGATAGTCCTGTCCTATACTGAACAAATAAATAAACTCGTATTGACACCTTTGTGCATGACTGTTAAATAATAATAAAATTTCGTTGGTTCGAATCCGCGAAGTCAAATATATACTTAGGTGGTTTGTACCGTGGTGCGAATCGCTGAAGTACGAAAAAGACATTCGCCGATTCACACCATGGCTCGAAACAGCCAATTCAAAACTGGTCACGTATCTATAAATTGAAAAGTTCTTAGCTATTTAGAGATGTTGAAAAGAAATATTATTATTTATTAATATGAATTACAAACACATTTGTAGAGAGGAGTTTAGCTAATAATCACCACGACAGCAACTACTGGTTGGTGATCGCAGTAGTAGTACTGCGATGGGATGGGGTGGGCGGCGATGGGAGCCATCTTACCCGGTTGTATAACCGGGTAAGATGGCTCCCATCGCCGCCTGTAGATCATTAAACTCCGTGTTGCACAGAGCTTTATGGAGAGATCTATGCTTGGTATCACCCTTATGGACAGTAGAAGGAATGATTGGATTCGGCAGAAAACCAAAGTGGTCGACGTGGTCGAAGAAATAGAGCGCAGAAAGTGGAGATGGGCAGGACACATTGCCAGAATGAACCACAGCTGGTGGGCGAGAAGATCGTTAGAATGGCGACCCCGCGCTAACACCCGCGGCAGAGGTCGACCGCCCATGAGATGGACGGATGATATCCGGCAGCAAGCTGGCACCAACTGGATGCGTGTGGCAGCAGACCGTCAAGAGTGGAGAAGCAGAGAGAAGCCTACGTCCGAAGACGGACACTACAAGGGCTGCTATAAATAGATAAACAAACACATTAGACAAGTGAACTTCTGAACTAATGAAATTCAGCCAGCACATCAACCAATCAAAAAATGTCAATGTCAATCAATAAATATTTAACCATATTCCATCTACATAAAGTTCAAGGTCTATTGACGAAAATTTGACACTTTGTGGCAGTTTCATGTGCTGGCGTGTGTACCTTACCCTACCATTCAGGTAAGGTAAAAATATACTTTGACGAGTTTTTGATTGTGTTTTAATTTGACATTGGTAGGTATTTCGATAACTATAGATTGCACTACTTCTCTTTTAACTGTATTATTTTTTACTCGGTCAACCTGAGCCAAGGTCTTAAGTATGTCTTAACCTTTAGAGGCACTCTCGGGTTGTTCCGCTCCCGACCAGATCCGAACCCCTCGAAGAATCTTTACGTTTACGTTTCTTAACGGGCGGACGGGAATGGGACGACCTATGCAAATGTTTCTTGATCAAATGAAGGTTTTTTTTTTAAATATTTATCGGGGAACACAGTGCCTTGATCTCACTTGATGTTAAGTGATGATAAGGCCAATGATGGAAGCGTGCTTCACCCGGGATCCTCAGCTAGTGAGGCACTGGCTATCTTATCTCTAGCTGCCGGAACACAACAATGCTACAAACATTCATGTTATGACGACATATTTAGATAAGATGGTGGTAGCTAGCCAAGCGGACAAGCAAGTCCTGCCACCAACCAAACCGAGTACACATATATCCCCCGCTGGGAATCGAACCCGGGACCTCTGGGTCTAAACCGGTGGTCTTAGCCACTAGACCACAGGGGCGGTTGAACTAGGTAAGGAGACAAGTTTGCGTGTTGCTATTCACTCTAGAAGTCCTCTGACAGTGTTTTGATCACACGGTTTGGCATTCTACCCCCAAACACCCCCCAAACAAGTCCGGCGACGCTGATAAGGCCTTTCATCAGGTCCAACAGCAAACTCTCCCAACAATATATATAGCGGTATACTTACACTGACACTACACTAGCAATTAAGTACACAACGCACGTAACACTTTTACACTCTCTGTAAAAAACTAAGGGTCAGGCCTAGCCTAGTTTGGGAACCCCTGTTAACTAGGCAATAAGAATTTTGATCTGTGTTTTTCTAATATTTTATTTTATTCTTTTTATCATTTTTTTTTCAATAAACTTACTTATTCTTACTTTTTTTTACTTATTCTTATTCTTAATAAAATGTGTTCTTTTTATGGCTGATGATGATGATGATGATTAAGATGACTACGATGCAACGTAAGATGATAATTGATGCTGTCTATATGTCAACTAGTGAAGTGTACAACTAATAAAACAGGGCCTCAAAAGGCGGCGGCGCACCGCTAAACAATTAATCTAATACGGAGCGCTTGCGCACCGTACGTTAAATTATGTTGTACAACCTCTCAACTCACGTTTTAAATATATATTTTTTGTATGTATTACGAATTTGTCAACAGATAAAGCCGTTAGATGCAACTTCCATAGTCTCCCTCGGAATCAATGTATTCCTTTTTAACGTTCAAACTTCTTTTATGACCTAGTTTGTCTATGAGAACACCGTTTTATTGGACCATGCGAAGTTGTTTTGTTACGAAACAAACAGAACGTATGTACGTTTCACTTAAGTTTATACCATGTTTGCGTTTTAATTGTTTCAATATGCTACTAATAACAAATACGTTAAAGATGGCGGAGAGTTAGCGACTCAGAAAAATAACTAAAGCTATAGAAGGATGGCTAAAATAAAAATCGTGCAACTATGTTTAGTTCCGTTCTATCTTATGGCTAGAAAAGGAGATTGGAGTGCAACAAATGGTTGACACTTAGTTTTTATTTTTTGTATTGTTATGTCAATCGGTCATCAGAAAAATCATGGGTTCTTTATAAAGTCACTCACTAGATTACCTCAAATATGACGTCACAAATCTGGTGACAACTTTGCTATTTTAGTCCGGTTTCTATAGCTTTAGTTATTGTTCTGAGGTTAGCTAAAGAGTTCTGCACGAGTTCTGTCATCTTAATGAATGTAACCTCCTTGGTTGTAAATATTTATTAAATATATACTTTTTCCATTTAAGAATTAAAGAAAAACTAGGTTGATAGGTGGAGCGTAGATTATAGAGTCTGGCAAGAGCTGGATGAGAGTAGCCGCGGATCGTGCTCGGTGGCGTACACTTGGAGAGGTCTATGTCCAGCAATGGACTAGTATAGGCTGATGATGATGTTTTTTAAAACAAAATAAGGACTTCTTGGCGGAAATATGAAGAGCCATGTTTGCAGTTTTGTTAAATTTACTAAAATTTGTGTTTTGTCGTATATAAATGTGTAATATAATGGATTATTAACTGAAAATTGTTCGTAAACGTGCATTAATAAAAGCAAATGTTACGCGTGACGTCTCAGTAAAGACATCTTTACTGAGACGTCACGGGAATAGATAACATTTATTATTAAAAATCTAATCAACACTATCATCCAATAAGACTTGAACCCAAGACAAGGTTAAGAACCGTTGGTATAACCACTAGACAAAAATGAATAATTCATTAATTAATATTTTTGACATGTATCACTTCTGCCAAATTCTCCCTATAAATGGGGTAATTAAAATTTTAGCGACGCAATACCGCAGCCCTTTTACACCCAGCCGCTATTGGGGTGTGTTTGTGATGGAGACTAACGAGATGCAGAAGCTATCAGATGAATACAAATAAGGTAGTCAGACTGATTGGGAAAGATGAGGCCACAATCGAATTTCGACTCTATACTTGGACAGTACGGGCGATATTGGCTTACAAGTGTCACGGTAACATCGTTGTTGGGTTTGCTTGAAAATAGATATTGACTAAATTTAAGGAACTCCCGTGTTTACACAATCGGGGTACGATGTTTTGACAATGTCATCATCGTTAGATACACATGGCCCAATGCTGGACTATCTACATGGTTAGTTGTAGGTACTTAGTGAAATACATTGGGCTATAAAAAAAGTACATAATCTGTTCTTACAAGTATCGTTTACCAATATTTCTATATTTCTGTTTAGCCATATGGTTGTCTGTAGAAAATGCCATAGCGTGGTAGTGGTAAGTTAAGGTCTTATCTACCAATGTCCCATTCGTACTATGTACTCCTAATCTACTACAGAGAGGCGTGAGCCTAACGGTGGGACGTCTAAAGGCTGTTGAAGATAATAACACAAAATAAACGAGTAGGTAGGTACATAATTGTGCTGTGTGGGGATCGGGAGAGAATTAAAGGATACGACTGCAGTGTTTGATGTATATTGAATACTGTCTAAGTGATATGCGATGCGCTACAAAGGGGCGAGTGACTCATACACTATATCTACTTTACCAAACTTCTTGTTTCATTACAAAGGTTAAATACAAGACCTTGACCCATTTTACTTTTTTATTTTTAAGTGCTAATTGCTGTACTGAAGCTGAATTAAATATTTAAGTATAAAATACAGTGAAAAAATTAAATGCCTACCCGAACTAGCCAGGGAGCCTGAGTCTTCCGCATTGTCCCATTGCTAGGCAGACCTCCATCATTGAATCAAGTCATCGTTAATAATTGATGACCGATACTCATCAAGTGCTTGCCAAATCCGAGTTGGGGATTACAAACCTGCCCCCCGACCGCCTAACCGATCGCTTTGACTACGCGTATAGTTTATGACGTCATCTTGCCTCCTCGCACCGCCTATGACAGCAATATCAGAAGCTAAAGGCTGTAGCTTTCGATATTGCTTATGCAGGCGGCACGAAACGACAAGATGACGTCATAAACCACATACGAAGTCAAAGCGATCGGTTAGGCAGTCGGGCCCCTGGGTTATGCAAGTAAGTATCCGAGACAGATTTTACCCGATCTGGGAATTGAATTTAGGACCTCTGGGTATCGCTCCAAACGTGTTTCACTTAGCGCCTATAGTTGAACGAAAACTTTTCAATTAAAATCAATGCTTTTTAAAGAGTGTAACCAGTGTTACCAGGTTTAAAATTGAAAAGTCCTTGAATTATGTATTTAATTTTAAATCTGGACACCTGCGCTGACAGCACGTTGATGGCATAGTCTCATCTTAAAATTTGTAATTATCATTCCACGCATAAGCCTTAAACCAATCAAGTGTCGGTACGCTAGCGGCGGTGTCTCCCACCAAAACTGGTGCCGTATAATCCCCACACAATCTAGGATTGACCCAGTTTGGAACAAAAACGCTGCGAAAGACATAAGAGCGTTTATTTATACGTGATATGCCACACAAATTTGGATGTTTCTATTTTTTCAAACCTTTTGAACAACTTCTTTTTTCTTTTTAATAAATAAATGATCGTTATTATAAGACATAATTAATCTATATTATTACCTATAATTGTATTGAAATTAAACTAAAATCTATATTTTAGTTTAATTTCAATACAATTATAGGTGAAGACTGCATGCAATTACGTAAAGAAAATTCCCAAGAATAAAACATCATAAAACTGTCAACATTTCTTTGTTTCCCTTAAAAATTGGAAGGGTCATTAAAATTTGCTTATTGGTTTGAAATAGTAGTAGTATAAGTACGTATCATCATCATCATCATCATCAGCTCATTTTTATGTCCCCGCTGCTGGGCCACGAGGGAAGTACGTATAGGATTAGAATGGAACGCGTAGGTAACTATATGGCGCAGTGCTTAACGCGCCCGGTCTGCTAGTGCCGAGGCCGGTCAACTTTCGCAAAGGCCGGTCATCGGATGAGCGGTCTAAAATTTATCATTTCGAGCTCCGTGCTTCGGAAGGCACCTAAAGCCGTTGGTTCCAGTTGCGTTAGCAGTCGTTAATTACCACCAATCCGCACTGGGCCCGTGTGGTGGTTTATGGCCCGTTCTCCTTATCCATCCATAGGGAAGGCTCGTGCCCCAGCAGTGGGGACATAATATGAAATGATGCTGACGATAATGAGAAGGTCTGTTGCAATTTTGTGTTACGGGCCCCGAAACATGCAGTGCCTAGAGGCCTATACAACCAGCTCTGGCTGAGCGACTTTAAATTAGTTAACCAGCCCTACTGTGAGTTGACGACCTCCTTGGTCGAGTGGTTTTTACACCGGTTTTCATGGTGTCACCATCTCTGAGGTCTCGGGTTCGATCTCCGGTCGGGTCAATTTTAGAAATTATTGTTTTTCTAAATTGTCTCGGGTCTGGATGTTTTCTA
Source organism: Eudonia lacustrata (assembly GCA_947562085.1). NCBI lineage: Eukaryota > Metazoa > Arthropoda > Insecta > Lepidoptera > Crambidae > Eudonia > Eudonia lacustrata. The sequence goes on along the minus strand of OX387332.1, from coordinate 11,104,028 downwards.
TGTATAATAAGCATGTATTTAAGTATTTCAAGTATGTTTATCCGTTGTCTAGTAACCATTTAACGAGTTTCATAACGAAGCTTCTCTTGGGCTAGATAATTGGGATTGGTGTGAGTGTAGGAAAGTTTAAGTTTTTTTTTGAGAGTGTCCACGTTGTGGCTTCGTATATCATGACGTTTAACAGTACTTACGAGTATATCGGCGTCTCGTGGCCTTGCTTGTACCAGATGACGAGACCCACTTTGTCATCGGGTAAGGCAGGAGTTACGTCGCACGGCAGCTCCGCCCCACCCCCCGTAGGCGCGTGCAAGGACTCGATGGCCGCTGAAACAAAAGAAAACAGGATTTTAACACTTCAGCTGTTTTATTTACAAACGTCTATAGCTATACTAGTGACCAACATTTATAACCATATAGTGTAGACTAGTGACCACCTAAAACGCAAATGGTTTTTTTAAACTTCGGCGCTGTTTTATTTACGCACATATTTTGTAGCTTTACTAGTGACCGACATTTATAGCTATAGTAGTGTATACTAGTGATTACCCAAAACGCAAAAGGGGTTTATAAAACTTAAGCTCTGCTTTATTTAGACAACTTTATAGCTATACTAGTAACTACCCAAATGCAATAGAGTTGTAAATACTGACGCTGTTTTATTTATACATATTTATGGCTATACGAGTCACCAACTTTTATAGCTATAGCTATTATTTATTTATTTATTTATTTTAAACTTTTGCAACAAAATATTACATGGCGGACTTAATGCCTAAGGCATTCTCTACCAGTCAACCATAGGGTGGTGCAGAAATGACATGGGAGGTGCAAATTTTGAGAGACAACAAAAGTAGAAAACAGTGTAACAAAAAGATTCAAACTACATAAATAAATATTCTATAAATTACAATTACATAAAATACTTAAATAAAAAAATATAATAATATAATATTTATTTATTTATTTTTTAGTTATACACGCTACACTAGTAGACTAGTGTCGGTATACTAGCGACTAACCAAGAGCTAATAGTTTTTAACACTTTAGCTGTTTTATTTAAACGCAAATGAAAGTATACTAGATTCCCGAGCACAAGTCTTTTTTCTTGTCTTTGATAAAAACTTTTTTTTCCTACTTTATCACAATTCACATGTGGTGTCGTAAAGATTGATAAGGAAATCGTTTCTCGTTTCAGTATTATGTAACAGTCCACAAAAACATTGGTAAACCATAAACAAAGATATTGGATGATAATGATAAAGTGCGGCTAACTATCCACGAACCAAAATACCATCAACCATCATTCGCATCTATAAAACCATAAAACAGAATTGATCCGTCGATAGCAAACCACAGTTATTACTATAACAATTTAACAGCGCCAAGTTCAACCTCGATGGAAGCCAACATTAAAATAATAACTCACTAGGTACTTCTGTACAATCTGTATTCTGTAACCGATGTTTACGATACGATCCAAAGTGGGTGTTAAGCCGGCCATTAAGCAACTGGATATTTTGCATAAGGATTTGTTTCTTTTCTTAGATATGCTGTCCAAGTAATTAAATAACAAGTGAATGGAGATTTTTATCTGTGTGCAAGTTTTCTTTTTACTTTTTAATCGAGGTAAAAGACTAATTTTAAGAAGCGTGTCGGTAACCGAAGGGATAGATGATCAAAATCTTTCCGCTCGACTTCTATATAATACAATTTGTGGGAGTGATTTCGTGAAATGTGACGGAAGTAGGTGTAACAGTGTGACAGGAAGACGGGGGCGCCATTTTGTAAATTTAAAATCGATATTATGAACATGACATATTATTATATGTGACATATTGTGTCATTTGACTATCAAAGGTCGTTTTGATATGTCAAATGTCTTCTAATGAGTATTGACTGCGTTTATTGTATAGCTATAAAATGATGTATTCAAGCATTACATCATTTTATAACTATACAATAAAATTAAATGCAGTTAATACCCATTTTTTTCAGAATATAATGTTAAAACTGCTTAATAATACTAAGGTGAGATGTCAAATGTTACATACACATCTTATGCGACTACTGTAAGGTTGTAAGGTTGTAAGGCTCGCTCGTTTTTTTTTATTTTTTTTTATGGACTTTTAGCATGCTATATGTCAGTCCCATCATAACTTATACTTATTACATCAAACTTAATTCATCATCATCATCAGCTCATTTTTATGTCCCCACTGCTGGGGCACGAGCCTTCCCTATGGATGGATAGGGAGAACGGGCCATAAACCACCACGCGGGCCCAGTGCGGATTGGTGGTTGTTAACGACTGCTAATGCAGCCGGGACCAACGCCTTAACGTGTCTTCCGAAGCACGGAGGAGCTCGAGATGATACATTTTTGGTCACCCATCCGATAACCGGCCTTTGCGAAAGTTGCTTAACCTCAGCACTCGCAGACCGGGCGCGTTATCCACTGCGCCATCGAGTTCTTCATATCAAACTTAATTACTATTACCTAATTAAATAACTTACATTATGTTTAATAATAATAGTAATATATGATCTGGTTGAATGCGAGAAATCCTGGTTCAATTCCCATAGCTCCGTTACACTGGTAACGTGAATACAAATGTGGTGTGTTTGTGTAGCAATTTTGTTATGCGATAGGCAGTGTACGTATAAATCAGGTCAGCTATAATCGAAAGAGTAGCTGCATAACAGATCCGTAACAGCAGCACGAGTCATTATTGATACCTTAGGCAAGAATAAACCGGACACGTTCGCTAAACAAGAGTGATGTGAGTAGCAATGAAATAATTGCTTCAATCCCGTACAATTTGTAGTTAGATTTTAACTCGCTGGAGTAGTTTTACCATTTCGCATAATATCTGTTGAAGACGCATGTAAACCTATTATATTAAGTTTAGTTCTCTTTTTTTTTACTAAATGGCTTGACGCGATTCGTCATCTAATAGCATATAGGCCATGTAATTCCGTTATTTGTTTGTTTCATTTTCAACCCTAATACTCGTGATCTATCAATAATAGCTGATTGGTGTGAGTCTAACTGTCTGGTTCTCAATCCAAAAAAATCAAAACTAATGGTGATAGGTACTAAAAATAACATAAAGAAACTGGATAACATAACATAACATAAACATCAACATAAAACTTAATGGCGAAGTTATTGATTGTGTGGATAAATGCAGAAATCTGGGTTTAACTCTGGACAGCCATCTTAATTTTGAAAGCCATATCGCTGAGTGTGTTCGCAGCTGTTTCTATAGACTCAAATTACTTTACAAAATACGTCCGTATCTTAATGAACAGCTCAGAGTCACGCTTTGCGAATCACTTATCCTTTCAAAACTTAACTACTGTGATACAGTGTATGGACCATGTCTTCTGGCTAGAACAGCTAAGCTGGTACAACGGGTGCAAAATGCCTGTGCACGCTACTGTTTTCAAATACCGCCACGATCTCATGTGACTCCTTTCCTCAACAACTCAAATTTATTAAAAATGGAGGCTCGCAGAAAGCTCCATCTCGCTATTCTGTTGTTTGGTGTCATTAAATCTGGGAAGCCAATCTATTAATTCAATAAACTCACGTGGGCTCATAGCATCAATAGGAACCCGATGAGAGCCTGCAAACATATTTTTACGACGCCTAAACATCGTACTAGTGTGTTCCGTGGGTCGTTTAAGTTCGCAGCCACTCGGTGCTTTACGATCTCCCGCCGCCAATGCGTGACCTGAAGACAATCGTTACGTTTAAGAAATACCTTAAAAAGCATTTACTTACTCTCCAGCTTACATCAACTGCGTAAAATTTGTTTTTAATCTTTTACCTACTTACAATCTGGGTCTTCACGTCGCGCGGGCGCATCCTGGCTATATTACAAGGCACTTTGTGATCCTGGCACTGCTGCGCGTTGGGCGGTTGGGCCTCAGTTACATACACTGTTGTGAGTGAACGTGGGGGATCTATTGTTTTATCACTCCTTATGCACGGACCTGTCCTTATGTTATTCAGCGCTTTTAGTTTGTCAAAGTGTGGAATTAGATATTGCTTTCGTGGCAAACACATGGATGGGAGACGAGATGGCGGACGTGCGCGCGTGTTTTAATTCAATTCAATTTCTTGAAAAATGGCTTTCTTCTTCTTCTTTTTTTGTTTATGGCATGTTTTGTGTCTAACACAATTCCGCCAATGTCACGTAGGTAGCCAATACACGGAAGGATTCGTAGAATAATTATAATTATAATTTTGCGTATATATATATATGTATATATATACGTATATATATATATTTTTTTTTAATTAAATGGCTTTCGCTGAGCTGCCTACGTGGGCAAATCATGTCAATGTCACATATGACAGGTGACAGTTTGGCTGCGTTCAGTGTGCAGTCCGCCTCGCTAGTTTTTTATTTATTTAGGATCTGTTTTTGTTGTACGATGTCTTTTATTTTGTATAATATGTCCTAAATAGTGTTTTATATGTTCATTTTAGTATATATATTTAAATATATTTATGAGTATCTAGGTTTAGTTATAATATAAGTATTTATATCCAAATATAATTATATATTCTATTTTTCTTATATACCTATTGGAAACGATCGTCACCTCGCACAGGCCCTGCCAGAATACCAGCGCCGTTGCGATGTGCCGTTGCTCACACCGTAACGGCATATGCTGAGGTAGGGTCCTGATTGGCTCGTCACCTGTTGTCTTTGTTATTTTTTATTTTTATTGTTTTTGTATTCCATGTCTTTTTTCTATTTTTAATCATATTATGTAATGTGAGAGTCAATAAATGTTTTTACTTTCTTTCTTTTTTCTTTCTAGTAAGTATTCCCCTTTAGTACAATATAAAGGTATACCATTTTTAAAAATTAAAATGGATGCCATAACTACCGTGACCTTAAATATTTTCCCTCAGAGCGGGACGGAAAACTTCAATTGTTTTTCCTTAGCCTATGCTTCCACTCTTGCCCAACTGCAAAGGTTTTCCCCAATTTCTTTCTCTTGACTCTCTCCCGAGCCACTTCATGCGAACCGGTCTGGGGTACGTCGGGCCCGCGACCGCCTAACCGGTCGCTTTGACTTCGTGTGTGGTTTATGACGTCATGTTGTCGTTTCGTGCCGCCTATGAAAGCAATATCAAAAGCTATAGCCTTTAGCTTTTGATATTGCTTTCATAGGCGGTGCGAGGTGGCAAGATGACGTCATAAACTATACTCGTAATCAAAGCGATCGGTTAGGCGGTCGGGGGGCAGGTCATCTCACGACCTCTTTCTAGATCGATCTTAGCGGCGTCGTTCATCTCCAGAAATCTTTATGTAACCTTTGCCAAGAAGAACTATAAATCTTGTGCAGTCTGGTGAAAGCGATGTATGTGCAGAACCTACAATTACGCGTTAAGGAGGGCTATTCTCTAATAGAGGGGCATTTTCCAATATGTGACGTTGTAAAAGGAAAAGAAAAGCTCTTGCTGGGTCTCTTGCCGGTTCTTCTCAGTACTAGGTCCGCCCTGTGTAGAATTGCGTACGATGGCATATTGACATTCATAAGCATATCATATCATATTCATTCATTATTAAGCATTTGTGGTGCGAGTCCCATCAACTAAGCTGGACGCCTTCATGAGAGAAGACTTCTGGCCGAAGAGAGTGGTGTTCAGACGTTTTCGTGGAAGGCTACCTTTGAGCGCCACCGATGCGACACCGAAAGTGTCGAAATAATTACTAACATAGATTAAGTATTATATTACTAACAAAAATTGTATATTGGTATGTATATGTTAGTTTATAAGGTATTTATCTATGGGCCTGTTATTTTTGTAACTTTAAATTGTTGCCTGAAAATAAACGAATTTATTATTATTATTATTATAAGAGCAAATTTTTGTATCCGAAGATCCGAAACTGAACAACAACATTTTCGAACGTTGATTTCACTCGGGACGGACGTAGGACACAGCTTTATAAGACAAAAGTCCCGTTCAATATGGACGTTGTACATTAACATGTATACACTTTTGACCAGTTTTGATTCATATTCCATTGTGTTACCCAAATAGTTCGGCCAGGCGTTTGTGTGTTGTTGTAAATGAAACTCTAAAAGTATTGCATTAGGGTATATCTATATACTGGACTTAGTTATCGCTAATTAAAACAAGCTGTATGGGATCGCAGTAAATTTTGTATACTGATCTCCAAACTTCAGTATGAAGATGGCACTAAATGATAATGATATCTATATAATACTTTTCGGGTCTTTTAAAAGCCCCGTCGCAGTATCTGGGTGAGTTACATTGTTAAAATGTTAAAGCTCGTGACTGTACATAGCAGATCTGTAACAGCAGCACAAGTCATAATCGTTATCTAAGGCAAGGATGTATGAAATGAACCGGACACGTTCCCTAAACAAGGGATTTAACAACAACAACAAGGGATTTAACAACATTATTATTTCATTGCCATTCACATAACGTGAATGGCAATGAAATAATAATGTTGAGTGAGAAGGCTGCGTGCGTGTTAGCAGGTAATCTTTCTTTGCCACTTAAGTAATGCCTCAAAATAAGTAGATTAAAGAAGGTAAGCTTCCCCGAGCCACTTCAAGCCACTTCTTGCTTCATACAAACGAATTCGAGCACACATTAACAATCTCTAACCTTAAAGGTTATTTTCGAAGTTCACATTGATAGGATTGTCAAGAAAGCATCAACGGCACTGGGTTTTGTTATGAGATTTTCGTCAAGTTTTAATGACATTCAAATAATCAAAATACTGTACTGCACCTTTGTAAGAACTGTCCTGGAGTATGGATCGGAGATCTGGAATCCGTGCTACAATAAGTAAATTGATCACATTGAGCAATTGCAGAAAAAAATTGTAAATTTTTTATCCTACCGTCTGAAGTTACCTTATAATTCTAGAAACTATTTTATCTTTGTTCGAGGTTTCACCTTCTTCCCTTACAAATGAAATAAAAAATATCGGATATTATTTTTTTGCTAGAGATAATTACAAACAAAACAAATTCTTCTGAGCTTCTTTTCAAAATTTACCTTAATATTCCATCAAAATCAATAAGATATTACTTTCCAATTCATCTACCGTTAGTTTCATCAAATTAGCGTCAGAACGAATTTCTTCGGCGAGCTAGCAAAAGTCTAAATGAGTTTTCTAAAACAAACAACTTTGATTTATTCTATTCTAGCATAGTAACAGCAAGGCGGCTATTAAGTCAAGATTTCTTTAGTAAATACTAGCGACCCGCCCCGGCTTCGCACGGGTGCAATGCTGATACACGCAACCGCTTATGTCCCTGCATCTTAAATCTGTAATATCTTCGAAAATATTCATTTGAATTACATGCTGTAAAGGGCCATATTGATCTATATTAAATGCACAATGTATTTAAGGTACTTAATTGAATAAGGATAAATGCTGTATTGCTTAAAATCGCTTCGTAAATAAGCCATTATTTCTCGTAAAAAGTAAAGGATAAAAAATTATTATTGTGAGTTATCTTGTAGGATTTTTTTGTAGACCTTTTTAAAGCGCACACTACTGTAGTACATTATCGTGATCTATCTCGTAGGGTTCAGCCTGCGTTTGCAATGTAAGCGCAAAAAAATGTGAAACCTCTAAAATTATCAGTGTTTCTCTACTATATTATGCATGTATATGCATGCATACATATAAACCTTCCTCTTAATTCACTCTATCTATTAAAAAAAACCGCATCAAAATCCGTTGCGTAGTTTTAAAGATCTAAGCATACATATATACATACATACATACATACATACATACATACATACAAACAAACATAGTTAGTAATTATTAATATAATAGTTTAATTTAGATAATTAGTTTTTATTTTGTTTTTTAAGTAATATTTTTTAAATGTTTATGTTCTATTGTCCACAAAAACCTTGTTAATTAATCTGTTTTTAAACGTGGAGGCCTGTTATTCGACATCTGTTACCTATAACTGAGTGTATGGAGTGTATGTATGTTTCGCGTGCTGTTGGTCTTCCGAAGACAAATAAATAAATAAATAAATAAATTAATTAATTAATAACGGACGCGGAATCTTGCAACAGCTACGCTCGTACTGATTCGAGCTCTGAAAGAGTTTGCTGATTGTGGGGCATTTTCAGCTTCACCGGGCTTATTTGGGGACGGCGAGAAACTTAAAGCACGTTCCTCAAGCCGTGTGAAACGAATCACCGTCAGTTTTTCTAGAGGGAACGGCATCACGCGCTAGTGCGTGTCCCCGTGCCCTACTAGATTCTCCGAGTGGTTTGGATCGGATCGGATTGTTACAAGTTCTGTGTCCGTGCAAGGTGTTTATGTATTCATTATCTTAGCTACTGGTTGCGAATTAAAAAATGCTTTTCTCCCATCGCAACTAAGTACGTTAAGTTAAGTTTGGGAAGTTCATATTCTTTGTTCGCAACCAAGTTGTGGTTAAGAAAAAGTTCTCTTGATTCGCAACTGGGTGCAAACAAAGAATAAAAATTCTTAATTCGCAACTGGTTGCGAATCGCAGTTGCGGCAACGGCCGGAGTGGCTTGAGCGCGGTATGTATTAAGCTTGCTTTCTGTAGTCTACTTATTTTGTGGTTATGCCAAGGCATCTGTGGAGCTCTCGAATTCACGAGTGCTAGTAGACTGCTCCAGTATCACTTATGTAGACGAAATATAATTTACAAATTGACGTAATGTAACATACATCTGACTACAGTTTCTCATGTGTTTATTTATTATAATGTACTACTATGGCAGTGTTTTCGTATGATACGGTTCACCGTTCTATGTAAGTACACAAATTGAATCGAACCTGCTTGAGAGACGATTCCCAAACCCAATAAATCTACTAAGTACTGGACAGTTAGACCTACCTACATTATATTAATAATTTCTTATGTAAGTGACTGTATGGTTTTTAATAAGAAATAAATATTCTTTAACCTTAATGTACTAATTGAATCTCATTTTCATTAATTTCTTTCTGTTTGTGTAATGTATAAATTTAGCTTCTTGATATTAATAATAGTTGAGGTAATTTACTGTAATTTTTGTTTTGTTTTTTTATTTGCATTTAATTAGTTTCTTTTTTTTTAGTTTATTGTGTATTTTGGACAATGTTGTGTATGCCTGTTATTGGTTTTCATGTCTTGTATTAAACTTTTAACTTGTGATCTGTTACTTTCCTGCGAAAATTTGCATGTTAAGTTGTTGGTGTACCTTGTAATAATAAATAAATAAAATGTGTGGATATAACATCCGATAAGAAATTGGGGTAATCCGCCATTACGACCAAACGTTGCCAAAATGACTTGATATAAATTATTGCTTTCTAAAGTTTACGCGAACACTAACACATTGAAATGAAACAACTTTTATCTACCATCAATCAGCCTGGGATCCCATCATATCCCAGCCCCAACATCATACTGCCAGACCAAAAGATACTGTAAGCTCTTTCTGCGTAAAACGGAACGCACCTGATTAAATTAAATGAGGTTATAAAAGCTACCAACTAATTATGAGACGACCAACACCTCAGTCTCCCTGTGACCACAGACCCTGCAAATGGTTCGAAACGTTGAGATAAACATTAAATAAGTAATATGTAAAATAAACGCGAGTAGATCCGTAAAAGTTGTTTCATTTGATATTAATTGTACAGACAGACGCCTACTCATTTTGACTATCCAAAACGGTGAAATTTCTTCAATAAATGTCCAACATTTTTTTTTTACCTAGCACCAAATGATAAGTGGAAACGGAGTCCACAAACAAACGCCTGGCCGCGAACTATTTGGGTAGAGACATGTTGTAAGTGGGTGGATTTAAAAATGTCGTCCAATTTGCCGAAAGCTGCCCATCCTAGTTTTATTTTATTTTAGTTTATATGGGAAACAAACGATATAAAATACATGTAGGTTTTACAAAGGACATAACACAGTTATCAGTAAAGTCTCCACAATTAAATAAAACACATAAACTATTAAAGGACAAAGGACAAAATAAATATATTTAAATAATAGTTGAACACCTTTTTTAACCTAACCTATAACTAGAGGTCGGGATTAGGTAGAGATATTTATTTACTTACATTGATTTCATACAGCGAAAGAATAAAGTGGATATGCCTCAAATCCCGAAATTAATTTTAAAGAGCAAAAAAATCCCGTGATTTATTAAATAAAAAAGTTATCTACTTTTACACAATTTAAACCACTGCACGCGCGACGTCGCCAAATTTACATCAACGACATCGGATGTCCGAAGTTGCAAAATTCCTATGCGTACACGCGCGATGTTGCCACATTTGTATTTCGCACAACATAGCTTGTGAGAACAAAAGAAAACAATAGCGGAAATGCAATTAGAAATCCCGGGAAGATCCATATTAATATCAACATTTCGATGCAAGTACATAAATAACTCTACTTAATTCCGACCTCTGTTTATAACTTACGGGTAAGAAGTTGGCCTTAATCGCACTTGATGTTATTGTTAAGTAATGTTAAGCGATGGAAGCGCACTTCACCCGGAATCCTCAACGACTGAGACACTTTATCTTATCTCTAGCTACCGGAACACAACACTACACCTAGTTAAGACATGGAGAGCGCCATGCTTGCATCACACTTTAGACCAAGTCACCAACACCGAAATCCGCAAGCAGATTAAAGTCCAGGGTAACAGCGAGCAGATATTGAGCTCAAGTGGAGTTGGGCAGGACACTTGGCCAGACGGAGGACGGTAGATCAGATCGCTGACTGAGACGCAGCCGAAAAACGAAGGATGTCATCGGCGAGATAGATCGACAACGAACGAACGAATATCGAACTACCCTCGCTTTTGCGCTCCAATCTCAAGTCACTAGTAACTCGATCTCGACACACTACACTCACAGTATCACAGAAGGTGAAAGCACCTTACTACACAGAATCACACTCCAAATTATGCAACTACGGCAATACTTGAATTTTACGAGCGTTTTAGTTCGGAATGGCCCAAACTGCTTAATTGGAGGCCATTACTAAGTTATTCTATGTCCCATTTCCTTGCCAGCTTTATAGAAATCCAAGTTTAAACGATAATTGAAAATTTATTATGGCAACGGTTATTATGGAAATATTTTCAACAATGTATCGGGGTCGTAATTGTAGCGCTATTCTGCATGGAACAATTAAGTGTACCGTCCATTTTCTTTGTCAACAACTTGAATAGAATAAAGGAAAACTATATTAAGAGTGATTTCTGCTATAAATTATTCACTTCCTCCCTCCCCTGATGTCCGGAGGGAGCTACAGCCCCGCACAAAAAAATGGGACGTTTAAATATTAGATCCTTACCTATGAAAATGACCTTTTGTATGAAGATTTTTAATAAAAATATTTTTTTTAGCTAACGTTTTTTTTTAAATTTTCCTAGGTTCTATTTCAATTTTAATAGTGTTAGCACTAATGCTAACACTATTAAAATTGTAGGGCATTGTGTTTCTTACACTAGCTAAATATAGCAGACCTTAAAAAGAAAAAAAAACAAGTCCCTTCAAAGCTGTAATGAAACAAAAGGTCAATTCGACTAACAAAACAGAAGACAATTTAAAAAAAAATTGGGCCATAAAGACACAAAATTAAAAATCATTGTAATTACTGAAACCGTAGCGGAAAGCGCAGTGTGGGCAAGCCTCCAACAAGGTGGACCGACGATCTGGTGAAGGTCGCGGGAAGCCGCTGGATGCGAGCAGCACAAAACCGGTCGTTGTGGAGATCCTTGGGGGCGCCTTTGTTCAGCAGTGGACGTCTTTTGGCTGAGATGATGATGATGAAGTAAATGTATAAATAATATTAACAACACTTATCGTTGAGAAAAAAACGTCAATTTCATAGGTAAAACACCCAATATAACAACTTATATCGATGTACTCACGTTTATTTTACACATTGATTTATATAATTGTATCCTGACGTTACGAACCCTTTTCAGGGTCCGTGGTCACAGGGAGATTGAGGTGTTGGTCGTCTCATAATATTAATAAGTAACTTGCATACCCTCATTTAAATTGCAAACATGTGCGTTCCGTTTTACGCAGAAAAAATATTATTGAGACTTTAGAAAACAATATTATTGCGACATATTATTATTAAGGTAGCTAACTAGGTGGACTTATAACAAACTCTACCACCAACTAAACCGAGAAACTGGTTGTCACCACGGCAACCAAAGTTGAAAACAGGGAGTACCCTCCATTTCGAAAGAGCTGTGCAGTTTTTTTCGCATTCCTTCGCCCATTCGTGGAAGACATTTGTCTTCCGCGAATTACATATTTGTCACATTTTTCTTCCGCGGAAGACATATATTTGTCTTCCGCGAATTCACTCGGTATTCCGAGTGGTTTAGTGGGTCAGGCAGACCATAGCGCAACCCCACACACATCCTAGGTATAGCAACAACCCGATCGAAACGGTTCCGTAGGGAATTGTACACAATTAAAAAATGTGTGGGCTGCCTGACCAAGTATAGAGCTGAGACTACGATTCTGCTCTTTCTACGCCAACTGTATTCGCTACACACTGAATAAACTCGTATTCCCTTAGTCGATACCCAATTTTATCGATCGAGTGTGTGAAATAAGCAGCGATTTGCATGACGATTGTCATTGGGCAGGTATCATCATCGGTGGCTGATGTTAGTCGACATTCAACGACCAGTTCCAGTGAATTTCCGCTTTTACCTCATAATTATAAGGTATAGTTTTGAATGATAATACTTCGCTTGATTAACGACTCGATATCTCGATACTAGATTTGAAAATAAAGGGTAAGGGTGTTATTGCGTTATTTATGATCACAAATTGGAAGTTACTTCTTTGTATGTATGACTGCCAAGGGAGTACTCTTAGTACTCCCTTGGCAGTCATACATACTTCTTTGTATGTATGACTGCCAAGGGAGTACTCTTAGTAATTGCTATGGAAGCTGTTTATAATTTTTGTTTTATTATTTTTTTCAACTACCAATCCGCACTGGGCCCGCGTGGTGGTATGGCCCGTTCTCCCTATCTATCCATGGGGAAAGCTCGTGCCCCAGCAGTGGGGACATAAAAAATGAGATGATGATGATGATTTTTACATTTTTTTTTGTTAGAAACACAAAGGTAGTAAGCCCTCCCAAAACATCCTACCACAACATCATCAAGATAAAAACAAACAACAGCGTCCAAAGAAATCTCTCCATGTTTTTGATTGTTATTATAGCCTTAAGTGTTTCTTCACAATAAATTACAGAGCAATACCCATTACAGAAGTTAAATCGGATCTGAGCGAACTCTATTAACCTCCTCTATTTCCACATAAACATAAACAATAAAATGTCTAAATTAATGTGTTTCGAACGGCAGCGTAAAACGGAACGTCGCCGCGGCGGCCATTTGTATTCTAATGACGTCATCAAACGTCAGGCCGTTTTGTTATTGAGGGAGTCGTGCCTTTACGGTATCGCGTTTAGTTTCCTGCTATGAGAATTGCTTGACAGAACATCTGTTATAGCTCGGTGGGCTGAAAATGCCGTTTGAGGCAAACAGCAATCTCTCTCTAAAAAAAAATAGAACATCTGTGTAACACAACTTGTTTGAAACACGTTATCAAATCCGATCCAACTCGATTCGTAGCCCTCGGAGAATCTAGTATAATAATAATAATAAAATGTTTTTGTTTTGTTTATATAATTTTAACGCAAATTTTGTTGCGAACAAATTACAAAAACACAAATGTTGAAAAGTAAATAGTGTTGAATAATTTCGGCGGGCTGGTTAGAACCACGATAGCTCAATTGGGAGAGCACCTGACCCGGTATGTCAGAAGGGTGCAGGTTCAAACCCTGCTCGTGGAAATTTTTTCAACATTTGTGTTTTTTGTAATAATAATAATATAATAATAATAATATTGGGGCGTTTGAAGCCAACAGGTTAAAGAACCGGCATAAATTGTATGTGTCTGTGTGCCTAATGCGAGTTTGATTTGACTTTTGATCACGTTATCGATAAAAATAATTACACCAAAAAAATATTTTTTGGTAATCATTTTTTTTTTTTTTTTTTTTTTTGTCCAGTAGTGGACGTCTTTTGGCTGAGATGATGATGATGATGATGATGATTTATTTTTTGTTTTACAGCGCTAGGCAAAACTCCATCTCTATCAGTGAAACAAGGCATCGCTACAATTGATAAGTATTGGCTTAATCACCCCACGCTTGCCAAATGCGGGTTGGTGATCACGAACCCGGGCTATGCATCACCACCACCTTAGTTTTTTTTATATGTCCCCACTGCTGGGGCACGAGCCTTCCCTATGGATGGATAAGGAGAACGGGCTATAAACCACGCAGTCCCAGTGCGGATTGGTGGTTGTTAACGAGTGCTCATGCCACCCGAACTAACGGTTTCGCGTTCCGAAGCAGACGAGCTCGTGACGATATGGTCACCCATCCGATGACTGGCCTTAAGGCGACGCACCGCTAAACGATTATTCTAATACGGAGCGTTTGCGCCCCGTACCATAAGAAAAACTGTTTTATTTCCTTCAAATTAAAACTACAAATTATTTAAAAAAAATGAACTAGCATATTGAAGTGTGTGTTAAGACTAATCTCTTAAGAAAATTTAGATGCTTAAATTGGTCTGGTTAGCCTGTAAAATGCAAATCTATGTTTTAAAAGAGGTTACTTTGATATTTTTTTCTCTGTTATAAAAGTTGACAAATCGTGTTTCTGCAACTAGCAAAATGAAGTCAATTAAATGAAAAATCATGTCATCAAATATCACTTTCATATGTTTTGTAATTGTTGGGAATACAAAACATTAACTCGGGCGCGTTGATCACTGCGCCATCGAGCTTCTCACTTAGGATCTTTGAATATGTGAAACAGTGGGTACTTATATATTTTTTTAATAAGACCGAACCATTATTTTAATCAAAACAATAAAATATCATCTCCACTTCGTTATATTCAACACCCGTTAATAAAGTTTCATTGCATCCAATTTATTGTACGAAAACGCCTACAAATAAAACAATAAACCTTTTTTAATTAAGGCTCACTCTCATTTGAATAGACCGAATATCAATAATGGAAGTTGTTAGTAGGGGTACTGGTGCCAGTAGCGCCAGTGGTCTACAGGGATCAGTGATCGACATTATTTTTTTTTATCTTTAAACTAGCTGTGCTCGCGTCTTCGTCCGCGTGGAATAGTGACTTTCGGCAGCATTTTTAATTTTTTAGGCTCTTGTTCCCGTTTTTGCAACATTTTTCACTGATGCTTCGCTCCTATTGGTCGCAGCGTGATGTTATATAGCCTAAAGCCTTCCTCGATAAATGGACTGTCCAACACAAAAATAATTTTTCAATTCGAACCAGTAGTTCCTGAGATTAGCGCGTTCAAACAAACAAATCCTTCAGCTTTATAATATTAATATAGATATAGGGGTCGGTTTTTTACTTTTGGATTTAGCAACAGCTAGGCTTTACAAGCACTACCAACCAGACTGAGCACAATTTTTACCTTTACTGGGAGTCGAACCCGGTTCCCACGGGTCTGAGATAGGCGGTATCCGCAGCCAAAAAAACATGGTGAGCATTCAGGATTATTATGAAAACGCGTTAGCACAGTCACACATTCTTTTTTTTTAGTTCCGGTCACCAGACATTGCTACAGCTGCTTAGCATTTTTGATTGTAAAGCACTTTCAAGACAGCACTGTCAACCTCATCCAACTTTGTTCACTGCATGCAACTTCACTGTGTCATTGATTTTAGATAGATAACGAAGGATCCAACCGAATGGGCGAGTAAAAAAAAATATTCTTCATCTGTTTGTAAATGAAATAATGGTTTCCTGCGGCATAAAAGGAGGTTAGCAATCTCGAGAAGAGATACTGTGTCAGTTCGAACACAATTAAATTTGGAATGTTCATGAAAAGAAAAGACTTCATGGCGGGAAAGTGAAGAGTCACTTAAAGGCTGCGGTTTCGTTATATTTCAAAAAATTGTATTATGTTCAATATTAATGTAAAATAATGGTGGATTATTAAGAGGAAATACTAAGGTCGACTGAATTGAAAAATATGTATGAAAAGTAGACAATATCAACGTTTCGTAGTCCCCTGATTTCTCCTCCAAAACTGGACCGATTTAATATTTTTTTTTCATTAAAAATTAAAGAAAGGCTTTGGCTGTGTCCCTATGTTTTGCTTTTTTTATATAATCTCGTCAAATTTGGGAAACACTGCGGAAAATCTAGCCAACTTTTAAGGTTATTAAAGGTTCATATCTTTCTTAATAATTAATTTATGAAAAAAAGAAAGACTTAGGGACACAGCCAAAGCCTAATTTTTACTGAAAAAAGTAATTAAATCGGTCCAGTTTTGGAGGAGGAATCGGGGGACTACGAAACATTGATTTTGTCTACTTTTCATACATATTTTTCAATTCAGTCGACCTTAGTGTTTCCTCTTAATCGTTAAGTGTTTGTGGACGTGCATGAGTGTTGGCAAATGAAACAAAACAGTGCAACCAAAGAGGATTTAATTGCAACTTCACGTTTCAAATTGTCTCAAGAAGAAAATTAACCTTTAGTAACTTTTTTACTAACAGCTACACGTCTAATTCTGTGTCTAATTTAGCTGCTCACATTTACCATTCCGTACAAGATAGATATATAAAATCCGTAATAGAAAGATCTTGTTAAAAAAAGGAACTGTTCTTTGCTATTTTCTGAATAAAAACAAATATTTTTATTCAAAAATTTCATGGTGAGTAATTCGTCAACTCGTACCACATTCCTACGGCCCATTTGGGACGAGTTGCAGAAAATAAAAATAAATAATATTTTCATTCGTCTACTCATCTCATGTTTCTTTTTCTGTGGAACTTTAAACTTTAACAACGTTCTCATTATGAAATTTATAATGAACCATTAAAACATGTTGGCCATTTAGGAATCCGCTCGATAATACTTCCGTCCCATTAAAACGGTGGAAACGTCAAGAAATTAACGGAATGTTGATTGGAATTCATAAGAAAACTCCAAAATCTAATTAGCAACTCGTGCCTGCCTACGCGAGCCGTTAAGCTAACTTGTAACAAATTATTTCTTATATCAACAGATCGCGGCATTCAATTTCTGTGATTCTTAGCTTAACTTACAATTGTGAGCTGAAATCGTTCTATTGTTATTTGAGTAACGGTTTCACACTGACAAAGGAAATTAGAATTAATATTGGAATAGATCTTAGAAAAAGAAGAGATATTGTTTTCTAAAGTTTACGCTTGTTTGAGTCTCCCTGTGACCACGGACTCTGCAAAGGGTTCGAAACGTCAGGATAAACATTAAATAAGTAATGTGTAAAATAAACGCGAGTAGATCCGTAAAAGTTGTTTCATTTCAAAAGAAGAGATGCTGAATTCAAATCATCACCATCACATCACATTTTTATGTCCCCACTGCTCGGCCACGAGCCTTCCCTATGGAGAACAGGCCATAAACCACAACGCGGCCCCAGTGCGGATTTGTAGATGTTAACGAAGCTAATGCAGCCGGGACCAACGGCAACGTGCCATCCGAAGCGCGGATGAGCTCGAAATGATAAATATTTGGCCACCCATCTGATGCGAAAGTTACTGAACTTAAACAATCGCGGACCGAGAGCGTTAACCACTGCGCCATCGAGTTCCTCGATTATAAATGCTCGGTTTGAATACGAGAAATCCTTAACTAGGTACTGAGGAAGTCGTAACCTTAACTCTAGCTACATTAGATACTACCAACATTGATGTTATAGCGACATAATATAAATAAGATGGTGGTAGCTAGTCGGACGTAAACCAAGGCGTACCACCAATCAAACTAAGTACAAAAATCTCTTGGGAATCGAACCCACAGGCCTGGATCTGAGACGTGCGGTCTTAACCACGTTTGAAGTATGTTATTGTTAACTTTTCAACGTTGAATCGTTCCAAAAATCAATTAGCATTTATGTAAGCAAGCTCAAAAATATTTATACCTCCATTGAGTCACCATAACATTTGAAAGTTTCCGAGAAACGTGGGACTTCTTTTATAAAGTTCCAACAATGACCCACAAACTTGAAAGTGATTTTCAACGCCCGCACATAATAACGCTTTCGATATTCGCGCTGGCTGTTTGGTGTTTCAAAATGGCGATTGTATTTTTTTTCAAAATGGCCACCTTAGTTAACTTTTTTCCGTTGTTAAAGGACTAGGAGGTCTGGATGTGGCACGCTGTCTAATACTGTGTTGTTGCTTTTCAAAATGGAGATTGTATTTATTTTTAAAATTTCTGCCATGGGTAGCTTAATAAATTATACTAGTTGACCCGGCAAACGTTGTTTGTCTATATAAATTATTAAATTTATTATTATTAAATTTTGCCATTAAAATTATTTCTAGGGAATTTGTAGGGTAGAAAAAAATAACTAAGTTATTGTACTTAAGTGTGTGAGGATGTGGTATATGAGTGAAAGAGGCATGGAGCGCTGTGAAATAACAAAACACCAAACATTTAAGTATTATGTTATATTGTTTTATAAGATGAGTTGGCAAATGATTCTGCTTTACGCTTTCGAAGCATAGAGAAAAAAACTTCCGAAAGATGGAATAGTCTACCAGCACACGTTTTCCCTCCTTCCTATGACATGGGGTCCTTCAAACGAAGCGTGAAGAGGCACCTTGTGAGCCGGCAGGGTGAGGCTGACTGATGCTACTTTGTTTTCACACTGCACCAGTTGTCCTTGCGTCTGGACTCCGTTTCCATTTAACATCAGGTGGAGTGGAGTCATTTTCCGATCTAGGTATTAAAAAAAACATAGAGGAATCGAGAAATTCGAAATTGGTCACCCATCCGACGTATCGACATTGAGATAGTTGTTTCACATGCAAGTTCACAACCCTTACTTACAATTCGTTTAATTAAAAATCCGTTTAACGTTTTATTCATTAAGAAAAGCGAGAGTTTAAACACGCATACCCAATAGGTACTTCAAAACTAGAACAGGACCTGATTCTAGATAAAACAGAACTCGTTTAAGCCTTAGAATAGATTTAAGCACAGGTTCGTATGAAAGAACTTATTAAAATAAGTAAAACAGAATTAGTAGTTTTAGTTTGTACTTACTGTGTGTTGTAATAAATATATTACATTTCATATCTTTTTTTTTCATCATGTATTTTTAACATTATTATTATTATAATTCTCTTTATTTATTTCTTTCTTAAAACTAGATTTTTACAATATTTTAATATAAAAACAATAAAACATTATAAAAACCTAAACCTAGAGTACCGCCAGCAGCGGGGCAGGGCCCAAGCTACCGGTGGTCAGGGCTGCAGACTGAGGAACCTCCTGACAATACGTGCCGTGTCAAGGAGTACTGGAGTACTGCCTTTTGCATCTGACCCTTGACCCAACCTTTCAGCGAGAGTTATTATTATATAGTATTATTTTACATTTGGCCATTTCAACACCTAATTAATCTAATACTTAAGTAACGGTCTCAAACTCAGAGGTGGCAGGATCGATTTCCAATTGGGTTACACAGGTTTGGTTGGTGGTAGGGTTTCTTGTAAGGCCTGCCTAAAGTATATTTTTCGTCATAACAGCATTTTTAGTAGCATTGGTGTGTTCCATCAGTTAGAAAAAACATAGCCTCACTGGTTAAGGTTAAAGTTAAAAGTTTTTTTATATCTAAATATAAGTATTGATAAGATAAAAAAAAACTCAAGTTCAACATTATACCTAACTCATTCCTACATTGTAAACCCAGTTACTCTGTGCTTATTTTAACTAAAGATTGTTTTCGACTACGCTTTGAATAGTATTTGTTACAAACCTTCGTGGGTTTTCTAATGTCATTTTTTTATTAGAAATAAAATTTTACTTCCTATATATTGTAAGAAAAAAAAAATATAAAAAGTGGGCTTCCATCACAGCCTCATAATATCACTACTAGGTACTAGCCACAGTAGTACTATTAGTTATTCTGTGCCATAATTAAGAACGATAAAGGCCAAGCTTTCTCCGTTGTAGAATAAATATAAAAACAAAAATTAAAAACGACAGAAAAATATTTTTTTATTAGGCGAAAAAAGTAGTTCCAAAAGTCTTAATAAAACTGTAAAGAACTATACTCAACTCGACATTCTACAAAGCGACGTTATAACTTAATTAGATGCTCAAAACTGGCCACTACATTAACTCTTCCATGTAAATGCTAATTCAATGTCCTCTGATTATTCTGTGAAGGCAGCCCTACGTCCCTACGTCCCTATATCGAGCACCGGCGGAATGCTTTTGTGGCACAATTTTACGACTGACGCGTCTATGAACTAGAGATGGGGCGTTAGTTGTGTTAGTTATCGATATAATTGAGTTTTATGGATTTTGAAGAATATTTAACTCACTCGTGCAAAAACACAAATGTTGAAAAAATTTCCACGAGCAGGGTTTGAACCTGCACCCTTCTGACATACCGGGTCAGGTGCTCTTCCAATTGAGCTATCGTGGTTCTAACCAGCCCGCCGAAATTATCCAACACTATTTACTTTTTACTTTGAAAGCCAAAGGCGCCCATTCAATGTTAACAACTACCGTCATTAACATCCGATCATAATATTTTTACAAATACTAAAGATCAGTTAAGAAGTAGGCAAGCTATTTATAAATGTTTATATAATTTCACTCGTGCATCTAATATCTCATTGCTTACCAACGTCAGCTTTTTGAAGTGGATACAGACAGAATAACTACAAGCAATAAGAAAACGGTCGATGTTCAAATTGATCTATGAAATTGAAATATAATTTAATATAATTGGTATGTTCTTTCAACGACAGCTGGAGTTGGCTAGCTGTATATAATTTCTAATTTAACATGTATACCAATGTATTTTCTTACAACAACGAATTAATGGTAAAACAAAAAATACTAAACAAATCAAATGTTGAAAATCAACGCTAACTAACTCCTTAGTATATATATCCTGAGCATTGGTTGTTTAGTTTTCTTAGTGGACTATATTATTTGTAATGTAAGATTGTAAGTGTATTACAAACGGTTGTAAAAGTACCTATATAAAACTAATTTCAATTTATTCTATATTCTTAACTCAAAAGACAACAGCTATATCAAACAACATTTTTTTTAAATTATAACATGGGTTAGCACGTATAATAAAATTAATTAACATTGTCAATGTTTTCACTATTCCCACTGCTAATTCAATATTGACATCGAAACTTCTCAAAAAAAAACATCGATAATTCGTTACCCCATCACTTATTTAAATAAACCACACACGCCAGGTGTTCCGAATAGCTATCCAGAATCTTAACAAAGCCGCGATCCTTCAATCCTTAGAACAGAGATAATCGGCCCCAAAATCGGCCCTAAAATCGGTCGAATCATTATTTTGTGGCATAATAATGAGATGCCATTGACGCCTACCTGTGATAGAAAAAAAAAGATTTGTGAGAATATAGTTCCGTACCTTCGTCGGTCGATTTGATTTATCGATCAATTATAGTGATATGTTTATTTTGTGTTGTACTTTATCTAAATAGCTGTTGGAAATAAAACAAACTGAGAAAGTAAAATATAAAAATTATTAAAAAATATTTGAATGTCTTTTAAACTAAATGACAAGGTCAAGACGGAGGGAAAAAGTGTGGTGGTTAAATATGGATCTAAATACATTGTTGGCATTCTAAAATTTAATAAAAAATACATTTATTTTCATGTTGCCCTGAACAACTAAATAAATATGATAACAGAGATTTAAATGTGTGGAGTCATATTTTTCTTATAATTTTCTAAACGATCAGTTTGAAAAATAGATAGATATAGTCAAAAATTTAATTAAAAAATATATTTTAGTTAGCTGTAAGTACTAGTAACATACAAATACAATACAACGAGAGATGAATCAGGCAAATCAACATAATTACTCTATTAAACATGATAATTCTACTATAAACTATACACAATTCTTGTTCCTTTGTATTAATATTATATTATCTTCCATCTACCATTAACTATAAACAATTATTGTTTAGAATTCCTTTGTATCATCAATAACACCTCTAATTTTCGTAAAATAATCATTCATATTGTGTATGGACTGCATTTATGATCATTCAAAATATGTAGGTAACAAATTTTACACCTTACAATAATTGGTATCATAATACAATAATAAATGTATCTGGATAAAACGGCAGATCTTCTTTTATGCTGAACAAAAGTCAATTCAAATAAATAATAATGATAGCAACATACTTACAAAAAAAATTGGATATTCAATGTTTAATAAAAATAACATTGATTGACAATTTTCATTTACAAAAAATTTAATTGTAATAATATGTAGTGTTATTTCCGCCGAATGAATTGGTTGATTCACAGTATAAATTAAAATCAAATAATGGAATCAGGCGTTACTTTGCAGAAATCCAAATTAATTTAGTTAAATTAATTAATTAATTTAGCGGAATTTAATTAAATTTTTTTGTACCATGTACTTATTTCCGAAAAGAAACGCCCGATTCCATTAATTTATACTGTGAAACAAAAAATTAAATTAAATTCAAATTATATCTAACAAAAGAAACATTTTACCATTTTACAAGCATGTATATGTCGCAGGAATATGATAAAAACAGTGATTTGGTCAATTCTCTAAGCGATTTGATCAAGTCACGGAGGATGTTAAAATATCAACACAATTTTATCATTTCCCTAAACAAATTTAGTGATTTGAACAAATACCTGAACTACATAGTTCAGTAAAATGACAAAAAGAACTGCTATGGTAAAGATTTATTTTGTGCATGGCTTTTGTATAATTACAATAATTGAATAAACAAAATAATCTTAAAAACATTAACAGTTATGTTTATTTATTTAAATACGAAGCAGATTTTTGGCATCGTGAATTACACAGAACATTACTTTTCTTACAGGCACATTTATTCGTTTTGCATCGTACTTTAGACTTTTGGCAGGAACACTGTTTGAACCCTTGTCCTCCAAATAAATACAACTTTCCTGCAATTTCACGCAAACTCAGCTTAGTCGGTGGAACTGATTCGGTTAATGTAGCTGTAGATATTTGAAGAGCGTTTCTAGGAAGCCAATCTCTTATTATGCCAACTGCCGTACCAATTTGAAATAAGTTGTTTTTCGTGTCTAGTACACGACTACCAACCAACTAACTATTACGTCTTTGAATTTCTTCGAACAAGTTCCTTTCATTTTATCAGCAGATCTTTTTAAATTTTGTGAAGCATGTTCCCTTTGCTCTTTAATATTTCCTTCTTGTTGGCATAATAAGCAAAGAACTCCCGACCCATATCCTTCTGCGCCTGTCGTATTCATGTTTTTTTATCATTTCTCTAGACTAGTCAGGTATTTGTTCAAATCACTAGATTTGTTTAGGGAAATGATAAAATTGTGTTGATATTTTAACATCCTCCGTGACTTGATCAAATCGCTTAGGGAATTGACCAAATCACTATTTTTATCATATCCCTGCGACATATATACAGAAGTTACACAACCCGGTCTCCAAACCTGGGATCCCAGATTCGACTCTCGGCCGCTCGCTGTGCATAATATATTGTACTCGGTTTGGCTGGCAATAGAACTAGTTTTAGAACCAAAAAACTGGCTACCATCATCTTGTCTAAGTCTGTCACCATCGTAACAACAATAATGGTAGAATTTCGTGTTCCGACAATAAGAGATACAGATAAGATAACCAGTTCCACAGTAACTGATAGTTCCGGGTAAAGTGTGCTTCCTACTTCAGATTACTTAAAGTAATAAGTAAGTAAGTAAGTAGTAAGTTGTCTAAATATATAAGTAAAATTGTATTTTCGATAAATAAATTTAAAAAAAAATCATAAAAACATACTTAATTGTAATAATATAATGATACTAGCTGACCAGCGGACATCGTACCGCTTTGGCAGTTTCCATGACAACAAAACAAACAAATCATTCGTCCGCTTATGAACACCCGTTTCCCATGATGGAACCCTATAGCAGCGCCACCTACCTACCAGGTCCAATTGTAAATCTAAACCATTCTCGAATCCACTTGAACACATACAGGAAATTTCATCCAAATCGGTCCAGCCGTTTAGAAGGAGTTTGATAACATGTATCTATCTACATGTATCACGCACAGAAGATGTATCTATCTAGCGGCCCGTTCGCGACTTCGTCCGCTTGAGTGAACACCCGTATCCTATAGAACCCTATGGCAGCGCAGCGCCACCTACCGGGTCCAATTATATGCATATAAACCTTCCTCTTGAATCACTCTATTTATTAAAAAAAACCGCATCAAAATCCGTTGCGTAGTTTTAAAGATGTAAGCATACATAGGGACAGACAGACAACGGGAAGCGACTTTGTTTTAAACTATGTAGGTAGTGAAGATTATAATTGTCTTTTTATATTTGAAATACCCTAGCAGGGTCAATACTTAAGTTATCAATATACCTATTGTATTTTTTACATAATCAGCAGTTAATTTTATATCCCCACTGCTGGGGCACGAGCCTTGCCTACGGATGAAACAGAACGGGCCATAAACCATCACACATGCTTAGTGCAGATTGGTGGTTGTAACCGACTGCTAATTCAGCCGAGGCCAACGTCTTTACGTGTCTTCCAAAGCACGGAGGAGCTCGAGATAAAAAATGTTTGGTCACCCATCCGATGACAGGCCTTAACCAAAGTTGCTTAAATATTTATATAATTTTTAACGCAAATTTTGTTGCGAACAAATTACAAAAACACAAATGTTGAAAAAATAGAGCTATCGTGGTTCTAACCAGCCCGCCGAAATTATTCAACACTATTTTACTTTTTACTTTGAAAGCCAAAGGCGCCCATTCAATGTCAACAACTACCGTCATTAACATCCGATCATAATATTTTTACAAGTACTAAAGATCAGTTAAGAAGTAGGCAAGCTATTTATAAATGTTTATATAATTTTTAATAAACATTAACACAAACAAAATTTGGCTGGTTAGAACCACGATAGCTCAATTGGAAGAGCACCTGACCCGGTATGTCAGAAGGGTGCAGGTTCAAACCCTGCTCGTGGAAATTTTTTCAACATTAGTGTTTTTGTAAAGTTGCTAAACTTCAGCAATCGAAGACCGAACGCCTTAACCACTGCGACATCTTGATTCTCGTTTTACTTTGTATAAAGCAAATAATTAAATAAACTAGTGGTCGCCCAGTGGTCGAAATTCGACCGTAATTTTTATAAAAAGCTGATTACTAAACAATATTTTATTATGGCTGCACGGATTGTATCCTAAGCAATGTAAAATAAAAAATATAGAATGTGAGTTTGGATTGGCTTTGACAGATATCGGCCGCTCCTCTTCCAATTTTGAAATTTTTGAAAAATTTCAAAATTGTAAATATATAATATGTATATAAATATATAATATGTAATTATGTTTATTTAATTTAATGTATTTTTATGCATAATTTTAAAAAAATATTAGCATTCTGCACTCTTTCTCTATATAAACTATAAGTGTGCGAAATTTCATACTCCTCCGTCCGCACAATTTTCGTAAAAAGAGGTAGGTACAAAGTTTTTGGTTCACGTATCACGTATAGATATACCATTTCGAATGAACCCTAAAAACAAAATGTCGGCACGTCACACACGTCACAAAAACTCATTCTAGTTAACGCGCTTTGTTAAAGCGAATCTCTATATTTTAACTAAAAATCTGTTCAAACACCTATAAGTAAATAGCGATGGGTAAGATTACCCATAATGTGTTATTTAACTCTTTCAGGGTCAGAGGGATGTATATTCCCACCACATTTTGAACTTTATGTGATTGAGATAAGATTAAAAACCAAATGAAATATGTGGTCGAAAAATCAACCACCATGCCCCAAAGAGTTAAGACACCTGAGAGCTTATTTTACGGTTTTAAGCTTAAAGGTCACTTGAAAAAGTATATTTCACAGTGTAATGGTTTAGTAACTTCATGCTAATTATCTATTAAAAGGGAATTAATGACGTTATAAAATGTCGTAGTGTTCTCTAAGATATTACTTTGAAACTTCATAAAAACGGTGTGATAATGTCGTTATTATAAAGGATAAGGTGATGTGTTTGGTTCGTTCGTAAATGTTAAGCTACACTTATGATGATCAGTTGTCTGATGGGTGATAGATAACAATAATATTATGATAAAATTTTACTAGAAAAAAAACTTTTTTTTCTAGTAAAATTTTTTCTTGTAACTATAAAATTCAAAATAATAAAAATAACATAATGAATGAGTTTTTCAAGTCCTAAAAAACTATGTCAAACAAAGAAATTATTACGCGTTACTACCTGAAGCATGAGACCTTTTTAAAGTGCTATTTTCATTACAGAAAAGTAAAAAAATACGATCCACAATCGGGTCTGGAATTGTCACTTTTACGGTCAATTATGCTACGAGTATGAGAGTCGTGACACCGTGCTTTATCAATACTATCTACTCATACGCCCGTTCCCAATAACCTATCTATCTGTTCTTTTGCCTACTAAAACAACTTTGACATAAGCTCCATACTAATTATGTCAAATTTCTAACTCCAGTAAGCAAAACAACAGACAGATTGAATATAGGGAACGGGCGTCAGTGCCTAACAAATAAACAAAAAAGAAGGTCCGAATAGTTATTCCGTGTTTTGTTCCCGTCATGTAAACGTCATTTCAAAATAAAGTACCTAATCAAAAGACAAAACACGGAATAACTATTCGGTGCTTATTCTTTATTTATTTGTAAGGCACCTATCCAGTTCAGAACCAGCTAGTGGACTCTTACTTAATAACCAAAAAGACTCTTATTGAATGTCAACAACTTTGTCATTTTTACTTCATTATCATCATCATCATCATCTCAGCCAAAAGACGTCCACTGCTGGACAAAGGCCTCCCCCAAGGATCACCACAACGACCGGTTTTGTAATTAAAAAATAATAAAAAATAAAAATAATAATAATTTAAAATAATATTTTTTTAAATGTTTATTTTAAATGTAAGTATTTATTTTGGGGTAGGTACCGTGCTCCGTGGCGATCACTTGATGAGGCTGATGAAAATGATAATAAAGATTTTTAATTAAAATTTTGGTACTTAATGTTTAAAAAAACTAAAAAATAAGTATAAATAAAGGATTTTCTTAAACGTAAAATTTTATTATAATTATCATAATTTTTATTGCTTCCATGTGATAATTTCATTTAATTTATTTTATTTTTATTTTTTATTTATTTATGAACATAGAATCAACAGCACTTTATAACTAACTAACTTTTTTTTTTTTTTTTTTATTGATGTGATAATATTTTATTAATATGAATTTTAAAAAAAAGGAAGTATAAATGTGTAGACTCAAGTTATTTTAATTATGTTTTTATTTAAATATTTGTTTGAATGTAAATTATTTTATTCATTAACTTACTGTAAAGTTAAGCTAAACGAATTTGAATGTGTTTATATTTTGTTAACTGTTGCAGTGCCCTATTCATTGCCTTCGTATGAATCCAAATATTATTTTAAGATAATTTTACACGAGAGCAAAGATAAAAGAATTTGTATTGAACTGAATTGATACGGAACAGACCCGTACGCACCAGTTCAGTGAAATTAAAAACAACAAAAAAAGAAAGATACACATTTTACGCACATCTTCTTAGGGCGCGAAGAAAGTTCCCGCGCAAAGTTACGATCTATCCCGCGTTATTTACGAGGCAGGGTTGAGCTATCGTCCTCGGGGCCCCATAAAGCTATTTCAGGGCGCGTACCTATATACAACGCGCCATTTTTTTCACTACACCACCCCAGCCCTTGGTGAACAATTATTATGACGTTGCGTTGGTCGCCGTCAAAACGTCAAAAAGCATTTATAGGGGTTACAAAAGACTTGTAACATTTATTGGCGAGTTGGAAAGAGCCACGATAGCATAGTCGGTAATGTACCTGACCCGGCATGTCATTGGGTGCAGGTTAGAAGGCTAATCGTGGATTTTTTTCAACACTTCCTCTATTTTCAAATTGTTATTTGTACGCAACAAAATTTGCGTAAAATTGTAATTAATATTATAAACATAATTATCACTACATAGTAAAAAACAAAGTCGCTTCCCGCTGTCTGTCTGTCCCTACAATATGTCAATCGTGTTTATATGGAAAACAAAAATGTGGCAAAACGTTTTCGGGATAATGAAAGTCGTACTAAAAAAAATCGGATTTGAAATAGGTAACCATCCAAATCATATTAATCTTATCACTTTCTCAAGATGTATGTATGCTTAGATCTTTAAAACTACACAACGGATTTTGATGCGTTTTTTTTAAGAGCGTTTACGCCGCACACTAGCGCCACTAATGAAAAAAAAAACATAATCTAGTAATTAGAGATAGAAAATCAAATTATGCTCAACAAACTATTTGAATGAAGTAATTTAGCATTTTTACGTAACCTAATGAACACCTGACATGTTATGGTTTAGTTAAATAAGACGTTACGGCCACTTTTAACTATAACGCCATATTTAACTAAACCATAACATGTCAGATGTTTATTAGGTGACGTGAAAATGCTAAATTACTTCATTCAAATAGTTTCTTGAGCATAATTTGATTTTCTATCTCAAATTACTAGATATGTTTTTTTTTCATTGGCGGCGCTAGTGTGCGGCGTAAACGCTCTTAATAGATAGAGTGATTCAAGAGGAAGGCTTATATGTATAAACATGTATACAATTGGACCCGGTAGGTGGCGCTGCGCTGCATTAGAGTTCTATAGGATACGGGTGTTCGTTCATTCAAGCGGAAATTCGCGAGCGAGCCGGTAAGTAAATTTATAAAAGCAAGTGTAGTGAAAAGAGATCGCTTACTTCAATCTGAAATGTCTTACACTCTTCTCTATCGATTCGCTCTTGGCAGAGCGGTCGTGTCACGTTGAGTCGTCAAGTTCAGTGGTTGAGGCGGAACAGCTCTTCGCACGACCTCCCGCCACCGCCATCTCTCCCTGTTACTAGACTGTCTGGCAGTCAGATACGCGGTTCCCTATTGCGAATTTCACTTGATCAGTCCAGCGCATAGGTGACCTGCCACGTGATCTGGTTCCATCCACTTTGCCTCTACCAACCGCTCTATGGAATCGTTATCCCGCCGAGAGACATGGCCAAAATACTGCAGTATGCCCGACTGTACTGCGGCCGACAGACGCTGCGTGATGCCGAGCTCCTGCAGTATTGACACGGTCTTACAGCGGGCCCGCAAAAGGAAACATCACAAATGGAGGCAATTAACAAGAGAAAATATTCCATCGCGCATCAAAGTTGGTAACTTGTTTCTGGAATTTAATAGTCTGGCAGCCTTCAATCAATTATATAGGTACTAGATACGGATCCGGAACAAAAATGAATCTCGAAAGCGATGTTTTCGCATACCTATACATTTAAATTTCGAATAACAGAACCTGAAAAAACATTGGATAGCATCAACAACTTCAGCTAACTGTGATCCTTAACTCTTCACCATAAAGATTAAATTGAGGTTGCAAGAAATTTGTACTTATTATTTACTGTCATATCGCCACATCGTCATTGTGGCTCCGTGGCGCCGAAGTCGCTTTTTGTTTTTCAGGCGCTCATCGGGAATCTAGTACGTACATAATTGATCGAAGCTGCCAGCACACGTTTTCTTTTCTCCCTGACATCATCGCCTTGATCTATTCCAATTCAATATCACGAAACTAATACCAATGGTATTATGAATTTTACGCGTGCCGCCTGTGGAGGCTGGTCTGCTCTTGCATACTTATCTTATTTTTAGTATTATTCACTTTAGTTTGACTTTGTTTTTCTTAAACATTTTTGACTTTTACTAGAGTTCTGAAGTACATGTATGACATTGTGGAAAATGAAACTTTTACCTGATGTAAATTTGATAACTTAGATTTTTAATTTTATTTTGTTTTTTTACATATTGTGGTTGTTTTCTATATTTTTCGTGTTTATTTGTAATGGAAAGTGTTCTGCTATGATAGGGCATTTTCCAATATTTTTGAGGCTGTAAGGGTGAAGAGAGCTGGACACTGGATGAGTTTCTTGCCGGTTCTTCTCAGTACAAGATCGCCCTGAGTAGACTTACGAACCGATGGCATAGTGACATTCCCAAGAGCTACATGTAGCCTAAACTGAATAAATGATTTTACCTTAAATACATACTTATTATACCTACATAGAAAACACCCGGACCCGAGACAATTTAGAAAAACAATAATATCTAAATTGACCCGACCGAGGATCGAACCCGAGGACCTCAGAGATGGCGACACTATGAAAACCGGTGTACAAACCACTCGACCAAGGAGGTCGTCAATAAATGCAAGATTCGTTTTTTATACGCATGTTATTGTTTGTTTTCTAAATTGAAACGGATTTATTCTTTTCTCAATACATCGACTATAACATCAATGTCATAATCAACAACAATAAATAAATTAAAAATCTAAATATCATATATAAGAACTTACTTAAGACGTGTTTGCACATCTTAATCCTAACGGCTGAGATATCGCGTCACCATTATAGTGAAGAGATCTTAAAACATAATTTCGTAGTAGGTTAAGTAAATATTTAGCATCGACTTAGGGGAATAACTTAAGACGACGCATTGGTAATTTACGTGGCGGGGATCTTGATTTTTCCCAACAATTACAAAACATATGAAAGTGATATTTGATGACATGAATTGGCTTCATTTTGCTAGTTGCAGAAACACGATTTGTCAACTTTTATAACAGAGAAAAAAATATCAAAGTAACCTCTTTTAAAACATAGATTTGCATTTTACAGGCTAACCAGACCGATTTAAGCATCTAAATTTTCTTAGTAGATTAGCCTTAACACACACTTCAAAATTGTAGTTCATTTTTTAAAATAATTTGTAGTATTAATTTGCAGGAAAAAAACAGTTTTTCTTATGGTAAGGGGCGCAAACGCTCGTATCAAAACGTATGAGATTAATTGTTTAGCAGTGCGTCGCCTTAACGTCCAGTATAAACGGAACTCTGGGTAAACTGTCACTTCATAGCAGGGCTTAATAACGTTACCAAATTCACACTATAAGCACAAAATAAGAAGACCTACAAATGCTAAGTGAAGTAAGTAAGTAAAGTAAATAGCCTATATACTGAATATTTATAAAATTTATTAAATACAGTGAAAAAACGACACGATAAACATTAATTAAAACTAATGTATGGCTATGCTCGGGGTTTCTCTGCGTGATCGAATCAGAAATGAGGAGATCCGCAGAAGAACAAAGGTAACCTACATCCCGAAGAGTTTCTAAGCTCAAGTGGCAGTGGGCAGGGCACATTGCTCGCAGGACTGATGGCCGCTGGGGCGGGATAGTCCTAGAGTGGCGACTGCGTACCGAAAAGCGCAGTGTGGGCAGGCCTCCAACAAGGTGGACCGACGACCTGGTGAAGGTCGCGGGAAGCCGCTGGATGCGAGCAGCACAAAACCGGTCGTTGTGGAGATCCTTGGTGGAGGCCTTTGTCCAGCAGTGGACGTCTTTAGGCTGAGACGATGATGATGATGATGAAAATTAATGTATAAAATAAACGCGAGTAGATCTGTAAAAGTTGTTTCATTTCAATGTGTATTCGCGTAAACTTTAGAAAACATTATAGAAAACAATATTAAATGAGTTGACCATACTTTTCGCTTCACTGTTATTACAATTTGGCTAGGCATTTAATGCAATGGCTGGCTGGTAATAAATGTGTTGCGTTTAATGGACGTGCAAACATTTATATGAGTTTAAACCTTTGCCAAGATATGGAGAACGCGACGCTTACGCTACTATCTTGGGGCGAAACTATAAAACATATTTATGACCGTTTTCGGGCATGATAATATATTATTATCAAAGTTGCGTTAAAGAAACTAGCCGTGGATTGTAGGAAAAACCATTTTTTATCTACGTATTTGATATTTCAAATTAAATTTATTTTATTTTAAAGTTAGTTTAATTTTAGTTTACTTACCGATTTATCCCTGCTATAAAATATGGTTTTGAAGGTCCGGGTTCAATTCCCAGATCGGGCAAAGATCGGATTTTTCGGATTTTTCGATACATAGCCAGGGTTCATACCAACCCGCATTTGGCAAGCATAGTGATTGAGCCATTATCCATCAATTGTAGTGATGACTTGATTTCAGGAGGCTTTTGCCCAGCAGTGGGACAGTACAAGACGGGAAATGTGTCGCACCTCAGTGGCGAAGTGGCATAGCGCTCGGCCCAATAACTGGAGTTTCTGGAGGTCTTACTTAGATTCAATCCATAGGGAAGGCTCGTGCCCCAGCAGTGGGGACATAAAATGAGCTGATGATGATGATGATGTTGATTATTTATTCTTTTTACTTTTTCTTTTCTTTCTCTCTCTCGTTTTTCCCTTACAACACTAAAATGACAATGAGGTCTGTATGTAAGGGGTAATCTCCAAACCGATTCAACGGATTCTAAAAAATCTCTTATTTATGTGAAGGTACATTATCCCTGAGTACTATAGGCTACATATTACTCGTGTAACACATTTAATTCTTCCAGAAATTCATGATAGAACAAACATCTCGCGAGCGTAGCGTTATTCAAAGTAATCTCTGCGCCTCAAATATTCTTAATCAAATAAAAACGTAACCCCACCAGCCGAGTTTGGTAGGTAAGTAAATACCGAAGAAAATTGCATGGAAAAAATTCCAACATAATATAGCTATTTTTTTACATATTCCCGATTCGGCATTTTGGCAGCCATGGAATAACCCTAATATCAACCGCATGTTGTCTTACATTCTTCGGAGAAAGCTGGAAGATTACATACTTTTTTATTGTGACTAAGATTCCATTACATTTCTTTTAGTATAAGTCATAGGCTGTAGCGATTTGTCTATTTTTCACTTATTTTAATAGAAATAGAGTCCAAACGCTTTCCAACTGGTGTAGCATGGTGTGCTTCATCATCTCTCATTACAAACCAGCAAGATGCTTTTCTACCTCTTAATTGAAAGATCTCATGATGTAGAAAAGAATACAATTTTTTTATATACATCTTTTATTTTTATATCTTACGGGTAAGCACAGAGCCTTTATCTTACCTGATGTTAATTGATGATAAGGTCAATAGTGGAGGCGCACTTCAACCGGGAAGATCCTCAACTACTGAGGCACTGGCTATCTTATCTCTAGCTTTCGGAACACAAAAATGCTACAAACATTTATGTTATTGTATATTTAGATAAGGTAGTGGTAGCTAGCCAGGCGGACAAACAAATCCTACCACCAACCTAACCGACCACACAAACATGTACCCCCCGCTGGGAATCAACCTCTGGGTCTAATAAACCTTGTCTTAACCACTAGACCACAGAGGCGGTTCTTTCTTTTCTTTCGTTTTTTTTCGAGAGGAAAATTCCTCAGAGTGTTGGCAAGTTATTAGGGGATAGAAGACGCTGAGTCCTACAACATACCAACGCATTTGTAGAAGACACATCATCATCATCATCATCGCCAGCCTATACACTCCACTGCTGCGCTGAAGCCTGCTACTGGAACAAAGCAATACCTATTAAGAGTTGGTTGGTTGACCAAAACGCTATTTCTTATTACTTAAACCAAACGCTTCGAAGGATCGTTGATTTGATTTCTTTCGACCTTCGGAATTAAATTCGTTCTTACCCTTTGTAACAATTCTCTATTTTAAGGCATCGCTATTTATATTATACATTCAGTTGGACGGTCCAGATTGAGATTTAATATTGTAATAATATTATTGTGAAAAGATTTCTTGTATTTTATGAAACGGTTGAAGTAAGATTTCTTTATCACAAGTTTGTTTTATGTCCCTATTATTGGGGCACGAGCCTTCCCTATGGATGGATAGGGGGAATAATTATATTTTATTTTAACCAATGTCAAAGATAGGATGATATTTTAAAACGTGTGATTAGCAGGACCCGCTAGAATACCAGCGTTGTTGCGACCCGTCTCGTTGCCACAATACAATACTATTTCTACTTTCTTTCTTTTACATAAAAAATCTTGTGTGTGTTAGCTTAATTTTTTATTTTATTTGTGTGTTAATTTATTACAAAACCGGTCGTTGTGGAGATCCTTAGGGGAGGCTTTTGCCCAGCAGTGGACGTCTTTTGGCTAAGATGATGATGATGATGAAATGTTTACTCTCTCTCTAATTAGTGATGATAGACCCCTTGACTATCAAAAGATGTAGGACGTTACTGAGATCTCACGCAAACCTCTAGAGAGAATTTGAAAGAGACGTTGCACTGTTTTCTTCTATTTGCGTTCACGAGTAACTAATCTTAATGAACCAACCATATTTAAAAAGAGTTTGACATAACTCAATTTTTTGAATAAAATTTACAACTGCAAATACGATTCTTTATTGTCCCGTCAAGGAGTCCGACATCAAAATTTCGATAGGAGTTTACGTTAGCCCCAACGAACGGACACACGTCAAAAAAAACACTCCTCAAAAAGCGGTGCTTAACCCATTTTTTCCAGAACAAAACAAAATGATTTCGTAACACTCAAAAAGGGCGAACGCCAACAATTCAGAGCAATTCCATCTGCGAGTGTTTCATTTCGCCTTTTCTTCGAACAAACTGCTTTTACTTAGCATAAATATTTGAGTACATCCATTCAGAATAACGGCCATGTAGTGTCTAACTGATGTGACCACAAATTTGGAATTTATGGAATAAAAAAAAATAAAAATGGGACCGTTCTTACAAGCGTAGGCTGGCAGCAGTTGTATGATATAAAAACTGAAGATTGGGAGAGGCCTATGTCCTGCAGATATCTGATACGGGCTGATTATGAGGGAGTCCGCTGCGTTACTCAGGTCAGGAACAAAGCGTGGCGCTGTTTCATGGAAATTCATATAGCAACGCTGCGTAAGGCGGGTTGTCTTGTCCGTCGCACACGGTGACCGACGGGGCACGCTCCTCCGTTCGCGGGACAGATAACTGATATACACTTTGACAGATGACAATTTCAAAACCACTACATTTGTCCGCGATGGAACACGGCGCGGGTCCCCCAGGCGATGAAGATATTAATCCAAAAATCCCTTTCTTTATTTTACATGTCTCATATAATCATATTAACTTAAAAGAATTTTTAGTTTATATATCATCACCATCAGCTCATTTTTATGTCCCCACTGCTGGGGCACGAGCCCTCCCTATGGATGGATAGGGAGAACAGGCCATAAACCACCACGCGGGCCCAGTGCGGATTGGTGGTTGTTAACGACTGCTAATGCAGCCGGGACCAACGGCTTTACGTGCCTTCCGAAGCACGGAGAACATCGAGATGATAAATTTTTGGTCACCCATCCAATGACCAACCTTTGCGAAAGTTGCTTAACCTCAGCACTCGCAGACCGGGCGCGTTAACCACTGCGCCATGGAGCTCCTCGAGGTTACATTATTTTCCTTTAATTTAGGATACAATACAAATTCTAACCACCTAACAATGATTAATATAATAAAAATTACAAAGTAAAGCAATTTTGTGAGGGAATTTTCTTGGTTGTGATATTCATCTTCACTGTTGATGAAACACTTTTTATGCTACTTATTTAAATGCATTTAGGAGGTGGCCTTTTGGAAATTCGCCATTTTCTATATTAAAAGTTCACTCTCTTCTATGTATAATACCATTACAGCGTCAAAGCTAATAAGCTTACTATTGTTCCGACAGGAAACTGCCGAATAATAGACTGTTGCTGTAGTAAGATTACACTGCGCCACTCGTAACAGTCACATTTCCCATTTATCCCACAAAATACTCGTTTCTAGTCACCCCACTCACCCAACTTAATATTTTAGTACATACGTGTAGTCCAGTTGTTTTTGTCGCCAGTAAACAAATAATACATTGTTTATCTCTATTCAGAAAATATTGTTTCTCAAATACATGATGTTATTCCTAAATCCTACGAGACTGTTCGAGAAGGGAGAGAGAGAGAGAGAAGAAGTACCTAATACTAATATGTATTAGGTATTCTATTAGGTTAATAGAAAAAATAAGGTCAGCAAACGTTTCTATTGTGCGAAGGACTTGGGTCTCATTAAATATGGCCGAAAGTCTAGAAGCCATTTGTAGTCACTGTCTGGAATTACACTGATGACGATTTGCTTACAATACTTATGCTTTAAGTATTTTCAATAAGTAGAGAGTAAAAGAGTAATTATTAACGGAAGAATCCCGTTGTTTGTTGTACCATGTTTATTATTTGTGAGTCAATAATTTAATCTATTGCAACTCCAAAACATTCACATAAACTTGACATGTTCCATTCCGCGAGGCAGTGTGCTAGGATGTGTATTATTTTTACTATACATAAACGACCTCCCGAAAATTATTAACCACCTCTTCGCAAACACAATTACAAATAAAAGAAGATTACAATCCAGTCTTTATGAAAATGAAATGATTGAAACCTAACTTTAATTTAATATGTATATTTTCAACCTGATTTTGATGTTAGTTTTGTATTTTTGGATCGATATAAATTTGATTTTTTCTTTTTTTTTCGCACTGTTGTTCAACAAACCGTTATTTTTGTACAAGTTAGCTGTTGGAAACTTTAAATGTTACTGTATTATATTTTTTAATTGTTTATATGTGTGATATAAAGCTGTATGTTTCCTTAATAAAATAAAATAAAATAAAATGATAATTATGTTCTTAGTTTTTTTTATACATAGGTGGAGACTTGTTGTTAGCATAGTCATATTTATTAATTAACTATGTTTACTTGACTATTTTGCTTTAAGACTCACGAATACAAATAAACAAAATAAAATAAATAAATAAAGATTCCAAACCCATTTTTTTAATCAAAAAAAATCCGAAACACACGTTGCCTGTCCTGGGAAATTGAACCTACCTTCGGATAAAGTACCTTCGGTAAAGGGCCTTAATTTATCACTTCAAAAGCTTCATTCCTAAGTATATTACGCAGACATGTAACGTTTATGACAGTATTAGTTCCTCTTACCTACCCACTGCCAGAAACCATCCGTCTAAGCTTATGCCGAATTCACATAATTGACTGTGGCATAAGTCGGGAGTGTTCTGAAATTTTCCAAGCATGAATTTTGCATGTGGCAGGGCTGGCAAAGGATTCCTTCATTAGACAATTAACTGAGTAACTGGGACGCGAAAGAGACTAATGTACATTTCAATAGAATGAGAAATGAAATACTTAGCAATAGTAGGTTACGCAAATAATATCTCTATTTATTAATTTTTTTTATGTCTATCCTACTAATATTATAAATGCGAAAGTTTGTGTGTACGTATGTTCGTATATTTGTTGCTTCTTCACACAGAAAAAAACACTTCAAAAATTACGGATTACTAATACTCGTATTATAAACGCGAAAGTTTGTAAGTATGGATAGATGTTTGTTACTTTTTCACGTAAAAACTACTGAATGGATTTGGATGAAATTCGGCATACAGATAGTTTATAACCTGGAATAACACATAGGATACTGTTCATCCAGATACTCCCACGGGAACGGCAACCACGCGGGTGAAACCGCGAGCGGCCGCTAGTAATATATAAGTATATATATATTTTATTTAAGTATGTATGTATGTGTGTGAAGGGTATTATTTGTACTTATTTATTTAATATTAGCGCACTTTCCCTATCTTTTTCTTGGATTCTCTAACCAAAGGTTGTCTGGAAGAAATCGCTTAGCGATAAGACCGCCGTTGCCCATATACTAGCTCTAAGTTTTTGTTTTACTGTTGTTTTCATTTGTGTGTGAGCAATAAAGAATGTATATATCTATCTATCTATCTCTGTTTTATATATATTTAAAAAGTATAA
The DNA here is from genome assembly GCA_947562085.1 of Eudonia lacustrata. Lineage (NCBI taxonomy): Eukaryota > Metazoa > Arthropoda > Insecta > Lepidoptera > Crambidae > Eudonia > Eudonia lacustrata. The sequence continues at coordinate 11,065,942 of OX387332.1, read as the reverse complement.
TTACCATTTTTTCTTCACGAAGGTAAGCTTCAGCTGCATTCGGACTGTTCCGAGCTGTTCCGAGATTCTGTGTTCGTGAGAAGTCTATGTCTACATTGCTCGAACGCGATACGTTTTAATCTTACCTTCTGTGGGCTTTTTATTTTCTACCGGACCTCCCTAATACCGGTAGCTTAAGACAATAATTATATTCCCATATTTAAATCTAAATTGAAGAAACTACTGATCGGACATTGTTATTATAGTGTTTCAGAATATTTAATTATTCATCATCATCACCATCATCATCATCAGCTCATTTTATGTCCCCACTGCTGGGGCACGAGCCTTCCATAAGGATGGTTAGGGAGAACGGGCTATAAACCAGCACGCGGGCCCAGTGCGGGTTGGTGGTTGTTAACGACTGCTAATGCAACCGCCGCGCCGGAATGAACGGCTTTCCGTGCCTTCCGAAGCACGGAGGAGCTCGAGATGATAAATTTTTGTTCACCCATCCGATGACCGGTCTTTGCGAAAGTTGCTTAACCTCAGCACTCGCAGACCGGGCGCGTTAACCACAGCGCCATCGATTTCCCGAAATATTATATAGAAATAATTTAAAAAATTAATAAAACTACTTACTGTTAATCTTTGTCGTCTCGTGAAAACCACATTAAAATTTGCATGCCAGCTTTGTAAACATGTATGTTCGTACTATTGTACCATGCCATACCATATAATACAATGTTTTGAGCGAATAAATGATTGTTATTGATATTAATCACTAAACCACACAAGCGATTAAAATTATGAATAAGCACAACCCTACGCACAGCAAGATAAATAGCTCAGATATCCAGTTCAATTTAACTGCTCCCTCGACTCATCGGCCGACAAGTCGACAGACTAGTCGACAGAGACGTTTGAGGAACGCTGATTGGCACCGACAAGGTACGGTTGTCAGAGAAATCGGTAGATAATTATTGTTGAAGCTTGATGGAGTGGTGGACTGGATAACGAGTTCGATAAATAAAAACAGTTGGCAAAAGTTAGAAGCGAATACACTCTAATTAGGTATGTATGTAAGCTTTATATTAAAAGAAAAGGAATAAGTTTACGCATTAAGTCATATAATTACAAAGAAAATAATTATCATCATCATTATCATCATCTCAGCCAAAAGACGTCCACTGCTGGACAAAGGCCTCCCCCAAGGATCTCCACAACGACCGGTTTTGTGCTGCTCGCATCCAGCGGCTTCCCGCGACCTTCACCAGATCGTCGGTCCACCTTGTTGGAGGCCTGCCCACACTGCGCTTTCCGGTACGCGGTCGCCACCAAAATAATTATAAAAAAATGTTATTTTCATGACAGATTTTTTTTTTTTTAAATATTAACGGGTTAGCACAGTGCCTTGATCTCACCTGATGTTAAGTGATGATAAGGCCAATAATGGAAGCGCACTTCACCCGGGATCCTCAACTAGTGAGGTACTGGCTATCTTATCTCTAGCTGCCGGAACACAACAATGCTACAAACATTGATGTTATGGCGACATGTTTAGATAAGATGGTGGTAGCTAGTCAGGCGGACAAACAAGCCCTACCACCAACCAAACCGAGTACACAAACATGTACCCCCCGCTGGGAATCGAACCCGGGACCTCTGAATCGAAATTCGGAATCGAATTTTCCTCGGAATTTTCTCCAAACCTATGAGACTTTTACTAGAGTCATGTTATTTTTATCTGATAGGTTTATAGCAAAGCTATCTCCAGTGTCAGCCTGGCGTACCATTTTTGGGACACCCTGTATAAATAATATATTATATATATATAGATACATAGATAGATAGATAGAAAAATATAAAAAAATCCGGTAAATTCTCGGCTCGGCATCTCCCACTTATTAAGGGTGCGCCGACAAAAAAATGCCAAAAATGCAGTTACGGTTAAGTAGATATATTTGAAAATACTATCGTATTAAATTAACAAAATATATATTCAGTATCATAGGGAACGTGTTTACAATTTGTCAGAACCATAAATTCATAACATGCTATAGTTTTTTCTACAATATCATTTAAAGTTGGGCAAAAATCATGAAAACGAGTCTAAGTTATTGTACCTCTGATTTTGTCTAAACAATCATCAATAGATAAACTACAAATTGCTAGACTACATTTTCGATTCATCAAGTGGTTATTTAAATAATTATTTTTTATTAAGCACCTTAAATTCCCCATACAAAATTAGTATGGCCGCGCGGCATCAAATAAATATGAACGACGACATTTCAAATAAAACATATGACACTTGTCACTTATGGATGGATTTGAATGAAGTAATTTAGCATTTTTACGTCACTTAATGAAAACCTCACATGTTGTGGTTTAGTTAAATAAGACGTTACGGCCACTTTTAACTATAACGCCATATTTAACTAAACCATAACATGTCAGGTGTTCATTAGGTGACGTAAAAATGCTAAATTACTTTATTCAGATAGTTTGTTGAGCATAATTTAATTTTCTATCTCTAATTACTGGATATGTTTTTTTTTTCATTGGCGGCGCTAGTGAGCGGCGTAAACGCTCTTAAGCGATTTCTTCCAGACAACCAGTCGGATGGAGAGAGCTAATAAACTGTAAGACCAAATGTGAAACTATTAAAACATACTAGAATATAGAATAATTTGTAGGTGTTTGTTATAGTGACAGACTTGGGTAGGTAAGTTGTAACAAGTACCCCCGCGGAGTATCGAACTCGGGACCGCTTAATCTGACACCGGTAGTCTAACCACTAGACTACAGCGTTGGTAAAAGTTGTTTTCTCAATATGTGACCAGAGTTCTAACCCCAAACAAAAGATGCGGGCAAAAAGTTGCTTTTTCTATTTTAAAAGATCTTGTGATCTTCTTTTCTGACAGTACTTTATCAAATTGATTTCTGTAAATAAAATAAACAAGTTAATTACTCGTAGAAGCGATTCTTGGGAAGCTACTTTGACAACTTAGATTACATACGAGAGGGCGTGAAGCCTGACTGCTTAATATAATAAAGATAAGCTATAAATAGGTGATTTATTCAGAGTGGAGATGAATTTAAAATTTATTCAAATTGCCCTAGTACACGGGAGCGATTATTGATTGAATCAGTGACTAACTCTTACGCTATGATATCAATTAAGAGCGTTTACGCCGCACACTAGCGCCGCCAATGAAAAAAAAAACATATCTAGTAATTAGAGATAGAAAATCAAATTATGCTCAACAAACTATCTGAATGAAGTAATTTAGCATTTTTACTTCACTTAGTGAACACCTGACATGTTATGGTTTAGTTAAATATGGTGTTATAGTTAAAAGTGGCCGTAACGTCTTATTTAACTAAACCATAACATGTGAGGTGTTCATTAGGTGACGTAAAAATGCTAAATTACTTCATTCAAATAGTTTGTTGATCATAATTTGATTTTCTATCTCTAATTACTAGATAGGTTTTTTTTTATTAGTGGCACTCTAGTGTGCGGCGTGAACGCTCTTAAGGCGACACACTGAGAAAATGCTCCAACTTTCGTCGAATAGTTTAAGACTTAGTATGACCAACGAATCTGAAATGTTGATATAATTCATGTCTTTATCTTAAATTTGCTAGCTCAAACACACGATTGTATAATTTTGACTCGATCATAATTATTTTCGAAAACACCACAAATAATCACTATTGTGGAAATTACTACAAAATTACTAAAATATGCTTGGAAAGCACTTAAATACATGGGTAATATCAATACACGTAATTTAGCAGCTGCATATTTTGATAAATACAACCATTTTTATTTTTTATTTTTTAGATTCTGTTTTCGACCTTAAGACAGCGCCAGTAAGGATCAGCCTTTTTGAATGTTCACAAATCGAGGTGTCGTCTTAAGAGTGCCCCTTTCTCTCTTATTCAATGTCTCTGGTAACTTATTTTTGACACCAAAATTTTTAGAACGAACGTATCCCAATTTGTAAATAATGTAGAAATTAGAAATTATTTTAGGAATTTAATTTCATTGCCTACTTTATTTTCACTTCGCAAAACCATATTAAAAACGAATCATTCAGCTCGACAATCACTAATGGCCACAACAACCACTTATCAGCAACAAAATAAATCAATATGGCGAATTGATAATGGCGCGGGCGATAAATCAGTAGCAATTGGATCCCACATTTGTAGCTATTCAGAGCGCTTGATAGTGTGGCGCCGCGCCGGCCGCTATTATTCACAATCTATTCTAGAGATTAACACGCGTTTACATTGTTAAAAGTTAAGACGACACCTCGATTTGTGAACATTCAAAAAGGCTGATCCTTACTGACGCTGGCATAAGGTCGATAATACGTAGCGCCTGCGACAATATAGACCGCAAATTAAGAGCGTTTACGCCGCACACTAGCGCCACTAATGAAAAAAAAACAAATCTAGTAATTAGAGAAAGAAAATCAAATTATGCTCAACAAACTATTAGAATGAAGTAATTTAGCATTTTTACGTCACCTAATGAACACCTACCTCACATGTTATGGTTTAGTTAAATGAGACGTTACGGCCACTTTCAACTATAACGCCATATTTAACTAAACCATAACATGTCAGGTGTTCATTAGGTGACGCTAGTGTGCGGCGTAAACGCTCTTAACAGTTAACCTGAAAAATGTTAAAAAAAAAAATTGGTTATAGTTATCAAAAAATGCAGCAACTAAATTACGAATATTGATGTTATCAAAGCATATAAATTAAGTAATTTTGTTGTATTTTTAACAATGGTGATTTTTTTAGTGGTATTTTTGTAAATAATTATGATCGAGTAAAAATTATACAATCGTGTATTTAAGCAAGCAAATTCAAGATAAAGACATGAATTTACCTATATCAACATTTCAAATTCGTAAGTCATATTATAGTCTTAGACTATTCGACGAAAGTTGGTGCATTTTTTCAGTGTGTCGCCTTAAGCAACTTTTGCATCTTAGTGTGCCCTGCTGAGGTTTCCCTCTCCCAGTAGCACTTGGACCCAACTGGATCTTTTATGCAACCTTATCCTTACACTCTTCTTCCTCTGTAAAGAAGACTGCTATATTTTTTTTTCTTTATTTATGGTACCAACAGTCATTACAAAGTAAATAATTACAATATTTCTTACCTAATAGACAAATAGGACCGAGAAATACATCCGAGCCATTAAAAGATAACAAGCTTGTAATCAGCGGGAGCTAAGCCTAGATAAGTAAAAAGAGGTGATAATATTGCAAATACAGAGCAAATGCTTACAAACAAAACCAATGCTTACAAAAAATAAAATAAAATAAAACTTAATTGAGGTAATCAAAATTTAACTACAAAAATAGGTAATTATTTACCTATTTTTGTAGTTAAATAAAGCTATATAAGAACGAAGAGCCGAAAGTCTTCTTGGCTGTGTATCGGTATTTTCAAAATAGCTCTTGGAGCAATACCAGGGCCCTATTTCTCGAAAGTATTACTTTACTAGTAGGTATATTAGTTATTAGTGAAAAATTTACGAGTTCTAATATTTTCTGTTTCTCAAAAATAATGACTAGACTGGTAACTAATACTGGTAGACTAATAAAAAAATATTAGTCTGGCTTGGCTGAATGCACCTAGTCCTACTACCCATGCCTTCTGCTTAACTATTAAAAAAGCGGGGAAAATTCCCGCCACTTTTGTATTTAAAATATATAATAAATTAAAGCAACAATCCGCTTTTGCCGCCAATGTGCAAACGTCAAAAGAAATAAAGAAAACGCTTTATTTCTTTTGACGTTTGCACATTGGCGGCAAAAGCGGATTGTTGCTTTAATTTATTATATATTTTAAAATGGATTTCAAGCTATTGGTTTTAAGAAGCACATTAGAAGCGAAAGAAATTTTGTTTGGGAGCTTTTCAGACGTTTTGACAAAACAAGACAAGCGGAAAAAAGGGAAGAAGGCACAAATCTGTGTCATTCTTGTGGGGTGATTTCTGCCGCTAAGGATTATAAATACGTAAGGGATGCCTATTGGCCGAACATTAAAAAAACACAATGGTAAGTGCACTGCCCCTGGCCAATTATAAATATAATATGCTATAAATATATAATTGTATATATATCATTATTATATAAGACGACCTCCTTGGTCGAGTGGTTTGCACACCGGTTTTCATGGAGTCGCCATCTCTGAGGTCCCGGGTTCGATCCCCGGTCGGGTCAATTTAGAAATTATTGTTTTTCTAAATTGTCTCGGGTCTGGGTGTCTTCTATGTATAATAAGTATGTATTTAAGTATTTTAAGTATGTTTATCCGTTGTCTAGTAACCATATAACGAGTTTCATAACGAAGCTTCTCTTGGGCTAGATAATTGGTGTGAGTGTAGGAAAGTTTATTAATTATTATTATTATTATAATAATAAAAATGTAGATCGGGACCGCAAAAACAATTTATCGAGTGGTTTCCGTGCCTGTCGACAAACTGCTCTTTATTTTCAGTAGGGGCATATTGATGCCCCTACTGAAAATGAAGTGCCTATTGAGGCACTAATGTGTTTTGCACTACCGAATGAACAACTTGATTAACAGCTCGACAGGCTTCCTTTTGATACACCATGCGTATAAGCTACTGCGAGGTACTGTGCTCCCGTACTCATCCAATGTAGAGCAACTACAGTGATTAGTTTTGGTTTTCTCTCAGTCAACCTTTGCAACCTCTCGGCCCGATAACTTCCATTAGCTCTTCCATTTTTGTGCTTGTCAAACGAAATCTTTCATTAAAGTGGAACGTCGATTAAATAGTTCGTACGTATGAAAATTTCTGTTCAAAAAGACTCGACTTATTATTAAACCTTCTTCACCGTCGGAAACTTCCGAATCGGTCCACATTTTATAATAGTTTCGAATAACATTTTTTACAAAACTTCCGAGACTAATAGCTTTATTAGTGTATTTCAGTAGTGTATTTGAAAAAAATGAAAAAATGATGAAAAAATGAAAAAAAATTCCCTGTGTGGTGCCGGGGATAAAGGATTGCACCACCCCATCTCTTCCCGTGGGTGTCGTAAAAGCCGACTAAGGGACCATTCCAGAGGATGGGCAGCAGCATCTCTTTGAGATTAAGTCTCAACTTACTGCTATCGCCAACCCGCCTGCCAAGCGTGGCGATTACGGCAAATACCCCTCATATCCTTGGGGGAGGCCTTTGTCCAGCAGTGGACGTCTTTTGGCTGAGATGATGATGATGATGATGAATCATGAAACCAAAACCCAATTAACTCTAATAACATTAGCTATTATTTATTAATTGGTAACTAAATAACTAATATTTTATTACTGTAGCTTCCAGAAACGTACACTAGTAAACTTGTAAAAAACATTAGTGCATGGACTAATATTACTAGTCTAATAAGTTTCCAGAAATACGGCCGGCCCTGTTCAAAAAGATTAAGAAAAGGCTCGACGACGGCGAATTATTATTGAACCTTCTTCACCGTCGGAAAAGTCCGAATCGGTCCACATTTTATAAATTTGTTTGGTAAAGTACACTAATAGTTTCGACTAATATTATTTACAAATCTTCCGAGACTAATAGCTTTATTAGTGTATTTTAGTAGTGTAATTTTTTTTTTCATTCATGAAACCAAAACCCAATTGACTCTAATAATATTAGCTAATATTTATTAGTTGGCAACTAATAAATAATATTTTATTACTGTGTATTTTAAAGGCCGGCAACGCATCTGTGATTCCTCTGGTTTTGCGGGTGTCCATGGGCGGCGGTGATTGCTTTCCATCAGGTGACCCGCCTGCTCGTTTGCCTCCTTCTAATATGAAAAAATAAAAAAAAATAAAAAAATACTGTAGCTCCCAGAAACGTACACTAGTAAACTTGTAAAAAATATTAGTTCATGGACTAATATTACTAGTCTAATAAGTTTCGAGAAATACGGCCCGGTTGGGCACCACTGTTTTAGATGATTTGGGCGTTAGGTATTTTAAGCTGTATTAGTCGGTTGAGGAGCTCGATGGCGCAGTGGTAAACGTGCCCGGTCTGCGAGTAAAAGGTTAAGCAACTTTCGCACAGGCCGTTTATCGGATGGGTGACCAAAAATTTATCATCTCGAGCTCCTCCGTGCTTCGGAAGCCACGTAAAGCCGTTGGTCCCGAATGCATTAGCAGTCGTTAACAACCACCAATCCGCACTAGCCCACGTGGTGGCTTATGGCTCTTTCTACCTATCCATCCGTAGAGAAGGCTTGTACCCCAGCAGAGGGGATATAAAATTAGCTGATGATGATGATTAGTCGGTGTTTCTACATTATTTTGAAGTATTGGGATTTTCAATTTTAGGATTTTTAGCGTAGACATTTCAGCTATCGAAATATTAATTTTAGACATTCTAATACGTACCTTAATTTATATAAACTACAGTTGATATTGGTCTCATCACTCTTAAATGACAACCGTATATCGTACTCGTATTCAAACAACATTACAATCTTTCCGCATATCTTATTTGTTCCAGAGGTCGCGTTTAGAGACGGGGTTATCTATAATGTGATATTTATAACAGCTCCATGAGAGGCACAGGTAAGCACTTTTAGAGACGGGAGTGTATAATGTGAAATTTATCACAACTTCATGATAGGCATAAGTAGGCACTACACTATTAAGGACGGAAGAGTGGGTAATGTGATATTTATAACAACTCCATGATAGGCACAGGCAGAGGTCTGTAAGAGACGGGCGAGTGTGTAATGTGATATTTATCAAAACTAAATGATAGGCACACGTAGGCACTATTACAGACAGGACAGTGTATCGTGATATTTATCGCGGATTCATGAAAGGCCTGAGCAGGCACTATAAGAGACGGGAGAGTGTGTAATGTGATATTTATCACGACTTCATGATAGGCATAAAGGCATAAATAGGCACTTTAACTCCAAATTAAAGTAAATGTCAAATGTTTAATCTTAGAAACTTAAGCGTAAATCATAGAAAACTATATGTAAAATCTCATCTATCTTTCCACGGAAGATCAGCGTCGGGGTGCCAACCAGGTATCTGGACATTATGCTGAGTGGAGACCGATTCAACACCATTAGTTCTAAGTCTTTTGTCCATCTTGTTGTTTGTAATAGCTAGATTAAGTGTCTATGAATAAATATTTTCTATTTTTCTTTCTATTTCTTATTTACAGCCCAAATATTTTTAAATTTAAAAGATTTAGATATAATGTAATACTTACGCATGTTAGGTTCGCATCTAGAAAACACCATTCTAATCTTATTTTAATGTTTTATAAAATTATGTCAATATGATTGTTACAGGTTTTGTGAACTGAATAAAAAAAATTAGAGGCAGGAATTATATAACGTGATATTCATCACAGCTTCAAGAAAGGCTTAAGTAGGCACTATTAGAGACGGGAGAGTGTGTAATGTGAATGTGATACTTATAACAGATACATGATATAGTCACTACAAATTAGCAGTCAAATATTCTACCCCAAAACTGTATTTCAAACAATGAGTTGTTTACGCAGAATTAAGATGAGACAGTAATTGCTCTACTTAAACTGTTTCTGTGGAGTTCAAATTAAGTTACAAATGAAACAATTTACTTGGATCTACTCGTGTTTATATTAAGTTTAAGTGATTATTTTATTCTGATGTTTTAACCCTCTAGCGGGTACAACAGGTCGCATTTTTAAAACAAGTTTTTGACTATATTTCAAGGACATAAAATGATAGTGTCCAATATATTGCCAGAGCCCTTTTCAAAGGTCCGTGGTAACAGGAATACTGTGGCGTACAACTATTTTTGATTGGATACGTTCCGTTTTACGCGAAATAAGATTACAGTAGATTTTTGACTTGCAAAGTAGCGTTAGATTTAATAACTTGCCTGTGTGATGGGACCCTAGGTAGATTGCAAATTCCAACCATACGTACTAGAAACGCGAGGGGAATCAATGATTTCACTTAGTATGTTTAGCCTATTGTCTCACAACGGCACAAAATACATAAGGAGACCCAAAAAGTAATTTGACTTAATATGATTGAAAAGATGGAGAAAAAGAAATACGCCTCCTGAGTTTGTTGCCAGCTCCAAGATCCAAACTGGTGGTAGATTCAATAGTTTAGTCTAAACATTCTTTTTATTTTTTATTACTATTTGGGTTTTATAGTTGTGACGTCAATAAGTGCCTGTGAAGTCTTATGCTGAATAAATGATTTGACTTTGTCGTTGACTTTGTATTAAATAAGGAAAGGAAGCTTAAGGCGACGCACCGCTAAACAATAAATCTCATACGTTTTGATACCATACCATACCATAAGAAAAACTGTTTTTTTTCCTTCTAATTAAAACTATAAATTATTTAAAAAAAATTAACTACAATAATGAAGTGTGTGTTAAGACTACTAAGAAAATTTAGATGCTTCAATCGGTCTGGTTAGCCTGTAAAATGCAATTATACGTATTAAAAGAGGTTACTTTGATTTTTTTTTCTCTGTTATAAAAGTTGACAAATCGTGTTTCTGCAACTAGCAAAATGAAGACAATTAAATGAAAAATCATGTCATCAAATATCACTTTCATATGTTTTGTAATTGTTGGGGAAAGTCAAGATCCCCGCCACGTAAATTTCCAATGCGTCGCCTTCAACACACACATAGACCCTCTCACGGATCTCGGAACAACTCGGAACAGTCCAGTGAGAGGTTGTCTTTTTTTATGTTAAAAGGAGGCAAACGAGCAGACGGGTCACCTGATGGAAAGTAATCACCGCCGCTCATGGACACCCGCAAAACTAGAAGAATCGCAGATGCGTTGTCGGCCTTGAGGAAGGAGTTGGATTTTGAGGAGGGAGTAGGCATTGGGAGGGGGGAGGGTTGAGAGATGGGCCTCCGGTACTTTCACCCACCGGACGAAACACAACAGCAACGAGTGCCATTGTTTCACGCCGATATTCTGTGAGAGGGTGGTATTACGTCGGGCGAGCCGGCCCATTTCGTGCTGCAACGCAGCGTGACTCTACCACACAGAATTGTCTATGCGTGCGATGCTCGAGCGCGTTTGTATGGACTTTAACTCCTGTAGTCTCCTTCTTTGTGACAAAGGCCTTCATTATTGAGATCAGCCCCCTGACCATGAGCTCTTATAGCAGTATTATTGCAGTTGTGGAAAAGAGACGCAAATATATTCGCCGCTACACGCGTCTCGTTTTCACAACTGCAATAATACTGCTATATAAGCTCGTGGTTACCCCCCAAGTCATCGCTAAGATTCGATGGGTATTGGCTTAATCACCACAGCTGCCAAATGCGGGTTGGTGATCACAAACCCGAGCTGTACATTGGAAAACCCGGAACTCACTTTGTCCAACCTGGGAATCGAACTCAAGACCTCCGAATATTGGAGCAGGCGTTGCAACTCGGCCACCGAGGCGTAGGTTTAACATTTACAGATAAAATGGGAGGCGTAGGTTTAACATTTACAGATAACAATATTATTAACGTCAAAACAACAATTCAAAATGTCGGCAAGCTTTACGATGTATTTATATCTACAAGGCAAGTTATGATAATTATGTAATGTAATTGATTTCCTATCAAACTGCAGCTGCCCGATTGACAGACAATCATTTGTATGACTGACAGCGGCGCCGAACTAGTTTAATAGTATCTTTATGACTAATTGATAAATTGGTAATAGGAGCTCAACGTACTACTCCGATCCGCCTTCGTAGAATCTAGTAGGGCACGGGGACACGCACTTTTAAGTGTGTGATGCCGTTCCCTCTAGAAAACCTCCGAAGGTGATTCGATTTCACACGGCTTGAGGTACCCTTTACGTACCTCGCCGCCCCCAAAAAAGCCCGGTGAAGCGTTTGAGGCTATCAGCAATCTCTATCAAAAAAAAAATCAACGTACTGGCGCCCAGCTTTTGAATACCGTTAAAAAGTTGGTATCGATACTTCTGTCAAACGAAGATACCGGTAAAAAAAAGAGTAACGGTAATCTTGGTATCGTTACCTCGGTGTCATTTTTACCGGTAAATTAACTGACCGCTCTACTCGGATTGTCTAAAGCGCAATATTTCACGAAAAAAGTAGCGATACTTTTCTAGATAAAACGTTACCTGCATTCATCATCATCATCATCTCAGCTAAAAGACGTCCACTGCTGGACAAAGGCCTCCCTCAAAGATCTCCACAACGACCGGTTTTGTGCAGCTCGCATCCAGCGGCTTCCCGCGACCTTCACCAGATCGTCGGTCCACCTTGTTGTAGGCCTGCCCACACTGCGCTTTCCGTTACGCGATCGCCACTCAAGGACTGTTCTGCCCCAGCGGCCATCAGTACCTGCATTACCGGTACCAAATTACCTTTATAGAAATAACGATACTTACCGTATCAAGCCCTGCTGACGCCTGCCATCAACCTTCTCAAATTTCTTCGAAAAATGTTCAACCATATGCCATATACTTAAAAGTTTTAAGTGTACTTACGAAATTTGACAGTGTTTACTACGTCCAATTATCTATAAAGCAGCATGAAGCTGTAGATATAAAACAGCTCCAAGATCAACAGTGCATCCTTCTCGTTTACCACAGACAATACAATTTCACTCGATATTATAACACAGTGACTGTCACTAGATACCAAATGACGTGCCACCATTCTTGCGGCGTACTCGTACTCGCAACCGCAAAACAAATTAGAACAAGTTCAACTTATTGGTTTCCCGTCAGCTATGCTCAACGTTCCATTTCAAACATGATCCTGTTGGCTCTTATTTGTTGTCCACTGGACCGTGGGTTCACTTAATCCTTTTTCTTTTGCCGGACTTTAATAAGCTAGAGCGGTGTAATAGAACAGGCAGGCGCGGCCATATTTTTTTTGTTTGACTTTGGTTATTAATAATTTTTTGAAGTCTTTTTACATAATTGCGTTATTTAACAAGGGATTAATAAGAGCCTTCGTTACTACAATTTACTTTAAACGTGTCTTCTTATCTAAATGTAAGATGCTCTGAGAAGTCAAGCGACGATTTACGCAGTGACTGAGAAAAGTTGTATTATGTGAGGCCCTTGTTTTTATGATCTGAGGGTGAGGGCATATGTCCAGCAGTAGATTGGTACTGTAAGGAGGTTATATGCAGCTCATAGTAAAAGTTAGTTTTTTGTATTTGTATGTAAGCCTCTTTAGTCTGGATGAGTATTTGAATCATCGAACATGTAAAATTAAAAAGGTTTGCAACGGTTTGACATAGTCGTAGAGAGGAGCTAGACAGCCCGGCTAAGAGGCGAAGTGCTCTGAGATCGATTTAATCTAATGTAATGTTTTTATTATTATAATAATAGGTATAGTCGACAATGAAATTGCTTTACCACCTTAGAAGTGAATTTTGTTTGCATTTATTAAAACAACAAGTTCTATTTTTGTTTAAAAGACCAAGTGACAGATACGTTGTCATCATTGACAATGAGCCATAGCGAAATTTTATTGTAATGGAAGTTTTTGTCAAAAGTGATAAAGCAATTTCATGGTCGACTATACACAAAGTCAAGTGCAACTGTTTTATATCCTAGTAGGGTTCCCTAAGTAGTGGGAGCCTTACAGTACCGAGCCAATTTTGTTGATGATGATGATGATGATGATGATGATGATGATGATGATGATGATGATGATGATGATGATGATGATGATGATGATGATGATGATGATGATGATGATGATGATGATGATGGTGATGATGATGGTGATGATGATTATGATGGTATAGGATAACAAGAGGGTGTAAATTGGTTTGTTGACTGGTTAGAGTCAATAGAGAAACACTACTTTTTACAACTGTCAAAGCGTTTTTTTTTATAAAAAATATCGAAATAACAAACTATGACGTCACTATTGTGTTCTGTCAATTGATTGTTTTTTCTTTTTATTTTAGTTGATGGCTTTGTGCGATTAGCATATTTAGCCAGTGTCAATAGTTATTTGTTATACAAGAGTGCAAAGTTGCTTTTTAACCGCGTGCTCAATTTTGATGACCGAGCAAGCGAAGGATTCTAAAATTCAAAAATTCATTCAAAAATTATAATCCTGAGCGTTCAATTTCAATTCAATTCAATTCAGTTCAATTCGGATTCAAAAATTAGAATCCTGAGCGTTAGCGAGGGAATCAAAAGAGCACGAGGTGAAAAATCTTTGCACTCGAGTGCAACACGTAACTTTTCATCCCACCTCAGTGAGGAAATGACTAAATGCATAAAAAAAACAATTTACAATCACAAGATACTTTTATTTCAGTTTAAGTATTAACATCATGATAGGTACATTATGATAGGTAAGTATTATAGAATAATCTTTAAATTATAATCAATAATACTTAGGTTTAATTAAGAAAAATTGAAAGTAACGTTGCTACAGTTGCCTACTAGTTGAGTGTAATATTTTTGTTAGGTACTGTAATGTTGGTGTTAGTGACTTGTGTAGGTACTATTTTTCGGTAAACTATCTGTCATACTTAATAGTTGTACCGATTCATCGGATTCCCTTGACGTAAATGTTGGTGAGAGAGGGCGATGATGGTTAGGTATTTCGTAACGGCCGATTTTTTTGGTTTAAGAGCAGATGAGGCTCTTTTTAAAAATGCCACTAATTTAGGATATCATAGGTGTCGATATGTATGTCTTTTTTCATCTTTATTGTTGCTTTTAGCATTGAATACGTACTCCATAGAGTGCTTTCTTGGTCTTGGATAATTCAATAAAATATGCCAGCAAAACGTTTTCCGAGAAAGTTTTGGCTCTTTTAGCTACTCGCCACGTGTTAAACATATCGTACTGTTTCAAATACTTCTCGCGTGATTGTTGAAGGAGAAAGCTCATTTGCGCATTATTAACAGTTTCAGTCAATTCTGTTGGCGTCAAATATTTAAACTTCCTCGTCGCTAGAATCACTAATTTTAGGTTTTTAACTTGTTTTCAAGTTTCTTGTTTTTAGCCTAAGGTTTTAACAATATGACGTGAAAAGAGAATGGCGCGCGCAAAGCAAATTAAAAAAAAAGTACACTTAAAAGGTGCCGAGTTTGAGTTTTTAACAAATTAAAAAAGGGTTGTATGATAAATTCGGTGCCATGGAGGTAGAAGTAAATAGGTTTAATGATGTTTTGAATTCACAAACTTAGTGCACACGATGTTCTAAATTCAATTTACTTTATCCTCTAGCGGATAAAAACGGCTTTTGCACTCAGATATCGAATAGCAAAAATACCCTTTCCGAGATAGGGGGATAAAATAGTAGATTGTACAACAAGAGCTGAAAACGAGCCATTTTGCTTTTCACTTCGATTGCTAGGAAATAAAACAAACCGCAACACAACAAAAGATAGTTTCTAGTTTTGTTTGACGAATAATTAGCTTCCCGCCACACAATTTTTCTTAATTTATTTTAAAATTTTCAACTATGCGACGTTTGACTATGGTCTGAGCCGTAATGCCAAGTTATTATAAGTATTTGCGTTATATTTTTTTACGTAAATTTCTATTTAGATAGTAATACATAATTAAGTCGTAATTAAATTAAGATATAACCTAAATCTCATAAAAATATATCAATTAAATGAGGGTGTATTTAATTGTGTATGTGGCTGTAAGGCTTAATTGCCTTAGTCTTAAAAGAAGAAATTACTTTATGCACAAGAGCATAAAAACACATTTTATGCAGCCTTCTCTCGACATAAAGAACAACTTTACGAGCATGAGAAGTGAAAAGTAATTTTGTATGTATGTCTGTATGATGATGATGAATGATTATAGAATTGGAAAGTGAGAAATGATATTCCCCCAACTTAAACCCCTAATCGAGTATCTCAGTAAAGATGTGGGGCTTTACTAAGTCCTCACGCGGACTTCTTGAGAGAATATGAAAAGTGATGTTGCACTGTTTTGTTTCATTTGCCATCACTCATGCACACTCAATAATCCACCATTATTTCAGAGTAATATTCGACATAACACAGATTTTAGACAATAAAACAAAACAGCAGACATGACTCTTCACTTTCCCGCCAAGATGTCCAATTTATTAATGTTTTTAAAAACATTTTTTTTAGGTTTTCTAGGCGGGAAAGTGAAGAGTCATGTCTGCGGTTTTGTTTTATTTTATAAAATTTGAACTAAGTCGAATATTAATGTGAAATAATGGTGGATTATTATTAACCGTTAAGTGTTCGTGAGTGAGTGCTTGAGTGTTGGCAAATGAAACAAAACAGTGCCTTTCAAATTCTCTCAAGAAGTACGCCCGAGGACTTAGTAAAGCCCCACATCTTTACTGAGAGACTCGAGGGGTTGGGGGGTATATCATATCTCTCTTCTCATTTATATTTATCATTCATCATCAATCATCATACAGGAAGGAAATATTGTTTATTTATGTATTACTTGTAAGAAAAATTACTTTGACACCGGCTAAATGTGCTATTCGTACGAAGCCATCAACTAAAAGAAAAAAATACTTTTTAAGTTACAAAAATTCAAGCATAAGTCATTATTATTATGTATGTATCTATGTATGTATGCATGTATGTATGTATGTATGTATGTATGTATGTATGTATGTATGTATGTATGTATGTATGTATGTACGTATGTACGTATGTAGGGGAAAGTCTGGTAATTTGGACCAATTTTTTTCAAACGCATTTTAAATGTATATGTTATTGATTTATACAAACGTTTTAGGTATAAAATGAAACAAAAGTTATTAGATTTGTGTTTATTTAGCATTAATCAACAGGTTTCTTATATCTTTATAAAAAATCAACAAAATATGAGATCCGAGCTTTGTTCCAATTTAGCCAACTCGTTCCGTAATTTGGACCATAGGGTTGCTAAATTGGACTTCAATAGATTTCGAACTTAAAAAAACTTCAAAAAAATATCATATGAGACAAACTTACAAGTTATATGAAAAGTTAAATATATAGTTGAATCACATAAAACCTAATTACTTACCACAAAATTTTAGCCCTTCACATAAAATAATCATCACAAATGTCAGGGTTTTAAGTACAAGTTTCGTGATTCCAACTATGGTCAAACATGTTTTAACTTCAAAATATGATTTACTTCAAACTCATCGCTAAATGAAGTTCTTCATTTTTTTTAATTCCTATGCACTAATTTTGTATCGCCTTTATATAAATGTCTCTTCAAAGTGGCTTTAGAAATCTTTTACTTATAACCTTGCACATTTGTTGAGACCAATACCCTCATTCCTGTAATCATGAATTGCATTTTTCAAATCCTCTTGTGTACTATTATAGTATTTTTTATTACTCATCTGTAAGAAATAAAAATAGGTGCAGTAAATTTGACCAGTTTATTTTATCCAACTTTAGGTGGTACATTTTACAAAACAAGGTGAATATGCAGCTTAAAAACAAAAAAAAAAATAACCCAATAGTACCGGCAAACGCTTCACATGCTTTTATTGCACACTAATTTATGCATCGAAATTATATATTAGAAACGCTTTATGCTTACCTTTAACTGTACTACACACTTAGCACGAATTGAAGAAAATTACATCAAAAACTACAAAAAAAATATTTTTCAAAACAAAACATAAACGTTCAATCAATGTCAAAGGAAAAAGAATATGGCCGATATCCAATGAAGTTAGCTGCGTATCGCTGGGTGTTGCCAACAAAGAAATAAAATAAATATTATCTATACTAATATTATAAAGCTGAAGAGTTTGTTTGTTTGTTTGTTTGTTTGTTTGTTTGAACGCGCTAATCTCAGGAACTACTGGTTCGAATTGAATAATTCTTTTTGTGTTGGATAGTCCATTTATCGAGGAAGGCTTTAGGCTATATAACATCACGCTGCGACCAATAGGAGCGAAGCATCAGTGAAAAATGTTGCAAAAACGGGAAAAGAGCCTAAAAAATTAAAAATGCTGCCGAAAGTCACTATTCCACGCGGACGAAGTCGCGAGCACAGCTAGTACATAATATGAGGGTGGTCCAATTTAGTGGCCGGTCCAATATACCATACTTTCCCCTATGTATGTATGAATGTATGTATGTATGTATATATGTATGTATGTATGTATGTATGTATGTATGTACACTTAAAGTGTTCTAAACCATAAAATTACCGTAAACGTGTTAATGCGTACAAAATTACTGCTAACAAGAGAATTGTCGACCTAAACATTTACCGAATCAAATCATATTTATACCGAGCCTTTGTTTTCGTTTACCTCAAATTTTGGGGCTAAATTATTACACCCTGGGGCAAATAATCCCGCTCGGGGTAAGTCCCTTGCAATACATCAATGTCCACTACAATTAAAACAGGTAATCCTATAAATTGATAGGTCTTAACAGAATTTCGCGACATACTCCATTTTGCTTAATTTGGAATTCAAAATAATATGATTGAGTTGAGATTCGGATCTAAATGACATTGAAAAAGCTAGATTGAGGACGGCCATTGAAAAAATCTGTTATAAGATGCGTGGATTTTTTAATTAGAGTTTTACGTTAGACGAAACTAACTTTTGAAATAACATTTTTATTTTAAATTAAACCGAAGAACGTCTTTCATATTTACAGTTATAACATTTTACGTTTTCAGTTTTACGATGATAGTAAACTTCGTAAAAGGCACTCTCGAATCCAATAATATACTTACTCTAATTTTATTTTTTTTGTTGCGCTTTCGTTCGTATATATATAAGCGTTGTTTCATTGATACAATCATTACGAACTGCAATATGAATCTAGTGAAAGTAAAGTAAAGTAATACCATATACACTGTCCCACGGCTGGGCAAGTCATCACTACAATTGATGGATATTGGCTTAATACACACGCTTGCCAAATGCATTTTGGCCCGCATTTGGGCCGCATTTGGCCTGCATTTGGCCCGCATTTGACCCGCATTTGACCCGAGCTATGCATCTAAAAGTACGCCTTGCCCGAACTGGGAATTGGACTGAGAGGGCCGAGCGCTTAACCAGTCACAGCCACCGAGGCGCATTTAGTAAAGTTGTCAATAAAAAAAACATTAAAAAAAAACCAGTGATATATATCACGAACAAACATCGACAACGCCACGATATCCAGAAACTAATATATCAACGAACGAAAAAACGTTAACAAACCCGAGCCGAATGGTTTATTTCTATCGGGGCGCGTTAGAACCGCTCGCGCTGCATACGGAAAATGATAGATTTTATCGGTTGTACAGTCGGCAACAAAAATTATATTAACTTAACTAAAAAAAAAAGATTTTTTTAAGAATCATTAATTGTAGTACTTGCTGAGTTTCTTGCCGGTTCTTCTCAGTACAAGATCGGCGCCCAGAATAGTTAGACTTTCGAACCGATGGCATAATGACGTTCATAAGAGCTATTTGTAGCCTAAACTGAATAGATCTAAACATGCACACTAATTTAGGCCCAAGACACCGTACTCGTAGAGCAAGGGTACGAAGAACCGGTTCACACGCGCTCTACACCAGGTACAGACATGTACCTGGTCTACCCGAGCCGAGGTCCGTGCCTTTAGAGGCGCCCTCGGGTGGTTCCGCTCCCCGATCCGATCCGAACCCTTCGGAGACTCTGGGAGGGCACGGGGACGCGCACTTTGAAGTGTGCGATGCCGTATCCTCTAGAAATCCTCCGAAGGTGATTCGTTTCAACACGGCTTGAGGTATTCTTTACGTACCTCACGGCCCCAAAAACCCCGGTGACGCTGAAAATGCCGTCTGAGGCAATCAGCAGTCTCTCTAAAAAAAAAACTGAATAAATGATTTTGAATTTTGAATGATTTTGAAATGAAATGAAATATTTATTTGGCTATACACGGTTTACAGTTTTGGTATCGAGAAACTTTTTTTTTAATAGTGCAGGAGTGCTCTGTCGATTTCTCAGTTTTATTTTTCTTTGCCAATAAGCGCTTGGCCTTCATCATTCTTACAGGTAAGAATAGAATACATAGAATACATTTCAAATGAGTGTTCATCACTTAACATCAGGTGTTAAGTGATGAACACTCATTTGAAATGTAATGTTTTGGGAATTCCCCACCCAGAATACTAACAATGCGAAGATTATTTATTATTATATTATTATTTTTCTCAAACAAACGTTAAAAGAACAATATCTTTCTTAATTGATTTTTTCAGTGTTCAATATAATTGCTACTCCTTTGACTCATATAGCTAATTTATCCATGGAACAAGGTATTTTTCCCAATAAACTAAAATCGTCTATAGTAAAACCTTTATTTAAAAAAGGAGATGTAAATGAAATGGGAAACTACAGACCTATTACATTAACACCGGTGTTAGCAAAAGTATTTGAAAAACTAATGGCTAAAAGAATTAATGCTTTCATCAAAAAACACAATATTATAAAAGATAATCAGTTTGGCTTTCAAGAGGGTAAATCGACCTGTTTGGCTAGTTTCGCTTTTATTAAAAAGGTGACCGAGGGGCTTAATAATAAACTGCCTACTATAGCCATATTTTAATATAATAAGAGAATAATATAATAAGATAAGTCTAAAGCGTTCGATTACGTTCATCATGACGCACTGCTAAACAAACTTTCTGACTATGGTTTGAGAGGTGCAGCAAACAAATGGCTAGAATCAAATAGGCAGCAATGCACTGAAATCAGTAGGGTAGAAAATAAAAATAAAGTAACGACCCGTTCAAAATATAGGCAAACCGTACGAGAGGTCCCGCAAGGTAGTATTTTAGGCCCTCTGCTATTTAATCTATACATAAATGGTTTACCTGACATAACCAATAATGAATGCTTTCTTTTTGCTGACGATTGTACATTACTTTTTCAAAATAAGAATATTGACCAACTTAAATCTAACATAAATAATACTTTAACTGACGTTATTAATTGGATGACTAAAAATAATTTAACAATCAATTTGGATAAAACTAAAGCAATACACTTTCGCACATACAAGTCAAACTAACTTGACATAAATATAACACATAATAACAACAGCTTAGATTTAATAGAATCAACAGTGTTTTTAGGTATTACATTAGACGAACATTGCAGCTGGAAAAAGCACATTGACATTTAATGTAAAAAAGTAATTACATTTGTGTTTGCTTTGCGCAGAATCAGGAAGGTTTCATTTCTTCAAATAGCTTTACAAGCTTAATATGGCTATGTTGAGTCTCTGTTACGTTACTGTATAATAATATGGGGTAATAGTGTAGATTTTGATAGAGTATTTAAAGCTCAAAAATGCTGCATCAGGGCATTATGTAATATTAATCGAAGTGATTCATGCAAACCTCTATTTCAGCAACATAAGATACTTAATCTACCCTGTTTGTACATAGCTGAATTGTGCTTATTTGTAAAAAAATATCCTGAATACTTCGATAAAAACAAGCAAATAAAATCAAATGTTCGAGATTCGAGGAAAAACAAATTAGCAATACCAAAATGTAATCTGACATTGTTTATGAAAAATGCGTATTATATGGCAATCACACTATTTAATAAATTGCCACCAGGGCTAAGAGATCTTCCAATGGCTAATAATAAATTTAAAAACAATTTATTACGTTGGCTTAATGAAATAAATTTTTATTCAGTTAAAGAATACTTAGACTTTAAGGAATCTTGACATTGCAGAAGAATATTTGTATAGAATGATATTGATATAAATTTGAATTTATTTGTTCCATATTTAACACATTTATTAGGTAAGAATTATTATCAAGTACTTACTACATTTTTTTATTTTTATTACATAAATAATTAATTAATTCAAATTGACACATTGACATACTTACTGTACCACAATTTTAAAATAATGTTATTGATGTTTCTAGTTTATTGTGCTAATGATTTGTGTGTGTATTAATACTAATTTTATAAAATATAATATTTGCATGCTTACATTTATAAGGTATAATACTATTGATTCCATTTAATTGATTTATTATCCACAATCTATGTATAGTCGACCATGAAATTGCTTTATCACTTTTGACAAAAACTTCCATTACAATAAAATTTCGCTAAGGCTCATTGTCAATGATGACAACGTATCTGTCACTTGGTCTTTTAAACAAACATAGAACTTGTTGTTTTATTTTAAGCAAACAAAATTCACTTCTAAGGTGGTAAAGCAATTTCATTGTCGACTATACATGGTATTAAGCAAATAAATTCTATTCTATTCTATTCTATTCTATTGTTGCCTACATTTACAATTCGTAAAACTGATAAAACCGGTTTTATAAATACAAACTCGAAAACCGGTTCAGTTTTTCTTACGATTTTGCATGAACCAGACCACTGACCAGACCACAGAAGCTTTTAATAGTCCATATATTTCTAATGGTGACTGTACGCAGCACTAAGCGTAGCGGTTACAGTTTTGCTAGTGATACATCAACACGATGCAGCAGTGGAAATTGTCGCTTTATTTCCACAATCCACACACAAACACACACACACACACATAGGTCACGACCTTTGTGTCGCATAAAATTATTTATGTCGAAAATGTATGTGAAGTGAAATAATGGTGGAATATTAACCGTTAAGTGTTCGTAAGCGTGCATCATCGGATTATCATCATCATCGTCAGCGTACACACGTCCACTGCTGGACATAGGCCTCTCCAACTGCACGCCACCGAGCACGATCCGCGGCTACTCTCATCCAGCTCTTGCCAGCCACCTTGCGAAGATCGTCGCTCCACCTAGTCTGAGGGCGTCCTACACTACGTGAATGAGTGTTGGCAAATGAAACAAGACAGTGTAACGTCAGTTTTCAAATTCTCTAAAGTCCGCGTGAGGTCTTAGAACATCTTTACTGAGATACTCAAGTGAATGGGGTATATCATTTATCACTACTTACTCATTTATATTTTTATTTATTATTATCATATATAAACAAAGCAAAAATTGTTTATTAACATAACTTGTAAAATACTTTGACACTGGTTAAATGTGCTAGCTAGACACACGAAGCCAATAACTAAAGAAAAAAAAAGATAGTCGCGGGACCGAGCCTGAATACAAAGAAATAGTTCTTTTGATAGAAAAATCTAAACGTATACAGGGTCTAACAAAATCAATAACCGAACGTTTAAGGGCAATAATGGGCTCCAGTTTTATAGTGATTTTTGAAATGAAATGAAACGTGCTGTATCTTTACTAACACGCACGCAAGCATCAATAAAAAGATAGTGTACAGATACACGCACACAATTGAAAAACCATTGTATGACATTCATACACACACGACTATCTTTGTGTGAGTGTAGTGCAGCTGTATAGGTTTGAAAAGGGTGTATTTTTTGGTGAATTATGATAATATTTTGTTGATTATTTCGGTAACGAGTCTGTAGTTTTGGACCAAATTTAGTGAGCATGCTCAGTGTGATGTACAGATGCTCCTCTTAAACGTTCGCTTATTGATATTATTAGACCCTATATTAAGTATGTATCATCAGTCATCACCATCTCAGCCAAAAGACGTCTACTGCTGTTCAAAGGCCTCTCCCCCAAGGATCACCACATCGTCCGGTTTGGTGCTGCTCGCATCCAGCGGCTTTTCGCGACTAAAATATGTTTGTGTGTATATTTGTTGCTTCTTCACGCTGTAACGGATGGATGGATTAGGATTAATTTCGGCATGCAGACAGTTTATAACCTGGATTAAGACATAGGATACTTTTTATCCCGATATTCCCACGGGAACGGGGACCACGCGGGTGAAACCGCGAGCGGCCGCTAGTGTTCATATAATTTTTGTATTACTTTGTTTATCATCAGGCATGCAGTAGATGCAGCTGGGTGCCTAGTGTGAGTTTTGTTTACTATCCGTATTCATTCGGTTACGTTTACGAAAACGAAAATTAGTATGGCATTGAAGCAGCGCCCCCTGGCGACATACGAGAAGAGTTAACATTGTGCCATACAAATTCTCGTTTACGTTAACATGATCGAATGGCGAATGAAACTCGCACCCTTGTCATCACCAGTTAATTTCTTTTCCTGACAATATTTTTTTCGATTTGTTTTTTTTTAATCTATTTTTATTTAGGGTTTTTTTTCTTCACATTATGTGAAGACGACAATTCCCATCGTACCCTGTTCACAAGATTTAACCTACCTATAAATTCTTCTCATAGATTCTTCCCCGTTTATAATATAATCAATAAAAAAATGAATATATACCTTATGAATAAAATCGCAGTAAAAAAATCAGTATCAGTTTTCCTTATGACAAAGTCCTATGATGAGACAGAGAACCTCATTGGTATCCAGTTGTGATGCTATTTAAACTAACTTTATTAAAATTTCTACAATACGTATTAATATAAAACTTAGAATCAATCATTAATTTTATTATGTAAATTAATCTTCTTACACCTACTCACCCTCTCACATACATCCACTCATTCACACTCTTACTCACCGAGAGGACTCACAAAAAAAATCACAAAAAAAAATATTGTTACATACTTATACATCTGTAGGTAAATTAATAATTTTAATATTGTGGCTTTTAAGTGATGTGTAAAAGTTACTCCGAGGATAGAGGCGCTGTATGCTAAAATACGGGACTGACATCCCAGTTCGGTAGCAGATGCTACAATTGTATAAAAAAACTACATACCATTAGCTAAAGGCTTTAAGTTGGTGTTTATATTTTGTAAATGTTTCTGGTAAATAAAATTAAATATTAAATATTAAATTAAATTAAATATTGAAAAGAGCATCTTGGCTGAATCTGAAGGAGGTTCAGCCAAAATACCGTGGTACATGCCGACTTGCTTTTGCTTAAGGACCAAGTGTACAATATTAGGCTGTCTCTTTATTTGCATACCGAATACACTCCATCAACACGTGCTAGAAGTCATACTTTATCCCACGAACCTCACAATTAGGCGAATCTGTCTTTCTCATTAGGTAAGCAAAAGCCCTTGATGGAGTATGTCCGGATCGCAATCTATGAGCGATTACAATTTGTTGCCTATTCATTTTGGTTTTGGTAAACCAAGGGACGTGAGGAAGCTCTGATTGTAAACTTTATACCAAATACACTTAGATAGAGACCTTTCGTCGGAATATTCTTTCCATTACTACTTAAAATTTCGGAGTATTGTGGTAGAATGACTGAAGAGACCTTCACCTTCTTCAAGACCTTTTCCGCTAGCTTATAAGCCTCCTCATTTCCCCGCACACCGATATGTTTATTGTGCTAGAACCCACTGCATCGCAAACTCTAAAACTTTTTGAAAACTTAAATAAATAAAATAAATAAAAATAAAATATTTTTCCCATCACAAAATAGGTCCATTTCACTAAGGCCTAATAACTAATAATTAAAATAGCATCCGACATTTCTTTGTGAGAGACTGGTGCCTGATAAAGTTTTCAGAAAAAAAGGAAACCTGGGCTACAGGTCGCCAGGCCCTCCATGCAAATAGTAACTATTTATTTTAATAAGTTCTTAACAAATTATGATCAAAAAGAAAAACAGAACGAAACAAATGAGAAACAGATAACCTATGTGAGTTTGTGTGTGCGAGTGTTCGTGTAATGGATGTTTGTCAATATAAATGTATTTAATATAGATAAGTGTGTAGGTGTGAGGGTGTGAGGGTGTGAGGGTGTGAGGGTGTGTTAGCGCGTGCGTGAGGGTGTGTGTGGGTGAGTCAGAAACATGTATTTACCTGTTCAAGAATCCTATAACCAATAGGTATGCCTCTCTTTCCAGATCCGCATTTAAGTAAATGTTGTGGAGCGCTTATTTATCAAAGGTACTTTTCGGTCACATTAGCCGCTTTGTTGCGTTGAACAATTTGTCGCCGACTGCGACTAAACAAAGCATCGCGGTAAACAGCCTACTAAACTACCTGTCAGTTAGTGAAAAACAGCCATACAGCTTACGTTGCTCGGACTAAGCATGCGTGACGTTTAGAGACTTTTGCAAATGGCGTCCTCGCTACGTGGAATAATTAGCAATGAATCGGAGGTTAACAGTTTAAATTATGGACTTGTGTATGTAGATCTATGTAGGGCGTTTGGAAAAGTACTTTGGTGTACCGTACCATACTTTTCACTAAACACATAAATTGTATGTTTAGGTAGAATATATGTTGAGTCAAAGAGATCAGGGTTCGAGAGGATACAGGATCATGATAATAACCATTGGATAATAATCAATTGATAATAACAAAATAATATCCTTACAAATTGTAATTGTTTTTCAACGACAAAGCTTATATGTGAGCGTGTCTCTATGCTTTTCGCTGAAGATCTAAATCTTCTCTCTATTCTCCTCTAAAGGTCCCTATAGGTACTGCATTGACTGTCTAAACTAATAAAACACTACCGCTATAGTAATACCGCCGGCTTGCAGCGTAAATCACAAACTACTCAATATTTATAAAATACAGTGAAAAAAATAAATGCCTACCCCGACTCAGCCAGGAATTGAACCTGGGTCTTCCGCAATCCGGGCGCTGCACTGACCATTATGCTACCGGGACAACAGACAAAAGCACTGAATTTTTTCACTGCTTTTGATTTTTGACTGTTTTTTAGCGGCAGAGTTCCTGTCGCCATCAGTCACCCTCACCCTGCCGGCCCACAAGGTGCCTCTTCACGCCTCGTTTGAAAGGACCCCATATCATAGGGAGGAGGGAAAACGTGTGCTGGTAGACTATTCCATCTTTTGGAGGTGCCACAAAGAAACGAGTCACCAAATTTCTTTGTACGCGATGGGATATTTGAGACAGTGAAGCGGTGTCTCCGAACAGCAGCACGTGTACTCCTATGAAGGAAGGGAGAAGGTGGGATGAGATCAAAGAGCTCTTCAGAGCACTCGCCATGGTATAAGCGGTAAAACACGCTGAGTGACGCAACATCTCTACGCAATTGCAGAGATTCAAGAGTATTTGCCAATCAAAATCAAAATCAATTTGTTAAACAAACGCAAATAGATCCGTAAAGGTTGTTTCATTTTAAAAATAAGTTATCAATTTCTAGATACAAATTTTCTACAGAGTGCAGTCATTTCGCGAGCTCGTTAGCTCTCTTTGAGACAGACAAAACAAAACCGCACACTCCAAGAAACATTAATTGAACGCTGCTCCCGCCAATTCATTGACGCCATCTTGCTTTGTTATGACAGTTATGCGAGCAATTGTTATAAATTGTCGGCACTGGAGTGGCGCTATCGTACAGCCACACTCGTTTGATTGATCGATTTTATAATAGTGACTTATTGTTTCGATTTCAAGCCAATATTATCTTTATTGCACTTTATTAATGTTTGTATTTTTTTTAATAAAAGTATTATTGTAACATTATGTAGGTAGGTAAGTATTTGTAATGTGACACAGATCTAATCGCAAAACTTAAAATTAATAACTATACCTACCATTTACCTAACCTAGTTTCTTTTAATAATTCAATCATCTGCTAGTTTTGTCTCTGATTTTACCTATTATATTACGAGTTACATTGTTAACATTTTAATGCTTGTGACTGTCCCTTACATGTTATAGTTCATACACGGGTAAAAACGATTTCTCTGGTCAAGAAATGTGATTTTCTTAGCAATATTAGCTCAATTCGAGCATATTTGCATCATATCAAAAATCTGAATATTTTGAAACAAAAATCCATATTTTTTTGTTTGATTTTCTAAATTTAAAACCAATATATTTGATTTGAGTTGCTTGTTTATTTGATTGAATTGTGATCGATTTTTTTAAACCAAAACCAGAAATTTCGTCAAAGTAAAGAATACTTTTTAGAACCAAGAAATAAGTTAATTGCATTTAGAACTATTAGACTGAAATCAAATAAAAATATTTAATTCAATCTGAAAAATCTCTTTTCTTGAATCTAAATAGCAATTTTATTGGATCAACTAAATATTGCTTTCGATCAAGTTTTCTGGACTGCAAGAATATATTTTTTTAACCTCAAGTAAAGACAATATCTTAATCTGCAAAAATGGTTTTGTTAAATCGAATTAACCTGTTATTTTAATTCAACATCTTATTTGTGATTACAAAAAGATCAGACTATTGCAATTAACATATATTTATTTAAACCTAGAGGATATCAATTCGATTTGATACAATAGAAATCTTAAATTAACAAAACATATTTCTCTTGATATAATAAAGCATGTTTTTGACTTAAATTATACAATACTAGAACGAAATAACATTAGCCTGTAGTTAAGATTAAAATGCTTTGAACTGGTTCAACGATTCATTATTCACTGTCTTGAGCTTTCTGGGTTTGGTTGGTCACTGATGCGCTGTTAGTTTTTACCTTTAGTTATTTATTATTGTTATGAGGCTTTTACATTCAGTCCGGCCGCTTTTCGACGCGCGCGCTGTTCGCATGCACTCACCGAGTGTAAAGAGTGTGTCAGTCAGTACTACATAGGTAGTTTGTACCTTACCTACCTAAGGACGTTAGAATGAACGAACTTATGGAGCTGCTACCATCGTGAGTCGTGACTAGTTCCCGATGAAATTGTTAAAACTTTCATAGGTAAGTACCTAGGTACCTAATTTGTTTTCCAAAACCTAGTATTTAAAATTAAAATACCATCCATCAGATTATGCGCTGTTTATATGCCTTTGTTGTTGTGTGTTGTACCTGTGCCAAGGTTTAAGCCATTGTTAGTGCTGTTTTTTAATGATGGAAGTAACCTAAACTAATTTTATTATGTCATGCAAAAGACTGTTTAAATTAATGTCCTTCAGTCATATAAAGTATTGTAAAGGATGTAATTTTAAATGAATAGAGATAAAGACAACATCAAATACATTGCTCTGATCTAAAGTAAGTAGCTAAAGCGCTTGTGCTATCAAAATTAGAATCAACGAAGGCACCACATCCACCCCGACTTGCAACAAATGCATGTTTAAATAAAAGACACCTTTTTTCCGATGCAGGAATAGAACCCGTCACCCTTGCGGAAAAGTCGGATTGGTAGCTGGTGCTGCGCCTATCTATTTTAATAATCTTTATTTTTTATAATAAAAATATCTATTTTGCAGAAAGCAATCAAGCAGCTATGGTTGCAAAACAATACAGAGCCATGGGAGGAAGTGGACAAAAATGGAGAGCTTGGTTTTAAGAACGAAGACTGACTATGACACTCTTTACAATGTCCTGGGAGAATCGAATATTCTTTGACCAAAGAAGTGACGTTTGTAAGTATATTTTATTATTCTCATAGCATAGCATAAAATCAAACGATCCTATTGGTGGATATCATACACATGCATCGCTTCACAGCTAGCTTAGAATATTTTTGGTTTATTATTTTTATAAAATCAACTTTTTAATAATATTGCCGTAGTTAATTTGGTATAAATGAAGGTCATCTTTTTATTTCAGTAAATGATCCTCACAAATGTATTGGAAGTTGGGACATCAAGTACCTGGAAGGCTCACGAAGAAAGTTAAATTCTCGACAAAAAAGCTATCGATAGCATATTTTGTCAGTGCTAAACTGCTAAGGTGTGTATTGTATTATTTTATTTTACATTATTAAAAAAAAAAAAACTATTGACTTCAGGCTGTTGCCCATAATATTGTTACAATTATTATTATTTTATTACAATTATCTACTGAGTTCATAGGCAAAACTAGTGCGTGCTAATATATCTTAGTCAAATTAGCTAGTGAATAATATACGTTAATATTTACAGACTGCTGGTGACGTTGACGACATGATCGCCATACCTACAGAAAGAAAAGGCTTCGTTGAAAAGTTTGAAAAAGCCAGCAGATAATGTTCCCGGAGATATCAATAGATATTTTTTATTAATTACATGACATGAAAAGTTCAAAACGCAATTAATTTAAGTATAAGTAAAATTATAAATAAACAGTAAATTTGTAATAATGACTTTCAATTATTCTATGTATTTGTAAGTGTTCCATTTAAAACGTTTTATAGCTTTGTATAAAGAGATTTTTATCGATTTTTATCAAATTTGTAAGTAACACATATTTATATGGAAATTTATAGGGTGTTCCTGCACCTTTAGTCTTTTTAATACACCATGGGTAGTATGACATTACTTGCCAGTGCCATAGCAATGCAATCTTAAACAGTGTTTAAGAATCTTATTCTATGATACTGATAATGTCACCCTAGCCATGCTATGTAAAAAAGAATAGAAGGTGCGGAAACATCCTAAACTTCCAAAAATAAAACGTTTTGAGTGAACAACATCTCTCTATTTGACCGAAGAATTTATCAGTAGTATTATCTTAAAACAAGAAATAGAGTTAATTTGATATAAATTACAACAGTTATTGAGAGAAGGCGTTATTGTAGTTAAAAGAAAAACACATTTTCTTTAATAAAAAATCAACATTCATTTAGTTTGAGAATTTATAGAATTAAATAAAGAAAAACCATTTTTTCATTCCAAGAATATATTTACTTATTCCAAATTATTATTAACTTATTATAAATTGCATCTAATCTTGGAATAATACTTCCACCTATTGTGTCAACAAAGGCAAGGATTCAATTAAAGAAAGTAAATATGTAGATTCAAGAAAATAATAATTTTAATAGAAAATAAAATATTTAATCGAAACAAACAAAACTAAACTCATTCTAAAGCAATATAACCAAGATTATATTAAATTTATATTTGAGAAAATATTATTTTCAGTATATATGAGTGAATCATTTTGTTGAATTTAATAAACTTGCTTTCACTGGAATAAATTTGTCTTGTTTTAAATAATCTGTTTTTACCGTGTAGGTACGGTCGCCCAAAATATTGGTTTACCACCCTA
Organism: Eudonia lacustrata; assembly: GCA_947562085.1. Lineage (NCBI taxonomy): Eukaryota > Metazoa > Arthropoda > Insecta > Lepidoptera > Crambidae > Eudonia > Eudonia lacustrata. The sequence goes on along the minus strand of OX387332.1, from coordinate 11,035,036 downwards.
AGGTTGAGTGTCGCTTGGCAGATTCATAGGCGATAAAGATTAGTTTCGCTTGCAGATCGATCTGACAACTTCTATTGACATCTTTATTTGACGTCTCGATATATTTAAATTTCTCGATATCGCACTAATGTTGAAACCTACATTAAATTGAGCAATTATTTGCGCCCTTTCAGCAATAGTCAAGTTGGCAGGCATTTAAGATGTTATTTATATGCAATTGAGTAAAAAAATAATACGGAATTTAAATCAATTTTCTGCGGAAAATAATAGAAATTAAATTACTAATATATATTTACATGGTCAATTGTCAGTTTTCTTTTTATGAAATAGAATTTGGTTGTCTATAGAAATAGTTTTTACTACTTTTGTTTAGAAAATTTATATTTTCTTTACAGTAATTAATGTCTTATTCATTTGTAATAAAGGTTAAAATGTCATGCACTTATAAGTGACCTACGACGTATGAATACTTATCAGTTAGGTTTACGTCATTATTATGCATCTCATTCAGTGATATCTAGTATGAACGTTGTTGTACTTTTCGATGACTAGAAAACTAAATCAAAACTGGTACACCACTTTCTTGATCCACTGTACTATGTATGTATTTACACAATTACTAGCTGACCCGGCGGACTTCGTATCGCTTTGATAGTTTCTATGTCAACAATACAATCAAATCGTTTCTATGACAACAAAACAAAGAAATCGTGAAATATTTTGTATTGGAAAAAAAAATGTTTGGGGTGGACCACCCTTATCACTTAGGGGTATGAAAAATAGATTAGGTACGACCGATTATCAGACCTACCGAATATACACGTAAAATTTCGTAAAAATCGATCGAGCCGTTATAATCGAATGGCAACCACATGTGACACGCGAATTTTATATACATATATTACTAGTGGCCGCTCGCGGTTTCACCCGCGTGGTTCCCGTTCCCGTGGGAATATCTGGATAAAAGTATCCTATGTGTTATTCCCGGTTATAAACTATCTGTATACCGAATTTCATCCAAATCCATTCAGTAGTTTTTACGTGAAAGAGTAACAAACATCCACTTACAAACGCGTTTATAATATAAGTAAGATATAGATTTACCTTTAAAAATATATGTATATGTACCTATGGATAAACTATGATATAAATGTATTCTTTAATATTTGTGCACTTTCCCATCTCCTTGGGACTTTAAAGTAAAGGTTGCCTGTAAGAGATCGCTTGTATGATAAGAAATAAGCCTCCTGAGTTTGTTGCCAGCTCTTCTCGGACGAAGGCTCTCCCAAGATCCGAACTGGTGGTAGATTCAATAGTTTAGTCTGAACAATTTTTTTAGTTAGTTTATTATTATTTAGTTATTTTTTTAACTTTTTTTTTAATTTTCAAGTGCTATAATTACTGCAATGAAGCTAAATTAAATATTTATGAAATTTATAAAATACAGTGAAAAAAAAATTAAACGCCTACCCGATCCAGCCAGGAATAGAACCTGTGTCTTCCGCAATCCGGGCGGCTGCACTGACCGCTATGCTACCGGGATGGCTGGTAAGCGCTGAATTTTGTCACTGCCTTTTTAAATTTTTTTGAGTGATAATAGCGGCACAGTGCGCTCTGTATTGTCTGGGTCGGGGAGGCGTTTAATTTTTTCCTGCATCTTGAAGGGGTATGTTGCACTTGACAGCCAACACAGACCAACCACAGTCGAGCGCCAACCTGCTGTACTTCCATATATGAAAGGTGTCAATGACAAGATTGGACATATCTTAAAGCGAGCTTCAATCAACACTTACTTCAAGCCGCCGAAGAAGATCAACCAATTTTTAAGACCTGTCAAGTGCAACATACCCCTTCAAGATGCAGGCGTGTACAAACTGGACTGCGACTGTGGACTCTCTTACATCGGGCAAACAAAGAGAAGTGTAGGAACCCGAGTTAAAGAACATATAACCGACGTCAAGCATAGGCGCGAAAATAATAATAGAAAAAGTCTGCAGTATGCGAACATTCCCTAGACGGGCCCAACCATTACATCAGATTTGATAAACCACAAATACTTGATAGAGAACAACGATTCATCCCTAGGATGATACGCGAGGCTATTGAAATTAAAAAGCATCCTAATTTTAATAGAGAAGATGGTTGGAATCTACCACCAGCCTGGGATCCCATCATACAAAATATTAAATCCCAGCCCCGTCACCATACTGCCAGACCAAAAGATACTGTAAGCTCTTTCTGCGTAAAACGGAACGCACCTGATTAAATTTAAATGAGGGTATACAAGCTACCAACTAATTATGAGACGACCAACACCTCAGTCTCCCTGTAACCACGGACACTGCAAAGGGTTCGAAACGTCAGGATAAACATTAAATAAGTAATGTGTAAAATAAACGCGAGTAGATCTGTAAAAGTTGTTTCATTTCAATGAAATATTTATTTAACTATCTACATACTAATGTTTCTTCAAAAATGTGTTTCCCAAGTAAAAAAGGGTTTACATGCGTACGACCAGTACCTACTAGATTATTTAGATGCCCTGAAAAAGTACCTACTAAAGTGTTTATCAACTCTGCCCTCGTGACACATATAACCCTAGAAAATACAGTAATTTCGAAATTCACGTTTCATAAAGGACTCTTGACGACCTCCTTGGTCGAGTGGCTTGCACACCGGTTTTCATGGTGTCGCCATCTCTGAGGTCCCGGGATCGATCCCCGATCGGATTAATTTAGAAATACCTGTTTTTCTAAATTGTTTCGGGTCTGGGTGTTTCCTATGTATAAAAAGTATGCATTAAGTATATTAAGTAGGTATGTTTATCCGTTGTCTAGTTTTCTCGAATTTCTTAAGGAAGCTTTTCTTGGGGCTAAATAATTGGTGTGAGTGTGGGAAACATTTATTTATTGATTTTATTTATTTATTTATTTTAGATTTGTTAATTAATTTCGTTATTAACGGCTGTAATGAGTAATGAATGCCTCTATGGTCTAGTTTTTAAGACCTCCGGTCTCAGACCCAGAGGTTCCGGATTCGATTCCCAGCGGGGGATATTTTTTTGTGAACACGGTTTTCTTGGTTGGCAACCACCATCTTATCTAAATATGTCGCCGTAACATCAATGATTGTAGCATTGCAACACTCATATTCACCCACACACACCCTGTCACCCACACACACACACACACACCCTATCATACACATCCATTCAGTTTCATGTTTGTGAGATAAAAGTAGTATTTTAGACATCAAGCAAAGGAAGCATCTGTCTCCTAGAATACAGGTCTTCCTAACCTTGGAGGCACAGACACATTTTAACTTTAAGCTCTGTTTTTTTTTGTAACTTTATATTACTTTTTCCAGTTTATGTGATGTTGTTGAACAATAAATTTATTATTATTATTATTCACTTTATTTTTTCTTAGCCTAGGTTTGTTATAATATTAATATAAATGTAAAATACAAAAACACATTCAAAACATAAAAATATTATAAAAAACCTAATCCTAGAGTACCGCCAGCAGCGGGACAGGGCCCAAGCAACCGGTGGTCAGGGCTGCAGAGTGAGGAACCTCCTGACAATACGTGCCGTGTCAAGGAGTACTGCTTTCTGAATCTGACCCTTGATCCAACCATCAAGCGAGAGCCTCTTAAGGTGTTGGTCGAGGCACTTCGCTATCAGACCGTTCGCTAAACGACTATCGGGACAATGATCGTCGAATCAACATTCCACATGGCGGTCACCTCGTGAGCCAAGTCAAGGTACTTGCTGAGTTTGTCCTTCTCAGCTGTCACGAGGTTCTCGTCATGCGGGATGTCGTTATTATTATTATTATAGCACAGAGAAGGTTAAACGCGGTGTTATTCGATGTAGAATAAAAAATCTCTCCCAAATCGTACAGTAAATGGAGTTCAGTAAATATATAAGGAGACTGAAAAAAAATGTCAAAAACGACAAGGGTTGGTCAAGTCAAGCTTTTTAAAAATAAAAGTGGCCAAAAAAAAAAAGTGTTTTTTTTTTTTCAATTTTCATTTAATAAATAGGTACATAACGCATCTAGTACATTTAAATTAAGTTATTCGTTAGGTATCAAATTTATTTTAAAGCGAACTAAAAAAATAATAGAAAACTAATAAAAAATAACGATTATTTACTGACTGAGAGACTGGGGCGGCCGTCGACCCGCCGCGTCATAGCGCCAGCCAGCTGAGAGAGATAAATGCCTACGCCTAGTTACATACAGTCTGGCTGGAATGAGTGAGACCCCATTTATTTTCCCTTTACAACTGAATTGAAACTCTAACGACTATCGATAACATCTACTTACCTATGTTATGATATGTGTGTTATGAGCGCAATTCCAATTCTTATCTACGTATTACAAAATAAGTCTAACACACATGAATAGAAGTTACAACTATCTTTCCTTTACAAATTAAATATCAAATGTAGGTAACATCTAAAGTACGACCAACGACCGAACTGCCATGTAGGTATTGCAAAATAAGTCAATCACACAATTCACACATCAAAAGAAGTTACTACCTACTATCTTTCCTTACAAATGAATGATGAAATGTAGATAGGTACCTAAAGTACGACTAACGACCGAACTTCTATGTAGGTAAGTAAGTAGTAAGTAAACAGCCTACAATTGTCCCACTGCTGGGCAAAGGCCTCCGTCATTGATATCAAGTCATCGCTACATTTGATGGGTTATGGCTTTATCACCACGCTTGCCAAGTGCGGGTTGGTGATCACAAACCCGGGCTATGCATCGAAAAATCCGAATTACATTTTGCCCGACCTGGGAATTGAACCCGGGACCTTCGGGTATAGGGCCGAGCGCTCTGCCACTCGGCCACCGAGGCTATGTAGGTATTGCAAAATAAGTCAATCACATAAATTACACATTAAAAGAAGTTTCATTCATTACAAATCAAAGATCAAATGTAGGTATCTAAAGGGCAACGGCCGGTCGATGACAAAGTACCTATTACTTATGCGTTATTATTATTCTAAGTACCTATGTTATGTTGTTGTTAAAAGCATTATTTTATTATTCAGTCTTACCTAATAAGCCTAAAGTAATAAGTAATAACATACACTAAATTAAATAAACAAATGAATGTCTCGCATTAAAGGCAAAGTTAAACATCTGAATAGGTGAATAGGTGTAGGTAGGTACTTACATGGTGATAAAGAGCATTCCAGTTTATGTCATCCGCGTACAGCAAAGGCTATGATAAGCTTTCCATCACACTTAACAGGTTTTGGACTGTCAAACTAATGTAATAATAACAAAATAAAAGTCAACCTTTGGTATAATTACGTAACTAAATTAAAATTAATTAAGGGAGCTAGAATAACTTATTTATTATTATCGACGCATCGTTTTTATTATTACCGACACTAATTCAGCTTGTTTACAAGTTCATCACCTATTTTACCTACAAGTCTTATAATACATTTTACACCCACTGCATTGCTTGGTACCTAATCATAATTTGTCACTGCACTGATTATTACCTTACTCAGCTTAGAACACTAATCTATTACTACATTAATTAACTAATACGTAAATAGCATCTCTAAGAACTGTTGGTTCGTAATCCAAGGCATTTTTACGACACGCGCAACGCGATAGCTCAAGATGCACAAGTAGACTGCGACAAAAATCCTTGCGTGCAGCCGTGTGAAGGTCGTGTGATTAGGGTTTGCGACGACCAATCACTTTAGCCGCTTCAGGGCTGCCCCTAACTATGAGCAGCGCTTTTTCGATATGAATTATTACGATTATTTCATAAATATTTCAATTCTTCATCGAATTTAGCCTTAGACAGAGTGGTCAACGCAGCCGCCCGCATTGAAAACGATGTGGGTTCAATTTCTACATGAGGTACCTATTCAACTTTATTTGAAGTTTCAATATCTTAAAGTTAATAAGATAAGAATTTGTGGTAAACGACCGTAATAACGTTGTTTCTAATTCATAAATGTGTTTTATTTCAAAGGAACGGTGAAGCGAAAATGTATTAATTGCTTGAGTACCTATGTAATGTAATATCCAAATAAATGACCAAATTTTTTAATGATTTATAAATAATTTTGAAATCACGTGATGCTTACCAAAACAACTAGTCTCACAGTTGTTACTTTCTTCCTTTTAAACTTTAACGAGTAAACATTTTTGATATTTTTATGACGATAAAAAACCAACAAATGCCATAAAACTATAGTCAATACAAGTGCTTGACATTAAAAGTTTTTGGTTACAAGTTATAGCTAGCACAAGTTAAGCTCCTTTAGAAACTTGTTTTAATGGTTAAACTAGATAACGGATAAACATACTTGTAAAAGGGCCAGACCCAAAATAAATTTAAAAACAGTTATTTCTAAAATTGTCATGACCGGGAATTGAACCCAGGACCTTAAAGGTGGCGACGCCAGAACCGGAGTGCTAACCACTTGACCACGGAGGTCGTCAAATTTTCTTATTGTAAATTCGCTTATTATGCAAGTTTTGACGATAGCTTAATTATTTAAGTTAAGTTAAGCCTATTCGTATGTTTGCAATTGTGAAAGAGTTTGTAATCAACAAAAGACAAAAGTTTTGACATGTCAATATCTTGTATGGTCTAATGGTTTTAATTTACTTCTCGTGCGTTCCAACCCTAATCACACGACCTTCACACGGCTGCACGCAAGGATTTTTGTCGCAGTCTACTTGTGCATCTTGAGCTATCGCGTTGCGCGTGCGTAAAAATGCCTTGGATTACGAACCAACAGTTCTTAGAGATGCTATTTACGTATTAGTTAATTAATGTAGTAATAGATTAGTGTTCTAAGCTGAGTAAGGTAATAATCAGTGCAGTGACAAATTATGATTAGGTACCAAGCAATGCAGTGGGTGTAAAATGTATTATAAGACTTGTAGGTAAAATAGGTGATGAACTTGTAAACAAGCTGAATTAGTGTCGGTAATAATAAAAACGATGCGTCGATAATAATAAATAAGTTATTCTAGCTCCCTTAATTAATTTTAATTTAGTTACGTAATTATACCAAAGGTTGACTTTTATTTTGTTATTATTACATTAGTTTGACAGTCCAAAACCTGTTAAGTGTGATGGAAAGCTTATCATAGCCTTTGCTGTACGCGGATGACATAAACTGGAATGCTCTTTATCACCATGTAAGTACCTACCTACACCTATTCACCTATTCAGATGTTTAACTTTGCCTTAAATGCGAGACATTCATTTGTTTATTTAATTTAGTGTATGTTATTACTTATTACTTTAGGCTTATTAGGTAAGACTGAATAATAAAATAATGCTTTTAACAACAACATAACATAGGTACTTAGAATAATAATAACGCATAAGTAATAGGTACTTTGTCATCGACCGGCCGTTGCCCTTTAGATACCTACATTTGATCTTTGATTTGTAATGAATGAAACTTCTTTTAATGTGTAATTTATGTGATTGACTTATTTTGCAATACCCACATAGCCTAGGTGGCCGAGTGGCAGAGCGCTCGGCCCTATACCCGAAGGTCCCGGGTTCAATTCCCAGGTCGGGCAAAATGTAATTCGGATTTTTCGATGCATAGCCCGGGTTTGTGATCACCAACCCGCACTTGGCAAGCGTGGTGATAAAGCCATAACCCATCAAATGTAGCGATGACTTGATATCAATGACGGAGGCCTTTGCCCAGCAGTGGGACAATTGTAGGCTGTTTACTTACTACTTACTTACCTACATAGAAGTTCGGTCGTTAGTCGTACTTTAGGTACCTATCTACATTTCATCATTCATTTGTAAGGAAAGATAGTAGGTAGTAACTTCTTTTGATGTGTGAATTGTGTGATTGACTTATTTTGCAATACCTACATGGCAGTTCGGTCGTTGGTCGTACTTTAGATGTTACCTACATTTGATATTTAATTTGTAAAGGAAAGATAGTTGTAACTTCTATTCATGTGTGTTAGACTTATTTTGTAATACGTAGATAAGAATTGGAATTGCGCTCATAACACACATATCATAACATAGGTAAGTAGATGTTATCGATAGTCGTTAGAGTTTCAATTCAGTTGTAAAGGGAAAATAAATGGGGGTCTCACTCATTCCAGCCAGACTGTATGTAACTAGGCGTAGGCATTTATCTCTCTCAGCTGGCTGGCGCTATGACGCGGCGGGTCGACGGCCGCCCCAGTCTCTCAGTCAGTAAATAATCGTTATTTTTTATTAGTTTTCTATTATTTTTTTAGTTCGCTTTAAAATAAATTTGATACCTAACGAATAACTTAATTTAAATGTACTAGATGCGTTATGTACCTATTTATTAAATGAAAATTGAAAAAAAAAAACACTTTTTTTTTTTGGCCACTTTTATTTTTAAAAAGCTTGACTTGACCAACCCTTGTCGTTTTTGACATTTTTTTTCAGTCTCCTTATATATGAAACAATTGGAGAGTAATGAGAAAATCAGGATTCCATTCACTTCGATTGCCGTAATAATAAGGTCCTTTCATATAATATTACCCGCTCGGATCATCACAAGCGTTTATGTACTTACAGAATGATATTTACTTATAGTTACGTAACCTTTGGTAAGATATCCGCAGTAGATAACGGAAATACCAGAGGCAAGATAATTGAATGAGCACAGGAATATTATAGTGATTGACGTATTAGTGACGATCGGAAAAGTGAAGCAACACTCGCTGAGGATTGGCAATTGATGGGTGACCCATTTCGCTGATGAGTTACAAATAGATATAGTATTAGAAAAAAAATTATTCAATGCTAAAAAAAAAAACACAAATGTTGAAAAAAAAATTCCACGAGCAGGGTTTGAACCTGCACCCTTTTGACATACCGGGTCAGGTGCTCTTCCAATTGAGCTATCGTGGTTCTATTATTATTATTATTATTATTTCTTATGGGGACGTCGCCAGCCGAACGGACGATCCACCCGCGTTGTTGCGGGCCACTTCATCCTTTTCCCCGTTCTCCCTTTTAAGGGAGTTAAGGTTCATCCAGCTTTCACGGCGCCCCGTCGCATCTTTTGGTCTCTTTAGTGAATCTTGCTATCTGTTCCACCTTCAGATCCTTTAGGTCCTCTATGTGTAGTCTATCCGACCCCCAGAGCTCCCATCTTGCCAGCGAGTACATAGGGCACTCGGCTAGTAGGTGGAGGCTGGTCTCCTCGCTTTCCATGCACTCCGGGCATATGGGGTCGGTTTTCACTCCTATCACTGTCATATGTCTGTTCAGTCGACAGTGTCCTGTTATGACTTCAATGACTAGCCTCATGTTCTCTCTGGAGAGTCCCATTAATTTGCTAGTCTTTTTCTTATCCATTCCCTTGATGAAGATCTTCGACTGTCTCATACCATTCGAGGACCTCCATCTTCTGTTGGTTTCTGATGTAATACTGTGACTGATTACTCCCTTGGTGATGTTGTGCGCTATTGGCAGCCGAGGTTCCGGCCCTATCAAGTTTTCCTCTGCTCCCTTTCTGGCTAGTTCGTCAGCCTGTTCGTTTCCCGTGTTTCCCTCGTGTCCGGGAACCCACGCTATCGTCAGGTCCGTTCTCTCGGCCAGCCTTTTCAATGATTCCTTGCATTCTCTGACGATTGCTGATGTCGTCTTTTCTTTGCCTAGTGCCTTCAGCGCCGCTTGGCTGTCGCTGTAGATAGCCATCTTTCCTGTAATAGTAAGGTGTTCAGCTATCTCAGCGCATGCCATTATTGCGTATATTTCCGCCTGGAAGACACTAGCGAATCTTCCTAACGGTATTAACTTGTCTATCTCCGTCCCGTCTGCACATTTAATGTGCACACCAGATCCAGAGAGCTTTGTCGACTCCTTTCTGGAGCCGTCTGTATAGCAAGTGATGCCATCAGTTTCTACGCTCCAGTCCTCTCTTGAACTCTTTTTTATATTTTTTGTCAAAAATCCTTTCCTTTCGTATTAAGTCGTTGTTGGAAAGGATCATTGACAACCTATCTTCATATAGTTTACCTATATTGGCGTGACCCTTATCCGTGAAGTTCCCGGTCCATATGCCAGTGCTTCTTAGCTTGAACCATTGTTCCGCTGCTCCTCTTTATTTCTAAGTCCAGGGGATTCAGCCCCAGCATGATCTCGAGCGCGGCTGTAGGTGTGGTCCTCATCGCGCCCGTAGTCACTAGGGCCGCTAGCTTTTGGACTTTTTCTAACTCTGCCTTGTTTCTCCCCACTGCGGCTCTGTGCCACCATACGATAGCTCCATGTAGGATTCTTGGCATTATTATTGCCCTGTATATCCATAGTGCCATCGCTGGTTTCATGCCCCAGGTTCTGCCTATTACGCTTTTACACTGCATCATCGCCATCTTTGCCTTGGAGCATGTGTTACTAATATGGGTCCTGAAGGTAAGCTTACTATCCAGTGTCACTCCTAGATACTTGACTTCCTTGACCGTCTCCAGCTCCTGGTTGTCCAGTATCACTGGTTCAGCTCGCCCTATCTTTCTTTTCTTCGTAAATAGTACTAATTTGGTTTTTTCAGGGTTTAGGTTCAAACCTTTGCTCCTGCACCACCCTAAAGCTTCTTTTAGACCTCTGTTCATGATTTTACACATGACGCTGAGAACTTTGCCTGTCACCAGGAGCACGCCAATCATCGGAGTACACTTGTGTGTAAATGTGCATCCTGTTTATCTTGTTAACTAATTCATCTATTAGCAGGCACCACAGTAATGGTGACAGACATCCCCCCTGGGGGAACCCTCTTTTCGCCACCACTGTACGTGTTGTTCTCTGCTATCTCTGTGCGTATCAGTCGGTGTCTTAGCATGGTTTTCACCCATATTGATACATCTTTATCTATTCCTTCGCGGCTAAGGGTATCCTCTATTGACTCGGGGGTCGCTCTATCAAAAGCGCCCTCCACGTCAAAGAAGCATCCCATTGCGTATTCTGTATTGCTGATTGATCTTTGCACTCTTATCACCAAGTTGTGGAGGGCCGTTTCGGTGGATTTGCTTTCCATGTATGCGTGTTGATTTTGGTGTAGTGGAGATCCGCTTTTCTCTATTTGTTCTCTAATTATTCTATCTAGGATTTTCTCCAGTGTCTTTAGTAGGAATGAGGAGAGGCTAATGCATCTGAAGGCTTTGGCTTCCTGGTAGGATGCCCTGCCTGGTTTTGGGATGAATACTGCCTTCACTTCCCTCCATTTTCTTGGTATATACTTAGTTCTGATGCTGCCATTGTACAGGGCTAGCAGATCCTTGCTTATATACTTTATAGCTATCTGTAACATTTTCGGGAAGATTTCATCCGGTCCCCCTGCCTTGTATGGCTGAAAGGATCGGACGCTCCACAGTAAATGTTCTTCAGTGATGATTAACTTTGGCTCCCGGTCCACCGTGGGACCTGGGACGATTGGTACGTCATCATCTGTGTATTCCTCACTGTCCGGGAAGTGTGTTTTCGTCATAACTTTCAGTATCTTTTCCGGATTAGTTATTAGTTCTTCTCCGTTCTTAATACTCTCTAGCCTACGCGTGTTGGCTTTGGAGAACGTTTTTACCAGTCGCGCAGCCTCAGGGTATCTTTCAACCCCTGCGCAGAACGCCTTCCAGCTATTCTTGTTCTCCCTTCTACATTCTTTCTTGTATAGGTTCCTTTCTTCTCTGTATGTTTGCCAGCTCTCATCATCGTTCCTCTTTAGGGCCTTGTTGAGAGGTCGCCGTATCTTTTTCCTCTGTTTCCCCAGTGCCTTTGTCCACCAGGATTGTCCTCGGTCTGGTCTTATCTCTCTCAAGGGGCATGCCTTATGATAGGCTTCCCTTAGAGCTTCATCCAGTTTATTCGCTTCCCCTTCAATTTCTTGTGCATCAACTAGCGGGGTTCCTCGTCCTGGGACCCACTTCTCCAGATGGTGCTGGTACGTGTCCCAGTTGGTTTTCCTCGCATTTCTTATCAGAATCTTTTCAATCTTTTTTCTTTTGATGCGTCTATGATCTGACATAGAATCACTTTCGTCTGTTTTCCAGTCCCTTATGTGTCGGCTAATCCTATCTGTAGCAATAGTTATGTCCAACACTTCTCGTCTAGCCTTGGTTACGAATGTGGGCGTGTTGCCTGTATTCAGTATCTCCAGGCCTGCTTCGCTTATAAATTCTAAAAGTAAGTCACCTTTTTTATTACAGTTAGTGCTACCCCATACCACATGATGTGCGTTGGCATCGCACCCTAGAATAATAGGAGTATTCTTACCTTGGTATTTTCTTACGATTTCTTCCATTTCTCGGGATGGCGGCTCAAAGTCCCCCTCGCTGGGTAGGTATGCGGAGACTAGGAGCACCCTTTCTTCTTTTCCTGCACCTGTCTGTATTGTCACAACAACACTTGCAAGGTCTCTGTAACAATCTGCTTTTATTAGTCCTAGTGTTCTTACTCTGCTGCTGGCGTATATGCTTGCTCTTGGGGTTGACTCACCATCCTCATGGTATATGATGTCTTTCCCCATAGAGCCGAGCCCTGTCACACATCCATTTAGGACGTATGGCTCTTGCAGCAATGCTATGTCTATTGTCTCTTCCACCACGTATCTGCGAAGCTCAGTCATGGCTTCAATACAATGGTGAAGATTCAATTGAACTATCTTTATTTTTGTGTTTGTTTTTGTGGTGTGTCTCTCTGTGTGTGTGTTTATATGTGTGTCTGTGTCCCTGTCCCTCCCTACTTTGACTCCGCTTCTGGGTTCGACCCCCCACAGTGCGGCTGCAGTTGTGCAACGCTCGGCGGGGGTGTCCGGTCCTTTGGCTTCGTCGTTGAAGGGAGTGGGTGTGGTGTGGGATGTTGTGGGGGCGAGCCCAATAGGCAGGGCCTCCGATTATCAGCGGCACCCACCTTCGGGGCACCAGGCTGTTTCTCGCCTCCCCCGCCTATGGGCCGCTCCCTCACTGTGTCTGTATTTTGCGCCTGTTGTGTGCTGTTGGGGTTCGAGCCTCCCTGCACAGTCTTGCTTCCTTCCGCCTGGCTTCCCTTGAAGGCTCCAGGCTGGTTGGTAGACCGGTTCTCGGCAGGCTCCTCCCCCCGTGTCTTGTTGCTGTGTACGGGGCAGCCGTGACATGTGCACTTCCCCTCAGTCTGTATCTGGCTTCTCCCTATGGTGCGGGCGTATACTCTGGTGGCTTGATAGTGGAGTGCTACTCCGCCCTCTGCGGCCACTTCCTGAGGGACTCCTACTACGAGTCTTACCCCTAGGGGTAGGACCTCCCTGCGGATCAGAGTCCACTCGGGCATCCGTAGCTCCTCCCTATACTCGTTCTGGGCCTTAATAAACTCCAGAGGGTCCACCAACAGGTCCTCTGTACTGCCCGGTAGCCAGACTGACATGCGGTACTTCTCTAACCTCCTTCAAGGGGATGCCCTCCCGGTCGCCAAGGCCACAGTTCAGCAACCAGGTCATCGCCTCCTCGGTAGTTGCTGTAACGAGGAAGTATCCTTCAGCAACTAGACCCGAGGCGTCGAAGGCCAGGCTGCGTCCCCGTACGCCGCCCTTGATGGCTTCCCCTATCTTTCTAGTCAGTCTCCTCCTGATCTCAGCGGCCGTAGCCTCGTCCACCGCCGCCCCGTCCTCCTGCTCGACGACGACTGCGAAGTCAGGATTCTGGTCGGTAGCCAGCTTCCAGCTTCCCAGTTCGTTGCGGGTGTCCAGGCCCTGCCTATGGCGCTTCGGTGGACGCTGCTGCGTCCGTTCTTCTGGATCAGTTGCTTGTCTCTTCACCTTTTGAGCCCTCGGACCTGCCCTTCCCTCTGGTTTTTTCGCCACACTGGTTGCGGCGCCTTCGGATCGGGTCTGTTTCGCAGCTAGCTCCTCTTTGCGCTTTCGAGCTTTGGCTCTCCTCCACCGAGATCGAGGGATCCACTCGCCATCGCCTTTCTTGCCACTCTCCCCTATGCACATCTGTGTCAGGTCGTCCCCGAGGGTCTCCGAGAGAGACCTTCCGGGACGCAAAAAAGATCAGGGAATTTTGCAATCGTCAATGACTGCTAAGCAGCTAGACCAGCTAGTCACCAGATTACCAAATGTAATTAGGAATTTCAACTTCATTCATAGATTTATCTATATATCTATCTATATCTAAATTCAAGCGAAATACCACTAAAAATGTTTATATAATTTTTAACGCAAATTTTGTTGCGAACAAATTACAAAAACACAAATGTTGAAAAAATTTCCACGAGCAGGGTTTGAACCTGCACCCTTCTGACATACCGGGTCAGGTGCTCTTCCAATTGAGCTATCGTGGTTCTAACCAGCCCGCCGAAATTATTCAACACTATTTACTTTTTACTTTGAAAGCCAAAGGCGCCCATTCAATGTTAACAACTACCGTCATTAACATCCGATCATAATATTTTTACAAATACTAAAGATAAGTTAAGAAGTAGGCAAGCTATTTATAAATGTTTATATAATTTTTAACGCAAATTTTGTTGCGAACAAATTACAAAAACGGAAGAGAACGAAACTCAATTGGAAGAGCACCTGACCCGGTATGTCAGAAGGGTGCAGGTTCAAACCCTGCTCGTGGAAATTTTTTTCAACATTTGTGTTTTTGTAATTTGTTCGCAACAAAATTTGCGTTAAAAATTATATAAACATTTATTCAATGCTGTTTACAAAAGTAGTTGAATTTAAAAAATGCTCTTAATATTCCTTAAATATGATTATGAATTTATATAATTTTAATGCCTTGGTGGCCGTGTAGCAAAGCGCTCGGCCCGATACCCGAAGGTCCCGGGTTCAATTCCCAGGTCGAACAAAGTGTGCTTCGGATTTTTCGATGCTTAGCCCGGGTTTGTGATCACCAACCCGCATTTGGCAAGCATGGTGATTAATCTGTTACCCATCTGTCTTGATTTCAATGATGAAGGCCTTTGCCCAGCAGTGGGACAGTAGAGGCTATTTACTTTTTACTATTATTTTACTTTTTTTTAAAGTGCTAATTGTTGCACTGAAGGTGAATTAAATACTTACAAAATAGAGTAAAAAAAAATTAAACGCCTACTCGACCCAGCCAGGAATCGAACCTGGGTCTTCCGCTTCAGTGCAGCAATTAGCACTTAAAATAAAAAAGTAAAATTTACTATAGCGTTGTGTCGTCAAATTTGTGGTATTTCATCTGTAAAGATGAATCTCATACATGGCCATCGGTTGCAATGACCGTTGGATAGATGGCACTCTGCTGCTAAAAATACAATTAAAAAAAATTAAAAGCAGTGACAAATTTCAGCTCTTACCAGCCTTCCCGGTAGCATAGCGGTCAATGCAGCTGCCCGGATTGCGGAAGACCCAGGTTCGAATTTTTCACTGTATTTTATAAATATTTATAAATTTTTATAAATATTATAGTATTTTATAAGTATTTTTTCTTCTTGACGACCTCCTTGGTCGAGTGGTTTGTACACCGGTTTTCATGGTGTCGCCATCTCTGAGGTCCCGAGTTCGACCCCGGTCTGGTCAATTTAGAAATTATTGTTTTTCTAAATTGTCTCGAATCTGGGTGTTTTCTATGTATAATAAGTATGTATTTAAATATTTTATTTAAGTATGTTTATCCGTTGTCTAGTAACCATTTAACAAGTTTCATAACGAAGCTTCTCTTGGGCTAGATAATTGGTGTGAGTGTGGGAAAGTTTATTTATTTTAGTTTATTTATAAAACTTAGTGTATTCAAAACATAGCACTGTAAACTTTTATAGTACTGTATAGTAGTTATTATAGGTCCCTATCCTATTCCCTTATTCGGAATTCTGTTCACGATGTAAATACAATCCAAAATGTAATATTGGTGGCCTTCTGAGGACCGTACCCGTATTTCAGAGGATATTGGATTTTATCCCCAACTGTTAAGCATCATATTATGTTTTTAAAGTGTCGCCATAATTATTTTCCACAGATTCCGTTTTGTTTTTGATATTTTTCGATATTTATTTAAGTTTTCGTGGCTCGATGGCGAAACAGCAATTTTTCGCATGGATAGGTTGCAATTTAAAAGCTTAAATAATATGGTTTTCTTCAATAATATTAATTCCAGTGACTGTACTTACCTTGATGCAACAAAATTTGCACTATGTATAAGAATCAAGCTATCATCATTCATTAGTAGCAGTCAGCAAAATTACCTGTAACAAATAAAAACATGAATGTTAGCCTTCAGCTTTGGGGAGCAGAGAAATCGACACACCCAAACAAAATAGGTATATTGTAACCATGGTTTTCCAGCAGTCAGTGGTCAGTTTTATTAAACATTCAAAGACCGAAACAAAAACGATATTTTTTACGGCATTGAAACAGCTGCATTGATGCAGTTGACAAAATGAAGTTTTTAAGGAGCTCGTTGGCGCAGTGGTTAATGCGCCCGGACTGCGAGTGCTGAGGTTAAGCAAAGGCCGGCAATCGGATGGGTGACCAAAACTATAGCATTTCAAGCTCCTCTGTGCTTCGGAAGGTATGTAAAGCCGTTGGTCCCGGCTGCATTAGCAGTCGTTGACAACCACCGATCCGCGCTGGGCCCGCGTGGTGGTTTATGGCCTGTTCTCCCTATCCATCCATATGGAAGACTCGTGCCCCAGAACATAAAATGAGCTGATGATGATGATGATGAACCACTGGGTTACACACACGTCTACGTACACGTCAACTTTCGTCGCCATAAAAAGGTTTTGCATATTATGACTTAAAGTTAACAGTTTAATTAAATAAAATGATTTTTCAGTTCTTAAATTGCTTATAATAAAATAAATAATAATTGGCTCATCCTGTGGCTAACTGTTTTATTTTTTATTTAAATTGTTTGACAACAATTGTTACGATTCATTCTTAATTACTAAAATACATACATTATGTTATAATCTCCCTCGCTTGCGAGTTGAAGCTTGGAGCTGCTTTGGTGCTGGTGGTAGCTGTATTGCCGTAGAGAGCGTACAAAAATACATACATTATGTTATAATCTCCCTCGCTTGCGAGTTGAAGCTTGGAGCTGCTTTGGTGCTGGTGGTAGCTGTGTTGCCGTAGAGAGCGTACAAAAATACATACATTATGTTATAATCTCCCTCGCTTGCGAGTTGAAGCTTGGAGCTGCTTTGGTGCTGGTGGTAGCTGTGTTGCCGTAGAGAGCGTACAAAAATACATACATTATGTTATAATCTCCCTCGCTTGCGAGTTGAAGCTTGGAGCTGCTTTGGTGCTGGTGGAAGCTGTGTTGCCGTAGAGAGCGTACAAAAATACATACATTATGTTATAATCTCCCTCGCTTGCGAGTTGAAGCTTGGAGCTGCTTTGGTGCTGGTGGTAGCTGTGTTGCCGTAGAGAGCGTACAAAAATACATACATTATGTTATAATCTCCCTCGCTTGCGAGTTGAAGCTTGGAGCTGCTTTGGTGCTGGTGGTAGCTGTGTTGCCGTAGAGAGCGTACAAAAATACATACATTATGTTATAATCTCCCTCGCTTGCGAGTTGAAGCTTGGAGCTGCTTTGGTGCTGGTGGAAGCTGTGTTGCCGTAGAGAGCGTACAAAAATACATACATTATGTTATAATCTCCCTCGCTTGCGAGTTGAAGCTTGGAGCTGCTTTGGTGCTGGTGGTAGCTGTGTTGCCGTAGAGAGCGTACAAAAATACATACATTATGTTATAATCTCCCTCGCTTGCGAGTTGAAGCTTGGAGCTGCTTTGGTGCTGGTGGAAGCTGTGTTGCCATAGAGAGCGTACAAAAATAATCAAAAAATAAATTAAAAATAAATCTAATTGCGCTATCTATTAATAAACAAACACAACATGCACTTACTTCGTAACCCCAGCAACAACTAATTAAACTAAGAAATTACATGTATCCTTCCTAGTTTGAGTGAAATGTGGTTACATTCCAGAGGATGGGCAGCAGCATCTCTCTGAGGTTACTTTCAACCTACTGCGATCGCCAACCCGCCTGCCAAGCGTGGCGATTATGGCAAATACCCCCCATCTTGGGGGAGGCCTTTGTCCAGCAGTGGACGCCTTTTGGCTGAGATGATGATGATGATGATGGTTACATATTATGTCTCTTCGTGCATGGATATAAACAATAACAAATAACAATAATAATAACAAATATTTGTAAAAATATTAAGATCGGATGTTGATGACGTAGTTGTCGACATTGAATAGGGCTCCTTTGGCTTACAGAGTAAGAGTAGATAGTGTTCATTAATTTCGGCGAGTTGGATTGAGCCACGATAGCATAGTTGGCAGTGCACCTGACCCGGCATGTCATGGGGTGCGGGTTCGAATCCCGCTCGTGGAATTTTTAACACTTTGTCTTTTTCCTTTTTTCAAAATGGATATAAATAGTTTTGTCGTTATATGCAACGAAAAATAAAAGAAATACGCAAAATCAAAGTCCTTTAAGTAAGATTTTGTATTTAGTTCCGGTTGTATTCATGTAATAATGTGTCAACACAAACCTCAAATATAATAACTTAATAGCTCGACATATTTTTGTAACTATTGTAAGTTACAAAAATATGTCGAGCTATAGTTAAATGTTATAAAAGTAGATATACTATATATAATCTATTTTCAGCCATATTACGCAGGTATTGGGTCTCGATTACAACTATGTTCAGTCATCGGAAGAGCCAACGGCATGGAATGATTCAAAGGCAATACACTCTCTCGTATTTCTCTGTGAATCAAATATGTCCGCCAATGGGTTTTCTATTAAAATCTTCAGATACGCCTTTCTGTGCAAGCATCGTGTGGGCGATATACTAACATAGACGCGATATTTTTACATAACCCGTTTAAGAGTTACGTAGTGTTGGTGACGTAACAAATAAAATAATATTCATTATCATCACACGCTCATTTGATTTTCCCACTGCTGGGGCACGAGCCTTACCTATGGATGGATAGGGAGAACGGGCCGTAAACCACCACGCGTAGGGTTACCAGATGGAAAATTTAAAAGTCCTGAGAAAAACTATGATTTCAATAAAAAAGTCCTGAGATTTTGTCGTAAATGTAAGTAATTCGCAACTCTGTGAAAAAAAAACTAATAATCTAATGTTGTTACTGATATTTTGCAGTTACTAGAAAACAATATCAAAAATGGTAAGTAGGTAGGTACTTTATTGAAAAATCTAAAAATCCTGATATTTCCAAAAACCGGCCGCAATTCTGTCATGAGCCTAAAAATTTTGAGATCTCAGGTCAAATCCGGAGATATGGTAATCCTAACCACGCGGGCCCAGTGCGGATTGGTGGTCGTTAACGACTGCTAATGCAGCCGGGACCAACAGCTTTATTTACGAGCCTTCCTAAGCATGGAGTAGCTCGAGATGATAGGTACAATTTTGGTCACCTATCCGAATAGAATAGTATAGAATAATTGTTTATTGTTCACTGTAAACATTTGTATAAGGTCTTAATATTTATTTTAGAAACAACAGTGTGCCTATTTCTGACATTAATATTAATGAGACAATAACTAGACATGAATTAAAATTACAAAAAATAATTATTAAAAAAATAATCTTTATTTAGTTGGTCGTCCAAGATACCGCTGGAAAGATGAAGTTGTCAAAGACCTGAAAGAGCTGGAAGTGCCCGACTGGTCTCACTTGGCACAAAATAGGAAGGAATGGCGCACTTTGATGTCGGAGGCCAAGATCCACTTCGGATCGCTGAGCGTAGTGAGTAAGTATTTAGAATTCCAATTATAAAAAAAAATATTAATCAACAATAATTACAATTTAAATACCATCCACCGCACTGCACCGGGCCCGCGTGGAGGTTTATGATGGCCAGTTCTCCTATCCATCCATAGGGAAGGCTCGTGCCCCAGCAGTGGGGACATAAATTGAGCTGATGATGATGATGATGATATTATTATTTAGACTCGCGTCTGTATAGCAATGGTGATCTTTGTCAGCGCTAATAGTTACGGTTAACATATTCAGTAATTTAAGTAGCAGACTTTACATAGTGGTACGCAGATTTCAGACAAAGTTACCAATTATACTGCGGCATGCAGTTCGCAAAATGGCCGCCGTATGTCGCAACGACAAACTTCAGAGTGGTGTATGACATTTGCATTTAAATTGTAAGCTGGCTGATTAGGGAAAAGTTTACTGAAGCGTTCCACTTTTGTCTTCTTCTTATCAAGAGATCACATAGATATATCTATAATGTATCCATATCATTACATAGAGATACAACATTGATTTCAAAAACCACAGACACACACACACATAAAACAATAATACAATGTATATAAGCAAAACATACTTCTCAAAATAAGCCTAATTATGTGACATGTGTAGGGTTGCCAACAATTTTTCAGGAAATTAAAGTAAATCTATCACTAACTAGTATAAAAAAAGGATTTAAAGAAAAATAAAGTATTTTCCAAATTTATTTATTTAAATGTTTAAAAACATATTTCTTTGTACTCTTGGCACTATCTAATAATTTTTTATTGTTTTATAGCGCGTTCAGAAATTAGCGTTGCGTTTCTTTTCACTTCACCTGAGTCTGAGTATCATTCAGTACTTGAGAAATTAAATCAACAGGAATATTCCGTTCAAACGCATTAACGCACGCATTAGTCGGAAATAAAGTATTTCCCATACTTTATTTTTATTAAAAAGAATAAAGTATGGGGATGGAAAATAACGTAGGGTACGTTATTTTAAAGTATAGTTGGCAACCCTAGGCATGTATGTGCTGCATCAGTGCAAAAAGGTCGTTTGCTTAGCGATACATTTGCCCGGGAGCAAAACGCTGATTTTCAGCAACAACCACTGGACAACCCTGCTATACACGACTTCAAAGTTTATACTGACACCCCTACCAACCGTCAGGTCATAAAGAAGCTGTCCGACAACCTTGCGCAAGCGCAAGGGACCATCTACGTCAGATCAGAACACGCCGGTACGCATCCTTCATCCAGTACTTTTAAGACTAGCGTCTCAAGCTAGTCGCCCCGTGGACACGTATAGTCCACTACCTAATATCCAGGTCACCGGAGCTGTAAGCTCGCTCACTTCTCGTTGCACTAAGAGCACAACTCGCAGTGTACCACTGCTCGGGCCGTCAACTCTAAAGTCGACTACCAAATGTCCTCTTTGGTGGCGGAGTTGTAAGCTAACTACTACTACTAGCTAATTGTAGTCGTAACTACTAGGACAGTGCGGAGACAGTAATACAATAACCTACTTATTAATACATACATACTCTCTAGACCTTCTCCCAAAAACCCTTTTGACCCTACCCACGTAGACCATTGAAATCATCAATTTTAAATATACTCGCCATTAGTGACCCTATGCCACATTAAACATAAACAAAGTACATACGGCGGCAGAACAATCTACCCAAACCTGTCTTATTTCTCCAATGAATATTGATCCTTATAACCAAACGTTAAAATTCAAAATTGATAGTAGAACTTTGACAGTTTTGGGTAGAATATATATCAGCGTCTACGTCAGCCTTCCCGGTAGCATAGCGGTCAGTGCAGTCGCCCGGATTGCGGAAGACCCAGGTTCGATTCCTGGCTGGGTCGGGTAGGCGTTTTATTTTGTAAATTTTATAAATATTTAATTTAGCTTCATTGCAGCAATTAGCACTTGAAAATAAAAAGTAAAAATTTAGAATGTTTATATAATTTTTAACGCAAATTTTGTTGCGAACAAATTACAAAAACACAAATGTTGAAGATCAATTGGGAGAGCACCTGACCCGGTATGTCAGAAGGGTGCAGGTTCAAATCTTGCTCGTAGAAATTTTTTTCAACATTTGTGTTTTTTTTAGTTTTGGAAGTTGATCTGCCGCCGTGTGTACAATCGAACCAACTGAATCCTGACCCACCATAAGCTTATTTTGCTAAACCCCTTAAATGCAAGTAGGTCGAAATTCGCTTGAAGAATTATTTCCTTGGTAACGAACTTGTTATCATTTGATTAGACACTGACATTTACTGAGTGAACTGTTAAATAAATCGGACAATATCGACTAAGCTCGTATATGAAAAAGAAGAGATGATGTTACTGTCTTTATCTGTATTACGTAGGTAAGTATAGGAAGTTTTCTACGAACGTAATGGTGCCACTTCACTTGGCCGTATTAAATTTGCTCAACTATTAGTCGCATTTATTTCTCTAGAATATAAAATCAAAAATAATGCAGTCATGTTTGGGCAAATACGGCCAAGTGAAGTGCCAGCATAAACTTTAGATTACAGGTTTCAATCACGTCATTCCTATAAGTATTTTAAGGACAGAAACATGCCATTCTTGGTCTTTCAAGCTATATAAGTAAAAAGAGTAATAAAATTTGTGAAATGAAAAAAAACTTTATTTAATCTTTAACAAAAATAATTTAAATTATAAGATTCAGTATCTAAAACCTAGTGTGTGCACCATGGTTATCGATAACGGCTTGTAATCGGTCACGCATTGACCCTATTAGACGACTGCAAATGTCGCTGTCTCTCAAGTAATCCCAAATTTCGTTACAATGTTGCTCAATTGCTTCCTTTGTTCTCTCGTTTCTGTTATCCCACATTTGGACCATCAAACCCCACAAATTTTCTATTGGGTTGAGGTCTGGGGATCTACTCGGCCATGGAATCAAAGTAACTTCATCATTATGCAGATCAAACCAATTTGAGACTACCCTGGCAGTATGCACTCGACAGTTGTCATGAACGTAGGAAAATACTGGCACATCTTCACGCGGGTAAACTGTTCGCACTGTCGGTAACATAGATTCTTCTAATAGATCGACATACTTCATTGCGTTTTGCCGAGAAGAAATATGGACAAGCTCACCTACTCCTCCGATACCCATCCACGCCCACATGTTCGTTGAAATTCGACCGGATAACTGATTAGGCACGACGTGATCTTCTGTGTACCGCGTGTTATCGTAACGCCACAAAGTTAAGCGACCGTGTTGAGAAGATCGAAATGTTTTTTCGTCTGTAAATATAGTGTTAGTCCAGTCGTAGTCTAAATAAGCGTTTGCAAAATTCCTTCTCGCTGTTTTATGATCATCCGTTAAGGCTACTTTCTCAGCATAATGTCTGTAATGCAGTCCAGTGCCGTGCAAATAATTTCTAATAGTTTGTAGACAGACGTCATGTTGTGCCGCAAAATATCGGGTGGGAGTAAAAGGATGTTCTTCGTAATGGTGTTGCATGTCCACTCTTTGTTCGTTCGTGAGTCGGCGAACGCCGTGGTTATGACGTCGTCTGTCCTCGAGGATGCCCTCTTCAGCGTGCCGTCTGATCCAGGTCCTCACTGTATTCTGAGAAATATTCAATTCGCGGGATATTTCCCGTATGCCATAGCCTTCCTCACTTAAGACTACAATCCGAGCTCTTTGTTCTTCTAAATTAGCCATTATTAAAAATTATTAAGCATTTTACTATTTAATTTCTATTTTTTCACATTGACTGACAACTTGACATAATATGACACACTTGTAGAACACCCCATTTTTTAAATTTATTTTTTCCATCATCAAAAAGTTTAGGTTAAATAAGCGAGAACCAGCTCGATATTCAAACAATGACTGTATATGTGTGAAATGTGGTTTTATGGCAATGATAACAAAGGTTAAAATTGCATAGGTCTGCGACCTGTATTGACGTAATTTTATTAGTACCTAAAACGTCGTAAGTGCATTATACGCGATAGATCTTACAAGTTTGAAAGTTTCAAACGAATTATCAGGCAAGTGGGTCATGATTCAGTTGGTTCGATTGTACATCAAGATGACATAGAATAGATAACTTCAGTGTTGGGTTTGGGTTGCAAGCCGATCGTCTGATGTACGAGCATCTTGGAAAGCTTGTCCCTTAGTCGGCTTTTACGATATGCACGGGAAGTTTAGCAGCGGACACAGACCAATATTATTAACGAACACGGTCTACCTTTTAGGTCGACTGGTAGTAATGCCATTTGCCATTTGGCATTAAACCTGCTTTTTGTACTTTTTTATTTTGTACACTAGCTGTCCCCGCAGCCTTTGTTCTACCCTATTCCTCTAAGACAAAGTTACATTGATTTTTTTCGTTCTGTCAAAAGTTATTGGCCTAAACTAGATCTAGTCGCAGTCTAATAGAAATAAAAAAACATTGAAAGACTTTAGTAATAACTAATATGATGATATTTTTATTGTAATTTGTTTTTAATTTTTCAAACCCGGGTTTTCTTGCGAAATACCGAAAAACCCGAAATACCCGGGTATTTTCGGGTCGGGTAAACCCGGGTTCGATGCCCTAGCTGTATTCAATTGTTGCTAAAATCAAAAATCAGTTGCTGACTATTTTAAATTATTAAATTGAAAATGTGTCAACCGCTGGTTCATGTTGAACACTGGTACTACTACCTATCAACATAAATGAGGGTTATAAGGTTATAACACCTAGCTCATGATGGTATCGAGAACAAACCTTATTCCGTCTACTTAAAGCATAAGTTTGCCTGCACTATCCAGGCATCATGTTCATGTGCCGTGTCCGGATCCTAATTTTGCGTAGTCCGAGCTAATCAAGCGGTTAAAGCAATTATACACTGCAGCTGCATGAAATGTACTCGTTATACATAATACATTTGAGTTAGTACACTAGGTAGGTACAATTTGAGCTGAACAATAATCAATTTATTAATACGTTAAGTAAAAGCTTGGTATCCGTTCTTTTAAAACTTGATTTCTCTTTTTAACCCTATTCTTGGCATAGTGGATTATTAATAAGAAACAATTAAAAAACATTTCGAGTAGTGAAAAAAGAATAAATTTTATACAAAAAATATTGATAATTCCACAAAAAAAACTGCCATGTATAGGGTTAAGAAGTATGAGATTTGGTATAGTTAAAGTTAAAATGGAGTTATAAAAAATACATACTTACTAGTAGAAACTTCTTAGTAAAATACAAAATGTGGATGATTTAAATCTGTCAATCTCAAACTAATGTTTTTTTTATTTTTCAAGGCTCTTTAGCGGAAACTTTAAAACTGTTTTTTATTGGTTAGAGTCTGTTGTACTAATTAAAATTTGTTGCACTGGCAGTTATTTTTTTTTATAACTATAACTAATTACTTTTACACCGGCTTGTGCTAATCGCACGAAGCCAAAATCTATAAGAAAAAAAGAAAACAACAACACAACAGTTTCACGTCAGAGAAAGTAATACAGTTATGTCTTAATTTCGTTTGTTTCGACTGTTCAACGAAGGAGTGATTGTAATTAACTTAACTTTCATTTTATTAGTTAAAATGTATATCTAAAAATAGCCGAAATCGATTTACAAGCCGATTCTTTATATACAAACTTAACTTCAAGAGTGAGCGACCAACCAAACCGAGTACACAAACATGTACCTTCCCCAGCTGGGAATCGAACCATGGACCTCCTGGGCCTGAGACCACTAGACCACAGAGGCGCTTCCCGTTGTAGACTTAAAACAGTACCTGAATCATTATTTACATATAAAAGTACATAAAAGCATAAAGCACAGATTATTAAACATACAGAAAGTAAAAGTCATTTATGTCGCAGCCTGCGACACACAGATTATAAACATACAGAAAGTAAAAGTCATTTCTGTCGCAGCCTGCATATTATCCATTTAGGGTTGGCTATAAATATTCCTTCACACCGCAAAGGCAAAAACTTTGGGCCGGTTGTAAATTTAAAAAGTAATTAAACACGGAGAATGGCCGTACCGTATTTATTATTGTTATTTCATAATGTAAATTAATGAAGGAGGAAATTGTTGTTTAATTTGTTGAAATTAAGACTGTAAATTGTAATGTCACCGTTTTTGGGTTATACTCTTTTTTTTAACTTAATTGGTATTAATATGAGTTTATTTTCTTTGTTGAGTAGCTTTCTTTAAGTTATGTTAGGTAGAACAAAACAACCCGCATTGCGCCATAACCCACCACGCTGGCCCAATGGAGGTTGGTTGAATTTAAATATAAAATTCTATATTTAACAAAACACTTTCGGCTCATTTTATGTCCCCACTGCTGGGGTACGAGCTTTCCTTATAGATTGATGGGTAAGGAGAACGGGCCATAAACCACCACGCGGGCCCAGTGCGGATTGGTGGTTTTTAGCGACAGCTAATGCAGCCGGGACCAACTGCTTTACGAGCCTTTCGAAGCACGGAGATCGAGATAACAAATTTTTAACCACCTACCGGCCTTTACACTTGCAGACCGGGCGCATAAACCACTGCGCCATAAGTTAATAAGGTCTACTTCAGGTATAATACTTAGTATGATTTGTTTCAGAGTTATATTTGATATTGTTGGTTCAATCGTTAACGGGCTCATTTCAAAGACAACATAATTATCTCGTGTTGCGTTCAGTAGCCAACCGATCCGAGACATAATCGATACTAATTGGTATTCGATGCGGTTTGTCGTAGAATCGGATACGATAACGATTTCTGGGAACATCTTCGGTCACTCGATGATATTGCATAATGGTCGAATGCATAGGGTTATCATATGTCACAAAGTAAATTCGTCATTGAAAAAGTATGTGTAGCCACACTTCCATTTTTAAGAAGTAAATTTGTCATATTTCTGACGAGCTTACACATATTTTTAATGCATGTGACATTTACTTTTCAATTTATGGAGTGTACAAAAAAGTAACGAACTTGCTTTGTGGCAAATGTACGATTAAGCCACACATTCTGATTATTCGTCTCTCATTGTAGCCACGAAAATATTTGTGTCAGGAAATGGTTAAAGATGAAAGAAACTCTTATTTATCAACGTCAAATATATTTCTCTCCAGTCACTAAAAACGCAAAATTATAATTATTATTATTATACCAATCCTTCCGTGTATTGGCTAACTACGTGACATTGGCGGAATTGTGTTAGACACAAATTTCACTGGATGCTGTGACAGGCCTATGTGGGAGATACCCGCCAAAGCTGACAGAGTTGTGACATTACATTGATAGCAACTTCTCATCCTAATGGCTAGGGGATGATCAAATCAGTGAAGACGAATTGTTAAAGCCTATGTTAGTAGTGATGTAGCATTTTAACAGTGTTTTTTTAAAATGTTTATATAATTTTTAACGCAAATTTTGTTGCGAACAAATTACAAAAACACAAATGTTGAAAAAATTTCCACGAGCAGGATTTGAACCCGCACCCTTCTGACATACCGGGTCAGGTGCTCTCCCAATTGAGCTATCGTGGTTCTAACCAGCCCGCCGAAATTATTCAACACTATTTATTTTTTACTTTGAAAGCCAAAGAAGCCAATTCAATGTCAACAACTACCGTCATTAACATCTGATCATAATATTTTTACAAATACTAAAGATCAGTTAAGAAGTGTTTTTTTTTTAAATTTGACCAGTAGTGCTAGTGATGCCCTTCTAAAACAAACAGTCACAAATTGTACCTCTGTATAGAAGACATATAGAAGACTATCTACTCGGGGCAGGAGATCTTGTACTGAGAAGAACCGGCAAGAAACTCAGCAAGTGTCCAGCTCTTTTCTCCCTTACTCTTACTTAATCTTACTTAATCTAGCCCCAAGAAAAGCTTCCTTAAGAAACTCGAGAAATGGTTAACTAGACAACGGATAAACATACTTAATATACTTAAATACATACTTATTATACATAGGAAACACCCAGACTTGAAACAATTTAGAAAAACAGGTATTTCTAAATTGATCCGACCGGGAATCGAACCCGGGATCCTCAGAGATGGCGACACCATGAAAACAAGCAACAAGTGTGCAAGCCACTCGACCAAGGAGGTCGTCAAAAAATAAGATAGCCAGTGCCTCAGTAGTTGAGGATTCCAGGTCAAGTGCTCTTCTACCATTGGCCTTATCATCTCTTATCATCAGGTGAGATCAAGGCACTGTGCTTACCTGGTGATCGACACAAGATGCTGACCCCTATTTGTAATGATCAAAAGAAAAAACCCTACTCTCTTTCCAAAAAAAGAGGAATTACCGATATTACTGATTTCCATTAAAAACGAATTATTATAACAGATAGATATATCTATATCTCCCATTGTCAATAACCAATCATTATGTAAGCCATAGAGGGACATTCCATAAACAATTCGTTATAATATCGATTGCGTTCAATCAGTAGCGAAGCCATTTACATTGAATAGACAATCTTCGTTATTATGAGTGAAACCTTAACAAAAGGAAAAAGGAGCCTTAATTAGGACCAATAAACATCAATGCATAGGAAACTCCATGATTTGATGAAGCTGTGGTTATAACGTTCGTCTTGCGAACTTTTTTTATACAATAAAAAAAATATATATTTAGTTAGAATTCATCATCTGTGTACAGAAATAACATAAGAAAAATAACGAGCGACACTTTATTTACAATATCGCGATTGTATTAGACTCTATTAGCAAATTTAATCAACACTAACCAATTATTTGTGCGCTAAAGAAACAACAAATAAACAAACAGCTAAACATAGTAAAGAAAAACAAGTTCAAATGATATTAGAATCGGAGTCCAAATTAAAATTCCGAACGCAAACATTTCATATGAAGACAATAACAAAATAACAAAATGGCCGACAATCGGACATCAAAATGGTGATCGAGCCACGTACGACCTATATTTAATGACCAGCTGCATTGTCGGCATTTACGATGTCCTCTAAATCTGTCCAATCGCTTTAGTTGAAGGCAGAAAGGACAATTCCACAATATCTAGTTCTGAAATGAAAGTCTAACGACCGACAACGAACAAATTAATAGTGTAAAGGTGAGTTCACATTAAGTTACATGTTAAGAAAATGTTACAACTTTACAAGCTATATGTATAACATAAATTTATGTTATATAAGAACATCTTACATGTTATGGTTTAGTTAAATAAGACGTTACAGCTAAAAACAGCCACTTTTAACTATAACGCCGTATTTAACTAAACCATAACATGTCAGATGTTCATTAGATGACGTAAAAATGATAAATTACTTCATTCAAATAGTTTGTTGAGCATAATTTGATTTTCTATCTCTAATTACTAGATATGTTTTTTTTTTTATTGGCGGCGCTAGTGTGCGGCGTAAACGCTCTTAAAGATTATTATCTCTCTCCATCCGACTGGTTGTCTCTTGAAAGCGATAAGACCGCCAAATTGTAACTTTGTATTGTTTTTCTTTTGTTCATGTTTATGTTTTATAGTGTTGCAATAAAAGTATTATCTATCTATCTATGTATCTATATTCCCGAAACATAGCCATGCAACCAAGTATAAAAAACACTGCAAAAACATGCAAAATCATATTAACGTAGACTTACTACACCATAAAAATACCATATCTAGACCATGTGGCGCTTTTCAGTTATGTTCATAATTTTCCAGGGTCTTATAAACGGTACCCTATTTGCCATATTCGGGATTATGATTATATCCTACTAATATTATAAATGCGAAAGTTTGTGTGTATCTATGTACGTATATTGTGACTTCTTCACGCTGCAACGGATGGATGGATTTGGATGAAATTCGGCATACATATAGTTTATAACCTTTTTTTTTATTGGTTATAGGCAGGCATTTGACCACACCTCACCTGATGTTAAGTGACGGTGCGGTCGAGGATGGAACATGCCTGCCTAGAAATAGCCTATTCACTCTAGACTTGAAGAGGTCCAGATTATACCTTTCAGGGAACACACTCGCAGGCAGCGCGTTCCATTCCCTAGCTGTACGCACTAAGAAAGTTGAACCGAATCGGCTCGTGCGACAAGATGGCATATCTACAACATAGGGATGGAACTCGCGCCTCGCGCTCCGATAGCGGAAAGTGGATGGTGGGATTAGGTCGTGCAACTCCTTCGCGCACTCCCCGAAATGAATCGTGTAGAAGACCGACAGACGAGCCACCCTACGCCGATGTTCTAGATTTTGCAGCTTGGCGTCTATCAGGGCAGCACCAATGAGTCTCTTAGCTCGAATGAGAATGAAATGAGTCTCTTTACCTGGAATAACACATAGGATACTTTTTATCCCGATATTCCCACGGGAACGGGAACCACGCGGGTGAAACCGCGAGCGGCTGCTAGTATTATTATACAATTCCAAACATTCTGTATATCTCTAATATATAGGACAATTGCCGCCTTTGTGATGTTCTCGTACATGTAATAACCAGTGGTCTGCCCGTGTTTGAATGTTTGGATAGATGAGCAATTAACAGCCAGACGCAAACGGCGTAATATCTTGCTTCCTGCGACTATGCCGACTTGACTATATTAACTAAGTTGGTGTGTTTACTGCGACGACACAAGTTAATCAAAGGGACGTGCTTATACGTTAGGTTAGGTTAGTTCTATATTTGCAAATAAAAACTATATTAATTTATATATTTACTATATAAATTAGGATTAGGGATAAAAAGTGTCCTATGTGTTAATCCAGGTTATAAACTATCTGTATGCCGAATTTCATCCAAATCCATTCAGTAGTTTTTACGTGAAACAAACATCCATTCACACTTACAAACTTTCGCGTTATTAGTAGGATTAATTAAAACAATTTATATCGTGTTAAAGTGTTAAGTGCTCACCTTATCGAGGACTCCGGTGACAAGTAGGCTGGCAGCTCGCAAACTAATACGCTGGCAGAGGTTCTGCCAGCGTATTAGTTTGGCAATCCAAAGGGGCAATGTTGCCAGCATTCTTGGGACCGTTTTTCTTTAGTTTTTAATTTTTTAATTATTTTTCTAGTTTTTTTTTCAAGTTAAGTTAAGTAATGTTTCTTTTTGTTGTGTTTCATAAAAATAATTTTCTTATTTATCAAATAATATTACTTTATTGCGATATCCACTTTTGAGGCAGGCATCTAAAGATTTCGAATGACGTGGCTTTTCTGCGACATTAAGCAGAGTACCTTTTTGTTACCTCACATTTATCTGCTATTTTTATTTGTTGGGTTGACGGTAAGTATAACAAATAAATCTTTATTTCATTCATCTATTATTTTCTTTATTTATCTGAACACCTAATTTAACTTATGTCATGAAAATATGTAAACAAACTTCGCTGTATACTACTTGATACAAATAAAAAAATATATTATTACCATTGAAATTAAGTCATCATTACAATTTGATGCGTATTACGAGTAGCTTAATCACCAATTGCCAAACCCGGGATATGTATCGATAAATCCGAAACACGCTTTGCTTGACCTGGGAATTGAACCTAGGATCTATGGATGTTGAGCTGTGTTTGCCACTCGGCCACAGGCGTAAATGATTAAAGTACCTTCATATTTTATAACTGTACTAGCGGCCGCTCGCGGTTTCACCCGCGTGGTTCCCGTTCCCGTGGGAATATCGGGATAAAAAGTATCCTATGTGTTAATCCAGGTTATAAACTATCAGCATGCCGAATTTCATCCAAATCCATTCAGTAGTTTTTACGTGAAAGAGTAACAAACATCCATCCATACTTACAAACTTTCGCGTTTATAATATTAGTAGGATGTGCAAAAAAAAAATACAAATTGCTTATTAAATATAAGTAGGTAGTAAACAACGCATAATTGTCCCACAGCTGGGCAAAGGATTCCATCATTGAAATCAAGTCACTACAATTGATGGATACTGGCTTAATCACCACCCTTGCCAAATGCGGGTTGGTGATCACAAACCAAGGCTAAGTATCAAAAATTCCGAAACAAACTTAGCCCGACCTGGACATTAAAACCGGGACCTTCGGGTAACAAGCCGAGCGTTTTCCCACTCGCCCACCGAGGCGTTTCATGGCCATACCGTATTCAATCACGTCAATGAGATGTCATTTGCTAAAGATAACACAAATTTGAGTCAATAAACGCGAGTTATCGTTTCACGGCGCTGACTATTACAAATTAATTAATAATCAACGATTTGCAATGGTACGAGAGGCTAAATAACTCAGTGGCATTGTAGAAGAAACATTATTATATTAAGGGTGCGCCGACAAAAAAATGCCAAAAATGGTTAAGTAAATATAATTGAAAATACTATCGTATTAAATGAACAAAATATATATTTAGTATCATAGGGAACGTGTTTACAATTTGTCAGAACCATAAATTCATAACACGCTATAGTTTTTTCTACAAAATCATTTAAAGTTGGGCAAAAATCATGAAAACGAGTGGCGGCGTTTAGCAGATTTCTTATAGTTTATCTAAATTATTGTACCTCTGATTTTGTCTAAACAATCATCAATGGATAAACTACAAATTGCTAGACTACATTTTCGATTCATCAAGTGGTTATTTAAATAATTATTTTTTATTAAGCACCTTAAATTCCCCATACAAAATTAGTATGGCCGCGCGGCATCAAATAAAAATGGACGACATTTCAAATAAAACATATGACACTTGTCACTTATGGACGGCGCACCCTTAAGGTCCTGTGTTCAACGTCCAGGTAAGGCAAATGTGTTTCAAATTTTTCGATGCATAGCCCGGGTTTGTGACCACCGACCCGCATTTGGCATCGTGGTGATTAAAAAGTTACCTATCAAGTGTAGCTATGAAAAGATTTCAGTGATGAAAGATTTGCTCAGCAATGGGACAGTATTTAGGCTAATTACTACACTATTATTACTGAGCCGGCTACCGATAAACATTGCTGCTAAACCCCAAAGTAAGTAGGTAAGTAAATAGCCTGTAAAGAGCTTGGGCGAGTGAAACCACCTGCAACACGGTACATTTATTGTGCTCAACCTTGTTGCAGCCGTGAAAAGAGAGCGAGTGGCGGGCGCGCAGGCCCTTATACATCGAACACCTACTAAAATAAATTAAAGTAGATACTTGTACTTGTCACTTGATACTTGTCTAAAATGAATAAAATGCATTGTTTTCAGATGAATGAATTTTATTCATTTTAGACATCATGTTTCATAGAGCCATTTATTGCTTAAGACCTACACAATCGATATCTACTTAAGAGCGTTTACGCCGCACACTAGCGCCACTAATGAAAAAAAAAACATATCTAGTAATTAGAGATAGAAAATCAAATTATGCTCAACAAACTATCTGAATGAAGTAATTTAGCATTTTTACGTCACATAATAAACACCTCATATGTTATGGTTTAGTTAAATAAGACGTTACGGCCACTTTTAACTATAACGCCATATTTAACTAAACAATAACATGTCAGGTGTTCATTAGGTGACGTAAAAATGCTAAATTACTTCATTCAGATAGTTTGTTGAGCATAATTTGATTTTCTATCTCTAATTACTAGATATGTTTTTTTTTCATTAGTGGCGCTAGTGTGCGGCGTAAACGCTCTTAAATAGCAATAGAGTAAGTTTATTTTTTCAAAACAACCGGGTTCGATTCCCGAGCTGAGTACAGGTTTTTTTTAAATGTATGAATGCAGTTTTTCTTCTTATTAAAATCGATGACTTGGTTCCTAAGAACAGATCTTCGTATGTCTTATAGTTTCAGACTTTCCCATACTGACCGATTTAAATGAGACACCCTGTATATTGGCAGACTGTCGCTGTTTGCGGGAAATATAGGAACTACTCATAACTGAAACATTGTCTAGATTGATTGCAACATAATTAGTTTCCCTTTGTCGATGCCAGATGGCGCTAAATATACAACATAGCCTATGACTGTCCCACAGCTGGGCAAAGGTTTCCATCACCGAAATCAAGCTTAGTCATCACTACAATTGATGGGTAATGCTAATGGCTTTATCACCACGCTTGCCAAATGCGGGTTGATAATCACAAACCCGAGCTATGCATTGAAAAAAAAATCCGAAACACGTTTGCCCGACCTGGGGCCCAACCGCCTAACCGATCGCGTTGACTTCGTGTGTGGTTTATGACGTCATCTTTTCGTTTCGTGCCGCCTATGAAAGCAATATCGAAAGCTTATAGTCTTTAGCTTTTGATATTGCTTTCATAGGCGGTGCGAGGTGGCAAGATGACGTCATAAACTATACGCGTAGTCAAAGCGATCGGTTAGGCGGTCGGGGAGCTGGGAATTGGCCCTTCGGGTTTTCTCACAAAACAAAGGCAAAATTAAGCCACTGCTTAAAACAGAAGCCGTCGCTTTTTAACCGACTTCAAGAAGAAGGAGATTATCAATTCAATTGTATTTTTAACCGACTTCAAAAAAAGGAAGAGGTTTTATATTATTTTGTTTGTTTGTTTGTTACCTCAGAACTTTCGACTGGGTGAACCGATTTTGATGATTCTTTCTTTATTTGAAAACTGGTGCTTCCCTTGTGGTCCCATTTTAATTTGGTCCAGTTCTGATGATGGAATCCTCAAGGAATTGAGGGAACTCCTCAAATATTGTAGGCATACATATCACGATTTTGCATTTGCATTCCACTGATTGCCACCGGAACTCCTCAATGATAGTATTTCAAGGGTGGCTATAAGATATCTCGATTAAGATAGTTAAGCGACTATGACGAAGCAAAAGAAGGCAGAGGCACCGAAACTCAGTTTTTGATTTCCTACTTTGAGATAGGCGTTTCTCGTTTTTTTTCGCTTGTCTCATTTAAACGGCATTAATTAATACGAGCAGCGCGTTTAGTAGGTTTTCGGCGAGTTTGATTGAGCCACGATAGCATAGTTGGCAGTGCACCTGACCCGGCATGTCATGGGGTGCGGGTTCGAATCCACTTGCTGGAATGTTTTTGTTTTATTTATATAATTTTTAACGCAAATTTTGTTGCGAACAAATTACAAAAACACAAATGTTGAAAAAATTTCCACGAGCAGTATTTGAATCTGCACCCTTCTGACATACCGGGTCAGGTGCTCTCCCAATTAAGCTATCGTGGTTCTAACCAGCCCGCCGAAATTATTCAACACTATTTACTTTTTTACTTTGAAAGCCAAAGGCGCCCATACAATGTCAACAACTACCGTCATTAATATCCGATCATAATATTTTTACAAATATTAAAGATCAGTTAAGAATTAGGCAAGCTATTTATAAAATGTTTGTTTGTTTTGTTTATATAATTTTTAACGCAAATTTTGTTGCGAACAAATTACAAAAACACAAATGTTGAAAAAAATGTATTCCCCTTAGTGGAATTTTTTAACATAATTCTACCTACCACAATGCAGTCAGGCACAAAAGTCAGTTATAAATAACAACTGAACTACTGATCACTCGTAATGCCTTGCTGGCACGAATAGCCTTTATCTGGTCCGAATAACAATTATTGAAACCAACCAATTATAGACCTTCTGTTATCAACGAAACTTAATATTCTATGTACTAGATTTACCTTTACAAATACTGTACTAGATTTACCTTTAGATAAGTTTAAAAAACATGTAAAGTCTTCTTTACTTAAAAAAGGTTATTATACAGTCAAAGAATATTTAGAAGATAAAACAGCCTGGCTATAATAAAAAACATATACATAATACTACTTATAAATAGTGTCCTGCAGATAACAAAATAGCGTTGCATTGAACATTACAATTAGTTTTATTTTTATTATTATTAACTATAGTTTTTTTGACTTTTACTAGTACTGTATTCATTAAATGTTAAAAATGTTGTTTTGTTCACACTTCCTTATAGCCAAAGCTTGCCACAGACTGAAAACAATATAAGACATAAAATAAATATGACATTACATACTCTGACTTTTAATAATAAGAATAAATTCCATTTAATTGACCTAAATAAGTATTTAGATAATAAATTATATTTGACAAAAGATAAAATTTATCTTAATAAATATCTTAAGAGACAGATAGCATTATCGCTATCATATTATATTCAATACTCAGCCAAAAATTTGGCTAGCCTATCTGCCCCTATTGGGCAGAATATTGACTTTGTTAATTGTACTTTGGAATCTGTTCCAAATCAATCTGTTTACAATAATTTAAATTGATCTCTAAGACAATAGAGGAAAACTCTTGCGACTTAAATATTAAGACAAATGAAATGTCCACCTTTATAAACATTATACATCAAAACATTCAGGGCTTTTCTGGAAAAGAATTAGAATTAGAATTATATATAAATGAAAAAAATGTACATGTATTATGCTTAACCGAGCACTGGTTAAAACAATGCGAACTGTTAGTAAGCATTGATAATTATAAAGTCATTAGTTCGTTCACAAGAGAGTCTGCTATAAGAGGTGGGTCACTGATATTAATTAACGATACATTACAATCAAAGGAGCGTAAAGACATAGTATCTCTCTCAGTTGAACGAAATTTTGAACTATCATGTGCGGAGCTCGAGCAGTATGTTATTGTTTGTGTGTATAGGCCTTCCTCTGGTAATTACCACTTATTTGAGTCCATTATGGAAGAAACCTTGCAAAAGGTATGCAATTGTAAAAAGAGGATAGTTGTATGTGGCGACTTTAATATAAATATTTTAGATGACTCACAGAACTCGGTAAGGTTTCTTAATCTTTTCAAATCGTTTAACTTGCAAAATCTTTTTGATGAACCTACAAGAGTTACAGCCACATCAGCTACCTGTTTAGATAATATTTTTTCTAATTGTAATGATATTGAGAAATCAATAATAAATTTTATAAATTCTGATCACAGTGGTCAGATAGTTAGATTTGAGCACCAATATGAACGTCCTTCAATGAATATTTTATACAGGCCAGTGACCACTAATCGATTAGACAGATTTAAGAAGAATGTTAATGATAAAGTGTTACAAATACCATGTAACAATGACAAAGCGAACATCTTATACGACAATCTATTCGAAATAATCAAAAAAGAATTTAATAACAATTTTACTCAAAAATTAATCAAAGTAGATAAGTCTAAAACTAAATTCAGTGATTGGGCCACAGCTGGCATCTACAGGAGTAGTAATAGATTGTATCAATTATATGATATAAAGGCAAACTCTAAGGATCCAAGTGTAATTGAATATGTTAAAAATTATTCGAAAATGTTCAAAAAAGTTTGTTCCATAGCAAAGGCCAACTACATTCGGACAAAGATTGTGAATTTAAAAAATAAAATAAAAGCCACTTGGAACGTCATTAATAAAGAAACTTGTAAAGTAAGGTCTCGTGATCGTATACTTGAACTCAAAGTCGATAATGCTTACATCAATGGTGATACGGAAGTGGCAGGCGCGGTGGAAACATTTTTCTCAAAAATTCCACTCATTACATCAAATAAATTAAATTCTTGTAAACATCTTGCCCAGTCTCTTCTTGTATCGAGTGTAAAAATATGTAATATTCGATTCAATTTTCACTATATTGATTCTGATATAATAATAAAAGCTTTTAGACAACTTAATATAAAAAAGACTGAGGATCTTTGGGGTATCTCCACTGATATTTTAAAATCTATAATATCTTCTATCGCGTCTAATTTAGCAATAATCTATACATATAATAAGAACGTAGGGATAAAAAAATCTGTAATTGCAAGATATAAAAAAAAAAATTATACAGGTTGCCTTAAAATCACATACGGAACACGATAGAATAGTTTTAAAAAAATTTGTTTGTTTGTTTGTTTG
Organism: Eudonia lacustrata; assembly: GCA_947562085.1. Taxonomy (NCBI): domain Eukaryota; kingdom Metazoa; phylum Arthropoda; class Insecta; order Lepidoptera; family Crambidae; genus Eudonia; species Eudonia lacustrata. Next base: position 10,997,407 of record OX387332.1, on the reverse strand, counting down.
TTTGTTTAAACCCGATAAACTCGAGAACTACTGAACGGATTTTGATCCGGTTTTTACCAAAATGCTAAGAAAAATCCGGAGAAAAATATAGGCTACATAAATACTCGAAAAATACAGGGTGTCTCATTTAAATCGGTCAGTATGGGAAAGTTTGAAACTAAAAGACATACGAAGATCTGTCCTTAGGAACCATGTCATCGATTTTAATAAGAAGAAAAACTGCATTCATAGATTTAAAAAAAACCTGTACTCAGCTCGGGAATCGAACCCGGTTGTTTTGAAAAAAATAAACTTATACTATTTCTATTTAGATATCGATTGTGTAGGTCTTAAGCAGAAACATGATGTCTAAAATTAATAAAATGCATTGTTTCACATACCTACTTTAATTTATTTTAGTAGGTGTTCGAAGTGACCACCGTTACATTCAACAAGTTCAGGCATGTAAAATTGTCTCTATGGTTGTTTGTAGTACCTCTTTGCTGGTTTTGTAATTGTAAGATCGTTACCTAAACGTGTTGAATATTGTATTGAAAAAAAACGGTGGTCACTTCGAACACCTTCTAAAATAAATAAAAGTATGAGAAAACAATGCATTTTATTCATTTTAGACATCATGTTTCAAAGAGCCATTTACTTCTTAAGACCTACACAATCGATATCTAAATAGAAATAGTGTAAGTTTATTTTTTTTCAAAACAACCGGGTTTGATTCCCGAGCTGAGTACAGGTTTTTTTTAAATGTATGAATGCAGTTTTTCTTCTTATTAAAATCGATGACATGGTTCCTAAGAACAGATCTTCGTATGTCTTATAGTTTCAGACTTTTCCATACTGACCGAATTAAATGAGACATTCTGTATAATAAGAACGTAGGGATAAAAAATCTGTAATTGCAAGATATAAAAAAATACTTTAAAATCACTTACGGAACACAATAAAATAGTTTAAAAAGAAATTGTTTGTTTGTTTGTTTATTTGTTTGTTTGAACACGATAAACTCGAGAACTACTGAACGGATTTTGATCCGGTTTTACCGAAATGCTAAGAAAATTCCGGAGAATAACATAGGCTACATAAATACTCGAAAATTGTTAAATTTTGATTTGGTCTAAACCGGGATTTAATCCTTGGTTGCGTGGCAACTGTTGTTTATTATGTAACATAGGGGATTTTTTTTTAATGAGTTTTACGGCTCTGGCATTTGAGGCTCTGGCTCTCTATTGCTATCGTGTTTTACGGCTCTGGGTTCTTTGCCCTTTTGAGCCTGTCATTGATAGTTGTTGCCATGAGAATACCGATTTTGATGCGGTTATCACCAAAATGCTTAGAAAATTTCGGAAAATAACATACAAATCGAAAAATGTTAAACAAATTTTGATATACGTATTTACGCGACCAACTGTTAGATACGTCGTTGAGTTATTATTTTAGAAAAGTTTTATACTCTCTAAGGTTACCTACCCTTTATAAATCTGTGAGGCACCTAAGCGAACATTAGCACCGCAGTAGTAAAGCGACGGAAAATAAAAACAAGCTCGAAATCACGCACATCATTAAACTTGGCTGTACATAGGTACACCTTTTGTTTAATTTTCCAAAATAACCAATAATAATATGGCTATTTAGTCGCGCCTGCGCGCGGCGCTTATTGCAGTTTTCTAATACACAGAAATGTTAAAAGTTAAAACATTACCTATATTTGGCGGTATAAACCTCTGTGTCGTTGCCCAAAATAATGACTCTTTTTTTAGTTATGCATAGAAATGTTACCTACTCATTAAATTTGGCTGTATAAAACTTTGTATCATTGCCCAAAATCATGTCTCTATTTTTTTAAATATTGCACATAGAAGATAAATCTTGAATTACATAGCTTGGCTGTTTAAACCTTTGGGTCGTTGCCCAAAATACTTAATGTTATTTTTTTAAATCTATTTGGTGAAAAAACGCGAGAACAGGAAAATTTAAAAAAAAATTGGCGCTCAAATTTTGAAACGAACAGAAGGAAATTTTGATGTTTTGCAATGCATTAAGTACCTATTTTTATTTTGTTAATAATTTTCAAATTATATTAATTATTCATTGTGTAAAAGTTTTTAAAACATTTTATGCAGGTACGATAAATATTTCAGTACTTATTCAGTTCTTATTAATTTTCAAATAAGATTTATTCATTGTGTAAAAGTTTTATGAAACATTTGAAGCAGGTAAGTTAAACACTTATTTCAGTACTTATTTTACATGTAAGCGGTTTCTTACTTTGGTTTCTTAACATGTTTATAGGATAAATCTGTGTTCAATGATACAATATAAGTAAGTAAGTATCATAACAATTTTAATATCATAAAACCTATAAGGAATGAATTTTGTACATACTTCTAGATTACAGAAAAATGGTTTTTCCATTCTTCTATCGCATAAGACGATGGCTACCTCTGGTATCAGAGTTGCAAAAATGTTTAAATTTGCAGGGTACAACTGTATTAGAGGCACGGACTTCAGATTTTTTTTTTATTAGAGGTAACTTCTTTCTGTGTCCTGTGATCTACCTCTAAAAAGCTACCTACCTAACAAGATGCTACGAAGAAGTTCAAATTTATCGCAAGTATGTAACATAAAATACTATACTGTATTACCTAATAGACAATAATATAATTTATTACAGTTCTCAATTTATTGATATTTTGTATCTACGAATAAGAACATAGTTGGTAAATAGTTTTTTGTGCCTTCTGGCCGACAACCAATAATCCTGGATCGCTACCTGCTACTCGATATCCAGCTTCGGTGGACACGGCAAAAAAAATTTTGAAGTCCGTGGTTGGACAGTATAACAGTAGACACATCTTAGCTAAGATACACCAGTGCCTAGGATGACTCCGGACGAGTACCTGAGCTGTAAAATACCAATTTTATTACATATATTTGAGCGTCAGTAAACCCATTTCAGGTTTGTATGACGTAGCAAATACGCGCAACCCACCGAGAAATGGTGTTGTATACTGAATGTATGTGGAGGGATAATTGAAACGGGAAACTGAGTGAGAATCTGTATGAACGGGACGATTCTGTGCTTCAAACTGAATATATGTATGTATATGGCAGAGATGATAGTCGAAAGAATAAGAGATAATGTATGAAAATAATGATGGACGTAAAGGAGGCACAGGAAGTATGCCAGAACCACACTAAATGGAGATCGATTGTCTTTGTCTATCTCAGCATTCCCAGCTGAAAGGATATTAAGAGTGAGTAGATGTACATATGTCGGTAAATACAATGTCAATTTTCAAAATTTCCGATGCATATAATTTTATTATACCCTAATAAGCTTAAATAGATACCTACATAAAAATTAAACTGTACAGACTACAGCCTTTAGCTCACGCGGACGAAGTCGCGGGCAACAGCTAGTATTTAATAAATGCGTTGATGAATGTGTATTTCCAGATTTAATGAAGTACAGTAAAATTATACCGTTATTTAAAACAGGCGATAAAAGTGACCCATCTAATTTTCGGCCTATATCCATACTACCGGCTTTTAGTAAAATTTTTGAAAAAGTTATTTTTAATCAATTGCTGTCACATTTTACAGATAACCAGTGACTTCATAACAAACAATTCACTTTCACTAAAGGTAGAAATACAACCGACGCGGGAGTTGCACTTATTCAGCATATTTTCGATGCATGGGAGCAGAAACAGGATGCGATAGGTATCTTTTGTGATTTATCGAAAGCTTTCGACTGTGTCGATCACGATACTTTATTATTAAAAATGGAACATTATGGTGTCTCAGACAACTCACTTACCTTATTGAAATCATACCTCACTGGCAGAGTTCAAAAAGTTAATATTAACGGTACTGATTCTTCTGGCGCCCCATTACTTATGGGGTGCCCCAGGGTTCAATATTAGGACCTCTTTTATTTCTCATTTATGTAAATGATCTACCTGACTACACCGAAGATCTTTGTGAGATAGTATTATTTGCTGATGACACCTCATTGATTTTTAAAGTTGATAGACATAGAGAAATATTTGACGACGTAAGTAATACTCTCTCTCAAATATTACATTGGTTTACCACTAATAACCTGCTGCTTAATGCAAAAAAAAACTAAATGTGTGAAATTCACGATGCCCAATGTGAAGCAGGTTAATACCAGTATCACTATGAACGATGAAATAGTTGAAATATAAAAAAAAAAAAAAATAATTACAATGGGGTTCTCATATTGCTGCCCTGGCAGGAATACTTAGCTCAGCTGCCTATGCGGTTAGAAAAATGAGGTCACTTACTGATGTAGAAACGGCAAGATTGGTTTACTTTAGTTACTTTCACAGCGTCATGTCGTATGGTATTTTATTGTGGGGCTCAGCGGATGACATTGAAACCATTTTTGTTTTACAGAAAAGAGCCATTCGAGCTATTTATAGCCTTAAGCCCCGTGATACGCTGAGAGAGTTATTTAAGCAGATTAATATTTTAACTGTAGCTTCACAGTATATTTATGAAAATATAATTTATGTTTATAAAAACTTAGATAAATTCGAAAAAAAAGTAATATCCATAATTTTAACACAAGAAATAAAAACAAACTTGCTGTTCCAAAACTTAGACTCAATAAAGTTGGTAATTCATTTGTTGGGAAATGTATAAAAATATACAATAAAGTGCCTTTCACTCTAACAGAATTGCCACTACACAAGTTTAAGACAGAAATAAAACAAGGTCTAATGAAAAAAGGTTACTATAAAATTGATGATTATTTTAATGATAAGAATGTGTGGTCATCTTAGTCTGCTCGCCTGCACATGTTATTTCACATTGTAAGTAGTTACACTTTTTTATAAAAGGTTATTATTAAAGTCAAAGAATAATTAGATGATAAAACAGCCTGGTTGTAATAAAAAACACATTATACTCTATTTGTATCAATATACATAATAAAATTAATTTATATAATTTTTATACTGATATGATAGTTTTGAACAGTGTCCTACAGATAACAAACAGCGTTGCGTTAAATAGATCATTAAGTTTTTATTTAAAGTATCTTGAGTGTGTCATGCTCTCGTTATTGTCTCTGCAGTGGTGGCGTGTGCGTCGGGTCGTTACGTTCCCTAAAATATGGTTGAGCGAAGCGATGGCTGATTCATATGTCATACTCGTGAACGGGTGCCGCCTGTGGAGGCTGGTCTGCTCTTGCATACTTATCTTATTGTTAGTATTAATTACTAAAGTTTGACTTTGTTTTTCTTAAACAATTTTTGACTTTTATTAGAGTACTGTAGTGGTACTGTATGACATTGTGGAAATTGAAACTTATACCAGATGTAAATTTGATATATTAGATTTGTTTATTTTTTTGTTTTTTTTTACATGTTGTGGTTGTCTTCTATATTTTTTTTGTGTTTATTTGTAATGAAAAGTGTCCTGCTATGATAGGGCATTTTTCAATTTTTATTTTTTTTGACGCTGTAAGGGAGAAAAGAGCTGGACACTTGCTGAGTTTCTTGCCGGTTCTTCTCAGTGCAAGATCTCCCGCCCAGAGTAGACTTACGAACCGATGGCATAGCGACATTCATAAGAGCTACTTGTAGCCTAAACTGAATAAATGATTTTTGAATTTGAATTTGAATTTGAATTTGAACTGTATGATATTGTAAAAAATTAAACTGGTAAATTATGTTTTTGCAGACTTAAATATTTTATTTAGTTATTTTTTATTTTTTGTGTTTTTTTACATGTTGTGATTGTCCTTTACATTTTGTGTTTTTATTTGTGATGGAAAGTGTCCTTTATGATAGGGCATTTTCCAATATTTATGACGCTGTAAGGGAGAAAAGAGCTGGACACTTGCTGAGTTTCTTGCCGGTTCTTCTCAGTACAAGATCTCCCGCCCAGAGTAGATAGACTTACGAACCGATGGCTTAAAATTTCGTTCATAAGAGCTATTTGTAGCCTAAACTGAATAAATGATTTTGAATTGAATTGAATTGAATTGAATATGGACGTTCCTAGAAAGCCTTGCTTATAAAACTACAGTAATATTCGATTACCTGATTAATTCTTAATCAAATGTTAGTAACTAGACCGCGTCAATGATCTAGTTGTTAGACCATCGGGTCTTAGAAGTCTAAATGGTTATATGTGCACACATCACACCAGCTTATATTTTATGTCCCCACGGCTGGGGCACGAGCCTTCTCTATGGATGGATAGCGAGAACGGGCTATAAACCATTACGCGGGCCCAATGCGGATTGGTGGTTGTTAACGACTGCTAATGCAGCCGGGACCAACGGCTTTACGTGCCTTCCGAAGGACGGAGAAGGTCGAGGTGATACGTTTTTGGTCTTCCATCCGATGACCGGCCTTTGCGAAAGTCGCTTAACCTCAGCAATTGCAAACCGAACGCGTTAACCACTGCGCCATCGAGCTCCTCTATGTGGTATTAAACTATATTATGTATTAATATATTAATATTTTTATATACAGGCTGTCCCTATTATTGGACAAATTGTATTGACATAACACGTTCATTAAAGTATTACTGACCAAAATGAGAAGTATTGTAGATACTTGGACGCCCAATGTAACCACAGTGCCATAGAACAATTGAATTTCTATTGTGTCTGGTTTAAGGGTGCGCCGACCAAAAAATGCCAAAAATGCAGTTACGGTTAAGTAGATATAATTGAAAATACTATCGTATTAAATGAACAAAATATATATTTAGTATCATAGGGAACGTGTTTACAATTTGTCAGAACCATAAATTCATAACACGCTATAGTTTTTTCTACAATATCATTTAAAGTTGGACAAAAATCATGAAAACGAGTGGCGGCGTTTAGTAGATTTCTTATAGTTTGTCTAAATTATTGTACCTCTGATTTTGTCTAAACAATTATCAATGGATAAACTACAAATTGCTAGACTACATTTTCGATTCATCAAGTGGTTATTTAAATAATTATTTTTTATTAAGCACCTTAAATTCCCCATACCAAATTAGTATGGGCGCGCGGCATCAAATAAATATGGACGACGATATTTCAAATAAAACATATGACACTTGTCACTTACGGACGGCGCACCCTTAAGAACAACTAAGTCGATAACAATGTCTAGTGTGTCTAGTATTTACCGAAAAATCAATGTACCTATTTCAAGTTATCACTTTTGAGCAGCTTGTTTATTCTGCTGCAATATACAAGAGCTGCTATTTAATATCTGACCTTTAATTAAACATACATAGTCGATTTGTTATATATTAGGTCCTTACCTATGAAATTGACGTTTTGTATGAAGATTTTTTATAAAATTTTATTTTTCATACCAACATTTTTTTAATTTTCTTTGCATCTATTTACGTAAACACTATAAAAAATGTAGAGTATAGTGTTTTTTATTTACTAGCTAAATATAGCAGACATTAAAAAGTCCTTTCAAAGCTACAATGAAACAAAAAGACAATTCCGCGAACATAAAAAGTAGTCAATTTAAAAAGAAAATTGGGCGGTAAAGACACAAAATTAATAATCATTGTTATTACTGAAGCCTAAGTAACATAATCCTAATTAAAGGTGTATAATAATATTAACAACCGTTATTGACTTTTAGAACTTTTAGACCTTTTAATAAGTGAGAAAAAAACGACAATTTCGAGTTATTCGTCAACTCATAGGTAAGGACCTGATAGTTGTAATTTTGTTGTTTTATAATTTGTCTACTGACGTCTTGACTACAACACACAGGTATTGTAGTCAAATAAACTTTCATTCATTTAATTATTTTTTTTCATTTATTTTTTTATAATTATAGGTACTACGTATAGAGAGCAGCTATGTTTTTTATCTCTTATTATTAGAGATAATAATAATGTTTTCAGAATTCATAAAGGGAATCCGTTTATACGTTATATAACAGGGGTTTAACGTGCCTTTCATTCGTTTAACAACCGCATCAAATATGGTACAGCCATGCAGAAAGTCGTTAAACGCTTTGAAGGGAAGCGGATACGGATATTATCATCTATGGAGGCATATAAAAGTTTTTCATACACATTTTTTATTTTAATTGAAACTAAGTACCTAATCATGACGATGTTTTATCGTATTGAAATTGTATAGTTAATTATTAAGAAACTATAGCGATTTGCATTAACCTTTAAAGTAAGCGATAATAATAGATTTACTTTGGCAATTACATAAAATATAAAAAAATAAAATTTACTATGTCGTTGTGTTATGAAATTTGTGGTAAGTATTTCATTTGTAAAGATGAATCTGCATAGCCAATCGGTTGCAATAACCGATGGATAGATGGCATTACTGCTGCTAAAAAGCAGTCAAAATCAAAGTAGCGAAAAAATTCAGTGCTTACGTCAGCCTTCCCGGTAGCATAATGGTCAGTGCAGCCGCACGGATTGCGAAAGACCCAGGTTCGATTCCTGACTGGGTGCGGTAGGCATTTAATTATTTTCACTATCCTACTAATAGTATGAACACGAAAAATTGTAAGTATGGATGGATGTTTGTTAATCTTTCACGTTAAAAATACTGAATGGATTTGGATGAAATTCGGCATATAGATAGTTTATAACCTGGATTAACATTAGGATAGTTTTTATCCCGATATTCCCACGGGAACGGGAACCACGCGGGTGAAACCGCGAGCGGCCGCTAGTCTTTTATATTTATGTATAAATCTTCTGTGCGTGTGGTAATTGAACTCCTTCTAAACGGCTGGACCGATTTGAATGAAATTTTTTGTGTGTTCAAGTGGATTCGAGAATGGTTTAGATTTACAATTTGACTTGGTACGTGGCGTTGCAACAGGGGTCCATCATGAGATACGGATGTTCTTAAGCGGGCGAAGTCGCGAGCGGGTTACTAGTATTTTTATTAACAATTAAATAAAATAAAAAATTATAGAATTTTAGTTTTGTGATATAGAAACTATTACTATTATCATTATTATTTTAAGTATTTCAACTGCCTCTGTGGGTTCTCACGGGCCTCACGGGTTCAGGTCCCAGCAGGTATGATAAAAAGCACGGGCACATGTTTGAACTCGGTTTAGCTGGTGGTAAGATAAGATAAGATAAGATAATCATTTATTTGCCAAAAAACATGGTAATTTACGGGTGGTAAAAAAAATTACAATGCGCACATGTTTTGCCATTATAAAAACAGCATGCAAATGTTAAATTAAAATGTCGAAGTTAAACATGTCAATATGGTAGGACTTGTTTTAAGACTTATAACTAAATATCTCGCCATAACATCTAACTTAGATACATTTTGCTCCGACAGTTAGAGATAAGATAGCCAGGTACTTAGTGATTCAGGATTACGGTTGAAGTGCACAGCAGCAGGACCACCACTCCTGTCAAGAATCAAGGTCTGAGCGCGGTAGTTTACCCACTACTTAGACCACAGATATATATTTTTTTTTTAATGTTAAAAGGAGGCAAACGAGCAGGCGGGTCACCTGATGGAAAGCAATAACCGCCGCCCATGGACACCCGCAAAACCAAAGTAATCGCGGATGCGTTGCTGACCTTGAGGAAGGAGTTGGATCTTGAGGAGGGAGTAGGAATTGGGAGGGGGGAGGGGTGAGAGATGGGCCTCCGGTACTTTCACTCACCGGACGAAACACAACAGCAACGAGTGCCGTTGTTTCACGCCGATATTCTGTGAGAGGGTGGTATTTCGCCGGGCGAGCCGGCCCATTTCGTGCTGGAACGCAGCGTGGCTCTACCACTCCTAAATATATAATATATTATATTTATATATAATTCCCGATCTAAGCCTGAATCTCTAAATTGCAAATAAAAATAAAACTGCAAATAAATGCCCTGAAAAAGTACCTACTACAGTGTTTATCAACTCTGCCCTCGTAACACATATAACCCTAGAAAAGACAGTAATTTCGAGAATCACCTTTCATAAAGGCCTCTTGACGACCTCCTTGGTCGAGTGGCTTGCACACCGGTTTTCATGGTGTCGCCATCTCTGAGGTCGCGGGTTCGATCCCCGGTCGGATCAATTTAGAAATACCTGTTTTTCTAAATTGTTTCGGGTCTGGGTGTTTCCTATGTATCATTATAAGTATGCATTTAAGTAGGTATATTAAGTATGTTTATCCGTTGTCTAGTTTTCTCGAGTTTCTTAAGGAAGCTTTTCTTGGGGCTAGATAATTGGTGTGAGTGTGGGAAACATTTTTTTTTTAAATTTCTAACCGCCTTTGTTTCACAATCTAATATCGCCCTTAGGGATATGAGGTTCCCCGCCAGCAGTGCTATTCTCTAAGCAAAACAGCGTCGAACTCGACGTTGAACTCGCTCATAACTTGCAAACGATTTTCAACCTACTTCTAGATAGTAATAAAGTCTACATTCGTTTGCAAGTTATGAGCGAGTTCAATATTGAGGTCGACGCTGTTTTGCTTGGAGAATAGCACTGCTGAAAGCGTCGTTTAATCGGTTGTGGTTGTGCCTTTGTAGGATTCCGTGGCAAATATATCGTTGTCACAATTACACTTTGAACACAACCAGAGACAAGACAAACGGCTTATGTCAGAGGATAGTCCATATACCTTATATCCTGTGCATAGATCTACAGCGTCATGGTTCATACTTATTGGTACAGACTTCTTTACATTTTTCTCAAAAATATTTTTTTTTTTTTTTTTATTTTAGTTGTTTTTATAAACTTAATGAATATTATACTAACGTGTCATAAGTAATACCTAAATAAGAAATTTTTGTTGTTACTTTGTTTAACTGTATATTATATATCTAAGTTGTTATACCCTTGCAGGGTTCATGTGTTGATCTTTACCTATTTTTTTTAACACCTCTTATGTACCACATGTGTAAGCAATAAAGAATTATTATTATTATTATTATTATAGCTTCGCGCGGTTAGCACATTTAAGTAGCCAGTGTCAAAATAATTTTGTTACAAGTTATTTTTAAATACATAATATATCTTTTGTTAATATATATGATGATGATGATGAATGATAATAGTAATGAGAAGTGAGAAATGATATACCCCCAACCTCTTGAGTATCTCTGTAAAGATTTTGCTAAGACCTCACGCTGTTTTATTTGCCAACACTCATGCACACTCACAAACACTTAACGGTTAATAATCCACCATTATTTCACATTAATATTCGACATAACACAAATTATAGAAAATAAAACAAGACCGCAGACGTAACTCTTCAATGTCCCGCCAAGAAGTCCGAAATTTATTTAAAACAAGTTTAAACGCTTCACTTTTTAATTGTTCCTTTTTGACTTCTTGGCGGGAAAGTGAAGCGTCATGTCTGCGGTTTTGTCTTATTTTCCAAAATTTGTGTTATGTTGAATATTAATGTGAAATAATGGTGGATTATTAACCGTTAAGTGTTCGTAAGTGTGCATAAGTGTTGGCAAATGAAACAAAACAGCAGTGCAACGTCACTTTTCAAATTCTCTCAAGGAGCTCGCGTGAGGACTTAGTAAAGCCCCACATCTTTACTGAGATACTCGAGGGGTTGGGGGGTATATCATTTCTCACTTCCTATTTCTAATATTCATCATCATTTAAGGAAATATTGTTTATTTATGTATTACTTGTATGAAAAATTACTTTGACACTGGCTAATTGAACTAATCGCACAAAGCCATCAACTAAAAAAAAAAAATATAATAAATTTTTCCTTTGTTTTCAAAATTCAAAATTCGAATAAGTACCATTAGTCATCGCTAACGTTTTCGAATGCACATAAAACAATTAAAACGCGTACTAGACTCAAGGGTATTGGCATGGTATTGGTTTATTTGTCCGACGCAAAAACCTAGTTCTCACTAGTTTTTTTTAAATTATCGTATAAACAAACCCGCGAGCAGAGCATACGTCAGAAAGGGACAGCGATAAGGCAATTCTAATAATAATCAATCAAGTGAAATCCTAGGGGCACATAATGTATTCCGGGATACCATCGATTAATTGGGCAAACAAACTAATTAATTGTTTCATTTGCTACCAGTTCGCTTTTGTCCACAATATCGTGATAAACATAGCATTAACGCCACCATTATAATACTATAACTTAGGTATTTATAATTAATAATTGAACCACATATAATAAGTATATTTATTGAATTATTTATTTATCAAAGGTTTGGCAACTGTGTCTTCAATCATTATCATCATCATAAGTTTAATTTATGTCCCCACTGCTGGGGCCCGAGCCTTCCCTATAGAAGTATAGGGAGAACGGGCCGTAAACCACCACGCGGGCCCAGTGCGGATTGGTGGTTGTTAACGACTTTTAATGCAACCGGGACCGACGTCTTTACGTGCCTTGCGAAGCACGAAGGAGCTCGAGATGATAAACTTTTAGTCACCCATCCGATGACCGGCCTTTGAGAAAGTCGCTTAACCTCAGCACTAGCAGAACGGACCGGACCACTGCGCCATCAAACTCCTTCATCATCATCATTATCACTATCATTAGGTATCATTATTATCATTATCATCATCACTCTATATTTATACACAGTTGGAGATGAGAGGCCTCTGCGCGCACGCCACTAAGCACGATCCGCGTACTCTCATCCAGCTCTTGTCAGCAACCTTGACGTTGGTTCAATACCAAATGCAGTAGCAAAAATAACTCGCATAAATTAATAAAGATATTTACCTATAAAGATCTGAGAACACTAACAGATCTAATTTAATATAATTTAAGTATTACTTGTGAGCATCTTGTGGCCATCGCATGAAAACACAATGTATTGTTTTCATGCGATGGCCAAGTACCTACCTATTTATTTAAAACATAAAAGATTTTTAATATTGATATGGTCACTATAAGATGTTGTTAGGTTAGCTAATAACGTAATAACTTAAAACAGAAGGTCCCTTAAGTAGGGACTGAATAAATTAACCGACTTGGTATTACATGGATCTCACAATTTTTACGGCAGAAGAACAGAGCTACGAGACTTGGTTTTTTTCACAAGTTTGTTTTTGATTAGATATTCCATAAGCGTGATTTACATAGGCTGCAACGCCATCAAGTATCAATATAGGTAGGTACATAAATAACAATAAGACTTGGATTTATTATTTATTGAATAAGTTATAATACTCCTTGTATGACTCTTTGTTATTTATTATTTGTATATTATTAATTCATCATAAATCATTGTTAAATGGATTTTGAATGATTATGTACTAGCTTATTTATTGCTAATGTTTATACAAATAAATATATAATATGTCTTTACCTTGATGCATTCTTATCATTGCGTAATCATAATCATCATCTCATCATCTCAGCCAAAGACGTCCACTGCTGGACAAAGGCCTCCCCCAAGGATATGAGGGGTATTTGCCGTAATCGCCACGCTTCGCAGGCGGGTTGGCGATCGTAGTAGGTTGAGGGTAACCTCAGAGAGATGCTGCTGCCCATCCTCTGGAATGGTCCCTTAGTCGGCTTTTACGACACCCACAGGAAGAGATGGGGTGGTGCAATTTTTTATCCCCGGCACCACACGGGGGAAAATCATCGAATGTGTTAAAATAATGTTAATTTGTAATATTCTAGATTAACAAAGTCCACAAAAGTCAAAGTCCAATCGTTTCTTCAATATAAGGGACTTCATCATCTCAGCCAAAAGACTTCCACTGCTGGACAAAGGCCTCCCCCAAGGATCTCCACAACGACCGGTTTTGTGCTGCTCGCATCCAGCGGCTTCCCGGGACCTTCACTAGATCGTCGGTCCACCTTGTTGGAGGCCTGCCCACACTGCGCTTTCCGGTACGCGGTCGCCACTCAAGGACTATTCGGCCCCAGCGGCCATCAGTCCTGAGAGTAATGTGCCCTGCCCACTGCCACTTAAGCTTAGCAACTCTTCGGCTATGTCGGTTACCATTGTTCTTCTGCGGTTCTCCTCATTTCTGATTCGATCACGCAGACAAACCCCGAGCATAGCCTTCTGCTTCTGCTTTTTGAGTGACCTTAAGCTTTTTTATAAGGCCCATAGCAGAGTGAACGAGAGTGCGGCAACTTCATACAAGCGCTCCGAAACGCACGCACACAAGCTCGTAGTTCACCTACAATAGCACACGGAAAAAAGCACGGGAAAGGAGTACGCGATGACGCGGGCTGTCCCCGCAAACGCGGGTCGGGCAGCATATGTTGCTGTAGTAACGGAGAATAACAAGTACGAGTATGTCACTGAGCGCTGCCGATCAGTATACACATATTTTTCTTGGTTTGGGTGTCGCGATTGCGAGTTTTGTTGCATATAGGTGGGTGCCTATTGAAAATGTCTGGAAAAAAAACCTGATGTGTATGAGGATGTCTCAACACACACAACCATAATCCCAGTTTGTTCTTTTTTACTTTGCCGACAGATATAACAAGGTAAGTTTACAATATAAAAGACACCCAAATTCACACAATAATAAATTAACTATGTGTGACTCAACCCTAGCCGGTAGGTACAGCTCGGTACGTCGATTCAAGGTCACGCCACTGTTGCCGCACTCTCGTTCACTCTGCCCATAGTGAGCGACCACGTCTCAGTCCCGTGAGTCATCACTGGCAACACACACTGGTCAAAGACTTTCGTATAAGGCACTTAATTGATAGCTATTAAAAAATATATAAAAAACTATTGAATCTACCACTAGTTTGTATTTGGGAGCAGCTTTGATCGAGAAAAGCTTGCAAGAAACACAGGAGGCTTCCCCCTCCCCTAGTTACCAAATTATACCTGTTATTTACTCGTGTATAATATATACATTTTTAAATATTTTCTAAAAACAAAACAGACAAAACATTTAAAAATATAAAAAACAGGGGTCCGCCGGCAACGGGACCAGAGTCCAAGCTACCGGTGGTTAGCACCTGATGCCGAAGGTGGAAATGCACTTCACCCGGAATCCTCAACTACTGAGGCACTGACTATCTTAACTCTAGCTGCCGGAACACATCAATGCTACAAACATTGATGTTATGGCGGCATATTTATATAACACGGTGGTAGCTAGGCAGGCGGACAAATATTATCACCAACCAAAATGTAATATATCGTCTGCCTATAAACGAACAGATAGGGCCATAACGAACTATGCTGGCTACAAACGAGTTGGTAGATTTTAAACAACCACCATCTTACAACGAACGTTTTAACATGTCTTCAGCAACTCGGAAGAGCTCCAAACCAAACATTTTCTAAATTGAGACTGAAGCTGATTCAGGGTTTTCAGCCCAAAATAGCGTCTTGATGCACTTGCTCCACTTTTCAGGCTTTTTATTTATTTTTTATTTTATTATATTTAATTTTATTTTATAGTATGATTCTGATAATGGATTTTATTTGATTTTATTATATTAATATAGATTGTAGTACCTATGTGAAATATTATATAATTTTGCTTCAAATAAGTAATTATTATTTCATTGTTTTTATTTTATTATTATTATTATTTTTTATGACATTGTTTTTGTAATCTTTTAATTTGTTAATAATAAATGTAGTTTGTAGTGTCAATAATAATTATTAATATTGTGTGCACTAATAATTGGAATACATATTAGAATCTATTAATCTAAATAATTAAGTAATCAATGTAATAATGTGTATTCTGTACCTTATATAAATAAATAAATAAATAAATAAATAAATTTTACCTCGGTCTGCCATCAGATAAACCGCCATACAGAGTTGCTTAACAACCACGATCGCGCATCCGAACTTCTAAATTCGCGCCACCTTTAATCCACACGCCTTTCGTAACGACACCCCATAACGTGTAACGATCATAACGGATCCTTAACTAGAATCGATTCCGACTAGATTACCGGCATTTTAAATAAATGTAGGTTTTATAAATAAGGGTGTCGGCCGGGCCGTAAATACTTGTCCGAGTTTAATGGGCGCTCGTTACTACTGTGGGTCGCTACTAACGGTTCTCGATAGGAACTCGATTGGCGATAAGCGAGTACGTTTCGAGTGTAAGTGGTGAACGACGCGTAGTTGGATTATTTGTTTTTTTTTTTTCAATAAAACTTTTTGTGTTTTCTAAATTTACGAGCATTGCAATAATACTTTTTTATAAATCTAGTATAGTATAAATAATAATATAGTTATTTACTTATCCTGACGTTTAGGAACCATTGCGAAGTTCCAGGGACCGCCAGTGGTCACTGGGAAAGAGTAAACTCATACTAAATTGGTTTCATAATAACTTTAAACTTTCATAAAATTTCGAACTTGTATAAATAGGTGGCGCCAAAATCCATTTGTAAAAATTATACACGAGTAGATTTAGGTAGTTAGTCAATCAAGTCAAGTCAAAAGAGAATCTTTTTGGTCACTGTCAATTTTTTTTTTAATAGAAATTGTAAGAAACTATGACGTCACTATTTTGAACTGAGTGTTTGTTAATAACTTTTAGATTACATAAATGCTTCAGTCAAATAAAAGTGTGATTAATGTTTCAAATAACTGTTACATGATTTCATTAATACATTTAATGTTCTGGAATTAATTATTATTGTTGTCAATATCCCTTTTGTAAAGATATTCATTCCAAGAAAGTAAGCACGTGGCGTGACATAAAACTTACTCACTTAACTCACATATACGATCGAGATCAACAAACAAATAGTAGGGGCCACAAAATATATTATAATTCGGCTATAAACTAGCGCACAGGCCAATCAAAGTAAGAGGTTTAAGGCCACGGCCCATAGCTTTTATTACCACAAGACGATAGTTTGATAAACCATTCTTTGTCTTAAAAAATCGTGCTGTTTAATATTATGTATGAATTTTATTTTTATTTTTTACGGGTTACTCATTGTTTTAACCTTATTGTTTTAACCAAACCTCATTTACAAACATAACAAAAATTATAGAGCGAAATTCATAAATATTTGTACTTATTCTTTAAATCAGCGTGAGCTCAAGTAAATTAATAAATAACGAGGACTTCTTGATAGTTTTAATTTCCAAAAATTAATCATTTTGAGCTCCTCCGTGCTTCGGAAGGCACGTAAAGCCATTGGTCCCAGCTGCATTAGCAGTTGTTAACCACCACCAATCCGCACTGGTCCCGCGTGGTGGTTTGGCGTGTACTCCATATCCATCTGTAATGGAGACTCGTGCCCCATCAACTGATGATGTTGATGATGATGACTGATTGGTTTTATTTGTCTCTCATGCAATACAAAATTTTACAAACTACAAATACGAAATTTGAAAAGAGAACCTAAACAAAACAAAGGAACACTAGCAAACATGGAGCCTTGTCGCTTGCTTCAAAGAAGTATTTACATTTTAGAATTAAAAAAGAAATCGAGACACAATAGTAAGACCCCCCAGGGCATGTTATAATTCTGGAGCAAAGTGGTACGCCCGACCGCATGCCTCGTAGGTTTTATTACCGAAAGATCATATTTTGATAAACTCGTTCTTGTTAAGGAGTCCTGCCGGGAGCACAGTATGGTACACAATAACAAACAATAACGAGACTGAAGAAGGTAATCTTTTTACAAATGCGGTCGAGCAATGCACACATAAATCTGATCTAGATTCCACTTAATTTAAATCTTAATTTTATGTTTTATATATTAACTTTGTTCCCGATGTTGATTTTAATGTAAATTTTGGTGTTGTATATAAATTATTTGTTTTTAATTTTGATTTGTTTATAAATTGATTAATTGTTATTGTTTATTCTCAGTTTTGTATAATTTTGTTTTTTATTCTTTTATTCGCTAGTTTTATTTTTATTTTTATTTATTGCATGCTGCCCACACCTATTTGTACCTAGTGACATTTGATTTGTGTCGTTCTGTGTGTGTATTTTATTTAAAATTGTATTAGTGTATACTATGTTGGTGCTCGTTTAAATAGATAAATAAACATCACGGATCCGGTCCGACTGTTGCGAACTGTTGCGAGATTCCTTGTCCGTGAAAGGTTATTTATGTTTTTTTTGGAGAGAATTTGCTGAATACCTCAAGCGACATTTTAAACAATTTTTAACTTTTATTAGAATACTGTAGTGGTACTGTATGACATTGTGGAAATTGAAACTTTACCTGATGTAAATTTGATTTTGAACTTAGATTTTGTATTTTGTTTTTTTACATGTTGTTGTTGTCTTTTATATCTTTTGTGTTTATTTGTAATGGAAAGTGTCCTACTATGATAGGGCATTTCCCAATACTTTTGACGCTGTAAGGGAGAAAAGAGCTTGACACTTGCTGAGTTTCTTGCCGGTTCTTCTCAGTACAAGGTGAGTAGACTCCGCCCAGAGTAGACTTACGAACCGATGGCATAGTGACATTCACAAGAGCTACTTGTAGCCGAAACTGAATAATAGATTTTGATTTTGAATTTGTGCATGTCTCTGTTCTCTACTAGATTCGGACCGGATCCGTGTTGTTTATGAGTGCGTTTCTCGAGGGCGTTTATAAAGATTACCTTCTGCAGTCCGTATTAACAGTGACAATAATGACAAAGATCGAATTATGGACTCCTTTGTTTTTATTAAGAAATAAAAGTAGAAAGGTCGCATATGATGTCCTTTCTTTGCTGTAGTAAATAAAGAAATAAAAATTCCATTTGACATTTGTCTTACGTTTATCGCTGTCTACCTCTTGATATAATGGCCTAACCCCAGATCATCGTTTTATGAGGTTAACTTAAAAAGAGAAGCAAAATGATCTTTAAAAATATTTGAAGCATCAATTTGTATTTTATATTTCTAAATAATAATAATTTGTTTGATGTTAAATAACGTAGAATTACTTAATATATATGCTTGGAAACCACTCAAATATATTGATAATATTCGTAATTTAGCTACTGCATATTTTGATAACTAAAATCAATATTTTTTTTTAAATATTTTTTAGGTTAACTGTTAATTTGCGGTCTATATGTCGCAGGCGCTACGTATTATCGACCTTATGCCACCGTCAATAAGGATCAGCCTTTTTGAATGTTCACAAATCGAGGTGTCGTCTTAACATGGTCGAATGTCAAATAAAATTCACACTAGGCACTCAGAGCTATGGGGATTTAAGGCGAGCGTTTCCGACTGTAAGATTTCCAAGGCGTTCCGCTTGGGACTGAACGATGGCGCGAGCGTCGAATTAGGCAATAATGTGGATTTTATTGAACGTTTACTCATTATAAAAAATATAATGGCCGACAACTATTACATATTCAAAGACATATGGTTTGGTATATTTTTCTTTGTCCGAAACGGTGTATAGCCTGAATAAAATTTATATTTATTTTATTAATAAGACGTATGTTTGATATTATATTCGATGCAGGAAATTGTAAAATATCGTGAAATACCAGCCGAAATTACAAGATAAAAGGCCAATGAATACCATTTTTTTTTGGATTTAAAAATCTTTATACATTTAGAATAAAACTTATTTAAAAACACCGTTTTTTGGAAACCCTCGCCTTTCCGAGCGTTTACTCGTTTGGCTATATAACTACGCTTTTATACCTATTTCACACGAAAATAATTTGCATCAAAATAAGAAAACAATTTGAATTGTCCATAATTGCCGTTTTAGAGCGGAAAGCCTAACAAATAATGAATTTTAAACTCACAAACTGAACGGTGAAAGCGATTGCCTCCGCTTTGATTGAATAATTAAAGCTAATTTAATTACAGCCGAACTGTCGTAATCACAGACGTTTGGGGACAAGACAAATTCAATTTTCTTACGCACAAATATGGTTCAAATTACTGTGAAAACAAAACGAGGTGCGCACTGCCAAAATTAAACGTAAGATTTCGTCAAAATTAATTTGTAAGTTCGCCGAACGATAAGAGGTGTAAAGAGTTAATTAAATTTTCACATCTTCCTAACGTCCGGCGTCCGTCGTTGCGTGCGTGACAAAGATTGCTATTTTAAATTCGTATATTATATATACTTACAGGTTGACTTTTTTATCACCGTCTAAACCTTCTGAGATGACTCCCGTGATCCAAACGAACAACTCTTACTATTAAACCAACTCCCTAACTCGAAAATAAAATTCAGCTGTTCCATACATTTTTTTTGTCAAGAAATTTCCGCTCGCCTTTTAGAAACCACTGGTGACCCTCGAGCTGGTGTGTATTTTGGCCAACGCCTAAGTTTGGTCATCCAAAGAGGCAACGCCGCCAGCGTCCTGGGCACTCTCCCGCTTGGCAGCGATTTGGAGTCCCTTTTTTATTTGTAAAAATTATGTGTATATTTCTTTATTTTTTTTTTAATTTCTCTTAATTATAATATTTATACTTGCTTAATAAAAAAATTAACTTACAAAGAAAAAAATAATAATTCCCTATCTACAATATTTTTATGGGTACTGAATCCAAAAATACTATATTTGGTCTTAAAGTTGGCAACCCTAACTCCATCCCTCACTTCCAAAGGCTGAAACACGCCCTATCGGATCCCTCAGATCAATTACCACGTGACCTGGATTGCCTACTTGCGGCACAGGACACGCCCTCGCTTAGTAAGTCAGCCGACATAAGCAGCATCACTGAAGACAGCGCACCCCACTAGGGGGCGCGCTGACTTCACCACGGCATTCACTCTAATTGAGTAACGCCAACATCGCCTCCCTCGAAGCCCTTACAAGGCTATAGGCAACCCCAGGGGGTGTTTAGTCAGAGGGGCCTTACTAATATAGTCCGAATAGTTATTCCGTGTTTTGTTCCTGTCATGTAAACGTCATTTCAAATTAGAGTAAAAGAGACACACGGAATAACTATTCGTACCTTATTCTGTATTTATTTGTAAGGCACTAGGAGTCTGCCATTTGCCATAGTTTATCTCAACCGCTTGAGCTATTCATACAATGCAGTATTCACCTCCCCACCTCCAGGTTACTGAAGGTGGTTTTGCCGTTCTAAGGGCACAAAAAAAAGCGAGTCTTACAGTAGTCGCATAATATGATGTGTAACATTTGACATCCCACCTTAGTAATAAGCAATGCCCTATGGTTGACTGGTAAAAATGCCTCAGGCATTAAGTCCACTATGTAATATTTTGTAGCAAAAACTAAAAAAAAAATATTAAAAAAAAAGTTTTTACGTTATATTCTGAGAAAAAATGGGTCAGGTATTACATCATTTTATAGGTATAAAATAAATAATAATAAAGTCTATTACACACGAAAGAGTTGAAATCAATATTACAATAGAAAATAGAATATAGAATTAACAAGGACGTAGGTATATATTTTTACAAATCTTAAAGAGAATGCAGTAAACTTACTCATTAGAAGACATTTGACATATCAAAATGACCTTTGATAGTCAAATGACACAACATGTCACACACATAATATGTCATGTTCATAATATCGATTACTGAATTTACAAAATGGCGCGCGCTTGCGCGCTTCCTCAACTTCCTGTTACACTGTTGGACACTTCCGTCCCATTTCACGAAATCACTCCCACAAACTTCTAGAAAGCGAGCGGAAAGATGGTACACATCAAAAAGCAACGCACACAGTCATAGACCCACCCTCTCACGGATACGAATCTCGCCACAGTCCGACCACAGCTGTTGCGAGAATCCGTGTTCGTGTGTGGTCTTATATGCTGCCGCGTAATCAACGAACGCAGTAAAGAACATGTGAACAGTTTCGAGAAAATAGATCGTAATGTCAGCACCTCAAATATCACAATCACAAACACAGTAAGTTGTACTTACCGCGTTCATAAATTGTGCGGCAGTATGCGTACGTTGCTTTAGCGCGTTTGTACGAAGCTTACATTCTGCAGTCTCTTTATCTTGTGCCGCAAGGATCAAAGATGGAGGTCAACTTCTTACACTAATTGGAGCACCTACACTATTACAATTAATTAGGATACCCTAAAAGTTACTTAGTTTACCCAAAAATAGGTCGAATATACCTATCGTCGCTTAAGTTCTAACACCACGCAACTCAAAAGTAGACAAAAAAAAAGGTGTTTTCCTTCCTTTTTTAACCGCCTCTGTGGTCTCGTAGCTAAGACCACCGGTTTAGTACCAGAGGACCCGGGTTCGATTCCCAGCGGGGGGTACATGTTTGTGTACTCGGTTTGGTTGGTGGTAGGGCTTGATAGTCCGCCTGGCTAGCTACCACCATCTTATCTAAATATGTCGCCATAACATCAATGTTTGTAACATTGTTGTGTTCCGGCAGCTAGAGATAAGATAGCCTCACTAGTTGAGGTTCCCGGGTGAAGTGCGCTTCCATCATTGGCCTTATCATCACTTAACATCAGGTGAGAACAAGGCACTTACCTTTGCTTACCCGTAAATATATATAAAAAAAACTTCTCAGAATGTACACTATGACTACGCTGTGACTACTTTGTCAACGAAATAAAGAGTCGCAATTGACTCTTAACATCGTCTTAACATCAATGACATGCCTCAAAATATCAATTTTGTTCTTATGCGGTGTTAGAACTTAAGCGACGCTATGTAGTCTACTTACTAAATCGATGTATTTTCGCTTAACAAATCAAGTTTACAATTCATCGACATGCCAATTAGGAACTTCACGATTGTACCTTAAGTAACACTTCGCAGGGCTAAAGTTAGCAGCTTAATTAACTTAGTGAAGTTAAAACAATTTCAGACAATCTTAAATACGATTTGGTCCAGCACCAAATCGTATTTAAGATACGGAGAGTTGAGTCTGAAAAGAAACAGTTAAGTTTAAGTTAATTTTTAATTAAGTTACACCTTGTTTAGGAATGTAAGAGTTGAGTTAATAGCCTCTTACTGTCTAACTGTAACGTTGCAATTATGAAACCAGAAGGTCAGTTCGCAGAGCCGCCACTGTTCGGGATAGTCTGGCCAGGTAACTTAATGGTTCTCGAAGGATTTCACCAGGTCTGTGTTTTTCGCGACGGTCTTCGGTATATTAATTTAGTATCTAAATTCATCTTAGATTTTTATTCCACGATTTGGGATTGATTTAGTCACAATGGCGAACTCGTTTAGCGACCTTGAGTTTAATGGGTTTTTTGCATAACATTTATTAAGACTTTAAATTGATACTGGTTCTCCGCTGAAGATTACTTTCTTATGACATGCTCATATGTATTAGGATTTATTTATTTTATTTATTATTTATTTCTATAGGTACACAAACAGATTACAATCCTTGCATGAGTACAGTAACATAATTGGTTAACCTTACTGGCTAGACGGTAATCCAAAAAATTAATTAATTAATTGATTAATCTATTTTTTAAGAAACATCCAAGATTCTGTGTAAGTTATGTACCATTTAAGAGAAAATAAGGTAGCATTCACTGAAGCTTTCACTTAGATATATTTAAAACCGGTGTTTTAACAATTCGGTAAATACATAGCTTATCGTTTAGCGACAGGAATTTGGAAAAATTCTTTTAATACAAACAAGAAAAACACCAGTTTTCACCACTGTTGGGCGAAGGCCAAAATCAATAAAATTGGTGTATCCAAAGAAAAACAAAAAAATAAAAACCCAGGTTATGCATGGAAATATCCAAAAGTACGCAATGACCAACCTGGACATTGCGTACATACCTTTAACCTACGCATTGACCTTCTCGACCACCGAGGCGAGGCTTCAACAAGGCGAGCACTCAACTCTTTGACAAGCTGCTTGGTCTCCGGCCCCATGGACCCAATGTCTCCACCGCAAACGGAACAAATAAAGTAGACTGTAAATATCAAATATTAGCGGCCGCTCGCGGTTACACCCGCGTGGTTCCCGTTCCCGTGAGAATATCGGGATAAAAAGTATCCTATGTGTTAATCCAGGTTATGAACTATCTGTATGCCGAATTTCATCCAAATCCATTCAGTAGTTTTTACGTGAAAAAGTAACAAACATCCATCCATACTTAAAAACTTTCGCGTTTATAATACGAGTATTAGTAAGATAGATAGCTGTAACAAATTAACATTTAATCCGTCATTTTTTAAGTGTTTTTTTCAGTTTCAATATAAATATAGCATTTTCATCGTCAGCATCATTATCATCTCAGGACGTCCACTGCTGGAAATAGGCCTCTCACAAAAGGTCTCCACAAAAACCAGTTTTATGTTATAATTTTTTTATGGCATTTTTAATAAACCATTTCGTTAAACATTATTAATTGTAGAATTATTATAAAATTTTCAATAATACTCATCTATGAGAACTCCTGGTTTTAGTCAATACTAGTGGTCGCCCAGTGGTCGAAATTCGACCGTAATTTTATTAAGGCTGCACGGATTATATCCTAAGCAATGAACAATTAAAAAAGATAGAATTTGAGTTTGGATTGGCATTGAAAAAATTTCGGCAGCTCCTCTTCCAATTTTGAAATTTTTGAAAAGAGTAATATATGTGTGTGTCGAATACATATGCGTGTGTCTCAAATACATGGTAGAGTGTGTATTGTTTGTTTTGTTGATTTAATGTATTTTTCGCAAAAAAATATTAACATTCGGTTATCCTTCTCTATATAAACTATAAGTGTGCGAAATTTCATACTCCTCCGTCCGCGCAATTTTCATAAAAAAGGGGTAAGTACAAAGTTTTTGCTTCACGTATTAACATATAGATAGTAATCAAAAGCAACCTTAACAAACATGCATCTAGGTATTTTTAGAAATAAGTTCTGACATTCGCACCACTGCGCTGTACTCTCAATATCAACATTATACCCAAAAGCCCAAGTTATCATGGACGGACATAAAATTTCTAAATTGCAATGCGGTGCAACACACGACTTGGCATACACCGACCCCAGAGGATTACACATGTATGCAATATGCAAATGCCTCCATTTTGAATTGTGGTACGTTCCGACTGTGCGATTTTCATTTGTTCCCGTTAAAATATTGGGAATTAAGGTCGTATTTGTATGTCAAAATTGGAAACGAGTACTTTATAGGTAAAAGAAATATAATTATTGTTTAATGAGGTTATTTAATGACAAAATTAAAGAAGAGATCCGCAAGCGACTACCCAGCCAAAGTTATGAATGAAAAAGTATGGAATGTTATTTTTCGTTTGTTAAATAGATTTTAAAATTTCAAAGAATAGATAGAGAAAAATACTTTTATACCTTGGAAATATTTTATTCCTTTATGAGCGGAATAAGTTAGTGTTTAACAAATAATTAAAAGGCGTTATATCAAAAATATTGACAACTATAATGGCGTTTGTTAAAGGGGCGTTTGATGGCACAAAGCGTTTGTGTGGCAATCTTGCCCGTTTCACAATACCTGGTCGGCGAATGGGCTTCCAATTTAGGATTAAAAGCTTCGCCGTGCTTCGGAATGCACGTTAAACCGCTGGTACCAGTTATTGTCGAATTACGACAATCGTTAAAACCCACTAACTATACTACTGCTATATTGCTATTGTTCATGTTTCGGATCCTAGGCGCCCGCCGGTTATGCCTCCGCGGGCGTCTCCGGCAGGTCCAGGACATGGGTTGGACTCGTGGTGGCTATGTGGTTAGCTGTAGAAGTGGGAATGTTGGAATCTCCGGCACTAGTCTGGAGAACTAGTAGAGGCGCCCGCTAGATGTAAAGTCTCCGGTTAAATCAGCCTCGTAGGATTTTGGAATTGATCAGGTGCCTGGATGGGTACTGAGAAGTGGGCTTACAACTCCGCCACCAAAGAGGACATTTGGTAGTCGACTTTACAGTTGACGACCCGAGCAGTGGTATCTGCGAGTTGTGCTCTTAATGCATCGAGAAGTGAGCGAGCTTACAGCTCCGGTAACCTATCTGGATATTAGGTAGTGGATTATAAACATGTCCATGGGGCAACTAACTCGAGACAGTAGTCTTAAAAGTAGATGAAGGATACGTACCAGCGTGTTCTGATCTGGCGTTATGACCTGACTTAGATGGTCCTTTGTGCTTGCGTAAGGATGTCTGTCACCTTTAACTTTATAACCATTAGGTTGGTAGGGGGTGACAGTATAAACTTTAAAGTAGTGTGTAGCAAGGTGTTTATGTTCCCTCTGGAAGGTCTGAGTTTTAATTATTCAATTTATTTTACAAGAGACTTTTATACCGTTATTCAGAGTACAAACAGCGCCATCTCTGTTTATAAAATAGAACTTAGGCAACTGATTTTTTTTGTTTTTTTTTTCGTTAAACGCAACACTACACTCTGTAGCCACGGGGGAGGGAGGAAGCAATGAGACATTTATAGGCTGATGATGACTGTTTTTAAAAAGAAGCTTAAAGGAAAGAGACAAAATACAGTGAGAGCGATGCGTTGCGCATAATTTTCAAGAAAAACGGTTTGCGACACAGTTTAGTAAGGAAATAATTTATTAGGGTAAGCGAGTCGTAAAAGCAAGTTGTTTTACATAACATTAAACATTCACTTACATTTACATCCAATGAACTATTTAATCGCATTAACATAACAAATTCAATTACACATCAACATAAAGTTTATGGAAATACTTTAGAAATCGTTTGAACGTTTTAGGGCTCCGTAGCTATATCGGCATAAGAAAGAACTTTGTAATTTTTTTGTCAATCGCTTGTCTCTTGATAATATACGCCTATGCTGACAATATAGACATAATTATACGCGAGCCCAGTGTGGATTGGTGGTTGTTAACGACTGCTAATGCAGCCGGGACCCAACGGCTTTACGTGCCTTCTGAAGCACGGAGGAGCTCGAGATAATACATTTTTGGTCACCCATCCGATGACCGGCCTTTGCGAAAGTTGCCTAACCTCAGCACTCGCAGACCGAGCGCGTTAACCACTGCGCTTCGATCGTTCTCATATTTCATTGTTATCGAGAGTAGCACGTTGAGATGAGTGTATGGCACTGTCAGTTTTCATTTATATAGGTATGTATTGTATAATCATATTGCATCTATTTCTATAATATACGGCAAACTTCGTGATTCGGCTGTCGTCGGATTTCTATCAGTTATAGAGTACTATAGAGTTGCTACTACTCTTTTTATTTATTATTAACTAGTTGACCCGGCGGACTTCGTATCGCTTTGACAGTTTCTATGGCAACAAAACAAAAAGGCATAAATTGTTTCACAGCTAGGAACATTTTGTATTGGAAAATTAAATTGTCGTTTTTAGTATTTTCCGTTACTTATTATTTATGTTTCTCACCGCTTAAACCTTCCCCGAACTTCCACAAATATTTCAAAATCAAAATTAACCAAATCGGTCCAGCCATTCTCGAGTTTTAGCGATACAAACGAACAAATATTGATTTTTATATACGAGTATTAGCTGACCCAGCAATCTTCGTATCGCTTTGACAGTATCTATGTCAACAATACAATCAAATCGTGGAACATTGGAAAATTAAATTGTAAAAAAAAAATTTGGAGTGGACCCTTAACATATAGGGGGATGAAAAATAGATGTTGTCCGATTCGCAGACCTAACCGATATGCACACAAAATTTCACGAAAATCGGTCGAGCCATTTCGGAGGAGTTTAATTACAAACACCGTGACACGAGAATTTTGTATATTAGAAAGAAGGTATAGATTTATTTTAGATTGAGAGGAAATTGTTTTGTGCCACATGTAATTGATTTACGATTTATAGTTTTACAGCTCTATGTAGTTCACACGAAAATCAAAAACAAAAAACAACAATAAAGTACGTTATTCTGAATTCAAATTATTAAACATGATAAATGTAATAATTAATTCGGAAATACGTTGGTTATCGATAGACATTAAAAAAATAGACGCACTGTACTTGAAATCGTATTGCAGAGGTCATTTCTCTGAATTGCATTTTAACTTTACTACGTAAATTGTTTCTATTAATGCTTGATGACTCATCCAAATTTAAAGAATCCAAAATAGTAACGTAAAAATAAATGATCTGCAGTGGAGAATAGGAAATAAAATCTTAATCAGGGAGGGCATTCTCCCCTTCCCTGTCCTATTGTCCACAGATCTTTGACTTTAAGAGGAACAGACGCCGTAAAATGAATAATAAAACGTTACAATTGTGAATAAAATCATTATTTAAGCAGCTGTTAAAGTGATAGCGTTCGGTTTATTCCCGAAAGTCATCGTTCGGTTCAGACAAATAAATATTTTTTTAATTGTTATTTGCATTAAAATTGCAATTAAATAAAAATAGCATTTGAGAAAGAATTTCTTCAGATTTGACTCGAATTTGTTTTGAGAACAAATAACAAAAAATGTGACAATAAAAAAAAATGTTTTCAGATATTTCCTTAAAGTTTAAGTTTTATAAAAGAACGCATGTTGCCACAATAGTAATAAATAGGCAGTCTAATACAACTTTATAATGGACAATCACACACGTTTAACTCGCGTTTATTATACATTATATACCTACCTACACCATTACATTAATATACATACACCGAATATACACCGGAACAGTCCCAAACGCGCTCATGTCACATAGAAAATTACCCCAATCAAGTACTGCACAATATCGAAACGCTCACACAAATTTCTGAATAGCGAAAATATCATTGTTTAAATTAAAATGAATTTGAGCATTATCTTATGGTATCTGTCGGACGGTACACAAGATAATGGCTGGCTATTTTGACATTTATTGTGAATTTTGCAAGAATATACGTTTACTATTTACCGAGATGACGACTAATGACCGTGTAGGCGTCCTTTATTATCGTTCGGGGTTCTTGCTCAATATTAGGTAATAATGGGTTAAGTTATGCACGTTAGGTCGAATTTGTATGTTAAGTGGGCATACAAAATCAACCTTTACGAATTTCTGTGTTAAGTGAAATTCTAAATATGTTTTCTATTAGTTAGATGGTAAGTGACAATAAGATCGTAGGTAAACGCACTTCTCTTGGTGTCTTTAACTACTGAGGGACTGGCTATCTTATCTTAACTGTGGGAATACAACAATACTACTAGCATTGTTGTAATGGCAACAGACTTAGATAAGATGGTGGTAGCTAGCTGGAAGACAAAAATAGGGTAAGTAGAGGGTAGGAGATTATACTCATGTAAAACTCCTGAGTTAATATACATATACCTTTAGAGATTGATAATGAAAAAGCTTTTAAGTAAGTACATAAAAATTCTCTGTACATACGTAAAGCAATTTTAAAAACAATTGCCGTGTACACACGGTAAACCTAATTACCTACATCGCAGGTGAATTAGATTACAACCCATTAAGGTATCCTATTATGGATTTGAGTAAAATGTAACGTAAGACAATTTTCAAGTCATAAGATGTAGCGAGAGCAGTTTTGGTTATTTTTTCTAATTACATCATCGTCACCGGCTCACTTTTGTGTTGCCACTGCTGGGGCACGAACCTACTATATGGATGGAAGCACCACAGGGAAAACGGTCCACAAATAACCACGCGGACCCAGTGCGGATTGGCAGTTGTTAAACGACTGTTAACACAGATGAGACCAACGGCTTAACGTCCCTTGCGAAAAGTGTTGCCAGTGTCCTGCCGTCCCGTTTTTTTGCCCTCTCAGGACGCGTCCCGCCATACCCCTTACGGGACGCCCAAAATCCCGCTTTTTCATTATAGTATTGATAGTAGCCAATTCAGCACGGTAGATAAGTAGCTTTGTATTTTTGTATGTTTGTAACGAATAAACTCAAATACTACTGGACCGATTTCAAAAATTCTTTCACCATTAGAATGCTACATTAGAGCTGAGTAACATAAGCTATATTTAAAAAAAATGTTCACCCATGCAAAGCCGGGACGGACCGCTAGTAAAGTATAAGTAGATCCTTACGATTTTTTCGTCCCAGTCTCGCTTTTTTACGTTGAGGTCCCGATATTTCGAAAATCGGATCTGGCAACACTGCGAAGCACGGATCGGGCATCCGATGACAGGCTTTTGCTAAAGTTACTTTACCTCAGCAATCGTATTTTTATTTATTTTGTGCTAATGATTGAGCTAATTGAGCTGATGATTGAGCTCTTTAGAAATTCACTACGACATAGTTTTCAATATGTAATTTATAAATTAATCAATTACCTAATCGCTTTTGACATGTGGGAATAAACTAACATTTATGGTTGGAGAGGCACAAAAGAAAAAAAAACATTCGCATTTAGATTTTTTAAAGGCACAAAAGAATTAAAAAAACACCGCTTTCCGATTTTTTTTTCTATTTTTCCTATTTTAACGCTTTACTTTACACGTTTAGACTGAACATGAACATAATATATTGAGTTCGCTTATTCGTGTAGGCTTTTGAACCGTACGCGGGGAGGCATTACTCAGTATAATTTAGTTCTACCAATTAGAAAGTTAAATTTGGGAAGAAAGTCTCGGAGGTGAAAGGGTGGAGTCGCCCATCTTGGTCGTCTTCTCGCATATTTCAGGCGTGATTGAGTTTCAGTTAGAAAGCTCTGATATAGCGTTGACAACCCTTTGACGGAGCGTAATAATTAATTTTTGTAAAAAATTACTAATCTTAAGGGTGCGCCGTCCATAAGTGACAAGTGTCATATGTTTTATTTGAAATGTCGTCGTCCATATTTATTTGATGCCGCGCGGCCATACTAATTTTGTATGAAGAATTTAAGGTGCTTAATAAAAAATAATTATTTAAATAACCACTTGATGAATCGAA
The DNA here is from genome assembly GCA_947562085.1 of Eudonia lacustrata. Lineage (NCBI taxonomy): Eukaryota > Metazoa > Arthropoda > Insecta > Lepidoptera > Crambidae > Eudonia > Eudonia lacustrata. The sequence continues at coordinate 10,966,719 of OX387332.1, read as the reverse complement.
AATGTAGTCTAGCAATTTGTAGTTTATCCATTGATGATTGTTTAGACAAAATCAGAGGTACAATAATTTAGATAAACTATAAGAAATCTACTAAACGCCGCCACTCGTTTTCATGATTTTTGCCCAACTTTAAATGATTTTGTAGAAAAAACTATAGCGTGTTATGAATTTATGGTTCTGACAAATTGTAAACACGTTCCCTATGATACTAAATATATATTTTGTTCATTTAATACGATAGTATTTTCAATTATATCTACTTAACCGTAAATGCATTTTTGGCATTTTTTTGTCGGCGCACCCTTAAACCAGACACAATAGAAATTCTTAATCTGTTGTAAGTCTCTGAAATTTTTTCTGAAATATTTTTGGCTCTCCTGTATAATGCACATTTTCGACTTACTTTTTTAATCTGAGGGTGCATGCAGTAAAGCGTTGACGGCCTTATTACTTTTTTGTTTTATCCTACTAATATTATAAACGCGAAAGTTTGTAAGTATAGATGGATGTTTGTTACTCTTTCACGTAAAAACTAGTGAATGGATTTAGATGAAATTTAGCATACAGATAGCTTATAACCTGGATTAACACATAGGATACTTTTTATCCCAATATTCCCGGGTGAAACCGCGAGCGGCCGCTAGTATCGAATATTAATGTAAATAATGGTGGATTATTAACCGTTAAGTGTTCGTGAACTAGCATGAGTGTTGGCAAATGAAACAAAACAGTGCCACGACACTTTTCAAGTCCGCGTGAGGTCTATAGTAAAGCCACAAAATGAGGAGAGAGCAGAAGTTTAGCTCATGTATGTGTCGTGGTCGGATCTTAAAATTGATCACTTTATGGAACCAGCTCTCAGCGGCGGTATTTCCGGACTATTACGACTTAGGGATCTTCAAGAAACGAGCTTATTCCTTCCTTAAAGGCCGGCAACGCATCTGCGATTCCTTTGGTTTTGCGGGTGTCCATGGGCGGCGGTGATTGCTTCCCATCAGGTGAACCGCCTGCTCGTTTGCCTCCTTCTAATTTAAAAAAAAATTCGACCATTTCATGTAATGGTTGTATTTTATGATATGCCCAGCTTAAACTGATCATATCGTTAAAGCGTTAACGTTTGATGATATGTCCTTCCACGATTGGCCAAATAAATAAATAAATAAAAAATAAATAAAATAAATAACTAAATTAATATCATTAATGTAGGAAATCTTTACCTACTGTTGGTTAGGTTAAGTTAATTTTTTTTTCCGAGCGAAGCACAGCGTAGCGAAGGCCAGTCACGGAAGGGGGGAGCGGCATAAGATTGTACAAATCGATTGTATCGACACTAAAAGTAAACGATTTCAGCACCTCTAACGGTGGGTAATGTAAATATTTTACGATATAATCACTAAAGTTTGACCATTTCATGGTAGCCGCACGTTTAGTTGCCCATATCGAGAAACGATTTCTTACCATTGATCTACCCAAACCATATATGGCTGGCTAACCATACTTATGTACCATGATGTGGCCAATAGACAGTGAAACATTTCATGAAATGCAACTATTTCATGAAATTCTCGAGCATTTCGTGAAGTGAGCAAATCTACGATATGGCTACGACATATTATGTACTTCGCATCGTATTTCTAAACGCGCTTAAAGTGCTAGAGTTAAACTTACATTAAAAACTGTAATGCAAATGTCTTTAGTCTTTGTTAAATTGTTTGTCGTGAATACAATATTAAAAATATTATATAAAACAGAAAACACAAATATTGTTTTTGGTTGCACGGAATTTGGAACCGGTAAATATCTTGTAAAATATTTATTAGAATGATATAGTGTAAAAGACAACCGACCAAAAAAGCCAAAAGTGCAGTCACGGTTAAGTTGATATAATTGAAAATACTATCGTATTACGTAAACAAAATATAAATTTAGTATTCAAGGGAACGTGTTTACAATTAGTCCGATCCATAAATTCATAACACACTATAGATTTTTCTATAATATCATTTAAAGTTAGGCAAAAATCATAAAAATTAGTGGCAGCGTTTAGTTCATATCTTATCATCATCATCATCATCTCAGCCAAAAGACGTCCACTGCTGGACAAAGGCCTCCCCCAAGGATATGAGGGGTATTTGCCGTAATCGCCACGCTTGGCAGGCAGGTTGGCGATCGCAGTAAGTTGAGACTTAACCTCAGAGAGATGCTGCTGCCCATCCTCTGGAATGGTCCCTCAGTCGGCTTTTACGACACCCACGGGAAGAGATGGGATGATATCTTATAGTTTATCTAAATTATTGTACCTATGATTTTGTCTAAACAATCACCAATGTCTTAACAACAAATCGTCCGTCTCTCATTTTCGATTTATAAAGTGGTTATTTAAATTATATTTTTTTATTAAGCACCTTAAATTCCCCATACAAAATTGGTATAGCCGCACGGCACCAAACAAATATGGACGAAGACATTTCAAATAAAATATAGACACTTGTCACTTACGGACGGCGCACCCTATTTATCAGATTATGGATGAATAATGAATCGGAGAAAATAGCTTCGCAAATAAGCTATCGTTTTTTACTATCCTACTAATATTATAAACGCGAAAGTTTGTAAGTATGGATGGATGTTTGTTACTCTTTCACGTAAAAACTACTGAATGGATTTGGATGACATTCGGCATACAGATAGTTTATAACCTGGATTAACACATAGGATAGTTTTTATCCCGATATTCCCACGGGAACGGGACCCACACGGGTGAAACCGCGAGCTGCCGCTAGTTCTGTATTAAATAAAAATTATTATTGTGAGTGTATGCAGTACACAGTCTGAGTTCAAATATTGCTATGGTCAAAAATCTGTTGTTAATTAAAGGAAAAGAAAGAGAGAGAGAGAGACGCGGATCGTGCTCAGTGGCGTGCACTTGGAGAGGCCTATGTCCAGCAGTGGACGTGTGTAGGCTGATGATGATGATGTAAGGAAAATGGTATCGATCACTGGTCACACAAAACAAGCCCTACCACCAACTGAACCGACTACACAAACATGTAAGTACCCACTGGGAATCGAACCGAGGACCTCTGGATCTGGACATTTTATTGAATATTATAGAGACATTTGGAAGGTTGTTGATACTTACTGCTCAGGGTATCCTAATGGATACTAACTTACTTACTTACTTACTTACTAATGTAAGTGTCAGCAGAAAAATATTATGTATTTCTAACCGTGTCAAAAACAATGAAATGTAAAAATGCTGTGTACTTTATTGTTACTTTTAAATAAATTCTTATCTTATCTGAGACCGGTCGTCTTAACCACTAGACCGCAGAGGCGGTTATTAGAAAAAGTCTCTGAGTGAACGATTTTCCAAATACCCGATACTGATATTGCTACATACAAAAAAACAACTTTTTACTACAGCTGTTCCAAACTATGCATATTGGTGTGTCCGCGGCCAAAAAGTTTTGGGTACAAACCTTATGTGTTAGTAAAACTCTCACTTCGGCTTTAATATATTCGACGCCGTCATTTGTTTAGGCTAGTACCAAAAGTAAAGTATATGTATTATCTGAGGAACTCGATGGCGCAGTGGTTAACGCGCCCGGTCTGCGAGTGCTGAGGTTAAGCAACTTTCGCAAAGGCTGGTCATCAATGGCCCTCATACCGTGCTGACCAAGACACGTATCAAAAAGTATAGACAATCGTTCCTTTGCCGAACTGCCCGTATGTGGAATGCGCTTCCCGCACACGTGTTTCCCTCCTCTTTCTCTCCCGGGTTATTTAAGCGGGGCGTGAAAAAGCATTTACTTATGCAGGCCGCCATAGTGTGAGCGCTCGGCATAGCGTGGTAGCGCTGTGATGAACGCTTTCACTTCTTGGGCTTTACTGGCTGCTTTTCATCAGGCAGGGTGAGGCCATTTTGGCGTGCCACAATAAAAAAAATAAACAAAATCGGACGGGTGACCAAGCCGTGCTTCAGAAGTTCGGAAGGTACGTAAAGCCGTTGGTCCCGGCTGCATTAGCAGTCGTTAACAACCACCTACCCGCACTGGGCCCGCGTTGTGGTTTATGGCCTGTTCTCCCTATCCATCCATAGGGAAGGCTCGTGCCCCAGCAGTGGGGACATAAAATGAGATGATGATGATGATGATGATAGCATATTATCTATCTATGTATGTTGATGTCATGTTGATACGTTTTGTTTTTGAAGAGATTGCTGATTGCCTCAAACGGCATTTTCAGCGTCACCGGGCTTGTTTGGGGGCGGCGAGACACTTAAAGGGTTCCTCAAGCCGTGTGAAACGAATCACCTTTGGAAGTTTTCTAGAGGGAACGGCATCACGCATTTAAGTGCGTGTACCCGTGCCCTACTAGATTCTCCGTAGGGTTCGAATCGGATCGGCGATCGGTGTTGATAGGTACGTGAAGAGAAAACTTTATACCCATTTTTAAGCACATTGCACATTGCGTGTACAGAGGTCAAAAATATATCTCGAAAATGGTCCTGTTTGCTCATACCTATTACATTTAAATTTCGAATAACAATATCGGAAAAAAACGTTGGATATCATCAACAACTTCAGCTCACTGTGAACCTTAAATCTTAAAAATAAAGTTCAAATTAAGATTGCATAATATTTGTACTTAATATCTACTGTCACGCCACTAACGTCATTGTGGCTCCGTGGCCTCAAAGTCGTCTACCGTTTTTGCAGATTGCTAATGCAGCCGTGACTCAAGCTCGAGATGATATATTTTCGGTCACCCATCCGATTTGTCTTTGCGAAAGTTGCTTAACCAAGCAGACCGGGACACGTTAACCACTGCGCCATCGAGCCCGGAGGCGCTCGATGAAGGGAGGAGTCCCTTCAGAGTCCTGTAATCAAGACGCCCAAAGTGTCTTTTAACAAAATCTGAAAATGGCACGCGAAGGGCACTGTCGCTAATAAAATTAAAAAGGCATTAACGAGACTGCGACCCTCCTTACTAATTAACAGCAGAGAGGTAGGTCTCACTCGCAGACTGTTTTTATTGACTATAAAACCGAGGTGAGTGGAATTGAAAAGGCTCAGTGGAGAGTTGAACGATTCAATTCAGAGTTAATGCCCATTTGAGAAACGATCGCGAATGCTAAGCAACTTTCGAAATGTTGTGGCATCGGATGGGTGACCGTTTTAGTTCTGATACACAAAAAATTGAAAGGGTGTTTAAAAAAATATGTCGTTGACCACTTTTTACCAGCCCCTAGTAACATCAATGAAAAAAAAATTTTTTTTTCTAAATCCTCATTATGATTTTTTTATAAAATCGACCCTGAAACTCCTTTGAATATTTTTGCTTATCCACGTATGTTCGGTGTCATATAAAATAGTATCGGTTTAAGATATTTATTCCTCAATAACACAATTCAATATTTGCTTACAGAAATACTAGTTTGCAGTAAAATATACAAAAAGGAGCGTCCGAACAGTTGGTCTAAGTATTCTACAAAAACACAAATGTTGAAAAAAAATTCACGAGCAGGATTTTTTCAACATTTGTGTTTTTGTAATTTGTTCGCAAAAAAATTTGCGTTAAAAATTAAATAAACAAAACAAAAACATTTCTAAGTATTCTATCTTATCTAAGTATCTACCTACTTACATCAAGTTTACACACAAAGCCACAAAGCACAATACTGTTTACACATAATTAAATTAATAGGTACTGCCAAACACAAACACAGTTTACAATAGTTTAAACAATTCAAAACTAGCAAAAAGGATTTTTGAGTTAATTAGGCTAGTCGGGGGACATCGACAGCAACATAGTAGACAACATTAGCATTCGTATAATACATAGATAAATATATAGAACTTACATAAAATATTTAATATAAGTCATTACTAGAATTAGTTTATGTAGCTAGTAATATAGGTAAATTGTAATTATTATCACATCTTATGATGGACAGTGTGTTAAAGAAGGAAGGGTCAAATTTAATTCGCAGAAGTTTAATATAGTACATAACTTATGTCTTAATCGTGCACAGATATTTTCAAAAAAGGGAACAACTGCGCCTGTTGTCATTTTAACAAATTAGAAAGGTAACGGCAAATCAGAAAACCACAATGACCGACATTTTCTTATGCAAATCATTCTTTTTCTAAAGCTCGATAAGCAAACTCATAATAACTGCGTTAGCAACTAGTACATATCTCAAAAGATGTATAAAAAAATTAAATGGCGCCCCGCAGCGAAAACTAGTCCATACCAAAAATAACGAGCAAAGAATGCTCTTCATTAATCAAATCATAATTTGTTTTGATTGTTAACCACAACGATGTTAGAATTAATGATTTATAGTCGCATCAGAAATTACTATCGATTTAAAAGTTTTCGTATTAGGTAGGTTTAATAAAACGTAACTTGTGTTTTGTTTTCTTTTTATTTTTTAAATTTGGAACAGGTACGCTCTCGATTGTTGTTGTGATAAATCAAATCGATTGTGCGAAGGAACACGTTTTTTCAGATAGTGGTAGGAACTTTTTTTAGAATACTTTCTGTGTTCATGCAGACATAGACAAAGATAAAAAAGGAAAGTTTCTTTTGTTATGGTGATATAAGTACTTCTTGACAGAAAGTGTGGAGACCTTTTCTTAAATCAAACGTAAGTTGTGTTTTGTTATTCTTTTAATTTTTAATATCGGAACACGTAGAGGACTAATCTATATATTAATACGTGAAGCAAAAACTTTGTACCCCTTTTTACGAAAATTGCGCGGACGGAGTAGTATGAAATTTCGCACACTTATAGTTTTTAAAGAGAAGGAGTACAGAATGTTATTTTTTTTAATTATGCATAAAAAATACAATAAATCAATAAAACAAGCATTACACACACAACCATGTATTTGACATACACGCATAGGTATGTAATATTTGATACAACACGCATTTAAACTCTTTTCAAAAATTTCAAAAATGGATGAGCGACCGATAACTGTCAATGCCAATCCAAACTCACATTCTGTCTTTTTTAATTGTCCATTGCTTAGGATACAATCCGTGCAGCCTTAATAAAATTACGGTCGAATTTCGACCACTCGGCGACCACTAGTAATTATTAATCCATGACTCTAGATTGTTATTGTGATAAATCAGATCGATAGTGCGAAGGAAGGCTTTACGCGTTTTGTTAGAGTTACAAAGAAAAAAGCGAGGCAGAAGGGAAAGCTAGTGTTGCAAAAAAAAAACTAACGCGCCTTACAGTAGTCGCATTTGATGTGTAACATTTGACATCTCACCTTTTGAAATCAGTATTACAATAGAAAATAGAATATAGAATTAACAATGACATATATTTTTTTCCCTTTTTTTTCACATTTTCTCATATTTTTTTTTACGTTCAAATTTCAACGAAATCACTCCCACAAATATAACGACTTACAACGGACATTGGGCTTAAAGTGTCGATCACTGGTGGCTTCCCCGACTAACACGTAACAGTTACAGGATCACACTGTTACGATCCTACTTCCGTCCCTTTTCTACGAAATCACTCCCACAAATTGTATATATATAGAAGGCGAGCGAAAAGATGTTACACATCAAAAACAACTGTCAATAACATGACACAACAAATAGAGAATAGTTACAACAAGTTCCCTATAAACAAGCTACCGTTCAAAACACGGAGTCGTGCCCCACAAAGCATTCTCAGTTCTCACACGAACAATCACAAAATTAATACTAATATAAAAGTTTTTCCCAACTATACGAGTGTTTGGTATAAAGTTGGCAACTTTGCCCATATCTCTTTAGTTGTGGAACAGATTATTTGCTACCCCTACGTCAAATTAAGGCCACTATCCCGTATAATTATCGGAGGGATGAGACAGTTCGGTCGGGGGCCACGAGAGAATTTATTGCGGTTAAATAGTGGCTGATAATTCGGAATTTATTAGTCTGGTCATACAGTGATGTAGGAAGAGAGGACAAAACTTCGTACAAAATTTTGAATTTTATCATGTCAAAGTCAAATCGTTTATCTACAAATAAGGGCTGATTCATTTAGATTTTTGAGGTACTTTTTTGTCAATCGATTTTTTGACAGATGGAGCGTGAGTCGTATCATGGTATTTTTGTTCACTATGGTTTAACATTTCATCATGGACAGACCTCAGAATAATAACTAAAGCTATAGAAACCGGACTAAAATAGCAACACTCATACATCAGTTCGTACTATTTTTACTAATGAACCTAAGTGATGTATTGGAAAGAGATCGATTGTCCCTTTTCTTTCGTTATTTCGAAGGTGTCACCAGATTTGTGACGTCATATTTGAGGTAATGTAGTGAGTGACTTTATAAAGGACTCAAAGATTTTTTTTGATCACCGATTATCTGATGGCCGTCTGACATAACAATACAAAAAATAAAAACTAAGTGTCAACCATTTGTCGCACTCCAACCTCCTTTTCTAGCCATAAGATAGAACGGAAGTAAACGTAGTTGCACGATTTTTATTTTAGCCATCCTTCTATAGCTTTAGTTATTGTTCTGAGGGACAGACTTAGCCCGCCACAGCGCCTACAAATTATTCGGCTGTACAGCACGTGAAACCATGACTTTATTGCGAAAACAATTTGGTGTTAATTTCGCGCTTCGGACCGGTCAGTTGGCCGCCTAGATCCTGTGTGTGACATCACAGCCCTAGACTTTTTTCTTTGGGGCTATGTAAAGCCCAAAGTCTACACGGATAAGCCGCGTACGATTGAGCAACTGAAAGCCAGCATTACTCGCGTTATTCGCCAAATACCACTCGAAATGCTCGGAAGCGTCATCGAAAATTGGAAAACTGCAGAATGGACCATGTTAGCCGCAGTTACAGGCAACATTTAAAAGAAATAATCTTAAAAATAAATGTAAAGAATTCATGTCTGCGGTTTTGTTTTATTTTCTAATTGTGTTATGTCGAATATTAATGTAAAATAATGGTGGATTATTAACCGTTAGGTGTTCGTGAGTGTGCATAAGTGTTGGCAAATGAAACAAAACAGTGCAACGTTACTTTTCAAATTCTCTCAAGAAGCTCGCGTGAGGACTTAGTAAAGCCCCACATCTTTACTGAGATACTCGAGGGGTTGGGGGGTATATCATTTCTCACTTCTCATTTCTAATATCATTCATCATCATCATATAAGGAAATATTGTTTATTTATGTATTACTTGTAAGAAAAATTACTTTGACACTGGCTAAATGTGCTAATCGCACAAAGCCATCAATTAAAAAAAAAGAATGATTTTTTTGGATGATAATAAAGATAGGTAACCAGATAAATTTGTTTGTTTTATTAGTTTTTTTAGTTTTAAAAAAAGTACCTCTTAATGAATCACCTATTATAATGACTTGCCCTGACTGACAGATTCATCATCGCCAAGCCGAAACCGCTGCCGCTAATTAGATGAAGTTTGGACAGTAGGTTAATAGAATAACGTAACCAGCCACTAAAAAAGGATTTTTGTATAAAAGTCCGTCAGTTTTGAAGTAAATTATATGAAAATTTGTATTCATATATAGTATATAAGCCTTTACAGGCACTCATCATCATCATCATCATCATCAGCCCCTCCCGACCCACCCCATAGGCCTCTCTTTGCTTGTGCCATCCGCCTCAATCCTGTGCTACTCTGGGCCACAGGCACTCACTGACATCAAAACAAATATGAAATTAAAATAATAATAAGCTAAAATTTAGTTTAACTAAAAAACTGAATCTACCACCAGTACGGTTTTTGGGAGAGCCGTCGACCGCGAAGAGCTGGCAAGATACTCAGGAGGTTTTGTCTTGACATGATTATCCCCGTGACCAAGGACCCTCATAACCACGGTGTTGCAAATAAACAGGCATTTATTTTTGTTGGAAATAAAACTTTGATTTGTATTATGGACGGCTCGATTTGGGAATCGATTATCGAGATTCAATTTATTTAGTGGCATAATGGCCCCATCACTAATTGTTCTTTTTTTCTTTGTTGGTACACTTGTCTCGGGAAGGCAACAATGGCTGGTTTATAGGTTATCGTGTGTTGATAATTAAATAGATTTTAAGCAGTAATTAGGGCATCTGGAGCCGTATTACTCTAATTAAGTGTATTGTGCAACCTGTGTTTTGTGTGTGTGTACGTCGTAAGCGAATCGCATCGGGAGTACAATTCGCCATCCCAGGATTGGATGTCGGCGTCTTTGCTGCTGGAGAAAACGGGTATTTCCTCGGGGGAAAAGTGTACTTGGGGTAGTTTGGGTGTGATTAGGGAGCCCGAGAAGACCCGGACTCGGATTCAGGCCCCATCAGACCATATGGATCCCGTTCTGGACGGCGGGAGCGGCATGGAACTGTGAGTGGATTTTGTAGATTTTAAGGTGTAACCTAATTTTAAACAGTAGCATAGTGTGTGTTGTGGGTTTCCGCAACATTTTGGTAGCAAAGCGTGGTTACTACCAGACCTCTAGGTTAATCGGTGTAATTTTGTGTATTTTGCGTAATAGGTTAAGCTCATTTCGTGTAAAATCGCACTTCCGGGACAGGTGCGGTTGAATTGTAAGGTTGGTAGTACCGTTGTATTTGGGCTGGGACATTTCTCGGAACGTTAATTGTTATTTAATTTCTTTCAATTGAAAGCATCGAGTCGATTCGGGATAATCGATTCCGTGTTTTCGTTGACTCGTTTTAATTTTGTGTTTAGGTTTATTTAGTTTAAATTATTTATAATGACAGCGTCACGGCAGGAGTTGGCTCAGCAGCTCCGGTGGTTCACCGGGCTGCTTGCATTAATAGATCGGCCTAACCGGGAGGACGCCATGGAGACGCGTTCGAAAGAAATGCAGGCTCGTTTCTTGTTGGCCGAGCGGTCGGTAACCGCTCTATTGTCAACCGACCCGGTCGGGGAGAAGGAGCTGGCCCTCCACGCCCAATATGTCAAGGATCTGGAGCACATCCAAGACATCTACGATGAGGTCCTTCAGCGGGTGAAGGACATCGAGCGACTGCGGGAGGGGAAGCCTGTTGCGCGCCCCGCTTCGCTCCACACCCCTGGACCCAGCGCCATGGGAAGATTGGGTGCCCTGGAGGTCCCGCATTTCACCGGATGTATGCGGGACTGGGCTGGATTCCGGAACATGTTTTTGGCCTTGGTGGATACTCGGAAGGATTTCACCAAGGCCGAAAAGCTGGCATATCTCCGTTCCTTCCTAGACGGAGAACCCAGACAGCTCGTACAGCATCTGAAGCTGCAGGATGCGAGCTACGACACCGCCATCCAGCTGCTGGAGAAGCGGTACGAGAAGCCGCGTCTTCAGGCGGACGCGCACGTGACCCATCTGCTGGGATTGCCGAGGGTCAACCATAGAGCTCAGCTGAGGGCGCAGCTGATCACCCCGCTCACCGTGTCCTTGAACGGGTTAAGGACGCTCGGACTGCCCGTCGACCAGTGGTCCTTCCTTCTTCTGCACATCGTTCTGGCCAAGTTGTCGCAGGAGATGAGGGACAAGTTCGAGCGGAATCGACTGGTCCACAAGGATCTCGGCAGCGTTCTGCCCTCGATAGGGGAACTTCTGGAGTTCCTGGAAGAGGAGGCTGGCCTGCTGGAAAACCAGCTAGCCTCCCAGCTCCCGGCTCCGACAAGTGCGCCGGCCCGCACTTCCGGAGTCTACGGCGCCCAGCCGCCACGCAACCCAGGGAAGGGTCGCGGCAGGCTGGTGGCTGCGGCCGCCATCAACCCCGGTTCTGGATGCCGGGTTTGCGGACAGCAGCACTAGGAACAGCTATGTCCAGCATTTCTCGGGCTGCCCACAAAAGAGCGCCGAAACCTCGTTCGGACACGAGGATTGTGTTATGCCTGCCTGGGAGGACATAGGTATAATGAGTGTCCCCAGGCGAGGCCTTGCGATGTGTGCGGCGGACCGCACCATCGCTTACTGTGCACCCGTAGTGCTGAGGGCTCAGCACCGGTTCGGGAGAGGGGATCTCCCACGGGTGGCGGTTTGGGGCCGGGGTCAACTCCGCCTCCGGAAAGACGGAGTCCGCCACGGCCGCCACACTACAACCCCTCGTACACCCCGGCTCAGGTGAGTTGGGGACCGCCGGAACGGAGCCAAGTTCTGGCTACAACCCGGCACCCGGCGCGACCAACACTTGAGTTGGTGCCTCTAAGGGCCACTGGGTACAGGGAGCCCCACCTCCGGACCTAACACCCGGATACTCGTACGCGTATCCTCCGCCGCCGTTACCGGAACAACAACGACATGAGAACCGTCAACAGTTCTCACCGGTACTGCACGAGTACCCGAGGTTGGAATACCACCCACCCTATCACCGGTATGGTAGGGCAGCTGGATACGCACCACCCCGGATGGTGGCCTGCACGCGTCCGACTTACTGACCGAGTCATCACGGTTCGACAGGGTCGGCTGCTGGCTCTGACGCGTGACTAGCCTGTGGTCGGGCTACGTCGGAACCGAGGACGGTTCTTTTGCCCATCGCGCAGGTACGCGTTTGGGGACCTAGGAGGGACTTCGTCCGGATACGAGCCCTCCTAGACACTGGGGCACAGGGCTGCTTAATTACTACGAGGGTAGCGAGGCGCCTACGTCTGGAGTGCGCGCCTCCCTCAGTTCCGATTCGGGGAGTCGGAGATACAGAAGTGGGGGGTCTGTCCGGTCAGACCCACATTTTCTTCTCTCCTGTGCATTCCGCTTCGACACGGATTGCGGCGGTCGTGATCGTACTCGACAATCTGCTGGGTTGGCATCCACCGACAGACATTCCGCGGGACGCAATGTCTGACACATCAGGTCTCATGCTGGCAGACCCTCATTTCGAAGAGCCGGCTCCGGTGGACCTCATATTGGAAGCGGATGTACTGGGCTGGATCCTTTTAGGGCCTCAGCGGATTCTGGGCCGCTCTTCGTTGGTAGCTATACCTACCATCTTTGGACACGTTTTAATGGGACCGGTTTTCGACCAGGAGACGCGGGATGTCTCACCTGTCGTCGCTACTACCTCCATCGCTAGGACGATGCAAAAATTCTGGGAACTGGAAGAGCCTCCCATGGTCTCCCGTCTGGATCCGGAGCATGTGGAGTGCGAAACCTTTTATAAGGATCACACATGCCGGATGGCGTCGGGTAGGATCGAAACTCGACTGCCCTTTATCGACTGTCCCCCTCTCTTGGGAAAATCGAGGGCGTTGGCAGAGAAACGACTCTTGTCCATGGAGCGTCGTATGTCTCGCGATCCGGTACTTCAGGAAAAGTATATCGAGTTCATGCGAGAATACGAGGCCTTGGGGCATATGTCGCGGGCGACTGTCGACTGGACAACGACAGATCATTTTTTCTTGCCTCACCACGCGGTGTTGAAGGCCTCATCTGGAAAACTACGGACTGTTTTTGACGGATCAGCACCGTCGTCGACTGGAGTTTCATTGAACCAATGTCTCCATTCTGGTCCGAAGTTACATCGGGACATTGTCGACATCATTTTAAATTTCCGAAGACACCAGGTGGTGATCGGTGCGGACATCCGGATGATGTTCCGCCAAACAGTAATACATCCTGCGGACAGGAGGTTTCAGTTAATACTTTGGAGGGAACATTCGGAGGATCCCATCACCGTCTACGAGCTCAACACCAACACGTACGGCCTGAAGTCGAGTCCCTTCATTGCCATCCGGTCACTGCTGGAACTGGCGGAGCAGGAACGGGCTCGCTTTCCCCGGGCAGCCGCTGTACTGACACGTGACGTGTTCGTAGATGATATCTGCACAGGGGCAGCCTCTCTGGAGGAGGCGCTCATCATCAGGAATGAGCTGATCGGACTCCTCGCGGCTGGTGGTTATGAGTTGAGAAAATGGTTATCCAACGAGCCACAGCTTCTGGTTGGGATTCCGGAAGATCACCAACAGAATCCTCAGCTATTCGAGGACGCAGGGGACCCGAACTCTATCGCCGTTTTGGGAATTAAATATCAGCCGGTTCACGATATTTTCACATTCCGGGTAGAACTGGAAACTACAAGAGTTTGGTCGAAAAGGACGATCCTTTCCACCATCGCTCGGATGTTTGATCCAAATGGATGGATCAGCCCGTGCATTTTTATGGCGAAGTGTTTATTGCAAACACTGTGGACACTCGGAGTCTCGTGGGATGAGCCACTGGTAGGGCTCTCACTCGACACTTGGCTCGCTCTGATCTCTACGATCGAGGCGATCAATCAGGTGGCGTTGCCGCGGCGGATCTTGCCGCGGGGCAAATACAGGGCAAGCCTACATGGCTTCTGCGATGCGTCAGAACGAGGGTATGCCGCAGTGGTGTATCTGCGAACGGTGGACTCGAAGGGTCGAGTCGCCGTCTCCTTGCTTCTGGCTAAAAGCAAGGTGGCTCCCCTCAAAACTAGGCTGACAATCCCGAAGCTGGAGCTTTGCGGGGCGCATCTATTGGCCAAACTGTTGTGCCACGTGCACAAGGAACTGACGTCTACGGTGGACATCCGGAATGTCTACGCCTGGTCTGACAGTCAGGTAGCTCTGGCATGGCTACGCGGGGCACCCCACGTATTGGAAATGTTTGTGGCCAATCGGGTATCTCATCTGAGGTGAAAACCACAGCCTATCGTAACACTAGGGTCACGAAAGCATACCTGTGCGTTTTTGTCTGCCTGGCCAATAAGGCCGTCCACCTGGAAGTGGTTTCGGCTCTGTCTACGGAAGCCTTTGTCGCCACGCTGGATCGTTTTGTTTCGCGACGGGGTTTACCTTCTCTCATTCGGTCCGACAACGGTACCAACTAGAGAGGCACTGCCAACTACTTAAAAGATGTGAACGATTTTCTGGATAAAAATTGTAATAGCATAAGTCAAGCTCTCGCACAGCGGGGAATCACATGGCGATTTAGTGTGCCAGCCTGTCCCCACTGGGGCGGGATATTTGAAGCCGCGGTAAAATCGGCAAAAACCCACTTGCGCCGGGTAGTCGGGGAAACTACCCTCACGTATGAGGAACTTACAACTGTGTTTTGTAAGGTTGAGGCGGTTATCAACTCGCGTCCGCTTTGTCCACTCTCCTCTGACGCAAATGACATGGAAGTCCTGACCCCTGGTCAATTTTCGGTCGGTCAGCCACTTACTGCCCTGCCTGAGTATCCCTGGAAGGATGAACGCAGACACCGGATGTCTCGTTTTCAAATGATACAACAAATGAGTCAGGACTTGTGGCGTCGTTGGTCACTGGAGTATCTGCATTTATTGCAGCAGCGTGTAAAGTGGACAGACCGGACGTCGCCCCCTTCGGAGGGGGATCTGGTTTTATTAAAAGAGGCTAATTTGCCATCGTTATTTTGGAGACGAGGTCGCATTTTAAAGTTAATCTGGGGCGCGGACGGGACTCCGCGTGTGGCGCAAGTGTTGGTTGATGGATCGGTGCTAAATCGCGCAGTCGCGACCTTAGCTCGATTACCGGTTGACTAGTTTAAGATTTCAGGCTAGAAAGCGGTACGTCCGCTTTGGGTGGCGGGATGTTGCAAATAAACAGGCATTTATTTTTGTTGGAAATAAAACTTTGATTTGTATTATGGACGGATCGATTTGGGAATCGATTATCGAGATTCAATTTATTTAGTGGCATAATGGCCCCATCACTAATTGTTCTTTTTTCTTTGTTGGTACACTTGTCTCGGGAAGGCAACAATGGCTGGTTTATAGGTTATCGTGTGTTGATAATTAAATAGATTTTAAGCAGTAATTAGGGCATCTGGAGCCGTATTACTCTAATTAAGTGTATTGTGCAACCTGTGTTTTGTGTGTGTGTACGTCGTAAGCGAATCGCATCGGGAGTACAATTCGCCATCCCAGGATTGGATGTCGGCGTCTTTGCTGCTGGAGAAAACAGGTATTTCCTCGGGGGAAAAGTGCACTTGGGGTAGTTTGGGTGTGATTAGGGAGCCCGAGAAGACCCGGACTCGGATTCAGGCCCCATCAGACCATATGGATCCCGTTCTGGACGGCGGGAGCGGCATGGAACTGTGAGTGGATTTTGTAGATTTTAAGGTGTAACCTAATTTTAAACAGTAGCATAGTGTGTGTTGTGGGTTTCCGCAACACACGGAATTTACAAGACTATATTAAATTTATAAAATATAATGAAAAAATTAAATGCCCACCCGACCCAGCCAGGAATCGAACCTGGGCCTTCCGCAATCCGGGCGGCTGCACTGACCATTTAGATTATATTGTTATATTGTTACTTACAGGTTCAATTGATTCAACTGACATAAATTAATGTGATCACTATCGCCTAAGGCCCGATTTTTCAATCCTCAGATAGGTAAGTTTTATCCAACGAATAATATTGTCATTGTGACATATTTTCTAAGGAGAATCTGTCATTATCTAAAAGTTATTCAATGAATAAATTTAACAGACGATTGAAAAATCAGCCCTCAAAGTGACAGACTTGACAGCACAGTGGTAAACGCGTCAGTACTACGATTGCTAAGGTTAAGCAACTTTCGCAAAGGCTGGTCATCGGATGGGTGACCAAAACCTAGTTTTTTAATATATACTTTTACAATGCTAGCATAGCATGGATACACCAACACAGGCTTAGTTATTTCAGAAATTTAGATAAAACTTAGTAACAACATACTAAATATTTTAAGAAATATGTAAAATATTTATCCTATATATCTCAATAGTTTGACGTGCAAAAGTAGTAGAAGTATATTTTTCTCCTTAGTTTTGATCATCATCTCAGCCAAAACACGTCCACTGCTGGACAAAGGCATCCCCGAAGGATCTCTACAACAACCGGTTTTGTGCTGCTCGCTTCCAGTGTCATCGGTCTACCTTGTTGGAGGCCTGCCCACATTGCGTTTTCCGGTACGCGGTCGCCACGCAAGAACTGTTCCGCGCCAGCCATCAGTCCTGCGAGTGATGTGCCCTGCCCACTGCCACTTGAGCTTAGCAACTCTTCGGGCTATGTCGGTAAACTTTGTTCTTCTGCGGATTTCCTAATTTCTGATTCGATCACGCAAAGAAACCCCAATCATAGCCCTCTCCATTGCTCTTTGTAGTTTTGATCGAGTTATCCATACTATTGAAAACGTTATGACAATTCACAGAAAAAAATCTACCTAAGTTAAACGTCAAATTGATACCACCTAAATATATGTATTTACCTATGGGTCACATAGGTATTTAGGTGTGTAGTGAGGGATCTATTTGAGGGATTTCATAAAATACACTGACTATTTATTTTGATACTTATATTTTTAATTGGTCGTCCAACTCGTCGGTCATAGTCCCGAGCTTTTACAGCAACCACTGAACTCCAGCTTAAGGGATTAATATCATCGGCATATCGTTAATACTGACCATTAATATTGAAATTGTGGGTAACACAAAGTACCCCGATTATTATGTAGGGTAATCAATTAAATTTACCCACTTCATTTTTGGGGTAAACTCATGGTAAATTCCCCTTCATTGTCAAATTCCGTTGGATTTCGGGTTTAAGTTATTAAATATTTTGTGTTATGAGTTTGGGCCCACTTTACTTTTGTATCTTGTTTATTTATAGCACTTGTACTCGTATATTATTATATTGGTTTAAGAGCGTTTACGCCGCACACTAGCGCCACTAATGAAAAAAAAACATATCTAGTAATTAGAGATAGAAAATCAAATTATGCTCAACAAACTATCTGAATGAAGTAATTTAGCACTTTTACGTCACATAATGAACCTGACATGTTATGGTTTAGTTAAATATGGCGTTATAGTTAAAAGTGGCCGTAACGTCTCAAAAAAGTCATTTTGCCACTTACTCAAGTATAAGTTACAGCATAAGTTATTAAAATACATAGTTTGTCGTCGTAAAAGCAGAACAAAACATATATGGGTTGAGTATGTCTACTTGCTTGTTACACAATCATTTCATAACTACAGTGTAAACATGCAACAATAATAAACAAAAATTAAAATAACCAAATAAGTTAGTTACAATGTACTCAGCAGTTTCTTCTTAAATACGTTAAATGAGTTAACATTTTTAATGTGTGTGGGTAGTTTATTGTAAAGTTCTCCTTCTATATCTATATTGACTCACTTCTGTAAAAATAACTTTCCGTCCAGGAGTGGCATACTTACGGCTAATATGATGAAAATAACAATAACAACAATTTCAGTTAGTATTTTGTTTTGTTTATCAAATTAAAAAAATGACGCTAGGTTCCAGAATATTTTAATAGATGTCGCCACTTTCTATGGCTAATAGAAACTCGGCTTTGTTCAAACTTTCATACGAATATGGTTCTAAACTAAATACACAAGAGGACTATTGGTTTTGGGCTCCCGCGAATTCCCCACGGACAAATTGGTAGATAAAGCATAGATAAGATAGAGACATAGATTCTTGAATTTCAATTAGAGCTGCGGGGTGAATATTTGATGAGAATAGGATATCTCAGTGTGTTAAATGTGATGGAATGTGGGGCATCATTTTCAGCGATTAACCCTTTCAGAAAAGGAGTTCGATGGCGCAGTGGTTGACGCCCGGTCTGTGATTGCTGACGTTAATCAACTTTTGCAAAGGCCGGTCATCGGTTAGGTGACCAAAGATTTATCATCTCGAGCACCTCCTTGCTTCGGAAGGCACGTAAAGCCGTTGGTCCCGGCTGCGTTAGCAGTCGTTAACATCCACTAATCCGCACTTGGCCCGCGTGGTGGTTGATAAAATAGAATAGAAATCATTTAATTCAGACAACAAATTATGTACAGATGGTAGGTTACATAGAGGCCCATATTATAAATACTTAATAGCTTAATGGTCCGTTCCCCTATCCAATCATAGGGAAGATTCCAGCAGTGAAACATATAAGAATCTGGTGATGATGAAAATTTACAACGCCAAGTCTGATATATAGGACAGCTCATTTCCGTGCCCTATACTCCAATGTGAAATATTAGGTTCTTACCTATGAAATTAATGTTTTTTTCTCACTTATTATAAGGTCTAAAAGTTCTAAAAGTCAATACCGGTTGTTAATATTATACACCTTTAATTAGGACTATGTTACTAAGGCTTCAGTAATAACAATGATTATTAAAGTTGTGTCTTTATCGCCCAATATTTTTTTAAATTGATTACTTTTTATGTTCGCGGTATTGTCTTTTTGTTTCACTGTAGCTTTAAAGGGACTAGATTTTTTTCTTTTTAATGTCTGCTATATTTAGCTAGTAAAACAAACACACTACTCTACAATTTTTATAGTGTTAACATAAATGGATGCTAAGAAAATAAATAAAATTGTAGTTATACCAAATAAAGATTTTTTCTATTTCTATTTCTATTTAAAATTAAAAAAAACGTTAGTATGAAAAATATTTTTTTATAAAAAATCTCTCATACAAAACATCATTTTCCTAGGTAAGGACCTAATATAAGACGAAAAAATGTAAAAACAATCTATACTATGTCGTTTACCCACATGCATGTTAAATTCACTTCACCTAAATTTCACATGCCCTGCTGGCAAGATAGACGAACTATACCCATCATTGTCCATCCTAATGTCTCTATTTTATGTGAATAAATTAAATTTTATTTCATTTTCATTGAATTTTTAATAAACAAAATAATGTTTAGACACTATTGGCAATTTCATGAAAGTAATAATATAAAAATACAGGTACAGACAAATTGACAGAGAGACAAAGCAAAATAGGCGGTCTTATTGCCAACAAGCAATCTCTTCTAGGCAACCTTGGGTTTTCTTATAGTTAACATAATAACATTTTAAATCGAACTGTTTTTAAAGATTATTTACTATGTAATACGATTAAATTAAATTAATGTATTGTACCTACGTTAAATTGTCAATTGAAAGATATATGTTTATTTCAAATCAAATCAAATCAAATGATTTATTGCAATCATGTAGTTATAAAGGTGGTACAAAGAAAATTTTGGAAATTAAACATGAATCCTGATATGGTATTGCAATTTTCCTATTTACAATATCATTTAAAAAAATAAAACATCTTAGTTACTTAATAGTCAGTGGTTACTCTTGATGAGTAGGTACCAAACCAATTAATATTCTCAAATTAATTACTAAACGGCAATCCGCCAACACTGAGGCCCTACAACCGCGAAAATCTACTTGATCTCAAATTTGAAGTACCATTCAGACTATTCAGAATTTTAGCGCGGCCACAATAGAGCAATCTGATACTTCCCCCATCGTTTTAGAGCACAGATTTTCTTGCACGACTTACAAGTTAAAGCATTCTGAACCCTACTAGCTCGCCGCAAGGCGTAATTTGATGAGTAGCGTGTCGCTATGCCCCGAAACTTGATTCTGTCATATACCTAAACTATATACAAGGTATATAAGTACTGATTGCACAGCAGATTGTGTGTTGATACATCCAAAGAGATTGGGGCTTAGTGATTTACAGCAAATTCATCAAGAGCTATCTGTTATTGATTGTCTGATAAATCCGTTTGATAGGAATCGAACCCTGAACCGAGTAGCACTTCATGTATTTTAGCTTTAAGGCGGTCAGGCACCCTTATATAACACGTAGCAAAATGCGAGAATCGTGGATTAATACCAATAGCGCCGTTAGACTACGAAGACGTAAGCCCATGCTTATACATAAGCAAGTTAACTTTCTGAATATATAGGTATGGCCAGTGAAACGCTGGGGTAATAGACACCATTAGTTCCAGCTAAGGTTGCCAGATGTCCGGGATTTCCGGGAGTCCCGTGTCCAGTAATTCGATCCCGGATTCCCGGATTCCGAAAAAAATAAATGATAAAAAAAATAACAACAAAGTATGACACGGCAGGCGGTCATATAATAATAAAAGTATACATTTGAAAAATAAAATACATTTTCCTAATAAATACAAATATAAAATTAACTATTCCGTAATTTATATTTATATATTTTTTTACATATTCATAGCCATAATAATAATAAAATGTAAATTAATATGTAAAAAAATAAATAGAGAGATAATAATAATAATAAGTATTTATTTCAGAATAATTCCATAGATTGTTAGTAATTACAATAGACCTTATACACTAATGTTAGTTACATGACAAAAATTAAAATGCACTTTTAAATGAGCTTGGCGCACTGGATACGACCACCCACCGTTAGAGGACGGTGTGTAGTTGCACCCAATGTTTATGTTCACGGCCCGACATGGAATTGTCCCGGACTTGGTAAGTTCCGATCTGGCAACCTTAGTTCCAGCACAGAGAGAAATACAGAGGAAATCTGGTATTACTATATTTATTGATCAAAGGTAAGTTCGTCCGTCGCTTTAGTCACAAAATACAGGAGACTGCATATGGTTACATTAAGGCGACGCATCGCTAAAGAATTATCTAAAACGGAGCGTTTGCGCCCCGTACCATAAGAAAAACTGTTTTTTTTTTCTTTTCAATTAAAACTATAAATAAGTTTAAAAAAATGAACTAGCATATTGAAGTGTGTGTTAAGACTAATCTACTAAGAAAATTTAGATGCTTAAATCGGTCTGGTTTATGGTAAATGCTTAAGTCACTGCGCCAGTGTGATGTTTCAGCCGCAGGAAGCTGGCTCTAGACTAGGGATGGGCGAACTTTTTCATTCGCGTGACAATATTTACTAACAAAATCTATGGCGGGCCAGGCTATTGATTTTTTTGCTACTTTTTCTTGTGAAACAATATTGATAGGTATGCATTTTCTGAAACACACACGCACTTGAACTTTTGTTTGATGGTCGCGGGCCGGACTTTGATCACTCACGGGCCGGAGATGGCCCGCGGGCCGTAGTCTGCCCATCCCTGCTCTAGACCGTAGGCAGGGTGCGTGCAATCAATGTGTCAATAGTAGTTAGCCTTTAAACTGCCCCTCTTCCATTGCTGGGCAAAGACCTATATCCTTGAAATGACGTTATCGCATTTTTTTTTTAAATATTTTACGGGTAAGCACAGTGCCTTGATCTCACCTGATGTAAAGTGATGATAAGGCCAATGATAGAAGCGCACTTCACCCGGGAACCTCAACTAGTGAGGCAATGGCTATCTTTTTGACGACCTCCTTGGTCGAGTGGTTTGTACACCGGTTTTCATGGTGTCGCCATCTCTGAGGTCCCGGGTTCGATCCCCGGTCGGCTCAATTTAGAAATTATTGTTTTTCTAAATTGTCTCGGGTCTGGGTGTTTTCTATGTATAATAAGTATGTATTTAAGTATTTTAAGTATGTTTATCCGTTGTCTAGTAACCATTTAACGAGTTTCATAACGAAGCTTCTCTTGGGCTAGATAATTGGTGTGAGTGTAAAGTATATTTTATTTTTATCTTATCTCGTTGAATTGATGGGTATTGCCTTAATCACCACGCTTGCCAAATGCGAGTTAAAGATCACTTGTGATTTTAGAGAGAGTTAGCTGATGGCCTCAGGCGGCGAGAAACTGAAAGGGTTCCTTGAGCTGTGTGATTAAAAGACCGTCAGGGGGTTCTAGAGGGAAGGCCATCACGGAAGCGTTTCCTCTTTCCTACTACTTAGATTCTCCAAGAGGTTTGTATCGGAACAGGAGCGGAAGAACCTGTAGGCTTAGCCAAAGTAACATTAAGAAAACGATAGCGATGTTAGAAAATAATAAAATGTATGGTATTGACATAAGTCGCGCTAAATCGTCGTGGTCAATCTTATGTCAATCCCATACATTTTACTTAATGTTGTCTTACTGCCGTACTCAGAGACGTCAATTAAGTTTTAATGACAATTAAGTCTCTTGCTGTCACTTTCTTATGTATAGTGCTAAATAGAGAAGGAAAGACATTTAATTGTCATTAAAACTAATTGACGTCTCTGAGTACGGCAGTTAATGTATTAATGTCTTAATGTTACATTGGCTACCGCCCCGGAAGGCGCTTTTAAAGGTTACCAGGCCTACCTGGGATTTGAACTAAGGACCTCTGATTATCAGATCGAGCGGCCATTGAAGCGTTTTGAATAAATACAATTCTTTTTTATAAAAAGTAGACTCTCAGTCGACACAATTAAGACAAAGCTTCACTTCAGACTGAAATACTTAATGTGGGGTACACTTGGAGCGGCTGTAGCGCTCTCAAGACGTCTTTCATTGTGTACACTCGACCGGATAAAACTCTAACCGTTTCTTGGATTTGAAAATTGCATTTGTTTTGAAGATTTTATTTTGAACTTTAGTAAGTAAGTTTTTTTTTATTTATTTACACTAAAACATACAATAGTTTTGCATCATATCAGACCAAAAACAACTGGGGTTTATCCGGAATGCTAGAACTCGACATAAAATTAAAAATTACTAGTGGTCGCTCCAATGGTCGAAACTCGATAGTAATTTTATTAAGGCTGCACGGATTGTATCCTAAACAATGAAAAATTAAAAAAAATTGAATATGAGTGTGGATTGGCATTGACAGATTTTGGCCGCTCCTCTTCTATTTTTGAAATTTTTGAAAAGAATACCTATTTAAATTATGCTTGTGTGTCAAATACATGGTAGTGTGTGTAATGTTTGTTTCATTAATTTAATATATTTTTATGCATAATTAAAAAAAATATATTAACATTCGGATAACATTTTCTATATAAACTATAAGTGTGCGAAATTTCATACTCCTCCGTCCGCGCAATTTTCGTACAAAAGGGGTACAAAGTTTTTGCTCCAAGTATCAATATATAGATATTCCTATGACGATGACGACATCGAGTACTACAATAAATAAATAAGCTGCAACAAACAAAATACTTGCAGCGAGCGATCACATCTGCTCCAGGCTGTGCGCAAAGAACATCTGTGTGTGGGTTTGTTGAGACAACAGGTTGTTGAAGAAATGTGATTTTAATTTACGTTTGAAAAGTAAAAGTAAGTACTGTCCCACAGCTGGGCAAAGGGCTACATCATTAAAATCAAGTAATCGCTACAATTTACGAGTATTGACTTAATCACCACGCTCGCCACATATTTTACCCGACCTGGGAATTGAACCCGGGACCTTCGGGTATCAGGCCGAGCACTTTGCCACTCAGCCGAGGCGTTTGATTAAAAACAAATTAAAATTACGTTTTCCCTGTCAACACGAAGTATACGTAACGTCAAAGTATCAATCACACATATTAAAAATGCGAAAGTTTTGTGTATGTGTGTCTGTATATTTGTTGCTTCTTCTTGCTGCAACGGATGGATGGATTTGGATGAAATTCGGCATACTTTTTATCCCGATATTCCGACGGGAACGGGAACCACGCGGTTGAAACTGCGGGCGGCCGGTTGTTATTTTATACACAATGAATAGTAGGATGTATTTTTTTATAAATACTGTTATTTCAAGTACTAAATTTTGTTCTGTGTGGCTGTCAGTATTCTCCCACCCGTAAAAATGTATATTTTCAAATGCTGTTTTCATTTTTTTTATGGTAAGTTAGGCATATGACTCTGATTTGCGTAAATGACAGTGAACTCTATAATAATTTTCCGAAAATTTTAATGCGAAAGTTGAAAAAAATTCTTGAAAATATTTTTTTAAAATCATCATCGAAACTTTTTAGAACACTTCCAGCATTGTGCATGCAACATATAAATAGTTGATGAGTATTGTTTTCTAAAGTTTACGCGAACACTACACATTGAAATGAAACAACTTTTACGGATCTACTGATCCCTGTGACCACGGACCCTGCAAAGGGTTCGAAACGTCAGGATAAACATTAAATAAGTAATGTGTAAAATAAACGCGAGTAGATCCGTAAAAGTTGTTTCATTTCAATAGTTGATGAGTGTTAAATAATTAACGAAATAAGTACCTTGTCACTGTTCGTGATTATCATAAAAGCAACATAGAATACTTCAATAAAAAACTCAACTAGTTAATGCAACAAGGTACTAACAGAAGCGCTCGTTAATTTATTAAACGCGACTGTATTTTATTTAATCCCTTATGTGATTGGAGCGTTTTCAGCACAAAATGGCGGTAATTATTCAGTAATCGCGTAAATCCCAGTGGCCACGAACCCTGCAAAGGGTTCGAAACGTCAGAACATAATAAACTAAATGATTGAAATGAAACAACTTTTACGGATCTACTAGCGTTTATTTTCGTTTATTTTATAGATTAGGTTTAATTAATGTTTATCGTGACGTTTTAACGTAAAATTTGATTCATTTAAATGTGTAGTGGTCGCGTAAACTTTAGAAAACAATATATACTTAATCTAAATCAATGTGTAACGTCCAACCATCCGACGACCAGTCGAGATAATATGCTCGTGACCTTTTTTTTTAGATAATTTGCTGAGTGCCTCATACGGCATTTCAGCTTCATTTCAGGGCTTTTTTGGGATTGGCGAAAAACATTAACGATTCCCCAAGCCGTGTTAAAGACCCAAAAAAGTTGGTTTATTTAATCGTTTAAAGTTAAGCATAGAGCTAGTTGTAATTATTAGTTGTCGTAATATTTGTACTTTTAATTGACATGTTACATTTAATTTGGTTTGATTATTAATATTGGTCAAGTAAATTTGTTAATTAGTAACTGGTAAAGAATATTTTTGCTGATTTTAATTAGTTATAACTATTAATATTGTTACATTCTTATATTTTCGTACTTTGCATGCATGTATTTCCAACACAAATGATTTTGTTCAGGAATAAATGAATTGAATTGAATTGAATGTATGCCTCTATGGTCTATAACCATACCCCCCCCCCCCACACTTGATGGCGGAAGATGGAACAACCCGGAGTTTTGGCGGGTAAACCGATAACACTTTGGACAACCACCCCACATCAAGCCCCGCGGGGTGGTCGCTGCTGTGCCACTGGGATTTGGTTCATAAACTCCCCGTGTCAAAAAAACGCTGCTTTAATGCCAATTTCAGTACAAATTCCCATTGCCGTAAACGTCATAGAATTCTGAATAAAACTTACTTACTTACTTACTAGACCGTTACACTTTTACAAACAACAAGGATAACTGAAGCAGATGCTTATTCACTGGATGTGGCGTTTAAAAATAAAATTTACCGCAGCACCACTCAAAAGTATTGTACTGTTCCCAGAAGCGTAGTTTCTGGAACCGCTACTTACAACTTGGGCATTTTAATAAAACATACTACGTTAGTTTACGGTTCTAGAAAGCGTTATGTGGCACACACTACTTCAAAGCTATGTTATAGGTCTTTACCTATGAAATTGGAGTTTTTTTCTCACTTATTAATAGGTGTATTACTTTTTAGAAGTCAATACCGGTTGTAAATATTATTATACTCCTTTAATTAGGACTATGTTACTTTGGCTTCAGAACTAACAATGATTATTCATTATGTGTCTTTATCGCCCAACTTTTTTTTTAAATTGACTTATTTTTTTGTTTGCGGAATCGACCTTTTGTTTCATTGTAGCTTTGATGGATCTTGATTTTTTTGCTTTTTAATGTCTGCTATATTTAGCTAGTGAAACAATCACACTACTCTACAATTTTTATAGTGTTAACGTAAATAGATGTTAAGAAAATTAAAAAAAACGTTAGTATGAAAAAAAAAAATTTATAAAAAATCTTCATACAAAACGGCAATTTCATAGTTAAGGACCTTTTTGAAAACGACCAAATATGTATTATTTTTCTTTAACATAGTGGGAAGAATGAGCTCGACAACGCAGTGGTTATCGCGCGCGGTTGCGATCGTTAAGGTTAAGCAGCTTTCGCAAAGGATGGGTGACCAAAAATGTATGTTGCTCCGTGCTTCGGAAGGCACGTAAAGCCGTTGGTTCAGGCTGCATTAGCAGTCGTTAACAACCACCGCACCGCCGCCGCCGTCACCGCACTGGGCCCGCGTGGTGGTTTATGGCCCGTTCTTCCTATCTATCCATAGGGAAGGCTCGTACCCCGGCAGTGGAGACTTAAGATGAGTGGGAAGGTTTTCTTTATCTTAAACATCTAGGAGTCTTATTCGAGGTCTATTAAGCATTCGATTACGATAACGGAAACGAGAATTTCTTTGGCATCGAAGTAGTGACAAAGAAGCAAGCATAAAAACAAGCTATACCAATTGTCAACCAATCCGAAAACAAAAATATGTACACTCCCGCTGGGAATCGATTTCGGGACCTTAGTAACAATACCTGGTGGCAATTTTAATGACAAAGTCAAATCGTTTATTGAACATAAGCTTTCACAGGCAATTAATAACTATAGCAAAGATTGTGTTTAAACTATTTACCCCCCATTTTATTAGTGCTTTTATGTTTTTTCTTTATCAAGTAGTTACTTCTGTCGACCAAACTGACCTTAGGACTCCTGGTACCATTGTCTTAGCAATAGTGTTGTTTAATCATAGCTTATTCACTAGAACTGTAAGTCCACACTTATTGTATTGTTATGTTTAAAATTTTCATTAAAATACCCTATATTGTTATGTGTTTTTATTTATTTTTTTGCATCCTCCCCACAGGAGAAGTAGAAGAATAACATTACAATATATCTTAACTCTTTCAGGGTCAGAGGGATGTATATACCCACCACATTTTGAACTTTATGTGATTGAGATAAGATTAAAAACCAAATGAAATATGTGGTTAAAAAATGAAACACTAAGCCGCAAAGAGTTAACTACTGAATCTACCACCAGATCAGGTTTTAGAAGAGCCTTCAACCGAAAAGAGCTGGCAAGATAACTAGAAAGCTTTTTTCTCCATCCACTTATAACAAATAGACCACAGAGCTTAAATTTCGCAATAGTTCTCCGACCAAGTGTTACAACAACAAGGCATATACAAGTAAAATGACAAATGCTGCAGCAAGTTTCTCTACACGTGCTAGTAAATAACACATACGCGAACACCTGGGATCGCGAAATGCGAATGAGCTTAACGCTGCCGCTGCTGGCGTTAATAACGCTGCTTCGGAACGGAATTCTACGTGAACACAGTTGTCGGTTGCGAAACAAAAGAAGGGAGACTTGAAGGGCTTGGCGGGAAAGTGAAGAGTCATGTCTGCGCTTTTGTTTTATTTTCTAAAATTTGTGATAGGTCGAATAATTTAATATTTGTGGCGGTCTTATCGCTTAAAAGCGATAAGACCGCCAAATTGTAACTTTGTAATTTTTAATTTTTTTTTCTGTTCATGATTATGTTTTATAGTGTTGCAATAAAAGTATTATCTATCTATCTATCTATCTATCTATAATGTGAAATAATGGTCCCATACAAATTATAGTTATCTTAACACGTTCAAATAGTTCAAAAATAGGCTTCAACTCACTAACACTGTTACGTGATAGGAAATGCAAATTCCGAAACTTTGGGAATCGAGTACGAGAATGTTAAGTCCAAAACTACTTATCACGAAGTTTCTTTAGATGTCTCTAGAATAAGGCTCAGAACAGACAAGAGATTCACCAACTGACACGACTTCGGGCTTCGAACTTGCTACATAGCTAGTAAGACTTACCTACAAACTACGATAGTCTGATACATGATAGATATCTTATATCTTCGCCGACGAACCGAAGTAAAACTATCTAGTTAAAATATTTCGCATTGGAACCTGGTATGTGTGGTTACCTTTTAACTATAATAGTTATGTCTATTTTTGTTGAAAAAATATGTGAATATGGTAGTGTTATCCACATAGAAGACAGAAGATGTTCTTTATTTTTAAAAAAATTAATTGAAATTGCATATCGGGCCTCTAATTAAGACGACACTTAGCTTAATTTAGTTATTATATTATAAGTTATTGCTGGTATTTGGTGAACACAAACCCGAAATCAGCATCAGAAAATCCGAAATACACTTGCACATTGCCTAGAAATTGAACTTGATTCAAGCGAAAACAACTCAAAACGTACTTATTCAATAATATTTAACTTGAATGTAATCATCTATCAGATGGTTAAAATGCTTCGATCGATTTGACGCTGTTTCCTGTTAACTCGATAAGATGAGGAGAGATATAAGAAAATGCAATTTTGTAATCGATCTTTTTTGTTACGCACTATATTGCTCTGAATGTTGGAATAAGGAAATTGTGCCCGTACCCAATGTTAAATGAAACGTTGAGGCAACGGAGAATGAGGCGCCATTTTGTGAACATATCTCGCTTTAAGACAAAGTCGGGGCTTTGCAGGAAACCGCCTCTAAAATGTTAAGATTATTATGTGGGGCGTACGATTTAAAATTTCGTCTTACATAATATGCTTTCCCGGCTTAAAATAAGAACGGGTAAATTCTGTTTGAAATTGGTGTGTACCATAATTGCGTTGTTTGCGCGTTTGAATCGCGTTTGTTTACGTGAAGTAAGCTTTGAAAAGTCGGGACACGGGATGGGTGACCAAGTTCTATAACCTCGAATTGCTTCGTGTTTCGTACGACACGTTAAACCCGTTAATCGTAGTCGTTTATAAGGCAATCATTAAGACTAGGGTATACAATTACCGAAATATTACGATAAACAATAAATTGATTTTTCTCGCTTTTTTTCGATAAAAACCGATAAATATTGCTATATTGTAGAGAAATAATTGGACTCGACTACATATAGCTTCTTACTATTTTTCTTATCGTCAAGTATAGGTTTTCACGTTTCTCTACCTCGCCTTTCAACCATCTGTCCGAACCGCTAACTTTACGAGACTCTTAAACTTGAAGATTTTCACGAACAGAAGCCATTGTCTATTAGTTTTCTTACAAACTTGTTAAATATAACTCTGCTATATTCGATTAGTAAATGAAACCTTATTTTAAGTGCAACTGAGTAGAAAGTAGGTTGAAACAAGATATTGCATACTGCTAATGGAAGCAATGGAGAAAGACAGAAATTGAGGAAACAAAGGATTCGCATTGAAATACCCAACATCTAGGGTAGTCAACTATACTGTTAAAATCAGTATTATACTGTTTTTAATTACATTTTCCTCCTCCCATCCTTACATTCTCCCGTGTGGTGCCGGGGATAAAGAATTGCACCACCCCATCTCTTCCCGTGGGTGTCGTAAAAGCCGACTAAGGGACCATTCCAGAGGATGGGCAGCAGCATCTCTCTGAGGTTCCCCTCAACCTACTGCGATCGCCAACCCGCCTGCCAAGCGTGGCGATTACGGCAAATACCCCTCATACCCTTGGGGGAGGCCTTTGTCCAGCAGTGGACGTCTTTTGGCTGAGATGATGATGATGATGATGATGAATTACATTTTAAATTTTACTGTTTAAAAAAAACTGTATTCAACGTCTTTGGTATTAATAGATTAAAATGACACCATATTGATAAGTTATGCGAGAAGCATGTAAAAATATGTACCTATTTATAACAAAAAATAAATAAAATACTATTATTTTTTCTAAAATACTGTTTATGTTCCTTCAGCGACCCTAATATACCTTCATCATCAGCCCATTTTATGTCCCTACTGCTGGGCCACGAGCCTTCCATAGGGATGGATGACTGGGCCATGAACCACCACGCGGGCCCGATGCGGATTGGTGGTTATTAACGACTGCTAATGCAACCGGGACCAAGGGCTTTACGTGCCTTCCGAAGCACGGAGGAGCTCGAGATGATAAATTTTTGGTCACTCATCCGATGACCGGCCTTTGCGAAAGTTGCTTAACCTCCGCACTGGCAGACCGGTCGCATTAACCATTGCGCCATCGAACTCCTTTAATATACCTTATTATTTGTAAAATAAAGTTGGCAACCCTATCAACAGTATTCAGTTTACTGATCTGTCTTGTTTTTCATTATTACCATAAATGTAAAGGAAGCGTTAAGAAAATAGAAGAGGAATTAATAAAAGAAAAGGGAAAAGCAAAATATAACTTAAAATGAATAAAAAAAGTTATACACATAAATAGTTAAACCGCTTCTGTGGTCTAGTGGTTAAGAACACCGGTTTCGACCCTGAGGTCCCGGGTTCGATTCCCAGCGGGTACATGTTTGTGTACTTAGTTGGTTGGTGGTAGGATTTGTTTGTTCGCCTGGCTAGCTGCCACCATCTTCTCTAAAAGATGTCGCCATAACATCAATGTTTGTCGTATTGTTGTGTTCCGGCAGCTAATAGAAATAAAATACCCAGTGCATCAGTAGTTGAGGATCCCGGGTGAAGTGCGCTTCTATCATTCATATCATCACTTAACATCAGGTGAGATGAAAGCACTGAGCTTACCCGTCCGTAGACCGTAGGATATAAAAATAAAAAATAAAAATAAATATTAAGAAAAACTTCAGTATTGTAACTAGTTCACAACCATAGCGGATGTGCTCGATATTTTACCAATATTTAGTCACCCATCCGTTGCCTTCACACTGCGAATATTGCTAACTTACAAGATCACAACCCGTTTGCGCAATCCGCTATCCCTCGCTCAAGCTTCCAACTCAAACACCGCTATCAAAAATAGCAGGCATTTTCTTGAACACATTTTAAAAGTCGAGATAAAACTACGGCCACTTCCATCGAACTAAGTAATTAAATTAACTTCCAGGTTCGCAAATGCTGGAAGCCCGTTAATAATGAAGGTAGAAATCTGGAATGAAATTTAGGAACAGAGGAACACTTCAGAATCCCAACAACTGGCATTTACAGAACTACGAGAAGTACATAACTTTCTAAACTATCACAGCTCCAAATTGGAGTAAATTAAAGGTAATTTTGCGTGGTTCTTCTTGTGTTTGAGTGTCCGATTAAATCCGATTATTGAATTATGAAATAAATACATTTTTATTTTATTTTATTTTTAATTACATGTTTGTGTACTCGGTTTGGTTGGTGGTAGGGCTTTAGCTACCACCATCTTATCGAAATATTTCGCCATAACATCAATGATTGTACTATTGTTGTGTGATGAGATGAGGATGACATAACCAGTGCCTTAGTAGTTTTTTTTTATTGGTTATAGGCAGGCATTTACCACACCTCACCTGATGTTAAGTGACGGTGCGGTCGAGGATGGAACATGCCTGCCTAGAAATAGCCTATAAGGTGGCATATCTACAACATAGGGATGGAACTCGCGCCTCGCGCCTCGCGCTCCGATAGCGGAAAGTGGATGGTGGGATTAGGTCGTGCAACTCCTTCGCGCACTCCCCTAGTTCACGATTCCCGGTGAAGTGCACTTCCACCTTCGGCTTTATCATCACTTAACATTAGGTGAGATTAAAATGAAACAATTTTTACGGATCTACTCGCGTTTATTTTACACATTACTTATTTAATGTTTATCCTGACGTTTCGAACCCTTTGCAGGGTCCGTGGTCACAGGGAGACTGAGGTGTTGGTCATCTCATAATTAGTTGGTAGCTTGTATACCCGCATTTAAATTTAATCAGGTGCGTTCCGTTTTACGCAGAAAGAGCTTACAGTATCTTTTGGTCTGGCAGTATGGTGTCGGGGCTGGGATTTAATATTTTGTATGATGGGATCCCAGGCTAGTGGTAGATTCCAACCATCTTCTCTATTAAAATTAGGATGTTTTTTAATTTCAATAGCCTCGCGTATCATCCTAGGAATGAATCGTTGTTCTCTAAGGAGTATTTGTGGTTTATCAAATCTGATGTAATGGTTAGGCCCCTCTAGGGAATGTTCGCATACTGCAGACTTATTTTCGCACCTATGCTTGGCGCGAAAATACCATACTGCCAGACCAAAAGATACTGTAAGCTCTTTCTGCGTAAAACGGAACGCACCTGAATAAATTTAAATGAGGGTAAACAAGCTACCAACTAATTATGAGATGACCAACACCTCAGTCTCCCTGTGACCACGGACCCTGCAAAGGGTTCGAAACGTCAGGATAAACATTAAATAAGTAATGTGTAAAATAAACGCGAGTAGATCCGTAAAAATTGTTTCATTTTAATGTGTAGTGTTCGCGTAAACTTTAGAAAAAAACATTAGGTGAGATGATGGCCAAGTGGTTACCAGTAAGGATAAAAAATAAAATGTCCAAAATTATGAATACATGTAGATAACAATCCACAGTAACTTTCAGTACATCGATGATCATAATAGCGAGCAAAATGAGCCGGAGCTCCATCGTGCTGAAACAACATGTTCCTTTGGTTGTCAAAGTAATCCCTATCGGCTGCAGGAAAGTCAACGATATAAACACAACAAAAACCTATTTCCCAATCCTCCGGAGTTGCAGCATAGATGTCGGACTTTACTGACCTCCTAAGCGGGCTACTTGAGAGAATCTGAAAAGTGACATTGCACTGTTTTGTTACCTTTGCCAACAGTCATGGACGTTCACGAACACTTACGGTTAGTCCACCATTGCTTAACGCTGAACTGTAAACACGATTTCTTACTTCCTGCCATTCGTCTTGACATGTGCTTTGTTTATCAATAGACTAATCAGACAATAACCGAACCCCAATTTAAAGCGAGATTTATTCATATAGAGTGTTTCAATTCAATTTGTAGTGTTCGCCTAAACTTGAGAATTCTCGTACAATAAACTTTCCTATTGTTTTAAGAAAGTAACACAATGTAACATAATGATAAATGGTTACATGGGTTAGGTACGGATGTAAAATTGGTATTACCTCTTATGTTGGCACGAAATTGGCTTTGCTTTGATAGGGGAAGGGGATATCAAGATTATAAAAGGAAAATGAAGAAAGCATAACGCATATTCTTAAGCGCTTTAAAAAAGGCCGACAGAATCATACACAATATGCAAAAATGAAGATGTAATAATGAGGCCAGTATTTCTGTAGAACTCGGTATTAAAAACTCTTTGCTGTCTGTCGGTTTTAAGAAAAGATCTTAACGTGTCAATTCAACAGTTCATTTTTACATCGATGATTTTTTAAGAAATAGTCGATTTGTCTTTTTTTTTCTACTCAGAAGTCAAAGCCATTCAATGGGGGACATTTCAATGGATTTCTAAATTACGTTGAAAAGAAAATGAGGATTTTATATTTCATATCTCTATCACTAAAGGATTTCGGCAAGAAATGAAGAAGACTTTTTTCGCTCACCATTCTGCGGCTTTTTATATCAAATATTTTGTTGCGGAAACATTTGTATCTACCTCACGATTCTTATCGCAAAGGAGCAAAATTAAACGGAAAGGTTTTGCCGAAATAACAGGGAGGGCGACTGCCTTTTAAGGCTGCCTGCGCACATTAGACTTTCTTTAAATTCGACAATCGGTTCGAATTTTTCGACGACTTGTATCACCGACTTTGTGGAGGACTCGACGCATACGTTCGTCACTGATCCGGTCGATATCGTTAATAGCAATAGCACATGGCCGATTTTGCGTGGTAGTCTATGTATGTTTCTGACGTACAAATCGTAAAATCTGTCTAACATAACAACAATAGAATTGCTGTATTGTCCAGCTTTTAAAATTCTGACCTAAGTATACGTAAAAATTCAATGATCTTACAACAATTTTAAGGACGTGTTTGAAATTAGAAAAAAAACGCGAATAAAATTGTAAGAACTGTTTGATCATATTCGCGAAAACTTTAGAAAACAATATTATTCAAAAATTGTATTCATATGCACAAATAAATAATTCGGTCGCCGACTGTCTGACGTGGGCGGGCATCCTTATCCTTAATATCTAACATCTTGTGCTTCAGTACTTTTGAAGTCGATTGATCTTTTCCTCTCATAGCTCAGACAACTCGAGACTTCAAGGTATCTTTGAGTTCTATGCCGTCGATACCGGGCTAGTGCATTAGAATCTAGTAAAAGCAAAGTAGGACTTCTTGGCGGGAAGTGAAGATTCGTGCCTGTGGTTTTATTTTATTTTCTAAAATTTGTGTTATGTCGAATATTAATGTGAAATCATGGTGGATTATTAACCGTTAAGTGTTCTTAAGTGCTCATGAGTGTTGGCAAAGTGTTGTTCATTTAACTTACAGTCCATTTTTATTTCTCTCACACCTTCAGGCGCTCTTATAACCTAACTGTTAACCAGGCAAAAATAGAGGGTCTTATCAATGAATGGGCTTTGATTGTAGTGCTTTGATTAAAAGTAATAAATGTAGATAAGATTTGCTAGAATAAGTATATTATAAAAGTGAACAAATTACAAAAACATAATGTTGAAAAAAAATTCCACGAGCAGGATTTGAACCTGCACCCTTCTGACATACCGGGTCAGGTGCTCTCCCAATTGAGCTATCGTGGTTCTAACCAGGGGCCCGACCGCCTAACCGATCGCTTTGACTTCGTGTGTGGTTTATGACGTCATCTTGTCGTTTCGTGCCGCCTATGAAAGCAATATCGAAAGCTATAGCCTTTAGCTTTGATATTGCTTTCATAGGCGGTGCGAGGTGGTAAGATGACGTCATAAACTATACGCGTAGTCAAAGCGATCGGTTAGGCGGTCGGGGGGCAGCCCGCCGAAATGCTCGTGGATTTTTTTTCAACATTTGTGTTTTTGTAATTTGTTTGCAACAAATTTGAGTTAAAAATTATATAAAGAAAACAAAAACATTTTATTATTAAATTGGTTAAAACTGCTAATTTAAGAAATAGAAATAAGTAGTGTAAAAATATTTAAAAAATTGTAAAGTTGTGTTAAATTGTTGAAGTTGTAAAAACGGTCATTAATTAATAGAATGAGAAGATGGCGAATAAATATATATATAAAAAAACCTAACAGCCGGTAGTGGGCGTCAGTACAAAATAAACTTACAAATCTTTTAGGGCTTGCGATAGGGCTGCCATACGCCCCAGTACACCGGGACAAGTCCCGATTTGAGCGTTGTGTCCCGGCCAGTAAGTCAGTGGTCCCGGATCGGCCTAAGAAAATCAAGTCATCGTTTTTTCTATAGATATTTATTGTTGATTTTTCACATTTAATTTAGTTTTCGCCTCGGTGGCCGAGTGGCAGAGCGCTCGGCCCGATACCCGAAGGTCCCGGGTTCAATTCCCAGGTCGGGCAAAATGTATTTTCGGATTTTTCGATGCATAGCCTGGGTTTGTGATCACCAACCCGCACTTGGCAAGCGTGCTGATTAAGCCATTACCCATCCATTGTAGCGATGACTTGATTTCAATGATGGAGGCCTTTGCCCAGCAGTGGGACAATTATGGGCTGTTTACTATTTACTATTAGTTTTAATATTTTATACATATATCTACCAAAAATGAAACGTAAAAGTTCCTAACCTTGTAAAAGAGTCTTATTTTAAAAAAACTAATAAAGTGTCTTTATTATTAAAACAGAAGGGATTGGCGTAACATGGAAGAGGCCTATGCCCAGCAGTGAGTAGATACGGGCTGAATTATTAATTGGGTTTTTTTAATTATCCATGGATTTCTATCCAAATGTCCTAGACGCATTTCAGCATTTGTGGCAGCCCTAGCTTACGAGTAGGTACTTTTTTTAAATACTAACGGCCGTAGTTTTTTTATTGCATCATGTCTCTCGTTACATAAAATAAAATAAAGAAAAAACCTTCGCATTGCAAAATTTGTTGCTTTTCTTTGGTTGCAGTGCAGCAAAGCTGCCTCTGGTTTTACCTGAAATCAAAAGAAATATCGGTTATTGTTATTTATTATATGTCCAGCAGTGGACTAAGATAGGCCGATGATGATGATGATGATGATGATGAATTATTGATATACACAACTACACACTACTGTAAGTTTCTTTCACATTCATTGTAAATATCCTGTTTATTTTCTTTTAAGTTAAGTTGTTGAAAGTCCTTGATTACAACAATCAAAATTCTGGCAAGTCTCTATTGCATTTAAGAGCGTTTACGCCGCACACTAGCGCCGCCAATGAAAAAAAAAACATAGCATTTTTACGTCACATAATGAACACCTGACATGTTATGGTTTAGTTAAATAAGACGTTACGGCCACTTTTAACTATAACGCCGTATTTAACTAAACCATAACATGTCAGATGTTCATTAGGTGACGTAAAAATGCTAAATTACTTCATTCAAATAGTTTGTTGGGCATAATTTGATTTTCTATCTCTAATTACTAGATATGTTTTTTTTTTTTATTGGCGGCGCTAGTGTGCGGCGTAAACGCTCTTAAGAAAGAAGAAAGAAATAAATACATTTATTGGCACACACTAAGTACAACAAAAATTAATTACTTGTAAAAAACATCGAAAAAACAAAAATACATTCTACTTAACCCTTCTAATATTATAAACGCGAAAGTTTGTAAGTATGGATGGATGTTTGTTACTCTTTCACGTAAAAACTACTGAATGGATTTGGATGAAATTCGGCGTACAAATAGTTTATAACCTGGATTAACACATAGAATACTTTTGATCCCGATATTCCTACGGGAACGGGAACCACGCGGGTGAAACCGCGAGCGGCAGCTAGTTCACAAAAAAAAACAAAAACAGAAGAGAAAGTGCACATGCTACAGCGACATGAGGTCGCTGCAACGTTGCAATTTATTTATACTTTTTATACATTTTTAAGTTTCAGCGGGTTAGACAGAGCCACCAATCCAATAATCCAATTGGAAGCGCACCTGACCCGGATTGTCAAAGGGTGCGGGTTCGAATACCGCTCTAATTTTTTTCAACACTTCACCAAATCGTGATAGCAGTCTGCTTATGACCACAATCCGGTGCAACTCGGTCGAAAAGTCGGTTATGTTGCGTTGCCGTATAAAAAAATGTAATTTAAAAATCTGACTCGCCCCTACGCAGTGCAGTAAGCGAGCATGATCGATTAACTGCAATCCCGATACTTGAGGCACGCGATATGAGCTGCAAATGTAAATAGTTGTTAAACTGTTCATCGAACGAGTTAATAGGATGCGGGGCTAACTTTACACGGTAATAATGGTGAAACTGATACGTAGGTATAGGTAGTACACAGGCCTACACATGAAACTACCACAACTGACGATTTCAACAATAGACTTTGAAGCGTATCGTTTAGACATATGGTTGAAAATTTATTAAAGAAATTTGACAGTTTATTTTTTCCTTTAGTTGATGACTTCGTGCGACTATCACATTTAACCAGTGTCAAAGTAATTTTTCTTACAAGTAATATTTAAATAAACAATTTTCCTTGTATAGTAGATGATGAATGATAATAGAAATGAGAAGTGAGAAATGATATACCCCCAACCCCTCGAGTATCTCAGTAAAGATGTGGGGCTTTACTAAGTCCTCTTTACTAAGTCTATGCACACTCACGAACACTTAACGGTTAATAATCCACCAATATTTCACATTAATATTCGACATAACACAAATTTTAGAAAATAAAACAAAACCACAGACAATGACTCTTCACTTTCCCGCCAAGAAGTCAATTTGACAGTTTTAATTAGATACATATTTATATTTTTTTTATTGTTGCACGCCAAAATGGCCTCACCCTGCCTGATGAAAAGCAGCCAGTGAAATGTATATAATACAGTGAAAAAATAAAACGCCTACCCGACCCAGCCAGGAATCGAACCTTACTATAGCGTTGTGTTATCAAATTTGTGGTATTTCATCTGCAAAGATGAATCTGCATAGCCATCGGTTGCAATAACCGTTGGATAGATGGCGCACTGTGCCGCTATTAGCACTCAAAAAAATTAAAAAAGCAGTGACAAAATTCAGCGCTTACGTCAGCCTTCCCTTCCTCCCTTCACATAGCGGTCAGTGCAGCCGCCCGGACTGCGGAAGACCCAGGTTCGATTCCTGCCTGGGTCGGGTAGGCGTTTTATTATTTTTTTACTGTATTTTATAAATTTTATAAATATTTAACTTAGCTTCAGTGCAGCAATTAGCACTTGAAAATAAAAAGTAAAAATTTAATTTAAAATAGGTTTACGCAGGTCTACATAAAGTCAGCGGCGGAAGTCGCTCAACACTTCAATGGGAAGTCTTAAACGCTTTATTAAGGCTGTTTTTTCATCAGAGTGACTAATGTATGTTTGGTTTACTACCCGTATTTATTCGATTACGTTATGAAAACGACAATTTGTATGGAGTAAATTTAACTCTTCTCGTATGTCGCCAGAAGGCGCTGCTTCAATGCTATACTAATGCTCATTTTCGTTAACGTAATTGAAATGACAAGGAACCGACTTCAAAAAACAGTAAACTAAAAAAAGTAAAAACAGCTCTAAAAAGCAAGAAATAATCGAAATCATATTATTAATTACCTAGATACGCATATCAGTTTTAAGGAAGGTCTATTGAAGTCGGGTGGTTGGTGGTCGGCTGGGGGACAATTTTGTTTCATTTAAACTTTTATAGGTAGTTGTTCCATTATCTCCACTTTTTATTGTATAAGCCCCACCCGACTTCAATAGACCTTCTTTAAAACTGGTATGCGTATCTACGTACCTAATTAATAATATGTTTTTTTTTACTTTTTTAAGTTTCCCGTTTTTTAAAGTCGGTTTTTTTTGTTAAAAATTATTTTATTTTAAGATTTTTAGTGATGGGTAGACGTAGACCTAACAAGGATGCTTCTCGGCTGAGGGAACGACGGCCTAGTAGGTAGTGGTATTTCTATGTAAAACTTCAATCTTAATTAGGTATTATTTTTATACGAACTGTGTTCAGTTCGTAGGTACAAAAATAATACCTTCAGTTCAGTATGCCAACATGCTTTTTGGCATACTGAACCATACGGTTCAGTACTGAACCATACGGAAGTGAGCCCAACAAAAGGTAACTGCTGTAAATCGTTGAGGAATTCCCTCGACTGTCAATGGTCTCTATCATCAGACCTGTAATGACACTTATAACCCTTATGGGTAAAGTTCTCATCAATACAAATTAATCAAGCCCAAACACCAGGTAATTGCTGTAAATCGTTGAGGAGATCCCTCGACTGTCTTTCGGCTCCATCATCAGATCGACTCCAGACCTTCATTAAATAGTAGTGCTTTAAAGTATATAATGAAAAATTTAACAAACTCACTAGTCACTACTAAGATTTTCGAAAGTTCTCCTCGATTTCTCTAGAATGCCATCATTAGATCCTGGTTTCCTTATCATGGTAAGACTCTTGGGGATATCTTCTTTCCAACAAAAAAAGAATCATCAAAATCGGTTCAAAAACGACGAAGTTATCCGCGAACACACATAAAAAAAATTATATATGCGGTCGAATTGAGAAACCTACTTTTTTGAAGTCGGTTAAAAATAGGTTAATGTTTTACAGAACTGTTACGTGTACGTGATTTAATTTTACGTTAAATGTTCTGGAATATGTTTTTGTTTTTATTAACATCCCTATTAATTGGCTAAATCACCACGCTCGTAGCTTTATCACATGTAATAGATCATGTCGACAATGATACTTGATCACCCATCCAAAGCTAGAGCACTAGAAGAGTTGCTTAACAATTGCGATAGTAACACGAAATCCCAACAACCATGTGCGCACAAAAAAAGGCTCAAACAAAAATGAGGAAAATAATAACTAAATACAAGATTTGGCCTACTTTCTTTCTTTCACTATCATTAATCATTTCCATTAAGAACCTATTTCGCGTTCATCCATTTTTTTTGTGATAATCCATTTTTTTTTCACCTAAATGTTAGCAACTAGATTTCTTCGGTCGTAAATAAGGTAGAATGAATCTGTTTCTTTTACTAAATCTTGATTACAGAGAATTTGTACAGTGTTAGACACTGTAAAGCCCGGTGTCCGACAGAGTTTTCGACAATAAAGATTTTCATGGAAATATTACGTGATGACCGCAAGGATGCAGGTCTGTATTTAATAATAATAATAATAATAAGAAATAACTTTATCTTTATCTTTATCTTCAGATATTAAATATATGAACTCACACTTGGCACCCTGACTACATTTGTAGCAGATAAACTTACGACTTTTGTGATACCTATAGGTAATAATAAGGTTCCAGTTATTTCTGTGGATTTAATAATACATAAGTGTATGTATTAACTTTAAATTTATTTACAACATAATTCTTTACAATTTCAACCATTTATACAAAATATTTAGTTAGTTAGTTTACAGAAGTTATACAGATATTAAATTCAAAACGCACGTTAAATTAAAGGTAAATGACTATATTGCAGACAAATGCGTGTGGAAATAAGTCGCCTGCACTGGCTTGAATATTATTATTAATGTGTACAAAATTGTACAAAATTTCTATA
This sequence comes from Eudonia lacustrata, assembly GCA_947562085.1. NCBI lineage: Eukaryota > Metazoa > Arthropoda > Insecta > Lepidoptera > Crambidae > Eudonia > Eudonia lacustrata. The sequence continues at coordinate 10,925,523 of OX387332.1, read as the reverse complement.
TTATTATTATATTACATGATCATAATTTGGTTGAAAATATGGAGAAAAAAAAATAAGCTTCGTGAGTTTCTTGCCAGCTCTTCTCGGTCGAAGGCTCTCCCAAAATCCGAACTGGTGGTAAATTCAGTCATCATCATCATCATCAGCTCATTTATGTCCCCACTGCTTGGGCACGAGCCTTCCCTATGGATGGATAGGGAGAACGGGCCATAAACCACCACGCGGGCCCAGTGCGGATTGGTGGTTGTTAACGACTGCTAATGCAGCCGGGACCAACGGCTTTACGTCCTTCCGAAGCACGGAGGAGCTCGAGATGATAAAGTTTTGGTCACCCATCCGATGACTGGCCTTTGCGAAAGTTGCTTAACCTCAGCACTCGCAGACCGGGCGCGTTAACCACTGCGCCATCGAGCTCCTCAGTAGATTCAGAAGTTTAGTCTAAATATTTTTTTTAGTTTTTTGATCTATAGTTTTGACTTCAATAAGTACCTTTGAAGGCTTATCTATACAATGTTATTATTAGTTTATACGAAACCTGAAACTGTTTGTTCAGAATCAGTAATAGAATCGATTTCAATATTTTTTATACCATGTTACATTTTGACCAAATAATATTTACAAAATCTCAACTATAGTTTATTATACTAAAAACACACAACGGGACAGCACAAAAAGCTTGTAACTTCGTGAGTTTTCAAGATATTATTTTAATTTTTTTTTTGTACTGATTCTTTAAATGAAAATATTTGACCCGTGTTTCGGCTTTTGTATAAACTAAAAATAAGGTTGTATACTACTATATAAATCTGTAGGCTTTGTCTGTGTACATGCAATTTTTCTGACAAATTTTGGGATAAATATTCGTTTTATGACTCACTAAAACCAATTCTACGATTCTTGAAATTTTTGTTTGTTTGTCTGTCGGTATGTCGTCTTATAACTCAAGAACGGCTTGACCGATCTTGCTGAAAATTTGTATGTAGTAAGAACATGAGATTGTGTAAATAATAGGCCATATAAAAAAAATCTATACTACTATTTAAATCTATAGGCTCTGTGTGTACTTGCAATTTTTCTAACAAATTTTGGTATAAATATTCGTTTTATGACTCACTGCGATTTTTGAAATTTTTGTCTGTCTGTCTGTATGTCCTCTTATAACTCAGGGACGGCTTGACCGATCTTAATGAAAATTTGTATGTAGTAAGAACATGAGATTGTGCAAATGATAGGCTATATAAAAAGAAACTATACTACTATATAAATCTGTAAACTCTGTCTGTCTGTATATGCAAGTTTTCTGACGAAACTTTTTTTTCTATTTATTTCTTTTTTTATAGCCTATCATTTGCACAATCGCATGTTCTTACTACATACAAATTTTCATCAAGATCGGTCAAGCCGTTCTCGAGTTAAAAGTGGACATACAGACAGACAGAGAGATAAAAATTTAAACAATCGTAGAATTGGTGTTAAATGAGTCATAAAATGAATATTTATCCCAAAACTTGTCAGAAAAATTGCAAGTACACACAGAGCCTACAGATTCATATAGTAGTATAGATATAGATAAATATATAATATACTTAACATTAATTTGTGGCAAATGGGGTATCTCAATGCTTTGCCATACAAATTTTCGATTTTGTTAACACGACAGAACGACTTATGCTTAGTACGGTCTCATCAATTCCGATTGTTCAGTAGAAACATGATTTATTTTGTAATCAACAACTTTTCCAGGAGGCGCACGTCCAGAAACTACTATTGACTCCGACCAGGGATATCCTAATTGCAATGCCCATTTATATTTCCAACATGCGCCGCCCTTATTTACTTAGGATTAAATTCGGTTCTGCAAAACTACGGCAGATTTCCCGAAGGGATCACGGCAAATGAGTATATCTGATTGGGGAACGTACCACGTTCCAGGAGGATATTCATCATCTTGATAATACGAGCAGAAGTCAATGTGGAGATATTATTAGAAATAATCATAAAATACTCCTAGTTTACTTGCGTAGAGTTTTTGGGTTTATATTACAAGAATTAGGAAGGTCAAACTAAGATGGCTGTCTTCAGGGTGCTTAATGTGAGTTTCGATCACGTTAACGAAAACAAGAATTAGTCTGGCATTGAAGCAGCGACTCCTGGCTTTTAACCTTTTTACCGCCAACAACTTCTACAGAAGTTCTTCTTTGTACCTACTTTATTAAAATACATTTATACGTTGGCGTACAGCGGGACATCGCGTGCAGGATAGTTGGGCGGTGAAAAGGTTAAATTTATATTGTAAATATTTATAATTATAAAAATAATTACGAACTAAATAACTGTAAAGAAAAACATCTTTTTTCAAGAACCCCGGGTTAGAACCTAAAAAGGATTTGCATAGAGTTACAGATTGCTGCTAGTAATCTAGATCAGGTAATTTCATTCCTGAGCAACAATTGAACCGAAGTTAAGCAATCAAATATTTTTCTTTCTTTTGTTTCTTTTTAATCTCCTTTCCTTCCTTCTTCCTTTTTATTCTTCGATCAATAATGTACACACGGCGGCAGATCAACCTACCCAAAACTGTCAAATTTCTACAATCAATTTTGAACTTTATTGTGTGTTTATAAGGATCAATATTCATTGGAGAAATTTGACAGATTTGGGTAGGTTGATCTGCCGCCGACTGTACTAGATAAAGGATCCGGAACAAAAATGCATCAAAGTCAAAGTCAAAGTCAAAATATTCTTTATTCAAATAAACTTTAGAAAAGTGCTTTTGAATCGTTCATAATTTTTTTACCTACTACCCATTCAGAACGTCTATATTTTAGCTGTGGAGAAGAATGGGCGCAAGAAACTCCACAGCTTTAATTCAATATGTAACGACATTTACAAAAATATATGCCGTTACGTTACCAAGTTATACAAGTTTAAAAAAAAAAATCTTAACAATATTTTGGATTAGAAATAGATTGGAGCATTTTAAACCCATGCTGTTTTGTCTTCAATGTAATCAGACACTTTATAATAAGCTTTTTTATAAAGCTTTTCTTTAATAGCGATTTTAAATTTATTAATATCTAGTTTTTGGATATTACTTGGAACTTTATTGTAAAAACGTACACACAGGCCTCTAAATGAATTATTTACTTTGTGGAGCCTAGTATTAGGTACTGCTAGTTTGTTTTTATTTCTAGTGTTTACATTGTGAATATCACTGTTTTTAGAAAAAGTTTCAATATTTTTATATACATCATCATATACTGTCATTATATTAATATCCTTAAATCTCTCCCTAAGAGAATTACCAGCTTTTAGATTATAAATTGCTCGAATAGCCCGCTTCTGCAGCACAAAGATAGTTTGAATATCGGCAGCATTGCCCCACAGTAAAATGCCGTACGACATTACGCTATGGAAATAACTAAAGTAAACAAGTCTAGCTGTTTCAATGTCAGTGATCTGACGAATTTTCATTACTGCATAAGCCGCAGAGCTCAGTCTACTCGACAATTTATCTATATGTGGGCCCCACTGTAGCTTTGCGTCCAACGTTATGCCTAGAAACACTGTGGTGTCCACAAGGTCCACATTCTTATCTTTAATTTTTACACTGGTTTTTACCTCCTTAACGTTGGGTAATACAAATCTTATACATTTGGTTTTTGTTCATTTAATAGCAAATTGTTAACACTAAACCAATGAACTATCTTTGAGACAGCATTGTTCACATCGTCATCAATCGGCTGTCGTCGTTTCACTTTGAATAAAAGTGAGGTGTCATCTGCAAACAATACTATCTCATGTTTGTCTTTTACAAAGTAAGGCAAGTCGTTAATATAAATTAAAAATAAGAAAGGACCAAGAATTGAACCCTGTGGAACTCCCATTGTAACCACCGATCCCGGAGATCTTTTACCCTTAACATCAACCCTCTGAACCCTATCACTCAAATATGAGATAAGAAGATTCAGTGATGCATCTCTAATTCCATAGTGGTAGAGCTTCCTGACCAGGGTTTCATGTAAAACACAATCAAAGGCCTTGGATAAATCACAAAAAACCCCTACGGCATCGTGTGAATCCTCCCAGGCATTAAATATTTGAAGTAAAAGCTCAACACCAGCGTCAGTAGTCGAGCGACCCCTAGTGAAACCATATTGTCTAGAATGTAAAAGTTTATTTCTATAAAAATGAACTTGAATTTGGTCTAGAATTATCTTTTCAAATATTTTACTAAATGTGGGTAACACAGAAATTGGTCTAAAGTTAGAGGGGTCACATGTGCTACCTGATTTGAATAATGGGATTACTTTACTGTGCTTCATTAGGTCAGGAAAAACACCACAGTCAATGCATTCATTAAATATGCAAGCTAAAACTGGAGCTATTGTCTCAATAACGGATTTAGTGACGTCGACGGAATTACCCCACAGATCAGCAGTCTTCTTTTTATTAAGAGTATTAAAAGTTTAATTATATCTCTAAAATCAATTTTTTGAAAACTAAAATAGTTTTCACTAGGTTTGACATTTTCCTTTAGAACCGCTTCAGCTACAGTGGGGGAGGAGTCCAAAGCCTTTGTAGTTGAAACTGGAATATCAGTAAAAAAACTTCTCAAATGCCGCAGCAACATCAGCATCGGAAGTTAAGGTTTGATTTTCGTAGCTTAATTTGTACTCATTGTTACGACTTTTGACATTTCCAGTTTCACTATTTATAATATTCCATGTCATTTTTATTTTGTTATCACTTAGCTTAATCTTTGAACTCAGGAACTTTGCCTTTGCTAATCGACATACTATTTTAAATAACTTAGAATAATTTTTGACATACAATTTAAAATCTTCACTGGTGTTATAGTTGCGTTCATCATATAGCTCATAAAGTCGCTTTCTACTTTTGTGGATACCAATTGTAGCCCATTCACTAAAAGTAACAGTACCACTAACCGAGATCCTTTTTGGAATAAAAGTTTTATTAAATTCTGTACAATATTTATGAAAGAAATCATTATAAAATTCATTTGGGTTATCATTATACTTTAAAAAACATATATTATCATAAAGATTGTTTTTAAACCGTTCTAGACGACCTGCAGTTTTTGGTATAACAGTGATATTCTGTTTCTTCACTTGCTTACACTGATGTGGAAGGCTGACCATTTGGCCACAATGATCAGAGTCCAGTTTATTAATAATGAGTTTAGACAGTGGTACTAGATCGGTATATATGTTATCAATACAAGTGGCCGAAGTGGCAGTTATTCTAGTTGGCTCCAAAAATAAATTATTTAAATTATACGATTGAAATAAATTTTTAATTTTGATAGAACCTGTAGACTTTTCTAACAAATTAATATTAAAATCACCGCAAATAACTATCTTTTTACCTACATTGCGGATTTTATATAATGCTTCATCCATTACTTTTTCAAAATAATCATACAGTGCTGACGGAGGCCTGTATACACTTAATACAACAAGTCGCTCCAGCTCCACACAAGCTATTTCTATTGTTCGCTCAACCGAGAGGCTCACTATGTCTTTTCGTTGCTTTAATTTTAATTTCTTATTAACTATAATTAAGGAGCCACCATGAATTGAATTTACTCGACTGAACGAACTACCTACCAAATGATTATTAAAATTGAACATGAACTGATGATCTTTAAGCCAGTGTTCAGTAATACATAAAATATCAACTTTATTATCGTTCATGAACAATTCAATCTCCAGATCTTTGCCCGTCATCCCTTGAATGTTCTGGTGAACTATATTAATCGAGTGAACATTTTTAATAATTGTAGGTTGAGACGGGCTTTTCTTAGAATTAATTTTACATTTATTTAAAATATTACCAAACATTTTGCAAGAGAATTCCTCTTTTGTCTTATGATTTAATTTAAATTATTGATTGGAATGTCAGTAGAAACACTACTGACATTTATGTCTATTAAACATTGCTCAATAGGAGCAACTTGTTTAGCCAAGTTTTTGGCTGAGATGTGTATAAAATATGATAGCGATGAAGCTATTTGTCGCTTGAAATAAATTGGCAGATAATAACTATCTTTTGTCAAATAAAAATTACTAACATAATTGTTAGTGTCAATTAAATGCAAATTTTCATTGTTGCAAAATGTATGTAATGTCAAATTAAGCTTATATCTAGTAGTATTTTCCTCCTGTGGCAAGCTATTACAATAGGGTAAAGTAAACAGTATAATTTTCCCTACATTTAAATTATTTAACTTATTTAAACTCTTAATCAAACTTGATTTGTTCAATTTACCCCTATTTCCAACAAAAATTAATACAGTACTATTAGGTTTATATTTATAATCAATTGCTTTTGTTAAAATATCTTGATAAGACGCACCAGGCATACAGTAATTGGTAATTGAATGTCCTAAGTCAAATAACAAGCGGCCCATGTTTTTACCAAATTCATCGCTAAATATAACAGTGTCACTCTTATTATCTAAATTTAAATCCTCTTGACTGATATTTTTTACTAAGTGTGGTGTATTTATAATTTTAAACTGGCTAGGGGAACCTTTAGGTAAATCAGTATTAAATCATCTCGAAAGTGGTCCCGAGTTAAGTTAAGTTGCCAACTTTTTTTAGACCAGTAATAGTATTTTTTGATTCAGTACCTATAAAAATAAAGTAGATATTCCTTATAATAAAAAATATATAGGTAGGTAGTAAATTAAAAAATGTTTATTTTATTTCTTGAATGTATATTTTTTGCTGCTTTGAGCTTTTATTAATAGGTTTATATTTTTAAGGAACGCTTCGTAACTATTACAATCTAATTTTAAGATACAAAACACCATTAACTCTGCTTTTATCAGACCGATACTGGTTCTGTTGTGCTCATTTTTCCACTTTGAGTTCATCACAGAAAAGTTAAATTCAAAATTCAAAGTTCAAAAATTCAGCAAGTGTCCAGCTCTTTTCTCCCTTACAGCGTCAAAAATAGATGCGTGATAATAGATCTATATCTATTATCATATTAGAAAGTGTCTTGTTATGCTATATAGAAAGTGTCTACAATGTCATACAGTAAAACATATATAGTAGTTTCGCCTACTATAATATATTTTTAAAATAATAATAGTTAGACATAAGACCTAAAATAGTAGGATAACTATATTATATAGTAGGGTTGGCAACCCTATCCTGGGTGGTCCTGAAAAATTTAAATGTATAGGTATGAGCAAACGCTCATAGCTATACATTTAAATTTGAAAAAACATTGGATAGCATCAACAACAGTTCAGTTTACTATAAACCTTAAATCTTTAATCAAAAAGATTAATTAAGGTTGCCAAATATTTGTATATATTATATTATACTTAATATTTACTGTCGTCGCCACAAACTAAAATATGGTTGAGCGAAGCGATGGCTGATTCATATGTCATACTCGTGAACGGGTGCCGCCTGTGGAGGCTGGTCTGCTCTTGCATACTTATCTCATTGTTAGTATTAATTACTATAGTTTGACTTTGTTTTTCTTAAACAATTTTTGACTTTTATTAGAGTACTGTAGTGGTACTGTATGACATTGTGGAAATTTAACTTATACCATATGTAAATTTGATATATTAGATTTGTTTATTTGTTTTGTTTTTTTACATGTTGTAGTTGTCTTCTATATTTTTTGTGTTTATTTGTAATGGAAAGTGTCCTGCTATGATAGGGCATTTTCCAATTTTTATTTTTTTGACGCTGTAAGGGAGAAAAGAGCTGGACACTTGCTGAGTTTCTTGCCGGTTCTTCTCAGTGCAAGATCTCCCGCCCAGAGTAGACTTACGAACCGATGGCATAGCGACATTCATAAGAGCTACTTGTAGCCTAAACTGAATAAATGATTTTTGAATTTGAATTTGAATTTGAATTTGAATTTGAAACGTTATTGTGGCTCAGTGGCCCCAAAGTCGACGACCGTTTTTCAAACGCTTATCGGGAATCTAGTACCTTATTGGGACTTCTTGGCGGGAAAGTGAAGAGAAATGTCTGCGGTTTTGTTTTGTTTTCTAAAAGTTGTGTTATGTCGAATATTAATGTTAAATAATCGTGGATTATTAACCGTTAAGTGTTCGTAAGTGCGCATGAGTGTTGGCAAATGAAACAAAACAGTGCAACTTCACTTTTCAAATTCTCTCAAGAAGTCCGCTCGAGGACTTAGTAAAGCCCCATCTTTACTGAGATATTTATATTCATATTCATTTATTCACCATAAATTCATAACAATAAGTACAATAAAAACGGACGAATACAGCTTGATGGATTTCATCCGGAGCCGTAAAACAATACACAAAAAAAAAGTATATTATTGATCGTAATTTCAATTCCAAAACGTAAACTAAAGTTAATTCTGGTTTAAGTGTGGCTTTAAAGCGCCCTTATAAAGCTACACCTACACCTTAGCTACACATCCAGCCATTTATAGCACATCAGACATAAAAGTGATAACACTACAACTTTATTTTCAACTCTATAACTATCCTAATAAAGACCACTTTACCTCAAAAAGGATACAACCTTTTTTCTAAATAGCCACGCTTTATTCTAAAGATAAATAGGTCACGAATCGTATTCGTCTTGTCACACCATATGGGTAGACCACAAGTAATCGCTATGAATTACCGACGTTATTCAATGCCGCTTAAGGTTTTAATTTATATGCCGCTACTGTATTTGTGTAAGAAAAATTATTAATTCACTACAAAGGAACTAAATAAGGTAAACGCGAGAAAGATGACCGTGGCATGCAGGGTTCGGCAACCTTTAGTAAAATAAATAACCTAATAAGGGTTTATTTATATAATTTTATCACTTTATTTTCTTTATGAGGAGTTCGATGGCGCAGTGGTTCGGGCGTCCGGTCTGCGATTGCTAGGGTTAAGCAACTCTCGCAAAGGCCGGTCATCGGATGGGTGACTAAATAATGTATTATCTCGAGCTCCTCCGTGCTTCAAAAGTCGTTAAACAACCACCAAACCGCACTAGGCCCACGAGGTGGTTTATGGCCCGTTCTCCTATCCATCCATAGGGAATACTCGTGCCCCAGCAGTGGGCACATGGAATAAGCTGGTAATGATGATGACTATTTTATTAGGACATACTGCTGGGCTTTAGCCTTCACACATAAACACGTGGGGTACAAACGGTACAAATTAAAAAGTTAGATTATAGTTTATAGTTCTAAACTTATATCAATAATCTATACTAATATTATAAAGAGGAAAGCTTTGTATTTTTGTATGTATGTTTGTAACGAATAAACTCAAATACTACTGGACCGATTTAAAAAATTCTTTTACCATTAGAATGCTACATTAGCGCTGAGTAACATAGGCTATATTTATTACTAGAAAAAAAAATTGCTTCATGATAAATGATAGAAATACGATTCGTTTGTTTTGTTGTCATAGAAACTGTAAAAGCGGTACGAAGTCCGCCGGGTCAGCTAGTTAGAAATAAACATAACTAACATCCCGTATGTAGTAATTGTAAGCAGTCGCCATAAAAGCGAAAGATCACAGGTTCGATTACAATAAGTTTCGACGCGATGTCCTTACGATGTCGACATAATACCACAGATCCTAACTAATATTATAAACGCGAAAGTTTGTAAGTATGGATGGATGTTTGTTACTCTTTCACGTAAAAAATACTGAATGGATTTGGATGAAATTCGGCATACAGATAGTTTATAACCTGGATTAACACATAGAATACTTTTTATCCCGATATTCCCACGGGAACGGGAACCACGCGGGTGAAACCGCAAACGGCCGCTAGTGATAAATAAATAGTAATACGATTCGTTTGTTTTGTTGTCATAGAAACTAGTCAAAGCGATACGAAGTCCGCCGGGTCAGCTAGTCAGAAATAAACATAACTAACATCTTGTAAGTAGTAATTGTAAGCATTCGCCATAAAAGCGAAAGGTCACAGGTTCGATTACCAACTGCGGCAATAAGTTTCCACGCGATGTCCTTACGATGTCGAGATAAAACCACAGATTAAAACAATAATTCTGTGTAACGTACACACGGCTGCAGATCAGGCTACCACAAACGGTCGAATTGCCTCAATAGGCTTTGAACTTTACGTACATATAGAATTATGGTTGAAGATTTATTGAAGAAATCTGACAGTTCTGAATAGGTTCATATGCAGGCAGGCGTCTGCATGTACGTTTATCTATCACGCATGTTACAAAATTGAATACAATCATGTTTTGAACAATACAAAAGGAAGCAATGATTTGTGATCACAAATCCAAAATGGCCGCGATAAGGCAATCTTCATAACATTTGTCATTTCGGAAACAACGGGCGCTCCAATACGGTCGCTGTTATTCTAACTCGGAAATATACAACGAGTTATATAATTTATTTAAATACTATAGAGGAGCTGGCGCAGTGGTTTACACGCCCGGTCTGCGAGTGCTGAGGTTAAGCTACTATCGCAAAGACCGGTCATCGGATGGGTCAAGCTAAAGCCGATGGTCTCAGCGGCATTAGCAATCATTAACAACCACCGCCCGCACTGGGCCCGCGTGGTGGTTTATGGCCCATTCTCCCTATCCATCTATAGGGAAGGCTCGTGCCCCAGCAGTGGGGACATAAAAATGAGCTGATGATGATGAACAACCACCGCTCCGCACTGGGCCCGCGTGGTGGTTTACGGCCCGTTCTCACTATCTATCCATAGGGAAGGCTCGTGCCCCGGCTGTGGGGACATAAAAATGAGCTGATGATGATGAACAACCACCGCCCCGCACTGGGCCCGAGCGGTGGTTTATGGCCCGTTCTCCCTATCCATCCATAGGGAAGGCTCGTGCCCCAGCAGCGGGGTTAGATATAAAAGTATAAGTATGTTCGTTTTATACTGTACTGCAGCCCGCTCGCGACTCCGTCTTCTTTAGTGACTAGCCACTGTCCCGCTCTATTTTGAGATATATTATTGTTTTATGTAGTCAAACCACCTTCAAAAGACGCTCTATCTATTAGAAAAAACCGCATCAAAACCCGTCCAGTAGGTCCTGAGATTAGCCCGTCCTAATATACAGACGCAATCCGGGGAGTTTCTTTTATACTATGTATAAACTGTACAGAGGTTCTTCGTCTTTTCTTATATACTAATATCATCTCATCATCGTCAGCTCATTTTTTATGTCCCCACTGCTGGGACACGAGCCTTCCCTATGTATGGACAGGAATAACGAGACATAAACCACCACGCGGGCCCAGTGCGGATTGGTGGCTGTTAACGACTGCAAATGCAGCCGGGACCAACGGCTTAACGTGCCTTCCGAATCAGGAGAAGCTCGAGATGATAAATTTTTGGTCACCCATCCAATGACCGGCCTTTGCGAAAGTTGCTTAACCTCAGCGCTCGCAGACCTGGCGCGTTAACCACTGCGCCATCGAGCTCCTCGATATATCTATATCTATTATTATATGATCTCACTAGCGGCCGCTCGCAGTTTCACCCGCGTGGTTCCCGTTCCCGTGGCAATATCGGGATAAAAACTATCCTATATGTTAATCCAGGTTATAAACTATCTGTATGCCGAATTTCATCTTAATCCATTCAGTAGTTTTTTACGTGAAAGTGTAACAAACATCCATCCATACTTACAAACTTTCGCGTTTATAATATTAGTAGGATCTGACGGTAAATGACAATAAGACCGAAGGTGGAAGCTTCACCGGTTCACCCGCAATCTAAAACTTCTGAGTAACTAGCTATCTTATCTCTAACTGTCGTCGGAACGTAACATGCTACCAAGACTTTATCTCCTGCTACAATCAACGCAAACTATTACTATAAATCTCAGCAACTATAATAGTTACGAACTTCAAATTTAACAGGTAGGGTAGTGGCACCCGTGTTCGACATGGACCAGTATCCAGTAAAAAAAGGGGTCAACAACTGAGTTTTTACTTTGGCAATACTTTAATGAAGACCACCTAGATTCCTAGCTGTCATCCAGTAACATTTCAATGGACTTCTTGGCGGGAAAGTGAAGTCATGTCTGCGGTTTTGTTTTATTTTCTAAAATTTGTGATATGTCGAATATTTGAAATAATGGTGGATTATTAACCGTTAAGTGTTCGTGAGTGTGCATGAGTGTTGGCAAATGAAACAAAACAGTGCAACGGCACTTTTCAAAATCTCTCAAGAAGTCCGCGTGAGGACTTAGTAAAGCGCCACATCTTTACTGAGATACTCGAGGGGTTGGGGGTATGTCTATATTTCTCACTTCGCATTTCTATTACCATTCATCATCATCAGGAAGGAAATATTGTTTATTTAAGTATTACTTGTAAGAAAAATTACTTTGCAATGGCTAAATGTGCTAATCGCACGAAGCCATCAATCAAATAAAGGAAAATAATAACATTCCAATGACATTTGATATTGTTTGTAGCGACTAAGTATACATTTTTGTTGCAAGGTGGCTGGCAAGAGCTGGATGAGAGAAGCCGCGGATCGTTCTCAATGGCGTGCAGTTGGAGAGGCCTTTGTCCAGCAGAAGACTAGTATTAGGCTGATGATGATGATGATGATGATAAGTTTTTTTTTACTATATACTTATAGCTTTTTTTTTTTCTTCCAGCGACCATTCGGGCCCTTTTTATGGCATTTTCCATCACTTTCGCCAGAACTTCAGGCGATAGGTTCGCGCATTCGTGTCGGATGTTATACATGAGGGAGGCTTGTCACGTAAACACGAGACTTCAAAAACCCCCACAAAAAGAAGTCTGGTATGGTCAAATCGGGCGATCTAGGCGGCCAGTGCAAATCGCCAAAACGGGAGATTAGGCGACCCGGAAATGCCTGCTTCAAAATGTCGGTTACAATTATTCCGCGTTCTTGAGGAGTATAGCGATTCATAGCTTGTTGGCATATATTTTACATCTGTTTACTTCAAATATGTCAAAACCGATTTGTCATTTGACGCCATTTGCAAAAATTATAGTGTCGTCCAATAGGGTGATTACTTTTGCCTCTTGTACTATGAAAGAGCATCGTATTTTAAGTCTTACAAAATCGCCATCACACTTTTATTTCAGTAAAGAAACTAAAAATAGGTAAGTACGGGACATTGACTTATTTTATGAATAAAGGTCGTACTATAAGGTAAATGTTTAAAAAAAATACAGTCCTTTTTTCGAGCTAAGACCTAGGACCTAGGTCGTAATAAATTGAGCGAACATGGATGTCTCCTATTCGAATAGATTCAGCCCGAGTAAAGTTCAAAGCTTTTATTTGTAAAGATTTAGAGTTTAATATTGCAATGAAAGCACTGACTTAATGTAGAAAGATAAATATAAATTCTTACTTTTATTTAACGGGCAGGTACCGTCTGCGACTTTATTCGCTAAACACTCTTATCATATGATCTTGAGGGATTTTTTAAACCCTATCTTTACCATCTAAACATTACTCTACGTATACCTTAAGAAAAAGTTCAATCTACGCTATCTATCTATCTAACCAAAGATCTCTATTGAAGGTGTTAACACCTCCAACGCGCCAATTATTCCCTTTGTTATTTAAAAAAGTATCAAAAACAGGTGTGGCCTTTTTTGTAAATTCACGAATCTAATATTCACGCTTTTATATCACACAAAAGCGGTGGCACGACGGGGGGTCGGCTCATAATGTGTGCCTCCGCCTAATGCAGAGGTTTATCTTAAAAAAAAGAAATGCCAAAGAACAATGAGTTTTTGTGAGAACCCATACCTTTTTGGTTTGAACTTCGGCATTTGTTTGCGTGTTGTAGGTGTTGATTTATGTGTAGACGAGAAATTTTCCTTTTTTGAATTTGGAATTTCGGAGTAGTTTGTCTTTATCAAGCGTGTCACAAAGCTGGCTGTGTAGAGAACGCCTATGATTGATTCCATTTTTGAAAAGGTAGTTAAATATGGCGGCATTCCTCTTAGGAGCCATTTCACATTCCGGTATCCCATTACAAACTGCAAAGCTCTAATTATTTGAAGTCAATTAGCCGATTTTTCAAATTCAGTGGGAATAATATTTATAGCATAATTTTATTGCATGTTTGCAACAATTCCAAAATTTGTGTTTAAAATTCAGATATTTAGGTACTTAATCATATATTTTTGAACTGGGTGCACAAGGTTCAATCAAAATATGACACACATGGCGTAGTTTGAAGGAGGCCTACACCAAAATGGTTGAGGAAAGTTAACCTTCCTCAACCATTCATCAACAGAAATAGATGTGTCATCATCACCATCATCCCTATACTAGTCCACGGCTGGACATAGGCCTCTGTAATGCAATGTGTAATTAATGGTAATACAATAATTTTAGTTAAAACTGTAAAACAAAACAGCTAATAAATCTCTTCAAATTAAATTATAAAAGAACATAGAACCTCATTAATAAATGCAAATAAACATGACGTCACCATTCGTGATTTTTAACCGTGACCCGCCGGTTGAACAATTAAACTCCGGATCAAATTGGCACTAAGCCCGGACCGGCCCGGAGCGGACGCGTGCTTTAATCCCAGTATAATTAGTCTACGGGAACGGTTATAATAAACCGGTCAAGTGCGAGCCGGGCGCATGCGCAGCAAATAGTGGGTAAACAGTAAACACGCATGCGCAGCAGACTTCCACAAACTGACAAATTTCCTTATTAGACTTTGAACTTTATGAAAAATATGTATGAAAAGTAGACAAAATCAACGTTTCCTAGTCCCCGGATTCCTCGTCCAAAACTAGACCAATTTATTAATTTTTTTTTATTAAAAATTAAAGCAAAGCTTTAGCTGTGTCCCTATGTTTTGCTTTTTTATATAATCTCGTCAAATTTGGAAAACACAGCGGCAAATCTGGCTAATTTTTAAGGTTTTTAAAGGTTCATATCTTAATTAATAATTAACTTATGAAAAAAAAGGAAAACATAGGGACACAGCCAAAGCCTTTCTTTAATTTTGAAAAAAAAAAAGTAATTAAATCGGTCCAGTTATGGAGGAGGAATCTGGGGACTACGAAACGTTGAGGCGCGCGGCGGAACTGGCGGGGGTGAGACGGGGGAGGCCGGCCGCTGTGTACAGACTCTATGCAGAGGCGCGCGTTTGCGCTCGGTAAAAAATCTGTACCGAAACGACTCGGTCTGAAAACTTGATTACATGCGCTCGGTAAACAATCTGTACAGATTCGGTGCAGAGGCGGTACCGAAACGAAAACGCACCGATCCGGTGACGAAGAGGCCTAAGGGTTGCAAGGTACTCGCACATTATTACAATTTGAAAAAAGACAGTGTGGAAAAAATCCCCGAACGTGATTCGAACCTGCAATGACATGCCGGGTCAGGAGCACTGCCAACTACTATCGCGATAGCATAGACACGAGAGCATAGTTTTGTCTTTTTTCAAATTCTAATGATAATAATTATGATGTTTTATTTATATACATTATGTGCCTTACAAATAAACAAAGAATAAGGTCCGAATAGTTATTCCGTGTTTTGTTCCTGTCACGTATTTCAAATTAGAGTAAAAGAGACAAAACACGGAATAACTATTCGGACCTTATTCTTTGTTTATTTGTAAGACCCTAATGCCTGAATTCATCATTGACCCCTAAGTTTTAGGTGACCCCTAAGCCATTTTAGGTGACGGTTTTGCTCCAACAACTGTCACCTAACATGGCTTAGGGGTCACCTAAAACTTAGGGGTCACCTAAAACTTAGGGGTCAATGGTGAAAATGGGCATAACAGTTTTAAAACATAATGACCTGGGTCTAACACTGCTGTGAAAGCAAGCACTAGATCACCGAGACGATTGCCAATTGATTTTATTTCTATTCACTAAAGAAAACTAGTTATTTACTTTGATATAAAACATAATGTTCTTTCAATCTATTTAAGAGTACCGAAATAACGATTTTCTATCAACAAATATTTGCGAGAATGGAATACTAGTCGCTAGGGGTGAGGTAAACTTTCATTATATTTTCATTGAAGTGGCAAATACTATCTAGAGGGGGTAGGGTGTCTACTGTCTATGATTTTATGTGAGTTCATAAAATTACATTATGTTTATTCATTTTATGCAGATGTACTTATGGCAATAGGTGTATTTATTATACAATCCCGAAACATATCGATGCAACCATTTAAAAAGACATTGATCTGTTTAACACTACCGAGGATTAGGCGCAGTTCTTTAATCAGTAATGTCACATTAAGTAATTTATAACTTGATAAAGCATTATTGGTTAGTTTTATTTAATTATTATATTGGATACTATTTATGTATAATAAATAAATAAACAAATAAATAAATAAATAAATAAATAAATAAATAAATAAATAAATAAATAAATAAATAAATAAATAAATAAATAAATAAATAAATAAATAAATAAATAAATAAATAAATAAATAAATAAATAAATAAATAAATAAATAAATAAATAAATAAATAAATAAATAAATAAATAAATAAATAAATAAATAAATAAATAAATAAATAAATAAATAAATAAATAAATAAATAAATAAATAATTAAATAAATAAATAAATAAATAATTAAATAAATAAATAATTAAATAAATAAATAAATAAATAAATAATTAAATAAATAAATAAATAAATATTTCCCACACTCGCACCAATTATCTAACCCCAAGAAAAGCTTCCTTAAGAAACTCGAGAAATGGTTAACTAGACAACGGATAAACATACTTAATATACTTAAATACATACTTATTATACATAGGAAACACCCACACCCGAAAAAATTTAGAAAAACAGGTATTTCTAAATTGTTCCGACACCATAAACCGGTGTGCAAGCCACTCGACCAAGGAGGTCGTCGATAATTTTGTAAGCATGTCATATTTAAGTAGGTTTATGTGTACCTATTTTGTTTGTGTATCACTTTAATTTATATTGTTTTTATTTGCGAGGACCTGTTAATGGCTTTCCGTAGCTATATACTTAAATGTTTATTTATATATAACTAGCTTTTGTTCGCAGCTTTACTCACGTGGGCAAATTATGTTTGTTCTGTTTCTTCACACGTGTAGGAATCAGTAAACGCGTGATGTTTTGCGCGCGATTTCGATACAAACTTGCCACCCCTATTTCAGCTTAAAACACGTCATTCTTTATTTTTGTTGAAAAATCTAAATTAAATAAAATTTTCATTTTGATAGTTATTACTTTAAAAATAACGATTTCATCAATAAAAACTTATTCCTTTTTTTACTCATTTAAAGACAAATAAACAAAATTCCTGAGACATGTCATTCTTTAATTCTTATCAAGAACCCAAATATCAATTTTCATGTATTTTACTTCAAAACTGACGGACTTTCATACAAACTTTCACCCCCTATTTGACCCCCTTAGGGTGTGATTTCCGTAAAATCCTTTCTTAGGGGCTGGTTACGTCACTCAATTAACCTACAGTCCAAATTTTATCTAATAGCTTCAGCGGTTTAGGCTCGGCGATGATGAGTCAGTCAGTCAGGACAAGTCATTATTAATAGATAATAGCTGTTGGTCTTCCTAAAATAATAGAAATAAATAAAAAGAACACCATGGTAATATGCTACAGCATATTTACGTAGATATACTATGACGCTAGAATTAAAAGCCAACCGGGGTTTGAGTGTTCAACATCGGATTTCGTCGCCAAAAAATATACATTGATTCAATTGAAATTTAACCGGATCACCGTTATAAAGCAAGTGGCGTATATTCAATAGTCGCTAAAGTAAAAAATCAGTTGCAGACCCCTGTGTCTAATGATTAAAGAAAAAAAAAAGAGCGAGTCTTACAGTAGTCGCGTATGATATGTAACATTTGACATCTCACCTTAGTAAGTAATAAGCAAATAAAACATTATATTCTGAAAAAAATAGGTCAGGCATTACATTTATAATTATAAAATAAATGCAGTAAATACTCATTAGAAGACATTTGACATATCAAAATGACCTTTGATAGTCAAATGACACAATATGTCACATATAATAATAATATGTCATGTTCATAATAACGATTTTAATAAACAAAAAAAGAAGAAGAATGTACAAAATGACGCGCGCTTGCGCGTTTGCCTAACTTCCTGTTACACATACTTCCGTCCCATTACACGAAATCACTTCCACAAGTTGCTTATATAGAAAGCGAGCGGAAATCAAAAAGTTTCGATCGCTGGTTCATCTCGAACACTTGATACTGGTGCCATTACGCTGCAGATCCGATCCGTACCCCTCGGAGAATCTAGTAGGGCACGGGGGGACACGCACTAGTGCGTGATGCCGTTCTCTCTAGAAGACCTCTGACGTTGCTTCGTTTCACAGGGCTTGAGGAAGTCTTTAAGGCGACGCATCGCTAAAGTATTAATCTAATACGGAGCGTTTGCGCCCCGTACCATAAGAAAAACTGTTTTTTTCTTTCCAATTAAAACTACCGTAAGTTAAAAAAATGAACTAGCAAATTGAAGTGTGTGTTAAGACTAATCTATTAAGAAAATTTAAATGCTTAAATCGGTCTGGTTTGCCTGTAAAATGTAAATCTATGTTTTAAAAGAGGTTACTTTGATATTTTTTTCTCTATTATAAAAGTTAACAAATCGTGCTTCTGCAACTAGCAAAATGCAGTCAATTAAATGAAAAATCATGTCGTCAAATATCACTTCAAATATCTCTTTCATGTGTTTTGTAATTGTTGGGAAAAATCAAGATCCCGTCACGTAAATTGGAAATTTACGTGACGGGATCTTGATTTTGCGATTGATGCGTCGCCTTAAGAATCCCCCCCCCCCCCCTCCCCAAAGTCAGGTGAGGCTGAAAATGGCGTTTGAGGTAATAAGCAAATTCTCTTCAAAAAAACTGATGCTATTACCGTATATTACTTTGTGATCTTTCCCGCTGCAAATTTTAATGTCGGCTCTTCCCATGTTATATATTTATTACCTTATATACGTGCCTTCTATGTACATAATTTGATAGAAACGTTAAGGATAATCCAACAAAGTATTGTCTCGAGATCATCCCAAAAGTGGGGCATAATATAACGCACTTTTCTTAGGCAAAGGGACTGCAAATAGAGCCAACAAATTTACCTATCCAAATAAAAATCCAATTACTTTGAACGGAGCGTACAATGTTCACGTGAATGTCTACCTTAACTCGTATATATTAAAGCCCATAATTGACTGGCAAAGCTCGTTACGTAGAACACAATCGAGCCAAGTTAATAATTGATTTAGTTTCGTTCAAAGTGAAATTCGCGAAGTAATAATAATAATTTACAGTAATGGCGCACGTTCAGTTATTAATAGAGATCGGACGCTATGTTTTGTTGCACTAGTTACATAAATTATATAGTGTTGTTCTACCAAAGTAGAGCGCGGTAAAACTGAATACGTTCAATCGAAAATGGGGTTTGTTCACAAAATAGAAAACTTAGTTCAACAACGCACTAGACTTTGGCGTAGTTTTTTTTTGTTATGGCCTCGTGCGGAATGCATATTTGGCGTAGTTATTACCTCAGAACAATAACTAAATTGTGTACCTAATAAATAAATAAATAAATAAATATTATGTGTAAGTAACAGTAAGCTATTTTTTATGTTGTTCTCTTTTTTGTTTGATCAAAGTCAAAGTCAAAGTCAAAGTCAAATCATTTATTCAACATAAGTCAAAACTATAAAGTCAAAAAACTAAAAAAACAGTTTAGACTAAACTACTGAATCTACAACCAGTTCGGATTTCAGGAGAGCCTGATGTGGGTAGGCAAACGGATCTAACCCATACAGCCCTACCTTTGGGTTTTTTTAGCTACGTTGCTGATAGGCATATAATTGATTAATGAAGGATGATATTTTCCCCAACCTCTTGGGAG
Source organism: Eudonia lacustrata (assembly GCA_947562085.1). NCBI lineage: Eukaryota > Metazoa > Arthropoda > Insecta > Lepidoptera > Crambidae > Eudonia > Eudonia lacustrata. The sequence goes on along the minus strand of OX387332.1, from coordinate 10,905,593 downwards.
TTTCATTAAAGATATGGGACTTTACTGACACCTCTCACGGACTTTTAGAGATCATTTGAAAAGTGTCGTGGACTGTTTTGTTTAATTTCAGTTTCAACACTCAGCACGTTCACACATACCGTTAAATAATCCACCATTATTTTCGAAATTAGAGAAAACTATTTTTTTTAATTAAACTAGGATATTGGCAACTGGCTCCGGGCTTCAGTCCAGTGTTCGACACATATTTGGTAGCCAGAAAATAACAGCCATCAAAAACAAACTTGTAAAAAAAACCAAGTGTCGCAACTCAGTTCTTCTACCGTAACAATATATGTATGTAAAAAGTTGTAAGATCCATGTAATACTATTACTTATTCTGTGGTAATACTAAGTAGATTAATCTATTCAGTCCCTACAAAAGGGACCTTCTGCCTTAAGTTATTACGTAGGTAATTAGCTAACCTAACAACAACGTATAGTCACCATATCAATATTAAAAATCTTTTATGTTTTAAATAAATAGATTGACTTAGCCATCGCATGAATGAACACAATGTATCTCACAAGTGATACATATATTATATTTTTTTTTCCTACACTCACACCAATTATCTAGCCCAAGAGAAGTTTCGTTATGAAACTCGTTATATGGTTACTAGACAACGGATAAACATACTTAAAACATAATTAATTTGATTGTTTACTGCGATTGCCAAGTCAAGTCTAGTTTTGATGATCGGTCAGTCAGTCATTCAGTCAGTGGCAAAATTAGAAACTTTGACTAGTAATAATTCTTAAACTAATGGTTCAAATTGAATGAAATTCGAAAAAATACCGTGTTTATACAATGCCTGATTGGTTACTGAAAATTCAGGCTTCTAGTTTTATCCACAACGAAGCCTTCAGACGCATTTTACCAGAAACGCCAATAACCTTATACGCGGATGGCCATAATTTCATTCGAAAATTCCCTGATGCGTAGATTACCTGAATTCCATTACGCAACTGGCCAGAATGCTAAAATTACGCTGTGCCAGAAACGCAAATAACCTTATACGGGGATTACCAGATTTTCGTACATACAAATATTCCCTGATACGTAGATGACCTGAATTAGTACTCAATGTATTAGTTACAGGGGGTCGAAAATGTTGAAACTGTTTCGAGATAAGGATGGTACGGCCGTGCCGCTTTTTTGCTCGACTTGGCGGGGACACTGTGCCCCCAGATATTGACATTTTACGGTATAACAGCTAGGAAGCAATGGTGGTCTGTAGTTGTTGCTGAAGACTAGAATCAGGTCGCTAACCCCTATGTTTAATAATTAAGGGAAAATAATGTTTATTACTGGGTCCTGCTGAGCACTGGTGGCACTACCCTAAATTCCAAACGTCCTTTTCACTTTCCCGCCAAGAACTCGCAATTTTCAGTATTTCAAATAATCACTACGATTTCAATTTCAAAAGTTATGTCAAGGAGAATATAACCACTTTAGAAAAAAATATCTTCACTACATAGTATAAAACAAAGGCGTTTCCTGCTGTCCCTGCGTATGTATGTATGCTTAGATCTTTAAAACTACGCAACGGATTATGATGCAGTTTTTTTATTAGATAAAGTATTTTAAGAGGAAGGTTTATATTTATAAATACTTGCATAACATAGTAGAAAAACACTGATAATTTTAGAGGTTTCACATTTTTTTGTGCTTACATTGCACACGCTGGCAGATCAAAATAATGTACTATAGTATTGTACACCTTAAAAAGGTCTACAAAAAAGTCCGCGATGGGATATGTCTATGTCTATCTCTTAGGGATAACCCACAATAATATTTTTTTATCCTTTACTTTTTATGAGAAATAAAGGCTTATTTACGAAGCGATTTTAAGCAATACAGCATTAATCTTTATTCAATTAAGTACCTTAAATACATTGTGCATTTAATATATACTGGCCTGCAAAATTAAGTATCACACTTTTAAAATTGCAACGACTTTTTAAGTACACAAGATATACTTTCGAAACAAAAAGGAAAATGTTACTAATGTATAATTTACTTTAGTTTTAAAGAAAGCTAATAAAAATTGCTGCAAAACGTTTTTTATTTAAAAATCTCTAACTTCTATAGTTTAGAAAATAAATAAATATTAAAAGTGTAGTACTTATTTTTGCAGGCCAGTGTAGATCAATATGGCCCTTTACAGCATGTAATTTAAATGAATATTTTCGAATATTACAGATTTAAAATGCAGGGACATAGCGGTTGCGTGTATCAGCATTGCACCCGTGCGAAGCCGGGGCGGGTCGCTAGTATAACTATATAATATAGCATTGTGTATTCGAAATTCAAAATAATAAAAATACCTACTTCGTTTTCAAATATTTTTAGTGTAGCAACAAAAATGAAAAACTTTTGCCAAATAGAAAGAGGATCACTTAATAATCATCTAATGGTAGCATTATAATTTATGAGTACCTACGCGAAACATAAACCTTTTGACTTTGTTTTAAATGGAGTCGTGAATATTAAAACGTGTCAAATGTCAGTCTCACTTTATAAAACCCAGTGAAAAAGGAAACGGTTTTAATGAAGGCCATTTAATTTTATCCTCTTTGCAACCAAACCCGCGCCATGCTAAGTATTCACGGAAACGGTTTAACGGAAGATATTATGTGTATGATAATATACCTACTTCTATGTATCTACTTTTATTATGTCGGAAAGATGGCGCTAGTATCGCTTAGAAACGAAAAGAAAGAAAGAAAACCATTTATTGACACAGACAAACACGATTTACAGTACAGTTATAGATATTACATAGCAACAAAGTAAATTAAAGAAAGCAGTAAACAAAAAGAAGGCAAAAAAAAAGCAAAAACAAAACAGAAACCAAAAAAACACAAAGAAAAAATCTCACAACTTTCGATAAGTATAGTCTACTTGAGTGCGGCCTGTCTGTCTGTGAAGCAATAACCCGCTATACACTACTTTAAATATACAGACACCCCCTACCAACCTTGCGGTTACAAAGTAGGTGTCAGACATCCTTACGCAAGCGCAAGGGACCATCTACGTCAGGTCATAACGCCAGATCAAAACACGCCGGTACGCATCCTTCATCCAGTACTTTTAAGACTAGTGTCTCAAGCTAGTCACCCCGTGGACACGTATAGTCCACTACCTAATATCCAGATAGGTCACCGGAGCTGTAAGCTCGCTCACTTCTCGTTGCACTAAGAGCACAACTCGCAGTGTACCACTGCTCGGGCCGTTAACTCTAAAGTCGACTACCAAATGTCCTCTTTGGTGGCAGAGTTGTAAGCACACTCACTTCTCGGAAGTCTGTGAAGCAGTCTATCTATATGGTTACTGGGTGGTGTGGGGAACTGGGGATGGACGATGGTCAGCCCGAGTCACATAAAACCAGCAACCGCTGTGCGGGACCCCAAGTTCTCTTAAATCTGTCACGGCCCGCCGCGGTGGTTCTTGAGGAGATTCCTCAATAGAGCGCTAACCCTGGATGAGTAAGGGTACGCGTATCACGCCTAGAGACTGTCGAGGGGAGTGTGAGAAAGGTGCCGACCCTCACCCCCGCGTCGGTTAGGATGAGTGCAACTGCCCAAACAATCGTTTATTTTCCCTACTATTTTCGTCGTCAACTCGACTGACACTGAATTTGAATAAATACCCGCCCGCTTCGATGTTCGAAAGTTTGTAAATATTTTTTTTTATAGCCTATCATTTGCACAATTTCATGTTCTTACTACATACAAATTTTCATCAAGATCGGTTAAGCCCTTCTTGAGTTATAAGACGACATACAGACAGACAGACAGACAGACAGACAGACAAAAATGTCAAAAATCGTAGAATTGGTGTCAGTGAGTCATAAAACGCATATTTATCCCAAAATTTGTTAGAAAAATTGCATGTACAGACAAAGTCTTCAGATTTATAATACTTAGTAGTATAGATAGGTATAGTATAGTTGACTATAAAAAATATATAATATGCCATTTTCATTTGGCACAATTTTTCCGAGTTAAATCCCCAAAGATCGTCCATAATTAGCTTCCGATGTGTTAAAAAAATAACCTTCATATCGCCTGCAATATTCACTCACCCGTTAAGTGATGGGCATCATATAAACCTAGGTATCGATAAATTAAATTGTTGTCGGTATTTCTATAAAAGGATGTTTTATAACTACTTATGTACGGTTTTTTTTGATTAGAAAAAATAATAAACAAAGCAATAATTTACCATGTCTACTTTATTTGAGTCAGTCAAACCATTTATTCATATGCCTTCACAGATACTTATTGACGTCAACACTATAAAATCCAAATATGTAATAATAGAGACTATGAAATTAGTTTAGACTAAACAGGTTTAATATAGATCAAAGTCTTGGCAAAAGCAGTGGGAAGGATTTTCCAACCCAACACAAGTAATTGAATCCTTTCGTTAAATCCTATGTCCGAAATGCTGGACCGGATATTAAATTTTCTTTCGTTTGTGATCTAAACACAATTTTTACTCAATAAATACGAGTTAAATATTAGGTATTGCCACAATTTTGCAATATCTACTTCAGTGGCTGCATTTGAGCGAATTAAATATGGAAATATGGTCATAGAATAAAATATGGAAACATGATCATAGACGCTCGGGTTTATAGAAGAAATCGAGTTCCAATTCGATAGCTTTGTTATTAACGGAAGTCTTGGCGTGTTTTTCTATTTCGATCATGACTCATGCAACTGAACCGAAATATCAAACATTAAAACGTATTTAAAAACATGGTAAAAATCCCGCTAATAATGACTATACTTACTTGAATCATCTAAATATTTCTCAAAAAAGCCTTTTCTAAAATCATCATCATCATCAGCTCATTTTATGTCCTCACTGCTGGGGAACGAGCCTTCCCTATGGATGGATAGGGAAAACGGGCTATAAACCACCACGCGAGCCCAGTGCGGATTGGTGGTTGTTAACGACAGCCAATGCAGCCAGGACCAACGGCTTTACGTGCCTTCCGAAGCACAGAGGAGCTCGAGATGATACATTTTTGGTCACCCATCCAATGACCGGGCTTTGCGAAAGTTGCTTAACACTTGAAAGCTTGAAGTCTTGAAACGACAAACAATTGAATTTGTATTGTGTCTCCAGGGCGCCGAGTATTTAGACAGTGAATGTGTTGTTATGTTAACACATTCACTGTCTAAATACTCGGCGCCCTGGAGACACAATAGTTTTAGTTTCGTTAAAAGTTGCCAGTTGCAGCAACAAAAAGGCCCAGATTACGGTAGCCGCGATACCTACTAAATAATCTGTTCTTTTCTTTAAAAAAGTACCATTTGTACGCAAGAATTGTTGAAAAAGGCAACAACCTTCCTTAAGAATAGCCCATTGCCCTTAGAATATTCTATTTGCTCACATTCCACTTTGTGACTTTAGGTAATACAGTTCTTGTTGTACTGTAATAAGTATCACAATTCAAATATACATTATTCAAGATATCTATTGTTATAATGGCGATAAATATAATACAAGTGTTTGTTTATAGGATAAGTACATAGTTTAGTTTACAATAAATTTTGAGCACCGATTCACGTTTTTTGTTAACTCTTTAATAAGTTCTAGAATCTACTCCATCATCTTTTAAACCTTTTAGCTAGCCTGCCTGATGTTAAATGATGACAAGGCTGAAGGTCACTTCACCCGAAATCCTCGAATAACTGGATCTTATCTCTGTCGAAAGACAACTGTAAAACTTACACTAGTGTTATGGCGACGGGCTTATAAAAGACTAGCTTCCGCGGTTTCACCCGCGTGGTTCCCGTTCCCGTGGGAATATCGGGATAAAAAGTACCCTATGTGTTAATCCAGGTTATAAACTATCTGTATGCCGAATTTCATCCAAATCCATTCTGTAGTTTTCACGTGAAAGAGTAACAAACATCCATCCATACTTACAAACTTTCGCGTTTATAATATTAGTAGAATTATGTTAGCTAGGCAGGCGGATTTAAAAAGGCTCATCATCATCATCATCAGTGCATGTTATGTCCCCACAGCTGGGACACGAGCCTTCCCTAAGGATGGATAGAACGGGCCATAAACCACCACGCGAACCCAGTGCGGTGCGGTGGTTGTTAACGACTGCTGATGCAGCCGGGACCAACAGCTTTACGTGCCTTCCGAAGCACGGATGAGCTCGAGATGATAATTTTTGGTCACCCATCCGATGGCCGGCCTTTGCGAAAGTTCCTTAACTTCAGCACTCGCAGACCGGGCGCTTTAACCACACTGCCATAGCTCAAACGGCTACCGTTAACTTATCCACATATTAAGAGGAAATACTAAGGTCGACTGAATTGAAAAATATTTATGAAAAGTAGACAAAATCAACGTTTCGTAGTCCCCTGATTTCTCCTCCAAAACTGGACCGATTAAATTACTTTTTTCATTAAAAATAAAGAAAGGCTTCGGCTGTGTCCCTAGATTTTGATTTTTTTTTATATAATCTCGTCAAATTTGGGAAACACGGCGGCAAATCTGGCAATTTTTTAAGGTTCATATCTTTTGTAATAATCAATTTATGATGGTCTAACTAACCAGTGGTTTAAAAGCGTTTACGCCGCACACTAGCGCCGCCAATGATAAAAAACATATCTAGTAATTAGAGATAGAAAATCAAATTATGCTCAACAAACTATTTCAATGAAGTAATTTAGCATTTTTAGACGACGCTACGGCCACTTTTAACTATAACGCCGTATTTAACTAAACCATAACATGTCAGATGTTCATTAGGTGACGTAAAAATGCTAAATTACTTCATTCAAATAGTTTGTTGAGCATAATTTGATTTTCTATCTTTAATTACTAGATATGTTTTTTTTTTCATTGGCGGCGCTAGTGTGCGGCGTAAACGCTCTTAACTGTGGCCGATTTCCATCAGATGACACCTAAATATCTTCATCATCATCAGCCTTTATAAGTTTATTAGACTGGACATAGCCCTCTTCAAGTGCCCGCTACTCAGTACGACCGATCCGATCCGAATAGCGATGGGCCTTATTCAACTTAGATATTATTCTTATTGATTATATTCAACTATCTATTTGGCTGAACAACGATCACTAGTTATCCAACGGCATAAAAACTATATATTTTCCACAACGCTCTAAACTTCTTTAACCGAGCGAATATACACTTTAAGTAAACGTCATAACGATAGATATTATTTGCATAAGTGTGATTAACTGATTATTCATATTTCACTTGCAATATATCATTATAGACAGCCCTAAGCCTGGTAATTAACGCAATTCGGGATGACGGGAGGAGCTCGATGGCGCAGTGGATAACGCGCCCGGTCTGCGAGTGCTGAGGTTAAGCAATTTTCGCAAAGGTCGGTCATCGGATGGGTGACCAAAAAAACGTATCAATCTCGAGCTCCTCCGTGCTTCGGAAGGCACGTAAAGCCGTTGGTCCCGGATGGATTAGCAGTCGTTAACAACCACCAATCCGCACTGGGCCCGCCCGCGTGGTGGTTTATGGCCCGTTCTCCCTATCATCCATAGGGAAGGCTTGTACCCCAGCAGTGGGGACATAAAAATGAGCTGATGATGATGATGAAGCCTGGTAAAGTACGAAGGAAAGTTAATTGAAGACGTTAACAGTAGCTAACAACTCGAACCTAACAACATAAAATGTTAATATTCATACAGTTCGACGACGTTGTGGAAATAGTTAGTTGTCAAAAAATAGTTAGTTTTAATAACGTTATTTACAAACGGATAAGAATTAGAAAAAAAGACATTTATTGGAATCACATAACAAAACACACAATTAAACATACAACATGTAACAAAAATAATAAAAAAATAATAACAATTGACACTGTGCCCTGTTATGTTATAACGTTTTCGCTATTTCAAATAACGATAACGACGCATCGCTGGATCACGAACCCCTTGGAGGCTCTTGTAGGGAACTGAGACACGCACTGGTGCGTGATGCCATACCCTCTTGAAACCTCTGACGGTTTCTTTTCGCACGGCTTGAGGAACCTTTTAAGTTTCTTGCCGCCCCCAAAAAAATCTGAGGACGCTGAAAATGCCGCTTAAGGAAAAGCAAAAAATAAACTAATAAATACAATCTTAAAAAACAAAAACAAGGAACAGACGTGCCTTCCGAAGCAAAGGCGCTCCAGCTTCAATTTGGTCACCCATCGCGTGACTAGCTATTGCAAATGTCGCTTATCTTGCAAGACTTCAATGCCATCTACCACAATAAATTGTCAATAAAGATATCGATAATCGCCGCCGGTCGAGACTGCCGCCATCACATTTCCTCAGAGAGATTCCGATGATATTTCCAATTAAAACCGCCGGGCGTGCCATGTTTTATTTCGCACGTCCGTACTGGCTAGGGTTGCCAATAGGAAATTGAAAAAAAAACATTTTCCATAAATTTACTTATTTCCCTATTTTTTCCGAAAATCGAGGTAAGTCACCCGTTATCTGGAGGTCTTGAGTTTAATTCCTAGGTCGGGCAACGCGTGTTTTGGATTTATCGATACATAATCCGGTTTTTATGTGAACCAATCGTTATTTGGCAAACGTCGTTATTACGCCAACAACCACCAATTATACAGTATAATACTGTAAGTTTTTATTACATCTACTGGAAATAATAGGAAGTATGCTAAGAATATCTTTTTGAATCGAGAGCTGAGGTTAAGCAACTCTCGCAAAGGCAGGTCATCGGATGGGTGACCAAAAATTAATCTTCTCGACCTCCGTGCTTTGGAAGGCACGTAAAGCCATTTGGTCCCGGCTGCATTAGCTGTCGTTAATAAACACCAATCCGCACTGGGCCCGCGTGGTGGTTTATGGCCCGTTCTCCCTATCCATCCATGGGGAAGGCTCGACACAAAAATGAGCTGATAATGATGATGATGATGATGATCTTTTTGAAAAAAGTGTTGAAATATTTCCACGAGCAGCATTTGAACCCACATGAAGGGTCGGGTGCACTACCAACTATGCTATCGGGGCTCTGTCATAGAATATACAATATGTTCAAAAAGAAAAGACAGAAACTACTAAGCAGTTAGTTTTGAAAACCGTTTAATGTTTCATTAAAAATTTTACGGAAGAGTTAAGATAAGATAAGATAAGATAATTATTTATTTGCACTTCGACATGGTATAAAGATGTTATAATATAATTAAATAGATCACATATCAAGCTTATTTTATAATAGCATGCAAACATACATATAATCACAGTATACTAATACCTACTTACAATAATTAATATCCATTAAATTAAAATTAAAGTTTAAGACTATGTATAAGTGTTTGTTTGTGGGACAACCTTTTTTTGGCAACCCTAGCATATAACGTTGGCTAGCGGCCCTGGGTGTTTGGATACGCTTATAATTGAACGTTCCGCGTTTGATGTACGGATTGCTGCATTCATAGCGGGAAAATTGAAAGGACACAAATCATCCCCCCCCACCCCCGGTTTCTAATTAATTTTGGGTCAGTGCAGTATTTTTCATGAATCATACATCGTCGTTCATTCAATCTTGCGTTCACTTGTTCAGTCATTCATTCCTGGTAAACCAGATAAACAAAAGTATGTGAATGAATGTTCATTTGCTGTTTTTATTGAAGAAGAACAGAATAAATACAACCTAAGGTTTCTAATATTTTTTGGATCAGTGCAGTACTTTTTCATTCATCATTCATTCGTTCACGGTTCAAGTTCCGTTTAAATGGTTAAAAAGCCTTTTATTAAACAGCAGAAATTATTTAAATTGTAACAAATCCTTCTAGTAGGCTAACAGGTTTGATAATAGGGCTGAAATGTAATACTTTTTAAGTTTTTTTTTTCATTAGCCTATGTTGTCTCACTGCTGGGCAAAAGCCTCCTATAAGTCCTTTTATGTACCTTACACGCCTTTATGTTACATAATTACTGTAAATTGTTTATTGCTCTCTTTTCCAATTTGTCGGCTGAATGACTTTATAATACCAGATATTCCAATTAAAAATGTTAATGTTCCAAAACATAAAAGCAGTCTGGATCTAATTTTGACGACCTCCTTGGTCGAGTGGTTTGTACACCGGTTTTCATGGTGTCGCCATCTCTGAGGTCTCGGGTTCGATCCCCGGTCGGGTCAATTTAGAAATTATTATTTTTCTAAATTGTCTAGGGTCTGGGTGTTTTCTATGTATAGTAAATATGTATTTAAGTATTTTAAGTATGTTTATCCGTTGTCTAGTAACCATTTTAACGTATTTCATAACGAAGCTTCTCTTGGGCTAGATAATTGGTGTGGGTGTAGGAAAGTTTTTTTTTAATTATTTTTAAAATAAAAAACAATAAAAAAAACCACAGTAAATTTCCGCCTCGGTGGCGGAGTGGCAAAGCGCTCGGCTCGAAACCCGTAGGTCCCGGGTTCAATTCCCAGGTCGGGCAAATTGTGTTTCGGTTTTTTTCGATGCATACCCTGGGTTTGTGATTCACCAACCCGCATTTGGCAAGCGTGGTGATTTAGCCAATACTCATCAATTGTAGTGATAACTTTTCTGGCCTTTACCCAGCTGTGGGACATTTATAAGCTACTAGCGACCGCTTGCTGTTTCACCCGCGTGGTTCCCGTTCCCGTGGGAATATCGGGATAAAAGTATTTAATATGTTAATCCAGGTTATAAACTATCTGTGTGCCGAATTTCACCCAAATCCATTCAGTAGTTTTTACGTGAAAGAGTAACAAACGTCCATCCATACTTACAAACTTTCGCGTTTATAATATTAGTAAGATTTCTTAATTTTACTAAAAAAAAATACTTTATTATTTTGCCTTCTCCCGCTACACATCTAAGCAAAGGCATCATTCAAAAATCCTTGTTTTATTTTTAAATCTACTCTGTACCAGCCAGCTGTAATCTATACCACTAAACAACTAAGAGGATACGTGTGTTCGCAAAAACCTATAATCGGGGATTCATAGCGGAGCCCTTTAGGGGGAAGGGGCTGAGAGAGTGTGTTTCCTTGTAAGGACTAACACAGTGAATTGTAAAAAATAGCGCGATATATATCCTTACGAGGTCTTTAACAGCGCCCAGATTCGGTGGTAAATAAACTCCAAGTGGGAATAGCTTGGGTCTTATGGGATTTAGGATCTATGGCCATTTTGGGAGATTTCTTTTGAATGTAGTGTGGCTGTTGGAAGCTTTTAAAAGAAATAATGAATAAAAGAAATATTATTATACCTACTCAGTCTTAACGCCATATTTTTTTTAAATATCTTAAAGCTAAGCAGAGTGCTGTCATCACACTTGATGAGGCCAATGGTGGGACCCGGGACCCTCATCTACTAAGGCATTGGCTATCTTATCTCTAGCTGCTGGAACACAACAGTGCTACAAACATTGATGTTATGACGACATATTTAGATAAGATGGTGGTAGCTAGCCAGGCGGAACAAAGAAGTTGGTGGCAGGCCACCAATCAAACCGAGTACAATGTCAATTGTTATTATTTTTAATTATTTTTGTTACATGTTGTATGTTTAATTGTGTGTTTTGTTATGTGATTCCAATAAATGTCTTTTATTCTTTATTCTTTACAAAAACATGTACCCTCCTTGGGAATCGAACTCTGGGTCTGGGGCCGGTGGTCTTAACCACTAGACCATAAAGGCGGTTAAGGTTAAAACTTGCGGGTCGGCAAGGTGACGGCTGGTAGCGAGGCACAATCGTGCTCCACCAGCTGTGGAGTTATCTGGACTCTGCTGAAGCGGAGCCATTTGCCAACATATCTTCTTTATATACAAGGTGGGAAGGTGTATTGACAGATGAGACCGACAGATTGAAACCAACGATTCTAGTGCCCATTTGGACAAACAAAAGTAATACAAATATGTCTCGGTAAAGCCTAATTTTCGAGATACTAAATTATTTAAGTAATTCACAAGTTGCAAAATCTCAAGGGTAACACGCCTTTATAATATGACGTAATCAATCACACACACAAGTACACCCGCTATCGATTTTATTGGTAGAGCTCTTAATAATCAAGTGTCATACGGACGTCATACTCCACTCGTCGTTTACCGTATTTTGTCGGAGTCGTTCGTGAAGTGTGAAGTTTTCTTTTTCACTCTTTTGACTAAGGCTTCGTTCACAAGGAAGTACTATCGAAAATTTTTTTTTGTTCCAGAATTTTAATAAGGCAGTTTTGGACCCATGTTGATATAACATTATTTACTTGTAACACCAGGAATCCATGGTTAAAATCTGTCGGTATACTTCTTCCCACCCTGTATATAAATCTTCTGTGCGTGTGTGTGTTATTGAACTGCTTTTAAACGGCTGGACCGATTTGGATGAAACTTTCTGTGTGTGTTCAAGTGGATTCGAGAATGGTTTAGATTTACAATTGAACCCGGTAGGTGGCGTTGCTACAGGGGTCCATCATGGGCTATTGTTTTGTTGTCATGGAAACTGTCAAAGTGGTATGAACTACGAAGTCCGCCGGCCAGCTAGTTTTCTATAAAGAATTACCTAAACTCATTTTTTTAGCTTACCTATAGCATCTATAGCCGCCGTGGCCGAGTGGCAGAGCGCTCAGCCCGATACCCGAAGGTCCCGGGTTCAATTCCCAGGTCGGGCAAAGTATGTTTCGGATTTTTCGACGCATAGCCCGGGTTTGTGATCACCAACCCGCATTTGGCAAGCGTGGTGATTGAGACTTTATCTATGAATTGTAGTAATGGCTTGATTTACTTGATGGACGCTTTTGTCCAGCAGTGGGACAGTATAATAATATAGGTTATTTACTTTTACTTTACTTACTTACTATACAACGTTAGTCGGAACGGGGGTACTAAGCCGAAAGGAGTGTAAAGTATATATGATAGTGAATAACTTTTGTGTAAGAACTTTTCCTTAAAAATGGATAATTTTAGATTAACAGCTTTTTTAAGATTTCAAAAGAAATTACGCTGTGGTAGCCCTGGCGGTCACAAAAAAAGTTTTTAAAGTGAATATTATTGGATACATTTGTCCAATTATATGGAGAGAAAACTCGATTCTTTACAATGCCCGTACATTGACATTAGAGGTAAACCTATTTGCTGAAAACTTACGTCAAAACCGTAGCCTACTTGTTTTTTTGTAGACCAATCAAATGTGATTAATTAAAAAAAAAAACAAAAAAAAGGAAAAAAAATTAAAAGTTAGGTAAAAAAAAATTAAAAAAGTTTTTCACTATCATGTATTCTTTTAACCCTCCTTTCGGCTTAGTACCCCCGTTCCGACTAACATTGTATAGCTTAGCATGTTATCTGCATCTGCATATACCCGTCCGTACCTGTGGATTGACTGTATCCAATGTCACTGAGTTTTTGTTTGCATAGCTATATTTTTTCTGCTGCAATGGTCGAAAAATAAAAAAATAAAAAAATCCACTTCTCTAATCAAATGGGGGTAGGTTTAAAAGACAGCTATTATAACACAACAACCGATGTCATCGGTATAACGATGCCTTCCGCAGCAGGGAAATGTTGGAGATAATTTTACACGGTCACCCATTAAGAGATTCCGCATTGCAAGAGTTGCTTAACATGCACGATCGCAACAAGAACGCGCCAGCGCACTCTAAATATGATTATGTACAAATAATAAACCTAAGAACAGCGAAAAACCTACACATCTAACGAGATGTCATTAAAAAAGTTCTGTTAACTTAAAAATAAATAAAACATTATTACGAAAGAGTTTGTATGTAACATAAAAGTTCTACAACCTTAAAAATAAATAAAACATTATCTCGAAAGAGTTTGTTTAAAACATATAATGTTATAAAAAAGTTATTGCATGTCGCACAATTTATTACAATAGTTAAAATCTCTTTGTTGTAATACAATAAGAACTATTCCATAATTACGCCGCCGGCCGCGCCGTCACTAAAACTATTTCAGTATTTTACGACTAAACTACGCTCAAACTTAATTCAAAAGAAGTGTTCACAAGCAAAAAAGTTTCTTACACAACAAATTATGTAAGTAATTTAATACTTTTATTAAAATAAAAAAAGAGCAGCATTAAATTTACTCACCAAACTTATTCAATAGTTGAACGCAGAAAAGGTAATTCATCACAAAAAAAACTGTACCTTAACAAAAAAGCATTAGAGAAATAAAAAAAGAAAGATTGGCCAACAATGCCCTTTGAATAGGGGTATAATAATGAGAGATTATTATGTCTACTGGCTTTACCTAGTCCGGGCGACACACGGGAGTGATCTATGACAGTTCACGTCATATAAAGTGGCGTTAAATCAAGAGCGGTTACTTTGAGCGCGTCTGAATAACAAAAATGAGCTATAGAATGCGTTTAATTTATAAGCTAGTTTTTGAGGTACTGACGTCTACTACAATTTTAAACTTTCACTTTTAATTTATGAACATAGAATTGTACAGCGCTTAACGCAAACTACTTTAGGTATAACTTATAAATCCGATATTTCTACGAAGTTGCACCAGCCATGGTGAACTGACGACGCGGACGGTCGCATTGTAAACCTTGTATACGTGAAGCAAAAACTTTGTACCCCTTTTTTACGAAAACTGCGCGGACGGAGGAGTATGAAATTTTGCACACTTATAGTTTATATAGAGAAGGTTATATCCGAATGTTAATATATTTTTTAAATTATATGTATAAAAATACATTAAATCAATAAAACAAGCATTATACACACTACCATGTATTTGACAAACTTATTCTGAGGACAAACACGTATAAATACTCTTTTAAAAAAAATCAAAAATGGAAGAGGAGCGGCCGAAATCTGTCAATGCCAATCCAAACTCACATTCTATCTTTTTTAATTTTTCATTGTTTAGGATACAATCCGTGCAGCCTTAATAAAATTACGGTCGATTTTCGACCACTGGGCGACCACTAGTAGGGTATAAAAAAGCATGCCATGGATATAGTTTGTGTCAAACCCTGCTCAACTATTTAAGTACAATTAAGTTATAGTTTAACGAAAGAGTTGACAGAAAACACCATACTGTAGATACTGGCATGATGCGTAATACGACTTCATTTACCAGCCAATCACGTAACACGTTAACGAAAACATTTTTTTTATGATATTGGAGCAGCGCTATTCACCAACGAGGAGAGTTAAAATTCTACCACATTCATTCTTGTTTCCGGCACCTTGACTATCACAAAACCTAGTCACAATAGTGTCACCTTAGATTAATGATTGGTCTCGCTGATTGGTCTCGCTGCGCTAGACTAGATACCGCGCTACCTAGAAACAATAGCCCCGTGAATGTGGCAACTCAATATTGTAGTGTGTGTAAGAACGGTGTCATTCTTATTTCTTGTAATATTATTTTTACACAGTTTAACTACGCAAACTGGCATTTTACTTCGGTTTACGACCAAAATTAATACAAATTACCGGTACGCGTACCTCACACACAATTTGCAACTAGACTTACAGCAGGCGACTGACTCGGGTACGCCGACTTCGGCGTAGTATTTTTTGCCGCATTTAACAAGTACGCCGGCGGTATCTAGTCGAGCGCAGCGAGACCATTCATTCATCTAACAGTGTCACTATAGAAATTCAATTGTTTGTGGACGGTCACATGGCGCAAGGTGTAAAGGTCTCTGCCCAATAGACCGTATCATACCATGACCGTGTTAGGAACGTGTCAGACAAAAAATATTATCTGTATTGAGGAGCATGAGAACTACTAGACCCTGCCTGATGCCTACAGACCGTTCCGTCACCGACCAACACCGTCGCGTGCCATGCACGAAGCGCATCGGCACCGGCAAATTATTCTCGCCAATTGTTGCAGGGTTGTCATTAACCTTTTTACCGCCAACAACTTCTATAGAAGTTCGAGATTTTCGTGCCGTCCACGCCAGCACTTCTATAGAAGTTCTTCTTTGTACCTACTTTATTAAAATACATTTATACGTTGGCGTACAGCGGGACATCGCGTGCAGGATAGTTGGGCGGTGAAAAGGTTAAACCCGTTATGCACAGGTGTGATACGCTGTTGAAACGTTGTCGTTGGCATAGTAGTCCGTGTTGTCGTGTTTCTTTCCGTGCCTGATACGTTCCTATCCTAGTAAGGTCATAGAATGATACGGTCAAATAGGCAGAGTTACCGTGATCGTATTGCAAATAAATTCTCCCACTAGATAACGAAAAGACGTTCCCGTTTAAGGGTGCAAAACGAACCCGTATGTCCGCCAATCCGCCGAGTCATCATCGCAAAGTAGGCCAATTTCTGAACGCTTTTAAGTCGCGATTTTTTTCTTTAGGCGATAGATTCTCGTTAGAATGGACGTCTAAGACGACTGAATGTACATAAATAATTCGAAATCTTTAGTATAAAGTTATACACTGTTTAAAAATAATATTTGCTTAGTTATTTTAAGCGTTCCGTTTGATTTACAAGAAAAAAATGCTTCATTGGTCGTGTTTTCTTCTTAGAATTTTAGAGCTTGTTTGAAGAAATAGTAATAAATAAACTTCATCTAGAAGGAGGTGCTCGATGGCGCATTGGCTTACGCGTTCGGTCTGCCATTGCTGAAGTTAAGCAAACGCAAAGGCCTGCCATCGGATGGGTGACCTATAATTTAACATCTAGCTATTTAGCTGATTTAACCCACGTGTGGTGGTTATAGCCCGTTCTCACTGTGGTATTTCCATCCATATAGGGAAAACTCGTGCCTCACCTTTAGAGATATAAAAAGAGCTGTTAATGATGATGATGATGATATTTCAACATGTGATCGTCATCACCCTATTAATTACTGAGCACTAGCGGCCGCTCGCGGTTTCACCCGCGTGGTTTCCGTTCCCATGGGAATATCGGGATAAAAAGTATCCTATGTGTTAATCCAGGTTATAAAGTATCTGTATGTCGAATTTCATCCAAATCCATTCAGTAGTTTTTACGTGAAAGAGTAACAAACATCCATCCATACTTACAAACTTTCGCGTTTATAATATTAGTAGGATATTGCCAATCCTTTTACACGTGCAGTCTGTGGGTCAACTACACGCAGCGCGCCATCCATCGGCTCTCTGCGCGTCCAGTATAACAATGCTTTCAGGACGCTAATGGGCCTTCCTCTGTTCTGTAGTGCATCAGGATGTTTGCAGAAGCCCGTACTGGTGGATTTCAATGTACTTCTACGCAAAAGAATAGCCTCTCTGATGCACAGAGTAAGGTGCAGCCCCAATGCCATCCTGATGGCATAAACAGATAAACCGGATTGCCCTATTTGGAGGCACTGGGATACTGCCCACGCCAACGTAAATTAAGGAAAAGACAATGTAATACTAACATACTAAGTAATAAGTTTTATTTGTTACTAAAATAATTTATTATTGGCTACGCCGGAAATAAAAAGTTAAATTAACCCACTGCTCAGACCTTTGTATATAGCATAATGGTGAGATCAGGCCCATAACTCACTATGCTAGCCCAAACAACAAGCTTAAAGTGCCTTACAAAGCACGGAGGAGCTCGAGATATTTATACCGTTCTGAACCGAACACCTTTGAAGAATCTAGCAGTGAACGGGGACACGTTTGCGTAATTCCCTCTAGAAACCCTTTGACGGTGTTACGAACACACGGCTTAAGGAACCCTTTGAGTTTCTCCCCATCTCCAAACAAGACCGGTGACGCTGCGCTGTGAAGGCTAACTGGGGCCAACAGCAGACTGTCTCAAGTAAGAAAATCGTTTTTTTGTTGTAGGTATTACTTAAGAGCGTTTACGCCGCACACTAACGCCGCCAATGAAAAGAAAAACATATCTATAGCAAGACCGGTTAACTGAGTCCTCGCCTACGGTAGGTACGCGGGGCGGGAAGGTACGTAGCGGCAGGGCCACGAACACGAGCGACTTGCGACGCGGCGAACGGATTTCTAGTTCATTGCGCGCTATACAACGGCAGTCATAGTCAACGGTTATAGAAATAACGCAATGAACTGAACACATCGCTCGCCTCATCGCAAGACGTCAGTGGTTTTGGCCGGGCGGTAAAGTGGTACACACGTGATAATTTTAATAAGATTGATCTAAAGATAAGCAATTATAAATATAGGTGCTACTTTTAAACCGTCCGAACATTTTTTACCTACTACCCATTCAGAGCTTCTATATTTTAGCTGAGGAGAAAAATGGGGGCAAGAAACTGCACAGCTTTTATATAAGTAACGACATTTACAAAAAAAATTACCTATGTCGTTACCAAATCATGCAAAATTACAATACATCTTATTACACACATTTCATTACATTACTCGCGCCCTTCGATTCGATCGATTCGATTATCAAAGTCACTGAGTCCTCGGCTGCACAAGGGGTACAAGGACGCGGAAGTAGGAATAGTATAGTATTATATTCCCAAGATGAGTCGAAATGTCTTCGGACATAAAATTAATAGTCAGTGCAAGCTTTTAACGTATATTTTTGCCAAATTTTGCTGAATACCTATCAAAAAGTTATTCCTTTAAACAAAACCGTAGCAAAAGTTACAGGACTATCGGAAAAGTCTGTATCTAATAATTTAATAATTGTACAACTAGAAAAATTGTTTAAAGACAACGAAAAATTTCAATTACCGAGTAGACCAAAACAGATTCGCAAAAAAAGAATGGGAATAGACGATTTCACAAAAGGCGTGGTGAGAATATAAGTCACTCAGTTTTACATAATTGATAATTAATACAGGATATTGTTGATTTTATTATTAACGTGCAGGACGATTCAGATGATTCTGATGATGGCTGCTTCGAAAGTAAAGAATCAAGTTCCAGTGGTATTGATATGGATACAAGTGATTGATTTATTGTTTTGATATTGCTAAATAAATAGTACACAAGTTCAATACCATTGTATTTATCAAATCTTCTATAATAAATAACGGCTGCAAAGTAAAAAACAGATATTTTTTTTACTTTTCTCAAAACTGTTGACTAACTAGGTAGGCAGGCACCTCTTTTTATAATTGCATATCTTCAGATGAATCTTGTTAAAATTATCAGGTGTGAACCACCTTACCGCTCGACCACGACTACTGACGTATTGCAACGCGGCAAACGGATTTCTAGTTCATTGCATTTTTTCTATGACGGCTGACTATGTCTGCCGTAGTATAACGCGCAATGAACTAGAAATCCGTTCGCCGCGTCGCAAAACGCTCGTACTCGTGGCAGAGCTCTACGTACCTCCCGCCCCGCGTACCTACCGCAGGCGAGGACTCAGTTAAGCGGTCTAGCTATAGTACTTATAGATAGAAAATCAAATTATGCTCAACAAACTATTTGAATGAAGTGATTTAGCATTTTTACGTCACCTAATGAACATCTAACATGTCAACATTTTATTCACTCTGTGATGTCATGGTTTAGTTTAATACGGCATTTTAGTTAAAAGTGGCCGTTTTTAGCTGTAACGTCTTATTTAACTAAACCATAACATGTCAGATGTTCATTAGGTGACGTAAAAATGCTAAATTACTTCTTCATTCAAATAGTTTGTTGAGCATAATTTGATTTTCTGTCTCTAATAACTACCTAGATATGTTTTTTTTTCATTGGCGGCGCTAGTGTGCGGCGTAAACGCTCTTAGTGACAACTGTCATATATTTTATTTGAAATGTCTTCGTCCATATTTATTTCATGGCGCGCGGCCACACTAATTTTGTATGGGAAATTTAACGAGTTATATATTTAAAAAAAAAAAAAAATCGCTCGATATATCGACAGTGTGAGACAGACGATTGATAGTTATGACATTGGTGATTGTTTAGACATAATTAGAGGTATAATAATTTAGATAAACTATAAGATATCAACTAAACGCCGCCACTCGTTTTCATGATTTTTGCCTTTGCCTTTTTGCCTGAACTTTAAATTATATTGTAGAAAAAACTAGTGTGTTATAAATTTATGGGTCGGACTAATTGTAAACACGTTCCCTTTGATACTAAATAAATATTTTGTTTATGTAATACGATAGTTTTTTAATTTTGGCCTTTTATTGGTCGGCGCACCCTTAATGCTAAATTTGGACCCCACATAAGGAAAGTTGATTAGCTTTCAATATCACATCCCGAACGCAATAGCTGCGAGATTTAGCTACTTTTTTTTTAATAATAAGAACCTATAAACTGTCCTACCTATAAATTACACCTAACCTATCATCATCATCATCATCATCATCGGCCTATATTAGTCCACTGCTGGACATAGGCCTCCTCTAATGAGCGCCATAGCGCCCTGTCCTCGGCTTGACGCATCCAGCATCTGTCTGCAGTCTTTCGCAGGTCATCATCCCACCTGGACGGAGGGCGTCCTACACTACGTTTACCGAGTCGTGGTCTCCACTTAAGAACACGTTTACCCCAGCGGTTGTCGGTTCTTCGCCAGATATGGCCGGCCCACTGCCACTTCAGCTTGCTAATTCTTAGAGCTATGTCGATGACTTTGGTTCTCTGTCGAATGTATTCGTTACGAATCCTATTCTTCAGAGAAACTCCGAGCATAGCTCTTTCCATAGCTCGCTGAGCGACTTTAAACTGGTGGACCAGCCCTACCGTGAGTGTCCACGTCTCAGCTCCGTAGGTCATGACGGGTAGGACGCACTGATTGAAAACTTTCGTTTTTAAGCATTGCGGTATGGATGACGAGAAGACTTGACACCTAACCTATACATTGAAATAACTTCATAACTACAAAACCATATAGTACCAAAAGTAAAACATAAAATACATAGATCAACATAAATTTTAGTCCGCTATTTATTTTCGGGCACATATACAATTTAACATAAGAAATACTTAAGTTATTCAAGGGAATCCATTTGCTAAATAAACCAGTTTGGCAGCGTGACAAAATGTCTGACTAAGAAAACATAAAAGGCTTACTGAAGCTGTGCTGTGCTCACAAGCCAAAGAGTATCGATATCGATATTAGGGTATCTACATTATTATTATGTCGATAAAAATAAACACAAAAAATCTATAATAATACAATTAATACGCTATCGATAGAAATATCAAACTTACTATATTTGCTGTGAAATTCGAGCTTAGCAGACGGTCGGCAAATTTACCTGCAACAAATAAAATCATTGAATAGTATTGTTTTCTAAAGCTTACACGATCACTAAATATTAAAAAGAATAACATCTTTTAACGGTGAACTCACTTTCCTTCTCTCTCGTTCATTTTAGTCAATTATATCTAACCTAGAAAACAACTTAAAACAAAGGAAATTCATATTAAGTGCAACATAAATAACAGCTTTATTTACGAGGTATTATGGCAAATCTATCGATATTTTAACGATAATGGCACATCACTATTCTCACTCTATTCATAAAAGCGACCTCCTAGGGTATTTACGGAAGTTAAGGGAATATTTACTTCACGCAAGGTTAGTCGCGTCTTTGACACCACATTTATATACCTACCTATATGTATATAGCTACTGTACCATTTTCCTCCTACGCCTAACGCCTCATCACCGTCCTCACCACATTTGATGTGCCCACTGCTGCTAGGGCACAAATATATATGTAAAAAAGCGGTTTTAACCAAAGAAGCCGTTTTTAAACGCATAAGCAGCCGCTTTTAATTAATGACGATTTAATTTAAGGGCTTTTTTATTTGCCGACAACTTGTTGCTTGGCCTTTCTTCCCTTCATTTTTGGTTAAACAGACATTATTGGTAGGGGAACTAAATGCCTATAAGGACTTTTGTTCTGAGGACCACCTCCTCTGAATTCAACTGTCTCAATTTGCTTATGATCATTTCATCAATTCTAGATTTAATTAAGAAAATGATCATTAATACCTACTACATATTACCAAAGTTTTAATCGAAAAAAACCGTTTTTAACAGATTGGTTGAAACTAGTCTAACCGACTTTACATCTAGGATCTAGCCTTCCCTATGGATGGTTAACGAGACGGGGCCATAAACCACCACGCGGGCCCAGTGCGGATTGGTAGCTGTTATCGACTACCTGTTATTCAGCCGGGACCAACGACTTAACGTGCCTTCCGAAGTACGAAGGAGCTCGAGATGATAAATTTTGGTCACCCATCCGATGACCGGTCTTTGCGAAAGTTGCTTAACCTCAGCACTCGCAGCCATCAAACGCTTCATCCTGGACTTAGTTACTTACTAATTAATTTAATTGATGAGTTTTTTTATTAGGGGAGGCCCTTGTCCAGCAGTGGACGTTTTTGGCTAAGATGATGATTATAATGATGAGTCTTTGCCCATCTTTTGCGTTTAGTCCTTGGTTTTGTGTCTTTAATAGCTTAACCATAAAACTTAACGCCACTGTGGTAATATGAGATCAAGGCACTGTGCTGAAACTGAAAAACTCTTCACTATTCTAAAGTAAAATCAGCCAAACATAAATACATAAATAAACAACAATAAAAAAAATATATATTAAAAGCGATTAATTCATGTTATAATTATATAATAATAGTAACATCACTACATAGTATAAAACAAAGTCGCTTTCCGCTGTCCCTATGTATGTATGTATGCTTAGATTTTTAAAACTACGCAACGGATTTTGATGCGGTTTTTTTTAATAGATAGAGTGATTCAAGAGGCAGGTTTATGTGTATAAATACATGCTGCATTGCATGCATAATATAGTAGAGCAACACTGATAGTTATAGAGGTTTCACATTTTTTGCGCTTACTTTGCAAACGCTGGCTGAACCCTACGAGATAGATCAAAATAATGTACTACAGTATTGTACACCTTAAAAAAGTCTACATAAAAGTCCGCGATGGTATATGTCTATCTCTTAGGGATAACCCTTAATAATCATTTTTTATACTTTACTTTTTACGAGAAATAATGGCTTATTTACGAAGCGTTTTTAAGAAATACAGCATTAATCCTTATCCAATTAAGTACCTTAAATACATTGTGCATTTAATATAAATCAATAGACGTCTTTTGGCTGAGATGACGATGATGATGATGAATATGGCCCTTTACAGCATGTAATTTAAATGAATATTTTCGAAGATATTACACATTTAAAATGCAGGAACATAACGGTTGCGTGTATCAGCATTGCACCCGAAACCGGGGCGGGTTGCTAGTAATTGTATAAAATAATTATAACATAAGTGGAAAACATAAAATAATATTGACAATAGCTGTATTACTTTAGATTTAGGTAGTCTCTCTCCCTCATTAACTTCACTTAAATCATATATTCACACACATAACACACATACAATCTTCGCAATAATACGTCATTAGTTGTATGATGATAATGTGGGAGAAAACAATAGTTGGTAACGTCGCAGATGTACCCCCCCTGTTTTACATATTTTCTAAGCAAATGTTGTATGTAGTATACAAATTGTATTGCTTTATTTAAACAATAAACTATTTGTATTGTATTGTATTGTATTGTATTGTGCTTATCCGTAAAATATAAAAAATATATTATATAAAATATGGATTAAGCAGCGTCTCAGCTTTCGTATATATCTTGATGTAATGCTTGTTTCTTGATCATACTAATATTATAAAGAGGAAAGCTTTGTATTTTTGTATGTTTGTAACGAATAAACTCAAAAACTACTGGACCGACTACTGGAGCGTTTGCGCCCCGTACCATAAGAAAAAGTGTTTTTTCTCTTTCCAATTAAAACTACAAATAAATTTAAAAAAATGAACTAGCATATTGAAGTGTGTGTTAAGACTAATCTACTAAGGAAATTTAGATGCTTAAATCGGTCCGCTTTGCCTGTAAAATGCAAATCTGTTTTAAAAGAGGTTACTTTGATATTTTTTCAAATCATCATCAAATATCACTTTCATATGTTTTGTAATTGTTGGGAAAAATCAAGATCCCCACCACGTAAATTTCCAATTCATCGCCTTAAGCACATACTTGTGTGTTGTGTGTGTTGATTTCATCGGTGCCCCTTGGCACCGGTTCGGGCATCGAGATCAGGTCTCATGGCCCGGGCAGGTCCTCGCAGGCAACTTTAGCTGCACTGGGTCTACATGGGAGGCACGACAGGGTACTGTTGCTCTTTTCAGTAAAATTTTATATTTTTTTTGGGCTGATTTTTTTTTTTTTTAATTTTGTTTATTTTTTTGGTTTCCCTACTGTCGTGCCTCGAGCTTGCGCTCTGTTGGACGCGCTGGCCGCCAGTTCCTCCCCCTGCTGCAGCCCTCGGCGCGGTCAGCCCATCGGGTGAGACGGCGTTGGCCGAGGCCCAGTGAGCGCCAGCGAGCGGGCCGCGTCTTATGGGGGTACAGAAGGGCGGGCAGCTGTGGTAGGCGATGGTGCGGAGTCATTGTCGTCGGCCGCGGCTGTTAGCCACGGCAGGGGTGTGGTTCTTCTTGCGCCATGGGGCGCGCGGCGCCAGCAGCGGCATAGGCGCGGCGCTCGCGCGGCGTGGCAAGCACATACTTACACTATATTAAAATTGCTCTACGCTTGCGTTCGGGACACTATCCGTCTACGAAGTTTGCATATTTTAATGAAGAAAGCTGACACACCCAATTGCAACTCTTGTGACAAAATTGAAGATGTGCCACATATGCTGTTGGACTGTGCCAAGAACCGAGCCGAAAGGGAATCACTGTTTAATGAATTTCATACTAAAGACGTAGGATTGTTTCAAAATAATTTTTAAAAACCAAAATCTGATCTGGCTAAAAAATTGTGTATATTGGTAAAGTTGTTTGAACAGTGATTCCTTTTCATACCTTTATTTAACTGGGATTACTTTTATTTTTATAATCTTAGTGTAAGACTGTAATTGGGAAGATACAATGGGGCTGGCATATCCATGTGGAAAAAAGCCCCAAATTAAATAAAGAGTAAAAATAAAAAAAAAAGTTAAGTAAGTGTAGTATCAGATTCATCAACAACAAAAAAGTTATCTGTTACCTTTCCTTTTAAAAGGTATTATAAAAGCTCGCCAGTCTTAAATTTCCACTTGGCAACACCGTCCTACCGTACTCCAGAGTAGTAAGAACAATCGAGATTTTCTTATTAATTGTCCTAATAGAATTTCCAAGGAATCGGTGACAGTAATTAATTACCAGCTGTCCTACCCCCTCCCCCCTCGTCTGCCCCCCAAAAGTTGATGGGCGCGAATCAATCTTCTTGGTTACTTGAACTAATTCGAAATAGGTCCTCGATATCTTTCACACTGCTTCCATCAAAGAACAATTCGTTGTACTGGTAAGAAAAACAAAGGTTTTCTTAAAGCTAATTCATCATCATCACCATCAGCTCATTTAATGTCCCCACTGCTGGGGCACGAGCCTTTTGTACGGATAGATAGGGAGAACGGGCCATACACCACCACGCGGGCCCAGTGCGGTGCGGTGGTTGTTAACGACTGCTAATGCAGACGGGACCAACGGCTTTACGTGCCTTTCGAATGACGAAAGCTAATTCATTAACTATTTATTTTATTCCTTACGACAAAGAAGTCTTTGGTGTTTATATCACGTGATGTTAAATGATGCAAGGCTGTATAAACACATTTCATCCGGAGTTCTTAACTACAGAGGAACCGGCTATCTTATCTCTAAGGGCGGATAAACAGGGGTAGCTTTGAAGCAGACAGAATCGACTGCTTCAAGCTTCATTGTAATTTGCTTATGCTCACATAATTACATTTAAAAAAGTGCTATTAACACATAAATAATCTCTCTGATAATCCATCCGAAAGATAATACTAACGCTTCACAAAAATACACTACGTTCAGACGAGTAGGCATAGGTTAGATACTCATAAAATAATCTATTGAGGTACCTAATTGATTTTGTACTTTATGCCTAGTGTAGCTCACTAATCTTTTATTCAACGCAACTGCAAGATTAACTACGTGATCTCGACTTTTTGTATACATCACAGCCCATCTCGCATTTATTTATCTATCACCCAGTCATGTTTACTTTAATATCATTAATCTCTTAATACAGTTAATCAATTATCACATCACATGTTTACTGCTGTCAGTCAACTAAGTAGAGCGAAACAAAACAGGATACATTTACGAATCATTCGTGATCCATAGCAGGGTCCCTTACTAAGCGTATGAAAGTTCTGTATGCGTACGAAGCAATGTATTAAATACACAGCGTAGTTCTAGCAGTATTTACAATGCGACAGTACATATTAATCTCCGACAAAAACAAAAGAATCACCATTCCCATGCCGCGTAAATCAGGGCAAACACTTGTCAGTATTCGATATATCCTTACTGTTGCCATCTCTTTTTTTTGTTGCATGTGAAACGCAAGTGCGAAAGAGATGGGTGTACCGACGTTTCGGTAAGCTAAATCGGCGTTCGCACTTTGAAATCCGATATTCGTGCGGGCGCACGGTCGACTGACTTTAGTGATGTTTGTGACACTGCTCATTAGAACACGAGAATTCGATAAATTATGAATGAAATGGAAAACTTTGTTGTGTTCCGAAAATTGTACCTATTTAAATTGTTACATTTATTTTCTTTTTCATATTACGAGTATTATTTGTTAGTTTCTCAGTGATCGAGCATTCCTTGTAGAGACGCTTCCATCTTAGGCCTTATTATCACATAACATATTCTATGTTATGTTTGTTTAAGTTTTATTATATTTATTATTTTAGCACCTGCTTGTAAGGAATAAAAAAATATACATTTATATTTACGTCGACATCAGTAAATGTCAAGGGAAACATTTTGGTGTATACATAAGTAACTATTATCTCAATATTCTCGTAATCATACCTATATCTTAAACCTATCGACATAGCTTTAACTTGCTCAAAGTAATAAAATAAAGTTTATCGATACATTGATCGTACCAAGAACATCACTACACTAACCCGTCATCTCAAACTGATCCCGTTAATTCGAACCGCATTTACGACATCTCCCTCAATTGACATAAACATTAGACATTTGTGCTTATAGTAACGTGACACTATCAGCCGGTTGCACCAAAATTGATATACATTTACTAATTCATTTTTACGTTTTACTTATACTATTCCGTTACTTTCACGAATTCGTAAATGTACGTTGCACCAACAAAATACGAGTAAAAGTATCAGTAACATTACTTGCTACACAAATAGAGCGTTAATTTTACCAGTTTACCTCAGTAGTTTTTTACTACCATAGTAGTTTTTTAACCGACTTCAAAAAAGGAGGAGGTTTCTCAATACGACTCGTATACATATATTTTTTTTATGTGTTCGCGGATAACTTGGTCGTTTATGAACCGATTTTGATGATTTTTTTGGTTGGAAAGGAGATATCTCAAGGATGGTACCATAATAAGGAAACCAGGATCTGATGATGGCATCCCAGAGAAATCGAGGGGAACCTTCGAAAATCGTAGTAGTGACTAGTGCGATTATTAATGTTTTCATTAAGTATTTTAAAGCACTACTATTTAATGAAGGTCTGGAGTCGATCTAATGATGGAGCCGAAAGACAGTCGAGGGAACTCCTCAACGATTTACAGCAATTACATGGTGTTTAGGCTTGATTAATTTGTATTGATGAGAACTTTACACCTAGATGGGTTGTGACTGTCATTAGGGGTCTGATGATGAAGACGAAGGTCAGTCAAGGGAACTTCTCAACGTTTTACAGTAGCTGCCTTGTGTTTGGTCTTAATTCATTTCTATTGGTAAGAACTTTGCACCTCCATATGGGTTATAAGTGCCATTACAGGCCTGATGATGGAGACCATAGACTGTCGAGGAAATTCCTCAACGATTTACAGCAGTTACCTTTTGTTGGGCTTACTTTAAACGGTTCAATATGCCAAAATGTTTAGTTCGTACAAAAATAATACCTAATTAAGATTGAAGTTTTTCATAGGAATACCACTACCGACGACCACGGAAACGACTAGTAGGCGGTCGTTTCCTCATCCGAGAAGCATCCTTGTTAGGTCTACCTCTACCCATCACTAAAAATCGTAAAATAAAATAATTTTTAACAAAAAAAAACCGACTTCAAAAACAGAAAACTTAAAAAAGTAAAAACAGCTCTAAAAAGCAAGAAATAATATTGAAATCATATTATTAATTACCTAGATACGCATATCAGTTTTAAAAAATGTCTACTGAAGTCGGGTGGTTGGTGGTCAGAACTTGTAGAAGATATTATAGTGATTTATTCTCTCATAGCACGTTTCTTTAAATAAATAGAGCGCTTTCTAACCTCCAACACGAATTGCAAACACTAACGAACTGTCATAATCTTATACTTTTACGTTATGAGCAAGGTTTGAGCTCCGTAAAAAGTAACCGTATAATGTAACCGTAAAACGTATCGCAAAGCGTGGTACAACAACGTTTTACATTATACGTTTACTTTTTACGTTACTTTTTACGAATTCGTAAAATGAAAGTTTTGGTACAACCGGCTGTATAAATACACTGCCTTTGAAACAAACAACGATGGTGGGTCTAAAAGATCGCATTAGGCAAATAAACTTGACTATAAGAATTGTCAAAGTGCAAGGCTGCAAGTGGCTGGCATCGGTTGGAAAGAACAGCCGTAGATTGGGCTCAGTGGCATGCATTGGGAGAGGCCTATGTCCAACAGTGGACTGCCGTGGGCTAATCATTAATACGAAGTAGCTCTCGAATAATCAATAAACTAGTGCTCGCCCAATCGTCGAAATTGGGCTGTCTGAATCTATACTAATATTATAAAGAGGAATGCTTTGTATTTTTGTATGTATGTATGTTTGTAACGAATAAACTCAAAAACTACTGGACCGATTTCAAAAATTCTTTCACCAATAAAATGCCACATTAGCGCTGAGTAACATAGTATACAATAACATCAATGTTTGTAGCATAGTTTTTCCGCTGTTTCCCAAATGTTACGAGATTATATTTAAAAAAAGCAAGACATATAGGGACACAGCCAAAGCCTTTCTTTAATTTTTAATAAAAAAGTAGTTTGACGACCTTCTTGGTCGAGTGGCTTGCACACCGGTTTTCATGGTATCGCCATCTCTGAGGTCCCGGGTTCGATCCCCGATCGGATCAATTTAGAAATATCTGTTTTTATAAATTGTTTCGGGTCTGGGTGTTTCCTATGTATAATAAGTATGTATTTAAGTATATTAAGTATGTTTATCCGTTGTCTAGTTGACCATTTTTCGAGTTTCTTATGAAAGCTTTTCTTGGGGCTAGATAATTGGTGTGAGTGTGGGAAACATTTATTTTTTTATGTAATGTAAAAGTAATTAAATCGGTCCAGTTTTGGAGGAGAAATCAGGGGACTACGAAACGTTGATTTTGTCTACTTTTCGTACATATTTTTCAATTCAGTCGACCTTAGTGTTTCCTCTGAAGCTTCCCTTCTGGTTCTCCTTTTTATGTGTTACGATGCTCCTTCCTATGACTCATGTAAATTCGGACTGACGAAGATTTATCGCGATTTAAAATCCGGCTCGGAAACCTTATGATCTGCCGACTGTGGGAACTTTATCCAAATACCTACACAATAAATAATAATGCATAATATTATCTTTTTAATCTTACGTTTGATGAACGCAACAATGATACAAAAAAAAACAATTAAAGGTTATGTCTCTAAACGGATACGTCTGTCAGCGTATACAACAGGATAAAGGATAACGAAGTCTTATACTGAACTTTCGCATTTATTATGCGAATGTTTGTTGGTTTCTAACGGACTTAAAAAAAGTTGGAGGTAATTCGTTTGTACATACATTTTTACTATAGGCCACATCCTACTGCCATCTCCTCCAACGCTAAGTCTGATAGATATTTATTTATTTATTGTGACAAAAACGACATTAATCAATAACATTTAACACACAATTATACAATTCGAAATTAAATTAATTATTATAAAATGATATCAGAATATAATTATACATTAATAAAAATTAATTTATTATACATTAATTGAATGATACATACAATTATACATAACAATAAATACATCATTCTCCATCTTCATCGTCAGAGTTACAAACTTACTCCATTGGTCCCACAAACTTTCAGAATATATATCGATATAATCATTATATTGCCCAATCTATCTGACAGATATATTCCTGTTATTGACAAGGTTAACCACGATAATATTTCATACTTTGGCGTTGAGAGAGTTAACGTCAGAACGGAGTCAACAGATTAACGGATTTGTCGTACAAATCGATAAAAGAATCTATTATTAAAGCGTGCCACATAGCTTTAAATTTCAAGATATCCGGTGAAAAAAAATCGCACCCTTTGCGTGCGAACCTGTTTGAAACAAAAGCTGTAGCAAAAAAAATTGGATCGGCTATTACCCAATTAATCCTACCGGTTGTTATAAACAACACCTCTAAAAGTAATAGATATACCCTAATGTGATACTTTTAAAGTTTCATTTACAACCACACACAAACGCCTGGTCCTTTTAATGGGTTAAAAAAAAATGTGCCTGTTACCTATAGGTAAGGCAGATCAACCTACCCAAAACTGTCAAATTTCTACAATTAATTTTGAACTTTAGCGTTTAGTTATAAGGATCAATATTCATTGGAGAAATTTGACAGATTTGGGTAAGTTGATCTGCCGCCGACTGTACATGCTTATACTGAGGAGTTTTGGTTGAAACCCGTTAAACACGGTATTTTTAATTTAGTTAATATAAATTTTCGCGTTCATAAAGGAATGTATCCAAAGCTCTGGGTAACCACTGTCGGAAGATACAGTTGGGAAGGATTTGTGACGTCATCAAAGCATAGTATTAACCACATGATAGTTTTAACTCTACAGAAGATTATAGGAGTTATTCCGTTCGGATGCCCAAGAACTGACACCCTGGTGGATCAGATATATTTTAATTATTTTTTTATTCCGTTCGGATCTCCTAGAACGGATATCTAGGGAATCAGATTTATTTTAAATTATTTTATATTCCGTTCTGATCCCCCGACTGTTTATTGACACATTTTTGGGATAGTCAGCAAGAAAATGTGTGTATAGTCTATCCGGCGGCGTAAGGGCTAGGAACCATAAAACTTATTACAATGGCATTTTTATTTCGAAAGGTGATAAGTCGTAATACGACGAAATGAGATTAGACCCAAAAACCCTTCTATTAAAGCTTAAAATGCTTTAATGTTACTTTAAACAAAAGACATCCTCAATTCTGCATAGGGTTGTCAAAAATGTAACAAGAGTAAAAATAATACAACATAAATAATTTAATGATAATATACATACTTATTACTTTGTAAAAAAACTAAATACTCTATAAAAAATAACTGTCATAAATTATTCGACTTATAAGATCTTCGGTGAAGTTGTCAATTTTTGGCAACTTCATAACTTTATTAGAACTTTATAGACTATACAGGTTTTATTAGATTAAATCCGTTTGGTAGTATTTAAGGAACATTAAGTCAATTTAGATTCACATAATATTATTATATTTTTAGCTAACTCAACAGTAGTATCCTTTTACGTAATATTAATACAATAGAACAGTTGTTATCGTTTCAGCAAATCTGTATGAAGCTTTTGTAAGATTTTTAAAACTTATTTAGGTTTTATTTTGTTATTTGATTTATCTATGGTTAGTTATTTACAAATTGTTTTATGTTATTTAGGTTTGTCCAAATCCAAAGACAAAACATTAATCATTGTACAATGTGTGATAACTCTATAAAGTGATTCAAGTTTTATTTTGTTATTTTATTTGTCTATGGTTAGTTATTTACAAATTGTTTTATATTACTTATATAAGTTTGTCCAAATCCAAGGACAATACATAAATTATTGTGCCATATTGTGATTACTGTTGATAATATTATTTAGTACCTATAGTTTACTGTTTATTTTATAGGACCAAACGTAATAATAATGTGAGGATTATATCTTAATAGAAATAAAAAATATTTTCACACTAATAATCTGTTTTTCAATTGACTGTACATAACCATTAAAAAAGGAAGGGGATCGGACCGAAATGGTAAAATTTACGGTGGATCAGACCGGAATTAAAAAAGAAACAATAATTGGCAGTGGATCGGTTTTTGGGATCAGACCGGATTAACTCGATTATAGTAAAGAAGTGACTTTTATAACTTTTTAAACTACACTATTTAGGTAGGTACTTTCACTTTTTATCGTGGTCACTTACGAAAAGAACAAGGAAGAGGTAAGTTAGAACGTTTAGTCTGCTCATAAATCGCCGTTTGCTCGTAAATTTTTAACCGCCTCTGTCACAAAATAAGAATACTGCAGAAGATAGCCTTCATACAAACACACGCGAGCCACACATAAACATCCTCTAACGCAGTGTTACGCAAAGTGTGTGCCGCGGCACACTGGTGTACCGTGGTCATAAGTTGGTGTGCCTCGAAGAAAAATACAAAATACTAAACACTAACACAGTTGCAAATAGGGGAAAAGAAGAATCGCCGTGACCCTGTCCTCGGAGCTCAGCTTGTGGTACCACGGCACGACCGTCGCGATGAGGAGGGCTTCATCAAGGTGGAGAAGAAGAAGAAGAAGAAGAAGAAGCCAGCCTCTCGCAACTTGTGTGGCACCGCACCGACGGGGCCGAGACACCTACCTGCGTCCAGCGATACCGACGACGCTGCTGTACGTGTCCCGACTTCATTACTCTACGAAGGCGGAAGAGTTCGTAGAGTACCTGCGAGTGAAGTCCAACGCCACTCTGAGGGTCGAGCGGTTGGAGTCCCGCCACAATGTGAATTTTAATTCTTTTGTGGTGAGAGTACCGACCGATCATCTGTCGACCTTCATGAAAGAGAGATTGGTCGAAAGGTGTCATATTCCGGCGGTTCCGAGGCCGGCTACCGGACACCACGCTGCGTCGCACGTCGCTGTCTTTACGTGGAGCATAGCTTTTCTTTTTTTAAATTTATATAAGTATATTATTTGTATGTATGTAAGTCCGTAAGGTAGGTATATATTATATTCTATGGGCCTCTTTGTATTTTACCAACTTTTACACTGTTTTGTTGCCTGAAATAAATAAATCTATCTATTCTATTCTAAATCACGCAATATTATTTAAAAATTGAGTTTTCATATAAGGTGTACCTCCAAAATTTTTCCATATTCCTAAATGTACAGACGACGCCTGCACGTCAATCAACCTATCCAAAACTGTCCAATAAATTTTCAGCCATATGCCATATATATAAAGTTCAAAGTCTACTGAGGAAATCTGACAGTTTGTGATAGTCAGATGTGCAGGTGTGTGTGTACCTTGAACACAAAAAGTTTGCGGAACACTGCTCTACGGATACCGAATCGCGCAACAGCTGTGCTCGGGGCTCGCTGACGTTTCGGACACATTATATTCCGACACAGTGTCCGAATTGACACTTTTTAATTTTCTTGGACTGTTCCGAGATCCATGTCCGTGAGAGAGATGATCTCCTTCTGCTGGTCTCTATGGTGCAATACCTATAGCCCTAGACCCGTCTACCACAAGCGGTTCGGATCGGATCGAGAATCGCGCTACAGCTATGCTCGAATTGTTCCGAGATCCATGTCCGTGAGAGAGAAGATTACCTTCTCCAGGTCTACTTATCTTGTGGCACTATCGTTCAGAATTTCAGAGTTGTCTGATACACCGACAAGATACTCAGTAACAGTTTCTGCTCCACTGGGTACTTCTGATCATTGTCTGGTTAAATCTGTATCCGTTTATTCCCCACCTGAAAATTGCCCTTGTGGCCCAAGACGGGTGTGGCGATACAGGTCAGCAGATTGGGATGAAATGCGTCACTTTTTCTCGTCCTACCCTTGGCGGAGGGTTTGCTTCAATTCAGGAGATCCGACGAGCTGTGCTGAAGCCGTTACCGCGGTGATACGGCAGGGTATGGAGTATTTTATACCGTACTCGGACGTAACATCACATGGCAAAGCTCGCCCGTGGTTTAATGCTGACTGTCGTAGTGCTGAGGCGCTGAAAGTGTCTGCTTATTCCTCATGGGCTGAAGCTCGAGCACGCAAGTCTTCGAATACTCGTTTTCTGAAGAGAGCCTTTAACCAAGCCGCCAAGTCGTGTAAAAGGACACTACGCAGAGCTCGATTCAACCACATAAGCCGGATCGGGGCTAAATTAGCCTCTTACCCCCCAGGTAGTAAGGTTTTTTGGTCCCTGGCAAAAGCGGTTGAATCCAATTTCAGTCGGCCATCCCTACCACCATTGCTGAAGCCTGACGGTTCTCTTGCCCACTCTGCGGAAGAGAAAGCAAATTTATTTGTCTCTCTTTTTGCGGAGAATTCGCGTCTGGACTCTGCTGGGAAAACTCCACCAATCTCATCTCGTGCTGACTGCTATATGGCAGAAGTGCGCATTCACCAGAAAGAGATCCTAAAAATCCTGCAGACCCTGGACGTGAACAAGGCGAACGGACCTGATGGCATACCAGCAATAGTTCTGCGTTCATGTGCTCCCGAGTTGTCTTCACCCCTCACACGCCTGTACCGCCTCTCACTTGAAACAGGCATTGTACCGGAGTCATGGAAGCTTGCTAACGTGCAACCCGTGCCCAAAAAAGGCAGTCGAGCTGACCCTGCTAATTATCGACCCATCTCAGTCACGTCCATACTCTGTAAGATTATGGAACGTGCACTGAATAATAAACTCCTGGCTCATTTGGAAGGTAACGATCTCCTCAGCGACCGCCAATATGGATTCCGCCGAGGCCGCTCAACTGGGGACCTTCTAATATATGCCACACATCTATGGAGTGAGGCCATTGAGAAATACGGAGAGGCCCTTGCGGTGTCCCTCGATATCTCAAAGGCCTTTGACAGGGTTTGGCACGCGAGCCTTATAAGCAAGCTCCCATCATTTGGTCTTCCTGCTAACTTTTGCGCTTGGATATCTGATTTCCTGAAGGGAAGATCGATACGCGTTGTCCTCGACGGCTACTCATCGGACCAAAAGGCTATCGATGCCGGTGTGCCTCAGGGATCGGTTCTATCCGCAACCCTATTCCTGCTTCATATAAACGACCTGCTTGTGCCCGGTACCTTTGGGTACGCAGACGATAGCACCGTTGCGGATAGATACATGTCTGCTTGCTAAACATGGGGCTAACCATGGGGTTAGCCGCTTGAACGAAGCCCTCCAAGCAGTATCCGATTGGGGCGATGCCAATTTGGTCACATTCAACGCTGCCAAAACACAGGCTTGTTTGTTCTCAGCTAAGCGGAGCCCATTTCACCTGGCTCCGACTTTCTGGAATGTGACTGTAGCTATGACTGACAGCCTACAGCTCTTAGGTGTTGAGCTCTCGTCCAACCTCAACTTCGGGCAGTACATCGAGTCCAAAGCAAAGACTGCAGCAAAAAAACTGGGGGTTCTCTCTAAGGTCAGGCGGTACTTCACGCCAGAACAGCTGCTCCAACTTTATCAAGCACAAGTTCGTTCATGTATGGAGTACTGCTGCCACCTTTGGGATGGATCAGCCAAATACCATCTGGCTGCTTTGGACTCGATTGAAAAACGAGCTAAGAGACTCATTGGTGACCCTGCCCTGATAGACGCCAAGCTGCAAAATCTAGAACATCGGCGTAGGGTGGCTCGTCTGTCGGTCTTCTACAGGATTCATTTCGGGGAGTGCGCGAAGGAGTTGCACGACCTAATCCCACCATCCACTTTCCGCTATCGGAGCGCGAGGCGCGAGTTCCATCCCTATGTTGTAGATATGCCACCTTGTCGCACGAGCCGATTCGGTTCAACTTTCTTAGTGCGTACAGCTAGGGAATGGAACGCGCTGCCTGCGAATGTGTTCCCTGAAAGGTATAATCTGGACCTCTTCAAGGCTCGAGTGAATAGGCTATTTCTAGGCAGGCATGTTCCATCCTCGACCGCACCGTCACTTAACATCAGGTGAGGTGTAGTCAAATGCCTGCCTATAACCAATAAAAAAAAAAAAAAAAAGATGACTTATCAAATTCCAACAATGTAATTTCAGGATAGCAAAGGTCGAACGGAACAAAATAAGGGTTCACCCTTACATAGCAATGTTAATATTATCTTAGGATGGTAGTAGGTAGGTATACTTATTTATTCTGAATTGTTAAAACGGGTGTACAGATACCTAAGTTAGGCATGGATTGACATAGGACGGAGTTGGCATAATTAATTGCAAGGTCACAGAAGCTTTTATAGCGAAGATTGTATTAGCAAATTGTCTTGTAAGACAATTGGGTGCGGACAAATCGGGCCCACAGCGAGTTTTGTTTGCGATTCAAACATAAAAAATGTGCGATTTTTTTTATAATAATATTTATTTATTTATTTTATTTATTAGTTCGTACACAAATAAACATTAACTATGGTTAACATTTTGGATCGCAATAGTACAGGTAAGCTTATCTCTAAAAAGAGATTTCTTCCAGCAGACCATGGTGACGGGATAGTATGGAAGTAGCTGGTAACTAAATGTACAAAAATATAAATATTTATATTCTAAAAACATAACGTGATTCGGTGCCACTCACTCAAGTAACCGATAGTAGATAACTTTATAGTTGTTTTTTAAAAGTACCCACAGTGCGACATTCTCGTAGTAGTATTGGTAACATTCCAAAGTTTTGCTGCTTGGACAGTAAAAGAATATTTTGATTCAATGCCAAATAAATGTTCGTGAAACTGGTCGAGGGGCAAATAAAACTCGCACTAGGTACAAAGTACTGAAACTCATTATTCGGAAAAAACATTATTAGATTTTTTTTTTGCATTATCATGGCACCACAAAATGACATTAACATTGTATCTCTACTAAAAGAAAAAAAAGAAAAAATAGGCCAAAAAAAACAATCTCAGTACTTTTTATTGACTCGACAGGTTATCATTTGAATTGTATTTCCATTGATAGCTATTGCACTTTTAACGCAAACACTTAAACAAACAAAATAAACAATTTAGATTTTCTTTTGGAAACCTATTTCAGGCCCCAGTTCCTCACTATTTGGGCTTTTACTAATGTAATGTATTTTAAATATAGTTTTAGCTATAAGTACCCAATTGTGAAGAAACAAATAAATTTTATTATTATTATTATTAATTCAATGTTAGCATAGCACCCAGCACCAGTAGTAAAAATTCTGCCCGTTAGCAAAATTGTTTGTAAAACTGTTCGCTGTAAACAGGGGCGTAATACTGAAACACCGCTACAACAACGCTGGCGAAAAAGCGCTTGAAAAATTTGCCGTGGCAACCACTCAGCAGCTCTTTTGAAAAAGTAACCGCTCGGACTTCTTGGCGGGAAAGTGAAGCGTCATGTCTGCGGTTTTGTTTTATTTTCTAAAATTTGTGATATGTCGAATATTTGAAATATTGGTGGATTATTAACCGTTAAGTGTTCGTGAGTGTGCATAAGTGTTGGCAAATGAAACAAAACAGTGCAACAGTGTACTTTTCAAATTCTCTCAAGAAGCTCGCGTGAGGACTTAGTAAAGCCCCACATCTTTACTGAGATACTCGAGGGGTTGGGGGGTGTATCATTTCTCACTTCCCATTTCTAATATCATTCATCAGCATCATATAATGAAATATTGTTTATTTATGTATTACCTTGGATTTATATAGTCAAAGTGTATTACTTGTAAGAAAAATTACTTTGACACTGGCTAAATGTGCTAATCGCACGAAGCCATCAACTAAAAAAAAAAGTAACCGCACGAAAATTTGCGAAAGCTTCAAACTGTTGGTGTTGTTCTTATTGTTCATGTAGAAACGCCTCTGCCTATCACTGGGACGTATAGGCTGATGATGATGATGATAATTGTACATGTACAATAATACTTACTAGGCTACTAAAATATATTTTTTTAGCGGCATATTTAGCGACACCGGACTTTTTTGGGGGCGGCGAGAAACTTAAAGGGTTCCTAAGCCGTGTGAAACAAAACACCGTCAGAGGATTTCTAGAGAGAACGGCATAACGCACCAGTGCGTGTCCCCGGTTCGGAAAGGAGGAAGTCCACTTAGAGCACAAGACCGAATAGCACATGCGCGAACAGAACAAGGCCTAGTCCACGAACAGAACAAGGCCTAGTCCACGAACAGCACATATCAATATTTTAGGCATGTGCTGTTCGTGAATTCAAATTTATTTTTACATTTTTGTCCACGAACAGCACAAACAACTGCTGAGTTATAGATACTGTTGGAGCCTAGTGCTGGCTGCTAATGTAGGTATTTCTTATACGTTAATAAATGAAAGATATCGACAAAATCACTCGATCGTTTATGGTTAGAACCTCGGCTCAGTTAACCGGGTCTTGGGGGTGGGGAGAAGTGCCCAGGTACATGTCTGTACCTGGTATAGAGCGCGTGTGAACCGGGTCGTCGTACCCTTGTTCTACGAGTATGTTGCCTTAGGTACGTTGTACATTGAGTGTATTCTGTAAATGTGTAGTTGCATTTAGAGGATTGGGCAGGGCGGGGGCTACATTGAAGGCTCTATGAAAATAACTTCGCCATGGGTTTCTAAGTATGCAAGAAATATTTGTTTTTTATTTTGATCATCACTTTTCGCTATTGGCTGTACTTATTTCTTCTCTGCCAAAACTCGAGAGCTCCAGGATTCCAACCTACCGTCACTCACAAAATCGTATTAAGCTAGAATTGTAAGCTCCAGAATTCCATCTACCGTCACTCATAACATCGCGTCTAAAATAAAATTCTAGACCGACAATAAAAACTTTCATTCAAATGTCCGCCAAACGCCACAACCCCGTGTCATACTAAATGAATACGAGTTCTCAACGTCTGAATGCATTGTTACAAAAGGCTGGCCCCTAAGTCCCAGTCTGAACTAGGCCACAAAATAAGGACACTGCAGAAGTTAAGCTCCATACACACGCGCTCGAGTAACGCTCCATACACACGCGCTCGAGTAACGCTCCATACACACGCGCTCGAGTAACGCTCCATACACACGCGCTCGAGTAACGCTCCAAACACACACGCTCGAGTAACGCTCCAAACACACGCGCTCGAGTAACGCTCCATACACACGCGCTCGAGTAACGGTCCATACACACGCGCTCGAGTAACGCTCCATACACACGCGCTCGAGTAACGCTCCATACACACGCACTTTATTAACGCACACATAGACAAACTCTCATCATCTCAGCCAAAAGACGTCCACTGCTGGACAAAGGCCTCCCCCAAGGATCTCCACAGCGGCCGGTTTTGTGCTGCTCGCATCCAGCGGCTTCCCGCGACCTTCACCAGAACGTCGGTCTACCTTGTTGGAGGCCTGCGCAAGGAACCAATCTTCATATTTTTTCTATGAGAGGCACATCTATCAATATTATACTTAATCTATGGGTTTGTGTGTGCGTTGCTTGAGCGCAATCTGTTTTAAGCTTACTTTCTGGGGCCTCCTTATATTGTGACTAGGCTTACGTATTCGTTTCTATTATTAAAGGACGTACGCATTTGAGAAGGCATGTTCATGTCTTGTTCTTTGAGGCTATTGTGTTTAGGGTTGGCACTATTACTGTAAGTATTTTAAATTAATAAATAAAATTATAGGTATATCGGAAAAGTGCTGAAATAGGTACACCAATATTTTTTTTTGTCCTTGATGTTGTAACCAGACGTATGTGGGCGGTGGGAAACTTAAAGGGTTCCTAAAGCCGTGTGATCGAACCATTCTCTAAAAGTTTCTAGGGGGATGGCATCACGAAACATTGAGTGGGGGACATCGGTACATTAGAGGGTGTGGGTTCAAATCCCCGCTAAAGTACGAGAAGATACTTGATTCCACATAGTATATTCTAGTAGATTAATTTTACGTAAATATATAAAAATGCCAGTTTTTTTTCTCGCATTCTTTTATGATGATAAAATATATTTTTCGAATATTTCTAAAACGATTGTTGCAATTGTTGCGCAAAACAATAAAATGTAAAAGTAAAAACAATTTTTAAAAAACATGCAGAGCTAATTTATACTGCCAGCTAGCCAGCTCGATTCTACTACTTCGTAAATCTAACAACCAATATAATATTTTGTTTTAGCTCAAATAAAAGGAGACAACCCTAATACATTTAATACGCCCTACAAAGACACAGTGTGGATATTAGATGTATTATTTCATTATTTGTTGGACAAAATATGTATGAAAGCTTACGATTAAATCATACTGTACCATAATATTAGATATTATAAGATAGAGCTAAATAATAGAAAAAGTCATAAGAACCTAAGTACTATAATTATAGTTCAAAGAAGGAGCTAAATTAATCTATATCTATACTTATATACTACTATATAAATATGTCCTCTTATAACACAAGAACGGCTTGACCGATCTTGATGAAAATTTGTACGTAGTAAGAACCACGCGGACCCAGTGCGGATTGGTGGTTGTTAACGACTGCTAATGCAGCCGGGACCAACGGCTTTACGTGCCATCCGAAGCACGGAGAAGATCGAGATGATACATTTTAGATCACTTGGTGACCGGCCATTGCGATAATCGCTTAACCTTAGCAATCGTACACCGGGCGGGTTTAATGCGCCACCAAGCTCCTCAATTGGGGGTGGGGTATTACTAATTCATTATAGGATGTGGCTCGGTACCTTACACGCTGTATAATTGTAGAAGTTACAATGTGCCAGTGCAGCTTGCCACCCAATAAAGCGATATGCCGAGATTTATTTACGTTTCCTACTAAAACACATTATGACGTTCCGTTTTACGTACGCATTTAGTGGTTGTAAATTATAAATATACGACTTTCCGCTCTCCGCCGTTATTGCGTACGACGGAACGTATTTGTTTCTTTTTTAAAGTTTAAGCAACGGGCAATGAATCATTTTTATCACTTTTTATGGCGACTGCGGATATAGTACCTATCTATTGAAATGTTTAAGTTTGTCAGTTTAATATTCAGTCTTAAAAGTAAATACTATAATACGAGTATTACCTACTAATGTATTTATATAATAATATTAGTAGCTATTACTGAAGTCGCGTTACTTATTTAACAATATAAAAGTAATTGCGAAATTGCAGTTAACCATTTCACTGGTGGTGGCATTACAGATGCACACATAATTTGAACCAAATGTAGTTGCAATAAAAATGAAGACCAATAAAAAAAATCAGTACCAGTCAAAGGGAAGTATTTCGCAGACCAAGCGCGTTAACAACTGCGCTTTCGAGCTCCTCTAGATTAATGTATACATACTGTTAAAAAATAAAATAAAATCTAAGTAGGTATATATTAATACGTGAAGCAAAAAGTTTGTACCCCTTTTTTACGAAAATTGCGCGGACGCAGGAGTATGAAATTTCGCACACTTGTCTAGGTATATTTAATATTATAAAGCTGAAGAGTTTGTTTGTTTGAACGCGCTAATCTCAGGAACTACTGGTTCGAATTGAAAAGTTATTTTTGTGTTAAATAGTCCATTTATCGAGGAAGTCTTTAGGCTATATAACATCACGCTGCGACCAATAGGAGCGAAGCGTCGGTGAAAAATGTTGCAAAAA
Source organism: Eudonia lacustrata (assembly GCA_947562085.1). Lineage (NCBI taxonomy): Eukaryota > Metazoa > Arthropoda > Insecta > Lepidoptera > Crambidae > Eudonia > Eudonia lacustrata. The sequence goes on along the minus strand of OX387332.1, from coordinate 10,863,945 downwards.
CGGACAAGTGCCTGAAAAATTAAAAATGCTGCCGAAAGTCACTATTCCACGCGGACGAAGTCGCGAGCACAGCTAGTAGTTTATATAGAGAAAGTTATCCGAATGTTAATATATTTTTTAAATTATGCATAAAAATACATTAAATCAATAAAACAAACATTACACACACTACCATGTATTTGACACACACGCATAATATACTCTTTTCAAAAATTTCAAAAATGGAAGAGGAGCGGCCGAAATCTGTCAATACCAATCCAAACTCACATTCTATCTTTTTAATTTTTCATTGCTTAAGATACAATCCGTGCAGCCTTAATAAAGATACGGTCGAATTTCGACCACTGGGCAACCACCAATAAATATAAATATTAGACTACATCACATGTACCTATACATTGCTCTGACTCCAATGACAGTAGCTTAAGCACTTGTGCTATGGAAATAAAAAAAAAACAACCAGGGTACCAGACCCGAGGAAATTTAGAAAAAGTTCGTATTTCTACATTGACCCGACTGGGAATCGAACCCGGGACCTCGGAGGTGGCAACACCAGAAACCGGCATTCGTGCCACTCGACCAAGGTGGCCGTCAAAAATGCTTATAAATGTGCTCACGAAAAAAGCGATTACTTGCCCAATCAACAGAACAAAAATAACTTCAGCCGGCTAAGTTCAATAAAAATGAAACTTGTAAAAAATTCAAAGTTGAGCTATTAAAAGTACGGACAAAAGAAAATAACCTTGTTATTAAATTATATGCCGACTTTAATGTCCCTAATTTGTATGGATTACGAGGAACTAGCTGTTATTGCAATGCGTTAAGGTCGCATTTCGTATGGCCCGCGATTGGGGCACCGACACGCGATATTAAACCGAATGGTAAAGCGTTAAAGTTTGAAATATCGTGTCGGATTATTTCCGAGTACTTTTACAGCGTTCAGAATTGAAGTTTTCTTTTTTTGGGATTTCGTTAGGTAAGTATATAGGTAAATGAGGTAAATAAAGAATGAAAATGATAGATCCTGTAGCATTAGTTCGTCATTCATTATCATTTTTATTGTAGGTATTTAGCGCGGCAATTGACTCCACTCCACTTCACCTGATGTTAAGTGGAAAATGGAAAGAAATTTGGAGACTCGTTTCTTTGTCGCACCTCCAAAAGATGGAATAGTCTACCAGCACACGTTTCCCCTCCTTCCTATGATATGGGGACCTTCAAGAGAGGCGTGAAGAAGCACCTTGTGGGCCGGCAGAGTGAAGTTGACTGATGCTACGTTTGTTTCCACGCTGCACCAGTTGTCTTCGCGTCTGGACTTCATTTCCACTTAACATCAGGTGGGATGGAGGCATTTGCCGAGCTAAGTATAAAAAAAAATGGAGTCCAGATGCGAAGACGGCTTAGATTATTTATACAGAAATGCCTATCTGTAAAGGAAACGAGGAGCTCGTTGGCGCAGTGGTTAACACTTTACACGTTAACACTTTAGTAATATGGTTAGGCAATTTTCGCAAAGGCTGGCCATCGGATGGGTGATTAAGATTTATCATCTCGAGCTCCTGCAAGCTTCGGAACGAACGTAAAGCCCTTGGTCCCGACTGCATTAGCAATCGTTAATAACAACCGCCTACCCGCACTGGGCTCGCGTGGTGGTTTATGGTCTGTTCTCCCAATCCATCCACTGGGAAGGCTCGTGCCCCAGCAGTGGGGATGACTATGAGCTGGTGAATGGTGATGTGATGAAAGTAACTTTTAACTTTTGAAATCTAATAATAATAAATAGTTGTGGTCTACAGTAGGTAGAGAAAGATAAAAAAACTATATCTTTAGAGATAAATAAACACAATTATAAGTTATAAGCACAGTAGTAAGTATGAGAAAGCCCCCTTATTAAACTTACACGATTTCGCTGAGCTCTCCAGAAGTTTTTTAATTAAATTAGCTATTGTAAACTTGGGCGACGTCGCCACCTCTCTTTAGGGTACCGTAGTTGGATAGGGAACCCTTATAGTTTTGAGGAGCTCGTTGGCACAGTGGTTAACGCGCCCGGTCTGCGAGTGCTGAGGTTAAGCAACTTTCGCTAAGGCCGGTCATCGGATGGGTGACCAAAAATTTATCATTTCGAGCTATTCGTGCTTCGGATGGCACGTAAAGCCGTTGGTCCCGGCTGCATCACGCACCAATCCGCACTAGGCCCGCGTGGTGGTTAATGGCCTGTTCTCGCTATCCATCCATAGGGAGAGCTCGTGCCCCAGCAGTGGGGGCAAAAAATTGAGCTGGCGGTATGATGGTGATGAATAGTTTGCCAGGTGACGGGTTGCTTGAACTCCAGCGCCAACCGTTCTGAACAAAGTCAATGGACCTCAAAATATTCACCAACGAAGTGGGTTATTGGGTCCAGCTGAAAATCAGCGTTGTGGCTACAAGTTACAACATGAGCTGAGCTGGTCAGCCCTTTCAGTTGTTTCTCACTATACCTTAGATATAAGAAACCTATTGTAATGTTTATGTATTGGAAGCACTGAAAAATGATTACTTACTTACTTACATTTACCACGAGAGATAGTTTTCCCTTGGAAAAGCCTGGTGTATACAAGATCGATTGCAGCTGCGGTAGCTCCTATATTGGCCAAACGAAACGTACACTCGCCTGCCGAATTAAGGAGCACATCAAAGCTGTCAAGAACAACGATACGCAAAAATCGACCATTGCTGAACATCTATCTGATTCAGTCGGGTCCTAATCACTGCATTGAGTTTTACATCATCATCATCATCTCAGCCAAAGACGTCCACTGCTGGACAAAGGCCTCCCCCAAGGATATGAGGGGTATTTGCCGTAATCGCCACGCTTGGCAGGCGGGTTGGCGATCGCAGTAGGTTGAGGGTAACCTCAGAGAGATGCTGCTGCCCATCCTCTGGAATGGTCCCTTAGTTGGCTTTTACCACACCCACAGGAAGAGATGGGGTGGTGCAATTCTTTATCCCCGGCACCACACACATGTTTTACAATACATGGAACACAGAGTTTTACAAACCTCGGATAATTTCGACAGAACGCCACTACGTACCTAGGTACGTGGTACGTATTGGTGAGAGAAGCGATTGAAATTACGAAATACAAAAATTTCAATGGTGAAGATCGATTCAAACTGTCGCGTGTCTGGAATCCAGTGATTAGTCTGTCAGTCTGTCAGTCTTGATAAAAACTGCAAAAACAACAATAAAGCCGTTTCGCGTTCCGATACTGTGAGTGTAGTGTGTCGTGATCTATTTTGAGTGAATAGTGACTTAGAAATCGGTGGTACGGGCATCGAGCGCAAAAAACGACTAAGGAAGAGGGTAGATCGTTTTGTCTGCTCATAAAAAACTCACCCGCATTAACTTCAGTAATTCTATGTTCTATATCTATCTAGTTATTACATGTGAATAGAGTTATTATTAACGGGATTCTAACCGTGTTTATTATTTGTGAGTATCCGATATTTCGGCACAGTTGCATGCGCCATGATCACGGAATTACTGAAGTTAATGCGGTTAGAATCCCGTTAATAATAACTCTATTACATGTGACCATGATAGTTTAAATAGTTATTTACCACAAAGTAAATTCGTCACAGAAAAAAGTATGTTCTCCACATTTCTATTTTTATGAAGTAGGAATCCGGGCGGCTGCACTGACTATTATGCTACCGGAAACACAGAACAGTTAATTATCTATTCCGTGACCGGGAAGGCTGACGTAAGCACTGAATAAATATTTAATTCAGCTTCAGTGCAGCGATTAGCACTTAAAAATAAAAAGTATAATTTAATTTTTATTACTTTCTTGAAGATAGTTAGCTGATTGTTTCAGACGGTATTTTCAGCGTCACCGGACCTTTTTGGGGGCGGCGAGAAACTTAAAGGGTTCCTCAAGGCTTGTAACTAATTTACCTTCGTGTTCTAATGATATTATAGCAGTTTTTCATTGCCCAAAAACACGGATAAAACGACGTTTTCTAAAAATTAAACCTAGCTAGATCGATAATTATCGGCCCCGAAACCCTCTGCAAACTAAATTTCATGAAATTCGTTGGTGCCGTTTTCGAGATTCAGATTATATATCATCATCATCATCATCATTTTATGTCCCCACTGCTGGGGCACGAGCATTTCCTATGGATGGATAGGGAGAACGGGCCATAAACCACCACGCGGGCCCAGTGCGGATTGGTGGTTGTTAACGACTGCTAATGCAGCCGGGACCAACGGCTTTACGTGCCTTTCGAAGCACGGAGGAGCTCGAGATGATAAAGTTTTGGTCACCCATCCGATGACCGGCCTTTGCGAAAGTTGCTTAACCTCAGCACTCGCAGACCGGGCGCGTTAACCACTGCGCCATCGAGCTCCTCAGATTATATATACCTACATATAATATACAAGAATTGCTCATTTTATGTATTTAGGTATTAGATAAGGTATCAGGGTGCCTATTGTGAGTTTAGTTTACTATCCGTATTCATTCGATTACGTTTACGATAACGAAAATTAGTATGGCATTGAAGCAGCGCCTCCTGGCGACATACGAGAAGAGTTAAAATTTTGTCATACAAATTCTCGTTTACGTTAACGTGATCGAATGGCGAATGGCGAATGACGTTTTAGGCGTTTTAGGTATATGTTTTATTTAATTGTTTTAATTGATTATTCTAGGTATTTTATTTTGAATGTTAATTTATTTAATTTTATTATTTTGATTGTTTTTTTTTTTTTCTTCTGTTTTATTTTTTGTAATTGCTTTTTATAATTGTTTTATTTTAACGTAGCATATGGTAGTACTCAAATCATGATGTGTATGCAATTTATGGATTACAGACTAGTCTTACTATATTGTTAAATTCTCATGGCTGTGTAATTGACTGTAATCTGTCTGCGTACCTAATTGAAATAAAATAAATAAATGTCACTTGCACTAGGCAAGGCACCCAGTACCTATTTAGTCTACGGAACCTCTTGTAGAGCGATTCTGCACTTCTTTGCCAGTTTTTAAATAAATTATGAACTAAAGAAATCTTGGTACCAAGTGAATTTTAGTACGATTTCCCTTTTTCCTATTAACGCTAATTAGCATGATTAATTTCTTTGATCGGATAAAAGTTTGGGAGAGCACATAATAATTTTTTTTTTTTTCATTAATTTTCCTTTTCATGTTTTCATGATTTTTACTGGGTTTCCCTATAAGCCGAGTTCTAAATTTGATTTTGTCAATTTCGAAAATTGATAAATTTAAGCTACCGAATGAGACGTTATGAATATACAACATCATCATCTGCTCATTTAATGTCCCCACTGCTGGGGCACGAGTCTTCCCAATGAATGGATAGGGAGAACGGGCCATAAACCACCACGCGGATTAGTGGTTGTTAACGACTGCTAATGCAGCCGGGACCAACGGCTTTACGTACTATCCGACGCACGGAGGAGCTCAAGATGATACATATTTGGTCACCCATCTGATGACTGCCGCGCCATCGAGCTCCTACAAAATAAACAACGTGATATTTTTTAAATGCTTTTTTTATTGGGGGCGATAAGAAAAACAATAAAAATTATATTATTTTCGTAAAACAAGGCCTCATTACGAATTTAATTATATTATTAAACACCTGTAAACTTTGTCCCCAAAATTTCCATACAGTCCCCTGCCAAAAATTTAAATCCAAAATAATAAAAAACTGTTATATTTACAAACGTTTTTTAGATAGAAACGAAACGCAATTATTGTAAATTTGACAACCTTGCCGAATGCGGCGACATGACGCCATTTTGTTTAGTGTCAGAGCGTCATTTGTGAGGTGAACAGGCGTTTGGTCCGCTACCACACACAGTCCTCTGGTAAGTAATAATATTTATATGCTAAATACTTTAATTATCGCTATATAGGTTAATGTTTTATTATTTATGTCTAAATTGATCGGTAGGTTCTTAAAGAACTATTTTACATCAGTTGTTGTAAATATTGTGAAATATTACCTAAATACACAGTCCCCTGGCAACAGTCCTCTGCCTGAAAGTGCGGCAGGGGACTGTTTCACACAACAGGGGACTGTGTATTTTGCGTATTGGTTATTGTTTTTATGTATTGTTTGGGTAAATTTATCTGCTAGTCTGTTTTATTAATGTAAGAATCATCAAAGTACCATTGCTTCGCATTATTTTCATTTATAAACTTATATTATTTAAATTATTTTACACAGGCCGATCGAACACACATGATATGGCTCCTAAAAAGAAAAAAATATCCCGAGAGGAATTACTACAGAAAAAGAGAGAAGCAGAGCAACTACGATACAAAAGAAGAAAAAATGACCCTGAAAAGAGAGAACAAATGAGAGAAAAGGAGAAGTTGAAGTACCTAAAGAAAAAAGAAAAAGGTTTGCAAAAATTTGTAGGATATGCCGCTCGTGAGCACAGAGCTGCCTTAAAGAAGTGGAAAGAAAACTGTACTGTTTACCGAGCCAAAAGCCTAAGACTAAAAAGCGTCAATAATACTTTTGTACGAGAAAATACACCGTTATCCAGAAGCAGATACTTCGCCTACAAGACTTGCCACTTTGGTTCCAGTTCAAATATCTCCAGCTCCAAGCCCAGCCGTCACCAGTACTAGTCTACAACAAAGAAAAAAAGAAGCCACAAAGCGACGAAAGAAGTTTAAAAGAGAAAGAAATGAAAAGATCGCACGTTTAAAGAAAAAACAAAAACAAAAAGACCGTTGAAGATACACCTAAGACAAAGATTTTGAAAATGTTGGAGGAGCCTGATCAAAGAAAAGAAGTAGTCAAGAAAGCGTTGTTTGGCAACGTCATTAGTAAGCAGTTGAAAGAAAATTATTCCACATTGAAACGTACCAAAGAGAGACAAATCTTAAAAAAAGTTGTTATTGGCAGTATTGTACAAAAGTACATTCACTGGATACCTAAAGAAATGAAGTCAATGTCTAGATCTGGAAAAAAATCTAATCTCAATGGCTTAGATGTACCTTTTGTACGATGTAAAATACCTGAAAGTTATAAAAGAGCTGTTCAGAATTTCTTCGAAGATGATAGTGGTAGCCGTATGGGAGCCGGTAAAAAAGAATTTATAACTAGAAAAATTGTGAAAAAACAGAATATATTTGATTCTTCTTGACACTGTTTTAAATCTTTATAAAAAGTTTATTCCTAGGCACTTAAACTTAGCTACCGAACACGTACAAAACAGTCCCCTGATGCCTCAAACAGTCCCCTGTCATGATTTTTTGGAAAATCGCTAATAACTCGGAAAATACGTATAAATTCAGTGGGCCTCCTTATCTTACTAAAATAATAGTTAATTTTCTTCGAAATTGGACACGGTTTTTTGGCAAATGGCAAAAATAATTGCTAGGACAGCATTTGTATGGGACCTGTACGAGCTTACAGAGAAATGCCCATTGATGAGTTTGCTTTTGGCCTTTAACGGCATTTACATCGTCACTAGACTTTTTTGGGGAGGCGAGAACCTTAAAGGGTTCCCCAAGGGTTCCTCAAGGCGTGTAACCAAAACACCGTCAGAGGGTTTCTAGAGGGAAAATGGCATCAAATTAAAAAAAAAATCGGCTTAGCAGTTGGGTTTAGGTTCTAATAATAAAACTAATACTAGAATTAAAATGATACGACGATCTGGACTCCTAGCATCGCGTAACCGTCTCTCTTTCCCTACTAGATTCTCCTAGGGGTTCGCAATTACTCGGTCACTCATCCTAACTAACTCACCATCGCGAAAGTTGCTTAACAAGTAAGATCGCATCAGAAACGTGCAAGTCACCACGCCAACAAACTGCTATCTCAAAAGCTATACGAGATTAAGATAAAATTTGTTTATACCGAAATCACATCTAATTTATTGGGCATTAACGCAGGTTACTAATTACGCATTAACATTAATCTTAATTAGATTAATTGAACATGTTGCCAAAAGAAACACCCACACAAATGTCCATTTTGTTTATTTTTGTACAAGTTACGGGTAAGGATAAGAACAGAATTAACATGTAAACACTTTGACTCTTATTCCATTGTATTAAGAGTTACATTTTTTTACATGTTAATACTCATGAGTCGTGACTGTACTTGGCCTTCAAATCAAATCAAATGAAATCTTTATTGCTAAGTAGGAACTTAAAACTTAGTCGCCCTTTTCGGACACGGCAATTTTATAGAGAGCTCCCAAAGCCTTCATTTTTTGAAGCTATGAATTCTATGAAGTCTTAAAGTTATTGAATAAAATAAAATAAAATTAAATAATCGTCATGTCAAGACTATTTATTATAACTATAAGTTTTAAATTATAATTAGGTATATACCTACAACGTTAGTCAGAACGGGGGGGGTGGGGTGGGGGGGGGTACTATCCGAAAGGATGGTAAAGTATAGTAAGGATAGTATAGTTATATAGGTACATGATAGTGAATAACTTTTGTCTAAAAACTTTTCCTTAAAAATGGATAATTTTAGATTAACAGCTTTTTTAAGATTTCACAAGAAATTACGCTGTGGTAGCCCTGGCGGTCACAAAAAAAAACAAGTTCAAGCGCAGCTGTTGCGAAACTCCGTACCCGTGAAAGGTTGTCTTTAATCTGTGGTCTAGGTATGTGTGCTTTGCTCATGAGCGTTTGTTTGTATGAAGCTTACTCTCTGCAGTCGCCTTAGTTTGAGACACTGCTAGGGCAAAGGCCTTCCCTATGGATGAAAACTTCCGGGTGAGCGGACCATAAGCCACACACGGGCCCAGATGCAGTGCCAATTGCAGTGCAGACTAGGGTTGCCAACAATTTTTCAGGAAATTCAAGTAAATCTATCACTAACTACCTAGTATAAAAAAAAGGATCTAAAAAAAAAAAGTATTTTCCAAATTTATTTATTTAAGCGTTGCGTTTCGTTTCACTTCACCTGAGTCTGAGTATCATTCAATAGTTCAGAAATTAGGTCAACAGGAATAATCCGTTCAAACGCACGCATTGTCGGAAATAAAGTATTTTCCATACTTTATATTTATTAAAAAGAATAAAGTATGGGGATGGAAAATAACGTAGGTTGATACGCTATTTTAAAGTATGGTTGGCAACCATAGCCCAGATGCAGTGCCAAAAGCAGTGCAGACAGACTGCAGTGCAGATTGCAGTGCAGATTGCAGTGCAGATTGGCTGTTTTTAACGACTGCCAATGCAGCCGGGACCAACGGCTTTACGTGCCTTCCGAAATACTAAGAAGTTCGAGATGACACATTTTTGGTCACCCATCCGATGACCAGCATTTTCAAATATTCTTAACTTTAGCAATCGCAACCCGAGTGCGGGGTACCAGTGTCAAACGCGACCGAAGTCAGAAGTAGTCGCTAGTTACAGATAAAAATGTGACGCCATTTTGACTGAGCGCATCGCGCCCTCTGGCGGATTTCCAAGGGATTAAACTATTATTCAAAGTCACTTTCCTGTTGCTTATCGTATTTGTATAGTGGTAGAGTCGAGTTTCCTTTGCCGTAACGGTGGAACTTTAGCGCGGCACGGCAATAGCTGACTTTGGCAGTATTTGGCACACAGTAAATCCTCCTATGAAATAAAGTAATGCGATATGAAAAGTGTAGTTCTTCACGTTTTGTTGAATTGGCATTCGAAGCAACACACAAGTATTTCCTTCGAAATACTATAATAATAATAATAATAATAATAATAATAATATAAACTTTATTTCAGACAGTGAAAAAAAAAAAAAAAAACAAACTTTATTTTTTTTTATTTACTATGCTATGGTACTCTTTAGCAAAATGTTAGAGATTATGTTTTGTTTTTAGATTTTGTTTTTAGTTTATTTATAGGTAAGTTCCTTCTTTAAACTCAATATCTTCCGTGCTTTAGAAAGCTTATAAACCATTGGTCCCGGCTTCATCATCATCATCATCATAGTGCCATCTTCATACTGAAGTTTGGAGATCAGTGTACAAAATTTACTGCGATCACATACAGCTTGTTTTAACAGGCTTCATCAGCAGTTAACAATCACTGCAACACAGTGGGCCAAAACCAAAATGAGCTGGAATGGACGACGCCGCCGGCGCTGCCCGCCGGCCGCTTGTACAATAACGAATTTTTAAACCTGGCAATAAATTATACCCTATAGGTATAGGTATTATTCATGCGTATGAAAGAAAAGTAAGAAAGTTTTTATTTAATAAGCATTTTACCTAATTAAGTATTAAAAACCACCTTGAGTTACTTAAATCGTGGTGTCCTTTTAATTAGTAATTAATTAATGATACCCCTTGTCTAAAGCCTAGAAAAATGTCTTCAAATCTTCAATATATTATTATAAGTAATTAGCTGTAAAGCATAATAACAGTTACACCATAAAGTATAATTGTTAAATAAGTACCAATACAATAACAGGCTTTTTAACCTTAATTAGAATCACGTCTGATATCATATTCACATTACCGAAATCGATACTTATTGCTACGCGCACAAAGTCTGTTTTCAAGTACACTCATTCGTATTTGTTAGTGTGGCACTTAGGGTTGTCAAAATACGATTGTGTAGCTTATTATCCGTTAAGGGCATCCAGTAAGACTAGCTATAGTGCAAAAGCGTGTTTCTGAGTACCTTTAATAGTGCAAAGATTTGCCATATGTTCACGTTAACCAAACGAAAGTTCATATTTTAATTTACTAAGGTACAGCCAAACATATTAGTTTGTATGAATGTATAAAAGCCCTTTCTAGGGCAAGTGACAGCTGCGTACAAGTCCTACAATAGCCCTCTCAGGTTTGCGTCGTCAAATTTCCCGAATCCAATATCCTAAACAAATAGGTATTTCTGAAATTATGTTGTACTTAAATAAATCTTCTTTTAACCAAAAGTCTACCGAAGCACAGCTTTTGAGAGTGAGTGGCAGGGCAGTAACATGAAAAAAAAAGTTTTACGTTTCATTTTGCGATTTTCTCTAATTAATGACACCATTGTTTTTTTTTTGTTATGCCACAACATTCTAACACTTAGTTGCAAAACCTTAAAAAATAAATATGACATCAAAGCTGCACTCACAAAAAACTTAGTACCTAAATTACGGATAATATTTGTATTTATTTATCGAGCGTCATGAAATTATCGAATTTGTAGATTTATATGAAAACACACTATAAACAATCACATTAAAAGAAAAGAAATGTGTCATTAAAATAGAAAGCATCCGTAATTTATTCGCGCACAATTAATGACATTTGCATTCGATTATTTGGGGATTGGGGATTACACTCGAAATCAAAGCAATCAACAAATCGATTCGGAATTCGGCCAATTGGTGTTGTTTTCCTATCTAAGCTCTGCCAGTGCCAGGAGTGTATAGTATAGCATAAATATATTACTATGACCTGTCCATTAGTAAAGCTTAAATTTTAAATAGCATAAATTCAGTTGCATAAACATTTTTACTGTTAAATTATCTCTCCTAACATTCAAGATTTCTGTATTATTTGTTAAGCACAGAAAGTTTAATAAAATAGGCTTCTTCATCATCATCATCATCATCATCATCATCATCATTAGCCACTGTTGAACATAGGCCTCTCCAAGTGTACGCCACTGAGCACAAAATAAATTAAATAAATGGGCTTGTTCAGTTGAAAAAAAATAACTTTGAAATATGGGACACCGTAATATTAAAGGTTCTTAAACTCATTTTTAACACAAGCTTTCCCAAGACTATTAATAATAGAATTTAACACGACTATTAATAATGTGATTACCACATTAATTATAATAATTAAAAACTATAAGTACTTTTAACTAACTATTAACTACAATGGTGATGGCTTTAAAAAGCAGTTGACAACCCTAATTTTATACCACCCATCCAACTAAGGGGAGTTAAAACCACTTGCGTAAGTTTATTGCGTCCAAAATTGAGCTTTATCGTTAAGACAATAAAAGTTGCGCAATATTTTATGTCGCCCGCATCGGTCTTCCTAATTATTTGACCCCAGCATGACCAATATAATTTTTACAACTCCATTGCGTGGAACGAAACGTGCCGTTACGTCAAAAGCCGTAACTATTTTGTCTTGTTTTCGTCTAGGTTTGGTCGACTGTCGAACAAACGAACCAACGGTAAGCTTTTAATAGAACCTTTATTAAGTAAGTAAGTAAGTAAGTAATCATTTATTCAGTGCTTCCAATACATAAACATTACAATAGGTTTCTTTATTATCTAAGGTATAGTGAGAAACAACTGAAAGGGCTGACCAGCTCAGCTCATGTTGTAACTTGTAGCCACAACGCTGATATTCAGCTGGACCCATAAAAAATTAAATTAAAAGTAAAAACAAATACAAAATATCTGTTGTTGTGACAAACTCTTGTTGCTGTAGTTGTGATAAAATAACATGTTTAAATAGTAAGTATTACTTATTTATTATTAATGAATTAATATACATACTTATAATATTCATATTCATATCATAACGCATCATCAAATGGTGGTATCATGAGTTTTCATTCGAAATTATTTTCATAGTACTATGACATGTTCCATAATATAGAGGCTGACTTAGGCTAAGTCAGCCTCTATATTATATTAAGTCACTTAGCCCGTGCAAAGACTACTTGCCTAGTGCAAGTCGGTCAAAAAACATCGAGTATAAAATACATGCTTATCCTACTAATATTATTAACGCGAAAGTTTGTAAGTATGGATGGATGTTTGTTACTCTTTCACGTAAAAACTACTGAATGGATAAAGATGAAATTCGGCATACATATAGTTTATAACCTGGATTAACACATAGGATACTTTTTTTTCCGATATTCCCACGGGAACGAGTAAAACGGGTAAAACCGCGAGCGGTCACTAGTGATACCTAAATGCTAAATAATTTGCGTTGCCATTACAATTTTAATTCGCCATATAGTTGAATTAAAAGTCTATCGGATTAATTTCGGATATCGACAGTTACTACCAATATAATAGGCGAACGCTGCGCAGTTAACCGGCGCGGCGGGAAAGTTACCCAAAATCTCAAGTATCCCTTTGACTTTTCGGAGGATGTAATTTGCCGGCAGAAGTGGAAGAACGGCACATATTCTCAGATTTAATGTCACGTTGTCATCTTGCGATATGAGACGGGTGATGTAAGGAGTTATTTATTAAAATCCTACCTACAAGGTCGACTTGGCTGTTATTTCTAACAGTTTTCAATTACTTTTTATGGAACTAATCCACGTTTTTAGTAACGGTCCTAAGTCTGGGCGAGAACTTAGTGATGACAATTTATGACCTTTACAACGTATTACTACCTATATTCTAAAGCTGAAATACTTTTAAAGGGCTATTTAGAGCTGTACTTGTTGTGTTCCAGAGTCTGACAAAAGCCTTATATGTTATACAATTTAATACTTTGAACTTAAAGAAAGTAAGTTTAAGGTCGCTGCATACGTGACGCGTTTTTACACGGACAGGACGGGACGGGAAGTTTTGGAAATATCGTTTCATACATTTACTATTATTTTTTCATATATTTACCATAGTTTCAAAACATATTGTAACCTATGATTGCAATTAAAAAAAATGTTATATGATTACAATTTTGAAATAAATAACTACAATATAAAAATGTCTGTGATTACCTTATACAACCAAACGTTCTCGAGGTGTAATAGCTCTTTTCATAAGAAATACACTTTCTTAAGGAAATGAGGGCTTAGCTTATTTTCCAGCAAAGCAAAACATTCTTTTGGCATATGAAAATACTGATAAAATTGAGTCTCATCATCCAAAAGTTGTTTGTAGAGAGTGTGGTATTCTCCTTCTTGTTCTCTATTCTGCCATGTAGGATGTACAGGAAATCTCCTTTTCTTGTTTACAGTCGTAGCTACTTCGTTCGTCTAGAGCAATTGCAATTAAAGCCAATTCTTGTAATGAAAAATCCATCTTTCCTTGTTGACAACTCTAGCACGTTAGATCCGTGTCACTGTTACGGTGCGTATGCATTGACACCACGTTTCCGTCTTGAACGAGGCAGTCACGTCGCCGTCCCGTTCACGGTCCGTCCGAGTTATTTTCACGTTACGTATGCTGCGACCTTTATTCTTTAAATAAGCTTAAAGTAACGAAAGTTATCAACGTCAACACTGGCATTTGTATGCATAATTTTTAGGTAAATGGATTTGTAATCCATTTTTTACGAGCATAAGGCCAGTTTTATCACTTAAAAGTTACTATATGTCAGAAATAGCTATAGCATAGGTTTTATTTATATCGCAAATATAAAACTTATGAATAGCATATTATTATATGATACATAATGAGAAGTGCTAAAACTGGCCGTTAATATATACAGCTATACACCTTTTGACAAATGTATGCAAAATCAAAATTAAATTAAATCTTTAATACTATTTGTAACTGTAAAAAAGAAAATAGATAGCTAAGGCGATTAAGTATCAGCTAGCACCAAGAGTGTACGTGTAGTTGAAAGAAAGTAAAGCGATGTAGCTATTCTGGAGTTTTTGCCGGGTAAAGTCAAAGCAGGACACCGCACCTTCCTGCCAAACACAGTCTATGTATTTTATTAAACCCAATATTAATGGGAAATAATGGTTGCATAGGCGCTGCGCAAACGTAGACACTTTTTGTTACCGACACAGCACACCAACGAGTTGCTGTATCCGGTAGCGGCGATCGGACACTCTATTACCGACACGGCACACCATCACAGGAAACCGAGTTGCTGTGTCCGGTAGCGGCGATTGGACACAGTTGCCGGTTGCGGTAACAATTCGTTGCTTATTTTCATCTCATGAATCTTTCACGATGGACGTGTGCGTGGCTTGTGTCGCACACAGGATACGAACACCGATTGCATCGTCCGTTTGCGCAGCTCAGTACAATTGTAAGAAAGTTTGTAAATGTTGCTTGTGTCTTCAACTGACGACTTTGTGTGTCCAGTTACCTACCCCGAACACTTTTTGATTAGTGTCAGGTCAATACTAGATACTTTTTGTGTCAACTGGACACAAAAAGTATAGATCTACGTCTGCGCAGGAAGGGCTGATTTTATATTCACTGGTAGCTTGTATCCCACACAAGACACAGAAGTGTTTACGTTTGCGCAGCGGCTTATAGTAAGCGTTAAGTAAACGATGGCAAATTAAACAAAACAGTACAACCTCACTTTTTGAATTACCTACCTAATCCGCGTGAGATCTCAGTAAAAAAGACACATTTTACTTAAACTCAAGCAGTTAAAGTCTATTTCAAAATAGCAGAGGTTATGTATATTAGTGATTGTTATGTATAACCACTAAAACAGAGGTCCTCTATGTCTCTTTGTTTTGTTGGTTTATAATAATTTTCATTTAAGCATATAGTATACGAGTATAACGTACTGAATTTAGAGACAAATAAACGATATTATTATATGTTTATATAATTTTTAACGCAAATTTTGTTGCGAACAAATTACACTACACAACTACACAATTTTTTCAACATTAATTTTGTTAACATTGAATGGGCGCCTTTGGCTTTCAAAGTAAAAAGTAAATAGTGTTGAATAATTTCGGCGGGCTGGTTAGAACCACGATAGCTCAATTGGAAGAGCACCTGACCCGGTATGTCAGAAGGGTGCAGGTTCAAACCCTGCTCGTGGAAATTTTTTCAACATTTGTGTTTTTGTAATTTGTTCGCAACAAAATTTGCGTTAAAAATTATATAAACATTTATAAATAGCTTGCCTACTTCTTAACTGATCTTTAGTATTTGTAAAAATATTATGATCGGATGTTAATGACGGTAGTTGTTAACATTGAATGGGCGCCTTTGGCTTTCAAAGTAAAAAGTAAATAGTGTTGAATAATTTCGGCGGGCTGGTTAGAACCACGATAGCTCAATTGGAAGAGCACCTGACCCGGTATGTCAGAAGGGTGCAGGTTCAAACCCTGCTCGTGGAAATTTTTTCAACATTTGTGTTTTTGTAATTTGTTCGCAACAAAATTTGCGTTAAAAATTATATAAACATTTATAAATAGCTTGCCTACTTCTTAACTGATCTTTAGTATTTGTAAAAATATTATGATAGGATGTTAATGACGGTAGTTGTTAACATTGAATGGGCGCCTTTGGCTTTCAAAGTAAAAAGTAAATAGTGTTGAATAATTTCGGCGGGCTGGTTAGAACCACGATAGCTCAATTGGAAGAGCACCTGACCCGGTATGTCAGAAGGGTGCAGGTTCAAACCCTGCTCGTGGAAATTTTTTCAACATTTGTGTTTTTGATATTATTATAATTAATAAATCAATATCTATCAAAACTTATTATGATGTATTATAAAACGGAGAATGTTATAATCAGTGATCGGAGTAGGTAGAGCTATTTAGGTTCATTGACCGCAAACATTGATGTTAATATAGATATTTCACGAGATTCCGACTAATACTCCGGGATTCGATTATTTGATTCTTGTATAAATATAAGAAATTGTTACATAAAAAAATATATGTGGTTTAATTAATCAAGTTTCTATCTTTTTATTCAACTGTCCTTAAACCCGTCCTTATATTTATAGGAAGTGTATGCTTTCACATTCATTCGGGGAATATCCATATTATTCTATCATATGGCAAGTACATAAAATAGATCTACCTAGTCCGATCTATGGTTATAATTACAGTATGTTTTCCTTACATCTTCGTTGTATAATAATAAGTAAACCGCATCATGCCACTAAAATAATAAATAAGAAGTTTTTATTAAAACTATTACTAACCTGATTCCTCGATCAATATCTCCTGTTGACTTTCCACACAATAATGCAGAAGCAATCCCAGCACCACACCCGTCAAGATGTAAGAGCGAGACGGAGGCATTGTCGCTATCGATAACTACCTCGAACTATCGATAACCGCGCACTCGCACATCACTATCACTGTTGCCACTTCAGTTGGGAATAATTCCGTGAATCGATACCTTTTTTTCACTGCCCTACACAAACACTGAACACTTGTTTTTAGTTGAATATTTTTCTACGTTCAGAATCTGTAACAAGAGAAAATACATTTTTAATATGTGCACGGTGAATGAAATAAAAACCACATAATTTGCCAAATATTTTTTTTTTGTAAAATTCATTGGTAAGTACAACATAAACTAAATCCTACTAATATTATAAACGCGAAAGTTTGTAAGTATGGATGGATATTTGTTACTGTTTCACGTAAAAACTACTGAATGGATTTGGATGAAATTCGGCACACAGATAGTTTATAACCGGGAATAACACATAGGATACTTTTTATCCCGATATTCCCACGGGAACGGGAACCGCGCGGGTGAAACCACGAGCGGCCGCTAGTCTGAAATATTATTCGATGGCCTCGGTAGCTGAGTGGTTAAGCACTCGGCTCATATCCTAAAGTCCTAGGTTTAATTTCCAGGCTGGCAAAGCGTGTTTTTTTAAGATAGGTAAATTACTCTGCCCTCTGACTAGGGCTGCCAACTATTTTTAAATCAAATAAATAAATAAAAAAATATATAAATATTTTGATTTGATTTGAAATATAGTATTTTTGGATTCAGTACCTATCCATAAAAATATAGGAAATAGGGAAATAATAATAAAAAATATCGTATATTAAAAAGTAAGTATTTATTTTATTGAAATGAAACAACTTTTACGGATCTACTCGCGTTTAATTTACACATTACTTTAGTTGTTTCATTTCAAAGTGTAAACAAATTCCGCATTGTTCCCTTTATACATACATATACAGTCGAGTTCAATAATATGTATACACTTTTGACAGATGTTGATTCTTATTACAAGGCAAATAAAGGTTAAAAGTTTAAACAAATTATTGAACTCGACTGTACAAGGTTCGATGTAATTCAAAATTCAATTTTTTTTACTTAAAATGATTTTTTACAAGTATTTCTGAACGTCAATTATTCAAAGCAATGTCAAAGTCAAAGTCAATTTTTTTTATTCAAATAAACTTACGAATCGTTTGAATCGTCCATACATTTTTTACATATTACCCATTCAGGACGTTTATTTTTTAGCTATAGAGAAGAATGGGCGCAAGAAACTCCACAGCTTTGACTTTGTAAACCCTACGGTGGAGACTTCAACAACTAACATTTATGTAAGTAACCGTTCATTGCATTAAGATAATAAGTGCGCTAAATTACTGCTGGAGCTGCTGTAAGTTCGCGTAAACTTTAGAAAACAATATTTATTTTATATTTAAAATGAATACCTATTTTGTTTGTTCCGTTTTAGATAATAGAGATTGATTTAGCGACTTTGCTATAAAATAATAAAATACAATAGTTTCGCCTACTATAATATATTTTTAAAATAATAGTATCTTCTCAGTTAGACACCTAAAATAGCAGGATTCAAAATTCAAAAATTCTAAATTCAAAATCATTTATTCAGTTTAGGCCACAAATAGCTCTTTTGAACGTCATTATGCCATCGGTTCGTAAGTCTACTCTGGGCGGGAGATCTTGTACTGAGAAGAACCGGCAAGAAACTCAGCAAGTTTCCAGCTCCTTTCTCCCTTACAGCGTCAAAAATATTGGATACTATATTATATGTATAGTAGGATTGGCAACCTTACCCCTGACTGATGTTAAGCAGAAGCGGAAAGCTCACGGAGCAGGATTCTATTTCAAAATTTTTTGGTTGGGTAAAACTGTCGAACACGTTTTTAAAGAGCTTACAGTATCTTTTGGTCTGGCAGTATGGTGTTGGGGCTGGGATTTAATATTTTGTATGATGGGATCCCAGGCTGGTGGTAGATGGTGGGCTGGTGGGAGAAAACAATACGTTTTTAAAGGGTAGGTATAATAGGTTTTCCAACCTATTGAATGTTCAATAGGTATCTAACTTTATTAGATTCTACAATGATTTCAGGATCGTTGGTAACACAAAATATCTCCTTATTTTGTGTTGATCATCATCATCATCAGCCTTCCCTATGGATGGATAGGGAGAACGGGCCATAAACCACCACGCGGGCCCACTGCAGGTTGGTGATTGTTAACGACTGCTAGTGCAGTCGGGACCAACGGCTTTAAGTGCCTTCCGAAGCACGGAGGAGCTCGAGATGATACATTTTTGGTCACCCATCCGATGACCGGCCTTTGCGAAAGGTGCTTAATTTCAGCAATCGCAGGCAGAGCGCGTTTGCCACTGAGCGTGGCACTACCGTAACAATAAAAAACAGTGCCTGCCACTTTCTTCTGAGTCACTGCGTCAATGAGCTCCTACTAGATAGGTTGGTAGGTTCCTAGGTAGGTACGTAGTACGTAGTCTAGGTAGGTACGTCCCTTCCCTACATACTTAGTAATAAGGACCCGCTTAGGTAGGACATGTCTTATGTACCTAAAGCATTTAAGGATGAGTGCCCATGTAAGTTCCTACAAGCATTTTCACTTCAACCATAATCAATTATAGTCCACACAAAATCAAAACACAAAAAAGCATTATACCTACTTACCTATAAACTTTTTTTTAAAGTTTCTATTTACTAGCTAGATGTTTTACATAAGTACGCATAAAAAGTTTAATTATGAATGACTGATTGGTTTGATATGTTTTGATTCAATTAAATTCAAAATTTTATCTGTAGGCATCATGGCATATTAAAATGTACCTACTATGTTGTTTGGAATAACTCCTTATTAATAAGGAGATTAACCTCGTGCATACATTAGATTTGATTAACACTTAATATCTACATTTTAGCATGTAATTTCAACATTGTTTACCTTAATTTTCCTTCGCGAAAAAACCGTTGCTTTTACACGAGAATACGAATATTTACACTACCTATTATTGTTTACCAACAATTCACACAAAAATCCACTATTGCTCGCACGCAAAACAAATGCACATCACACACATTGTATGTAACTAACTATCACAATGATAACAAACTTCCCTAATCGTTATTTACAATCACAACATTGCAACTGACTCGTGATATTATCGTCGTAAATATTTGACGGAGCGCCGCAACACAACACACCCTCCCTCCAGAGTGGTCCAGCCACAACTAAAACTCAAGTCGAAGTCGAATCGACGAATACAAAGCGGCCAATCGGCTATCATGCTTAGCGGCCGGCGACTTCGCTCGCGCGAACTAAACGCACGCATGGGTAGGTACCTACCTATATTGACTTGACAATAAACAACAACATTATTAATAAGTTTATCAATATAGGTAGGTAAGTGCACTTTTTTTTTTTAGTTGAGGGCTTTGTGCGATTAGCCCATTTAGCCAGTGTCAAAGTATTTTTTCTTACAAGTAATACATAAATAAACAATATGATGATGATGATAACCCTTGAGTATCTCAGTAAAGATGTGGGGCTTTACTAAGTCCTCACGCGAGCTTCTTGAGAGAATTTGAAAAGTAACGTTGCACTGTTTTGTTTCATTTGCCAACACTTATGCACACTCACGAACACTTAACAGTTAATAATCCACCATTATTTCACATTAATATTCGACATAACACAAATTTTAGAAAATATAATAACAGACAGACACTTTCCCGCCAAGAAGTCCAAGTGCACTTTTAAACTTTTGCATTCCATTTAGAGATTTTAGAGTTTTTAACAGGGCTTATCTACCTACCGGGTAACAGCTACTACTTAATACGATTTTTGAAAGTAAATAGGCAAGTAGAGGTACAATCCCTGGGCACACAGTAAAGAAACTTTGTGCCCCGGGCGCGGTGCCGCGGTAGTACAGTCAACAGTAAAAGTAGATGATTTTTACTAGATTTCAAAATTAAGTTTCGATAGTGTAAGTCGGTATTTTCTATATGACTACAGTCAGTCTGCAGGTACTAGTAGACACTCGAAGGTTTTTCGATATGCGTTTAAAAAGTTTTGATTTTCATACTGATTCGAAACTAGACCAATCATCAGTTACCTTTGCTTTGACTGTACTTACTCGGTTGAGGAGTCATCCACTGCCACTGTCCACTCAGTAGGTACTCTAAGGAGTTTATATGCAGCTCATAGCAAGAGTAAGTTTAATTTATTTGTATGTAAACCTTTTTAGTCTAGATGATTATTTGAATCATCGATAAGTAGGTAATTAAAAAGGTTTGCAATGGTTTGACACAGTCGCAGACAGTAGGAGTCAAGAGCTAGACGGCCCGGCTAAGAGCCGAGGAGCTCGGAGATCAGAAACGTTGTAATACAGTTTAATAAACGAATTTATTAATACACGCAGTTAAAGTGAAAGTGTGTCGTCATTAAACCCCCACTCCCCACAGTACCGTCATGTCTGCGGTTTTGTTTTATTTTCTAAAATTTGTGTTATGTCGAATATTAATGTGAAATAATGCTGGATGTGGCTGTTGGCAAATGAAAGAAAACAGTGCAACGTTACTTTTCAAATTCTCTCAAGAAGCTCGCGTGAGGACTTAGTAAAGCCCCACATCTTTACTGAGATACTCAAGGGGTTGGGGGGTATATCATTTCTCACTCCCCATTTCTAATATCATTCATCATCATCATATAAGGAAATATTGTTTATTTATGTATTACTTGAAAGAAAAATTACTTTGACACTGGCTAAATGTGCTAATCGCACAAAGCCATCAACTAAAAAAAAAGTCATAAACAAATTTAAAAAAAAACACATGGCTGCAGATCAACCTACCCAAACCTGTCAAATTTCTCCAATGAACATTGATCCTTATAACCAATCGATAAAGTTCAAAATTGATTGTAGAAATTTAAGAGTTTTGGGTAGGTTGATCTGCCGCCGTGTGTACTTTCTAACCGACAGTTATGTTATACTAGTGGACTTTTTTAGTTAGTTAACTGAACTAGTGGTCGCCCAGTGGTCGAAATTCGACCGTAATTTTATTATAGCTGCACGGATTGTATCTTAAGCAATGAAAAATTAAAAAAGATAGAATGTGAGTCTGAGTTTGGATTGGCATTGACAAATATTGGCCGCTCCTCTTGCATTTTTGAAATTTTTAAAAAGAGTATAATATTTTATGCGTGTGTATAAATGGTAGTGTGTGTAATGTTTGTTTTATTGATTTAATGTATTTTTATGCATAATTAAAAAAAAATACTAACATGTAAAAAGGGGTACAAAGTTTTTGCTTCACGTATTAGTAGTATAGTTAACTGAATAAAAGCTTTTTTTAAAGTTTTTTTTGCATAATCTAGGAACACACCAAGTAATTAATATACCTATGCCTGTATCTAACTAGGCGGCCTCGTTAAAAGTAAATTAATGTGGAATTTAACAGTGTTGTTAAAAACAGTAACAATAAATTCAGAAACAATGAAAGTACGAATTTTATTACGTAGCAATTATTCGAATCATAAAATATTTTTTTGATTTGACTTAAGAGCGTTTACGCCGTTTTGCTCAAAAACTGTACTTTTCAAACCTCTTAATATCTATGAAAATTTACTTTACAAATATGTTAATTACTTATATCGTTAGGCGATCTTGTCATCAAAATAGTTTGTTGAAAACATTTTTAGATTTATGGATATTTTGGAATTTATAACAAGATAATTGAACAGAGGTTGTCATAATTTGACTTTCCGCGTCAACTTCGAAGCTTAAAAATGTGTTTAAGTTACTGACAAACCTAAGAACAAAATTTTTATTTCAATTTGAAAGATCTTCAGCAAAATAGTTTGTTGAAAACATTTTTAGATTTTGGTTACTAACAAAAACTATAAAAATCCAAACATTGTGAATTTTTAAAGAAATTATAGGTGATAAAATAATTGTTTTCTTTAATATATTTACTATATAAATATAAGATAAAAGCTTTTTACCATAGAAAAAAGTGTTCTTTAAATTATGCGCAAAATTCTTTTTACTAAATTAGCTCTATAATTTTTCTATAAATATTTTAAAACTGCTCTAAAACTACTACAAAACTCTGCGTTCTATTAGTATCAAATCAGTCCGCCACGAGGCTTCTGAGAGAGTGGTTACGTCGCTCGACGCTCTACCCGACGATTATCGAACAATTGCCGTAATTTCGAACATAGTTCAAATTTATAGCGCGATAAGCAAATCTTAGTACTTTAGTGAATAAATTATTTTATGTTACTTTTGATGAATTGCAACATTTTTAAATTGGACGACCTCCGTGGTCGAGTGGTTAGCGCGCCGGGTCGGGCGTCGCGCCGTCTCCGAAGCCCCGGGTTCAATTCCCGGTCGGGTTAATTTAGAGAAGGACTGTTATTCTAAATTTATTTCGGGTCTAGGTGTTTCTTCTATGTTTATGCATATTTAGCCATTATCTTACTTACTTAGATAATTAAACAAATTAAATTATTAAACTGACAACGTATATTATGTTGCAGAGATAATGGGTAACAAATTCAACGAAACATACTCCCCCCCCCCTCCTATCCGAAACGGGCGTGGTGTAAGTATGTAGGTAAAAAGCTTCCACCTAAACTAAAGTGAGCTTTAAGTAATTTTCGCAATGCTGGCCCACGGGATGGGTGGGAAATACCATCTATGCGTGTGTTTCTCTCTCCCCTCCTTTGCAAGACACGTAAAACCGTTGGTCCCAGTTTTTGTCACGACTGCTCCGCATCCGTGCCAGTGTGCGCTATGGGCTATGGCCCAATCTCCTCGCCATATCCTAGCAGTGCGACTTTTGTAGACTAATTATTTATTTTGTTAATAAGTGTATTTCTTTTTTAATTTTTTTAAGTATTCTTAGCTATTATTATGTTTTTTAGAATCCTACTTATTTAAGTTTTTCTTCCAATGTATTACAAAGAAATGATTAATTGTATGGGCAGTCAAATAACTTGACCGAGTTTTGACAGCACCTATTTTATTGCTACATGATGTGCTTTGTGCTTATGTGGCTCATATTTTCCCAGTAGTTTTTATACAAAATTTGTTTTAAAAGGAGATTAGCAAAATTGATATATTCTAAAAAATCGGTCAATTTATTTGACTGTCCATACAATTAAGTCAATTTATTTGACTGTCCATACAATTAATCATTTCTTTGTAAAATATTGGAAGAAAAACTTAAATAAGAAGGATTCTTAAATGTTTCGTATCTCAAACCATCAACAAACTGTCAACTGTCAACGTCATGCAGGGAACAACAGGGACTCCATTTCCACTTAACATCAGGTGGAGTGGAGACATTTGCCGAGCTATGAATAAAATAAAATAAAATGTGTCGTCGTCAAATCAATTCGTCATACATACAATATATTATTATACTTAGGTACTTATTTCATGTATCCGTAGTTTAGTCATCTGCTTACGCCCATAGTTAAAAATAAAAAAACGACGGGTTGCACTCCGGGAGTGCCGGCAGAAGTGAAAACTTGAATATTAACGTTGTGCATTTTTGATATTTTGGAATGGTTAGGGAATAATTTTGCACGAATTGCTTCAATTATCAGTATAAAAGTACTATCATTTATGTGGTAGAATACAATATTTATTTATTGTGCTATCGTACACAAACATGACAATTTATTCGCGCAAGCGCCCTGCGCCGCCTAAACCAAACAGCAGGCATACATTTTCGCCGCGCCGTAGAAAGAGATGGGAATACTTTCTCTCCTACGCCGCGCCGGCTGTCTACTCTCCATCCGTCTTACGATTTCACGTAACGTCAACGTCAACGTCACACAAACGTCATTTTGAATTTGAGAAAAAGAGACAAAACAATGATTTAACTAAATAATGGGACTTCTTGGCGGGAAAGTGAAGAGTCATGTCTGCGATTTTGTTTTATTTTCTAAAATTTGTGTTATGTCGAACATTAATGTGAAATAATGGTGGATTATTAACCGTTCAGTGTTCGTGAGTGTGCATGAGTGTTGGCAAATGAAACAAAACAACGGCACTTTTCAAATTAGCCCCACAGCTTTACTGAGATACTCTAGAGGTTGGGGGGTATATCATTTCTCACTTCTCATTTCTATTATCATTCATCATCATTACTGGAGGAAGAAGGAAATATTGTTTATTTATGTATTACTTGAAAGAAAAATTACTTTGACACTGGCTAAATGTGCTAATCGCACAAAGCCAGCAACGAAAAGAAAAGAAAAACTAAATAATGCTTAAATAGTTTTTATGAATAAGGGGGTAAATATATGGGATTTACATAAGATTGACCACGTGATTTAACGCGGCTTATGTCAGTCCCATACATTTTATTCTTTTCGAATTTAATTTAATTTTTCGTTTTCTTAATGTTACTTTGGCTAAGCCTGCTGTTCTCCCTTTGGCGTTTCCATCCATAGCGAAAGGCTTATGCCCCAGCAGTGGGGACAAAAAACGAGCTGGTGATGAACCAACAAGCGGGGCTTTACATGCCTTCCGAAGCACGGAGGAGCTCAAGATGATACATTTTTGGTCACCCATCCGATGACTGGCCTTTGCGAAAGTTGCTTAACTTCAGGAATTGCTGACCGAGCGCGTTAACCACTGCGCCATTGGGCTCATCGTGAGGAGTCGATCATGTTAATGAAAACGAGAATTTGTATGCGAAGCAGCTCTCCTAGTCTCAAACAATGTGGGTTACAATTTTACCATTTAGATTTTCGCTTTCGTTAACGTGAATAATGTTTTTTTTTTTAATATTTTGCTGCTAAGCACATCAGTGCCTTAAATAAATAAATAATAAATGAACTTTCCTACACTCACACCAATTATCTAGCCCAAGAGAAGCTTCGTCATAAAACTCGTTAAAATAGTTAGTAGACAACGGATAAACATACTTAAAATACTTAAAAATACATACTTATTATACATAGAAAACACCCAGACCCGAAACAATTTAGAAAAACAATAAATTTCTAATTTGACGCGACACCATGAAAACCGGTGGACAAACCACTCGACCAAGGAGGTCGTCGCCTTAATCTCAAATAAGTGACGATAAGGATAAGAGCAATGGTAGAAGTGCAATTCACCTGGAAACCTTAACAACTTAGGCACTGGTTATCTTATCTCTAGCTGCCGGAACACAACAATGCTGCAAACATTGATGTCATGGCGACATATTTAGATTAGATGGTGGTAGCTAACAAGGCGGACAAACAAGCCCTACCACCAACCAAACCCAGTACACAAACATGTGCCCCCCTCCGCCCCGCTGGGAATCGAATCCGGGACCTCTGGGTCTGACACCTGTGGTCTTAACCACTAAAAACTATGTAAAACTAAAGAAAAAAAGAAAAATGTATTAAATGTAACAACATTATTGTAAAAAAAACAAGAAAGAAAGAAAAAAATACATTTAGGGTAGAGCTCATCAAGCTCAAGCTTATTAAATTCAATTCAAAATTCAAAACTCAAAATAATTTATTCAGTTTAGGCTACAAGTAGCTCTTGTGAATGTCACTCTGCCATCGGTTCGTAAGTCTACTCTGGGCGGGAGATCTTGTACTGAGAAGAACCGGCAACAAACTCAGCAAGTGTCCAGCTCTTTTCTCCCTTACAGCGTCAACAATATTGGGAAATGCCCTATCATAGTAGGACACTTTCCATTACAAATAAACACAAAAAATATATAGATATATAAAGAAAAATATTTATTAACCCCCTAATGAAAAGAAAGAAAAGTAAAAGTAAAAACAGATCAAAAAGGCCTGCTAAAAAGCGGTAAGCAGTTCTTTGAAAAAAAAACCACTAAAAACCCCCGCCGGATCCTGAAGTCCCTCCTCAACCCCAGAGAATCTAGTTGGGAAGCTTGCGTGCTGCCATTCTCTATGGAAACCATCTGACGGTGTCTTAATCGCACGGCGTGAGGAATGCCGTTTGTACGTGTAGATTTATGTGGTTTCTTTTGTCAGATGTTTTATTTTTGGTTTACACAAAGTGTATTTTTCTTATCTTACTTTATCTTAACCCTTTAATTTTCTCCGCCCTCCTCGCCGCCCCCAAACAAGTCTGGTGATCCTTTTGTTTCTTTGTGTGCTTCTGTTTCTTTTCAAGCGCAAAATATACTAAGATAGCCTTAATAAAAAGTAAGTCGTTAAAGATTCGTAGTGAATAATTAATAACATGTCCGCTTTAATGTATGACCTGCCTTGGGCGGTTGCAACTGTGCCCCATAATTCATGTGGCTTTATTGTAACTTAAAATTTTAAGCGACTTTTGAGATAAGGCGGTACGTTTTTTCGTTTTTAGGGTTTCGTAGTCAACAAGAAACCCTTATAGTTTCACCATGTCCGTCTGTCTGTCTGTCCGACCCCAGCCCAGCTCATAGACTCTTAGTACTAGAAAGCTGTAATTTGGCATGGATATACATATTAATCACGCCGACAAAGTGGTGAAGTAAAATTTTGAAAAATATGTTTTTTTAGGTTACCTCCCCTACACGTGAAGTGGGGATGTAATTTTTTTTTCTTGTCTACCCCATAGTGTAAGGTATCGTTGGATAGCAATTTCAAAAATATTGCAGGTTTGCAGAAACAATTTTTTGATTTAGACGTCCGTTTGTGAACTATAAGGCTTGAAAGTGCCAAATTTTGTTAGAGTCAAGTGTTGCCCTGCTAGCCAAATGGTTGTTTTTGGATACGTGAAAAAATTCATGGTAGCTGTATATATGACAAAGTTAAAAGGAAAACTATCACAGCTAAGTAGGTTTTACAAGTTTACGAGTAACAGTCGACCAACTTATAACATGTACTTGGCGCAATATAAATTCCTCATTGGGAACTACTGTCAGGTGTGTGAAACCGGTAGTATCCGCATTATTGAGATGGGCTACGGAACCCTACACTGCGCGTGGCCCGATACGCACTTGGCTGGTTTTTTTTTGTTTTATACAAACAATAAGTATATTGGTGTATATTTTTTAATTATTTTGTATTATTAGTTCTCTATTAACACATTATTAAGAGTCCAGTTAACCCACTTTGAACAAGGAGTTAATTAGGTAATGCGAATCAAAGCGAGGTTGTCTTTTTGCAAATACTGGATTCAACGCTGCAGGGAGTTTGTGATCACAGAGCATACACGCTGTGCTCGTAGTTGAATAAATTATGTGACGGTGGATGAAGACTGCCGCGCAAACGGTGACATAACATCGCAACAGAATTTGTATAGTGCGTAAAGCATTGAGGTACATAGCACCTGGCTCCGACTTTCCGGAATGTGACTGTAGCTATACTCTTAGGTGTTGAGCTCTCGTCCAACCTCAACTTCGGGCAGTACATCGAGTTCAAAGCAAAGACTGCAGCTAAAAAACTTGGGGTTCTCTCTAAGGTCAGGCGGTACTTCACGCCAAAACAGCTGCTCCAACTTTATCATCAAGCACAAGTTCGATCATGTATGGAGTACTGCTACCACCTTTGGGATGGATCAGCCAAATACCATCTGGCTGCTTTGGACTCGATTGAAAAACGAGCTAAGAGACTCATTGGTGACCCTGCCCTGGTAGACGCCAAGCTGCAAAATCTAGAACATCGGCGTAGAGTGGCTCGTCTGTCGGTCTTCTACAGGATTCATTTCGGGGAGTGCGCGATAGAGTTGTACGACCTAATCCCACCATCCACTTTCCGCTATCGGAGCGCGAGGCGCGAGTTCCATCCCTATGTCGTAGATATGCCACCTTGTCGCACGAGCCGATTCGGTTCAACTTTCTTAGTGTGTACAGCTAGGGAATGGAACGCGCTGCCTGCGCGTGGGTTCCCTGAAAGGTATAATCTGGACCTCTTCAAAGCCAGAGTGAATAGGCTATTTCTAGGCAGGCATGTTCCATCCTCAACCGCACCGTCACTTGACATCAGGTGAGGTGTAGTCAAATGCCTGCCTATAACAAATAAAAAAATTAAAAAAAAGGTATTCTGGTGACTGACGCGGTGAGTTAAAATCACCAGGTCATTTAGATGTCCCCACTGATGGGGCACGAGCCTTCCCTATAATGGATGATTCCCTACCACCATCATATCTATGTCGCCATAGCATCAATGTTTGTAGCATTGTTGTGTTCCGGCAGCTAGAGATAAGATAGCCAGTGGCTCAGTAGTTAAGGATGTTGGTGTAGTGCGCTTCTACCATTGGTATTGGCCTTATCATGACTTAACATCAGGTGGGATGAAAGCACTGCGCTTACCCGTAAAATAATAAAAAAAATCAGGAAGTAATTATTAAAAAATGGTCAAATCCAAAATCATCGGTTTTATACTAATTCTATTAGATCTCTACTGAGAATTATATTACACTAAAGTCGTTGTTGCTCGATTTGTAAAACAATAGACTTGGCTAAAATTGAAGACTACCTCCAATATTCTAGTTTCGTACCATATTCCACGTTCATTCAAATATTATTTTTTTATGAAACCTCTCATTATGAAAAAAACAAATTGTTGTATTTTTGAATACAAATTCAGAAATTTCACAAAGAAGTCACAAAATAACAATGTGCCAACATATTATTTATAAAGTGTAACATTTCAAAGTGCTGAAATTTCAAAACCCAAAAATGTATACAAAAAGTATTTTCATTGTACTTTCTATGTCATTAAACTGGAAGCGAGTGTTTTTTTCATTAAAACAAATCGTGTTTCATTAAAAAAAATATGTACTCGCGCAAAGAGTTTGTAATATGATTTATATTTACTCCACTAACGATCGTAGCGTTTATGCCAACACGTCATATATCACTAGAGCGGAGAAAGGCATTGGAGGCAGCATGAGTTACAATACAAGCGAAAGCGGGTGACAAAAATGTTCTATGCTATTATTATTATTTATTTCATAAGAAGACCCCCGTGTGGTGCCGGGGATAAAGAATTGCACCACCCCATCTCTTCCCGTAGGTGTCGTAGAAGGCGACTATGGGACCATTCCAGAGGATGGGCAGCAGCGTCTCTATGTGATTATTCTCACCTTACTGCGATCGCCAACCCGCCTGCCAAGCGTGGCGATTATGGCAAATTCCCCTCAAAATTATTTATCCTTGAGGGAGGCCTTTGTCCAGCAGTGGACGTCTTTTTGGCTGAGATGATGATGATGATGATGATTTCATACGACAACAAAGATCCATAAATTGTTAGTAGACTAGCTTATTGACCATTCCAGAGGATGGGCAGCAGCATCTCTCTGAGGTTACCCTCAACACTGCGATCGCCAACCCGCCTGCCAAGCGTGGCGATTACGGCAAATACCCCCCATGATTATTTGGGGGAGGCCTTTGTCCAGCAGTGGACGTCTTTTGGCTGAGATGATGATGATGATAGCTTATTGTTAGTATTAAATTACAAATTATAAAACAATACAATCATCTTTAAATGAACATTTAATTATATTCTTAGACTTTCGCGTTCCATTTTATTCAAAGGTTTAACGGCGATTAACGCAAACTACGGGAGCTCGATGGGGCAGTGGTTAACGCGCCCGGTCTGCGAGTGCTGAAGTTAAGCTACTTTCGCCAAGGCCGGTCATCGGATGGGTGAGAAAAAGTTTAGCATCTCGAGCACCTCCGTGCTTCGGAAGGCATGTGAAGCCGTTGGTCCCGGCTGTATTAGCAGTCCGTAACAACCACTAATCCGCACAGGGCTCGCACAGGCTCGTGCCTCAGAGTGAGGCCATAAAATAAGCTGATGATGATGACACAATAGAATTTTAATTGTTTAGGGCACTGATCACTCGCCGCAGATGAGAGGTTAAGCTGATAATAATATTATGTAAATATGATGATAATATGATGATAATTGCTGATGGTACGATGATACAATGGAAACTTTATCTTAAATCGCTACAGCTTACCGCTCGCACCACAAATGCATTCAATTTCTTTCTACATACCCTATACATATATTTGTATTTTTAATTACGAAATTCTATGAATTAATAAAGCCTTCCCTATCTGAATGTAACTTGTACAATTAATTAAGAAACGCTTTTGAATGCTCGCCTGTTGGAGAGTTTTAGGGTTCCGTTGGTTGAACTAATGAGCATGTAATACAACACATTTGAAAACACTACGCTATAGTAACTTTTTTTTAATTTTACGTTAAATTTCTTCACTGTATTTTATAAATGTTTAATTTAGCTTCAGTGCAGCAATTAGCACTTGAAAATAAAAAGTAAAATTTACTATAGCGTTGCGTAATCAAATTTCTGGTATTTCATCTGCAAAGGTGAATCTTCATGGCTGCAATAACCTTTGGATAGATGGTGCACTGTGCCGCTATTAGCACTCAAAAATTAAAAAGCAGTGACAAAATTAAGCGCTTACGTCAGCCTTCCCGGTAGCATAGCGGTCAGTGCAGCCGCCCGGATTGCGGAAGACCCAGGTTCGATTCCTGGCTGGGTCGGTGGGCGTTTCATTTATTCACTGTATTTTATAAATTTTATAAATATTTAATTATGCATTAAAAAAATCTTTATTAGATGAAAGATTTAAAAAAAAATTAAAATAATCATTAACGCCTACCTATTAACACCCACCTCCGGTAAACTAACTAACTAATTAACTAAACTAAACTCAAATATACCATATAAAATAAAATAAATAAAATAAAATAAAATATAATCAACTAAAATACAACATAGTTAAAGAACACAGTAAACGATAACAAATCAGCTCAGCGTTACCCGCATTACAAGCAAATTACTGATTTTAAGCATTATTATAATAGCTATGCTAAGTTAACAAGCAGTTATTAAGTTATTTATTTGGTTTAGCAAAATTGTAGAGTGTTCAACCATTTTTATTGCCGACTGTACAAAGCATTATTACTTTTTTAAATTGCTGATCATTCATTGTAACCACCCAGCCGCAACCCACCAATTCGCACTGCGCCAGCGTTGTGTATTAAATAAGAAAAAAATAATAATATAAAACAAAAGAAAAAAAGAGAATATTAAAGAAAAGAAAAGAAAAGAAAAGTTTTCTGCTAAAGAAAAAAAAATAGTTAATTAAAAAAATATATTAATTAATTAATCATCATCATCATCATCATCATCATCATCATCTCAGCCAAAAGACGTCCACTGCTGGACAAAGGCCTCCCCCAAGAATATGAGGGGTATTTGCCGTAATCGCCACGCTTGGCAGGCGGGTTGGCGATCGCAGTAGGTTGAGGGTAAACTCAGAGAGAGGCTGCTGCCTGTGGGGAGCCGATGGTAGGTAGGATGCCACATTGAGGAAGGCAAAGGGAAGATCTTCCTCCGAGCTGGGTGGTATAGCTCGGGGACCGAGGTCCAACGGATGTTAGTTGGAGGTGCTATACATAGCGAAGGAGATGGTGAAACTTCGCTACCGCGATGCAGGCTTCCCATACTATTTTACGTCGTGGTATGGCGACGTCGTTGATTTGCGTCTGTGGCGCCATCTGTTGACACGGTTGAGAAGGTGTTTGCTTCGTGTCGAATAATGTGCGGCGTATGCGGTAGGTGGAGCCGCCACATCACTCCCCTCCCGAGACCGGAGGTCGATGTCAGTAAGTGTGCTCAGCAGTCAGTGCGTCAGAGCTTGCAAGTGCCAGTGGAGAGTGCTGCTGCAGGATGCCCCAGCCTACGGTGAGTCGAGACGGGTGGGGTGAAGGCGCGTTGCCAGAGATGCAGTGTGCTGTTCCTGTCTGCGGTGAGTCGAGACAGGTGATGATGACGGTGGGTCCGAGCTGCGGTGTGCAGGGCTGCCACGCCGGAGTGATGCGGCCGACATTGATGCACCGGTCGTGGGCTCCGGAGACCAGGTCGGGATGATGCCGTCGAGTGTGCCGGAGGTCCAGGAAGCGTCGTCCAAGATGCTGCGGTGGAACCTTGTGACTCGATTGCTGGCTTGCTGTGACTGCTGGCGAAGGTAGATGATGGATGAGGAGTGGTGGATGGGCGCTGCTGCGACGATGTCGAAGGTGCTTTTTCTGTGCTCCATAGGGGTCACCACTGTAGGAGGCCAATGGCAGGTATCACGTCGGGTTCACCACTGTAGGAAGCTGATGGCAGGGTAGAACGTCGCAGTGAGGAAGGCCAAAGGGAAGATCTTCCTCCGAGCTGGGTGGTATAGCTCGGGGACCGAGGTCCAACGGATGTTGGTAGGAGGTGCTATATATAGCGAAGGAGATGGTGTAACTTCGCTTCCGCGATGCAGACTTCCCATACTATTTTACGTCGTGGTATGGCGACGTCGTTGATTTGCGTCTGTGGCGCCATCTGTTGACACGGTTGAGAAGGTGTTTGTTTCGTGTCGAAAATTGTGCGGCGTATGCGGTAGATGGAGCCGCCACATGCCCATCCTCTGGAATAGTCCCTTAGTCGGCTTTTACGAGCCTTAATTACGATTACGATTGAATTAATTAATAATAAATAATAATTAAATAGTACTAATATATATTTTTTATTTATTTTTATTATTAATATTTTTTAATTTTTTATTAATTATTATTTAATTTGATTTAATGTTTTTTTCTATTTTTTTCTTATATACAAGCGTATACTGAGTGGTATTAGCTTTTCGGATGAGTTATTAATATGTTAGTAATAATGATTGTCCACTAAATTCATCTGATTATCGATGAAATTTTGGTAAGTTGTAGTGCAAACGGGTGTAAACGTGGACGAAATCGCTTATAGGCCACTAGTTAACAATAAAACGTAAGAGACAGAAAAAAAAACAACCACAATTAACAACAAAGATAAAAAACATAAATACACACAAATTGAACATATAAAGAAAAGAACAAATTAAAAATATAAATACAATTCCTTCGTACCGGTTCCGTTCAACCGTTAAAAATGATCGTTGTTAATTAAACAATATTTTCCATATAGCAGGAAAACAATCAACAGTTAACAGAAAACTGAAATTAAAATCTGACAAGCCTGTACAAATGGCGGATTTTACAAAAGAACATTTATATATCCCCTTTTACAATTTATTGGTAAACTTAATCTCATCTTATCAGATCATCATCATCATCATCAGCTCATTTATGTCCCCACTGCTGGGGCACGAGCCTTCCCTATGGATGGATAGGGAGATCAGGCCATAAACCACCACGCGGGCCCAGTGCGGTTTGGTGGTTGTTAACGACTGCTAATCCAGCCGGGACCAACGGCTTTACGTGCCTACCGAAGCACGGAGGAGCTCGTGATGATACATTTTTGATCACCCATCCGATGACCGGCCTTTACGAAAGCTCCTTAACATCAGCACTCGCAGACCAGGCGCGTTAACCACTGCGCCATCGAGCTCCTCATCTTATCTGATGCTTAATTGCAACTTATTAATGCCTTATTTCACACGCTTGCGCATTATACTTCCAAAAACTGTTTCCTCAACCGAATTTAAACTTTATATCTAATATCTTTTTTATTTTTAGGTATTTTTTTAGGTGGTTCCCGTTCCCGTGAGAATATCTGAATAAAAAGTATCCTATGTGTTATTCCCGGTTACAAACTATCTGTATGCCGAATATCATCCAAATCCATTCAGTAGTTTTTACGTGAAAGAGTAACAAACATCCATTCTTACAAACTTTCGCGTATATAATATTAGTAGGATTTTTATGTCTTTATTTAAGTTAAGATTTTTTTCTTTTTTTTTTTTTTTTCTTTAAGTTTATTGATCATTATTATCGTGTTTAGTAAAAAAATATATTCAAGTTATTTTCAATTAGTTTTATGTATAATTAAAATGTTCAAATCAAAGGTTACATCATTATCATCATCTCAGCCAAAAGACGTCCACTGCTGGACAAAGACCTCCCCCAAGAATCTCCACATCGACTGGTTTTGTGCTGCTCGCATCCAGCGGCTTCCCGCGACCTTCACCAGATCGTGCGTCGGTCCACCTTGTTGGAGGCCTGCCCACACTGCGCCTTCCGGTACGCGGTCGCCACTCAAGGACTATTCCGCCCCAGCGGCCATCAGTCCTGCGAGCAATGCGTCCAATCAAAGCTTTAATTTTTTTATTTAATTGTTATATCTTTTGGTTGCACATTTACTGAAGAACTTGACAGCTTTGGATAATCTGTCTGTACACAGAAAATACACTTTGAAACACACGTTAAACATGTTTTTGATAGCTTATCTCTAGAAAACATCTGTTGGAAGCGCAATTCACCCGGGATCCTCAACTATAGGCACTGGCTATCTTATATCTCCAGCTGCTGGAACACATCAATGCTACAAACATGATGTTATGGCGACATACTTAGATAAAGAGATCTTCTATCTTATCTTAACTCGTTTAACATGCTACGGAACCCTAGCTTAAAAGAGCGATGTGCACAGCACCGAGTTTTTTTAATAAAAAATATTATATGCCAAGGAAAATTGTCTTCCAGCCATTGTTTGAGGTTTAATGAAATAAATATTTGAAGCGCTCTTTGTTGTTTCGAGATTGGCCATGACAGTGCCACTGTTTATTTCAGTACTTAATTTGTTTCCGCAGCCTCCTCACTTTGAGCCAAAAATAAGGGCACTGCAGAATGTAAGCTTAGTAATATCGCGCTTGAGCGACGCACACATGACCCCCCGATCCGACCCGAACCCCTGACCCGTCCTAACCCCTCGGAGAATCTAGTAGGGCACGGGGACACGCACAAGTCCGTGACGGTGTTCCCTCTAGAAAACCTCCGATGGTGATTTGTTTCACACGGCTTGAGGAACCCTTTAAGTTTCTCGCCGGTCACAAAAAAGCCTGGTAAAGGTGAAAATACCGTATGAGGCAATCAGCATACTCTCTACCGATAAAATAGGTTTACCCAGTCGAAAGTTCTGAGGTAACAAACATAAAAAAAGAATACTAAGAATAGAATGAGAACCTCCTCTTTTGGAAGTCGGTTAAGGGTGCGCCGTCCATAAGTGACAAGTGTCATATGTTTTATTTGAAATGTCGTCGTCCATATTTATTTGATGCCGCGCGGCCATACTAATTTTGTATGGGGAATTTAAGGTGCTTAATAAAAAATAATTATTTAAATAACCACTTGATGAATCGAAAATGTTGTCTAGCAATTTGTAGTTTATCCATTGATGATTGTCTAGACAAAATCAGAGGTACAATAATTTAGATAAACTATAAGAAATCTACTAAACGCCGCCACTCATTTTCATGATTTTTGCCCAACTTTAAATGATATTGTAGAAAAAACTATAGCGTGTTATGAATTTATGGTTCTGACAAATTGTAAACACGTTCAATATATATTTTGTTAATTTAATACGATAGTATTTTCAATTATATCTACTTAACCGTAACTGCATTTTTGGCATTTTCTGGTCGGCGCGCCCTTAAAAAACACATGACTCTCTCACACTAGCCGTATGACCGTGCTAGGATCGTATCGGGCACGGAAATTAAGGCGCAGGCCACATATGGCGCCGGGCGTGGACATGGCACGGGCGTGGACATGGCACGGGCGTGGACATGGCACGGGCGTGGACATGGCACGGGCGGCTTCCCCTTCCATTCTTTCATACTAAGTGCATGGAAATAAAGCGAGTCGCGGGCGCCGAAATGGCGCGTCATACTACGTCAGAGCTACGACATGCCGTGTGTCCTAAATTGCGCTTTATTACCATGCACTTAGTATGAAATTTGAATGGAAGAGGAAGCCGCCCGTGCCATGTCCGCGCCCGACGCCATTTATGTGTGTCTTGCGCCTGATACGACACAGACTATGCCCACTAGAACGTATCAACCACAAAATGAGGAGCCAGGAACAGGAACAGCTCGGAATAGCTGTTTTGAAAGCTTCCTCCCCTTGCCAATTAGCAAGTTGCTTTTTCTCACCACTTTTTATGGAGAGAGATTATTGATTGCCTTAAACGGCATTTTCAGCTTCACCGGGCATGTTTGGGGGCAACGAGAAACTTAAAGCACGTTCCTCAAGCCGTGTCAAACGAATCACCTTCGGAGGTTTTCTAGAGGGAACGGCATCACGCACTTAAGTGCGTGTCCCCGTGCCCTACTAGATTCTCCGTAGGGTTCGGATCGGATCGGGGAGCGGAACAACCCGAGGGTGCCTCTAAAGGCTCGGACCTCGGCTCGGGTTGACCGGGCCGTGGTGGGTCTTCACACCATTTAAAGGACCCATGTTGTTTTCAAAA
Source organism: Eudonia lacustrata (assembly GCA_947562085.1). Taxonomy (NCBI): domain Eukaryota; kingdom Metazoa; phylum Arthropoda; class Insecta; order Lepidoptera; family Crambidae; genus Eudonia; species Eudonia lacustrata. The sequence goes on along the minus strand of OX387332.1, from coordinate 10,826,829 downwards.
AAACGCAAAAAGGCGTTTCTCGTTTCGTTCACATGATCAAATGGCATTATTTTATGCCATTTGATCATGTGAACGTATTTATACGTGATGTGATGACAGTTCGATCTCAATAGAGCGTATATATATAGCGTCTATTATTATTATACTCTTTATTCATTTTTTTCCTTAAAACTAGATTTTTACAATATTTTAATATAAAAGCAATAAAACATTATAAAAACCTAATCCTAGAGTACCGCCAGCAGCGAGGCAGGGCCCAAACTACCGGTGGTCAGGGCTGCAGAGTGAGGAACCTCCTGACAATACGTGCCGTGTCAAGAAGTACTGCCTTTTGCATCTGACCCTTGACCCAACCTTTCAGCGAGAGCCTCTCTAGGTGTTGATCGAGGCTCTTGGCTAAAAGACGGTTTGCCGAAACGACTATCGGTACAATACTGGTTGAATCCACATCCCACATAACGCGGTAACCTCGTGAGCCAAGTCAAAGTACTTACTGAGCTTGTCTTTCTCGGCTTTCACGAGGTTCTCATCACGAGGTATGGTGATATCAACCAGTATTGCCCGGCGCTGGGATCGGTCGACCACCACGATATCAGGCTTATTGGCGACAATAGTCCTGTCCGTAATGATAGAGCGATCCCAGTAAAGCGTTGCATGACCATTTTCGAGTACTGGTGCAGGTCCGTATTTATAGTACGGCACCTCCGATTCAACAAGGCCATATCCAAGAGCAAGTTGCTGGTGAATTATTCTGGCTACTTGGTTGTGTCTGTGCAAATACTCTCCGTTAGCAAGACGCGAACAACCAGAAATAATATGTCGGAGAGATTCTCCTGGACGGCGTGGCGGCATGCCCGACAGATGTCGACCGTACCGTCCCTCATAATATATTTCCGGTAGTTACTCGTCTTGATAACTTCATCTTCAATGGCACATACAATATTATCATTATTATTATTTTGTGCCAATGCTCTTTGCAGCGACAATTACATACGACCGACAACTTTTTAAATTCATTAAATTTTTTAAAAGCCTCTGAAAGTCAATCAGATGGCTTTCGAATTTACATAAGTGACCCAGTTTATTTGAATAAAAGAATGTTCACTTCGATTTTAAGATTTTAATTAGTGGTAGCAGCAAAATAACTAAAGAACCCTACAACTCACCTGTTTAAACACAGTGAGAGTACCTTTTAACGACTCGTTGCCATACAAAAGATGCATTTAATTACATTAATAATATTTACAAACGATTAAAACATATATATGGGCCGCGCCAGCAACGATGAATAAAACTCAATTACTTTTATGAATAGCTTGCAAAATTGTAGTTTGCAAACTGACACAGTATAGTTGAACTCAGTAGCAATACTTCGGGATCTTTGTGCCGCCCGGCTTACGTTGCAGCAAATTAGTGCGAATAAATTAATAAATGTTAGGAACTGTGAACATACTCGCACTAGACACTCATTGAAACATAATTAAGCTGCTTAATTATGCTATGTGCCTTCGGGTTGCGATTATGGTTGCTAAGTGACTTTCGTGACCGTACACCAGATGGTAGACCTTCTATACGTCGGTCGAGAGGCACGTTAAGCCGCTAGTGCCGAATACTGTAAGATATTAGCAGTCGTTAAAAATCCTCCAATACGCAAGGGGCTTTGGGCCAGCGAGATGGGTTATGATGCCTTAATTATCGTCATCAACAAATTAGTGATTTTTTATCATAACCAATTTGACACCTTTGCATAATAGTTGCATATTATTGACAACTAAAACAGAATTGTTTAAACTTTGTACCAAACCTAGATAGATAGGTATAGGTACACAAGTCTTTATTTATTAATTACGAAATTTATGGAGTAATATTTTTTGTCTTTAGTTTTTAATTTTCTAATTATTTTTCTGTTTTTTTTTTCAAGTTAAGTAAAGTAAATAAATTGTTTTGCGTCAAATATACTATTTTTGTATTCATTCAATAATTAAAAAAATTGTAAAGGTGTGATTATGTAGGCACGCCTGGCTGGGTCGCCATATGTAAAGGTGTGAGGTTCGGCGTCAGGGATTGTCAAAAGTCAAAGACAAAGTCAAATCTTTTTATTCAAATAAACTTACGAAAAGTGCTTTTGAATTGTCCATACATTTTTATCTACTACCCATTCAGTATTAAAAGATAGTTTGCGGTTATAAGGTATATAATGGCTCCAATTACATGTTGCGCTATGGCTTATATAACGTAGGATATGAGTGTGCGCGTACAAACACTACAAAGTACAACTTACTGTTTTCGCTTGACTGTGGTCGTCAAAACCCAAACGCCCTGTCGGTCATTGTAAATTTGTGACATATATCGAAACATAGTTTCATCAATGTAAAGCTAGATTGTACAAAACGCTTCACAAGCAAAAATATATGTTATTGTTGAACACGCATAGAAGAGGATTTATGAGCCAATAGGCAGTTGCAACTCACGATAAATTAATGTTGACGGTTGTTAGGTTGTTTATTACGGTAAATTCCGGTTCGGGGGTGCGTTGAACCGGTGAAAATAATTAGCGCACTACGATATCGATTGCGACCGCTTTTCCCCCGTGTTTGATGTTATCGGTGATTATTCTGACAATGAAAGTTCTATTTAAATTTTACTCTTCAAGTGTTTCAATTTTGAGATAACCGGTAAGAGCGTTAAGGATTCCGGGCGATGCACTTCCATAGTCGGCCTAACATCACATTACATCAGGTGAGTTGAAGTCCAAGTGTTTACCCCTTAGGAATCATAACCATCGTCATCATTGTATTAGCCCGTAAGCGCCCTCTGTTGAGTTTAAGCTTCCCCTTTAACTCGCCAACTTATCCTGTCCCGTGCGAGCCCCATCCACTGCCTTCCGGCCGACCCGACGTTATCGTCGATATCACCGTTAGGAATAAACACGAAAAAAAACGGTTTTTCAAAATCGCAGCCCTAAATCAAAATTTATAATAATAGAAAACAATATATTAGAAACCGTAAACTTTAACTTAAAATATGACAGCCAAGCGGCTCGTAAATCCTCGTTTATGCGTAGGCATGCCTCCAAATCTCTAGGGCTTCGGTGAAGATGTGTGACTTTACAAGCCCTCACTCTGAGTCTCTAGAGAATTCGAAAGATGTTATTGCAGATGAGCTTGATATCGCAGTGTTTAACGCGCTCAGTCAGCGATCGCTAAAGTTAAGAATCGGGTAGGTGACCAATAATTCATCAGCTCGAGCTCTTCTGTACTTCGGAGAGCACGTAAAGCCGTTGACCCCGGCTTTTTTTTTTTTTTGGAGAGAGACTGCTGATTGCCACTGGGCATTTTCAGCTTCACCGGGCTTGTTTTAGAGGCGGCGAGGTACGTAAAGGGTACCTCAAGCCGTGTTGAAACGAATCACCTTCGGAGGATTTCTAGAGGGTACGGCATCGCACACTTAAAAGTGCGCGTCCCCGTGCCCTCCCAGAGTCTCCGAAGGGTTCGGATCGGATCGGAAGACCCCGGCTGCATTAGCAGTCGTTAACAACTACCGATCCGCGCTAAGCCTGCGTGGTGGTTTATGGCCCGTTCTCCTGTGGTTTCTATCTTTGGGGAAGGCTCGTGCCCCAACAGTGAGGACATAAAATGAGCCGGTGATGTGATGTGGCTGTCCCACTGCTGAATTTGCGCAACTTTTGCTATTAGTGCAACGAGAAGTGACCGAGCTTACAGCTCCGGTAACCTATCTGGATATTATTTAGTGGACTATACGTGGCGCAACTAGCTCGAGACACTAGTCTTAAAAATACCGGATGAAGAATGCGTACCTGCGCGCTCTGATCTAGCGTTATGACCTGACGTAGATGGTCCCTTGTGCTTGCGTAAGGACTGACACCTAACTTTGTAACCGTAAGGTTGGTGGGGTATAAACTTTAAAGTCGTGTGTAGCGGGGTGTCCCACTGCTGGGCAAAGGCCTCCATTATTGAAATCGAGTCAACGCTACAGTTGGTGGGTATTGGCTTCATCATCACGCTTGCCAAATGCGAGTTGGTGATCGTTCACAAACCCGGGCTATGCATCGAAAAATCCGAGACTAACCTTCGGATATCAGGCCGGCACTTTGCCTCTTAAGCCGCTGACAACTATGAAACGCGCTCACTTATGCATGGTTTATAGAAAAAAAAAACAAAGTCGCCTAGAAACAGTATCTATTTACATTTATCTTATCTTATCTTAGTGGGGCATGCTGAGGTTTCCCTCTATCAGTAACACTTCGACCCATCGGGATCTGTTGTGCAACCCCATCCTTTCACTCTTCCTCCTCTATAAAGATACATAAGTACATGATTATCTTTTTCATTTACTAAAGTAAGTCGATGAAATTGAGTATACTTATGTTTATATAATTTTTAACGCAAATTTTGTTGCGAACAAATTACAAAAACACAAGTGTTGAAAAAATTTCCACGAGCAGGGTTTGAACCTGCACCCTTCTGACATACCGGGTCAGGTGCTCTTCCAATTGACTTCTTAACTGATCTTTAGTATTTGTAAAAATATTATGATCGGATGTTAATGACGGTAGTTGTTAACATTGAATGGGCGCCTTTGGCTTTCAAAGTAAAAAGTAAATAGTGTTGAATAATTTCGGTGGGCTGGTTAGAACCACGATAGCTCAATTGGAAGAGCACCTGACCCGGTATGTCAGAAGGGTGCAGGTTCAAACCCTGCTCGTGGAAATTTTTTCAACATTTGTGTTTAAGTATACTTCTTCGTAATACCTATTAAAATACGCTGTTATCTATATGTCAATACGTGAAACAAAAACTCTGTACCCCTTTTTACGAAAATTGCGCGGACGGAGGAGTATTAAATTTCGATGGTAGAGAAGTAAAGAATGTTATTTTTAAAAAATAATGATGCATAAAAAATTCACATACGCATATTATTAATACTCTTTTCAAAAATTTCAAAAATGGAAGAGGGGTGGCCTAAATCTGTCAATGCCAATCCAAACTCACATTTTATCTTTTTTAATTTTTCATTGCTTAGGATACAATCCGTGCAGCCTTAATAAAATTACGGTCGAATTTCGACCACTGGGCGATCACTAGTTATTATAAATAATTCTAGATTTTTTATAAATAGTGTTTAGGCTGACTTGAATCCCACGTTGATCACGCACTATTTCCATCCCTTTTGCTTGTATGCAGGTCGACAGAAAGCGCTGTTTAATGGTTGTCAACGCCTTATATAGATTTGACAAAGATTTAAGAGCGTTTACGCCGCACACTAGCGCCGCCAATGAAAAAAAAACATATCTAGTAAATAAAGATAGGAAATCAAACAAAAAACGCTCTTAACAATCTCTAATAAAATTTGTAATAGGAAAAAAATCCTAGTCGCTTCCAAGGTAAGGCGGAAAGCAAACTTTGGTAGAATACCTACTTGTTGAATCAACGGCGAGAGGGCCCGTCGTACAAACAAAAATATTTGCCCACAAAAAAATGGCAGAAGAGAAAAAAAAGAGATTACACAGTGTCTGCGGTTGGGCTTGTAATTCCATTGGGCACGTTTTATTGTTGGGCTGATTTAATCCTGGCGGAATGTGAGTCGGCAGATGAAATGCTGTAAACGACCGCTTTAAATTAATATCTAACGGGGTTCCACGCAAACTACTTCCTATAGGCTTAGGCTAAATAAAGTAAGGTTAGGTTTAATTTGAGGATTGGACCACTGGAGTCGCGCCATAATACGAGCTTCAAAGCATTTGTGGTGCGAGTCCCGACATCAAAGCTGGACATCTTCATGAAGGAGGACTTCTGGCCGAAGGGTGTAGTCTACAGGCGCTTCCATGGAAAGTTGCCTGTTGCTACCAAGTTAGCACAGTAGGTGCTAATCAAATAATACTAACATAGTTACTAAGTTATTTTATATACTAACAAAAATTGTTTTTATTTTGTATGTATGTTAGTCTGTAAGGTATTTATTATATAGGCCGCTCTGTATTTTTACCATCTGTTACATTGTTTGTTGCCTGAAATAAAGATTTATTATTATTATTAGGCCTTGTATACACTTTTTTTATACGTTACACTCAGGGTTAAAAAAAGAAAAAAGCTTACTAATGCTTGCAATCCAAACGCGTTTTCCTGCTAAGCTTCAGTTTTTTTTTGTAGGCCTCAGATAAATTATCACGTGACCTGGATTGCCTACTTGCGGAACAGGATACGCCCCGTCGCGCGTATCACTGAAGATTGAGCGCGCGCGCCCCGCTAGGGGGCGCTACGATATCACCACGGGCGGCGTGCACTCTAATTAAGTAAGTAACGCCAACGTCGTCGCCTCCCACCCCGAGAGGCGAACGTTCCGTCAGCCTATGAAGCTCTTACAAGGCTATATAGGCAACCCCAGCAGGTGTTTAGTCAGTAGGAGTCTGACCATAAAGTTAATATACCAACGGAATAGAGCAACAAAGGGCTGAGCGAGCGAGATGTCACCAGCAGCAACACTGTGTGATAAAAAGAGATGCGTGATGCGACGTAACAGAACTGTTCTTGGCTACTGTTTGACAGTTCGTCAGCACTCATCCGCACGCTGAGAATTTGAGCTCTGTGAATTTTTCTGATTTTACGTAAAATCGTGGATATTTATGACAAATAGTGCTCCAGAAACATGGTGATTGACATTGTTCAGTGATTGATTGTTGTATAACACAGCGAAATAACCCCGAAAAATGTTCATTTCACAGGTAAATTATTCCAAATCGACACCTCCTGAACTAGGATTTATTTTTGCCAATGCGCTTCGAATTTTAAGCACTAATTGTAATAATTCTCTTCTATAAACATTTATTTATGTAAGAAGCAAAGATCGAATACACATAATGCAGACTTTACGAATATTTTGTGTAAAGAAATAATTTCCGTTTTACACTAGGGCTGCATCAAATTATCGATATTTCGTGTCCACTGTCTATCACGCGGTAAACGAATATGTATTACTGTTGTTAAAGTACCTATATGACGTTTAGATATGAATCATCTGGAAAAGTAATCCCATTTAAGATACTTAGCCGATCCATAGGTGGTGGTAGAGGTACTATCATTAGTAATTAAAGAAATTTACTAGGACGGTCCTAGATATCATTCGTCATATTGATTTGGGTAAAAATTTAGAATATTTATGCGCGAATTTAACAGTAAGAGGAGGGGGGAGGGGAGGGCTACCATTAGGTGGTACTCCCACACTGAGGAAGTACATAGTTATAGAGATATTTGCATTTGAAATTTTATCAAACCGACCTCAAATTTACGGTTTTGGTATACCAAGTGTATGTTATCAGCATAGTTTCCGCAAGCAAAATGGAAATGCACGTCTCCGGGGCTGCGGGAAGTGCAGCCCCTTCGCCCTTGCGTAACAAAGCGCAGGTACCAAGCAAGCCGGAGCGGCAGAGGCGACCAGTAAGCCGATGCTGCGTAGGCGAGGCCCTCCCTCTGCGCCTCCGGCTTACAAAAACACTCTAGCGTAGAGCAGACAAGTACCACGTGAAGTCGGGGTGAATAAGATTCGGGTGTGTGACAGGACAGAAAATAGGCAAGTAGGTGTACGTATTTGCGAGACTGATGACAGAAACGGAATGGCACAAAGATGGCGGACAGGGGTTGACAGCTACAAACCTTACGTTCAGAAACTCGTATTAAATAATAATGGTTAGAAATCTCTAAGTAGGTAACAAAAAATATAAATCATAAATAATGTACGCAACGTATTATTTGTTAATTTAAATAGTAAATTTGTCATAAAATAGTCAAAAAGCACTTTTCCGTTCAAATGCACAAAAAATCAAAATTATTTTTACATTATTTCAACTGTCTTAAATTTTTGTCGAGTTTTTGAACGAAGAATTGACTCATTTATTATGTAATCTGTAAATGTCGATAGGTTCGTCAAAATCGTATGACATGTGATTCTTCAAAAATATTTTTTTTGCTATAAAAACTGTATGTTTCCTCACAAAATTAATATGTGCTATAGAATCTCTGATTTTTTAATAACAACGTAGCAATTTCGTTTTATACACATTCGTGCATAAATATTCTAAATCCAAGCCTTGATTTGGGAAATCATTTTGTTTCTTTGGTTGTCCATTCATTCGATCAAGATCTACTTAATAGTCACAGATAACTATATTTGCCTGTAAGATTGAGGTACGAAACTAAATTAAAAAATGGTATCAAAGCTAACTTTGAGAAATTACTTAAACAAAATAATACTTTTCCGAGGGCAATGCAAAATCTATATATATAAAAGAAAGTCGGGTTTGTTACAACACTTATAACTCGAGAACGGCTAGACCGATTGCCATGGTTTTTGATTTGTTGGATTTGTTTCCGTCCCGAATAGCAGAATACATCTTAAAAACATTGAAAAATTGATGAAAAAATAAAATAAAAGAAAACAATAATTCCAATACAAAATGTTCATGGGGTTTCGTAAATGTTAAACATTAAATGTTCACCCGTCGATAAGGTAAACTCTACCCTAAAATTAAAGAACGTATTTAAATAAAGGTTTCGAATCGACAAGATATACACACAAAATTCGTTTAATGGCGTATTTTAGATTTTAAAAATGTTAAATAATGACAGTAATAAAAAAGGCTTGACATTATATATATATTGGTTGTCAAATATTTATGCGTGCGTTCAGAAATTTATTTTGAGTAGATTAAGGAAAATATATCAAGCTACCTAAAATGAGTGTTGCCAGTGATGACATACGGGACTGAGACGTGGTCGCTCAATATAGGCCTCATAAAAAGGCTCAAGGTCACTCAAAAAGCAATTAATTCAATAATAATAAAAATATAATAATAATAATAATAATAAATAATAAAAAGAACTACCGGAAATATATCCTGAAGGATGGTACGGTCGACATTTTTCGGGCATGCCGCCGTCCCGGAGAATCACTCAGGCACATTATCTCCGGTTGTTCTCATCTTGCTAACGGCGAGTATTTGCACAGACATAACCTGGTAGCTAGGATTATTCACCAGCAACTTGCTCTTCCATACGGTCTTGTGGACTTTGAAGTGCCGTACTACAGGTACACACCTGCGCCGGTTCTCGAAAACGGCCGTGCCACGCTCTATTGGGATCGAGCTGTCATCACGGACAGGACTATTTTAGCTAATAGGCCTGATATCGTGCTGATAGATCGATCGCAACGCCGGGCAGTGCTTGTCGATGTCACCATCCCACATGACGAGAACCTTGTAAAGGCCGAGAAGGACAAGGTCAGCAAGTACCTTGACTTGGCTCACGAGGTAACCACCATGTGGGATATTGACTCGACAATCATTGTGCCGATAGTCGTGTCTGCGAACGGTCTGGTAGCGAAGAGTCTCGACCAACACCTTAAGAAACTCTCGCTCAATGGTTGGATCAAGGGTCAGATACAGAAGGCGGTACTCTTGGACACGGCGCGAATAGTCCGAAGGTTCCTGTCTCTGCAGCCCTAACCACCGGCAGCATGAGCCCTGCCCTGTTGCCGGCGGTACCCTAGGCTAGGTTTTTTATAATATTTTTATGTTTTGTATGTGCTTTTGTATTTTACTATTATATTAATATTATAACAAACCTAGGCTAAGAAAAAAAAGAAATAAAGAGGTAATAATAATAGTAATATATAATATTAATTTTTTTATTTAATCAATTATTCACCATCGTATTGGATCATTACAACCTCTTGAAGATGCACAACATAAATTCTTACAAATATACTTTATGGGCAATATGGAGGAGCAACTTGATCGGTGTCAAGAGATAAACACAGCAATGAAAAGAGCAATTCTTCAAGATCTACAGCAACTGCTTCATGAACATCATGCATTGGTCAGTCTATTCAAGACTGCATTAGAGCGCATGCCAAACGATGACTACAAAGTCGTGATCAGAGCGGATAAACGACCAGCTGGAAAAAACGAACGCACATCTAACGCTCCAACAATAGATAAAGTTGCTATACTGATTGTTGGTGAAAACTTGGAAACACGCGATATTGTGCTTACACGTCGCAGTACTGGGTAACTAAAAAAAATATATGAAACACACCGTTCATATGACACGTTGCAATACCCGCTGATGTTTTGGCAAGGAGACGATGGATATCACTTCAATATCAAGATTATTAATCCATTAAATGGTGAGTATCAATACCATAGAATGCTAAAAGTGACTTCGGGGAACGTAGTTTCAGTCTTGCGAAATCCCAACCCATCCTATTTTAGTTCTATTAATACTGTTACTAATTAATATTATCGATATCGATATTAATGTAAAAAGCGACATGACATACATCACTGACACGCACTCATTAACACTTTTACACACACAAATGTCATCCTATTTCGGTTTCTTTTGACAGCTCGTGTTTGTTGCTCTACTCCGTTGGTTTAGTAACTTTATGAGGTCATAGTCTGTCTCAACCGCTTGAGTTTTTCATACAATGTAGTATAGTTACCGCCTCCCCGCCTCCGGGTTGCTAAAGGCGAGTTTGCCCTTCTAAGGGCACAAACAATAAAAAAAACTTTATGCCGAATAATTTCACTGGATTTAGTTACCTTCAAAGTTTAGCGGCTAATTCAGCCGACATAGTTTCAGCCAAAATTCAGCCAATTTTGGGGCAGAAACAAGACAGTTCGGTTAAGTGCGAAGCCTTTTTGTGATCGATGGAGCTCACGTTCGTACGTTCATGCGAATATTTGTTTGGAGGGTTAAACGATCATGTGGAGCCAGTTGCCCATTTAACACTTTTTACGTTTGCAAACGAACACAACGGTCAAAATAAATCACAAAGCAGTGAATGTTGCTCCACCAAAACAGTATAATACACAATTTAAATTCGCATCAATTCGACCGGCCGCTTTCACTGAAAACCTTTTTCAAATTTATTTGCATGTTGAATTAGACATGTGTCTTACGTTATAACATTGTTATTTATATTGTTGGAGTCTTAGATTTTTGGAAAATATTAATGTTATTTCAGTATGAATAAAGAAGTTCTTTTTCTTTTTATTATGATGTAAAAAAAGTCTTTACGTGTTTGCAACAGAATATTGTTTTCGTGTGGAAAAGTAAATGTTTTGAGATCGAGAGTCTTCACCTACTGGTAAAAATTGAAAGACTCAATAATTTGTTAGTTTAGGTATATCTCTCTTCGTCATCGAGTCCTGATGCCTGAGGGTCGTTACCACTAATAGCAACATCGCGGACCAGGGCTCTCCAAGAGGTCCTATCCTGGGCTAGACGGATAGCCGCCTGCGTGTTGCATTTCAGGGCTTCCAGAATAGCATCCGTCTACCGGGCAGCCGCTTTTCCTCTGCTTCTTCTTCCCGCAACGTGACCCACAACCAGTGCAAGCTTCTCCAAATTACTAGGTTCGCAGTCTCCATCATTACGTATTAGAGAACCCATTTCCTTCATCGCACTACACGCAATCGACTGTCTTTCCATCCACACCATCTTGATGGATGGCGGTTTACTACTGTGCGTTTCTCACGTAATTTTTTACCACGAACTGCAGTGCTGTGGAACCAGCTCTCAGCGGCGGTATTTCCGGACCATTACTACTTAGGGATCTTCAAGAAACGAGCTTATTCCTTCCTTAAAGGCCGGCAACGCATCTGCGATTCCTCTGGTTTTGCGGGTGTCCATGGGCGGCGGTGATTGCTTCCCATCAGGTGACCCGCCTGCGCGTTTGCCTCCTTTGTAAATTAAAAAAAAAAACTTCACGGATACGGATTTCGGAACAGTCCGGGCGCAGCTTGTTGCGAGATTCCGTAGCAGTGAGAGGTTGTCTATGTGTGCGTTACTCGAGCGCGTCCGTACGAAGCTTACATTCTGCAGTTTCCTTATTTTATGACTAGGGCCAGCGCTGGCTGCGTTTCATCAGGCAGGCACCCCGCTACACACGACTTTAAAGTTAACCAACCTTACGGTTATAAAGTTAGGTGTCCGACGTCCTTGCGCAAGCACAAAGGACTATATACGTCAGGTCATAACGCCAGATCAGAACACGCCGGTACGCATCCTTCATCCGGTACTTTTAAGACTAGTGTCTCGAGCTAGTTGCCCCGTGGACACGTATAGTCCACTACCTTATATCCAGATAGTTCATCAGCCGGGCACCCTGCTACACACGACTTTAAAGTTTATATTGTCACCCCCCACCAAACTTACGGTTATAAAGTTAAGTGTCAGACGTCCTTGCGCAAGCACAAAGGACTATCTTACGTCAGGTCATAACGCCAGATCAGAACACGCCGGTACGCATCCTTCATCCGGTACTTTAAAGACTAGTGTCTCGAGCTAGTTGCCCCGTGGACACGTATAGTCCACTACCTTATATCGAGATAGGTCATCAGGCGGGCACCCTGCTACACACTACTTTAAAGTTTATACTGACACACCTTACGGTTATAAAGTTAGGTGTCAGACATCCTTACGCAAGCACAAGGGACCATCTGCATCAGGTCATAACGCCAGATCAGAACACGCCAGTATAGTCTACTACCTAATATCCAGATTGGTCATCAGGCGGGCAGTAGGTAACCTTGTTTGCCAGCTCAGAAACATTAAAACACACTCACTCTGTCTTTATCTACCTTTCTTACAAAACTTAGAGAAAGCAGTATTGTGGCAGTGATTTTGCATTTTACGTAGCGGACATTTATCTACACAACTTTTCGGAGAATCTAGTAGGGCACGGGGATACGCACCCTACTCTCAGATTCTCTTAAGTGTGCGATGCCGTTCCCTCTAGAAAACCTCCGAAGGTGATTCGTTTCACACAGCTTGAGGTACCCTTTACGTACCTCGCCGCCCCCAAAAAAGCCCGGTGACGCTAAAAATGCCGTTTGAGGCAATCAGCAATTTCTCTCAAAAAAAAAGGTATACCTTAACACGCGTCTCGTTTTCACAACTAAAGGTCAAAGTCAAAAAGTGTTATTTTTATAAACTTAAGAAATGCTAATGAACCGTCCAATCATTATTATACCTACTACCCATTAAGAGCGTTTACGCCGCTCACTAGCGCCGCTAATGAAAAAAAAACATATCTAGTAATTAGAGATAGAAAATCAAATTATGCTCAACAAACTATCTGAATGAAGTAATTTAGCATTTCTACGTCACCTAATGAACACCTGACATGTTATGGTTTAGTTAAATACCGCGTTATAGTTAAAAGTGGCCGTAACGTTTGTTGAGCATAATTTGATTTTCTGTCTCTAATTACTAGATATGTTTTTTTTTATTGGCGGCGCTAGTGAGCGGCGTAAACGCTCTTAAGAATGGGCGCATGAAACTGCACAGCTTTATTTAATAGAAGTAACGACATTTACAAAGAAAAGAATGTCGTTACCAAATTATACTTTAATTAATTCCATACATTTAATTAAAACTTTGAAGAGCCCGTAATTACAAATATTGCTTACCTCTATACCTACATTTACTTAACATTACATTTGATTCTAAAATAACGTACTTGGGCACTATGTATAACATGGTATTGTTGTATCACACACAATATATCATTGAATGTAATAATATAAATATTCCTCGCGAAAAGACAAACACGCTTTCGATTGAGGCACCCAGATAAAAGAAGACATTTATATTAAAAAAGACTCTTTCAAAAGCACTTCACTCGAAAATGTAATAACAGAACACGCCCCGCATGTAAGGTTGCTCTACTCCACACAAAAATGGAAACAAATTGAATTTGGCGGGAAACGGCTCAGGCCGCCATTGCGTGATTTAGAAGCTCGCCATTTTGAAAGCAGCTTTAATGAGTCGTTTCTAAGATCAAATCACCTTTTTTTGTTACTGGCAACATAAAGCACTTTTGGGGGCCCGCGCGGAATAGGTAAAACGTTAGGTTCGTTAATATTGACTGAACATGGCAATATGTGTTTTTGAAGAGTATGACTTAAATTGTACTTGTGATACTTGATACTTACTTACTTAATCACTTATGGAGTAGGTACCATATTTCAAGCGAAATCAAAAGTCTTTGTCTTTGTCTTTTGTCACCAATAAACTTGATTTTTATTAGTAATAGTTGTTTTTTGATGTGTAACATCTTTCGCTCGCCTTCTATACATGCATATAGTATACAATTTGTGGGAGTGATTTCGTAGAAAAGGGACGGAAGTAGGGTCGTAACAGTGTGATCCGTAACAGCACAGGTAACAGTATGATCGGCTCGTCTTTTATATAAGTACAATAATTAGTGGGAGTGATTTCGTAGAAATGTGATCGTAACAGTGTGATACTGCCGCACAATTTATGAACGCATTAATTACAACTTACTGTGTTTGTGATTGTGATATTTGAGGTGCTGACATTACGATCTATTTTCTCGAAACTGTTCACATGTTCTTTACTTAGTTCATAAATTGCGCGGCAGGATGTCATCATTTTGATATGTCAAATGTCTTCTAATGAGTATTTAATGCATTCTCTATAAGATTTGTAAAAAGATATGTACGTCATTGTAAAATTCTATATTCTATTTTGATTTTAACCATTTCGTGTGTACGAGTAATAGACTTTTAAACTATATTAATATATATTTACTCATGATATGTCTCAATAAAGTGCAGATCATTGATAATTTTCAGCATATAATGTTAAAATTGCTTATTACTATGGTGAGATGTCAAATGTTACACATCATATGCGACTACTGTAAGACTCGTTCATTTTTTTTATAGTACCGTTGGCAAATGACTCCGTTCTACCAGATGTTAGGCAGAAGCAGAATCCAGATGCGAGGACAGCAGAACTGTGCCTCATTAGCCGTCCTCACCTTGCAGAAAGTTGCTTCTTCACGCCTCGTTTAAAGGTCCTCATGTTTAGGAATGCGGAAATAGTGAGCCGACTAGCTGATACATTGTTCTTGGTCGTCAACCTTATGGTCCATAAAAACAGAAGTCACAAAAACACCATGACCCAATTCTTAGTTATTTTTGTCCTGTTTAACTCAAGAAAGGTTACCTGAAAGAAATTGCTTTTTAGCTTTAAGGCCGCCATTTGTACTTTTTCTTGTATTGTCCTCTTTAAGTCTTGTGTATGGTGTACAAAGTAAAGTGTATTTTCATTTCATTTCATGTCAGAGTTGAACAAAAATAATGTGACAAAAAAATTGTAATAAAAATTCGTACAGAACCCTACCGTTTATGGTACTTACGCGCCATTTTATAATATCTCTAAGCACCTTCTGTGCCGAATCGGTGCGCCTTAAAACGACTATTCTAAAGACTTTGGCAGATTGTTAAAGGGATTATAAATCTTGTGGGTGCCATTTTTATCACGTTCCCCCGTTAAAACGGTGTTTATCGTTTATAGCCTATTCGAAGGCTTATTATGGAAATGGATTTGGTCGGAACTTTGTAAGGGCACACCACTTTCGAACGTGATTTTGGCGATAAAATTTATGGTACGCATTCAAAATGGTGGATTTCTAAGTTGGGTAATTTGGCATTTGAAGGTTGGTAGAAGAGTTATCAATCGAGACTAGTAGGTATTATTGAATCAATTCAATCTTTATTTTATTTTATGAATGGATGTTGCTTTGTGTCTCGTATACGTTCTTAAACTGGTCGAATTCATCTGATTGCTATACAACTTTACTATGTTGTTTATTAGATTCAACTACTTATAAAAACATATAAGTACCTAGTAGGTAAAAAAATTGTTTGACGAAATTTTATATGAATAAAAATGTTTGACTTTGACTAAGACTTTAATTATAACACTATTAAGTGACGATTGCTGTTAAAAAAGAGAACGTATTGAAACAAAAAAGAGGAATTTAATTGAATACAAGAGATAAATATAATCAGACAATATTACATACTCCATCAAATTTTATCGTGATTTCTTAGGAACATTGACATCAAGTCAATCGTCTTTTGTCTTGTCGTCTCGCCTTGCCGGCCAGTCAGCTGTCAAGTCAAATAATCCGTAACAAACAGTTACAACGTGGTTACAAACTGTGAATCAATGACACACAGAAACAATAATAATATACACTTTTAACTTTCGCGTTCCATAGTTAAACAAATTTAAATGGGGATTAACGCAAACTAATAAGTTAAAAGGTATCATACCTTCTATATACCCGACATATCGACCATAGGGAAGGCTCGTGCGCCAGCAGTGGGGACATAAACTGAGCTGATGATGATGATGATGACGAAATGTGAAACTGGTGCCTTTAAAAAAAAACCGCATGAACGGGACTTCGTTAGGTAAATGAATAGAGATCTTCCACACGTAGGTATAATAATTTCTACAATAAGCTCAAAACCATAACCATTCAGATATACTTAAATGAGAGATCTATATTAAAAGTAACTATTTATAAAATACAGTAAAAACATTAATGCCTACCCGCCCCAGCCAGGAATCGAACCTGGGTCTTCCAAAATCCGGGCGGCTGCACTACCGGAAACATCGCAAGCCCTGAAATTCTTCACTGCTTTTTAATTTTTGATTGCTTTTTAGCGGCAGAGCGCCATCTATCCAACGGTTATTGCAACCGAGCGATGGCTATGCAGATTCATCTTTACAGATGAAATACCACAAATTTGATAACACAACGTTATGGTAAATTTTTTGTTTTTTTTTCACTGTATTTTATAAATATTTGATTCAGGTTCAGTGCAGCAATTACTTACCACTTAAAAATAAGTAAAAATATACTAAAATGTTTTTGTTTTGTTTATATAATTTTTAACGCAAATTTTGTTGCGAACAAATTACAAAAACACAAATGTTGAAAAAATTTCCACGAGCAGGATTTGAACCTGCACCCTTCTGACATACCGGGTCAGGTGCTCTCCCAATTGAGCTCCATATTGAGCCTTTGGCGCCTTTGGCTTTCAAAGTAAAGACTAAATAGTGTTGAATAATTTCGGCGGGCTGGTTAGAACCACGATAGCTAAATTGGGAGAGCACCTGACCCGGTATGTCAGAAGGGTGCAGGTTCAAATCCTGTTCGTGGAAATTTTTTCAACATTTGTGTTTTTGTAAAAATTTACTAAAAGTAATTAGGGTACCTACATACTACCTAATTAACTGAATGTACTGACTAAAAAATATTCTGTATCTCGTTTAAGAGCAAAGTAACTATTATCTACTGTAATATTTCTGGCAAGCACTTAGGTATCAATTGCCTATAATAAGCCAAGTACTCCTAAAGATAAATATATCGCAAGAAAAGCTTAGCTGTAATAACAACTCCGAATATATCCAAAGAAAGTGATTCAAACACAAACTTCATTCATAACAACGTACCTAATCCCACCCAAGTAGCTATCAAAAGCATCTACGTAAAGCGTCAATAGTTAAAGTCAGAAATGTTATAAAATTTTATAACAACACATACGGTCCAGCCGTATTAAAAAAAAAGCGTACATATACAATCTCGATCACCCATATCTCTCTATTAAGTTGTAACCCGAATTTATGAGATGTGTAGGAAGTCATAGAGATACCCACGCCCACGGTACTAAGAACGTAATAAAATTAGCTTATCTCTGGTCTGCGTGTATATAATTTATGCCATGTTGTTGCTATCTTGTTTGTCAACGGTTAAGTGCGAAGTTGGCACTTTGTGAACTATCTTTGTTTCCCCAATATCGAGATTAATAAAGTTCGATATTACATAAGATAATATTTTTCTGAGCGTTGTTGTCGAGTGTTTCGTTTAGATGATACTTTTTTTGTAAGTATCTTAGTGGTGTCACAATAAGTAAACAGCCTATAACTGTCCCACTGCTGGGCAAAGGCCTCCATCATTGAAATCAAGTCATCACTACAATTGATGGGTAATGGCTTAATCACCACGCTTGCCAAATGCGGGTTGGTGATCACAAACCCGGGATTATGCATCGAAAAATCCGAAAAACATTTTGCCCGACCTGGGAATTGAACCCGGGACCTTCGGGTATCGGACCGACCACTCTGCCACTCGGCCACCGAGTCGTTCACAAAATAAAAAAGACTGCAATATGTAAGTTTTATGCAAACGCCCTCGAACAACTCACACAGACCCTTGCATGGACATGTCAAAGTCAAAATCAAATTCAAACATTTTTATTCAAATAAACTTTAGAAAAGTGCTTTTGAATCGTCCAAACATTTTTTTACTACTACCCCCCATTCAGGACGTCTATTTTTTAAGCTGTAGGAAGAATGGGCGCTAGAAACTCCACAGCTTTAATATAAGTAACGACATTTACAAAATTATATGCCGTTACCATGTTATCATCATCATCATCATCTAACTCAGCTAAACGACGTCCACTGCTGGACAAAGGCCTCCCCCAAGGATATGAGGGGTATTTGCCGTAATCGCCACGCTTGGCAGGCGGGTTGGCGATCGCAGTAGGTAGAGGGTAACCTATGAGAGATGTTGCTGCCCATCCTCTGGAATGGTCCCTTAGTCGGCTTTTACGACACCCAAAGGAAGAGATGGGGTGGTGCAATTCTTTATCCCCGCACCACACAGGGTACCAAATTATACAAGTTTAAAATAACTTAACAATATTTTAAATTAGAAACACCCGTTGGAGTGATTGGAGCATTATACACCCATGCTGTTTTGTCTTCAATGTAATCAGACACTTTATATTAAGCTGCCAACATAATACGCAATGTTGGATGTTATCCGTTCCACGCAGAACTTAGAGAGAACCGGTAACAACCGCAATGAAAACGGAACGTAATATCCATGTTTCTATTGGCTGTTAAAAAAAACCTTTGCTTTTTAATAGAAAATACTATCGATGTCACCACAACACAAGAAAAAATGTAAAAACGTCTTCTGTTGTTAGACAAAAAAACGAAAACCTGTTTTAAACGAGAAATAAAGTAAGAACTATAAAATGAATTATTTTAATCGATAATTAGATTTTTCAATAAAAATTAAGAATGACATGTTTTAGCATTTTTCGAAAAACATTCCCTAGAGAGGTGCAATAGGGGAGGAAAGTTTGTACAGAAAACTGTCGTTTTTGAAACAATTATGAAGTGTTTCAGGATTATCCCTATATAGATTTTGACGGGTTTTGACTGTTTATAACAAACAATCACTATTCTACGTGAGCAAAGCCGCGAGCAATAGCTAGTATGACTATAAATATAGCACACCCATCTCAAAAGGTATACCTAAGATACCTAACTAAAGGGATTGCGTTAAGTCCCGTATAAACACGTTAATTATCACGAACGACAAAGTTTAAAAGTGTACACAGAGCTTCTATTCAGACTTCCGGAGAATCCACTTAATCTTGATTCCGTGAGTTTCCGAAACAAAGATTATTTTAAAACCCCCTTTAGTGATACCACTTTATTCTAACACAAAGACTTGTGAAAATAAAAATTGTGAGCTGACGCAGAAAAAAGTTAAGTAAAGTAAATAGCTTATGACTATCCCACTGCTGGGCAAGAATTCACCACAATTGATTGGTAATGGCTGAATCACCACGCTTGCCAATGCAGGTTGTTGATCATATACCCGGGCTATGCATCGAAAATACGAAACAAACTTTGCTCTAGGAATCGAACCCGGGATCTTCAAGTATCAGGCCGAGTGCTTTGCCACTCGGCTACCGAGTCAATGCGAGGTCAAGCTCCAAAATGACAAAGTGACATAGTATTTTGCTACGGTTTTTTAGATTAGAAAGGGAAATAGGCTATGAAAGGGAGCTCGATGGCGCAGTGGTTAACGCACCCGTTCAGTTAGTGCTGAAGTTAAGCTACTTTCTCAAAGACCGGTAATCGGATGGGTGACCAAAGATTTTTCATCTCGAACTAATCCATGCTTCGGAAGGCATGTAAAGCTGTTGGTCCATTAAAACAATAAGCTGGTTAATGGAATTACAGGATATCTCTTTATAAGATAATATCTCTTAATAAATGATTTATTATTATATTATTTATTGTTACACTAGCGGCCTGCCCCGGCTTCGCACGGGTGTACTTTTTTTTTAATATAGCCTATGCTACTCAGCGCTAATCTAGCATTCTAATGGTGAAAGATTTTTTTTAATCGGTCCAATAGTTTTTGAGTTTATTCGTTGCAAACATACATACAAAGCTTTCCTCTTTGTAATATTAGTATAGCTAAAGTTAGGCTTAGAAAAAGAAAGGCTGAGCTGACACAGAAAAAGATATAAATAGGCAAAGTTAATAGTTCTAGCATAATCTGAGTCCGCGATATATTGCCAAGGAAATATTATGAATAAATTTCACATCATATTCCCAGCACGCGCTATATCAGAGGCAGTAGGAAGTAAAAATGGGAATACACTAAGGCATATAGGAATAATTTTAATAAAAATGTTGAGTTATAATTTTCAACCGCCTATGTAGTTTAGTGGTCATTCCCCGGTCTCAAAGCCGAGGTCCCGAGTTCGATTCGCTTTAACAATATTGTTAGTGGCACTGTTGTGTTCCGGCAGTTGGAGTTATGATTGGTTGGTTGATGACTCCAGGCGAAGTGCACTTCCAACTTCGGCCTTATAATCACTTGACTATAATAATCAACCGCCTCTGTGGTCTAGTGGTTAACACCACCGGTTTAGACACAGAGGTTCCGGGTCCGATTCCTAGCGGGGGGTAAATGAAATAATTCGTATAGAAGGGCCATATAGAGACTTCTATGAAAAACGCTCAAAAAAAATGAAAAAAAAAAAAAAATTCAGTGATAATAAATAAAGTTATCAATCAACGTAATCCTTTAGTAACTAAAATATTATGTTTACCTGTGTTGTTTATGTTTAATGTTTACCTACCTATGTTTACCACTTTAGAAAACAATAAAATTATTTAAGATAAGATTTAAAAAAATATTTGTATTCTTCTTTATTCTAACTCGATTGCGGTATCGGTTGCATGGATTATTTTTATTCGTGGCCTTCATATCTTACCTGATCTTATGTGATGATAAATAAATATTTCTTACCTATAACTAATCCTAGAATAACTACATTGAATAAGACCTTCGATCAGGCGCCCGCTAGATGCAAAAGTCTCAGCGAGGTTGAATCAGCCACGTAGGATTTAGGAATTGATCAGGTGCCTAGATGGGTACCGAGAAGTGAGTGGGCTTACAACTCCGCCACCAAAGAGGACATTTGGTAGTCGACTTTAGAGTTGACGACCCAAGCAGTGGTATCTGCGAGTTGTGCTCTTAGTGCAACGAGAAGTGAGCGAGCTTACAGCTCCGGTAACCTATCTGGATATTAGGTCGTGGACTATACGTGTTCACGGGGCAACTAGCTCGAGACACTAGTCTTAAAAGTACCGGATGAATTATCTGATCTGGCGTTATGACCTGACGTAGATGGTCCCTTGTGCTTGCATAAGGATGTGTGACACCTAATTTTTAACCGACTTCAAAAAAGGAGGAGGTTATCAATTCAACTGTATTTTTTTTTTTTTATGTTTGTTACCTCAGAACTTTCGACTGAGTGAACCGATTTTGATGATTCTTTCTTTATTTGAAAGCTGGTGGTTCCCGTGTTGTTCCATTTTATTTTGGTCTAGTTCTGATGATGGAATCCTCAAGGAATTGAGGGAACTCCTCGAATATTGTAGGCATACCTATCGCGATTTTGGTATTTTCAGAAATAAGTCAAGCATTTGCATTCAGAAAGTATCATTTGATGAAGTGTAACTGATGAAAAAGACCACAGATTGCCATCGGAACTCCTCAATGATAAGTATTTCACGGGTGGCGATAAAATATCTCGATTAAGATAGTTAAGCGACTATGACGAAGCAAAAGAAGACAAGCACCGGAACTCAGTTTTTGATTTCCTACTTTGAGATAGGCGTTTCTCGTTTTCTTCGCTTGTCTCATTTAAACGGCGCTGTCTCATACGAGCAGTGTGTTTAGTAAGTCTACCCATATTCGCTTTTGATAAATAGATCGAAACGAATCACTAAAAAGCGAGAAATAAACAAAAATTTTAACAAAAAAAGAACCGACTCCAAAAAATTTGACTGATAAAATTGCACTTAAAAGTAAAAAATAAGCGTTATACTTTTATAGACAATAACTTTATTAAGAAAATATATAGGTACAATTATTGTTACTTTTGGAGTCGGTGCCAGCCAAGGTAACTTTAATATAAACATTTTATCTACACTAATGTTGTAACATTCTACTTATGTTTCCAATACTTGACTTATAATTACTACTGTTATAGCGCAGACAACAAAACACTCAATGTAAGCAATTTCACATGATGGTATAATATCCACATCGATATCGTAAAATCTCATTATAACATCAATAAAACGCGACCAATTAACCTGGCGAGCCTTATGTCAAAATCCTCATACAAGTTGTATAAAATTTTGATATTAGGCTGGCTTTTGAAAACAGTTGGGTTATACGTGAAAACTTCGTCGAAACTACTAAACTTACATACACAAAACTCTTTGGTAAAATCTTGTGCCAATTAAATAAAAAAAGAACAGCGCGCGCTCGCTCCTGATTGGTTAGATTTTAATGGCGGCAAGTTCACTGTGACAATACACGTACGCGTGAATTTAATGTTTCGCAATGTGTTTTGTATTTAAAATACAAATTAAAAGTTAAAAATGGACAGCGACGATGATATTTGTACGCCTCCGGATATTCTAGAATTGGCAACAAAAGTAACTCACAATCTTTTGCCAGAAAAATCTAGAAAATTATATGAAAAAGAATATAATAACTTTTTGGCATGGAAGATCGAAAAGAAAACTACATCATTTTCTGAAAATGTCATTCTTGTGTATCTCAAAGACCTCTCCGACAAATTCAAGCCATCTTCTATGTGGGCTAAATATTCTATGCTCAAGTCCACACTGAGTATCTACAACAATATTGATATCACGAAGTATTCAAAAGTCATAGCGTTCCTGAAACACAGTTCAGAAGGACACAAGGAAAAAAAGTCCTTGACGTTTACATCAGGTCAAATAAAGATGTTCCTGAAAGATTCACCAGATATTTTGTATCATTTTGAAAAGGTAAGTGTATTTTAGTTCTGTTATTTAATCTACCTAGTACTTACGTACTACACACGCAAGTTATCTAGACACTCCGTTTAATCGCTTTGTGTATAAATTAGGTAGTAGGTACCTACACTTTACTACTTCATAAATCATAGTTTTTGCCTTGGCTATGTACCTCAAGCTTATTATATCGTTTATTGTTACAGGTTGCACTAATCTTCGGCATAATGGGGGCATGCCGAAGGCAAGAGCTATACAACATCCAGTTCGATGAAGTCTCTAACATAGACGACAGTACAATCATGGTGAAAGTTTCGAAAACAAAAACGAAAATAGATCGTTCTTTCGTTGTGACGGGCAACTGCTATGCCGTATGTAAAAAATACATGGAACTTCGACCCACCCCCTGTCGAAACCCTGCCTTTTTCTTGAGCTATAGATCGGGGAAGTGCGTCGATCAAAGAACTGGTATTAATAAATGTGGTGCTCTGGGAAAAACTATCGCAAGTTTTTTGAATCTGCCTAACCCAGCGTTGTACACGGGGCATTGCTTCCGGCGCACCTCGGCGACCCTTCTCATAGATAGCGGTGGTGATTTGACCGCACTGAAACGACACGGGGGGTGGAAGTCTTCTACTGTGGCTGTGTCTTTAATGAATAAAATTCAAGTCTCAAATACGATCTTGAACAGTTTAGAAAACAAGACGAATGAAGTAATTATAAATATTCCAACTCCGTCTACGAGCTCTACTGCTTGCCCCGCGACCGCTACAGCTGCTGGATCAATAATTAACATTAACTTTAAAAATTGTACCATCCAAAATTTTAACAATTATTATAAATAAACTATTGTCAGCTTTTACTCTTGTTGTTTGACTAATTGCATTAGTGAAGATAAAGTAGTGTATGCAACTGCATATAACACGGGTATTAAAACACTCGTTACTATTATGAAACTCGCTGCGCTCGTTTCATAAACTCACACTCGTGTTTTAATACCCTTCATTATATTTCAGTTGCATAAACTACTATAACGACATACTATACTATAATCATAATAGTACATTCAATCTTATGCATGAAATTTTGACTACAAACGCGGACTGGCAACGGCTTCAAAAACTTCGTTGGCTGGCACCGGCCCCAAAAATAACAATAATTGTACCTATATTTTCTTAATAAAGTTATTGTCTATATAAGTATAACGCTTATTTTTTACTTTTAAGTGCAATTTTATCAGTCAAATTTTTTGGAGTCGGTTTTTTTTTTAAAACCGTAAGGTTGGTGAGTGGTGTCAGTATAAACTTTAAAGTAGTGTGTAGCAGGGTGGCCTTCGATCAATTATGTACTAGCTAGATAAAGGATGATAAGGGCGATATAATTTCGAATAACAAAATCTGAAAATACATTGGATAGCATCAACAACAAGGTGATAGTATTGTTGTCTATTCTGTTTTTTTAAGTGAATAAACCATTAAACAACAAGTGAACAAACAACAAAAAAAATAATTAGCTGTTGCACTGAACTATACACAAATACTTCTACAAAGCAGCTCAAAGGAAAGTCTAAATTAACAGCCAACAATAGTGTCAAATAAACACAAAGTACAATAGAAGAAAATCTTTGTTTAACACTTAACTAACGGATATAATCGCGATGAAAGAAACTTAGGGTGCGTTTCCATTGGTGCGACGCGACGAGGTTATTTTTATGCGTGCCTGTGGCTTGTACAGCGTAACCAAATTTTTCGAGAAACCCACGTTTCCTAGAGTAGATTTTTTTCAATATCACACGGGTAAACACTTTGGCCTTTCTCATCTGATGTTAAGTGATGATAAGGCTGGTGGAAGCGCACTTCACCCGGAATCCTCAACTAGTGAGGCACGGCTCTCTTATCTCTTGCTGCCGGAACACAGCAGAGTGACTTCACAGGGTTAGAGGTAATGGCAAGCAGGTCCCTATCCTCTACTTGATTCTCTGGCATCTTACACTAACATGCTTTCTGTTCGGGAAGAACTTAATAGTGTTCTATTACACAAAAGAAGAAGAAGAAGAGAGATATACTCGTGTCTGTATCAAGAGAAACACCCTTTTCACATGAGCGCTTGGGGTGATGAGTGCTAGTTTCACTCTCTATTTGATCAGTTTGAAGAAAACGTGAATTTGTATCGCAACATTTAGAATTATCCTAGTTCGTCACCCGGAGGCGCTGCATCAATGTCATTTAATAAAAAAAATAAAAAAGTTTTTAATTACTTACTGAAATATTTTTTTTAATTCTTTTTTTAAATTTTAATTTTACACCTTGTCGTCTTGTGAGCAAATGATGAATAAAACTTTTAGTAGGCACTCTTCTCATTTCCACTCGTCTCCGCCTCAGTGGAAACGCACCTTAAAAGCTATTCTTCGCGAAGTAACGTCGCGCGGTAAACCATTTGGCTCCGTACGCTTTCAAATTAAAACACTTAAATCTTAGGGATTTCACGTAGCCTTAAGCAAGCGATAAGAAAACATGTAGTTATACTTTTGTTTAAGTTTTTAGTTCCAGTGGAAAGTAACGGTTGTCTACTAAAGTACTAAGTAGTTGTGTTTTGATACAGAAGTGGAGATGGCGGAGTTTGGAGCGCAGTAGTTTTGGGGTGAAACTTTGTACAGTTTTTCTTGTTTCGTGAATGGATGATATGATAGTTTTTAAGTAATTCTATGTTTGTTAGCAAGTGGATTGCGTACAATGTTTAAAAATAAAAGGAAAGTTTTTGGTCTTCACCAGAGGTCGGAGTTAGGTAGAGTTATGTACTTGCATCGAAATGTTGATATTAATATGGATCTTCTCGGGATTTCTAATTGCTTTTCCGCTATTGTTTTCTTTTGTTTTCACAAGCTATGTTGTGCGAACTACAAATGTGGCAACATCGCGCGTGTGCGCATTGGAATTTTGCAACTTCGGACATCCGATGTCGTTGATGTAAATTAGGCAACGTCGCGCGTGCAGTGGTTTAAATTGTGTAAAAGTATATAACTTTTTTATTTAATAAATCACAGGATTTTTCTGCTCTTTAAAATTAATCTCGGGATTTGAGGCATATCCACTTTATTCTTTCGCTGTATGAAATCAGTGTAAGTACATAAATAACTCTGCGTAATTCCGACCTCTGGTCATCACTGCGAAACTTATCATCATCAATCCGAGCAGAGGTTCTAGCGCTTAAGAAGCAGCTCGCTCCACCGTAGACCTAGTCTACGCTCACTATAAAAAAAAAGAAAAAAAAAAGAAACGCCCTTGGGTTGTTCCGATGTCGATTCCGATCAGAATGCCTCGGAGAATCTAGTAGTGAAGGACGAGGCCACACTCGCGTGATGCCATCCCCTCTAAAACTCCTTTGAGGATGTTTGACCACTACGGGATAGGTACTCAAACATCTTACTCAAGCTTTAGATTCTCGCCGCCTCTAAAATCCTTTACATTGTAAAGACCACATGCTGACCATAACAATCTTAGTCCAAAAAATAAAAATAAACGTCTTATAAATGTTTATATAATTTTTAACGCAAATTTTGTTGCGAAAAATTACAAAAACACAAATGTTGAAAAAATTTCCACGAGCAGGGTTTGAACCTGCACCCTTCTGACATACCGGGTCAGGTGCTCTTCCAATTGAGCTATCGTGGTTCTAACCAGCCCGCCGAAATTATTCAACACTATTTACTTTTTACTTTGAAAGCCAAAGGCGCCCATTCAATGTTAACAACTACCGTCATTAACATCCGATCATAATATTTTTACAAATACTAAAGATCAGTTAAGAAGTAGGCAAGCTATTTATAAATGTTTATATAATTTTTAACGCAAATTTTGTTGCGAACAAATTAAAAAAACACAAATGTTGAAAAAATTTCCACGAGCAGGGTTTGAACCTGCACCCTTCTGACATACCGGGTCAGGTGCTCTTCCAATTGAGCTATCGTGGTTCTAACCAGCCCGCCGAAATTATTCAACACTATTTACTTTTTACTTTGAAAGCCAAAGGCGCCCATTCAATGTTAACAACTACCGTCATTAACATCCGATCATAATATTTTTACAAATACTAAAGATCAGTTAAGAAGTAGGCAAGCTATTTATAAATGTTTATATAATTTTTAACGCAAATTTTGTTGCAAACAAATTACAAAAACACAAATGTTGAAAAAATTTCCACGAGCAGGGTTTGAACCTGCACCCTTCTGACATACCGGGTCAGGTGCTCTTCCAATTGAGCTATCGTGGTTCTTACCAGCCCGCCGAAATTATTCAACACTATTTACTTTTTACTTTGAAAGCCAAAGGCGCCCATTCAATGTTAACAACTACCGTCATTAACATCCGATCATAATATTTTTACAAATACTAAAGACCAGTTAAGAAGTAGGCAAGCTATTTATAAATGTTTATATAATTTAAATAGTGAATAGTGTTGAATAATTTCGGCGGGCTGGTTAGAACCACAATAGCTCAATTGGAAGAGCACCTGACCCGGTATGTCAGAAGGGTGCAGGTTCAAAAGGAAAAAATTTCCACGAGCAGGGGCTCGTGGAAATTTTTTCAACATTTGTGTTTTTTTTAATAAACGTCTTGTTCAGTCTTTAATTGTCCCACCGCTGGGATGACGTCATCATCATCATCAGCTAATTTTATGTCCTCACTGCAGGGGCACGAGCCTTCCCTATGGATGGATAGGAAGAACGGGCTATAAACCACAACGCGGGCCTAGTGCGGATTGGTGGTTGTTAACGACTGCTAATGCAGCCGGGACCAATGGTTTAACGTGCCTTCCGAATAACGGAGGAGTTGGAGGTGATAAATTTTTGGTCACTCATCCGATGATCGGCTTTTGCGAAAGTTGCTTAACCTCAGCACTCCCAGACCGGGCGCGTTAACAATTGCGCCATCAAGCTCCTCGGGGGATCACGTCTTTCCTCATTATACAATAGCACATGGTGAGTTTGGGCCAAAGGAATGTATGGGACCTACTACCTACATCACCTACACTAGGCTACATATAAACGAGATGCGAATAACGTGCCATCCCAAAGCTCTCTTTAATTTTTTGGCGCAGGATTTTTTATTGCTTGGCAGCCATTCAAAATTAGGTGCAGTTATTCCGGCTAAGGTATTATACCAATAAGGAATACATTAATTTTTCACTTGCTTTATACAAGAAGATGTTGTAAGTACATTCTGAAAGTGTCAGATTTATTTGTTACAATAACCGGTAATACAGTGAAACCTTATATTTTATTTCGGTATACCTACTTAACACACTTTGAGCTCAATATTTTTTAAACCAATAAGTTCTAATGGAATTTTCTATTCTTAATTAGTAATTCTAATAGAACTTTCTATTCTTAACACTAATCTGTAAACACAAGTCTATAACCATTTTTTGGTCACCCATCCGATAACCGGCCTTTGCGAAAATTGCTTAACCTCTGTGATCTATGGAGCACTTCCATCTCATAACCTACTATCATAATTAATACTGTAACGGAGCAAAACTTGCGCTAAACCAGTTACGTCACACAGCGTGACTTGAATTAAGAGTCTTATCTTGGCGGCGTGACGTTTACTGCTATTGTGGCAGTTTAGAAGCATTTGTTTGCACAGTAAGGGCTAAAGACCCGGTCACATTCAGCGCAGTAGAGCTACCCGACTTCATTGCGTGTGTCAGAGCACACTCAATGAAACCGCCTCGAAGCATGGTCTAGTGGTAAAAAACAACCGTTTAGACCCAGAGGTCCCGGGTTCGATTCCCAGCGAGGAGTACAGTTTGTGTACTTGGTTAGGTTGGTGGTAGGGCTTGTTTGTCCGCCTGGCTAGCTACCACCAGCTTATCTAAAATATGTCGCCATAACATCAATGTTTGTAGCATTGTTGTGTTCCGGCAGCTAGAGATATATAGCCAGTCCCTCACTAGTTGAGGATCCCGGGTGAAGTGCGCTTCCATCAATGGCCTTATCATCACTTCACATCAGGTAAGATCAAGGCTTACCCGTAAAATATACAGAGTATGAAAAAACCCTTACCGAAGCCGTAATATACGCATAGTGTACATCAAACTAAGAAACATTAAGTAAAAATAAATGCTGGGAAACGACTTTTATTTTTGGGTATCAAAAACAGGTGTTAATTATGACACGCAATGGAACGCGTGCAACTTATGTAGCGTACGGTACGATACGAGGCGGCCGGCCGCGAGCCGCCGCATCATTGTGTGCCTTCGACATTCATTGCGGTTTGTAACTTAAAACGCCTCTTTTTAATTGAAAATGAAAGAAAAATACTAATGTTCCTTTAGAAGAAAATATACTAATAACCTTTTAAAACAGATTCCGCAAAAACCGTAAAAAAAAAAGTTTTGACTTTGTTCTTCAATAACTCCTTAACTATCAGGTTCCCAGGTATGGCTGCAAACAAGAAAGTAATAGTAATGATTTTTTTTTATACATAGCTCGGCAATGACTCCACTCCACCTGATGTTAAGTGGAAATGGAGTCCAGACGTAAGGACAACTGGTGCAGCGAGAAAATAACGCAGCATCAGTCACCCTCACAAGGTGCCTCTTCACGCCTCGTTTGAAGGACCCCATGTCATAGGAAGGAGGGAAAACGTGTGCTGGTAGACTGTTCCATCTTTTGGAGGTGCGACAGAGAAACGGGTCACCAAATTTCTTTGTGCGTGATGGAATGTTCGAGACAGTACAGCGGTGACTCCGGAGAGCAGCACACGGAGGAAGGGAGGAGGTGGGATGAGGTCAAAAAGTTCTTCAGAGCACTCGCCGTGGTATAACTTCTACCGTTGTATTGTTAGACGGGTCGGTCGAGCTTTTTTAGCCCTAAGTTTAAGGGAAATACGAAACAAACTCTATTTTCTCTGCTTCCGAAACATGTAAAAGTTAAGCTTTTTTTGTTTTATATTTATTGTATACCCAACCAATTTTTTTGAGCATTTGGGGCCTTTCTTTAAGTAATGAGACACTTAGTTAAGAACCTCCGCTAATAAAATAAGACTGAATGTATTAGTGTAGGTACTCATTGTTTTGAGAGCCTAAATAAATAAAGTAGTGGTCGCCCAGTGGTCGAAATTCGACCGTAATTTTATTAAGGCTGCACGGATTGTATCCTAAGCAATGAAAAATTAAAAAAGATAGAATGTGAGTTTGGATTGGCATTGAAAGATTTCGGCCGCTCCTCTTCCATTTTTGAAATTTTTGAAAAGAGTATATATGCGCGTGTGTGTCAAGTACATGGTAATGTGTATAATGTATTTTTTTAGTGATTTAATGTATTTTTGAAGCATAATATTTAAAAAAATATTAACATTCTCTTCCCCTTCTCTATTTAAACTACTAGCGGCTCGCGACTTCGTCCGCTTGACTGAACACCCGTATCCTATAGAACCCTATGGCAGCGCAGCGCCACCTACCGGGTCCAATTATATGCATGTTTTATACATATAAACCTTCCTCTTGAATCACTCTATCTATCTAAACCGCATCAAAATCCGTTGCGTAATTTTAAAGATTTAAGCATTCATAGGGACAGACAGACAGCGGGAAGCGACTTTGTTTTATACTATGTAGTGATAAGTGTGCGAAATTTCATACTCCTCCGTCCGCGCAATTTTCGTAAAAAGGGGTACAAAGTTTTTGCTTCAAGTACGAGTATTAATACAGATTAAATTAAATTAACAGTACGAGCGTAGCTGCTGCGTCCCGAGCTGTTTCGTGTAAGTGTCTATATGTGCATTTTTATGAAGCATTCCTGCTGCAATCTTTTTATTTTGTGCCCTAGGGGTCTTATCTTGGCGTCGTCGCCCGCCGTGACGTTTACAGACACTGAGCCTGCGTTGCGTTGTTACTCGCTAACTAGTAGAAAGCTTTTGTTGCAAAAAGTTTGAATGCACGCCTTATTAAGATCTCCGGAGATTATGAATTTTGCATAATGCCACTTCTTGGGAACTTTGGTGATGTCGTTGCAGTGGTTAAGTAAGTTTATCTGCAGCCGCACTTTGGATGGGTTTATGTACGAATTTTACTCGTTCGTAATTGCACGATATTGAACGTACGTTTATGCATACATTACCTACGAGTACGCACACTGGTTGCGTTTTTCTTCGTTTTTCTCAGTTGAAATGACAGTGACACAGTACCGTGACGTTAACTCGTACGAATGAAAAAAACAAACATTGATTGGGATTGATTTCATGTAATTTAGTTTAAGAAAAAAAAAGTTTCTCAAAAAAAGCTGTCAACTCGTTTTAAAAGGTTATGGGCAATTCCATTATATTTTCAGTCATTTCTAGTTGTTTAAAAGTAATTACAGTTAAAAGTGAAGTATTCTGAAAATGAAATTTTGTTTTACTATTAACTAGCGACCCGCCCCGGCTTCGCACGGGTGCAATGCTGATACACGCAACCGCTATGTCCCTGCATTTTAAATCTGTAATGTCTTCGAAAATATTTATTTAAATTACATGCTGTAAAGGGCCATATTGATCTATATTAAATGCACTTAATTGAATAAAGAATTGCTGTATTGCTTAAAATCGCTTCGTAAATATTATTTCTCGTAAAAAGTTAAGAATAAAAAATGATTATTGTGGGTTATCCCTAAGAGATAGACATAATACCATCGCGGACTTTTTTGTAGACCTTTTTAAGGTGTACAATATGTAAGTAGTACATTATTTTGATTTATCTCGTGGCAGCCAGCGTTTGCAATGTAAGCGCAAAAAAAAGTGAAACCTCTAAAATTAATAGTGTTTCTCTACTATATTTATACATGTATTTATACATATAAACCTTCCTCTTGAATGGCTCTATCTATTAAAAAAAACCGCATCAAAATCCGTTGCGTAGTTTTAAAGATCTAAGCATACATACATTGCATAGGGACAGCGGGAAGCGACTTTGTTTTATACTATGTAGTGATGAGTTGGCAAATTACTGCTCCGTCTAATATTATGAAGCAGAGTCCCGATGCTCCACAGCTAGTGAAACATGATTGTGCCTAACTTGCCGTCCTCATATTGCATACCCGCAGCCATCTCGTTTGAAGGACAACATGTTGTTGAAAGGAGGAAACATGTGCGCAATGGTGCAAAGATGAAATGATAAAAATGTGACGAAGAAAAAGTTAATAAAACAAAAATCATGGCCCAGTCTCGTCTGATTCTAACAGAGAGGCGTTTTTAGTATGATGAAGATGAACGGATGGAAATATATTGAAAACTGGGCAATAATAAAATTGGAAAAGTGAATATTCACGCGTGACTCGTGCAAAATTTCTGCTTTGAAGAATCGAACTCCGCTCGGTGTAGTGTGAATTGTGAACACGGTATTAATTTGTATTTTATTTTTATTTTCAGGTACATACTTCTTTTGTCCGCTGTTACGGGTGTTTTGTTTTACGTGCGATTCCCAGCGTTTGCAAGCACCTCAATGGACAACAAAATTGTTCTTTTTTTGTTTAATTCTCTACATTGTAACATTGTAACATTGTGAATGGTGTCATAACAAAGTGGTAGTAACTCTGCTATATTCCATTTTAATATTAAGTGGCGTTATGCTTGATTTGAAGCAAATTTATTTTAAAATAAAATGCGAATCAAAGATTTTTTTATGTGATATTTATTTTTATTACGTCTACTGTACACTTTGTGCTCACCCTTCTGTATATCTTATTTCTTTACAATACAGGGTTGGCCGGATAATACATTTCGTTGCGATAAATACAAATAGCAATTTTAAACAGAAAACTACCAAGTTGGTAGAAAATTTATACGCTAGCAACACTCATAAATTCTCTACTGATTCAAGAACAGCGGCCACAAACATTGCTCATAGCAAATCCAAAATTCACCTGCGAATTCACGTTAGCTGAGCAAGGAATGCCATTTGGTGGGTAATGTTTCAAATATTCAAAGTGCGCTACCACAATGAATGTAGGACTGCAAAATGTTCGGATTTCATTATAAACCACATTGCAGATTTTAAGCTCTTTTCGTGTTAGGTGTATTTCCATTGTTACCATAAGCTAAATGTTTGATTAGCGGTTTTTTAAAGTCAAGGTCAAAGACAAATTATTTATTCTATACAGGGTGGGAAGGAGTATACCGACCTCAGAACAATAACTAAAGCTATAGAAGGATGGTTAAAATAAAAAACGTGCAACTATGTTTAGTTCCGTTCTATCTTATGGCTAGAAAAGGAGGTTGGAGTGCGACAAATGGTTGACACTTAGTTTTTATTTTTTGTATTATTATGTCATTCGGTCATCAGAAAAATCTCGAGTCCTTTTGCCCGGCCAAAATCAGAAGTACATTGATTTAAAAACTGACAGTTCGTTTCACAAATGTGGTGACGACACCTTCGAAATAACGAAAGAAAAGGGACAATCGATCTCTTTCCAATACATCACCTAGGTTCTTTAGTTTAAATAGTGCGAACTGATGATTTGTGTTGTTATTTTAGTCCGGTTTCTATAGCTTTAGTTATTATTCTGAGATACCGACAGATTGATACCAACGATGCTAGAGTTTGTCTAATGAATCGAGTCACTCGCTATTTTTAGAAGTATAAGTATGACAACAACTGTCACTTTGAAGTTACGTAATTACGAGTCTGGTGAAAAATAATGGCGAAACCAATTAAAGGTACCACAAGAAAACTGCTTTTCACTATGATAAATAAATACGAAGATGTGAAGAGCGATTTAAACTCGAATTGTGAGTTGAAAATACAACAATTAAATGAAATTGCCACGCTTACAGGTTAGTTTTTGTGTTTGGATCAACAACATTTGATACTTTATTTTTATTTATGTCGTTATGTTAATGTGATTTTATTATAACTACTATTACTTATTTATTTATTTATTTTTATTTATTATTGACAATGAAGAAAAAAGGTTTATAATTTTGTTTATAATTAATGTTGGGGAAGACAGCAGTGACGAACATTACGATTCGGATTCCATTATATCTGGCGTAGAATACTTAGAAACTGATTTTGATTATGAATCCTCTTGAATGATGTTAAGATACAATAATTATGATATAATGTTTTTTAATGCGACAAAAAAATATTTCCTAAAAGGAATAAAAAATATACCTACAATAATATTATTTTCTTTTATTTGTTATATTTTAATCTAGAAAAATATACAGCTAGAGTCAAATGAAAGCATGATGCTCCATCGCCAAAGTGAAAAAGGATACGTTTTAAGAATGTAAGGGTACGTTTATATTATTATCTGTGAGTCTGAGTGTAGGTATATAATACCTTTATTAGGATTCCGTACACAAAGGGAGCCAACGGGACCCTATTACTAAGACACCGCTGTCCGTCCGACCGTCTGTCCGGCCGTCCGCCGTTCGTCCGTCCGTCTATCAACAATAGCTTACATGCTAAAACACAACTTACAATTGTTTACATTGTTTCTGTAAAAAAATAAAAAGTATCAAGTTGGTTTTTTCCATGAAATGCAATGTTTACACCTAAACGATTTTTGGAATTGCCGCTCTTTTCTAGTGCCACCTTTCATTAGTCAGACTCTAGTGCCTATTTGGGCAAAAAAAGTAATACAAATATGGTTCGGTAAAGCCTAATTTTCGAGATATTAAATTATTTAAGTAATTCACAAATTGCAAAATCTCAAGGGTAACACGCCTTTATAATATGACGTAATCACACACACAAGTACACCCGCTATCAATTTATTGTCTAGAGCTCATAATAATCAAGTGTCATACGGACGTCATACTCCACTCGTCGTTTATCGTATTTTGTCGGCGTCGTTCGTGAAGTGTGAAGTTTTCTTTTTCATTCTTTTGAGTAAGGCTTCGTTCACAAGGAAGTACTATCGATAACTATTTTTTTGTTCCAGAAATTAGGTGATTTCATAAGGCAGTTTTGGACCCATGTTGATATAAAATTATTTACTCGTAACACCACCAGGAATCCAATGTTAAAATCTGTCGGTATACTCTTTCCCACCCTGTATAAGGGCGGCCATACACGGGCAGCTTGAATCACCACTGCAGTCTTCTATTTACAAACATACATGGAGGCGCTCAAGTAGCTGCGACTGCTCCGAGCGGTCAGCAGCTCGGTGAAATAGCAGCTTCACTACGACTGCTCAAGCGGTCCACACACCCTGCTACACACTACTTTAAAGTTTATACTGACACCCCCCACCAACCTAACGGTTATAAAGTTAGGTGTCAGACATCCTTACGCAAGCACAAGGGACTATCTTCGTCAGGTCATAACGCCAGATCAGAACACGTCTGCTGCGGTGCACGGTGCTTTTAAGACTAGTGTCTCGAGCTAGTTGCCCCGTGGACACGTATAGTCCACTACCTAATATCCAGATAGGTTGCCGGAGCTGTAAGCTGGCTTGCTCAAGCGGTCCGTGTATTTTGATCACTGGCTAACTGCTCGAGCAGCCCGTGTATGAAGACCTTAAGCAAGCCTTCACTAATGACGTCAAAACTATAAAAAAAATAACTTGGGTAAACCACCAGTTCAGATTTAAGTAGAAACTACGTTCGTGAAGAATTGGCAAGAAACTCAATTCATTTTTTTAAACCAATTTGCAATTTTTTTATGTAATTTAAAATTTAACTTTAAATGCGGTACTTTAAAAATAAACAAAGAACTCAACGAGGCTTAACGCAAACTAATTAGTAGGTATAGTTAGTAAGTATAGTTGTCATAGGCATAATACTTGTTCCACATCTCTACTGGGTACTCGTTCACAACTACTATGCCATTATTAATCGAATTCAATCTCAATATGATACCCTGTCAAGTTCGTCTGTAATGTCTATTGATCCTGACATGTCTTAATCTATTGTGTAAATTTAAGTCTATTTCGTATGATAGGTACTCTTGTATCAGATCAACGTTAATGCACGTCAAGAACATAATTAATTACTTAAATGGTAAGCGGATAAGTTTATGCCTCATTATCTTTAGTGAAATTTTGTTATTTTTGTAATAAATTTTATTACTAAATAATTGTTCAATTTATACATGATCGATATAATTTATTAATATAAATATTATTATTAAGAGAATTTAAAAAAATATAGAAATAATCTATAATTTTCTCCTCCAAATCGCTCCAAATCGCTGCCAAGCGGGAGAGTGCCCAGGACGCTGGCGGCGTTGCCTCTTTGGATGACCAAACTTAGGCGTTGGCCAAAATAAGCGCCAGCTCGAGGGTCACCAGTGGTTTCTATAAGGCGAGCTGAAATTTTTTTAAAAAGTTTTTGTGCTGCCGGTCCCTATGGTAAATATACAATTGTTATTATTTTTTTGTAATTAATTACCATAATAATTTTTTGCTAAAAAAAAACAATCAGCCCCAGGGAGCTCGAGCGGGAATTGTGGGAGTTTGTAACTAATCACCAATCACCACATCACCAGCTCATTATATGTTCCCCACTGCTGGGCGTACCCCAGCCCACCCCAGCCTTCCCTATGGATGGAAAGGTAGAACGGGCCATAAACCACCACGCGCGCCCATTGCGGATTGGTGGTTGTTAACGACTGCTTACGCAGCCGGGCCAACGGCTTTACGTGCCTTCCGAAGCACGGAGGAGCTCGAGATGATAAATTTTTGGTCACCCATCCGATGACCGGCCTTTGCGAAAGTTGCTTAACGTCAGCAGACCGGGCGCGTTAACCACTGCGCCATCGAGCTCCTTCTCAATTATAATTAATATTTAATGTTGTGCACGGTAGTATTATTAGTGATTCTGTGGTTATGCATCCTGTGGCAGCCTCCAATTAAAGTAAGGATAATGTCATGAGGTCCTTCAACCGAGACGTGAAGAGTGCCGGCAGGGTGAAGGTTCCTGATGCTGCGTCGTTTTCACGCTTCACCAGTTGTCTTCGCGTTTGGACTCCATTTCCACTTAATATCAGGTGGAGTGGACTCTCTTGCCGTGTTAGACTTATCTTATCTGACGCCATTCGAAGATTGAATAGGGACTTGAAGGCGATCAACGACTGGTCTCGTAGGTTTGGTGTGGCCGTAAATCCCACAAAACGTCAATCATTCTCATTGGCAGCTTGCGATTGATGGGTAGTGGCGAAAAGTTGGCGTTGGAGTTGGCTCTCTTGAGCCAATACTGTTTGTTGTACATTCTTCCTTTTATATCCTGTTCATTCTCATGTGGATCGCGCTTCCTCTCGAAATCAGGATGGCTACAAGTCGCGATGTCTTTAAAAAAAAAGTCCGCATGCTTTTTCTTAATAAAACCTTGGCTGAATCATCTCAGTAACGACCGATTTTTAAATTATTTATAAATTATTTATTTATGTAGGTATATTTATATATTTCTTAATTTATAGAATATTTATGTATCTAATATAAGTATGAATCTTTTTGTTACACTGTTTTCCAAAATTTGCACCTCCCATGTCATTTCTGCACCACCCTATGGTTGACTGGTAGAAAATGCCTCAGGCATTAAGTCCGCCATGTAATATTATGTTGCAAAAGTTTAAAATTAATAAATAAATAAATAGACTTGTACTATTATGTATTCTGTGGTGTTAGTTTAAAAAAAATAGGTAAGTATGTTGCGGACGATGGACCGTATTCTGAAATATAACAAATGTGTGCGTGCGTGTTGTATAAGTGTGTGCGAGTGAGAGTGCGTGCGTGCGTGCTTTTAAACTAACATTTAAACAAATATGAATCTTCCAAAAGGAAATCCTTTAGAATTCTATTGCCAACAGAAGTGTTTTTATTAAATTTTCACATTGATTCCCATCTAGCGCTATTCGATCAAGAAATAGTGTATTGTACCGACAAAGGGAAGGAACTACGTAGTTGGAGGGTGAAAATCGTTAACAATATATCATGTTTTATGGACTGTGCTATATTTAGTAAGTACTGTGTTTGTTATTTGTAGGGTATGCTCAGAGCTTGGTGTAGTGACTAGTGCGTTTAGAAAAGAGTACTCTGTGGCGTTTAGTTTGCCTCGGAGAATCCAGGGAACGGGGATATGGCTTGAGGAAACCTTTAAGTTTCCACCGCCCACAAATCGTCTGGTTACGCTGTAAAGGCTATAGGCGGTTCTTTCCACGAAAAAGTTTGTGATCTAGCAAATCAATACACTTTCGCAATGCCAGTCATAGGATGGGTGACCGATTTAAAATAGACAGAGTAGACTTACGCACCGATGGCATAGTGACATTCACAAGAGCTACTTGTAGCCTAAACTGAATAAATGATTTTGAATTTTGATTTTTTTTTAATTTTTAAGTCCGAAGGTTTTGACCCCGATCAACGATAAGTCCCAGATTGGCATTGGTGGTCAATATAGCTTCGGAAAGATTGAATAAATAATTTTTTTTTCTCCTTTCTGAAATAGTGTTGCTGAGGGTTTCAAACAGAAAAGGAGACAATACAATACATAGATATATAAATAACTAATGACAAAAAAAATATAAAAAAATATAATTCATGAAAATAAAAGAGTTATCGTTATTTTTAAACACAAGTTTTTGTACCGAAATTGCTGAAATCACCTCAAAATTATGCTTATTTTATAAATGTGACCACACTTTCCATCAATGGCGGCGGCGTCAAAGGTCCTACCTACCTACCGAAATGCCGACATAAGTAATGGACATGTAAGTTTTGTCATTATACAAATTTTTATCGGGGTATTTTTTTCACATATTACGTAAATAGAACTGAATCTCGATACCTAATAACACATTCACGGATCGGACAAGGTTTTTATTTATATTGTGTAAGTTGGTGGTATGTTTAAGCTCACCTTTTGGGTTCGCTTCATTTTGTGCCCAAAACGTCTGCGCTGACAAGCGGCTCACAATTTCGCACAATTTAATTATCTGTTTCCATTGTCTTGTCAAGGTTTGAACTTAGTTTTGAAACGACTTCAAATCGTAGTCCCAGATCCCAGGTGACAGCCCGGGGGCCCTGAGATAAGGCGAGTCGTTCCTGGAATACATTATAAAACTCTGCGGGGCAATCAGAGGTAGTGCTCCAGAATTTCGTGTGCCTGAAAACAATCTCTTTGGGGATTGACAGATTGTAGAAACTAGAAAGGGGGGTTTTAAATAAATAAAATAAATAAAAACCGGCCAAGTGCGAGTCGGTTTCGCGCACGAAGGGTTCCGTACCATTATCTATAAAAACGGTAAAAAAATGTCATGTCTGTTGTATGGGAGCCCCACTTAGATATTAATTTTATTTTAATTTAATTATTTATTTTTAAAGTGAATAATATAAAAAAAACACAAATGTTGAAAAAATTTCCACGAGCAGGATTTAAACCAACACCCTTCTGACATACCGTCAGAAGTCAGGTCAGGTCAGGTGCTCTCCCAATTGAGCTATCGTGGTTCTAACCAGCCCGCCGAAACTATTCAACACTATTTACTTTTTACTTTGAAAGCCAAAGGTGCCCATTCAATGTCAACAAACTAAATGTGAATATTTCAAGCGTCTAGTTGCCGTTATCAATATCGAGCAAAAACAACAAAAAAAATCACGTTTGTTGTATGGGAGCCCCCTTAAATATTTATTTTGTTCTGTTTTTTAGTATTTTTTGTTATAGCGGCGACAAAAATACATCATCTGTGAAAATTTCAACTGTCTAATTATCATGGTTCATGAGATACAGCCTGGTGACAGACGGACAGACAGACAGACGACAGATGGACAGCGGAGTCTTACTTAGTAATAGGGTCCCTGTGACAGACAGAAAGAAAAGCCCCAAATTGAGTGAATTTAACGATATATTACAGAAATGAATATAAAAACACAAAAACTATAGAAAATCCAACTAGGTTCGCGCTCTGTTGCTATGCAAGTGAAGTAACAATTGCATAGCAACAGGGTTGTCAGACCCTCAGAACAATAACTAAAGCTATAGAAGGATGACTAAAATAAAAATCGTGCAACTATGTTTAGTTCCGTTCTATCTTATGGCTAGAAAAGGAGGTTGGAGTGCAACAAATGGTTGACACTTAGTTTTTATTTTTTGTATTGTTATGTCAAACGGTCATCAGATAATCGGTGATCAAAAAAAATCTTTGAGTCCTTTATAAAGTCACTCACTACATTACCTCAAATATGAGGTCACAAATCTGGTGACACCTTCGAAATAACGAAAGAAAAGGGACAATCGATCTCTTTCCAATATATCACTTAGGTTCATTAGTTAAAATAGTACGAACTGATGAATGAGTGTTGCTATTTTAGTCCGGTTTCTATAGCTTTAGTTATTATTCTGAGGTCAGACCTATCGCCAACAGTCCCGTTTTACCCTTTGGGTACGGAACTCTAAAAAACATTGATTAACTAATCCGACAACAAGTTTTACAGGTTTTAGTAAATAAGACTTACATTTTATGTTAAGCAGAAGCGTCAGCTACTGGAGCAGAATTTTGCCTTACTAGCCGTCCTTATCTGAATGAAAATGAAAATGAAAAATCTTTATTCAATTAAGGCATATAAATTGCACTTATGAACGTCAAGTAGGTAGTTAAAAAAAAAAAACAAAAAAGTATACAAGGTCTAACAAAATCAATAAGCGAACGTTTAAGGGCGGTATCTATACATAATTCTGAATACAATGACAAAAAATGGGCTACAGTTTTATAGTGATTTTTCAAAGTTATGTTTTCTAACAAACTAAATCAATTAAAATAATGCACATCATGGAACATGCTGTATCTTTACTAACACGCACGCAAGCGTCAATAAAAAGATAGTGTACAGATACACGCACACAATTGAAAAATCATTGTATGACATTCATACACACACGGCTATCTTTGTGTGCGTGTAGTACAGCTGTACGGGTTTGGAAAGGGTGTATTTTTTGGCGAATTATGACAATGTTTTGTTGATTATCTCGGTAACGAGCCTGTAGTTTTGGGTCAAATTTGGTGAGCATGCTCAGTGTGATGTATAGATGCTCCCCTTAAACGTTCGCTTACTGATATTGTTAGACCCTATATTAATAAATAATATAAGTACAAGTACACACAATAATACTTAAAATATAATTGAATAAACAATACATATATATGTAATGCGATTCTACTGCTTGTTCGGAAGGTTGGTTCTGCTAAGAAGACTCCAGCAAGAAACTTAGCAGCTACTCTTTCAAACTATGAGATGTATACAAAAGTGTAACTACTTAATACAATGTGAAATACATGCGCAGGCGAGCAGACTAAGATCACCACACGTTATTATTAAGATAATCATCAATTTTATAGTAACCTTTTTTCATTAGACCTTG
Organism: Eudonia lacustrata; assembly: GCA_947562085.1. NCBI lineage: Eukaryota > Metazoa > Arthropoda > Insecta > Lepidoptera > Crambidae > Eudonia > Eudonia lacustrata. Next base: position 10,785,410 of record OX387332.1, on the reverse strand, counting down.
TTTTATTTCTGTCTTAAACTTGTGTAGTGGCAATTCCGTTAGAGTGAAAGGCACTTTTTTATAAATTTTTATACATTTCCCAACAAATGAATTACCTTACCTTACCTTACCTTATTGAGTCTAAGTTTTGGAATGGCAAGTTTGTTTTTATTTCTTGTATTAAATTTGTGGGTATTAATTCTTTTTCGAATTTATCTAAGTTTTTATAAATATACACGATATTCTCATAAATATACTGTGAAGCTACAGTTAAAATATAATTCTGCTTAAATAACTCTCTCAGCGTATCACGGGGTCTAAGGCTATAAACAGCTCGAATGGCTCTTTACTGTAACACAAAAATGGTTTTAATGTCAGCCGCTGATCCCCACAATAAAATACCATATGACATGACGCTGTGAAAGTAACTAAAGTAAACCAATCTTCTTCTAAATCTTTAAATCTATTAAAGATTTAAAGATTTAGACAACATATACATTGTTCTGATCCCAAGGTAAGTAGCTAAAGCACTCGTTTAATTGAAATCAGAAACAACTTCGCGACGGTACCACAACCACCTAAACCCGACACAATATCGAAAAGTTCGTTTTCGACATTGACCCGACCGGGAATCGAACCCGCGACCTTAGAGTTAGCGCCGCCCAAAGTCCGACGTGCAAGCCACTCGGCTGCGTAGGTTATCATATAGATCTACTAACAAATTCTGCATACACATATCGTCTGGAGGTAGGGAAACAAATTTTTAAAATCCCATTGGGTGTTAACACTCCACAAAATTGCGTCAAAAGTGAATAAAGTGTAGAGTACTTCACAAATTTCGAAGCGTTAATGCAAAGTTTGCAATGCAGCGCTCAACTCGTCGCTTTTCAACGTGAATCTTATCACACCCGCGTAAAGTTCAGAATGTAGCTTTAAAATTGTACGTACGTACAATATGTTAGACATGAATAATGCATGTTAATTTAATAGTAGACGTCTTCAGTGGGGATTTATATTCATTTGCAGAAGCTGCCGGTGCACTTGCTTAGATTTCGCGGAGACAGGAAAGACAATATTTAATATACATAGTAGTATAGTAGGGGGTTGATAACGCAGCAGCGGGAAGATGGAAAACTCTGTGGTTTAGTGGTCTCAGATCCCCGGGTCCCGGGTTCGATTTCCAGTGGATAACAGTGGGATTCAAAACCGAACGATACTGTAAGCTCTTTCTGCGTGCAACGGAACGCACGTGATTAAATTAAAATGAGGGTATACAAGCTTCCAATTATGAGACGACCAACACCTCAGTCTCCCTGTGACCACGGACCCTGCAAAAGGTTCGAAACGTCAGGATAAACATTAAATAAAATTAATGTGTAAAAAAAACGCGAGTAGATCCGTAAAAGTAGTTTTATTTTAACATGACGTATAGTTAAGCTTCGAATCAAGGCCCACTGTTCCAATCCATCATTGCAAATTGAAATTAAAATAAATAAATAAATGTTTCCCACACTCGCACCAATTATCTAGCCCCAAGAAAAGCTTCCTTAAGAAACTCGAGAAATGGTTAACTAGACAACGGATAAACATACTTAATATACTAAAATACATACTTATTATACATAGGAAACACCCAGACCCGAAACAATTTAGAAAAACCGGTATTTCTAAATTGATCCGACCGGGGATCGAACCGGGACCTCAGAGATGGCGACACCATGACAACCGGTGTGCAAGCCACTCCACCAAGGAGGTCGTCAAATTGTCTTTATTTTGAGAGAGAGTTTACTGTCTGTCACGTTTATTTTTTTTGGAGCCGTGAGAAACTTAATGGTCAAGCCGTGTGAAACGAAGCACCATCAGAGGTTCTAGAGGACGGCATCACGCACTGTGTCCCCGTGCCCTACTAGATTCTCCGAGGGGTTTGGATCGGATCGGGGAGCGGAACAACCCAAGGGCGCCCAGGTACATGTCTGTACCGGGTATAGAGCGCGTGTGAGCTCGTCGTACTCTTGTTCTACGAGTACGGTGTCTTGTATCTTTCGGCCTGCTGCGTCCAGCTACACCTACGACGCTGCTATACGTGTCCCTGCTCCACTACGCTACGAAGGCAGAGGAGATTGTAGAGTATGTTCGGATCAAAACCAAATTCACACTGAGGGTCGAACGGTTGGAGTCCCGCCACAATGTGAATTTTAATAAATTTGTGGTGAGAGTACCGACCGAACACCTGCCGACTTTCATAAAAGAAGAGTTTTGGCCGAAGGGTGTCATGTTCCGGCGGTTCCGAGGCCGGCTACCGGACACCACGCAGCGTCACACGTCGCCGTCCTTACGTGTAGCATAGTTTTAGTTTTATATATAAATTGTATGTATGTTAGTCTGTAAGGTATTTATAATATGGGCCTCTATGTAACTTACCATCTGTACATAATTTGTTGCCTGAATTAAATGATTTCTATTCAATTCTATTCTATTCTTGGGCCTAAACTAGTGTGCATGTTTAGTGTGTTCTGCAAATGTGTAGTGGCATTTATAGGATAAAATGCCAAAATACCATTTTGAGGATGAGGAGCTCGATCTCGCAGTTTTTAACGCACCCGGTCTGCGATTGCTAAGGTTAAGCAACTTTCGCTAAGGCCGGTCATCGGATGGGTGACGAAAAATGTATCATCTCGAGCTCCTACGTGCTTCAGAAGGCACGTAAAGCCGTTGGTCCCGGCTGCATTTAAGCAGTCGTTAACAACCACCAATACGTACTGTACCCGCGTGGTTTAGGGCCCGCTCTTCCGGTCCCGACTGCATCAGCAGTCGTTAACTACCACCAATGCGCAATGGGCCCGCGGGCGTGGTTTATAGCCCGTTCTCCCTATTCATCCATAGGGAAGGCTCGTGCCCCAGCAGTGGGGACAAAAAATTAGCTGATAATTTAAAGGATCGGGCTGGGAGAACTGAGGGTGTTCATTAATCTCCACTAGAATATTTTGTCTGGGATCGCGTTGGCGTACGCGCGTAGTTGCACTAAATCAGCGTTGTCTGAGACACGTGTACGAAATATGTTCGTATAACAGCTGGATCATTTGTTTTCTTATTAAATGTTGTATTTCATAGTTAACAGAAATATTTTATAAAACAATTTTTGTTCAAATGTAAAACTTTACTAAAACAAAATTAAATACTTTATGTACCTACCAGTATATATACGGGGTTATTTTTACGTAGGTATTAATGCAAAGTGGAGTATTTTTTTATGTAGTGAGTTACGCGGGCTCAGTGCTGATTGGTCGTTGTTAACGACTGCTAATGCTAACGGAGGAGCTCGAGATCACACGTTTTGATCACCCATCCGATGACCGGCCTTTACGAAAGTAGCTTAACTTGGGCAATTGCAGACCGAGCGCCAACTGCGCCATAACTTCTTGCCATAAATTCACAGCAGTACGTAGCACGTTTGCTACACGACTTTACATTAGCTAGTACTCGTATATTATACGAAACTATTCAAGTTTATACAGGAAGGGGCGGGACGAGTTCTAATGAAAAAGGTTCTCGCTCTACGTTCCATGAACATCTGTGTTTTACTGCGACAGTTGATTTTCTCGGAGCTGTTTTTATGTTTTTTTATGGTCTCCATTCGAGAACACGTCTGCCCCATCGGCCATCGGCTCTAGGACAAATATGCCCCGCCCATTGCCGACGTCATATTCAAAGCTGAATGATCATAAGTTTAAGTGCACCATAGCTTGAATCTTCAGCTACTGAGGAAGTGGCTATCGTGGAATACGACCAAGAAATCTAACATGTTATTGTGATAACATAGTCCTACTATTATTACTTAAGTCAATTTACCCCGTGTGGTGCCGGGGATAAAGAATTGCACCACCCCATCTCTTTCCGTGGGTGTCGTAAAAGGCGACTAAGGGACCATTCCAGAGGATGGGCAGCAGCATCTCTCTGAGGTTACCCTCAACCTACTGCGATCGCCAACCCGCCTGCCAAGCGTGGCAATTACGGCAAATACCCCTCATATCCTTGGGCGAGGCCTTTGTCCAGCAGTGGACTGAGATGATGATGAAGTCAATTTGTGAAACCATCATGCTAGAAAGTAAAAATCCTATGTAAATGTAATCAAAACATTATAATTTATTGTTATTTAATAAAATGTTAAGTAAGCAAGCGCTAACCTAGATTCACCAAATTGGTGCCTAAGATACAGGTAAACCAGTTTACATAGTTTAGGTATCACTTCGATTTATTTGCACTACTAACCTTAATTTTAAAACCACAATATAAGCAGTACACTCAAAGTGCACTATATTAACATTTAAACAATGTTATTTTATAAGTTTGATGTATTTAGACTAAGTTTTATACAGAAATAAATTTATTCTTAAAATGTTTATATAATTTTAACGCAAATTTTGTTGCGAACAAATTACAAAAACACAAATGTTGAAAAAATTTCCACGAGCAGGATTTGAACCCGCACCCTTCTGACATACCGGGTCAGGTGCTCTCCCAATTGAGCTATCGTGGTTCTAACCAGCCCGCCGAAATTATTCAACACTATTTAATTTTTACTTTGAAAGCCAAAGGCGCCCATTCAATGTCAACAACTACCGTCATTAACATCTGATCATAATATTTTATCCGGTATGTCAGAAGGGTGCGGGTTCAAATCCTGCTCGTGGAAATTTTTTCAACATTTGTGTTTTTAAATTTATTCTTATTCTTATTCTAACAAAGTACTATTGGATCTGAGTTGCGATGTAAACGCTAGATCACAGACACACGAGATCGTTACGTACTATGATACATTACTCATGTTTAAAGTGCTTTTTTTTCTTACAGTTAGGCACTTATCTCATAAGGCCGAAGGTGGAACCGCACCGGAATCCTCAACTACTGAGGCAGTGGCTATGTTATCTCTAGCTGCCGGAACAGCAATGCTACAAACATTGATGTTATTGCGACAGCGGCTTAGCGTGGACTAATATAGGCGTGGGCAAAGTCGCATCTGCGAGGCCCCTTTGCTTCCAAGATCTACCCAGGCTCACGAGGCCCCTTCAAGTGCGAGGCCGTGGGCGAGGGCTCACTTCGCCCACGCCTAGCTACGCCATATCTTATCTTATCTAAATATGTCGCAATAATTGCGACATATTTAGATAAGATGGTGGTAGTCAGCCAGGCGACCTGTGGGAACCTTAGAACCAGAGGTCCCAGATCGGTGGTTCTAACCACAGACCATGGAGTCGTTGCTTGAAGCATAGGAAATACGTTTTTATTAATTCCTATCAGTATTAGGGGTGGGAACCTTTGGATTTGGGGTGTAACCCCTAGACCACAAAGTTGTATGTCAGCTCAAATCATTATCTCATCAGACTATGTTTAGGAGCGCAATCTATCTTCGGGAAGCGTGTGGAAAGGCAGTAAATTTTCGGAGTACCAAATCAAAGCGAGCTGTCAGTGTGAGAGATGCATAGCCCTGTACTTGATGTGTTTAGCTCGTAGGAGAATGTACATTTTTAACAACTGACTCCGGAATTAAAGTGGGTAGTAAGGTGGAAGTGAAGTTTGCCATTTAAATAAGCTAACTCTTTTGAGTAGATCGATGGCGCGATAGTGAAGCAACTATCGCAAAAGCCGGACATCGGATGGGAGACCAAAACAAATATTGTTTCTAGTTTCCCCGCGTTTTATTTTTATGGTAAAGCCGTTGGTCCCGGCTGCATTAGCAGTCGATAAAAACCACCGCATTGCACTGGGCCCGCGTGGTGATTTATGACCCATTCTCCCTTTTCATCCATTAAGTAGGGCCTCAGCAGTCGGGACTTAAAAATGAGCTGATGGTGATGAATCTTTAAGTATATACAGGGCCTAACAAAATCAATAAGCAAACTTTTAAGGGCGGCATCTATACATAATTCTGAATACAATGACAAAAAATGGGCTCCAGTTTTATAGTGATTTTTCAAAGTTGTGTTTTCTAACAAACTAAATTAATTAAAATCATGCACATCATGAAACATGCTGTATCTTTCCTAACACGCATGCAAGCGCCAATAAAAAGATAGTGTACAGATACACGCACACAATTGAAAATTCATTGTATGCCATTGATACACACACGACTATCTTTGTGTGCGTGTAATACAGCTGTACGGGTTTGGAAAGGGTGTATTTTTTGGTGAATTATGACAATGTTTTGTTGATTATTATATTATAACTTGTATATTAGTTTTGAACCAAATTTGGTGAGCATGCTCAGCGTGATGTATAGATGCTCCCCTTAAACGTTCGCTTATTGATATTGTTAGACCCTTTTTATAGTGGTTGGAGGGTAACGGCATTTAAATAATTTCGTTCAGTTCTGGGTAGGGACTTCTTGGTGACGTAACCACCAGAGCACAGGAAGCGGTTAAGGCCACAAAGATCGATGTCATCTCAGATCTTTACCTCATTAGATTTTTTGTGGAGCACAATCTATCTTCGGAAAGCGTGTGGAAAGGCAGTAAATTTTCGCAGTACTAAATCAAAGCGAGCTTTCAGACTGAGAGATGTATAGCCCTGTACTTGATGTGTTTAGCTCGAAGGAGAATGTACATTTTTAACAACTGACTGTGGAATCAAATAAATAGAATGGAAGAAGAAATGGAAGTGGAAATAAATAAATAGTTTATTTATTTATTTAAACTAAATAAAATTTCCTACACTCACACCAATTATCTAGCCCAAGAGAAGCTTCGTTATGAAACTCGTTAAATGGTTATTAGACAACGGATAAACATACTTAAGATACTTAAATACATACTTATTATACATAGAAAACACCCAGACCCGAGACAATTTAGGAAAACAATAATTTCTAAATTGACCCGACCGGGGATCGAACCCGGGACCTCAGAGATGGCGACACCATGAAAACCGGTGTAAGTGAATCTTGTAATTTAAGTAAGTTTACTCTCATATGCATTATTTATGATTATTATGATACAGCGAAGACAATACCTATATGGATTTACTTACATTTATATACAATGGTATAGAATGTCTTTATGTAGGTATTTAACCTATGAATAAAGCAAAGTGTTAAAAACAATATAAGAGTAGCTAACGGGGAAATCATACGATGACACTGAAAATCTACTATTAGTCATTACATTACTCATTACATAATTTTAAGACCTAGTTATAAATAATCTATACTAATATTATAAAGCTGAAGAGTTTGTTTGTTTGTTTGTTTGTTTGAACGCGCTAATCTCAGGAACTACTGGTTCGAATTGAATAATTCTTTTTGTGTTGGATAGTCCATTTATCGAGGAAGGCTTTAGGCTATATAACATCACGCTGCGACCAATAGGAGCGAAGCATCAGTGAAAAATGTTGCAAAAACGGGAAAAGAGCCTAAAAAATTAAAAAAGCTGCCGAAAGTCACTATTCCACGCGGACGAAGTCGCGAGCACAGCTAGTGCTAAATAAGTACAGTAACAATAAATGTTAATGTTATTTCTATTGCCTCATTCACTATTTACTATGTATGTTTATTGTATAAATGTTTTATTGTTGAGTAAGCGCTAACCTAAATGTTATAGGTTGGTACCTAAGACACAGGCAATCTTTTTGCTTAGCATAAGTATTACATAATTTTTCTAAATTATACCTTAAAATTAATGATATAGGTAGCTTAAGTGTTTTTGTATCTAGGATAAGTTTTATACAGCAATAAATTTATCTTATCTTATCTAATAGAATGAAGAGTATAGGCAACACGGTACGGTAACATAAGCGATAGAAGGTACCTGCTTACTAGCGTTTCACAGTATATATACCCTTTTTTTGCTTTTGGTTTATTTTTGCAACGCTACGGTGCCGGTGTGAGTGGCAGAGCGCTCAGCCCGAAGATCCCGGGTCCAATTCCCAGGTCGGGCGAAATGTCTTTCAGATTTTTCGAGGCATAGCCCGGGTTTGGCAAGCGTGGTGATTAAGCCATTACCCATCAATTGTAGCGATGACTTGATTTCAATGATGCCTTTGCCCAGCTGTGGGACGGTTATAGCCTGTTTTCTTACTTACTTTATTTTTGCGATCTTGATAAGCAGACATCGTAACCTCAGCGTGTATCTTTTATTGTTAATCTCTGAGCTGATAAAAATGGTTCTTGGGTTTTCATCTTGACCGAAGGCTCACATGGAAACTGATATAAAAAGAAAAGAGATGAGATAAATCTGAAATTTAGAAAACTTGATTTCAATTTCGGTTTAAAGAACTTTATTTCCCATTAAGACAATCGTCAATTACATGAGAACATAACAAATACAAATAAATTAAACATTTGACTCGAGGCGGGTAATTACAATTGAATTCCAAAAATGCATTCTCTCTCTCGTTGCTGTTGTGTTATAAGGCAGTGATCCAATTCATAATTACGCTATTACGCTATAAGGCAGTGATCCAATTCATGATTACGCTATTACGCTATTTATTTCAATTTTATTTCTAAAAATAATAGAACTAATGAGGCGCTGGCTTCTTCCCTTCAAGACATCAGCTTATAGCGAGCTAATCAGCGATTCACTAGCTATGCGAGTGAATACCACGCTGAGCAACAACCCTTTTGAGATGCTGCGGCACACACACATTTTTGTATTTTTAATACTTGTGTTATAATAATAATAATAAGTATTTATTTCAGAATAATTCCATAGATTGTTAGTAATTACAATAGACCTTATACCTTACCTTATGAAATTATGTTTAGTGTAATTGTTGTTTTTTTTTATTTACGATTGTATATTGTGTGTGTCTATAGTGTCCAAATAAAGACGTTATCTATCTATCTATCTATCTATCTTATAGTCTTGCGACTGATTGCCGATGAAAATGGCAAAGAATAAATTAATATATATTAGATAAAGGATGTAGTGATGTTGATCCTCCTTAGTGACTCTTTAACGATTATACTTGAAGAGGATAGTTGATAAAACCCATTGCTTCCTAACAACCGGGGTGTTAGTTTACAATCCTTTCTCCACTTGTTACTGGTATTACGTCCAAGCTGGAGTCGTAGCACCCGACATTTCTATGTAAATGGGCTATGGGTTGCGTAGATACTGCGTGGTAGTGCTGGGAAAATTATCGACAAAAGTTTTATATTGAAATGTACTACTACACTAAAAAGTAATGATAAAATATAACTAAATATGGAAATGAAACATTTTATACGGATCTACTTGTGTATATTCGGTGTCGAAGCACGCGCAAACGCACGCAAAAAAAAACATTTTATTAATATGCAAGGAGTTTGAAACATCAGAATTAAATAATATGTAAAATAAAGTTGATCCGTATATAAATGCCCGTCTGCCGAAAAAATCGTACAGCATCTGGTAGTTTTTCGTAAATGTAAAAATATTGGCGAATACTTATGTGGCTTTGATAATTTCTTGCAGGTATGTAGTCATGAGCACAATGATATTAACATGACACTGTCTGTAAATTACTTTTTAAATAAAACTTGCCAATCACTAATTGTCTGAATTCTGCTCGTAAGAAAATTGTTACAAAAACTTCTGTACCAATCATGTTCAAATAATATTTGAATTGAGATGCTATTTTTATCATTATTGACTACTATCCAACTAAGAAAAAGAACTTATCGACATCGACAAATTTGCCCACATTCACATCACTAGCTCGCGACAAACGAATTACAGGGAGAGGCGTCGACTCCAAACGCCCCATAAAAAGGGTTCCATAAAACCTCTCGCTCACTAGACGGTGTCAGATGGCTGGAGCTTGATGATTCCGACTGATATTAAATACCGGGTCTCCTTTACAATTGTGACAAATGAGACAGTTCACTTTCTTTCTGGTAAGTAATTGATCACATGCATTTTTTTTGACGACCTCCTTGGTCGAGTGGTTTGTACACCGGTTTTCATGGTGTCGCCATCTCTGATGTCCAGGGTTCGATCCCCGGTCGGGTCAATTTAGAAATTATTGTTTTTCTAAATTGTCTCGGGTCTGGGTGTTTTCTATGTATAATAAGTATGTATTTAAGTATTTTAAGTATGTTTATCCGTTGTCTAGTAACCATTTAACGAGTTTCATAACGAAGCTTCACTTGGGCTAGATAATTGGTGTGAGTGTAGGAAAGTTTATTTTATTTTTTATTTTTTTTAAATTTATATTTATAGCTTTACATTGTCAAGCCAACAAGTTTTTTTATATAGTACGGGCAAGCATTTATTTGACCATCATCTTACCTGATGTTAAGTGAAGGTGGAAAGCGCACTTCACCCTGAATCCTTAACTACTGAGGCACTGGCTACCTTATCTTTAGCTGCCGGAACATAACTCGTTCGTTCGTGACTGTCTGTAGCCACTATAGGTCGGCCCTTGTGCTTCGATGTGAACTGTAACTCGGTTCTTGATTATTGCTTCTTTTTTCTTCTAGCTGGGTCCGGAGAGCTTACAAAAATCAAATGCACATCCCAAAATACAGAGGCCATGACCTATCCGCCAGATTGTTGTGTCTAAGGCCGCTTCGGGCGGCTTTCACCGGCCGCTCTCCACTCTGACTGCCGTTTGGATTCCGGAGTGAATAATGGTGAATCCATGTTTCATCCATTGTCACATACCGACGTAAAAAATCCTTTTTATTTCTATTAAACAGTGCCAAACAGCGCTCTGAATTATAATACGTTGTCGCTTTTGATCAATTGTTAGCAGACGCGACACCCATTTGGAAAAAAACTTTTTCATGGCCAAATTTTGATGTAAAATTGTGAAAACAGTATACCAGTTGAAATCTTCACTATCTCAGCTATCTCGCGCACTTTTACCTTTGATCTTCCTTCACGATTTTCAGGACTTGGTTGATGTTTTGTTGAGTCACTGCTTCAGTTGGACGATCAGAGCGTTCAGCGTCTTTTGTGTCCATCATAAGACCGCGTTTGAAATCGGCATACCACCGACAAATGGATGGTTTAGATGGAACAGATTCCGAATAACACTTTAAAAGCCATTGCTGTGCTTGAACGGTGTTTTTTTCCATTAAAAACAATGTTTTGTCAACACACGAAACTCGTTTTTTTTCATTGTTTTCGGAATTAAAAAAGTAGCGTCACTTAAATATCTGTAAACATTGTTATGTAAGCTATCTGTAAATCAATTTTTTTTTCTTTAGTTGATGCCTTCGTGCGATTAGCACATTTAGCCAGTGTCAAAGTAATTTTTCGTACAAGTAATACATAAATAAACAATATTTCCATAAATGATGATGAATGATATTAGAAATGGGAAGTGAGAAATGATATACCTCCCAACCCCTCGAGTATCTCAGTAAAGATGTGGGGCTTTACTAAGTCCTCACGCGAGCTTCTTGAGAGAATTTGAAAAGTGACGTTGCACTGTTTTGTTTCATTTGCCAACACTTATGCACACTTACGAACACTTAACGGTTAATAATCAACCATTATTTCACATTAATATTCGACTTAACACAAATTTTAGAAAATTAAACAAAACCGCACTCATCACTCTTCACTTTCCCGCCAAGAAGTCCAAAAATCAATATTTAAATAGTTTGATTTTCAATTTTTTTTAACATATCATTTGATAGCCAGTACTTTCTAAAAATCAAAAAAGTTTTAATTTATGCGCCATCTCCAAGTAAGTCTAGGGGACTTATTGAACGATTTAGTATCTATACTAATATTATAAAGCTGAAGAGTTTGTTTGTTTGTTTGTTTGTTTGTTTGAACGCGCTAATCTCAGGAACTACTGGTTCGAATTGAATAATTCTTTTTGTGTTGGATAGTCCATTTATCGAGGAAGGCTTTAGGCTATATAACATCACGCTGCGACCAATAGGAGCGAAGCATCAGTGAAAAATGTTGCAAAAACGGGAAAAGAGCCTAAAAAATTAAAAATGCTGCCGAAAGTCACTATTCCACGCGGACGAAGTCGCGAGCACAGCTAGTACATGATAAATCTAATAATTAATGTACCTACATGGAAATTAATATTCGGTTGCATTCGTAGATGTGATATTTGCCGAGAGATATTAAGAAAATAGAAGCACAGAAGGTACAAGATTATAATTTTATTAAAAAAAAAATGCTTATATCAAAAAAGACTGAAATTGATTCAGCACCAAACTACTTTCAGGGTACACTTATTATGTATACCTGTGGGTCGACCGACACAATACAAGACCGTGATAAACCCAAAATATAAAGAATATTGCAAGATCTCTCTCCATCTATACTTACCTCCGCAAGTAGACCTCGCGATCTTTATCGGGAGTAACCAAAGTGTGTTAAGCCAACCCCGTGTGTTGATCACAAAGGGGGGGTGGGGGGGTCCAGGTTATGCTGGGCGTTTAACCCAGTTCCCCCGTTTGAGAGTTCACTTGACACCTTTCTTACAACGCAACCTTTCATATAGAGCGAAAGTTATAGTTCAGTACTTTGTTTATTTAATCTATATCGCTCAGTTTTTATACGTATTTATTTAGGAAGTGAGCGTGCTCAGTTTGCGTTCGCTAAAGTTAAGCAACTTTTGCCGAGGCCGGTCATCGGATGGGTGACCAAAAGTTTATTAAAATTAAAAATTATCAGGAGGAGCTCGATGGCGCAGTGGATAACGCACCCGATCTGCGAGTGCTGAGGTTAAGCAACTTTCGCAAAGGCCGGTCATCGGATGAGTAAACAAAAATGTATCATCTCGAGCTACTCCGTGCTTCGGATAGTACGTAAAGCCGTTGGTCCCGGCTGAATTAGCAGTCGTTAATAACCACCGCCCCGCACTGGGCCCGCGTGGTGGTTTATGGCCCGTTCTCCCTATCCATCCATAGGGAATGCTCGTGCCCCAGCAGAGGGGACATAAAAATGAGCTGATGATGATGATGATGAAAAATTATTAACTTAGTTTAGAGCTACACAATTAGCTCTTATAAATGTCACAATGCCATCATCGGTTCGTTAGTTTACACAGGGCGGGTGACCTTATACTTAGAAGCACAGGCAGGAAATATCCTAGCATGGACATATCTTTTCTCCTTTTTTTACGGCGTCACAAATAAGATAATGTTCCTTTGATTTATTTATTTATGTTTTATTATTAGGTCCTTACCTATGAAATTGTCGTTTTTTTCTCACTTATTAAATGGTCTAAAAGTTCTAAAGTCAATTCCGGTTGTTAATATTATTTTACACCTTTAATTAGGACTATGTTAGGCTTCAGTAATAATAATGATTATTAATTGTGTGTCTTTATCGCCCATTTTTTTTTTAAATTGACTACTTTTTATGTTCTCGGAATTGTCTTTCTGTTTCATTGTAGCTTTGAAGACAAACACACTACTCTACAATTTATTATAGTGTTAACATAAATAGATGCTAAGAAAATTAAAAAAAAAACGGTAGTATGAATAATGAAATTTTATAAAAAATCTTTAAACAAAACGTCAATTTCATAGGTAAGGACCTAATATTTATGTTAGCCTTAGATAAATGATTGGTCTCGCGCGCTCGACTAGATACCGCCGGCGGCGTACTTGTTAAATGCGGCAAAGAATACTACGCCGAAGTCGGCGTACCCGAGTCAGTCGCGTTGCAAACTGTGTATGAGGTGCGCGTACCAAAAGTTTTGTTAAATTTTGGTCATAAACCGAAGTAAAATGTCAGTATGCGTAGTTAAACTGTGTAAAAATAATACTACAAGAAATAAGAAGGACACCGTTCTTACACACACTATAATATTGAGTTGCCGCATTCACGGAGCTATTGTTTTTAGGTATCGCCGTATCTAGTCGAGTGCGCGAGACCAATCATTTATCTAAGATGTTAGCATTATATAAAATATTAGTATGTTTGTTTGCACTTTTGTTGCTCCCCCTACACATAAAGCTCCCATTCCATCTTAGGTTGGCTGGAAGAGATCTCATTTACAGATAAGTCCATCTTTGCTCACCATTGTTTGTACATATTCATATTCATATTCATCTCTTTATTGCACTCCATAAGTTACAAAGATGTTAAAAATATAAGTAGGCACATTTATGGACCCTGTAGGGCACGGCAAGTAGGAGAGGCGAGGAGTCACCATATGCTCGTATTCACAATTATTTATTTTTTAGTTTATTATATTTATATGTATCATGTATAGATAAATCTATATATTTAGCTTATACATAAATTAACTAATTTAATATTTTTTTACCAATTTGCATATTTCTAAAATGTATATACAGGGCAATTGTTTTCTGTTGTCTGTTTTTGTGCAATAAAGAATATATATCCCTATCATAGAAGGACAGTATGTATGATAATATCGAGTCATCATCATCATACAGTTTGACTGAATATTTCGGTACAAAAACAGCATAGTGGCTGTTTCTATGTAACATGTACACCTACTAAAAATTGCATGCCCGACTAGGGTAAATTGTTTGTTCCCAATTATAATATGCTTAACACCTGCTATGTATTTACACAATTTTATGGCAATAAAAATTGTCTTATCTTATCTTATCTTATCTTATCATATCAGAGTATCAGCCTTCCGAAGAACGGAGGACCGTGCTTCAGCAAGACACATGAAGCCGTTGGTCCCTTCTGCATAAGCAGTCGTTAACATCTACCAATCCACATTGGGCCTGTGGTGGTTTTTGACCCGTTCTCCTTGTGTTGTTCGCCTCCACAGCTGGTGCCCCAGCAGTGGGAAAACAAATTGAGTTTGTCATCACAAGCTCAATTTATTCCCCTTATTTATTTATATATATATTTTTTTATTTTTTTTTATTTTTTTTATCCGAACCCTTCGGAGATTCTGGAAGGGCACGGGGAGGCGCACTTTTAAGTGTGCGATGCCGTACCCTCTAGAAATCCTCCGAAGGTGATTCGTTTCAACACGGCTTGAGGTACCCTTTACGTACCTCGCCACCCCTAAAAAAGCCCAGTGAAGCTGAAAATGCCCCCTAAGGAAATCAGCAGTCTCTCTCAAAAAAAAAAAGGCGATTTTTCTTCAAAATTCTGTAATAATATTTTTTTTTCTCTCATTTATTTATCAATTTTAAACACATGTAGAAAATTACAAATTAGAAAAGCACTTCGAAAACCAATATGAGGTTTGTAGTGAGTGCTTTCAATTAAATTAAAGCCTACGGCGATACAATAAAATTAGGAATTACCAAATTAAAGAAATAACAGATATAAACTGAAAAAATAAATTAAAATAAATAAACATTATATAACATTCTATATAACACGAGCATTCATTATAGCATACATTAACTAGCATTCTATATAACACGAGTTTATGGATTATTATAGTTTCGGAAGTAAGACTTTAGTTACAAGTTTCAAAAGTTAATATTTTTTATCATAATATTATCTCGCAATTCAGTGGGTAGGTCGTTTATAAATCGAAGAACCAAATCTTACACTATTTATATTACGAGTGCTACCGACTACTTCCAAATTCTGATTATCTAAGAGTCTGTCTGAAGAGGTCGTTAAAGCGATATCGAGGGGGATACTCCAAAAGCATTTAAGTACTACTGGTGAATACCTACCTACCGTGCAACAAAATTTGTTGTCAACAAAAAATGGCGCAATCTTATATCTATTAGGTACCTTATGTTATAGTACTTAGAATACTATAAAAAAAAATATATACAGGGTCTAACAAAATCAATAAGCGAACGTTTAAGGGCGGTATCTATACATAATTCTGAATACAATGACAAAGAATGGGCTCCAGTTTTATAGTGATTTTTCAAAGTTATGTTTTCTAACAAACTAAATCAATTAAAATAATGCACATCATGAAACATGCTGTATCTTTATTAACACGCACGCAAGCGTCAATAACACAATTGAAAAATCATTGTATGACATTCATACATACACGGCTATCTTTGAGTGCGTGTAGTACAGCTGTAGGGGTTTGGAAAGGGTGTATTTTTTGGTGAATTATGATATTGTTTTGTTGATTATCTCGGTAACGAGCCTGTAGTTTTGGACCAAATTTGGTAAACATGCTCAGTGTGATGTATAGATGCTCCCCTTAAACGTTCGCTTCTTGATATTGTTAGACCCTATATGTTCACCCCTGCGACCCCTGAGACCCTGCATGTTCTAAAGTAATCAACTATAGAGATAAATAAAACATTTGTCTAATGTGATCAGAACCAACGGTTACAGCTGCAGTCAGCTTCCTACTTTAGGAACTGGCTCAGAAATCTTTAGGAAATTTTAATCGCTGATATTAGCAGAATACTCGCTCGCAAGTACCAATAGCATCTTCCGAATCACGAACTTCGCCGATTTAATAAAACGCTGTTCCCACTGCATTGCTTTTATATGGGTTCGAAATGTACGGATCGGAATCACGGAGGGGCCAAACACGTTTTTTTAAATATGACTTCTACTTCGTAAATACCATAAAGTTAATAATACCAACGGAAGTAAATACCCGTATTCCGTGATCCCGTGGAGGCAATTTTAAATAAGGCTTATATTCTTGTTTTCATAATAAAGGGAACTTGAGTTTAAAATAGCTTTTTAGGTTAAAGCTGGGCGTTCATGAGTGAGTGAGTGAATCCGATCTTTTATTTTTTAGAACAAGAAAACAGAATTCAAAATTCATTTTAATTCAGAATGCTTTCTAAATCAATTTGCTCTAATAAAAACATTATAGTCAAGCTCTTACTATACGTAAATACGTAATTTAATAGCTACGGCTAATTAAATTACGTTAAAATTTATTTATTTTCTTTTTTTAAACCTGCAAAGGGTCAGCGTCTTAAGCTGATTGGAATGCACAACTTTGTACATACGACACGTAGTAATTCGTATGAAAAACGTCTAGATGGTCTTTTGTTCCTTCGCAGTATGCGTTAGCGGCGAGGGACAAGTCATGACGTCGTCGGTTAGGATCATCAGCGAGAAAATGGAGAAAATAGTCTATAGTTTGTCGCTTACTCGTCGGCCGGCGGTGGGACAGCTGCCTTAGCGCGATCAAGAGACCGAAGCTTTACGCGACATCTGCGCTACCCATGCGACGCCAATAGGGATGTTGACAACAATAATAAGAAATTCCAGAACATTAAACGTATAAATGAAATCACGAAACAGTTCTTTATAACATTGACCTAAGCATGAATTTCTGTAACCTAAAAAGTTATTATTAATCACTGAATTGACGGAACAAAATGGTGACGTCATAGTTTGCCATTCCCATACAATTTCTATTATAGAAAATCCATGACAGTTGCTAAAAGGCTATTGACTAACCATTCTACTACCGAATTCAAATGCCTACGCTAGAGAAACGCTAGTGGCTTACTGGACCTAGGTTTAAAGATCTTTATTCTCATACGAAATTACATTTCACTTAGAATGAAATATAAACAATATATAAATTCCAGTATACAATTTGTCACTATGTGGTACTCGTTGCGATATGCAGTTTGAGTTTATTTTTAAACATGTATATAGTCTCACAAGTTTTCACTTCATCTGGTAACCTATTAAACAGCTGTGCTCCCTCAAACAGAATTGTCTTTTTCCCATACTTAGTCGGATTACTGTGTTGGAGATTATACGTATATTTTTTTATCATCATCATCATCTCAGCCAAAAGACGTCCACTGCTGGATAAAGGGCTCCCCTAAGGATATGAGGGGTATTTGCCGTAATCGCCACGCTTGGCAGGCGGGTTGGCGGTCGCAGTAGGTTGAGGGTAACCTCAGAGAGATGCTGCTGCCCATCCTCTGGAATAGTCCCTTAGTCGGCTTTTACGACACCCACGGGAAGAGAGGGGGTGGTGCAATTCTTTATCCCCGGCAACACACAGGGGCATTTTTTTATATCTGATTGTATATTTGGTTTAACACTCTTTGTAATTTTTTTTTAATAGAATGTATATCTTCCTATCTGTCATCCCTCTATTTTCCACAAAACAGCTCGGTGCGTTCCCGTCCGCAATTACAGCCCGTATGCACCCAACCCGCTGACCGATGAGTCAGCTGCTCGTTGAATAGGTAACTATTCGGTGAAACCCGCGAGCTTTCCATTATGGCTGGAACTTAGACATTTAGAGACTCCGATTTTATCGCTACATAAGACGGATTGGATGGACTCTTTGTGTAATGTTTTTGCAAGGTTTTCGATCGTGAAAACTAAGCAGCTTTTTCAATGGCTTGCCTCAAGATTGGTGATCAATTATTTAAAAAAAATTCCTTACGGGTAAGCTCTTGGCTTTCATCTCAGCTGATCTTAAGTGACTCTGAATCACTGAGGCTATGGCTATCTATCTCTAACTGTCAAAACTCAATAATCTTAATAACATTGATGTTATGGCGATATATTTAGGACAAGATGGTGGTAGCTAGCCAGATGGACTAAAAACATTATAGGGTACAATCAATCAAACCGAGTACAAACATGTACCCCTCCTCTGGGAATCGAACCCATGACCTTTGGGTATGACACCGCAGAGGCGGAGGCGGCATTTAAAGTATATTGCGTTTCTATAGTAGGTTTATAGCCATCCCGGCTTACAAAAAAGATAGATGTTAGTAATTTATAATAAGTAAAATGAGTAGTAGCAACTCTATACAATATTATTTTTAGTTTATACGAAACCTGAAAATTGTTTGTTCAGAATCAGTTATAGAGAATCGATTTCAATATTTTTTATACCATGTTACATTTTGACCAAATAATATTTACAAAATCTCAAATAAAGTATAGCCTACTAAAAAACACAACGGGACAGCACAAAAAGCTTGTAACTTCGTGAGTTTTCAAGATATTTTTTTTTGTACTGATACTTTAAATGAAAATATTTGACCCGTGTTTCGATTTTCGTGTAAACTAAAAATAAGGTTGTATACTTTATAACTTTTTGATTTTTTTATTTTATTAAAACTGATAGAAATCCGACGCGACAGCCGAAACACGAAGTTTGCCACTGGATTCTAAGTCACTATTCACTATGAATGTTTGAATATTCAAACTGTCACGTGTCTGGAATCCAGTGATTAGTCTTGTTAAAAACCGATATTGTGAGTGTAGTGTGTTGTGAGCAATTTCGCGTGAATAGTGACTTAGAAACCGGTGGTACGGGCATCGGGCGCAAAAAACGACTAAGGAAGAGGGTAGATCGTTTTGTCTGCTCATAAAAAACTCACCTGCATTAACTTCAGTGATTCCGTGATCATGGCGCATGCTACTGTGCCGAAATATCAGAGACTCACAAATAATAAACTTGGTAAGAATCCCGTTAATAATTACTCTATTGCAAATTCTAAATTCTCTAGCCATGAATGAGGCACCGAATCATAGGCCTTCTTGTAGTCAATCTAAGCAGTGGAGAGAGCCCCTTTGTTCCGCCGGACTTGTTGGTATATGGTCATGTCTATGAAAAGGAGCTCCTTAGTACCACGGGACCCAACCTTACATCCATTCTAAGCTGGAGCCAAAATATTGTTGGAGTGACCATGATAGATTAAATAGTTAAATTGTAACAAGTTTTTTAAAATCTTAATTGCTTAAGTATATGAAAAATTGGATCGGTATAACATTTATGACAATCCAATATGTGTATAAGATTTTAAAAGTACATTATATTCAGTAAATTACAAATGCCCAATCATGTTAGAAATTGAGACCGTAGTATTGTTAACTGTGGTTATAACCTGCGTCACGTGAAATAAATGAAATTACTACGGCAAGGCTTTTGTTACGACGACGTTATGTAATATCGCTATAAAAAATCTTTGTCTTGAACATAGATAAAGATAAGATAAATAAACTTCATTGTACACCAAAAAATAAAACATTTGACAAAAAAAACTACATAACAATACACATACAAAGTTTGGATGGACCTTTGGATGGACAAACAATATTTGAGTTCTTACAATATTTGACATATTCCTTTTAAGTTATAGAAATAAGGCAAGTTTCTATGATTGTAGAATCTGTATTTATAATAAAAATACTTTTGTGGCATTGAAAGTTTTAATAACTTGACGCAAGTTCGAAACTAAAGACATTTTACTAATGATCAAAGGTGTGTGAAAACGTATAAGTAGTTATGGTTATATATAATATAATATAATGGTAATAATAATATTATAAATGCGAAAGATTGTGTGTATGTTCGTATATTTGTTGCTTCTTCACGCTGCAACGGATGGATGGATTTGGATGAAATTCGGCATATAGATAGTTTATAACCTGGAAAAACACATAGAATACTTTTTATCCAGATATTCCCACGGGAACGGGAACCACACGGGTGAAACCGCGGGCGGCCGCTAGTATAGATATAATTTTACGCAAATTTTCTTGCGAACAAATTATACCTACAATTTGAAAAAGTGTAGAAAAAATTTCGGCGGATTGGCCAGAGTCACGATAACATAGTTGGTAGGGCACCAGCACCTGACCCGGTATATCAATACAGCGAGTTCGAAGATTTGAAATTATTTCAAAACTTTTTGCAAATTGTATGAAATTTTTTGTAAAGGTCACCTGATGGGTCGAGAAATTGCAATATCAAGAGATCTACCATTTTCGGAAGGCATGTGAAGCCGTTGGTCCCGGTTCTACTAACCAGCATTGCACCAGCGCGGTGGGTAATCATCATCATCATCATAATTTCAGCCAGAAGAAGTCCACTGCTGAACAAAAGCCTCCGACCTCCGTAGCCGAGTGGCTCGTAAGCCGGACTTTGGGCGGCGCTAACTCTGAGGTCCCAGGTTCGATTCTCGGTCGGGTCAATGTTGAAAACGAACTTTTCGGTATTGTGTCGGGTCTGGGTGGTTGTGGTACCGTCGTTGTTTCCGATTTCCATTAAACGAGTGCTTTAGCTACTTACTTTGGGATCAGAACAATGTATGTGATGTTGTCTAAATCCTACTAATATTATAAACGCGAAAGTTTGTAAGTGTGGATGTTTGTTACTCTTTCACGTAAAAACTACTGAATGGGTTTGGATGAAATTCGGCATACAGATAGTTTATAACCGCGAATAACACATAGGACACTTTTTATCCAGATATTCCCACGGGAACGGGAAACACGCTGGTGAAACCGCGAGCGGTAACTAGTATTAAATATCTATATATAATATTAATGATGTTTTTATCAATTTCCTTTGTCCAAACCTTGGAGTTATGAAAGCGTAAAAAATCCAATATGCTGTTTTGAAGGCCTCCCCCAAGGATCTCCACAACGCCCGGTTCTGTGCTGCTCGCATCCAGCGGCAACCCGCGACCTTCACCAGATCGTCGGTCCACCTTTTTGGAGGCCTGCTTACACTGCGTCTTCCGTTGCGCGGCCGTTGCTACTCGAGATTCTCGAGAACTGTTCCGCCCCAGCGGCCATCAGGCCTGCGAGGGATGTGCCCTGCACACTGCCACTTGAGCGTAGCTACTTTTCGGGCTATGTCGGTAACCTTTGTTCTTCGACGAATCTCCATATTTCTGATTCGATTAATACGTAGATAAACTCCAAGTATAGCCCTCTCCCTTGCTCTTTGGGTGATCTTGAGTCTTATGAGGCCCTTAGTAATAACTATTCCGCCCCAGCAGCCATTAGTTTTACGAGCGATGTGATGTAATGCTGTGAAGAATAGATAGCTAAATACAAACCTGTGTGTGTTTTGTGGGAAAGCCTTAGCCCAGTGGTGGGACTGGGACTGGGACTCGCTTGATTGTGATGACGACTCGATACTTAGCAGCGACAATTACCTAAAACAATAACATTAATATAATTGTGGTGGTATTAATAATGAACGCCTGCGATACTCGAAGGTGCCGGGTTCTATTCCCAGGTCGGGGAAAATGGGTTACGGATTTTTCGATACATAGCCCAGGTTTGTGATCACCAACCCGCATTAGGCAACCGTGGTGATTAAGCCTTTACCCATCACTGGTAGTGATGACTTGATTTCGATAGTGGAGGACTTTGTCCGGCAGTAGGAGTTTTTTTATATTAGAAGGAGGCAAACGAGCAGGCGGGTCACCTGATGGGAAGCAATCACCGCCGCCCATGGACACCCGCAAAATCAAAGGAATCGCAGATGCGTTGCCGGCCTTTAAGGCGACGCATTGGGAATTTACGTGGCGGGGATCTTGATTTTTGCCAACAACTACAAAACATATGAAAGTGATATTTGATGACATGATTTTTCATTTAATTGACTTCATTTTGCTAGTTGCAGAAACACGATTTGACAACTTTTATAACAGAGAAAAAAATATCAAAGTAACCTCTTTTAAAACATAGATTTGCATTTTACAGGCTAACCAGACCGATTTAAGCATCTAAATTTTCTTAGTAGTCACACACTTCAGTAATGCAAGTTCAATTTTTTTTAAATAATTTGTAGTTTTAATTTGAAGGAAAAAAAAACAGTTTTTCTTGTGGTACGGGGCGCAAACGCTTCGTATTAGATTAATTGTTTAGCGGTGCGTCGCCTTAAGGAAGGAATAGGCTTGTTTCTGATATTATTATTACAGTTATAGGTTATTTAATTTACTATCAATATGGCTTGCCTATTCTTATCTGATCTTTAATATTAACATCGGATGTTGAAGACGTGGTTGTTGACATTAAATAAGGCGCTTTTGGCTTTCAAAGTAAGAGTATTGATAAATTTGCACAGGTTGTGCAGAACCAAGATAGCATAGTTGGTAGTGCACTTGACCCGGTATATGAGCGGGTTCAAAACCCGGATTTTTTTCAACACTATTCCAAATTGTAAAAAAAAATCATCCTGAATAATTACGTAATGTATTAGTAGATATATTTGTAATAGTAATGGGTCATTTTAAATTGGTATAACTGAAACGTTTATCCACTTATGCAAGCAATTATGAACATTAACCGCATTAAAGTAGCCATTACTGAATCTAACAAGCTTCATCGGATTGAAATAGAAGCATTTATGGTAGAAACACGAATCACGAACATAAAAATTAGAAGTAAAAAACCTTTTTAAAAAACAAGCTTATATTTTAAATGAGCTTAAAAGAAAAAAATCTTTTACTTCTAAACTTTTACTATCAACTTATAACGTCATTACACTATTTATATGATATAAAAGGTTGTCGCGATATTTAAGTATCTCGTATCTCGAAATTACTAAGATTGAAGATTTTAATAGTTAAAATCAATCACATCAAGTTATTTAATTTACTTGTTTATCTACACAAGTAAATCTCGCGACAAGCTTTTATATCATATAAATTGTGTAATGACGTTATAAGTTGACAGTAAAAAATTTTTTTTTTCTTTTTAGCGCATTTAAATAATAGCTTGTTTTTTAAGAAGGTTTTAATTCTATAAAGCCAAAATTCCGAAGCTAGTTTTCAATTAAATACGCTGACGGCAATTAAATGAAAAATATATAATATTATTACTTAAATAGAGGTTAAGTTCGTAGCGGCCTCGGAGTTTCGAAATATGAATGGAATTTCTACAAAAAAAATCCCATTCAAAGCCATAAAACGTTCAGAATTAGCTGTAAATATCTCCTTACTCAATTAATATTATTAAGTAAAATGTACACCAGAATTAACGTTAGTTTAAGTATAAGGTAACAAATTATATACTTTTTTGAATTTCTAGTTTGGTATGCAAAACCACTGAGCAATTACTTAAGGGTGTGCTGACAAAAAAATGCCAAAAATGAAGTCACGGTTAAGTTGATATAGTTGAAAATACTATCGTTTTACATTAACAAAATATATATTTAGTATCAAAGGGAACAGTCCGATCCATAAATTCATAACACACTACAGTTTTTTCTACAATGTCATTTAAAGTTGGGCAAAAATCATGAAAACTAGTGGCGGCGTTTAGTTGATATCTTATAGTTTATCTAAATTATTGTATACCTCTGATTTTGCCTAAATAATCACCAATGTTAAATTCCCCATACAAAATTAGTATGGGCGCGCAGCATCAAATAAATACGGATGAAGTCATATGGACATTTCAATTACTTAGAACATAATTATGACACTTGTCCCTTACGGACGGCGCACCCCAGAAAAAATTTCTTGGTGTTTGACACTTATGCGCTATTTACCAATTCTACTTACGCGCTTTTGAATTATCCCCGGTGATATCACATTTTTCAATTCAGTTACAATTTACTCATTACCATCTCATTTTATGTTCCCACTGCTGGGGCACGAGCCTTCCCTATGGATGGAAATAACACAGGGAGATTGGGCCCAGCGCGGATTGGTGGTAGTTAATGACTGCTAATGCAGCCGGGACCAACGGCTTTGCGAGCCTTCCAAAGCACGAAGGAGCTCGACATGATCACAATGACAAAGGTAAAAGTCTGTTTTATTTAAAAAGTTCAGTTTTCTGAATTGGAAACTTTAATTTAGTTCTTCTTTGTAAAAGAGTCTTAGCGTTATTCCCACAAGGTTATTATGTTCATTCTAAGATTCAAAGAAAAGCCACATTCTGGAACCGCGCAGTGGTCTCTTTGTACAATTAGATCTTCGGCGAAGCTACTAATTTGCTGTCTTCTTACTGACGTCAATGTCAATGTCATTTAGATTAAAGTCAGTCTATGAAGAAAATTGAAGATTAGGTACGTCAAAAGACCTCTATCCAAAGTTTCTAACTGCATTTAAATTCAGTCAAATAAACATTTGTATTAAATATTTTCTTCTAGTAATTTAGGTCTCTGTATTTTTTCACTATTTATAATTTGATGGATTATCAATGTATATACTATTATTCTTTTACGCTCAAGCATTTGGACTCTATCTCACTTGAAGTTAAGGAATGATAAGGCCGAAGTGATGTTTCCGAAACGGGAATTCTCCGCTACAAAAGCACTGGCTAACTTATCTCTAGCTGCCGGTACACAACAATACTACAAACATTGTTGTTATGGTGACATATTTAGATAAGATGGTGTTAGCTAGCCCTACCAACAAGCATGTACCCCTCGCTGGGTGTCTAGCTCGGGACCACTGGGTTTGAGACCGGAGACCTTAATGAGAGCTCATTTTTTTTTTGGGAGAGATTGCTGATTTTCTCAAACGGCATTTTTAGCTTCACCGGGCTTTTTTGGGGGCGGCCAAAAACTTAAAAAAAACGGCGTCCTCAAGTCGTGTGAAATGAATAACCTTCGGAGGTTTTCTAGAGGGAACGGCATCACGCACTAGTGCGTGTCCCCGTGCCCTACTAGATTCTCCGAAGGGTTCGGATCGGATCGGGTTTCTGATCGGATAGGTTGATGGTGATGCTATGTCTACCCCCTTTTGGAAGAAAACGTGAGAATATATATGAATTTGAAAAATGAAAAAAGACGGTGTTGAAGAAATTCCACGAGCGGGATTCGAACCCGCACCCCATGACATGCCGGGTCAGGAGCACTGCCAACTATGCTATCGTGGCTATCGTAGTTGGCAGTGCACCTGACCCGGCATGTCATGGGGTGCAAGTTCGAATCACGCTCGTAGAGTTTTTTTAACATTTTGTCTTTTTTTCAAATTGTAATTTGTTCGCAACAAATTTGCTTAAAATTATATGTAAATAATAATGTATGAATTTAATAATTACCCCAAAAGTCTTACCGCAAACGGAGCCGCGGTCGCAGCTAGTTTTCAATAGAACCATGGAAACGAAATAACTTACGACAATAGCGTCGTAATATACAATGTTCCCATTTTCGAGTTGAGAGAGCTGCATTAGGCCCCTTATAAAGATAATCTTAATTACATTAACCTTTATCGTAAAGAATGGGGATTTGATTAGGGTTTCAGGGATCAAACGAGAGAGAAAGATATCTCTTTACGTTATCGGGTAGAAGATAATGAGACATTAATTTGAATTGACTGGGTATTACACATGTTATTATGGTTTATTATTTATTGAGGAGCGCTTGGCGTTCTTCTCGTCTGATGGTGTACAGATAAAAATTATTGATGAAAATAATGCAGAAAAATGAGGTGTAAGACTAGGAATACCACAGGGTTCAGTATTGGGTTCAAACTATAAATATTATTATAATTAATCTTATTTATTTATTTAAAATTAACTTTTGCAACATAATTTACATGGCGGACTAAAATCTAACTTAATTACATTCTTGATATTAATTAATATTGTCCCTTGATATTGTTATTGACCTGTGAAATTGTAAAAATGCTAATATCGGAATCGGATACGGAAACAAACAAACTCGCTATTTTTTAAATAATAAGTATCCTTTGTCTTTGATTATACTCTTGAGAATATTCTCAAGAGAATAATCAATCATTTTTTACACATATGTGTACAAAATTTCATAATGATCGGTTGAATACTTAACACGTGTAAGCGTATTCAATAACAAACAAACTCACAGTCGCATTTATATTTTAGATATGTTGTATTTAGATTCAGATTCTTTATTTGCGCTATGTAAGTACAATAAAAAGATGTATAAATGGTACAGGTCCTTTCACATGTTACCCTCATTGGATGTGCAAATATACATAATTCAAAGAAAATTAAATGGAAATAAATTAAAATAGAAAATTTCATAAAGTTGAATGTCAAACTAAAAATTAATCAAATGTAAATAATATAAATCGAAGTATCAAATTAAAATAATAATAAAATCAAAAAAATAACTAAATAATAATAATAAAAAAAAATCTTAACATTAAAAAATAAAAATTAGTTCATAATATTAATAGAACAGATTAAAAACAATTTTATGTAATATTTGATTTTATCATAATAAGTTATCATTAAAGAAATCCTGCATGGAGTAATAACATTTACTTATCGACTAATAATTCGGTGACTTTTTTCTTGAAATGCAGTTTGTTAAGCTGCTTGATACTGTCTGGCATTTTATTATAAACTAGAGTCGCTAAATGTAGTACGCTTTTCTGAAAGAGAGCTGTTTTGCCTGAAGGTACAACTAATTTGTTCTTATATTGAGCTCGTGTGGGGTTCTATAATAATAAGTAAGGATATATGTTCGCGTTCCATTTTACTCAAAGTTTTATAAATAATATTATGTATATGTTACCAGCTATACATAGTCATTATGATCAACATCATCTCAGTCAAAAGACTTCCACTGCTGGACAAAGGCCTCCTCCAAGGATATATTAGGGGAATTGCCATAATCGCCACGCTTAGTAGGCGGGTTGGCGATCGCAGTAAGTTGAGAGTTAACCTCGGAGAGAAGCTGCTGGCCATCCTCTGGAATGGTCCCGTAGTCGGCTTTTACGACACCCACGGGAAGAGATGGGGTGGAGCAATTGAAGGGATTTTTACAAAAACTACACACACATACAACAATAACACTAGTGCATACTACATTTTATCATTTTTCTCCATAATCGTAGGTATAAATAGTGGAAAATGTTATGTTATCAATCCAATACACTATCATGAATAAATGATCAAAATTTTAAAGTAATGAAACGAAAAGTTTGGATTGGAGAAAGTTTTTTTATTTCCTGTAAAATATATTGCTAAAAAGTTATGTTGTTTTTGTAAAAATCCCTTCAATTCTTTATCCATATATAACTATTACATAACATATAACATAGGAACTATATACAACGTGTAACAGAAAGGTGTGGTCAAAATAAATAAATAAATAATAAATAACTAAATTTTCCTACACTCACACCAATTATCTAGCCCAAGAGAAGCTTCGTCACGAAACTCGTTATATGGTTACTAGACAACGGATAAACATACTTAAAATACTTAAATACATACTTATTATACATAGAAAACACCCAGACCCGAGACAAAATAGAAAAACAATAATTTCTAAATTTACCCGACCGGGGATCCAACCCGGGACCTCAGAGATAGCGACACCATGAAAACCGGTGTACAAACCACTCGACCAAGGAGGTCGTCAAAATGAAAAGATCCAAAGTGTATCCGATCTAGATCTTGAATACAGAGTTACTAAGTCATGATTATTAACTTGAATTTGTTATGCTGTTTTTAAATAAATATTTCTATTGTGACGTCACATCAAAATAAACATGTCTCAGGACTAGTGGTTTAGTAACCTCTGCGTACTTACATTTATGACCGCTGCTGCAGCGCTATTCTCTAAGCAAAACAGCGTCGAACTCGACGTTGAACTCGCTCACAACTTGCAAACGATTTTAAACCTACACCGCATCACTTTACTAAGACAAATATTTATTTTACAATTGCATGACAAATTAAAATTAATAATTATGTCTTAATAACAACACATACAAGTTCTAGATGGGAAACACTTTGGATCTTTTCATTTTGAGCACACATTTTTGTAACACGTTGTATAGTATATTAAGTTAATCTTTGTTATGAGCCTTTGAGTTTTACGTAAATATTTAACTTTATGCATGCCATATCAAATAAGTTATAAGCTTTGTAAATTATGAATTCGTTCGGCTTATATTTTGCTGAGTGTTCATAATAGTAGTAGTAAAGCCCATAACTGCCCCACTGCTTTGCCCAGCAGTGGGGCAGTTATGGTCTTCATTTTTAAAGTTAAGTCATCACTACAAATTGATGGGTAAGTGATTGGTTTAATCACCACGCTTGCCAAATGCGGGTTGGTGATCAGAAACCCGGTCTATGCTTCGAAAAAACCGAAACACATTGTCTGACCTGGGAACTTAGCCTCGGGCCTAAGGGTATCTATGTTCGGCAGTGTTCATAATATATAAATTAAGTAAATAAAACTTTCTTCATCACTACATAGTATATATAAAACAAAGTCGCTTCCCGCTGTCCCTATGTATGTATGTTTTTATGCTTAGATCTTTAAAACTACGCAACGGATTTTGATGCGCTTTTTTTTAATAGATAGAGTGATTCAAGAGGAAGGTTTGTATGTATAAATACATGCATAAATATAGTAGAGAAACACTGATAATTTTAGAGGTTTTACATTTTTTTGCGCTCACATTGCAAACGCTGGCTGAACCCTAAGAGATAGAAAAAAATAATGTACTACAGTATTGTACACCATAAAAAGGTCTACAAAAAAATCCGGGATGGTATATGTTTATCTGTTAATGATAACCCACAATAATCATTTTTTATCCTTTACTTTTTACGAGTAATATTGACTTATTTACGAAGCGATTTAAAGCAATTTAACATTATTTCTTACCCAATTAAGTACCTTAAATACATTGTGCATTTAATATAGATTAATATGGCCTTTTACAGCATCTAATTTAAATGAATATTTTCGAAGATATTACAGATTTAAAATGCAGGGACATAGCGGTTGCGTGTATCAGCATTGCACCCGCGCGAAGCCAGGGCAGGTCGCTAATAATGTATAAATTAAGTAAATAAAACTTTCTTTAATAATATGACACAAAACATATATATACCAAAATCATTGTACGTACCTAATTGAATCGTAATAAATTACAAGTCGAAATCTCTTTTTAACACACAACCAAATGGACGTAAACGAGAATAAAACACGCTCTGAAAGGCCTTCAATCCCTTTTAATTCGGAAGTCGGGTCAAGGGGTCCTGTTTGGGTCCAAATCAGGATTGTATTCATGCAGTGAGCTGTGATTATGTACAGTTTTCTTTTATTTCAATTTAATTGTGCGCTGGGAAATGTTTCCCTTAGATCTTTTTGCCAATCTCATTTTTTATGCAAAACATTTCTGTGCCAGGGCTAAAGGCATAATCAAGGTCAGAGTCAAATATTTTTTATTCAAATAAACTTTAGAAAAGTGCTCTTGAAGCGTCCAAACATTTTTGTACCTTTTACCCATTCAGGACGTCTATATTTTAAGCTGTGGAGAAGAATAGGCGCAAGAAACTCCACAGCTCTAATATAAGTAACGACATTTACAAAATTATATGCCGTTACCAAGTTAAACAAAGTTTAAAATAACTTAAAAATATATGTAATTAGAAATACCCGTTGGAGTCATTGGAGCATTTTAAACCCATGCTGTTTTGTCTTCAATGTAATCAGACACTTTATAATAAGCTGTTTTTATAAAGCTTTTCTTTATTACACGCACTAGTGTGTGATGCCGTTCCCTCTAGGAAACCTCCGAAGGTGATTCGTTTCACACGGCTTGAGGGACGTGCTTTAAGTTTCTCACCGCCCCAATACAAGCCCGGTGAAGCTGAAAATGCCGTTTGAGGCAGTCAACAAACTCTATAAAAAAAACCAGCCGTCCTCACGTTGACAACCCGCAGGTTGCTTCTTCGCATCTCGTTTAATGGACTCCATGTTGTGGGAGTACAAGTTCTTTCGCCCTGTGTAGACTTTGGCATAGTGACATTTGTAAGCATTTGTAAACATTTGCAGCCTAAACTGACTATATGATTTGGAATATTGAATTTCGAATTTTAGTAGGAATGAGGAAATTCGTGTGCTAGGAGCGAATTAATAGGTCCTTACCTATGAAATTGACGTTTTTTTCTCACTTATTAATAGGTGTATTAATTCTAAAAGTCAATACCGGTTGTTAATATTATTATACACCTTCAATAAGGACTATGTTACTTAGGTTTCAGTAATAACAATGATTACTAATTTTGTGTCTTTCTCGCCTAATTTTTATTTAAATTGACTAACTCGTTTTAATGTCTGCTATATTTAGCTAGTGAAACAAACACACTACTCTACAATTTTTATAGTGTTAACATAAATAGATGCTAAGAAAATAAATAGAAAAACGTTAGTATGAAAAATAACATTTTATAAAAAATCTTCATACAAAACTCCAATTTCATAGGTAAGGACCTAATACTAATCCCAACGCTTATTTTAGAAAAAGCGTTGAAAAAAACCCCACATGCTGTAGGATTTGAACCTACACCTTTTGTCCATCCGATGGCACCTGAGTACTTTGGTAACACTACCTATCACAACAATTATTATTAATTGGACACCCAACCAGGTCGATGCAAAAGTTCAAAAGTTAGCTCGCAATTGCAACCGGAAGCACTAGCTACTGTGCCATCTGAACTCCTCTATTTACTAACTTCGTGTTTTAGTGGCCCGTAGGTTGCTTTCAACCCCGTTAAAAAAATTCGTTTAAATTATAACGAACGAGTTTTCAAATAATTTTGCTTAAAAGGGCTGTGAAGCAGCCCTTTTAAAGGCTAAAGGCGAACCCCAGGGTTTTTTACCTTGGTCTGTCTTAATCCTTCTTAGAGAAGGACAAGGCAAGTCCCGGATCCTCCGGGAATCTGTTTGCAGATTTTTCCCCTGGGCCAAAAAAAATATAATAATTTTGTGTTGTTGTTTAACTTACTCGACAAAAAAACGTTCGGCTTTCATCCCACCCGATGCTAAGTGACGATTAAGCGGAACTTTATCAACATCCTCAAATCCGTTTAAGAAGACACAAAAGGGAGGGACTCTTCCCGTTTAACAAAAAAATATACTTACCTACGCATCTTCAACATTTTTAATGCCAAATGAAAATGGCTACGCACGAGTGGAAGCGTCAACGAGAAAAAAACCGTGAATGGTACAAATTAGGTCATTGTAGAGTACAAAGCTGAATTGATCAAGAGAGAGAGGATCGTTTTATTTTCCTACGCTACAAAACAACGAGCCTGCAGAAAGTAAGTTTCGTACACACGCGTTCAGCATCGCACACATAGACAAATCTCTCGGACACGGAAAGTGTCAATTCGGACACTGTGTCCGAATATAAAGTGTCCGAAACGTCAGCGAGCAAATATCGCAACAGTCGCGGTCGGACTGTTGCGAACTTTTGCGAGATTCTCGAGTGCGGTGTGTATTAAGATGCTGAATTCTCTGAAATACGCTTCTTTATGCATGTTTTTTATAAAGATTCGTATACAACATGGACAGCAGGAGCTCGATGGCGCAGTGGTTAACGCGCCCGGTCTGCGAGTGCCAAGGTTAGCAACTTTCGCAAAGGTCGGTCATCGGATGGGTGACCAAAAATGTATCATCTCGAGCTCCTCCGTGCTTCGGAAGGCACGTAAAGCCGTTGGTCCCGGCTGCATTAGCAGTCGTTAACAACCACCAATCCGAAGTGGGCCCGCGTGGTGGTCCCCAACAGTGGGGACATAAAATGAGCTGATGATATGTTATAATTGCAACAATGTTATTGTTTCCAAAATTGCAGGATTGTGATCCGGCAATGCAAATACAAAATAATTAATTAAGTAGTAACTATAAGTTAAGATCCTTTTTTTTTTATAAACGCTGTTGTCAACAATTGCATGCCGTGGCAGCTTACAATTCAGACAGCAATCAGATTTAGAGATTAATGTATGATTAATTTTACTCATGAAGTGTATGTTTTGTTAGCTGTCCTTTTCAAAATAAATAAATAAAATGGTGGTAGCTAGCCAGACGGGCAAACAAGCCCTACCACCAACCAAACCGAGTACACAAACTTGTACCCCCCGCTGGTAATCCAACCCGGTACCTCTGGGTATAAACCGGTGGTGTTAACCACTAGATGACAGAGGCTGTCATCTCTTTTGCTTGTATGCAGATCGACATAGAGCGCTGTTTATCGTTCCGAAACCCACGGAGAAAATCTAGTAGGGCACGGGGACACGCACTAGTGGGTGATGCCGTTCCCTCTAAAAAACCTCCGAAGGTGCTTCGTTTCATACGGCTTGAGGAACCCTTTAAGTTTCTCGTCGCCCCCAAAAAAGCCCGGTGAAGCTGAAAATGTCGTCTGAGGCAATCAGTAAATTCTCTCCAAAAAAAGCGCTTTTTCATAGTTGTCAGCGCCTTAAGCTTACTTTCTGGATTTTTTTATTTTGTGCCTCCGCTTTCGGGGAATGTTGCTCGACATCATTATTCAAATGTTTAGGCTAATCGGTCTTTACGAGAAATGCGCGGGAAAAAGGTGCGTATATACTCTTTCATGTTTTTCTCTCTTCTTAATTTAGTTGCTTAATACGTTTTGTTTAATGATGTGTTTTTTTTTCATACAGATATTTTGCTCAAAAAAATTCAAGAATTCAAAAATCAAAAATCATTTATTCAGTTTAGGCTACAAGTAGCTCTTGTGTGTAATGCGGTTCGTCTGCGAAGATATCTATATCACATACATTGCTAATTTTATTGTATTCTCTTTGCACCCTGTTCAATATTTTCACACTTAATTTTAACCTTATTACGACCTTTTTGAGATTCTGCGACACACACATACACACATTTTTTACTGTGTCTTGTTATAATGTGTATTTTGAGTTTCATTGTTGTAATTTTATGATTGTGTGTGTGTATAGTGTCCAAATAAAGAGTTCATCCATCTATCTATTACTTCCCATATAAAAGAATCACGAAAGGAAGCCGTGTTCGCAACAGAACTCTAAAAACAGGCGAAGTTTTCCCATGTAATTGGGGTAATACTGTTGGCTTATCCCAAGTCCTAAGATCAATAAGATAAATTAAGCTCTCACAAACTAACTGCGCGAATAAAAGAAGTAGGCGACCAGGACACATTCTGGCCGACTTTGAATCGTATCCCTTTATCGCTACACTGCGTGCCAAAATAAATGTACTTACCAATAAAAACATCAGTTTAAAAAAATATTTGGAATGGCTAAGTAGAATAATAATGGCGGAGTATGGAGGAGGAGGAAAAATGTAGAGCTGGAAAATCAGGTGGACAAGCCGAATATCATCGGGGAGATAAAGGCCCACAGACTTCGCTGGCTCGGCTCGAGAGGATGGGAGAGGATCGTGCGGTAAAACGAACATACATGGGACGTCCTAGTGGCCGACGACCGGTTGGAAGACCCAGGTACCGCTGGGAGGACGAGGTCGGTAAGGACTTGCGCGAGCTCAACGCGGATGACTGGCACCAGGTGGCGCAGGACAGACCCAGATGGCGACTCTTATTATCGGAGGCTAAGACTCACTTTGGGTCGTTGCACTATTCTAGTTAGTTAGTTAGTTTTTTGGAATGGCTAAGCGCTCAACCCTATACCCGAAGGTCCCGAGTTCAATTTCCAGGTCGGGCAAAGTATGTTTCGGGTTTGATTATTTTTAGTATTCATTTATAGCGTCATTTACATTGCGTCCTCAAATAAATTATAAGGAAACCTTCATAATGTATTGATATATTTATTAGTTTTATAGTGTGTTTTTATGGGAAGGGCAAGTGGTTCAATTACTAACTTATTGATACAATTATTAAAAAATAATTTCAAAGAAAGAAATAACGGATAACTGAAATCGCTCATGCAATCGCAAATCTCATGCATACTTGTCGCTTACTGGTATCGACAGCCTAAGGCGGTGACGTTAACATCCTGCTAAACCCAGTCAGATTTATCCGTATTAATTAAAATAATTAAATAAATAAATAAATAAAATAAAAATCATCAACTTTGAAGATTGATAGCAGGATTAGCAGGATTAGCAAAATAGAGGAAGGCGCACGAAACGCGACTATTCCATGACGGCATTTTTTATTACATTTAACAAAACGCACGAATCGCGACCAACTTGCTTGTTTACTAAAAATCGTCGACACACGAACCGTTACCAATCCGATAAAAAGGCATTCACACTTTCATGTTACATTATACACTTCTGGCCAATCTAACGTGAAAATAAAATTATTTTTATGAGGCGTGCACGATGCGAAATAAGCGTTGTGGGGTAGATTCCTTTTATTTTGGCACAAAGGAGGTTTCGTATCAATGGGTATCGGGAAATGAAAGAAATACTGAAAGAAGGATGGATGTAGCGAAAATGTATCATTTAATATCCGTATTTGGAAAACCGCTTGTATCAAAGTAGACGTGTCAACGTACACACGCCTGCACATTAACGTAACACAAACTGTAAAATTTTCTCAATAAGCTTTGAACTTTATGCCTTTACTATAAGGTTGAAAATGTATTGAAGAAGTTTGACAGTTTTGGATAGGTTGATGTACAGTCGTCTGTACATGTTGGAGCATAAGTATCGAACACTTTGTGGTATCAGTTTGACGTGTTCGATGAGCTGAATATTTCTGAGGCTTCTTTCTTAGAAAAGGAAGTAAATATCTATATATTAATACGTGAAGCAGAAACTTTGTACCCCTTTTTGCGAAAATTGCGCGGACGGAGGAGTATGAAATTTCGCACACATATAGTTCATATAAAAAAGGAGTAAAGAATGTATTTTTTTTTAAATTATGCATAAAAATACATTAAATCAATAAAACAAACATTACATTACACACACTTCATTCATTCATTCTTCTTCGTATATATGCATTTTTGAAATTTTTTAAAAGAGTATTCTTTTCAAAAATAGAAGTGGAGCGGCCGAAATCTGTCCATACCAATCTCACATTCTATCTTTTTTAATTTTTCATTACTTAGGATACAATCCGTGCAACCTTAATAAAATTACGGTCGAATTTCGACCACTGGGCGATCACTAGTAACAATTAATCCTTCTTTTGTAGTCGATAAATATCTTAATAAGCCCTTTGGTTGACTCGACAGATACTTTATGTTACACTAAGGTTGTATTTTTTAGTTGCTATTATTAGTTTCCGTTTTTGAATGTGACGTTGTGTGTGTGTCGTGTATTATTTATAAATGTTTATTTATTAATTCATTCATTCATTTATAAATAAGAGGATAGGACTGGTTCTGTTTGAATTTTATAGCAGTGAAAATTTCACATTAAAAAAAAAACATTATAAAGTGATCTACTCGCCTTTATTTAACATTATTTCATATTAACCTGACATAATTAGTTTTTTCCCTGTGTGGTGCCGGGGATAAAGAATTGCACCACCCCATCTCAACCCGTGGGTGTCGTAAAAGGCGACTAAGGGACCATTCCAGAGGATGGGCAGCAGCATCTCTCTGAGGTTACTTTCAACCTACTGCGATCGCCAACCCGCCTGCCAAGCGTGGCGATTATGGCAAATACCCCCCATCTTGGGGGAGGCCTTTGTCCAGCAGTGGACGTCTTTTGGCTGAGATGATGATGATGATGAATTAGTTTTTTTCAATAAATTGTTGATAGCATGTAAGATGGTGTTACGTTACTTATCTCACTGTTATTTTAACAGTTGGTTTTGTTAAATATTATATAACCATATTACAAATACATTTAGAACGTTACACTACGCTTCTACAAAACCAGTAAAAGGTTAAGAACTTCAGGATAACTTAAAATATGTGAAAGAAACGCAAAAAGAAACGGATCGACAGGACACTTAGTTCTAGTTCTAGACTTAGTTCTAGTAAGTTTTTAACACTTAAAAAAAGGTACAGTTAAAGAGTTAACAATCTACTAGAACTACCAACGTTCGCAGTCTGTTACTGTCACTTAGCGCAATTGATAGTTGTTTTGTACCTAACATAGGAAATAAAAGCAGCTACAGCGCCTCGCAATTTCAATTGGAGTGATAACAGTCTTATAGAACGACAATGTTCAGAATAGCAATGACAGCGCTGGGTGTTAGCGCTTTTATTGCGCCTTTAAAGCTACACTGACGACTATTGCTGTAGCTGCCGCACTGAAAAGCTGAAAGCTGCCATTCTATTTAAAATCAGAGTAACACTATGTGTGACAGAAGTGTATTCATATACTAAATTGAATGTTCGAATAACGTTTGTTGTACGATCTCAATGGGGTTGTGAACTTTGCGAGTGAGACTGTTAGCAAATAAACTGAGCTATTTCAGTTTGTTGATGCCTTTTGGATTTGACGTTAAATCTTATGTGGTTAGAAGTGTATGTCAAATAGCTGGCAGGCGTAAGAAAAAAAAATGTGCTGTTCTAAAAGAAAAATATTATATATAAACAAGCTCAAGCAACGCTTTATTTAGAAATAGTGATGATAAAGTGGGGCTAAATCTTCATCATTTATTTTCTTTTATTTGTTACAAAACGTCTGCCTTTTGTTAACATTATCGCAATATACGCGATACAATAAAAACAGTTGACAAATTCAATATTTTTATATATTTATAAATAAAGTAAATAAAAGTTAACTTAAATATTTATAACTAAACTCCGTCATGAATGTAACTATTCGTATCACAATTTTTCCTACAATACTCTTTACTGGGATTATTCTTTTGTAAGCTTCAACCTCTCATAGAGATACAACAATGACTACTTTGTGCCTGTAATTGAGTTTTGTAGGATCTACTTCATTATTATTATGAAGCAGTGCTCTCTAGTGGCTGGACAAAAGCCTCATCTTCCTCATCCTCATCCTCCTCTTTGTACGGTCCAATTTATCTTTTGTTAACAAAATAATAAAATTAAATAACATACCATTCTATTTAACTATCTAATATGTTATTTTAATTGAGTATGTAAATTCCTCAACAGTTGCTAGTTGGGTAGATTTAATAACAGAAAACACTTTATACACTAAAACACATCGACAAAACACAAGATTCACACCTATTCTGTAAGTTATCATTCGTCAAAATTTCATATACTTATCTATTTTTCTTTTCTTTTTAGACTACCTGCCTGCGTTCATTAATTATGTCAACGTTTTTAGTAGCATGTTTCTATAATTGGCTTATGTTTAAGTAACATCTTCTGTACCTTGTGTTTAGTTAAATGCTGTTGAAATATTGTTAAATAAATAAATAAATAAATAAAGAAAGCCAGAACACAATAATGCTGATAACATTGATGTTATAGAGAGAGAGATGGTGGTTGTACTGTATTGTGATATTTGTAATAGTTATGGCACTAATAAACTTTTTCTTTTTCTATTTTTATTTGGTACCGAGGCGGACTTAGACAAGACCGACGATTATTTGAATTAACGAACTTGCACTTACAAGACAATGGTCTACAGTTATAGTCGCTATAAAAAAAAATTCGTCGTGAAACAACGGCACTCGTTGCTGTTGTGTTTCGTCCGGTGAGTGAAAGTACCGGAGGCCCATCTCTCACCCCTCCCCCCTCCAAATTCCTACTCCCTCCTCAAGATCCAACTCCTTTCCAAGGTTGGCAACGCATCTGCGATAACTTTGGTTTTGCGGGTGTCTATGGGCGGCGGTGATTACTTTCCATCAGGTGACCCGCCTGCTCGTTTGCCTCCTTTTAACATAAAAAAAAAACAACTTAAATAAAGAAAAATCTTGTACTGTGGCAACTATTTATTTCATCGCGAACGAAAAAAAAATGTTTTATTTCTTTGTCGCACCACCAAAAAATGGAATTTCCAGCACACAGCACACATATTTCGTTTTTCCTACAACACTAGCTGACCGGCGGACTTCGTACTGCTTTGACAGTTTCCATGACAACAAAACAAACAAATCCTGTTTCCCATGATGGACCCCTATAGCAGCGCCACCTATCGGGTCCAATTGTAAATCTAAACCATTCTCGAATCCACCCAAATCGGTCCAGCCGTTTAGAAGGAGTTCAGTGACATACACACGCACAGAAGATTTATATCCTACAACATGGGGTCCTTTTTAAACGAGGTACGAAGAAGCAACTTGCAAGGAGAGGACGGCTAGAGAGGCAAAATCCAGCTTTACTAGCTCGCCTTGCATTTGGATTCTGCTTCTGCTTCATCAGGCAGAGCAGATTCATTTGTCTAACTACCTTTAAAAAAACATCTCTCTACATCATCATACTATAGTGCCATCTTCATACTGAAGCTTGGAGATCAGTACACAAAACTTCCTTCGGCCCCATGAGCATCTTCCAACTGAATATAGCTAAGTCCAGTCCATTGTTTGACGACGTCCAGCCATTTGCGTCTCGGCAGTCCCAGACCTCTCTTTCCTGGAAGTTTTGCTTTCAAGGATTAGCCGTGGGAATTCTTAAAATAATCCTCTATGCATCGAAGCGGTAACTTTGTTCAAACCACACATACCCAGCGACCAGCTCATTTAAACATCGCTCATTGAAATTGTATTTTTATTATTGTCATTTGTTAACTATAGGGTAGATTGATGTCATTCCGCGCCATGCCGAACATGAGGGCGTGAGCCACTGCGGCCATGCCCGTATGTCGCTAGACTCATTCGGAGTGACACCACTTAAAAACGAGACCATTTAAAGACGTTGTTTGTTAAAATCTGCGTATCTGCTTGTATCTTTCGGCAATTATACGTGTTGTCAGTAAACATCAATACACTGACCCCATTCCCTACATACTAATTAAATATTTTAACAACGTGTCCGATTATAATGCTCGCAATTGCACTAAATAGAAACATCGCTCTGACTGATCTCTAACTGTGCAAGTTTGCCCATTTTTGACTTTCGCATGTGACAGGAAAGTTTAGCACGCCCTAACCCCTAACCCCCCCTACTAAACTCTCTCTCGTAGTTTTTGCGCCATATTTTCCATAATGAGAGGGGTTCAGAGTATTTCGCCAAGCTCTTTTATGTTATAAAACCGTTACCGTTTGCTTGTACTTGTACTGTCTCGAAGCTACCAAAGGGTTAGTGAAAGGAAAGTTTTAGGTTATCTAAAGTTGGGAAAATGTAGATTTCATATTAATTTCTTGTACAAGTTTAAGACAAGACTTTCAGGAAAATTTGCTAATGAATAGACTTAAGAAAAATTAAGTAATTTATCCCGTCTAATGTTTTCGTTTAAAAGTTTTTCGCTACCATTACAAATAAAACGTTTTATTTACATAGGTATATTGTAATTTTAATCTTGACGTTTTGAAACCTTTACAGGGTACAAGTTAAGTAGTTAAAACACTTTTTATTAGAAAGTATTTTTATAATAAAACGTTAAGTCATGTTTATCCTGATATTTTTTCCGAACCCTTTGCAGGGTCTGTGATCACAGGGAGACTGAGGTGTTGTTCGTCTCATAATTCGTAGGTATACCCTTGTTATAGCTTGTATACCCTCATTTTAATTTAACCACGTGCGTTCCGTTTTACGCAGAAATAACTTACAGTATCTTTTGGTCTGGCAGTATGGTGTTGGGGCTGGGATTAATATTGTGTATGATGGGATCCCAGGCTGGTGGTAAATTCCAACCACCTTCTCTATCGAAATTGTCCCTAAAAGCGGCAATTAAGGATTTTTAATAATTATTTCTCGCATAATAAAGTTATATTTTTTATTTTTTTTTATTTTACGGGTCAGCACAGTTCCTTGATCTCACCTGATGTAAAGTGATGATAAGGCCAATGATGGAAGCGCACTTCACACGGGAACCTCAACTAGTGAGGCACTGGCTATCTTATCTCTAGCTGCCGGAACACAACAATGCTACAAACATTGATGTTATGGCGACATATTTAGATAAGATGGTGGTAGCTAGCCAGGCGGACAAACAAGCCCTACCACCAACCAAACCGAGTACACAAACATGTACCCCCCGCTGGGAATCGAACCCGGGACCTCTGGGTCTAAACCGGTGGTCTTAGCCACTAGACCACAGAGGCGGTTTAATCACAATAAATCCATTTATAAACATGAGCCACATATACGAAAAGCACCCTTACCGGCCTTCGG
This sequence comes from Eudonia lacustrata, assembly GCA_947562085.1. Classification (NCBI taxonomy): domain Eukaryota; kingdom Metazoa; phylum Arthropoda; class Insecta; order Lepidoptera; family Crambidae; genus Eudonia; species Eudonia lacustrata. The sequence continues at coordinate 10,744,941 of OX387332.1, read as the reverse complement.
ACCAAGTAATGTGTTATTTATGAATGCAAAAGATTTAAAAAAATAACCCCGAAAGCCAGGGATCATAGCTTTAACCAATGCTGTGGATTTCGGCTTGCAAATTAAACTTTATGACGGAGTAAGGTGACCCTTTTTTATTCCACAACGAATAAGCGCTTGCCCTTCATTTAAACTAAGGTAAGTCACGATAAGCACGAAGGTGGAAGCCCACTGCACCTGGAATCCTCAACTGTTGAGGATCTGGCTATCTTATGGCCTCCATTCACGGGTACTCCACTCCATCACTTTAAATTTAATCATAGTAAGTATTAGTAAACAGCCTATAATTGTCCCACTGCTGGGCAAAGACCTTCATCATAGAAATCAAGTCATCGCTACAATTGATGGGTAATGGCTTAATCACCACGCTTGCCAAATGCGGGTTGGTGATCACAAACCCGGGCTATGCATCGAAAAATCCGACAATACATTTTGCCCGACCTGGGAATTGAACCCGGGACCTTTGGGTATCGGGCTGAGCGCTCTGCCACTCGGCCACCGAGGTGTTTAAAAATTTCTAATTTAATCATCATCATCATCATCATCATCATCTCAGCCAAAAGACGTCCACTGCTGGACAAAGGCCTCCCCCAAGGATCTCCACAACGACCGGTTAATTTAATCATACTGGCCCATATTCAAGGGCACTGCACTCCTTCGCTTCTCCATCACTCGAAAACTACTTTGATTGCGTGGCATCGCTTCGAGCGTCGGATTCCATAATCCATTAGTTTGAAACTTTGGAGTGACGGAATGGCGCGATGGAGTGCCCGTGAATGGCGGCCATATAACTACGTGGATTGCGTGGCATCGCTTCGAGCGTCGGATTCCATAATCCATTAGTTTGAAACTTTGGAGTGACGGAATGGCGCGAAGGAGTGCCCGTGAATGGCGGCCATATAACTACGTGGATTGCGTGGCATCGCTCCGAGCGTTAGATTTCCGAATAAAAGGTCCTTACCTATTAATTTGACGTTTTGTATGAAGATTTTTTATAAAATTTTATTTTTCGTACTAACGTTTTTAAAAATTTTCTTAGCATCTAATTATGTTAACACTATAACAATTGTAGAGTAGTATGTTTGTTTCACTAGCTTAATATAGCAGACATTAAAAAGAAACAAAATCAAGTCCCTTCAAAGCTACAATGAAACAAAAGGACATTTCCGCGAACAAAAAAAGTACCACCCCACCCCATTTAATATCTATACTAATATATAAAGCTGAAGAGTTTGTTTGTTTGTTTGTTTGTTTGAACGCGCTAATCTCAGGAACTACTGGTTCGAATTGAATAATTCTTTTTGTGTTGGATAGTCCATTTATCGAGGAAGGATTTAGGCTATATAACATCACGCTGCGACCAATAGGAGCGAAGCATCAGTGAAAAATGATGCAAAAACGGGAAAAGAGCCTAAAAAATTAAAAATGCTGCCGAAAGTCACTATTCCACGCGGACGAAGTCGCGAGCACAGCTAGTAAACAATATGCATAGAAATTGTCCATACAATGATTGTGCAATCAACACAAAATAACAATAAATACGGGCCTATTCGGTAATGACGTCACGACGTTGTCATTACGTCACAGCAACGTCAGCATACCAATCAGAGTGGTTCGAACCAATAAAATGTTTACGATCCCGACGCAAACAGATGACGGCGCGCGCGAATCGCAAATGTCACGGAATATTAAACAATTCGTTAACAAGATACCTTGTTCTATATTCTATGGACATTTTTGATGATTAGCATAATATTTTATTTAGCAAATTGAAGTAAAAAGTAACTTTGTATAAAGTTGATTAAGAATCAAAATACTTTATTTTTAGCTAACGCTCATACAGACGTTATAGTAGTAGCTAGCTAGACTTAAAACAAGCTCTGCCACTAACTTAATAGAATACATTGTACCCCCCACTGGGAAGCGAAACAACTAGAACACGATTCGATCCGAGCATTTTTATTTATTTATTTTTATTAACAAAAATAATTACAAATATCGGTTAGTAGATACTAAGTTCTCAATATAATAATAAGTAATAATGACTATAAAGCAATAAGATAATTATTTTATATATAATGGTGACATATTATTATAACATAACTAACTACATTAAAGAAAAAATTAATAAAGATAACTAAAGACAAAATAAAACCTATAAATAAAAAATGTCCTCCAGCTGTGGGCTCATGGGAACGGTTCCCAGAATGCTGGCAACATTACCTCTTTGGATTGCCAAGCTAATGCGTTGGCAGAGGTAGCTGCCAGCCTTCTTGTCACCGGAGGCTTCAATAAGGCGAGCACTCAACTCTTTAATAAGTAATTGAATTAGAAAAAGTAAAATAATAATATGACGGTAAAAGACAAAATAAAAGACAATACATTAGTGAGCTAACGCGCTCAGCGATAACCATTCCATCGAATCAATGCAGAACTGACAGCGTTGCACAGCGTCACTGCGTGCGCGCGTGTACACAGAAACAACTTACGTGTGCGTGCGCACTCGTACAGGACGACATCTGACGGTACTTCGTTTCACACGGCTTGGGGAACCCTTCAAATTTCCCGCCGCCCCCAAAAGGTCCGGTGACGCTGATAATGCAGCCAGAGGCAATCGGCAAGCGCTGTCCAAAAAAGTTTATCTAGGTCTGAGACAGGTAGCCTAACTCGGTACTAAACCATAGAGATGGTTACAGTGTAGTTATTTCGAACGTCTAACACAATATTTAGTCATAAAATTCAAAATTCGAAATTCAAAATAATTTATTCAGTTTAGGCTACAAGTAGCTCTTGTTAATGTCACTATGCCATCGGTTCGTAAGTCTACTCTGGGCGGGAGATTTTGTACTGAGAAGAACCGGCACGAAACTCAACAAGTGTCCAGCTCTTTTCTTCCTTACAGCGTCAAAAATATTGGAAAATGCCCTAACATAGCAAGCAGGACACTTTCCATTACAAATAAACACAAAAAAAAATATAGAATACAACCACATGTAAAAAAAAAACAAATAAAAAATCTAAGTTAACAAATTTACATCAGATAATTATGTATATATTGCTATCAAAGAGTTTAAACGGGGATTGACGCAAACTAATTAGTAAAGGGTGTCATACCTTCTTTATACCAGACGTTTGGCCGAGTTACAACGAAACCTCTCAGTTTCGTTTTTCTTCCACTTTAGGTATAAAACCGTTTACTAATTAGTTAGCGTTAATCCCCGTTTAAATTCTGAGGTATTCCTCGAAGCGCAACCATTTTCAAGCGCACCTATTGAAGAGCAACTAAACACTTTGCTGTGCTGTATACTATAGAACGCGAAAGTTTAAAAGTGTACATATATTGTGCTATGTTGCTATGTCATAATTCTATTCCACAGACCAATTAGATATAATTAATTATAGTAGAGAGCATAGTAGATAGACGAAAAAGAGAAGATAGATCATATCTGCAGTGGATTTTAGCAACTGACATCTACATCGAGCACACATGTAAAAGTTGACGGCACGGCCATGTTCTATTTGCAAAAACCAAAGTTCCATTCTGAAACAGACACCACAACCGCACCAGAGTGAACGAGAGTGTGGCAACTTCATACAAGCGCTCCGAAACGCGTACGCACACAAGCTCGTAGTTCACCTACATTAGCACATAGAAAAAAGCACGGGAAAGGAGTACGCGATGACGCGGGCTGTCCCCGCAAACGCGGATCGGGCAGCGTATGTTGCTGTAGTAACGGAGAATAACAAGTATGTCACTGAGCGCTGCCGATCAGTATACACGTATTTTTCTTGGTTTGGGTGTCGCGATTGCGAGTTTTGTTGCATATAGGTGGGTGCCTAATGAAAATGTCTGGGAAAAAACCTGTTGTGTATTAGGATGTCTCAACACACACAACCATAATCCCAGTTTGTCCTTTTTTACTTTGCCGACAGATATAACAAGGTAAGTTTACAATATAAAAGACACCCAAATTCACACAATAATGAATTAACTATGTGTGACTCAATCCTAGCCGGTACGCTATAGGTACAGTTCGGTACGGCGATTCAAGGTCACGGCGGCACTGTTGCCGCACTCTCGTTCACTCTTAAGGCCTGCGCAGACGACGGACTTTTCTCAGCGGCGGAGAAAAAAGTACGCTCCGCGAATAAAAAGTCCGCCGCGGATTTACCGCGAACTCAACGCACACGGTGTGCGATCATTTGTTGCCCGGAAATGTAGAGAAGTGCACGCTATGGAAGCAAAATTATTCAGAGGTTACGTTGTGTTGCAAATACATGAAGTTTAAGAAAAAGAGAAGACATTTTAAAAGAAAAGATTGGGTCCATCCGCTTATATCGAATCGATTAACAATAAATTATCGCTTTATTTTTATTTTACTATGATTTCACGAAGCGGATTATTAAATTAATATATTTTTTTTTGTTGTAAATTGCACATATTTAGTTTTTTCTTCGTTCGATAATAAGTCCCAAACAGAAGAGGAATACCTCTTGACATACCTCGTTTCACAACTTTTTCTTAAAATTTCGGTCGTGATACTAATTTTTTAACGTTAGAGAAGTTCTTTTTTCGACTTCTTTTATTAAAATTTTAGAATCGATTTCCTGCGTCATCGTTTATCGTCGTGCATACGTACGTCACTCTCGAGCGCACAACGCGGACTAAAGTCCGCCATGTGCGTTGCTTCGCCTAGTCACATGAGTTCTATTTTTTTCGGGGACTCCCCCGTACTTTTGTCCGGTCCGCTCTCTGCATGTCCGCGGTTATTCGGGGGAGTTTTTGTACGCGGTACTTTTAATCCCTCGATCATTTTTATCGGATAAAAAAGTCCGCGGACAAAAATCCGTCGTCTGCGCAGGCCTTTACCGCACCGTGGAACAAATGGACCGGCGCTAATGTCATGTACATCTATTATTGAACCTATAACCGGAGAAGAATATTTTTTAAAGTTTATTGTATCTATTTACCAATGTAGATAGTAGATTATTATAAAAAGTAAAGTAGACACATAATAGAGTAGATATATAGTAAGAAAGATGTGTATTTTCCCTACTAAATATCTACTATTCTATCTCTGATATAGATATACTATATCCTACTAATATTATAAACGCGAAAGTTTGTAAGTATGGATGTTTGTTACTCTTTCACGTAAAAACTACTGAATGGATTTGGATGAAATTCGGCATACAGATAGTTTATAACCGGGAATAACACATAGGATACTTTTTATCCAGTTATTCCCACGGGAACGGGAACCATGCGGGTGAATCTGCGAGCAGCCACTAGTCTACTATAATATTATACTGTTAGTATATAAGTACAGTAGATATAGGTTGTAGAATACAATTTTTGTACTCTACTGTGTAGTACAGTACAAAAAATGTAGAGTATTCAATCTATATCTACCATACAATTTATCTTTAAAGTAAAGTAGATTGATAAAATAGTAGATAGATCATATGTGCAGTGGATTTTAGCAACTAACATGTACGAGTATACTATTATTGAGCATCGAGCACGCACGAAAAAGTGGACCGCACCCCATAACGGCATAACTCACACGGCACGGCCATTTTCTATTAGCAAAAACCAAAGTTCCATTCTGAAACAGACACCACAACCGCACCGTGGAACTAATGGACCAGCGCAAATGCGATTTACATCTAACTACGAGGACGCGCCGCTCGCTGTGGACAGAATGGCGGTATGAAAACTTTTTTGAAATGCGGGTAGGAAAAATAATTGCTCATAAGAGGTGCGGAGTGAAGTAAGAATAGTTTTAACTGTGTTAACTTTATATCATGGTCGTTATAAAAATTGCCCTTCTTGGCAATTTTTGAAGTGAAAACTTCTTTAGCGGCGTTGTTGTTTTGTAATGGGTAAAAAATGTTAAATTCGCGTCAGGACACGTGACCTGATCGAAAATTCGTAAGACGGATGGAGAGTAGACAGCCGGCGCGGCGTAGGAGAGGAAGTATCCCCCTCTCTTTCTACGGCGTGGCGAAAATGTATGCCTGCTGTTTCGTTTAGGCGGCGCAGGGCGCTTGCGCAAATAAATTGTCATGTTTGTGTACGATAGCGCAATACTTAAATAAATATTGTATTCTACCACATAAATGATAGTACTTTTATACTGATAATTGAAGCAATTCGTGCAAAATTATTCCCTAACCATTCCAAAATATCAAAAATGCACAACGTTAATATTCAAGTTTTCACTTCTGCCGGCACTCCCGGAGTGCAACCCGTCGTTTTTTATTTTGAAGAATTTTGGTTTGCAACAGTTTTCTTTTTATACATAAAAAAGGTTTGTTAGAGAAAGGTTTTTAAAATGAAATTATGAGGTGCTCGATTGCGCAGTGGTTAACGCGTCTAACAAAAATTTACATTTTATAAAGTTATTTTTTTTAAATATTTAATAGACGGCGAAGCAGCGTTACGGCCTTTGTCCAGCAGTGGACGTCTTTTGGCTGAGATGATGATGATGATGATGAAGCAGCGTTATAGTTTCTAGTATTTTCCCGCAACATCGTACACTATTATACATTTCGTAATTCCTTCGTACAAAATTCATGATTTCCAAAATAAAGAATAAAAATGTTGTAAAACCTTTTCTATCTATAAAATGTTTTTGTTTTGTTTAAATATAATTCTAACGCAAATTTTGTTACGAACAAATTACAAAAATACAAATATTGAAAAAATTTCCACGAGCAGGATTTGAACCCGCACCCTTCTGACATACAAGGGCAGGTGCTCTCTCTCTCTTGACGTTTTGTATGAATATTTTTTATAAAATTAAATTTTTCATACTAACGTTTTTTTTAATTTTCTTAGTATCTATTTATGTTAACACTATAAAAATTGTAGTGTGTTTGTTTTACTAGCTAAATACAGCAGACATTAAAAAAAACAAGTCCCTTCAAAGCTACAATAAAACAAAAGGACAATAATTCAGCGAACAAAAAAAGTAGTCAAATTAAAAAAAATTGGGCGGTAAAGACCAACATTAATAATCATTGTTATTACTAAAGTCTAAGTAACATAGTCCTAACTAAAGGTCGATAATGATATTAATAACCGGTATTGACTTTAAGAGCGTTTACGCCGCACACTAGCGCCGCCAATAAAAAAAAAACATATCTAGTAATTAGAGATAGAAAATCAAATTATGCTCAACAAACTATGTGAATGAAGTAATTAAGCATTTTTACGTCACCTAATGAACACCTGACATGTTTAGTTCAATATGGCGTTATAGTTAAAAGTGGCCGTAACGTCTTATTGAACGAAACCATAACATGTGAGGTGTTCATTAGGTGACGTAAAAATGCTAGATTACTTTATTCAAATAGTTTGTTGAGCATAATTTGATTTTCTATCGCTAATTACTAGATATGTTTTTTTTTCATTAGTGGCGCTAGTGTGCTGCGTAAACGCTCTTAAGAAGTAATACACATATTAGTAGGTGAGAAAAAAACATCAATTTCATAGGTAAGGACCCAATACATGCAGCCAGTGATACCATAAATGTATATATGCAAACTATTTTGTTTTACCATATTATTATCGCCGTTAAGACTGTTGACACCGTGTAAGAAATAGAATATACTATCCTGCGTTTTATTATTTGGCATAGCAAATGCGGAATCGTAAATAACCATTCTGTGTAGTTACAGGGCGTTTTATGGGCGCGCTGATATTTTATGGGTAATATTTTGAAAGATCCCGCCATAATATGCTATCTTAGTTGCGTGGACAGAAACTTTAAGATATATTTTTCTGCTTGGTGAACAAGGATTGATAACGTCACCAAAAATATTGTAAAAAATTAAACTGGTAAATGATGTTTTTGCAAATTTAAATATTTGATTTATATATTTTTTTTGTGTTTTTTTACATGTTGTCATTGTCTTTTATATTTTGTGTTTTTATTTGTGATGGAAAGTCCTTTTATGATAGGACATTTTCCAATATTTATGACGCTGTAAGGAAGAAAAGAGCTGGACACTTGCTGAGTTTCTTGCCGGTTCTTCTCAGTACAAGATCTCCCGCTCAGAGTAGATAGACTTACGAACCGATGGTATAATGACGTTCATAATAGCTATTTGTAGCCTAAACTGAATAAAGGATTTTGTATTTTGAATTTTGAATTTTTTACCAAATTCACACAATAAGGGTGAGTTGCACCATCCAACGTTATCGTCAAATCGTCTGTTTGCACCATGAAACAATTGTTAAAAATGTCGATGATCGACGTCATATTTTAACGTTAACCACAACTGCAAAATTTTGGCTAATTAAAGCTAATATTAATATCAAAGTAGCAGTCAAATGTCAGTGTTTTTTATTCACAATTATTGCGTAGTATATATATATATATATATAACGAACAATGGCCATTGGCCACATGAAAAAACTTTTTTGATTAGCAACCTTTTTCAAAAGTATTATATGGTGTAACGCATTGTACTAGATGCCTCTATTAGTGAGGATGGTCAATGTTAAAGTTATCTTTAACGTTTACATTAACCGGAGTTTTGGTGCAATCCGCCCTAAGTATTGCTAAGTAACGTTATTAAAAAAAAGTACTATCATTTATGTGGTAGAATACAATATTTATTTATTGCGCTATTGTACACAAACATAATAAAATAAATAATAAAAACGTTTATTTTCTCTTCACAATTAGGAGTTACAAAATGCTTAAAATATACCATTAAGATACATAGCTTCCTATCATTTGTGAGAGACTGGTGCCTGAATTAGGTTTCATAAGAAACCTGCAAATACAGGTCACCAGGACCCCCTCGCGGACATAGACAGTATATAACTATAATATAAAGCAACATGTGTAAAATGTAAAGATGTGAAAAAGAACAAAGACATAGGTAATTTAGGATCCAGTAGCCCTGACCACAACAAAGTCAGAAAATAAGTCTAACCCTAAATTGACTATTGATAAACAAATAAATAAAGTAAAAACAAATAAAAACTAAGGTAAAACTGCAGATTTTCCCAACCTACGTATGTACGTATTGATACGGAGCGTATATGATTTGTATGTGCGAGTGAGTGTGAGTGAGTGTGAGTGAGTGTGAGTGAGTGTGAGTGAGTGTGAGTGAGTGTGAGTGAGTGTGAGTGAGTGTGAGTGAGTGTGAGTGAGTGTGAGTGAGTGTGAGTGAGTGTGAGTGAGTGTGAGTGAGAGTGAGTGTTAGTGAGTGTAAGTGAATGTGACAATAAGAAGTAGTAGTCTGTGTGGATAGATGTGAAACTAAATCTTTTTGTTTTTATTATATTTTGAGTTATACTTATTTTTGGATTAAATTATGGAATATATTTTGTATTATATTATTAAGACTCTAGACCGGGGGAATAAGTAATTCTTCAGTTGTTTTATAGTCTAGTGTTTTAAGATATTTCGAGACAGTTACCGTACATACAGATGAACATGACAATTTATTCGCGCAAGCGCCCTGCGCCGCCTAAACGAAACAGCAGGCATACATTTTCGCCGCGCCGTAGAAAGAGAGGGGGATACTTCCTCTCCTACGCCGCGCCGGCTGTCTACTCTCCATCCGTCTTACGAATTTTCGATCAGGTCACGTGTCCTGACGCGAATTTAACATTTTTTACCCATTACAAAAAAAGTGTACAACGCCGCTAAAGAAGTTTTCACTTCAAAAAAGTAAAATTAGTAGCGGTAATGTAGGTAACGTTATCTAGTAAAGTTTAGGTACCTAATCGTTACCTAATGCACTTTATCCAATCCGCGTTGACTGGTTGGTTAGCTTACCTTTAAAAATGAAACCGGTAAAACGTTACCTAAGTTTTAACGTTGTTCAAATCCATGTTTGTTAATTTCATTTGTGGCCGGCCCCAGACTATGACGTAGCCTATTATGATATTTTTAATTATCATGGTTAGTAATATTTGTGTTGTTGTTAATAGGATTCTTATCTTATCTTATCTCATATTATAATGCCGTCATAACATTAACGTTTGTACCATGTGCGGTAGTTGTGTTCCGGAACCTAGAGATAAGATAGATAGATAGTGGCCACGCGGGCCACTGGAAGTTTTATTTGAAGTAAAACCTCGATAGCTTTTTAATGCTTTTATTAAAAGCTACATGTATTTGCAAAACAAAATAGTAATTAAATTTGGACAATGTATATTTTAACAAATTAATCTAGGACGTTATATAAAATTCAAGTAGTCAAGGGCTATAGCTAGTGGTCGGATGCAAAAGTGTAAGTCCGTTGGATGGCGGCGATGGCGGCTCTCTTGACGTCACAACCGCTCGCCGCGACGTTCCATTTTACATGGCGCAGACATAATTCCCTCTCCTTGAAGACTGAGGTCTTCAAGCATCTTGCTCTTCAGCGGTAGGCAGGGGACAAATTCTTGTGAGGGCCCGGCGAATGCGACCTCTGGCAGTGTCTATGTCCGCAACTCGAGAAATGCCATCAGTGCCAGGGAACAGGCTCGTGATGCGACCCATTCGCCAGTTTAGAGGTGCAGTGTTGTCCTCACTAATTAGCACCAGATCGCCAATTTTCAGCGTGGAGTGGTTAGTACGCCACTTGGAGCGTTGTTGCAGCTCACTGAGGTACTCCTTTTTCCAACGAGTCCAAAAGTGCTGGCGAATCTGCTCAAGCCGCGCGTGTCGACGAAGTGAGGTTGGGTTGGCGTCCTCCAAGGCAGGCGACGGCAGCGCAGTCAACGGCCGGCCAATAAGGAAGTGCCCTGGAGAGAGAGATAGGAAATCGTGATTGTGAGGACTAGGGGATAATGGGCACAGGGGGCGGCTGTTGAGGATAGCTTCCACCTGTGCAAAGAGTGTGGACAACTCTTCAAAAGTTAAGTTAGTATTGCCCATACACTTTTTAATAATAGTTTTAGAGGATCGGATTCCTGCTGACTCCCATAATCCACCAAAATGAGGAGCGTAAGGAGGTATGAAGCAAATTTTTATTTTTTCGTTGGCGGCAAAATCAGTAAAAGAACTAGAATTGAATTTGATGAACTGTCCAATTTCTTTGGCCGCTGCGACACAATTGCGACCATTGTCGCAAAAGATTTCCAATGGTTTACCACGACGGGCAATAAACCTGCGTAGTGACAAAATAAATGCATCTTTAGACAGCTCGCTAACTGCTTCAAGATGAACGCATTTAGTTCGAAAACAAATAAATAAACACAAATAACATTTTAAGGTTTTAGCACCCCTACCCTTTCTGTCTAAAATTGAAAATGGTCCGGCAAAGTCCATGCCCACTGTTTGAAATGGGAATCCCGGGGTAATACGCTGAGCGGGTAGGTTGCCCATCTTTGGAGCTAGCGTTTGACCTTGAAGGCGCCTGCACGTGAAACAGTTGCGAAAGGTGCGTCGAGCTAGTTCTCGACCGCCGATTGGCCATAAATATTGTCTAATTGAATATAACAATAGTTGAGGCCCTGCGTGCATTTGTTTTATGTGTTCGTGACGAAAAATTAGTTTGGCTAAATGATGTTTAGAGTCCAGTATGATAGGATTCTTTATCTCAGAACTGTAAGTGGATAAGTTGAGTCTACCACCTACTCTTAAAATATCTTGTTCGTCTAAAAATGGATCTAAAGGCAGAAGCTTGTTATTTTGGTTTAATTGTTTTGATTTTTTTAATGTATATATTTCTTCATTGTACGATTCTATTTGTGATAATTTTATTAGTTGTAAATAGGCAAAATTTAATTCACTAGTTGTTAAGTTTCCTGTAAATATAGAATTAGGGTTTTTTTTATTGTGTATATATCTTAGAACGTAAGCTAATCCACGTAATAATCTTGTGTAGTTTGAGGCATTTTCAAATTTTAAAATAGGTTCCAGTAAAGTAACTGTGTGTGATTTTAATTCAGGTAGTTCCCCCTCGGTTTGTGTTTGTAGTGTAGGCCAGTCTTCTCTGCAATGTTGCAAAAAAGATGGGCCCAACCACCATAAATCTAAGCTAAGCATTTGGCTAGGATCAACACCCCTAGAAATAGCATCAGCGGGGTTGCACTGAGTTGGTACATGACGCCATGAAGATACCTGAGTGATCTCACCAATTTCAGCGACTCGGTTGGCTACGAACGTTTTTAGAGTGCTAGGCGGGCTGCGTAACCAACCTAGCACTACAGTGGAGTCACACCAGTGAATAAAATGGCTGATCTTCAAGCGCAGAGACTCCTTTACAGACTGGCATAGGCGCGCAGCTAATAATGCACCACATAGTTCGAGTCGAGGGATCGTAGTGGGTTTAATAGGTGCTACCTTTGATTTAGCGCAAAGTAACTTGACACTAACCCTGCCCTGAATGTCAGTGGAGCGAAGATACACGCATGCTCCATAGGCTGACATAGAAGCGTCACTAAACGAGTGAAGCTCAATGGAGATGGGCGCGTCACACACAGTATGCCTCGGAATTGAAATAGATTTAAGATTGTGAACATTAGCTTGATATCTTTCCCATTGTTTACATAGCTCACTAGGCACAGCTTCGTCCCAGTCCAATTTGTGGATCCATAATTGTTGAATCAACATTTTGGGGAGAACTGTGCAGGGACTTAACAGCCCTAAAGGGTCAAATATTTTTAGGGAACTAGAGAGAATAGTTCTCTTTGTAATTACTGTTGGCTTAACTGGGAGCCTAATAGAAAAATGTATGTTATCACTAGTAGGATTCCACCCCAAACCCAAGGTGCTGGTGGAATCGCTAAGACTTAAATCGCCCTGCAAGTCGATTTGAGTTGATTTAAATATTGAAGGTAAATTAGACCTAAATTTTCGGAGTGGAAAACAACCCAAGCTTAATGTTTTGGTTACCGATTCCATAATGTGTATGAGCTGTTCCTCCGTCTGACTTCCAGTCAGCAAATCGTCGACCATAAAATCATGCTGGATAATGGTTCTCACTAGCTCATCCGAACATTCTTCACCTAATTGCCAAAGACATCTGGTACTCAGATAACTGGAACTTGCGAAACCGTAAGTCACAGTATTGAGCCGCAACGTTTTGATGGGCAAAGATTCATCCTCTCTCCACAATATGAGCTGAAGGTTTCTGTCATGCTCGTGACACAGTACGTTTCTGTACATTTTACTGACGTCTGCCGTGAGTACGTACTTGTACTGACGAAACCTCAGAAGGATGGAGAAAATGGAATCTTGTATATTCGGCCCTATCAGTTGAAGGTCATTGATCGAAATGCCGGATGTAGTGGGAGCTGAACCGTCAAACACAACGCGTAAATTTGTGGATTCGCTATCAGGTCGCAAAACAGCGTGATGGCATAAAAAATAACTGGATTCCGGTATGCGAATCGCAGACTCAGAACAGTGCCCTAGCTCCTGATATTCTTTTATGAAATCGGTATAAGCTTGTTTCAATAGGGGTTGATTTTTAAAGCGTCTTTCTAACCCACGAAATCGCTTTACAGCAAGCTTGTAAGAATCACCTAGGCAATCCGGTGAATCTTTCAACGGCAGTCTGACACAAAACTGCCCGTTGGATAGACGAGTGGTGTGCTTATTAAAATGTTCAACACATGCCTTCTCGCTTTCACTTAGTAATAGTCTTTTGGGTAGTTCTTCCAACTCCCAAAAGCGTGAAATCTGCTTTTCTAGGCTGTCACCCGATTGTGGTGAAGCACTTGATGAAAAATTGCAATGTAGTTTTCTAGGTTCACAACTATTCAAAACAATAGGACCGGTCACTACCCAGCCTAATTGTGAACTACGTAAAAATGGTTTGTTTACGCCTAACGATTGCTGTTTATTGCCAACAATGTCCCAAAACAGGTCTGCGCCTATTAAAAGTTCGATAGGAGATGGCTTATAAAATAATGGATCAGCTAATTTAATGTTACTAGGGATATTGAACTTGTGTAACCCAACAAAAAATTTAGGGAGGTCTCCTGTGAGCTCCGGTAACACACAACACGAAAGTGTAACATTAAAATCAGTCTGCAATGAATTTAATTGAATGACGCAACGCTTTTTTATATAATTACAATCTGTGTTCCCAATACCTACCACCTTTATAGGGATGGTTGGCAAACAATCGAGCCCTAAACGCTGTTGCACAGATTGAGAAATAAAACTAGTTTGACTACCGCAGTCTAACAGCGCGCGAATAGTTTCCGACTTGCGCGTCGAAGGATTGACAACATCGATCAATGCAGTGGCTAAATAGACTTGACTCGTGGGCTCAATGCAAAAATTAACATTAACATCTGTTTGTGCGGATGACACATTAGTCTTTTCGGGCAAAGAAGAAACGACCTTATGGCATAGTGTATTGTGTCGCTTCTTGCACTCGCGGCACGGACCCAGCTTGCATGAGAACCTATTATGGCCGGGGCGTAAACAATTCAAACACAATTTAAGATTGATAACTTCTTTTATGCGTTGCTCAGGTGATTTTGATAAAAACGTAGGACAGTCGTAAATACGATGAGCTTGTTTGCATATTACACAATTAGACGATTGATTAAAATTATTCGTGTGCGATTTATTGGTATCTAATTGAGCAGTATAGGAGAACGACTTAGAGTGAAAGTCTTTCGTTTTGTGCGAATTGCTTATACTGGGGATTGGCGTGCGCTTATGTTTATCTAACTTATTATTATTTATGGTTTCTAAAACATCCGCACGGTTTTTTAGAAACTGATTGAACTGTTCAAGTGTCGGCATGTCTTCAAGCGAATTACGATGCTCTTCCCATTTCAAACTAGTATGAGTATCCAACTTTGAAGAAACCATGTGAATTATGAGGGTGTCCCATTTGTCTGTAGGCTGCCCTAAACTAGACAAGGCTCGTAAATTTTTACCTACATGGTCGATTAAAGACCTTAAACACTTTTCAGACTCCCGCGAAATAGGTTCAATATTGAACAGCGAATTGAGATGGTTGTTTATGAGCTGTCTTTTATTGTTGTATCGCTCGCATAGCAAGCTCCATGCTTTGGTGTAATTGGCGTCAGACATTTCGAGATTGCTAATAACACGGGAAGCATCACCTTCCAAATATGACGATAAATAATGGAACTTGTGAATATTTTGAATGCGTTCGTTGTTGTGGACAAGTGAAATGAACATGTCTCGAAACTCAAGCCACCGATAGAAAGATCCATCGAATTTAGCGATCTGAATTTGCGGTAACTTAAAACCAACGCTTTGAGACTCAGAACACTGATGGAAGCTGCCACATTGACTATCAGCCCTGCCAGTTTTGTTTGGAACTTGCGCATTGGAAATCTCTTGCGCGGTGGCAATGCATATTGACAACTCAGTCTCAATATTGTCGCGCTCCGTTAATTCGACTTCCAAGCCGGAAGGGTTTAAAATCTCGATTTGACTTTGAACGGTTTCAAATATAGATGATAATGACTCGATACGCGACAATTTGATATTTAACTCGTTCACTTGTATGGGACTAAGAAGAGATATCTTTGAAAGTGAGTCTAAATAATTTTTAAACTTAGTGATACGTCCCTTAATTGAACTACGCTTAGTTGCGAGTTCCTTTAAACTAGACTCAGCCATTTTAATTTAAAATACTTATAGTTGCAACCTCAAAAGCAAATTAAATGCGCACCAAAGAAATAGTGAACAGCTGATCATGCGCCGATTATGTAATAGTTAAATAGCTTACGCTCCTCCTTCGTGAGATACCGTTACTGTGTCCGCAGCTGGGGTCGAGCAGGAATCAGGTCACTAGGCGAGGGTGCTCGGGCGCAGGCGGCCGCACGTCACTCTTCTCCAAGCTGAAATAGTCGGCCAAATACTTTAAACAAAGCGAAATAGTACTTTGTGACAAAATAAAGTGATAATAGACGTTAACTAGAATAGTGATTATGGGCAATACTTATGATAGGCCGTAGTGAAAGCTTAAGCGGCTTAGCAGCATTAATTTAAAATGTACAGTGAATTTATGGTTATTGTTATTGTGGGCACAACCCAAAGCGATAGATTGAGTTGGATGCAGCGTAGTGCGTAATTAACAAGGTTGGTACGGTGATTTTTTCAATATAGCTGGTCATTAACGTAAGCAGAGAAGTGATTTGTAACCTAATATGATGATAGTAATGTTGCGAGTTTTAATTTGTGGCAATATAAAATAGAAATACACAAAAATATGTAGCAATTATGATGGTGATTTTCATTGATTTGTTAATAGCATTGAAATGATCACGCAAAATAAAGAAATATAACGAAATCAATGCAAAGCAGCGTGACACGTGCACACGTCACGCTTTGCCCTTGACTAACCTTAAGCACTATAGGCGCGCTTAAAACACAGTTCTTTGCACTAGATTTTAGCTAGGATGGATATAGATGGGAATCAATGGAATGGAAGATAGTGGAATAGCGAGATTGATGAAGGATAGGACACTTAGCTTATTGGCCTGGTCGCGATGCGGTTGGCTGACCGACGACGTGGGCGGTGTCTTCAACTCGTTCCTGGGCTTGATTCTTGGACTCGATGGGCTGCCGGGGATGACTCGATGGCTGCACTGCGTGGCTGGGCCACGGAGTTCCGGCGACGTTTCGGAGGCTGGACCTGGCGGACGGCTGCGGCGCTGGGGGCTGACCGGCTGTAGCTCAGGCGCTCCGTAGAAATAATCTAGGGACTTAGCTTAGTACGCTAAGTCCTGTCACGGTCGCCACTTTATGGCCACGCGGGCCACTGGAAGTTTTATTTGAAGTAAAACCTCGATAGCTTTTTAATGCTTTTATTAAAAGCTACATGTATTTGCAAAACAAAATAGTAATTAAATTTGGACAATGTATATTTTAACAAATTAATCTAGGACGTTATATAAAATTCAAGTAGTCAAGGGCTATAGCTAGTGGTCGGATGCAAAAGTGTAAGTCCGTTGGATGGCGGCGATGGCGGCTCTCTTGACGTCACAACCGCTCGCCGCGACGTTCCATTTTACATGGCGCAGACAGATAGATAACTTAAAAACGCAAGTTGCATCTCAAGTATTAGCTTCTAAAGGTAATGTTAGGTCCTTAAAATGTCTTATTCGGACAAAAACTAGAACACCGACATACCTGACCTACATTTTAACTGACAATCAATTTTCAGAAGCTACAGTGCTGAGCCATGTAATTATTTTAAACCTTAATGTTTTAAAATGGAAACTGCGTTTTGAATTTTGTAATCCGAAAGCGTGCCGTGTAATGAGACATAAACCTCTAATGAAGCATTAGCGATGCTAGGATTTTCCGGTGCGCGCTTCGAAATAAATGGTGTAAGTAAACGCTTCCAGTGAATAGGTGTGATGCTGAAATTAAAAGTTCGAATCGAATATTCTATATTTGAACTTCTGACTTTATTCTGTTAAGTGGTGCTGAATTGAAAAAAGTCGGATCGAATGGTCTATATTTGAATTTGAGGCTTTACGGCTCCCGTCCAAGACCGATTTTTTGTAGGACCGATAATCGGACCGATTTTTTCGCAGAGGTTTTTGTACCGACTGTTGGTCGTGTGCGTTACAACATAGAACTCCATACGTTTCATTTTCACCGACTAAAATATCGGTCACCGATTATCGGACGTTAAGTTGTACTGAATTTATAAACTCGGATTGAATGTTCTTTATTTGGATTTGTGTTTGTATTCTGCTTAGTTGCGCTGAATTTAAAAGTCGGATAGAATGTTCTATTATTGAATTTGTAGCTTTATGTTGATTAGCTGTACTAAATTGAATAGATTGGATCGAATGTTCTATATTTGAATTTGTTTCTTTATTCTGTTAAGTCGTGCTGAATTTAGTAAAGCAGGTCAAATGTTCTATTTTTAAACTTGTGGCTTTATTTTGTTCATTAAGTTGTGTTTAATTAAAAAAAAAGCTTGTATAGAATGTTCTTTATTTGAATTTGTTGTTTGATTCTGCTTAACTGTGCTGAATTTAAATACTCAGATCGAATGTTCTATTATTGAGTTTGTAGCTTTGTGCTGATTAGTTGTGCTAAATTGAATAAATTGGATCGAATTTTCTATATTTGAATTTGTGGCTTTATTCCTTTCTGAATAGTTGTGAACTCTGCGTGGACTAGCAGTAATGCAAAAATGAAAAAAAAACTGGCCAAAATACAGGTTTGATCACACTGATTTATTATTTCTATTTATTTTATAAAAGGTATAGCCTGTATGCTGTCCATCTGCTTGATAAAGGCCTCCATCACCGAAATCAAGTTATCCACGTTGCAATTGACGTTTAGGTAAGGGCTTAATCCTCACTTGCCAAATGCGGGTTGGTGTCCACAAACCAAAGTCAGTATCAGTAACCAAGTGGTTAACTTTCGCAAAGGCCGGTCATCGGATGGGTGACCAAAAATTTATCAGCTTGAGCTCTTCCGTGCTTCGGAAGGCACGTAAAGCCGTTGGTCTCGGCTGCATTAGCAGTCGTTAACAACCGTAATTCAGCACTGGACCTGCGTGGTGGTTTATGGCCCGTTCTCCCTTTCCATTGGGGCCCCAGCAGTGGGGACATAAAATGAGCTGGTAAAGCACCGAAATATCCGAAACACTTCACCCGTCTTAAAGAAGAAAAAGAAGAAGAAGCATTAATTAACAACACACACATACATAATATACAATATATACATACATAATAATATACCTATACACAAGAGAAAAAAATATGATAAAACAAAAAGAACTTGTATTTGAATACTTGAGTATTAAAATCATCACCTGCATATATCTCAACCGTACCGAGGCGTCACATTCACAGAACAGGTTAAATAAGGTGTCACATTTCTCGGTGTTGTTAAAAAACAGCTTCTTTAATAATACAGGATTGAATGCGACACGACCCATTTGCTTTCTTACACGACGATTTTCCGATTCAAGAGACGCCGCACAAAAAAAAATGTACAACACGCATGTTTGTTTATTTGTCGCACGGCTCATTAACCCCCTCTCGCCCGGATCACCCGGGTATTTTCACCCGGGTACTCTTTCAACCGGGGTACTTTGCACCCGGCTTTTATTTCCGTTGGCACCGGGCCCCGTGTCCCGGTTGATTTATTCAACGGGCACCGGGAATTTAAATTGAATAAGTTCTTAACACTCCGCTTGTTTCGGATGTCTAAGCGTTGATGTTTACCTTCGCGTTGCCAGTCTCTTCATAGCTCTCGGTATGTAAAACGGTTAAATGGCCTGTGTATAGTGGTTAGATCACCGGTCTTTCGGCCTTCATTCACAGGTACGTCACCCCATCACTACAAATCTAATAATATTTATTTTTTATTTTTCTGGGGGTATTAAAAATCTTTTATGTTTTAAATAAATAGATTGACTTCGCAATCGCATTGAGCAATCTAATTTAATATAATGTATATGTGTATTACTTGTGAGATACATTGTGTTTTCATGCGATGGCCAAGTCAATCTATTTATTTAAAACATTTAAGAGATTTTTAATATTAATATGGAAGATGTTGTTAGGTTAGCTAATTAAAGACAAAAGTTCCCTTAAGTAGGGACTGAATAAATTAACCGACTTGGTATTACATGGATCTCACAACTTTTTACGGTAGAAGAACTGAGTTGCGAGACTTGGTTTTTTTACAAGTTTGTTTTTTAGGGCTTATATTGTACGGGTAAGCACAGTGCCTTGATCTCACCTGATATTAAGTGATGATAAGGCCAATGATAGAAGCGCACTTCACCCGGGATCATCAACTTGTTAACGACACAACAATACTACAAACATTGGTGTTTTGGCGTTGTGTTCCGGCAGCTAGAGATGAGATAGCCAGTGCCTCAGACATTGAGGATTTCGGGTGAAGTGCGTTTCCACCTTCGGTATTATTATCACTTAACATCATGTGCTTACCCGTAAGATACCTATAAAAAAGACAATTTATACAAAAATATCGTATCTCACCTTAACATAGCGCATCCTATTTTAATAAACTGTTTATCCGATGTTTCTAGCAAACTCCTTAGTATTAATACTATAGCTGGGCGCACGTACTTTATTGCCGAACCACAACATAACCGAGTTAGTTCCTAGTTAGGTATATAAAATAAAAAGAACTTAACAGCTCTAGAAAAAAAAGTCAAGAGTCTCCATTGAACTAGTGACCTCATTCCCTATAAAAGGGAAACTGGTCGCGACAGGCAACTATTCAAGACTTCTTCGTCTGACTCGTGAAAAGGTACACAGTTTTCTATAGAATAAAACATGGCAGACTTTATACTTTTTTATATCTTACCTACCTTTATTGACCATGAAGTTTTTATGTGGCAGTCTACTTCTTTTTAATAAACCTTTCATTTGCAATTTGAAAAGAGAACGCGATAATTGTAAACAAAAAGAGGTTCCTTTTTTAAATTGTAAAAGTTGAAGAAAATACTTTTTATGAAACGACCTTTTTTCCTGATTTTAACTGCCTCTGTGGTAAAGTGCAAGTTCTCTAACCTGTACATTACCAGTAGGGCTACATGCAATCAGTTAGGTTAATTTAGAGCTGGTTCTTATATGTGTTACTATACATGTAAGCCTAAGCCCACCAGTGGGATATATAGCTCATAACGTAGTACAAGGAAACGTCGTATAACTAATATCAGTTGGCCCACTTTCAACTATTACATTCGTCGCTACACCAGTTTTGAATAGCGTACGCCATTCACGTAAAAAGTCGCATGAAGAAAGTTCTATTCACGTATTCTTCACAAATGTAACGTATTATTCCCTTCAATAGTGTCAGTGTTAGATCGGAGATGGTTGGTGTAACCATTCGTCTCGTTTCGAATGGGACAGTCCCGTTTTTAACTGGATGAAACATGATTGTACTCCTAATTACCTCTTTTACCGCAATGTAGTTTTATATAATAGGTCCTTACCTACGAAATTGACGTTTTTTTCTCACTTATTAATAGGTGTATTACTTCTAAAAGTCAATACCGGTTGTTAATATTATTATACACCTTTAATTAGGACGATGTTACTTAGGCTTCAGTAATAACAATGATTATTCATTTTGTGTCTTTAAAATTAAATTGATTTCTTTTTTTGTTCATGGAATTGACCTTTTGTTTCATTGTAGCTTTGAAGAGTCTTGATTTTTTTTCTTTTTAATGTCTGCTATATTTAGCTAGTGAAACAAACACTAACTAAACTACTCCACAAATTTTATAGTGTTAACATAAATAGATCCTAAGAAAATTTAAAAAAAACTTTAGTATGAAAAATAAAATTTTATAAAAAATCTTCATACAAGACGTCAATTTCATAGGTAAGGTAAACCTAATATAATACAATATTTTGAACTTTAAGTACTTGAAATATACACGAAAACCAATGACAAATGTAACAATGCCTGTTTAAGAGTTAATGTTATTGTCATCTTTAAAACCATGTTGGATGCAAATAAAGCTTTATTTTGGTACTCCATTCCGCTTTATCCGAGGAGAGCTTTATTACGCAGAGTTGTCTCGTTTTGAGAAAGAAATTTAATATTAAGTCGGGGAACAGCAAGTATGCTAATAAATGAATAAACATAAATGTACATGAATAAATATACTATACTAGCGGCCGTTCGCAGTTTCACTCGCGTGGTTCCCGTTCCCGTGGGAATATTGGGATAAAAAGTGTCATATGTGTTAATCCAGGTTATAAACTATATGTATGCCGAATTTCATCTAAATCCATTCAGTAGTTTTTACGTGAAAGAGTAACAAAAATCCATCCATTCTTACAAACTTTCGCGTTCATAATATTAGTAGGATACTTCTACCCCAGAGATGGGAAAAGAAATAGAGGAAGATTTTACAGACGCTGGGAAGACGAAGTTGTAGAAGTGGCTGGCAAAACATGGACAAGGATGACTTCCTACAAAAGAGAATGGAGAAGGCTGAGGCCTTTACTAAAGGGCACACGGATGCTAAAGTTGTTATTGTGTAAAGTTTCCGCTTAATTTTGTATATTGCAAATTGCATCTGTATTGTTTGTATAAGGCTAATAAATAAATAAAATAAATATACTTAAATATATTGAAAGCAACATCAAAAAACCAAGAATAATAGTCTTGTCCCGATTTAAGTCAACGTAGAAATGGTCACGTTACAAAGATGGTCGAACAGCCGATATTCACATAACTCACGTCGCGACCGAGTTGCCGACCCCTGGGCTTCCATGGAGCTTCTTTCATCGGTTGAATTTATGCTTTGGAAACGGGTCAGTGCACTGCATTGACAGTTTTAGGGTCCACCAACGAGTGGTGGAATAATGGAAGAGGTTCTATTTTTAAACTTATAACGGTCAACCTCTTTTGTTTAGTTGTGTTTCAGTTTTCTAAGATACGTTGTGTATATATATATATGTTGTGTTGTTGACGACCTTTGTAGCCGAGTGGCTTGCACGGCGGACTTTGGGCGGCACTTACTCTGAGGTCCCGGGTTCGATTCCCGGTCGGTCAATGTCGAAAACGAACTTTTCGATATTGTGTTGGGTCTGGGTGGTTGTGGTACCACCGTTGTTTCTGATTTCCATGAAACGAGTGCTTTAGCTAATTACCTTGGGATCAGAGCGATGTATGTGACGTTGTCTAATATTTATTTTATTTATTTATTTATACCATATTGGCACCAACGTTCGACATTATTGTTACCGAATAGTGAAATATTATATTGTACTAAATGTAAAAAATGTAACAGAAGTGTGTCAATAAATTATTATTTCATTTCATTACACAGTTTTGTCGCCAATAAATAATATTAGTTTACTTGAAATTTTACGGATGACAGATAGGAATAGGGTAGCCACCTTTTTTTGTGTAAATAAAGTACATTGGTTATTAAAAGGTAGAATAAAAGTAGCTACATTGTGTCAAAATAAAGTACGATTACTTATTTCGCTTAAAAACATACTTTGCAACTTGGCAACACTTAACTGCACAGCAACATTTTTTGTGTTATATAGTATATAATAAGACTCCCAGAAAAATAAAATACTTATATGAAATAAATATAATATTTTGATATACCGCAGTGTCTCAAGACAAAAGTCTTTGACCAGTGTGTGTTGCCAGTGATGACATACGGGACTGAGACGTTGTCGCTCACTACGGGCCTCATAAAAAGGCTCAAGGTCACTCAAAGAGCAATGGAGAGGGTTATACTCGGGGTTTCTCTGCGTGATCGAAACAGAAATGAGGAGATCCGCAGAAGAACAAAGGTAACCGACATAGCCCGAAGAGTTGCTAAGCTCAGGTGGCAGTGGGCAGGGCACATTGGGGCGGAATAGTCTTTGAGTGGCGACCGCGTACCGGAAAGCGCAGTGTGGGCAGGCCTCCAACAAGGTGGACTGACGATCTGGTGAAGGTCGCGGGAAGCCGCTGGATGCGAGCAGCACAAAATATATAATATATTTGTATTGGAATTTAAACAGAACCTTTAATGTTGTAATGTCCTAGAGGGGACAAATAGGGCTGAGTGGTTACATCGAAACCCAGTCCACCACTTTGTGGAAATGCGAGTTTTGTGTCCGCGTTATAACCTTAAAAACGTAATTATACTTTGGAGCCGTTTTGAATAACATTTGCGAGTGACATCGTGCGAGCGCGGGAGGCGGCACGAGCCGGGAAATACACGCAGCAGCAGCGCCTCAGCAACGCCAGCAGGCGTGACACGCGGAAAGGAGTTTCCGTTGGAGCCCTGAGAGCCTGATATCGCCGGATGCAGTAGGATAAAGGACCCCTGTCTTTCCCTGACCTTCCTCGCCACTGCCCCCATTTGTTCCTTTTGACAAATTATAGATTGGAAAATCATCCGGTGAAGCCCGATATTATGGATTAACGTGGGCTGTCCTTTTAGCTGCCCCGAGGAGTGGCCATCAGCTAAGGCAACTCGATAGCAAAAAGTCTATCTCGGCGCACCTCATAAATAGACGGAGACTTCCACATTGCCAGCTTGGTTTTCCACTCTATGGGCCCAGCAGACCCTATTCTGAGCTGGTGGTTGTATCTTTAACACCAGTCGTTTTGGAAATCCTTTGAGGCCGAAGCCCAATTGACAAATATTTTTTACAGCACTTGTTCTTTACGCCCCTACAATATTATATAAAATAAGATTACTGTCCTTTACCCATTTATTAAAGAGAGCTTCTAACTGATGAAGACGATGAACCTAACTGCAATGATAAAGATGATTGAATTATATACATAATGAAACTGCAATGATACATTTACCGCTCTTACCACAAACAATTAGACAAGGTTTGGACCATTATGTAACGTCACTTAATTGTCATTGATGTTATTAGCCATCGTTTCAAACAGTGCTCCAATCCTTGTTCATGGTAAGGCCGTTCGTCATCTTTACATTATGATTAAAATAAAAGATGCCAAAAAATTTATATAAAAATTAATATAAGAACTACTTTTGTTATGACAAGGAGGTGTCCTTATTTTTATTTAGTTATTCGTATTTATCAAAATCGGCACTATACCGAAGACATCCCGGAAATTAAACTTTCACGTTTATAATATTAGTAGGATTTTATAAAAGACTAGTAGTTCGTTCACGACTTCGTCCACTTGAGAACACCCGTAACCCATAATGAACTCCCATTGCAGCACCACCGGGCCCAAATGTGAATCGAAACTCAGAGACCCACTCAAACACATACAAAAAGTTTCATCAAAATCGGTCCAGCCGTTCAGGAGTTCAGTGACATATATAAAGATAATCCAGGAAAAATACTGAGTATCGAAGCGATAGCAAGACGTACTAATCAAAGCGGACTTAAAACAAGTAATATCATCAATCTAAGCTAGTACCGAACAATATGTGACGCTGGGAATCAAACCCGGAATATTAGGGTCAGGCTGGGACCAGTTAGTCTAACTATTAGACCTAGACACGTTTGTGTACTCGGTTTGGTTGGTGGTAGGGCTTGTTTGTGCGCCTAGCTAGCTACTACCATTTTATCTAAATACTAGCTGTGCTCGCGACTTCGTCCGCGTGGAATAGTGACTTTCGGCAGCATTTTTAATTTTTTAGGCTCTTTTCCCGTTTTTGCAACATTTTTCACTGATGCTTCGCTCCTATTGGTCGCAGCGTGATGTTATATAGCCTAAAGCCTTCCTCGATAAATGGACTATCCAACACAAAAAGAATTATTCAATTCGAACCAGTAGTTCCTGAGATTAGCGCGTTCAAACAAACAAACAAACAAACAAACTCTTCAGCTTTATAATATTAGTATAGATGTCGCCATAACAGCAATGTTAGTAAGTAGTATTGTTATGTTCCGGCAGCTAGAGATAAGATAGACAGTGCCTCAGTAGTTAAAGATGCCGGTAGAAGTACACTTTCACCTTCGGCCTTATCACCACATAATATCAGGTGAATTATAGGCCAAGGGCTTACCCGTAAGATATACTTATAAAAAAAGTTAGATTTATGGATATCTTTACAAATTTAGCCTACATGTTTTAATCTATACTAATATTGTAGAGAGGAAATCTTTGTAATTTTGTATGTATGTATGTTTGTAACGAATAAACTCAAAAATTACTGGACCGATTTCAAAAATTCTTTCACCATTAGAATGCTACATTAGCGTTGAGTAACATAGGCTATAAAAACATAGCCACAACAAAAAATTGCCAATAGCTCAATTGGGAGAGCACCTGACCCGGTATGTCAGAGAGGTGCAGGTTCAAATCCTGCTCGTGAAAATTTTTTCAACATTTGTGTTTTTGCAAATTGTTCGCAACAAAATTTGCGCTAAAAGTTATATAAACAAAACAAAAACATTTTATAACATAGGCCATATTAAAAAAAGTACACCCGTGCGAAGCCGGGGCGGGCCGCTAGTATCAATATATAAATAGAAGCTAGGTACATCGTAACGGAACCCATATATGAGTAGTTTCCGAATTCTCGTCAGAAGTTATTAGTTGGGCTCATGCCCACCGAAATATCAATTTCTCTTGACGACCTTGTCGTAAATAATATATCGTATGACGGACACTATCCTACGACGTAACTAGAAATAATCAGAGGGCTGTTTCGTTTTGCGTTTACATAATGTATTTCGTCAGCGATTGGTATATATATATATTTTTTTTTAATAGGACAACCAACAAGATTAACACAAATACAAGCAATATTGTTTTCTTACAAAAATGGACTTAAACTAAGTGTCATTTTATGTATAGTAATGGTCGCCCAGTGGTCGAAATTCGACCGTAATTTTTATAAAAAGCTGTTTATTAAACAATATTTTATTAAGGCCGCACGGATTGTATCCTAAGCAATAAAAATTAAAAAAGATAGAATGTGAGTTTCGATTGGCATTAACAGATTTCGGCCGCTCCTCTTCAATTATTGAAATTTTTTATAAATTTTTGGTACAACGTTTATTTAATTTAATGTATTTTTTTATGCATAATTTTTAAAATATATTAGCATTCTGCACTCCTTCTCTATATAAACTATAAGTGTGCGAAATTTCATACTCCTCGGTCCACGCAATTTTCGTAAAAAGGGGTACAAAGTTTTTGCTTCACGTATTAATATATAGATAAACTATAAAAAAAAAAGAATTAAAAGAAAAAATAAACAAAAAGCAGTGTGTGAGGCCACAAGGACCCTGTCTCAGCATAACACCCCCACGACACTCAAAGATGGGCCGAGTACCGTAGGAGCGCTGCTATAAGGGGCTTATTTATAAACAAAGTGTAAGCTTGGAGTAGTTACTCCGTGTTTTGTCTCTTTCACTCTTATATGAAATGAAATTTACATGACGGGAACAAAACACGGAGTAACTACTCCAAGCTTACACTTTGTTTATTAATACGGGGGGTAAGTGTGCGAAGCTTCATACTCCTTCGTCCGCGCAATTTTCGTAAAAAGGGCTACAAAGTATATATATTATGTAGATGTATCTGTGCCGTGGTGAAGCGCCAGTTACTGTAGAATATATATCATCATCATCATTTCATCAGCTCATTTTATGTCCCCACTGCTGGGGCACGAGCCTTCCCTATGGATGGATAGAGAGAACGGGCCTTATTTATACCACCACGCGGGCCCAGTGCGGGTTGGCGTTTATTAACGACTGCTAATGCAGCCGGGACCAACGGCTTCACGTACCTTCTGAAGCGCTAGGAGCTCGAGATGATAAATCTTTGGTCACCTATCCGATGACCGGCCTTTGCAGAAATTGCTTAAACTTAACAATCGCAGACCGGGCGCGTTTACCACACCTCCTTGCTTATGTTTAACTAGCTGGTCTATTTTTGAATGAAAAATGAAAAATGAAAAACCATTCAAACACTCAAACACACACAAAAAATGATAAAAGTCAGTCCAGCCGTTAAGGAGGAGTTCAATGACATACGTATATACCGTGATGGTTTTACCAACACTGAAACACATCAAACACACATGAAACGTTAGCGGGCGTGCGTACAAAAATTTACTAATTTTATTATTAAATTTTTGTTTTTTTTGTATTTTTTTTCATACGAACGTTGTTCTTACTGTTACGAACACAAAGAAAAAGAAATCAGTTAAATCGGTTGAGCCGTTCTGAAGTGATGCTCCGTCATACTTACATATTTATATAGAAGATACTTACCTACAATAAACTGAAAAGGATCACATACAGCACATGTTGCAGCTAAACATAAATACATGTATATTATTATATTATAGTAAAAACAATATATATTTTGAGACATTGGGTCCATGGGGGCTGGAGGCCAAGCAGCTTGTTAAAGAGTTGAGTGCTCGCCTTATTGAAGCCTTCGGTGACAAGAAGGCTGGCAGCTACCTCTGCCAACGGTTTAGCTTGGCAATTCAAAGAGGTAATGTTGCCAGCATTCTTGGAACCGTTCCCATGAGCCCACAGCTGGAGGACATTTTTTATTTATAGGTTTTATTTTGTCTTTAGTTATCTTAATTAATTCTTTCTTTAATGTAATTAGTTATGTTATAATAATATGTCACGTTTGTTTATTTATTAATACAGATATGCGATTGGAAACACATATATATTTTTACGAGCAAAGCGGGGTAAATTACTTAGTTATATTTTTAAAATAAATAGGTTTACTGACCGATTACCTACCCGGTTTCAATATAGTATTGCTTACAGACTAGTCTAGACTTTTCTTATAATTTTCTTATTTAAAACTGAATACCTAAATATATTGATTTGAGTTATAATAATCATAACACTCCATGTTACTAGCATTGTTGTGTTTCGAAAGATAATGATAAGATAGACAGTTCGTCAGAGTTGCAAAGCGCTTCCAGTTTAGTGCGATATAATAATAATAAATAAACTAAATAAACTATCCAACACTCACACCAATTATGTAGCCCAAGAGAAGCTTCGTTATGAAACTCGTTATTTGGTTACTAGACAACGTATAAACATACTTAAAATACTTAAATACATACTTATTATACATAGAAAACACCCAGACCCGAGACAATTTAGAAAAACAATAACTTCTAAATTGACCCGACCGGGGATCGAACCCGGGACCTCAGAGATGGTGACACCATGAAAACCGGTGTACAAACCACTCGACCAAGGAGGTCGTCAATGATATGTTTTTGTGACGTGGAGAGCGCTCCTCCACGTCACAAAAACATATCATGCTTATGCAGCCAGGACCAAAGCCCTGTACGTGCTTCCGGAAGCACGGAGGTGCTCAAAATGGTAATCTTTTGGTCACCCATCCGATGGCCGGCCTTTGCGAAAGTTGCTTAACCTTAGCAATCGCAGACCGCGCGTGTTAACCACTGCATCATCGCGGTCCTTAGTTGAGAAAAAAAACAATTTAAGCTAATTTAGACATTCTATCATCATTATTAAAGTCGAAAGTCGGAAAGTTCAATTAATGAACGAGTCAATTAATTAACTTTTCAATAGAAGTCTGGTGACGATAGGTCGTTTGTCAATCAATTGTTAACCCACAACTCTCTTGTATACGTTACAATTTACAGAGAAAATGGCAAAGTATTGACTTTTCTTATTTTAGGCGTTTTGATCATAGACGTTCTGCATTTTAGTCGTTTTCCTTCATAGACGTTCTGCAATTTAGGCTTTCTGATCAGGACAGGTTTTTTGAAGTACCTACACCATTACCATCAGTATATAATCATTGTCTTTGGATTGTGCAACTGATTGGATTAAATGATTGGATCTAATTCAAAGCAGTAAAATACAAATACAAATGTCTTTTATTTTCTTATCACAAGTAGATAATAACAGTTTATGATACACAACACCATCGGGTAATGACACTTTGTGAGAGACTGGAGTCTGCGCTGGGATAAACCCGTCATACAGAACACCAGGCTCCCCTCTCATTATAAGTTTGTACAAGAAGTCATTATGTGATGAGAACATTTAAAAAAAAGAAATATAAATAATCTATATACGTCTACGTCTATACGTGAAACAAAAATTTTGTACTTACCCCTTTTTACGAAAATTGCGCGGACGAAGGAGTATGAAATTTCGCACACTTATAGTTTATATAGAGAAGCAACAGAATGTTAATATTTTTTTTTTTAATTATACATTAAAAATACATTAAATCAATAAAACAAATATTACACACACTACCATGTATTAGACACACTCGCATATAAATACTCTTTTCAAAATTTCAAAAATGGAAGAGGAGCGACCGAAATCTGTCAATACCAATCCAAACTCACATTCTATCTTTTTAATTTTTCATTGATTAGGATACAATCCGTGCAGCCTTATAAAATGACGGTCGAATTTCGACCACTGGGCGACCACTAGTATAAATAAAACAACATAAAATAATCACATATTGTTTTCTAAAGTTTACGCGACACTACACATTGAAATGAAACAACTTTTACGGATCTACTCGCGTTTATTTTACACATTACTTATTTAATGTTTATTCTGACGTTTCGAAATAAAATAACAATAAACAACAGAAATATAGTACGTGTGTGTGTGTGTGTGAGTGAGGGGGTGTGTGGGGGTGTGAGGGTGTGTAAGGGTGTGTGTGTGAGAGGGTGTGAGGGTGTGTGTGCGTGTGTTTGATGAATGTCTATTTGATTGTGTCAAATGGTCTTAGATTATTCCATGAAGCTGTAGATATAAAGATTATACACAAAAACAAACCAAGCTCAACATCATAAATCCGTCACTACTTGTTTTTTCAACCACTTCCATGGTGTAGTAGTAGACCAGCGGACTTTACTCCTTATAGTGATCTCGAGGAGTTTCGCTAGGTGTCTGCTAATGGAATCTGGATGAGAGTAGCCGCGGATCGTGGTCAGCACTCGGAGAGGCCTATGTGTGTGTATCGTGCCCAGCAGTGGACTAGTATATTCCAGCTTTACTTCTATTCCATCTTTTGAAAGTTTTTATTGAGTTTCCTGATTCCCTCAGACGGCATTTTTAGCTTCATTGGGCTTTTTTGGGGACGGCAAGAAACTTAAAGGGTTCCTCGAGTAGTGTGAAACGAATCACCTTCGGAGGTTTTCTAGAGGAACGACATCACGCACTAGTGCGTGTCCCCGTGCCCTACTAGATTCTCCGAGGGGTTCGGATCGGATTGGGGTCTTTTGGAAGTGCAACAAAGGAACGAGTCACCAAATTTATTTTGCGCGATGGAATGTTTGGGCTTTACAGCGGTGACTCCGGAGAACAGCACGCGTACTCTTAAGGAAGAAGGGAGAAGGTGGGACGAAATCAAACAGTTCTTCAGAACAATCGCCATGATATAAGCGGTACAAGTTGCTGTAAAAATATAAAAAAAAATATACTTAAATAAGAAATAAGTTTTTATTAATAATATCTGTTAAAGCGACGCACCGCTAAACAATTAATCTAATACGGAGCGTTTGCGCCCCGTACTTACCATAAGAAAAACTGTTTTTTTCCTTCAGATTAAAACTACAAATTATTAAAAAAAAATGAACTAGCATATTGAAGTGTGTGTTAAGACTAATCTACTAAGAAAATTTGGATGCTTAAATCGCTCTGGTTAGCCTGTAAAATGCAAATCTAAGTTTTAAAAGAGGTTACTTTGATTTTTTTTGTCTGTTATAAATGTTGACAAATCGTGTTTCTGCAACTAGCCAAATGAAGTCAATTAAATGAAAAATCATGTCATCAAATATCACTTTCATATGTTTAGTAATTGTTGGGAAAAATCAAGATCTCCGCAACGAAAATTTCCAATGCGTCGCCTTAATAATATCTACACATTGCTCCAGTTATAACAGAATGAGCTACAGACACAACAAATGTAGACCTCACATCTTGATTAAGGTAGCCATTTCGCCCGTATTCCGATTTGAATAATAACAGCAGCTCTGTAATTGGATGTTGGATGACATGTGTTCTTGATATGAGAGTAGCTTACTGTCTTAAACGTTATTTAGTTCCAAGCCACAACGCGTTGTAACATGAAATTCTATTGTGCAACGTTGGTTTTAGTGAACACACAACATGAAAACTATTTATTCAGTGAACATTATATTTAAGATCGTCATACCTTAATTACACAATATTTACGAAGTAAATTAAACTACACAAAACTAAACTCAAAGTGCCTTACAAATAAACAAAGGCTAACCTCCGTTATTCCGTGTTTTGTTCCTGTCATGTAAACATAATTTTAAATTAGAGTAATAGAAACAAAACACGGTATAACTATTTTATTAAGCTTATCTTTGTTTATTTGTAAGACCCTTTGATACAATTTATATATAAAAAGTTGCCCCAGATCAGTTAGTTCAAATTCGGGACAAATTCGAACTCACAGTGCATTTAGGTAGCTAAATTAAAAAAATAATTATTTGAAGGTTTTACGTAAAATGCAATGTTAACTTAAGCAATTTTTAAGAAATCACAAAAAAATTATATATTTTTCAACACTAGTTTTCGTAAATTTAATTTTTTACCACGAACTACAGTGCTGT
Source organism: Eudonia lacustrata (assembly GCA_947562085.1). Taxonomy (NCBI): domain Eukaryota; kingdom Metazoa; phylum Arthropoda; class Insecta; order Lepidoptera; family Crambidae; genus Eudonia; species Eudonia lacustrata. Next base: position 10,712,910 of record OX387332.1, on the reverse strand, counting down.
GGAACCAGCTCTCAGCGGCGGTATTTCCGGACCAATACGACTTAGGAATCTTCAAGAAACGAGCCTATTCCTTCCTTAAAGGCCGGCAACGCATCTGTGATTCCTCTGGTTTTGCAGGTGTCCATGGGCGGCGGTGATTGCTTTCCATCAGGTGACCCGCCTGCTCGTTTGCCTCCTTCTAATATGAAAAAAAAAAAAAACGAACTAAGGGTTTGGATTCGTTCACGTAAATTAAGAAATCGTCGACAGGTTTTATTACCATGTCACTATCTGCACAACCATGACTACTCAAATAAAACTGCCCAAAAAAGTATTATCCTAAATTCCCATCCATTATTATTTCGGGAAGCCGCTGGATGCGAGCAGCACAAAACCGGTCGTTGTGGAGATCCTTGGGGGAGGCCTTTGTCCAGCAGTGGACGTCTTTTGGCTGAGATGATGATGATGATGATGATGATGATTCCTACAAAGGTAATTTGGTACCGGTAATGAAGGTAACATTATTTAGAAAAGTATCGCTACTTTTTTTGTTATAAGAGTATATTGAGCAACATTAATTTAATTAAGTATATTTTTTGCCGTGTGGCAATACTGCCTCTTTGGTTGCGTTCCTTGTGCTGAATACATAGTTTGGCGATATTCTGGCATATTTATTTTTACCTGAAGTACCACCGGCCCTATCAAAACTAACAGTACGCTTGCGCTTTAGCCAATTCGCGTTGAGCGGTTAGTTAATTGCCTTCGTTTGACTGTATCGATACCAATTCTTTAACAGTATTCAAAGTCCTGCCATTCATAACTTACTTAAACCATTCTAGACGTATGCCAAGAGTTTTACCATGCTCACTATGACAATGTAAAACCAAGTATTAGTCCAGACTCCCACCACGCCATAAATATTTGGAAAATTCTAGCCATACCAAAAGACTTACCATGCTACAACATCTCCACAACCATGCTTCATCATCATCATCAGCTGACTCATCTCATCCTCACGAGCACGAGCCTTCCCTATGGATGAATAGGGAGAACGGGCCGTAAGCCACCACGCGAGGCCAGTGCGGATTGGTGGCTGTTAACGACTGCTAATGCAGCCGGGACCAACGGCTTTACGTGCCTTCCGAAGCATAGAAGAGCTCGAGATGATACATTTTTGGTCACCCATCCGATGACAGGCCTTTGTGAAAGTTGCTTAACCTCAGCACTCGCAGACCGTTAACCACTGCGCCATCGAGCTCGTCAACTTCGTTTTTTTTTGGAAAAACCATGTTTACTCAGCATTAAGCCAATACTTTCACCATTCCATAGATATTTGAGCAATTCAAGCTACCTATATGACAAAATGCTGGATGCGAGCAGCACAAAACCGGTCGTTGTGGAGATCCTTGATTCTTTTTTCCGTAGATGTAGATGTATAATATTGGGTCCTTAGCTATGAAATTGACGTTTTTTTCTCACTTATTAATAGGTGTATTACTTTTAAAAGTCAATACCGGTTGTTAATATTATTATACACCTTTAACTAGGACTATGTTACTAAGGCTTCAGTAATAACAATGATTATTAATTTTGTGTCTTTAACGTCCAATTTTTTTTTTAAATTGACTACTTTTTATGTTTGCGGAATTGTCCTTTTGTTTCATTGTAGCTTTGAAGGGTCTTGATGTTTTTTTCTTTTTAATGTCTGCTATATTTAGCTAGTGAAACAAACACACTACGCTACAATTTTTATAGTGTTAACATAAATAGATGCAAAGAAAATTAAAAAAAACGTTAGTATAAAAAATAAAATTTTATAAAAAATCTTCATACAAAACGTCAATTTCATAGGAAGTATTATAGGCTATTTACTTACTTACCTACTTGTGGAGTATACTGTCTCAAATGAGAAAAAAGGTCTATTTTAAATGAAGAAACTATACGATTAAAATGAATTTGCAGTCCACTTATATAAAAAAATTGTATAGATTTAATTGTGATGTACAAAAAGGAAACAAATCAAGTAACGGAGGCTAAAATGTAATAGAGAAAATGCCTTTTGCGTTGAGACGTTAATATTTAATTAAATCCCAAGAATCCATTTAATTAAAAGGAGTTTTAAATAACAGGGCTTTTTGTAAAACTTTAACATTTTTCAACGTATTCTTAATTGTTATTGGTAATTCTAGAACCAGGAAATTGGAAGCAGTAAACGAGTGAGAAATGTTTGTTTCTATAAGTAAATGGTGAGTAGTAACCTCCATTTAAAAAATCTCTTGGCCGCTGGGGTGGAACAGTCCTAGAGTGGCGAATGCGTACCGGAACGCGCAGTGTGGGCAAACCTCCAACGAGGTGGACCGACGATCTGGTAAAGGTTGCAGGAAGCCGCTGGATGCGAGCAGCACCAAACCGGTAGTTCTAGTGTAAGTTTATGTAAAAAAATGTAAAGTTATGTAAAGTTGTTGGAATTGTAAAAACGATAATTATAATTTTATGAGAAGATGGCGAATAAATTTAAAAAAAAATGTAGAAAATTTGACTAAAAAATGTTTAGAATGTTTATACTATTACAGCAAAGGATAAATAAAAAAATATAAGAATGTATTAATTTTACCTCAAACTGGTATACAGCTATGAATACATAAAGAAATAATTCCGATTCATGCAGATCCAAAAACTTGAATATGTATAAGAAGTTTAAAGATGATAATATTGTAATCAATAGCACAGATGCCACTGGAAATTCCTTAATGAACACTCGTCGTTATCCATTAAAACACTCTTTAGAAGAACTTGAGGGAACTTTATGTGAAACCATTTGATTTTACTCGCAATAACTGATAAAGGCTCGTCATCGCGTTACCCACATTGAGAGCAAAGTTTCACCAAAGGGTTGGAAGTTTCCAGAACTTGGGAATCTGCGAAGAAAGTTACACTGCCTTTTTGCGGCTCACTTTGACCCCGACTCTGGTTTTTCATTAATTTTAAATTAAAACTGACTGCGTATTATATTTAGAAGGTTGGGAAATTATATTTATTTAATCGCCTCTGTGGTCTAGTGGTTAAGACTCAGAGGTACCGGGTTCGATTCCACGAGGGGAGTACATGTTTGTGTACTCGGTGTGGTTGGAGGTAGGGCTTGTTTGCCGACCTGGCTAGCTACCACCATCTTATTTAAATTTGTCGCCAACACCATCCTGAACGTGCTCAGTGACAAGCTGGACAGCCCCCTTCTGGGGCGATGGGTCCAAGCACAAGTGCGTGTGCCCGGAGCCCCAGAGCGCGGCAAACACCTTAAATTGTGTATTGTTGTTTGTTTCCTTTTTCAGTACCTACTTGTATTTACTAACATAGTTTTTTTAAGTCATTTGTATACTAACAATATTATGGGCGACATCCTGAAGTAAATAGATTTTTTATTTTTTTATTTTTTATTTATAACACCAATGTTCGAGCACTGTTGTATTCCGGCAACTAGAGATAAGATAGCCAGTGCCTCAATAGTTGAGGAATCCGGGTGAAGTGCGTTACCACCTTCGTCCTTATCATCACTTAACATCAGGTGAGTTGAAGGCTTAGTGCTTACCCGTAATATGTAATAAAAAAACTGTAATGGAATGTGTCTTTCTATGATACTAGCTGTGCCCCGCGGTTTTACCCGAGTTCTATTAGTCATAGCGTGATTTAATATAGCCTATAGCCTTTCACAATAAATGGACTATTTAACACAAAAATATTTTTTCAATTCGAACCAGTAGTTTGTGAGATTAGCGCGTTCAACCAGACAAACAAACAAACAAACAAACTCTTCAGCTTTATAATATTAGTATAGATGGGAGGGCATTTTCTATAGCGCTGTTAAAGCAAGGGAAGAAGGAATGCCCTTGCTGAGTTTCTTGCCAAATTTTCTCAGTACCTACAAGCTAAAATAAGGGGACCCAGAAGGCAAGCTTAATACACAACTTGCTCGGACACGAATCTCGGAACAGCTCGGAACAGTCCGGCCTCAGTTGTTGCGAGATTCCGTGTCCGCGAGAGGTTGTCTATGTGTGCGTTGCTCGAACGCGTTTGTATGAAGCTTCTCTAGCTTTACAGGGTGTCCCAGAATGGGTAAATCAAACCGCTATGGGAGGTAACTTGGCCTGTGACCTACCCCTAAAAAATATGAAAAAAAATATAACGCACATGACTATCAATTTTTTAGTACAGAAAAAAATATTAAGATTGATTTGCTCTGAACTCAAAATCTAGTTATTATTTTAAAAAGTTTGTATAAAGTCAGACCAAACAATTACTTACAATTATTATTGGTAAGAAAAAAGTGCAAATAAACTCAAAACGCAATAATTATAGGCATAAACTTAAGAAGATTGCATACAATTTCAATAAATAATTTAAAAAAAAACTGATAGCCATGTGCGTTATTTTTTTCATATTTTTTTGGGATAGTTCAGAGGTCAAGTTACCTCTCACAGCACTTTGATTCACCCATTGTGGGACACCCTGTTTGGTCACATTTTATCAACTGCAAATATTTTGACAAAACATCTAATTATATCAGAGGAATAATCGGCATTAAAAAAAATTCAGGCTAGTTTTTTTAAAACTTTTCCTGACATAAAAATTATAATATTTTTAAGAGCGGCCTCTCTTTCGACTCCTTTGAATGAAACTACGGGCACGTGTAAGCGGTGAAGGCATTGCGGCCTCTGTTTCGGCTCCTTTGAATTGAAACTATCGAAAGTGCTTTTACTTTTTAATCGAAATGTCTTTTGGCGTTTTTCTTGAAAAGTAGCGTATAAAAATGTAGGTTATTTCATAAAAATAGTTTATACGATGTTGTTGAATTTATCCTCAAAATATTTGCAGTTGATAAAATGTGACCAGGCGCAGGCGCTAATATATACAGGCGCTAATATATGTGGGGTCAAGTTTTTATCACCGTCCAAACCTTCTGAGATGACTCCCGTGATACAAACGAACAACTCTTACTATTGGACCAACTCCCTAACTCGAAAATAAAATTCAGCTGTTCCATACATTTTGGTCGAATGAATATTGATGTTTTGTGATTAAAAAGTGACCCTGTATATATATATTAGCGCCTGCACGCACATCAACCTGACAAAAATTTACTAATTTCTTCAATAAAGGTTCAACCTTATTACTTAGTCATAAAGTTCGATGTCTATTGAGGAAATTTGACTGTTTGTAGTAGTCTAGATGTGCAGACGTGTGTACCTTCTCCAGTCTCCATATTTTGTGGTAAAAGGTTTCCCACTCTGTAGACTTACGAACCGATGGCGTATTAGTGACATTCATAAGAGATGAATTCTTCTTCTTCTTCAGCCTATACTGTCGCGCAATTTATGAACGCAGTAAAGAACATGTTGAGAGAATGGAGTCGGATCTGGCTGCGTAGACAGCATACCCGGGCCGACCAAACGGGAAGCGCCCGGTGGGACGCCCCAGGTATCGCTGGATAGACCAGGTTGTGAAGGATCTTAGCCACCTCCAACGGCCGGACTGGCGAAAGGTGGCTGAGGACAGAGCAGAGTGGCGAAATCTCGTGTCGGAGGCCAAGATCCACTTCGGGTCCCTGAGCCAGCGCAGTAGTAGTAATAGTAAAGAACATGTGAACACTTTCGAGAAAATAGATCGTAATGTCAGACCTCAAATATCACAATCACAAACACAGTAAGTTGTAGTTACTGCGTTCATAAATTGTGCGGCAGTATAGTCACCCACTGCTGAGTGTAGGCCTCCTCATATGCACGCCATCTTGTCCGGTCTCGGGCTTTCGTTTTTTTTCTTAAAATGGAACGCGCCATATTAGGTATCACTCTAAGCGACAAAATAAAAAACTCGGTAATCTGGAGTCGTACTAAACTAACTGACGTGGGGCGTATCATTGCGCAAAGAAAATGGCGATAGGCGGGTCACGTAAGGCGCAGAATGGCCGATGGAGCAGAAAGGTGCTGGAGTGGAGACCACGGACCGGCACCAGAAGCGTCGGCCGCCAGAAGGCGAGATGGACTATGACATCACAAAGGTCACGGGGAGAATTGGTTGGAGAGATGAATTGTCATAGCCTAAATGAATAAAACATTTTGAATTTTGATTTTTTTAGAAGGCAATGGTAGATTTGATTTATAAGCGTATTTCATATTTTAGTCACGAATTGCGTCGTTACTGCTGCTAGGCATATTTATCAAAGTATCGAGCCTTAACTAGGTCAACATTTCAATTAGATTATTCAAAATCCAAACAAGACATCTCCAAATATATTTGTTTTATTCTTCTATCGGGCAATGAGACAAAGTGAAGAGACAGAAAAACAAAGTTGGGACATTGTTAACGCTAATATGCACTTGCGGTTGTCAAAGACTTTACGTTTTATCTCCTTTGTTTCTAGAATAGAATAGAATAGAATAGAAATCATTTATTTGCCTTAAAACACGGTATTTAAGTTATCACAATATTTAAAACGGTACAGCGTGTTTTGCCATTAAGTTAGCATGCACATACATAACAATTATTTAAATAAATTCTAAAACAGTATTTAAAAAAATTACAAATAACATTTTATTTAAATTACATAAATTATTATATTACTCAAGATACGAGTAGAAAGCTATTTTAATTTTCTTTGACGTTGTCTGCCATTTGACAGTTTACTACTAATAACATGAAAACTTTAAATCTTCAATGAGGTTTGTTATAATCGCTGTACCTGTACGTATCCCCTAAGGATGGGAAATAATATCGCTTGCGTCTCAAAAAACACCATAATGACATATTGAATTGGCTACACAACAGGTGCGCGTTTTTTGTCAAAATGGCCGCCACATTTGAGGGGTTATGAAGAGGTTTTATTTGTAACAAGGAGAAGTAGGATGACCATGATTTTAATATTCATAGTTATTAACTTTACTTCACAGACAAAAAAAATATGAACGCTGACATGTAAGTTTTATTATTATTGCAATGATCATCATTTACTTAGTCGGAATCAGTAGGTCCTGATCACCGATAAAAAGTCTTGGTGTATACATTAGCGCCTGCACGCACATCAACCTGACCAAAAATAAAAACGTTGACAGTTTCCCATGACAACAAAACAAACGTCCCATGATGGACCTCTATAGCAGCGCCACCTACCGGGTCCGATTGTAACTCTAAACCAATCTCGAATCCACTTGAACACACACAGAAAATTTAATCCAAATCGGTCCAGCCGTTTAGAAGGAGTTCAATTTCATACACACACACACACACACACACACACAGAAGATTTATATATTTAACTAGCGGCCCGCTCGCCCCTATGGCAGCGCAGCGCCACCTACCGGGTCCAACTAAATGCATGTTTTATACATATAAACCTTCCTCTTGAATCACTCTATCTATTAAAAAATCCGCATCAAAATCCGTAGCGAACTTTTAAAAATCTAAGCATACATATAGGAACAGCAGACAACGGGAAGCGACTTTGTTTTATACTATGTAGTGAAGATATAGGTCATTATTCATTAGTTAAGCAAATTTTAATTCACAAACTACGTCAGGTAAGAGGATACTTCTGCACAGATAAAAAATAGACGTCCTGAATGGGTAGTAGGTAAAAAAATGTTTACACGATTCGAAGTCAAAGGCACTTTTCTAAAGTTTATTTGAATAAAAAATATTTGACTTTGACTTTGGTTAGTCCCATTAGTTGTCCTATGGTACTCCTTATTTGTTGCCTATGGTAAACGGTAATCGCAGACTGAAACAATGGACATAAGTTCTATCGCTTCTGAAGCGATGATTTTAGGAATTATTGATTGAATATACTAAGACTTATTATTACTACCAATAATAAAAAGTACAAAAAAATACATTCACAGCACATTACAAATCACTAAAATTTAAATATGTACTCGCTGTTATTTAATTAATTTTTCTAATATCATTTTAAGTTTTACCACCTAATGCGGTCGCTGCCATCCAACACAACCAGAATCAACAACACTTTGTTTTTTTTTCAAAACAGGTTTTGAATTAACTTAACAGAATCAGTTATAACATCATCAATATAGACTACTACAAAGTATATGTTGACAGCCGCACAGAAACACTCATATGAAATCTTTCACCAGTTCGGATTGTAAGAAGTCCTGAGCTGAGGAGAATGTGCATGAAACTTGGGAAAACTTGAATACATTCACACTCAAAGTTATTGTATACTGCGTTCGGAGCAGATACATTACACATAGCAAGAGGTAAATGTGCTCCCCTCGGGTTCTTTCAATACATTGGTGCAAAATCTTGGAGAAAAATACCAGTCAAACTTTGCTCCCGCTATTGAACTGTGGGAAGTTTGAAAGAAGTGATCGCTCCCAGACGTGTTTCTTATGCCTGAACACGTCATATACTTCTTTGGGTAGTTTTGCTTTAGTTGCACAATTTATTTGTGCCTTGGGAGTTTAGTTAACATATATTGAAAATAAGTCTTTATTAGCCTTCTTGCGAACAATAGCGTAACAATAATTTGTATCTACTAGTTTATTACGCTCGATTTGGTTTGATTTACACGTCTATTTTTATCTAATACAAAATCTTTAAGGATAGATAGGCTCTGCTCATAATTTAGTCAAACTTTTATTATCCCATACTATACTAACTCTGAAATTGTTCGATCCATCCATTATATACTTAACTCGATCAAAATGCATGGAACAGTTGAATTTTTTTCACGGGTTCAGAGTTCTATAGTGAAAGTTCTGCAAAATTATACGAAGAGACTACGCTAGAAGAGATTTTCTTGGCCTAGAACGTATTAAGAAAGAACATACTACTACTAAGCAATGATGTTATGTACTTGCCTGTAATTGAGATTCCAGATAAATATAACATGGTGTATTCTTCGAATTGATTCATGAGTGATCAAGTATAAGTTCACGCGCTGAAAATGGAAATGGGGTAAAACATACCTTGGTTTACGTAACCATGCTCAAATTCAAAACTAATTTTTTTGATGTAGCATAGTTACAATGAAACTAATACTTGAAACTTAAATGCTCTACCGAATTGGACTCCGTTCACCGTAAGTTGCAGCTTCAAGAAACTGCAACGCTGATTTTCAGAAAATAAACATTGTTATGCTTTAGTAATTATCCCATTACAGCAATGCTAGATTACGAGTATAATGCCTGGCCGAAATAAACAGCTGGTTCCAAAACACAAGATTTATTCGTCGTAACTTGCCTATTATCCTATTTCACATCGCCAATTGCCTTACCGGTTACAGAATCGCATAATTTTCCGCCCAAGTTAATATCGTGTACGCCAATGTTCATTGGGTTCTGGTTATTGGCAAAAGTTTTTTGCGTTCGACTTCTTCCATGTGCTTACCCAGTCGCTCCTATTGGTTACGCTGTAAGGTTTAAACTTGCATTAACGAACTGGAGATCAGCTGTAAACGTGAGGTGTTAATATCGACCAATCTCTGCTAATTCTTTTGTGGCGTGTTCGTAAAAAGTATTGGCAGTTTTTGGTTCCTTACCTGATGTATTAGGATTTTTTTTTATTATTGATTGACGTCTGTCTGGCTGTGCGCTGTTTCGACGTGTATTTGAAATTGGGTCAAATTTTATGCATACTTTGAGTCTTTTATTTTTGATTAGGCGAAATATGGAAATGTGGAGGCAACGACTTTTGAATTATTTTTTCGGTTTTCGAGAGTTAACGTCAATTTAATGGCAATTATGAAAACCGATGTGCAATACAAATTTTCTTTTGGTTGAACGCCTTGGTGACCGATTGGCAAAGCGCTCGGCCCGATACACGACGGTTCCGGGTTCAATTCCAAAGTGTGTGTTCGGATTTTTCGATGCTTAGCCCGGGTCTGTAATCACCAACCCGCATTTGGCAAGCATACAACATATCTCATGGCGACCAACTTTTTGGTTTTTTTTCATTTGTCCCTATTACCTTTGTAGGCAATTTTACAAATTCTAGTTCTAGGGATTATATTTTGTGTTTTGTAAATTATAAGTATTGTCGATTATTGCGGTCGTTGGCGTACAAGGCCCGCTATCACTTGTCGATTTTAGCCGACTGTAGCTTTAGTCCTTTTACCATTTCCTTAGCTTCGCGTTGCGTGTCATGGCTTTAACGTTTTATCCTACACAACGTCAGCTTCATTGGTCTGTCACAGATATTGGCACGCGCACAGGACGGTTGTACGTCACTTGCAAACATTGAGTTATGAACCACAAGCAAACTGGCGTAGTTGGTCTACAGTGGTATGGTGTCTTTTTTTTGTTCTGTTATTGTGGTTTTGTGTTTTGTTTTTATCCTTCGTTAATGGTTGGTTGATGAAGGTGCCAGTATAATTTTAAAAGCAGTTTTCAGAAATGTTCTTTACTTTGATTGGTTTTTAAACTTTAGTTACATGTAAATATTAAACTTTCATTTTAACTTTTTATTGTTATGTATTTTTATCAAAAACTTACTTGTAACATACTATATTGTTGTCACTAGTTAGCAGTATTACCTGAAACGAAATAAAGAAAATTAGCTTATACATATTAATGCATTACAATCATGGGCAGAATAGCTACAGATATAACTATGCTCCTTACTTGTCATTGCTCCTTACTAAGTAAGGTCAACTATGCTCCTTACTAAGTAAGGAGCATAGTTGTATCTGCCTGACCTGTACAGCAAAACAACCAGAGCTGGATATCTTGAATGACCCCTATAAGGAGAAAGCTGGTAAAAATACTACAAAGCTCTTTTTTTTCGTTTCAGCTTTCACAATGGCATCAGATGATTGTATGCTTTTATTTGACGACCTCCTTGGTCGAGTGGTTTGTACACCGGTTTTCATGGTGTCGCCATCTCTGAGGTCCCGAGTTCGATCCCCGGTCGGGTCAATTTAGAAATTATTGTTTTTCTAAAATTGTCTCGGGTGACACCCAAGTGTTTTCTATGTATAATAAATATGTATTTAAGTATTTTAAGTATGTTTATCCGTTGTCTAGTAACCATATAACGAGTTTCCCAACGAAGCTTCTCTTGGGCTAGATAATTGGTGTGAGTGTAGGAAAAATTATTTATTATTTATTTATTTGTTATTATCTTGCTTGGCTTCCAAACCTGAGAGGCAACAGATCTAGGCGTCCTGTCACTGATACATACTGTTCCTTACATGCACTGTGGTCTATCTAGGTTGCGGTATGTATGAGAGATGGGGTATAGCGCTATGTGGATGTGTGGTGGAATATCACAGAGATATGTGTTTGTGAAACTTTCAATAAACTATTTAAAAATATTTATTAAAAATGGGTCTTGTAAAATGTTTTTAAAGTTATTATCGCTATTTCGGCATGTGCTATGAGCGCGGAAGTGCTGAAATGCGGGTGGGTATTTAATGTGCAGAGAGCTCGTAATACCCTCCGTCTGAGTGTTTCTTCTCCATTGATCACTCGTTTCTAGGGCTAGGTTAGGGTTTTATTCCAATTATTATGGATTTAAAAAACCGTTTTTTTCAAATTTTAATATTTTAGTGGATATATTCAATTCGATGAGAAATATACTGATTTTGCCGATTTCCGGTTTTTCGAATTTGCATGCTCTACTCGTTTCTATGCTTTCGACTATGCTTACCACACTCTGCTCATATTTTTGTGTTACTAAGCCGACACGACCCGCCTGACGCCGGCCACTGCAGATCATAAACGCTTGCATCGTCAAGAGTATTATTACGATTGCGTTTTTGTTGTTTTGCCGCCTCTGAAGCCTCAGTCTATGTCTTCATGCCAGGGAATAGATGATTGGCATACATAGACTGGATCTTGTGACATAATCTGTACCTTCAATGCAATGGAAACAATGTTACTTGAAGTCAAAATCAAAGTCAAATATATATATTCAAATAAACTTTAGAAAAGTGCTTCTAAATATTTTTTTTCAATCAAAAATTTTTTTACCTACTTCCCATTCAGGATTTCTATTTTTTAGCTGTGGAGAAGAATGGGCGCAAGAAACTCCATAGCTTTAATATAAGTAGCGACATTTAAAAAATGATATGCCATTACCAAGTTATACAAGTTTAAAATAACTTAACAATATTTTAAATTAGAAATACCTGTTGGAGTGATTGGAACATTTTAGACCCATGCTATTTTGTCTTCAATGTAATCAGACACTTTATAATAAGCTTTTTTATAAAGCTTTTCTTTAATGGTGATTTTAAATTTATTAATATAAAGTTTTTAATATTAGATGGCACTTTATTGTAAAAACGTACACACAGGCCTCTAAATTAATTATTTACTTTGTGGAGCCTAGTATAAGGTACTGCTTGTTTGTTTTTATTTCTAGTGTTTACATTGTGAATATCACTGTTTTTAGAAAGAGATTGGTGACCGATATGTAGGTCATCCGTGTTTCAGAAGGCACATAAAGCCGTTGGTCCCGGATGCATTAGCAGTCGTTAACAACCACCAACCCGCACGGACCGCGTGGTGGTTTATGGTTCGTACTCCTTGTGGTGTTACCATCTATGGGGAAGACTCGTGCCCTAGCAGTGGGGACATAAACATGATCCGATGGTGATGATGATGATATAGGAAATGCTAAGGCGGTTGGATGTGAAAGAGGAAAGAAAGTGTTATAGGCCAAGAATATAAAGCCTTATAAGCTACTGATATAAAAGGTGAAATCTGAATGATACTAAACGTTCGTTTGAGAGAATCTAGGAGGAAGATGTGTTAACCGACCGTTAGTTTTTATATTAGTGATTCTAATGCCTTGGCATGACCAAGTTGAAGCTGTGTTACCGATATCCGATGGCTCTAAAGATCTTTTATCACAAGACTTAGATGCCAGCTACATATAGTCCAACATTCCTGCAATCCTTAAGCTATATATCCAGTAGATATATAGTAGCCAACCCATTTCGAAGCATCGTAAAACGTGTCTGAATATCAGAATGGCATATTTGTTCCTGTTAAAACATCGTTCGACGCGCGACAATGTCGCTCTGGCAACTTTAAACATTTTCCCGGTGGCGGGTAGTTTGAAATATGTCTGGCAACCCTGGCATAGCAGCTCGCTTACGTTAGAACGTTAAGTGAATATTTTTAGTGGCGTATCTGTACGTTTAAGCTAGCGTAGAGTATAAAATCTTCCGTATTGAATCATGTTCGGGAAAATAAATTTTAGTATGGAAAATATTATTTCGTGCATAGTATATATTTCGAAGCATAGTCGTAAAGCTATGAAACCCATCAATCTCTCTCGCATCGTCTCGGGAGCTCAATGGAATTTAACTCATCCAAATGTTACGCAATGACTTTCGGTCGAATGCAGAATCGAATAAATTTCGACTAAACGATAAACGGTAACGCTTTTACCAGATCTGTAGTAATGAGGGACTTGGGGTCACATTCGATCGAAAGCTCACATTTCACGACCACATTGTCACGTTGGCAAAAGACTGCTTTATTCTCCCGAGACTTCCAAAATCTTCATGTTGTTGGGCTTGTTTTGGTGCTCTTGTAAAAAGCAAACTGGAAACCTGCTTAAGTGTCTGGAATCCACATGAGTGTACGTATGTGCTCTTACTGGAAAAAGTACAAAAGGCTTTTCTCAGATACCTTTACAAGCGTACTCACGGATACTACTATAATAACCAGATTTATTTTGGCTGTTTGGGGTACAAATCGTTGGAGGTGAGAAGGAACAAAAATCAGATTACAACCATGTGTAAAATCCTACGTGGAAATACTGATGTGCCAGGTCTGAATAACCAGCTGTGCCAACTATTTACGCCTGACAACTATCAGCGGAGTAGAAAGCACAAATTATTTTTGTGCCCACGAGCTGTACCGCTGCGCGTCGCTTTTCGCCAATCCCGCGCACACTTGCCGCGCTTAACGCTCTCCTTGTGATGTGTTCGGGGACGGATGGGTGGAAATATTGTCTGAATGTCTGAGATTCTGTGAGATCAATCAACCGATCTTTTGAAATTGTTGGATTTCGATTTTTTTTTGTTCCACGAGCTAGATTTGAACAAGGTGTTTCTGGAATTCTAGAACATAGCATGGACAATATGAGACAATCAGATACCAGATTCATGCTTTTCCGAGAAATGCACATTATGATGTATTTTTATGATAAAAAAGCATTGATTTTCATTTGAAAAACTTTTTTTGTTGACTTTAAAGCCAGGCGTGATAATATCTGTCACCACAGTAAAATAAAACAAAATGAACTTTTATTATAGTTTGTGTAACATTGTTAACAATCAGAAGTTTCTTTAGGAAAGGGCCAGCATTTTCATAGAAAAACATAGGGACTGGTGTGAAACATAATGTTGGGTTAGGCTGAAACATAAATACGAAAACTATGATAATATTATGATAATAAGTATCCAACGGAAACGCTTATTAAATATAAGCAAAGCATTTAATTTTGTAGTTGATAGATAGATAATAATAATAGGTATCATTACCTATGAAATTGACGTTTTTTTCTCACTTATTAATAGGTGTTGTTAAATTTTGTTAAGATTATTATACACCTTTAATTAGGACTATGTTACTTAAGCTTCTGTAATAACAATGATTATTCATTTTGTGTCTTTATCGCCCAGTTTTTTTTTAAATTGATTTCTTTTTTGTTTCCGGAATCGACCTTTTGTTTCATTGTAGCTTTGAAGGGTCTTGATTTTTTTGAAGTGAAAACTTCTTTAACAGCGTTGTACACTTTTTTTGTAATGGGTAAAAATGTTAAATTCGCGTCAGGACACGTGACCTGATCGAAAATTCGTAAGACGGATGGAGAGTAGACAGCCGGCGCGGCGTAGGAGAGGAAATATCCCCCTCTCTTTCTACGGCGCGGCAAAAATGTATGCCTGCTGTTTCGTTTAGGCGGCGCAGGGCGCTTGCGCGAATAAATTGTCATGTTTGTGTACGATAGCGCAATAAATAAATATTGTTCTACCACATAAATGATAGTACTTTTATACTGATAATTGAAGCAATTCGTGCAAAATTATTCCCTAACCATTCCAAAATATCAAAAATGCACAACGTTAAAATTCAAGTTTTCACTTCTGCCGGCACTCCCGGAGTGTAACCCGTCGTTTTTTTTTTTTTAATGTCTGCTATATTTAGCTAGTGAAACAAACACACTACACTCTACAATTTTTATAGTGTTAACATAAATAGATACTAAGAAAATTAAAAAAACGTTAGTATGAAAACTATAATTTTATAAAAATATCTTCATACAAAACGTCAATTTCATAGGTAAGGACCTAATAACAGGCATTATCTAGGCAATTATGCTAAACTAGCTGTGCTCGCGACTTCGTCCGCGTGGAATAGTGACTTTCGGCAGCATTTTTAATTTTTTAGGCTCTTTTCCCGTTTTTGCAACATTTTTCACTGATGCTTCGCTCCTATTGGTCGCAGCGTGATGTTATATAGCCTAAAGCCTTCCTCGATAAATGGACTATCCAACACAAAAAGAATTATTCAATTCGAACCAGTAGTTCCTGAGATTAGCGCGTTCAAACAAACAAACAAACAAACAAACAAACAAAAAAACTCTTCAGCTTTATAATATTAGTATAGATTAGAATGTTATTTAGTGCCCGTATCTAGGGACCGCATCAACACTTACTATCAAGTGAGATGGCGGTCAAAATTCAAAAAAATCAATTTTTTTAATTCAAAATGAACTTTTACAAGTGTTTTTTAAACGTCAATTCAAAGCCATGACTTCGTAAACCCTACGGTGGAGACCTTGCACCTAGAAGAAGCCGCAAGAAACTAATTAAGTACATTTATATTGTCTGTAAATAAACTTATAATTTGGAAAGCACCATAAACCACCCATTTCTTAGCTTTTTTGTCCAGTTCAACACATGGTTCATCATCATCTCAGCCAAAAGACGTCCACTGCTGGACAAAGGCCTCCATCAAGGATCTCCACAACGACCGGTATTGTGCTGCTCGCATCCAGCGGCTTCCCGCGACCTTCACCAGATCGTCGGTCCACCTTGTTGGAGGCCTGCCCCCACATGGTTGCCTGTAAGAAATTGCTTTTTTAGCGATAAGGCCGCCATTTGTACTTTTTCTTGTATTGTCCTCTTTTGTATTTTGTATGGTGTACAATAAAGTGTATTTTCATTTCATTTTCATTTTTCATTTCGACAAGTGCTGTCTCTTTCCCCTATAGTCTTACAATACAAGTTTATTATAAAAAAAAACAATAATTATATCACATTCATAACATTAACTTGCAATGTTGTGTATGTACAACTATATCTATACATTTTTGTCATTAACATAATCTTCCACTTTATAATAACCTTTACTCATTAGAGGCTTTTTGACATGCGCTTTAAATTTATGTAAGGGCAGTTCAACAACATTTTGTGGAAGTTTATTATATAAAGTTATACCTACATTTCATTTTGCGCTCGGTCTGTGTGAGTGCTGAGGTTAAGCAACTTTCGCAAAGGCCGGTCATCACAAGGCTTTTAAAGAACCCTTTAAGTTTCTCGCTGCCCCAAAAAAACAAAAAAAAAAAACGCTTGTATAATGTTATGCATAATTTGTTGCTAACACATTACAATTTGGAAAAGTGTTATAAAAAAATCCACAAGCGGAATAGGGTGCAGTCTTATGACAAAAGGCTTCGAGTCCCGGTTGTGGAATTTTATTAGCACTTTTCCCAATTATTTTTTCATTTCTCAATAGGCAAGTATTTGACCAATAAGAATAAACTTGCCGTCCCAAATTTCTGGCTTCATAAAACAGGTGGCTCGTTCTTGGGTAAATGTAGGTATCATCATCAGCTCATTTTATGTCCCCACTGCTGGGCCACGAGCCTTCCCTATGGATGGATAGGGAGAACGGGCCATAAACCACCACACGGGCGACACACGTCACTGTGGATTGGTGGTTGTTAACGACTGCTAATGCAGCTGGGACCAACGGCTTTACGTGCCTTCCGAAGCACTGAGGAGCTCGCGATTATAAGCTTTTGGTCACTGAGCGATGACTGGATGAAAGTTGCTTGACCTTAGCAATCGCAGACTGGGCGCGTTAACCACTGCGCCATCGAGCTATACCTCGCTGAAGTAGTTCTCCCAAAATATTCCAATACAAAGTACCTCATTTAGGTTTCCTTCGCACTGACCCACTTTCAATCACGAAGGACTCATACGAACCGGAAAGTCATTGTATCACATTTCGCCCGCGCTCACCGATAGATCACTCCCTCGTGTCCTCCCGTAGGACTATAGCAATAACAATCTAGCCATTAATACATATTCCACGCGCGTACCAGCTCCGTTCACAATTCAAAACGCATGGGCACAGTCAAATGTTGGTAACAGTAGAGATTTCTCTGCAAACATCCTTATCAAATTTAACCGCCTCTCGTAAGACCATCTTAGACCCAGACGTCCCGGTTTTGATTCCCAGTGGGGGGTAAGAAGAAGTCGTCTCGAACAGACGACATCGAGTGCTACTAAGAGATAGGTAACCACGGCAGGTCTCATTAAAATGACATAAGACGAGATTTGTGGAGATTCTTGGGTGAGGCTTTTGTCCAGCAGTGAACGTCTTTTGGCTGATTAGAAGACTAGATAGCCCTGGAAGCAGATTGGGATCATCCTCTTGTTTTTAACTTGTCTGGCAGTGGAGAGAGTATCTGGTATAAGCGTAAATTTTAAGTGGTAGAGCAATCCGCAATCCGCAATCTGGATTTTGATCGACACCGGAGTGGATAAATTTATCTACGTCGGTGTTTACCGTTCGCACAACAGTGACCAGGAGACGACTAGGCTCATGGAGTATCTAACTGAGACAGCAGATCTAGCCAACCAAAGGTACCCGCAGCGGAGCTCATTTTTCTTGGGGATTTTAATGCTCACCATAGTGAATGGCTGTACCCGTTTAAGAAAACTGACCATGCTGGACGTGAAACGCGCAAGTTTGCATTATCGCTGGATCTTACCCAGATGGTGAATGTTGCAACGCGGGTACCTGATGTTGATGGCCATACGCCGAACTGTCTAGATCTTTTGCTGACGACGAACCCTACCAATCACTCAGTATCGGTCTCAGCTCCGCTGGGAACGTCTGACCATTGTGTGGTTAAATCCGTGTCAGTCTGCTCGCCTCCTGACAACAGCCCCAGGGGCACGAGGCGTGTTTGGCGATACGAGTCAGCTGATTGGGACGAAATGCGACATTTCTTTGCATCATACCCTTGGCGCCAAGTGTGTTTTTCTTCAAGCGATCCCTCTAGTTCCGCAAATGCGATCGGGGAAGTGATTCGTCAGGGAATGGAATACTTTATTCCGTTTTCCGACATCCCCCACGGTCACAATGCCCGACCTTGGTTTAATGCGGACTGTGCTCGCGCAGAAGCGCGTAAAGAATCCGCTTACCAAGCCTGGGTGAGTGCTCGTGACCGCAAAGTACGGGCTCGGAGGGTTCGCTTGAAGAAGAAGGCCTTCAATTTTGCAGCTAAGTTATGCAAACGAGTGATTCGTAAGGCGCGATACGACCATGTAAGCCGCATAGGAGCCAGATTAGCATCCTACCCAGCTGGTAGCAAGCAGTTCTGGTCCCTGTCCAAGTCGGTCGAGTCAAATTTCTGCCGCCCCAATTTGCCTCCCATGCTGCGACCTGATGGATCGTTGGCCCACTCTGCAACGGAGAAAGCAAATTTATTTGCATCTCTGTTCGCTGGTAATTCACGTCTCGCAACAAACCACGCAAATCCACCTACGATACCTCATTGTGGTGCTTCCATGCCAAGTATCACCATTCACATCAGAGAGGTACGAAAATCTTTGCAAAATCTTGACGTGAATAAGGCCAGCGGCCCGGACGGAATTCCAGCTAGAGTGCTTAAACTCTGTGCGCCCGAATTAGCTCCTGTTTTGACGCGTCTGTACCGCCTCTCTCTTAGAATTAAATCGGTCCCTAAGTCCTGGAAGTTTGCGAATGTGCAACCTGTGCCCAAGAAGGGCGATCGTGCCGACCCTGCCAACTACAGACCAATCGCCATCACCTCCATACTTTGTAAAGTTATGGAAAGGGTACTAAATAACAAGCTGCTGTCGTACCTAGAATCCCATGACCTCCTAAGCGACTGTCAATATGGCTTTCGTAGAGGCCGTTCCACGGGGGACCTTCTAGTTTACGTCACACATTGCTGGGGCGAGGCAATCGAGAAGCATGGTGAAGCGCTTGCCGTTTCACTTGACATCTCGAAAGCCTTTGACCGGGTCTGGCACGCTAGCTTGCTTAAGAAACTTCCAGCGTATGGCATCTCTGCTGAATTTTGTGCCTGGATATTAGATTTCCTGAGTGAACGGTCAATTAGGGTGGTCATTGATGGCTGCTCTTCTGACCTCATGGCTATCGATGCCGGGGTTCCTCAGGGATCCGTCCTTTCTGCGACCCTCTTTTTGCTGCACATTAATGATCTGCTCATGCCCGGAATTATTGGGTATGCAGATGACAGCACGGTCTCAGAAAGATATTTGTCCAGAGCTAGAGTCAGCATGAAAGAACTGTGTTCCTTAAGAGAGGCCATGGTGGAGCGGACAAACTTGACTCTAAGTCTTGTCTCCCAATGGGGTGACAGTAATTTAGTTAGTTTTAACGCCACCAAAACGCAGGCATGTCTGTTCACTGCCAAAAGGAGTCCTTTTAACCTGACTCCTACTTTCCGAGGTATGACTGTACCGATTACCGACAACCTGAATCTCCTAGGCATGAAGTTGACTTCCAGTCTGAACTTCGGTGACACCATCGAAATTAAGGCTCAAACAGCGGCAAAAAAACTGGGTGTCCTAAATAAGGTTAAGCGATATTTCACGCCGGGACAGCTTCTAACTTTATATAAAACGCAAGTCCGATCGTGCATGGAGTATTGCTGCCACCTTTGGGACGGTTCAGCAAAATACCAGCTCGCCGCGCTTGATTCGGTGGAACGCAGAGCCAGGAAAATTATAGGTGACGATAAGCTAGTTAAAATTAAGCTTCACAGTCTCGCTCACCGCCGCACAGTTGCCTGCTTGTCGGTCTTTTACAGGCTATACTTCGGAGAGTGTGCTATTGAGCTGCATGAGCTCATTCCACCATCCCCATTTTACCATCGAGAATCCAGACGTACAGCTGGCTACCACCCTTACCTGGTTGATATTCCACTTCTGCGCACTAAGCGTTTTGCTTCTACATTTATAATGCGTACAGCCAAAGAGTGGAATTCCCTGCCGGCGTCTGTGTTCCCGAGTGCATATAACCCTAAAGTTTTTTAAAGCCCGAGTGAATAGGCTATTTCTGGGCAAGCTTGTCCCATCGTCGGCCTCTTCTTAGCCCTAGGGATTAGAATGAGGCCAAGAGCAAGCCCATCTCACAATAAAAAAATAAAAAAAAAACTCGTTGCTGTTGTGTTTCGTCCGGTGAGTGAAAGTACCGGAGGCCCATCTTTCACCCCTCGCCCCTCCCAATTCTTACTCCCTCCTCAAGATCCAACTCCTTTCCAAGGTTTGCAACGCATCTGCGATAACTTGGGTTTTGCGGGTGTCCATGGGCGGCGGTAATTACTTTCCATCAGGTGACCCGCTTGCTCGTTTGCCTCCATTTAAAATAAAAAAAAATAAAAAAAATAAGCAACTCACAAGAAGTGAAGACACCGGAACTCTTGAAATGACAGTAAATTGCGAGTAGTACTGTCGACGAAACTCAGCGGCGGGAATTAAAAAGAACAATTATTTACCTATTTAGGACAAGAATATTACTAGCGGTTTCCTTTTCAACTCTATTAATTTTTCCCATTCAATTCATTCATTCATTTTACAATTTATTTATTTTTGTTATTATTTTTCTGGTTTCCACGGAAGATCAGCGTCGGGGTGCAAACCATGTATCTCGACATTATGCTGAGTGAAGACCAATTCAACACCACTTGTTCCAAGTCTTTTGTCCATGTTGTTATTAATAATAGCTAGATTAAGTGGTTATGAATAAATATTTTCTATTTCTATTTCATTCTATTTCACATTAGAAATTTTGTTACTGATCTCCATACTAGTTCACTCCATACATACATAGTTGATGACAAACTATCAGTTTCTCGTGACGTCACTGCTGGCGTGCCTCAGGGTGGTGTCCTATCCCCTCTCCTTTTCTCTATCTTCATCAACTTCCTTACCCCTCTCCTCTCTTGCCAGTTTCACTTGTATGCTGACGACCTGCAGATCTATGCTCGTGCTCCCGTTGAGGAAGTAGACAACATGATTGCAGGCCTTAATGTAGACCTTGCGACTATACACGAATGGAGTCGAACCCATGGCCTTATGGTCAATCCACACAAGTCGCAGGCGATCATTATTGGCGGGTCGAAGCAAATTGCCAGACTAAAGCACGTCCGTGTTCCATCACTTCTTCTTGATTCTGTTCCTCTTCCTTACAGTAGTGTTGTTAAAAACCTCGGTGTCCTCTTCGACTGTTCTCTTTCTTGGTCTCCTCATATCGCGGAGGTCAGTAGGCGTGTGTTTGCTGCCGCCGGTTCATTGCGGAGGTGGAGGAATCTGCTTCCTGTGAAGACTAAGATCGAGCTTGCGCAGTCGCTTCTCTTGCCTATTCTTGATTATGCTGACGTTTCTGCCATTGACCTCAATGAGGATCTTCTGGACAAACTGCAGCGCCTGCAGAATCTTTGCATAAGGTTCATATATGGCCTGCGCAAGTTCGATCATGTGTCTGTTTTCAGGACCAAACTTGGTTGGCTTCCTATCAGATTACGTCGTGAGGAGCATGTTCTCTCGCTCTTATTTAACGTGCTGTATGACCCTCGCACCCCTCCCTACCTTAAGAAACGTTTCCGATTCCTTGGTACGGATCACGATCGTGAGCTTAGGTCTAGGGTTGACAACCTGCTAAAACATCCTTTGACTCGTTCGGAATATTTCAGAGATTCTTTCACGGTCAAGGCTACAAGCCTTTGGAATAACCTCCCGCCTGATATCCGTCACTCCAAGTCACTTGCCACTTATGAGACTAAACTTCATTCGCATCTCTTGACTAAGTCTTAGTATGCAACAACTTTTCCGTATGTAGGTATATGTAGTATGTTTATGTATTATTTTTTGTTGCCTTAAACTAGTGCACTACCTTTGTATTTTCCTTGCAGTTGTCCTATACCTCAAAGGTTGTCTGGAAGAGATCGCTTTAAGCGATAAGACCGCCTTTGCCCACCCCGATATAAAATTTTTGTTGTTTTGTTTCTACTTTTCTGTGTGTGTGTGCAATAAAGAGTTTTATCTATCTATCTATCTACAGTATGAATATACACTAAATGATGATGAATGCTGATGATGAATGACGACTTCTGAAGCCGAGTGGCTTGCACGCCGGGCTTTGGGCGGCGCCAACTCTGTGGTCCCGGATTCGATTCCCGGTCGGGTCAATGTCGAAAACGAACTTTTCGATATTGTGTCGGGTCTGGGTAGTTGTGGTACCGTCGTTGTTTCTGATTTCAATGAAACGAGTGCTTTAGCTACTTACCTTGGGATCAGAACGCTGTATTAGTTGTTGTCTAAATTAATTTTTTTTTTAAAATTAAATGCTTTTAAACATTTCTCGTGATAAAAACGTTGTCATTCACTTTCGATATCGAAACTTGGCAAGGTTTTGAAGCTGCTGCGGCGATGACCTCAATGCAGCAGTAGCTCATGCTGAGGTTACCTAATCGACCCTTCTTTATACAGGAGAAGTGCATTATGAATGAATGAAAGAATAAAAGTTTATTTAGGTATATTAGGCATTAACACTGCGTCCGGGCACTGCGTGCGTGTGTCATCATAACACACTCACACACACTATTGTCTGTTGTATCGTTTGGATGTTCTTTATTTTTATTTGTTCTGTAACGTCCACCTGTGATAAGGTTCGATTAATTAAAGACCGTGAGTTGAGACAAATGGCAAATTTTTGCAAATTTCTGCAAATTTTGTAGGCTCTGAATAAAAACTCTGCGAAGTTGGTAGGCGGTATAACGGCGGCGGACCTTCATCTACAAAGAATAACATTTTCTAGTATATCTCTTCTGTGCCTGTGTCCGATGCCTGTGGTCGAGAACGGACGAATGATGTTGATTCTGTTTTGTTTTAAACTTGTACTTCGCTACCTTTTGTTTTTGTGGAGCCAGTAAATGGTTTTTTCTCTCGTTCTTTCCATACTGCCGTTCATGTTACTGCCTGCTCGACCCTCGATGGCAATGCGTGATTGATGACGTCACGACAACTCCGCATCCGCCGCGCAGAATACCGCCAATAATGCGGGTTAGGGAACCGATTAAAATTTATGAGTGCGACGGACTTGAGGTAAAGGAACGGCTTTGACTGATGGTATAGTGGGGAGCACCATTTTGTTTTAGTTTAGGAACCTATGATATGGGAGCTCTTAGGTCAGCTAAAGCAGAAACAGAATGACACGTTTGCTCTATTATCGTCATTATTACCAGCTCATTTTTATGTTCTCACTGCTGGGGCACCAGAATTGCCTATGGATGGATAGGAAGAATGGTCTATAAACCACCACGCGGGCCTAGTGCAGATTAGTGCTTTTTTACAACTAATGAAGCCGGGACCAGCGGCTTTATGTGCATTCTGAAGCACGGAGGAGATCGACATGATACATTTATAATTAGTTTATTCTCCATTCATATATCTATATATTAATACGTGAAGCAAAAACTTTGTACCCAGTTTTTTTACGAAAACTGTGCGGACGGAGGAGTATGAAATCTCGCACACTTATAGTTTACTAGCTGTGCTCGCGACTTCGTCCGCGTGGAATAGTGACTTTCGGCAGCATTTTTAATTTTTTAGGCTCTTTTCCCGTTTTTGCAACATTTTTCACTGATGCTTCGCTCCTATTGGTCGCAGCGTGATCTTATATAGCCTAAAGCCTTCCTCGATAAATGGACTATCCAACACAAAAAGAATTATTCAATTCGAACCAGTAGTTCCTGAGATTAGCGCGTTCAAACAAACAAACAAACAAACAAACAAACTCTTCAGCTTTATAATATTAGTATAGATTTAGAGAAGGTTATCCGAATGTTAATATTTTTTTTAAATTATGCATAAAAATACATTAAATCAATAAAATAAACATAACACACACTACCATGTATTTGAAACACACGTATTTACACTCTTTTCAAAAATTTCAAAAATGGAAGAGAGGCGGCCGAAATCTGTCAATGCCAATCCAAACTCACATTCTATCTTTTTAAATTTTTCATTGCTTAGGATACAATCCGTGCAGCCTTAATAAAATTACGAATTTCGACCACTGGGCGATCACTAGTATTTATTATTTCATGCATTCATTAATTCCCTTATTCGTTCATTGGGTCTAAACTGAGCACAACTAGTGTACATCACCAGCCTATTAATGTCCCACGGCTGGGGATCCTTTTCTCATGTGGTAGCTCGTAGGGAGGTTGTTTAGTTCACATAAATACCCCCAAATTTTGTAAAAGTACCTTAACATTCACGATCGCATTTTGCTAGCACTGAACACATACGGCTATCGACGAACACCGGCACATAAGTTATCTACTCCAAGTTAACCCAACCACCTTACACAAAGCAACTGCGAAAATTCCTCTTCACCCCTCTCAAGTACTAACATAACATTACTTGAGTGCCCCCATAAACCCGCACGCTATTATAGTCAGTGTTATCGGGTGCATAAAGTCGATAATGGAACGTGAAATTGTATAAGATAACAATATGAATCGAAAGCCAATACAGATAGCCTCAGGTTAGCTTCCAATGTGAGGTGTGGTAAGGGTGGGGTCGCAGTAATACCGGGTACAAAGTAGCTGTTAGGAGCTCGCTGATTTAACGACTACCGCGTTAGCTTTAAAGCTCTATGTTATTAAACCAGGTTTCCAGATGTGTGAGCGAAATTTATTTCGAGAATACAATAGCATATAATTCATTGCAGAAACTGCGAGCTGAATTGCAGCAAGGCTATGGCAGCTATGTTGCTACCAAGTATTGAACTTTATACACTTGGGATAAGTTAGAAAAACAAAAAAAAAAAATGTATTCTTGTTAAAGCATTCAACTCTTTATATTCTAGTATACATTATGGGCCGTACACATAAAAAGGTCGGAATAGTTATTCCGTGTTTTGTTCCAGTCATGTAAATGTAATTTCAATATCTATATTGAATCCGAATAGTTATTACGTGTTTTGTCACGAATACTAGAGTAAAAGAGACAAAACACGTAATAACTATTCGGATCTTATTCTTTGGTTATTTGTAAGGCACTAAGGATAAAGCGAATAAAGGGATGTAGGATTCAAATTAACTTCAATGTATTTCATTGTTTTAACAATGATAATGACGTGTAAACCACTATCTTTATAAAATGTTTTTGTTTTAATTTTATAATTTTTAACGCAAATTTTGTTGCTTGTTTTGTTGTTGTTTTGTGTTGTTGGCTTTCAAAGTAAAAAAGTAAATAGTGTTGAATAATTTCGGCGGGCTGGTTAGAACCACGATAAGGTGCCGTCAATTATTTTCTTTTATATAATATATTTTTTATTATTTTTTTTATTTTTTTTTTTACTTAGAAGACAGCAAAATACATAAAAAAAGGAATCAGGAAAGGAATTCCAAAAAAACATTTATACTGTACCCCCAAATTACGAGCGTAACAATAATTAATGATGACCAAATCGCTTGTCGCCCAAACTGGCACCATAAATAACGAAACTCCTTCGTTCCCATTACTCATTGTCAAGCTGATGTCATCCTTATTACACAGGAATTTGGGATGGAATATCCCAAATTGTTGCTACGTCACACTGTAAAGGTACTCGCGAGATAATGAGATGGGTCTTAAGTCTGTACGGATCACTGCTTAGTACAGTAGAGTGTCTCATTTTAAGTGTCTTGGTCACTTATTACCGCACTAGAGACTTTATAGCATCTATAATTATTTATTGTTGTTATACCTGAGTAAGAGGTTATCTCAGTCAGGCCAGTGTCGTAGCATTACTAAAGTGCTATGACATATGCTGAGAAGATAGATGCGATTTCAGTATCATCACCATCATCATCATCTCAGCCAAAAGACGTCCTCTGCTGGAAAAAGGCGGAGGCCTGTCGTTGTGGAGATCCTTGGGGGAGCCCAAGGATCTCCACAACGACCGGTTTTGTGCTGCTCGCATCCAGCGGCTACACGCGACCTTTACCAGATCGTCGGTCCACTTAATCCAATTCCAGTATTTAAAAAAAAATATATATATCTTTATTCATCACAACAACAATAAACACAGTAAAAGTGAATTCCCTGCAGCCTGTGAAAGTAAAACTATATTGCAGGCCACAGTGCCTTCCCTAACTTTGCTAACAAACATAGTTACGGTGATATTTTAAACAAATCAAAATAGTACTATGGGTTAACTTAACTTACACATCAAAAAACCTACCACAATCTTATCTTGGATGTTCATGTTTGTGTACATGTTACTGAGTCCATCAATCAGCTGGTTCATATATTTATTAAGGAGACGGGGTGAACTCAAACCCCCTGTCTCACGCCGTAGTCCAAAGCATACATGTATGTCTGTGTAGTCACGCAATTTTCACAATGAATTAAAAGTTAAATTATAATTTGGAGTGAGCTGGGGTAACCTTGTGTAGTTATTTAAGAAAAAGCTATGGAAATCTTCGGAAACAACCAATGCTAGCCCTACGAGTTACCCCTTGGGTTCGAATGACTTCTATCATTCAGTATCATTCAGTGTTTATTATGAACTAGCGGACGCTCGCGGTTTCACCCGCGTGGTTCTCGTTCCTGTGGGAATATCGGAATAAAAAATATCCTATGTTTTAATCCAGGTTATAAGCTATCTGTATGCTGAATTTCATCCAAATCCATCCGTCTGTTGCAGCGTGAAGAAGCAACAAAAATAGCACACATACATACACACAAACTTTTGCATTTATAATAAATAGGTCCCTTCCTATGAAATTGACGTTTTTTTCACACTTAATAATAGGTATATTACTTCTAAAAGTCAATACCGGTTGTTAATATTATTATAAACCTTTAATTAGGACTATGTTAATAAGGCTTCACTAATAACAATGATTATTAATTTTGTGTTTTTATCACCCAATTTAAAAAAAAAATTACCAATGTTTTTGTTCGCTGAATATTGTTTCATTGTAGCTTTGAAGGGACTTGATTTTTTTTCTTTTGAATGCTGCTATATTTAGCTAGTGAAACAAACACACTACTCTACAATTTTTATAGTGTTAAAATAAATATGTACTAAGAAAATTAAAAAAACGTTAGTATGAAAAACAAAATTTTATGAAAATCTTCATACAAAACGCCAATTTCATACGCAAGGACCTAATATTAGTGTGATGTGTTATTTTACGATACTGAATATTAATGTTTTTCTATTTTCTACATAACGCAAAGCTGTTGGTCCCACAAGCTTATTACCGACAAAAAGCAACCAGTTGTTAATTGCATAATGGCACCGCGACTGCTACTAGTTGCGGTTGCTAAAATCGGTCGTTATATTCTATTGAGCCGCCGCCGGCGCGGCGCCATCACGCACTTTTAGTTCGTCAATCGCTCGCTTGTGGCGCTACCGTAGCGTTTTACGTTCCGTATTACGAATATATGTATTGGTAGCGATAAATTAAAAATTGTCGCGATTGGATAAGCCAGCTGCATTAACAGACGTTAGCAACCACCAATCCGTGTGATGGTTTAACACCCTTTTTTTTGAAATGAAAAATGAAATGAAAAATGAAATGAAAAATGAAATGAAAAATGAAATGAAAAATGAAATGAAAAATGAAATGAAAAATGAAATGAAAAATGAAATGAAAAATGAAATGAAAAATGAAATGAAAAATGAAATGAAAAATGAAATGAAAAATGAAATGAAAAATGAAATGAAAAATGAAATGAAAAATTTATTTTTGTTTTTTTTGGACAGTGAAAAACTCGTTGGCCGAGTACCACTGTGCGCTTGGGGAGGCGCGGATGGTTATGTGGGGTTCTCCCCTCCAGCTCCCACCTCCCTACCTAGTTTCGAGGGTCTCGATAGGGATTCGGGAGGAGGAGGGGCCTACCCACTAAAAACCACTGTACATCTTCTTCACGTGCCGCTAGGATGACTGGGATCACCGGTTCGGCAGTCACCAGTGTTCACCCTAGCAGCGACCCGCCAGAGGGAGCACGCCCGAGGATGTTTGAGCGTGCTCCAGACGTCCTGAGGCTAGTGAACGGTCAGGGATTGCGATTATAACGATGATGACGGAGATGACGATGCTAAGATTATAATTATATTTATGACTTCCTCTCCCTGTGATATTTCCATCCATAGGGTAGGATGGAGTCCCAAGATTGGGAAGATAAAATTAGCTGGTGATACATCATCAATTTGGAACAAAAAACTATCGCTTACTAACTAAATAGCCAGTGGGCCATATCAGCCCACTAGGGCGTTACCTATCGCTTTTTCTCTTTGCACTGCCAAATTCCAGATTAAGCAAAAACTGCTATCCCCACGCAAGTGTCCCACACAGTGACGCCTCCAATGAACCAATTACTAAAGAGGGCGCTAAAGTATTTGTAATTAAATTCCACCATTTGTCACCACCCATTAAGAATAGAGACACAGGATGGGTTAATCGAAAATGTTGGCAGTAGGGGAGCGAGCTTGACGGAGCTTTACTCTACTTATAACGTCAATATCACATATTTATTTCAGGCTACATTTAATCTTCTCGCTCTCTCCATCTCGCTGTCTTTTTCTGATTATTTATTACTAGCTGTGCTCGCGACTTCGTCCGCGTGGAATAGTGACTTTCGGCAGCATTTTTAATTTTTTAGGCACTTGTTCCCGTTTTGCAACATTTTTCACTGATGCTTCGCTGTTATTGGTTGCAGCGTAATGTTATATAGCCTAAAGCTTTCCTCAATAAATGGACTATCCAACACAAAAAGAATTTTTCAATTCGAACCAGTAGTTCCTGAGATTAGCGCGTTCAAACAAACAAACTCTTCAGCTTTATAATATTAATACAGATTACACTTTAGCGGTTCAACGATTAGCCTTCATGTCAACTGATGGTAAATTACTATAAGGCCGAAAACGAAATGCACTTCACTCAGAACCCTCAACTATATGGACTAGCTATCTTGTCTCTAACACTACAACAACTGACATTATTGTGTGACTAAGGAAAGATAAATAAATAAATAAATAAACTTTCCTACACTCACACCAATTATCTAGCCCAAGAGAAGCTTCTTTATGAAACTCGTTAAATGGTTACTAGACAACCGATAAACATACTTAAAATAATTAAATACATACTTATTATACATAGAAAACACCCAGACCCGAGACAATTTAGAAAAACAATAATTTCTAAATTGACCCGACCGGGGATCGAACCCGGGACCTCAGAGATGGCGACACCATGAAAACCGGTGTACAAACCACTCGACCAAGGGGGTTGTCAAAGATGGTGGTAGCTATGGCGGCCTTAGAACAAGCCTTACCACGTCCAATGTGATGTACCAACGCTAGGAATTAAACTCTCCTTGGTCTAAGACTAGTGTTGGTAAAAGTCTCGAGTCCCGAGTTTAAAACTCATCGAATCTCTTTAGAAGGCTCGAGCGCTTGTTTTAACCCTTTACAGGGCTCTGTCTGTTGGTTTTGTAAACGATTAAAGAAACAAAACGTCAAAGACAGACGTCATTGTCAATGTCATGTAACTGTTCCTACTTTGTGCTCTCTGCTTTGTTGTACCCTCAGAATAATAACTAAAGCTATAGAAACCGGACTAAAATAGCAAAGGTGTCACCAGATTTGTGACGTCATATTTGAGGTAATGTAGTGAGTGACTATAGAAAGGACTCAAAGATTTTTTTTGATCACCGATTATCTGATGGACCGTTTGACATAACAATACAAAAAATAAAAACTAAACATAGTTGCACGATTTTTATTTTAGCCATCCTTCTATAGCTTTAGTTATTGTTCTGAGGTTGTACCGCTGTATCGCCCGCCTTGTCTCGAAATAAAACCATGTATAATCCAAACTGCGTATGTTCTTTTTCGCCCTTAATCCATCACTGTCGATATATTGGACAATTGGTGTCCAATAACACCATAATTTTAATTTTATTACCTTAACATAAGGTCGAAAACCAATGAAAAATTTCAACATGCTCTGCCCATTAAAGGGTTAAGCCATAGCTACCACCATTTTATCTAAGTCTGTCGCCTTAACAATAATATCAGTTGTTGTTGTGTTCCTTCCTCAGAACAATAAATAAAGCTATAGAAGGATGGCTAAAATAAAAATCGTGCAACTATGTTTAGTTCCGTTCTATCTTATGGCTAGAAAAGTAGGTTGGAGTGCAACAAATGGTTGACACTTAGTTTTTATTTTTTGTATTGTTATGTCATTCGGTCATCAGATAATCGGTAATCAAAAAAAATATTTTATTTATAATTGATCGAAAGTTCCGACACATATAAGGTGTATCTACTATCTGAGACCATAGACCACGAAGAGGCATAATTAATGAAAAAAATAAGTTTTGAAAACTCATATTATTGCCGTAATGCATTTGGTCCGAATGGTCCAATTACAGGAAGTGCTCGCAGTGAGTGACTGTAATTAAATCTGAACAGGTAATTGAGAATGGAAAAAGCGAGAGACGGCTTAATGGAAAATAACAATTCGTCATTTCGAGCCGTTCGTGCATTGCATGTTTTACGAGTTCTTTGATTTACGGGGTACCTAACGCAAATAAGCTTTGATTTCAGTTTTATTTATTATATGCTACAGGGAAGTTTACTACCAGGGAAAACCACTTAATGAATAATTTATTTAGTTACACCTAATGAATGCAATGCAGCAGTGGTAAAATCACCCGGTCTGCGATCGCTAAGATTAAGGTACTATCGAATAGGCCGGTCATCGGATGGGTGGGCAAACATATTTTTTGAGATCCCCCATGCTTTGTTAATAAAGGATTAAAGGATCGCGATTAATGGATCCATGATTAACACAGTACCTAATATTTTGAACCGTGATTAAAGGATCGCCTGATATCATTAAATATTATAGTAAAACCAAAGTTCAAAGCACTTCGCCCAGAATCTTGAACTACCAAAAAACTGATTATCTTATATCTAATTGCTATCTTATCGTGCCGGACGATATAAAGTCGAAGATAAAAGCGCACTT
This sequence comes from Eudonia lacustrata, assembly GCA_947562085.1. Taxonomy (NCBI): domain Eukaryota; kingdom Metazoa; phylum Arthropoda; class Insecta; order Lepidoptera; family Crambidae; genus Eudonia; species Eudonia lacustrata. Next base: position 10,681,575 of record OX387332.1, on the reverse strand, counting down.
CACCAGGTATCCTCCACTACAGACTTGACAGACGGACTCTATTAAAAACAGGCTATCTTTCCATCTTATTTCCATCTTACCCATCCGGTCATTCACCATTTCGAAAAATGCCTTACTTATACGATTGCATCTAGAACGCGCCAGCCGCTGCGCTATTGAGCTCCCCTACTTTCTACTATGTTCTGGTCTCCTGGTGTCAGCCTAACATAATTCTAACTAACCAATAAATGTACACACGCCTGCACATCAACCTATCCAAAACAGTCAAATTTCTCTAATCAATATTGATCTTTATACCCAAATGCTAAGGTTCAAAATTTATTAAACAAATTTGACATTTTGTGGTAGGTTGATCTGCTGCCGACTGTACTTGCCTTACTAGAAATACAAATAAAAAATAAGTCAAGTACCTATTGTTTCCCGTGACAGTACAAAATCTGTCTTAAACCGAATCTGCCTTAAACAGAACCTGTCCTAAACCGAACAACTCCCTAAAATGGTTTTTTTATTCTTATAAAAATTAAGAATTTCTTGAATGCTGCAGAGAACTCGTAGGAGTACTACTATTATGAACGTAGAGTATGCATATATTTAAATTTGTATGTTTGTTCTTCAATTACGCAGAGACGGCTTAGTAGATTAGGTTGAAATTTGGTGCACAGGTAGAGTACATACTGGATTAACATATAGAATACATTTTATCCCGCAAGAATTATCTTATTTCCTTTGAAGTTTGCAATTCCTGACAATTCATCATGCAAGCGAAGATGTGAGTGGAGACTAGTTTAGTTCTTTGTGAATTTTCAATTAACTTCTTTACATACTTAAACGGTCAATGCGCTCGGTCTGCGATCGGTAAGGTTAAGCAACTTTCGCAAAGGCTGATTATCCGATGGGTGACCGAATATTTATCATCTCGAGCTCTATACTTCGGAAGGCACATAAAGCCGTCGATCCCGGCTGCATTAGCAGTCGTTAACAACCTCACCGCACTGGGCCCGCGTAGTGGTTTATGGCCGGTTCTCCCTATACATCCTTAGAGAAGGCTCCTGCCAGTAGAGGGGACATAAATGTCAAAAATTTAGAAATTATTGTTTTTCTAAAATTTCTGTCTCGGGTCTGGGTGTTTTCTATGTATAATAAGTATGTATTTAATTATTTTAAGTATGTTTATCCGTTGCCTAGTAACCATTTAACGAGTTTCATAAAGAAGCTTCTCTTGGGCTAGATAATTGGTGTGAGTGTAGGAAAGTTTATTTATTTATTTATTTATCTTGTCTTAGTCACACAATAATGTCAGTTGTTGTTGCGTTAGAGATAAGATAGCTAGTTCCATATACAAAAAAAAATGTAATTTAAATAATATGTTGTGTTAATTCCGCTAACTCAAAGTTATTATTTAAATTTAATCCATAATTATTATTTAAATTACATTTTTTTTTGTACTATGGATTTCCGCAAAATAACGCCTGATTCCATTAATTAGTTCCATATAGTTGAGGGTTCTGAGTGAAGTGCGTTTCGTTTTCGGCCTTATAGTAATTTACCATTCGAAGGTATTTATTGCTAATAAAAGAGCTGGTGATAATGATGATGATGATGATGTTTCTAATTTTGTATATGGTATACCATACCGAAGTGTAAAATGGCTCTTAGCCATACAATAGTTTCGAATCAAGAAGAGAAATTGCATGCAATAATCCTTTAACATTTGCTTCAGCAAGTCGACCGAAAAGATCGGAGGTCGCAGCCCGCACCGCGTTTGACTGATGGCCGGCCCCCTTACGCAAGATGTGCGACAAATGACGTCATCAATTCGAATCCCAGGCCTGAGATACGGGGCAAGATGGCGTCCTCGGTGCGTTGCGGTCGTAACTTCGGTGACATTGCGAGTTATGACATACGGCTGTTTATGTTTTGTTTTCTACGGATAAGCATTTTATCAAAGTTTATTATCTCGAAAGATTTTTCGATGCATAGCCCGGGTTTGTGATCACCAACCCGCACTCGGCAAGCGTGGTGATTAAGCCATTACCCATCAATTGTAGCGATAACTAGATTTCAATGATGGAGGCCTGCTGGGCAAAGGCCTGGGAATGGCCTAGGAATTATAGGCTGCTTACTACTACTTATTATCTCGAACTCTCCTCGGTTTCGTAGAGCACGTAAAGCGACCTGTCCCAGCTGCATTAGCAGTCGTTAACAACCACCGATCTAGGCCCTATTGAATGTACTATTATGATTATATGTAGTAATACTATGTCGTTAAATGTTTATGTTAAAGTTACCTTGGCTGGCCGGTGCCAGCCAAGTATCATAATAGTACATAGGTACAATTGTTGTTATTTTTGGAGACACTCCAAAAATAACAACAATTGTACCTATATATTTTCCTAATAAAATGATTGTCTATATAAGCAGTCAAAAAATATTTTTTTTATTTGTTTCTTTATGTGGATTGCAAATAAATATTTGGTATTTGCTTGTTTGTCATAATATATGTTCTGTTAGATGTGAAGTTATAGTAGTTTATGCAACTGTCATATAATGAAGGGTATTAAAACACGAGTGTGAGTTTATGAAACGAGCGCAGCGAGTTTCATAATAGTAACGAGTGTTTTAATACCCGTGTTATATGCAGTTGCATACACTACTTTATCTTCACTAATGCAATTAGTCAAACAACAAGAGTAAAAGCTGACAATAGTTTATTTATAATAATTGTTCAAATTTTGGATGGTACAATTTTGAAAGTTAATGTTAATTATTGATCCAGCAGCTGTAGCGGTCGCGGGGCAAGCAGTAGAGCTCGTAGACGGAGTTGGAATATTTATAATTACTTCATTCGTCTTGTTTTCTATACTGTTCAAGATCGTATTTGAGACTTGAATTTTATTAATTAAAGACTCATCAATGTAGCTTTCAGCCACAGTAGAAGACTTCCACCCCCCGTGTCATTTCAGTGCGGTCAAATCACCACCGCTATAGGCGTACAAATATCATCGTCGCTGTCCATTTTTAACTTTTAATTTGTATTTTAAAAACAAAACACATTGCGAAACATTAAATTCACGCGTACGTGTATTGTCACAGTGAACTTGCCGCCATTAAAATCTAACCAATGAGAGCGCAGCTGCGCGCGCAGGGCCAATCAGGAGCGAGCGCGCGCTGTTCTTTTTTTATTTAATTGGCACAAGATCTTACCAAAGAGTTTTGTGTATGTAAGTTTAGTAGTTTCGACGAAGTTTTCACGTATAACCCAACTGTTTTCAAAAGCCAGCCTAATATCAAAATTTTATATAACTTGTATGAGGATTTTGACATAAGGCTCGCCAGGTTAATTGGTCGCGTTTTATTGATGTTATAATGAGATTTTACGATATCGATGTGGATATTATACCATCATGTGAAATAGCTTAAATTGAGTGTTTTGTTGTCTGCGCTATAACAGTAGTAATTATAAGTCAAGTATTGGAAACATAAGTAGAATGTTACAACATTAGTGTAGATAAAGTATATGGCAGTCGCATATTTTTTTAGAATATAAGATTGAGTATAATAAAGGTTAATTGCAAGTAAATTGAACAAACTAAACTACGCAATTTTTTTTTAATTTTTAGTGCAATTTTATCAGTAAATTTTTTTGGAGTCGGTTTTTTATTATTATTTCTAAATGTTGGAATACAACAATGATCAGCGCAGGGCTGCTGGCTATTATTGTAACTGGATGCGGATAGAGTGATGTGATCAGCCGAAGACTGGGCTCGATGGCACGCCACAGATGTCTAATTATAATAAGTTAAATAAAGGGGAGTCTTCAAACTAATTGGTAAGAAACAAATTTCAGGTCGGCTAGGTAAGGACTCGATTGCAGTAACGCGCCAGGTCTGCGAGTGTTGAGGTTAAGCAACTTTCGCAAAGGCCAGTCATCAGATGGGTGTCCAAAAATGTTTCATCTCGGGCTCCTCCGTGCTTCGGAAGGCACGTAAAGTCGTTAATAACCTTCAATTCGCACTGGGCCCGCGTGGTGGTTTATGGCCCGTTCTCCCTATCCATCCATAGGGAAGGCTCGTGTTCCAGCAGTGGGCACATAACATGAGCTGGTGATGATAGGTGAGGACGGCATATGAGGCAAAATCAAATGAAATTAAGCAAAAGCAGTGTCCAGATGCGGGAAAAGCAATTGGATCAAGATTGTCTTACCTACTCTTTATATTATTTTGAATTTTGTTTTCACAATACTGTATTTAGTTACAAGATAAAATACCACTTATTTTAATTATCTACTTTTTCTATATAAATATACATTGTCGCGTATTTAGATTTGCATACCTTAACAATGTGTAGCAGTAGTGGTGGACTGATGTTATATGAATAAATGTTTCTTTTAACTTTACTGAAACCAACCCCAGGAGCCAAACCAGCTAATCCCACACCCTATGTAAATGCCATGATTTATCACAACAAAGGGAGGAGGGAAAAGTTCAAAGATTTTTTTCACAGGGAAAATATGCCGTCATAAAACTGGAGACAATAATGACTTATGTCCCAGTAAGCCGGGAACTCATAATAAACATTTATGGGATAACTTCGATTAGTTCGTATGAGGGGGGGGGGGGAGAAGGGCGGGGAGGGTGGTTGTTTTTTCATGTCGTTTTCCTTCTCCGAATTTGGAGGTGGAACGAAATATTATAAACAAGGTGAATTTTTATAAGTGTATGTGCGCGTGTAACACCAATGTTGGCGACCGACAAAGCCGACCTTTTTATATTTTTTTAATTTTTATATGGCCTCGGTGGCCAGCGGCAAAGCGCTCGGTCCATTACCCGATGGACCCGGGTTTAATTCCCAGGTAACGCAAAGTGTGTTTCGGATTTTTCGATGCATGCCCGGGTTTGTGATCGCAAACCCGCATTTGGCGAGCGTGGTGATTAAGCCATTACCCATACTACAATTGTGTAGTGATACTAATTTTAGGTATCCTATGTGTGTGTGTCTGCTTTTCCATTTCATTTCAGGTGTTTTATTTTCTTTGAGGTTTTTCTACAAATAAAACACGTTAAGTCTAATAGGATTACGTAACGCATTAGTTATGCATGGAATACTATAATTAGTATTCGTAGAAGCAGCATTCATTGAAGCAGGTATAAGGTTTGTTATGAAAATTGTATGTCAAACCAAAATAATAATAATAATAGTCTCTGGAGCCCTAATCACCGGTAGTTTGGACCCTGGTCCCGATGCCGGTGGACCCCTATTTTTTATATTTTTAAATGTTTGTTTTGTTTTTTAGAAAATATTTAAAAATGTAAATTAAAATGTAAAAAAATAAATAGAGAGATAATAATAATAATAGGAGGTTTCTCACTCCGCAGCCCTGACCACCGGTAGCTTGGGCCCTGCCCCGCTGCTGGCGGTACTCTTGGATTAGGTTTTTATAATGTTTTATTGTTTTTATATTAAAATATTGAAAAAATCTAGTTTTAAGAAAGAAAATAAATAAAGAGTACAATAATAAATTCATTAATTTCTTCCACCACAATCAGGTACACACGCCTGCGCAATAGACTACTACGGACTGTCACACTTCCTCAATAGATTTTGAACTTTATATCTATGAACGGTTGAATACATTTTATTACAAAAAAATGAAATTTTCGTACCTTCCATACATTGAGAGTAAACGCATCACTAGCATCAAAAACTGTATGTAAATAGATATGCCACAAATACCAAAATATTTTTTTAAATTAAAATGGAACTGTGACTAGTAATATACTATTTTTAGCGTAGCGAATTTAAAATAACCCAAAAATTTCACTACACTGCCAGTTTGCAGCTGGATTTTTGAAAAATTATCTACATAAAATAAAATAAAATATTAAACTTATCTGTCGCTTAGCGTTTCTCATGCTTGAACACCTTCTTGAACGGCAAAAATTTAATATGCGCTGTAGCATATAAAATTGTAGTTGCTACGCCCGCTGTAGCGGCTACGTGCTACGAGCTGCTACGAATACTACGACCGTGTTAGTAAGGGCGTGGTTCCATTGAGAGCTTTTGAACAGTAGCTAGTAGCTATTTTGTAGTTCTGCATCATCATCATCATCATCATCATCATTAGCAGCTTACACACGTCCATTGCTGGACATAGGCATCTCCAAGTGCACGCCACTGAGCACGATGCGCGGCTACTCTCATCCAGCTCTTGCCAGCCACCTGTTTGTAGTTCAAGAATTGTGAAGAGAAATGAGGAGCTCAATGGCGCAGTGAGAGTGCTGAGGTTAAGCTACTTTAGCAAAGGCCGGTCATCGGATGGGTGCCCAAAAATTTATTATCTCGAGCTCCTCCGTGCTTCGAAAGGCACGCTCAGCCGTTATTCCTGCATTAGCAGTCGTTAACAACCGCGTGGTGGTTTAAGTGACCCGTTCTCCCTATCACAGGGAATATATTTTTTTATTAAATATTTCTATTGTGATGCCACATTAAAATAAACAAGTCACAGCCCTAGTGGTTTAGTAACCTCTGTGTACTTACATACCTGACGCTTGACGCGCATGACTTTATCAATAAAAATATTCAATTTACCATTGCATGACAATTTCAAGTAATAATTATGTCTTAGTAACAACAGATACCAGATCTAGATCGGATACACTTTGGATCTTTTTATTTTTATCACAAATTTCTGTTACACGTTTTTTTTTACTCTTTATTTAATTTGGGGCTTTTGTCCACTTGGATATGCCAGCCCCATTGTATCATCCCAATTACAGTCTTAATCTAAGCTTATAAAAATAAAAGTTATCCCAGTGTGAAAAGGAATCACTGTTCAGTCAACTTTAACAATATACAGAATTTTTTGGCCAGATCAGATTTTGGTTTTGATAAAATATTTTGAATTATGCCTACGTCTTTAGTATTTAATTGAAATTCATTAAACAGTGATTCCCTTTCGGCTCGGCGAGAATGAGATTTCTGCCTAACCTCGTAGATCGAATTGTTAGCTCTTCTGAAACTACAAAATAGCATCTAGCTGTTATTTAATACGAGTAGGTAGCTCTCAACGGGACTGCACCCTAGGATCGAGCTTGCCTTACCCATTGCACCCGTGATTTAACCGACTGTAAGAAATAAGGTTAGGTGATGTTTTAAAGTAGGATATTTTGGAAGATTTAATATTCTTTTTTTTTGACAATAATATAAGGTTTTATGATAATTTCGTATTTTTATGAAGATGTAGCTGATGGCAAATTCTGCGAAACGGGTACTCGTTAACTTAAAGAGGATTTTACCTGAATAACATGTTTACTTCTAAGTAATTGTATAGTCGCGACCATTAACATGTAAACAATGTACCTACTTCTTAATACAATGGAATAAGAGTCAAAACTAAATAAATCTGTCCAATATGTTGATGCTTGTGACTGTACATACCCTTAGAACAATTAATTACTAAATCATATTGTTTCAAGGGTACGTACAGTCAAGAGTATACACTTTTATGACATGTTTTGTTTCTACTGCCGAACACAATGGGGTATTTGACAGGTTTTAGAAAAATATGTCTAATGGTTCATTATAGCATAATATATTTGCAATTTGATTAATTCGTTATGAATTTCTTTAATTATTTATGAAAATCGCCATTACAATTCAAATTAATAAAATAGCCGCCAAAACGCTGAAGACGTCATGCATGCAGGTCACGTGATGTCGTGACGTCACCTGCTTGTAAGCAAACTTTTAGCTGTCAAATTAAACGTACAAAACTTTGATTGACATTTACTGTAAACAAGCTGGTGACGTCACTCCAGATTCAGCGTCATCCCGTGCGTTTTTGATCACGTTTTCAATCATAAAAATTTTATCATGATGATTTTTTATAAAAATCATCCTTTTTTTAAAATTTTGTGCTGGCTAAATTAGTTTAAAAACATGTTTACTATTAAGTTAACAACAGTTTGATCAATATTTTCATTGTAGTCAAATACTCAATTCCGCCAATATCACGTAGGTTGCCAATACACGGAAGTATTTATATGGAACAAATTATAATTTTGCATTTTCTAAGTAGATTTACCCAGAACAAGGACAACATACACGCATAAGTTAAGGGTGCGCCGACCAAAAAAAGCCAAAAAAGTGTAGTCACGGTTAAGTTGATATATGATGAAAAAACTATCGTATTACATAAGCAAAATATATATTTAGTATCAAAGGGAACGTGTTTATAATTAGTTAGATCCATAAATTCATAAAACACTATAGTTTTTTCTACAATATCATTTGAAGTTGGGCAAAAATCTTGAAAACGAGTGGCGGCGTTTAGTTGACATCTTATAGTTTTATCTAAATTATCGTACTTCTGATTTTGTCTAAACAATCACCAATGCCTTAACTACAAATCGTCCGTCTCACATTTTCGATTTATCGAGCGGTTATTAAAATTATTATTTTTCAAATTAACATGTTAAATTCTCCATACAAAATCAGTATGGCCGCGCGGCATCAAATAAATATGAACATAGACATTTCAAATAAAATACATGATATTGTTCATTTACGAACGGCGCACCCTTAATGCTTAGGACTGTACTATATACGTAAATATAGCTGTCTTGAAATGTTTTATTTTGTTTCGTTTGATGTAGAAAATTAGACTTTAAGGATTTATGTCTTAAGTTTTTTTTTGTGTTAACGAGATGGATAGTGATGATTGGTGATTAAAACATAATAAATGAACACTTGTTCACTTACACGAACACTTAACGCTAAATGATACACCATTATTTCCCATTAATATATCAGGCAAACAATAATATTCGAAAAAAAAAGGAAAAATTACAATCATCCCTTTTCACTATTTTTTCCCTATAGTTGATGGCTTCGTGCGATTAGCACATTTAGCCAGTGTCAAAGTAATTTTTCTTACAAGTAATATTTAAATAAATAATATTTCCTTTTTGTATAGATGATGATGAATGATAATAGAAATGAAAAGTGAGAAATGATATACCCTCCAACCCCTCGAGTATCTCAGTAAAGATGTGGGGCTTTACTAAGTTCTCAGGCGGACTTCTTGAGAGAATTTGAAAAGTGAAGTTGTACTGTTTTGTTTCATTTGCCAACACTCATGCGCACTTACAAACACTTAACGGTTAATAATCCACTATTATTTCACATTAATATTCGACATAACACACATTTTAGAAAATAAAACAAAACCGCAAACATGACTCTTCAATTTCCCGCCAAGAAGTCCCCCTTTTCACTTTACCGCCAAAAACCTCAACTGTTGTTGTTTCAGATAGATTATAAAGGCAAAGGAAACAGCGCGCACGGGTCCTTTATAAGAGATAGCTCAACCTTGGTCCAAATTTTGCATACATTATATAATGTATACCAGTGTCTGCTCGCGATTTCGTCCACGTAAACACCCATATCCCTAGATCATGTGGAACTTTGAAAAATCCTATCATTATACATAGCCAAAGGAGCTTGATAGTGCAGTGGTTAACGCACCCGGTCTGCGATTGCTAAGGTTAAGCAACTTTCGCAAAGGCCGGTCATCGGATGGGTGACCAAAAATTTATCATCTTGAGATCCTCCGTTCTTTGGACGGAGCGTAAAGACGTTGGTGCCGACTGCATTAGCCACCACCAATCCGAACTGGGCCCACGTGGTGGTTTATGGCCCGTTCTCGCAATCCATCCATAGGGAAGGCTCGTGCCCCAGCAGTGGGGACATAAAATGAGCTGATGATGATGATTATGATGATGATATACTATAAAGTCTATAATATATAAAATATAAATTCCAAGTTTACATTGCAAAATTTCAGATTTTTAGGTCCTAGATGGGTTGGGCATCATTAGTGAGTCAGTCAGGACTTTTCTTTTGCGATATCCCAAGGTCTTGGGTTCGATTTTCAGGACGAGGAAAGCGTGGTGATTACAGACTTTGACCAGCGGCAGCGGTGCGGCGGTATATAGGCTATTTAATTAACATTATTTTGTTTTTTGTCTACGTGTGTATAAGACTTCCTCAATCGCGAGTTTGATTTCTTTTCATTTCTGTCACCCATCAGGAGATAAGCCACAGCGATTACAGCTTAACATTCACGATCGTAAAGCCATCAATCCCTTCTTTAGATCTAATGGTAAATGCCAATGCTTTATAACGTGAAATTGCCACTCCACTCCAACAATGTGGACCACCGAATAGGCTATTACAGAACGCCATTCTGTAAGGCCTATCAATAGGAAGAAACTAGAACTTCGAGGGTTTGACAGATCGTTGCAGGAAATTATCTTATTTAACAAAATGGCAAGTGAAAAAGAATCTTGTCCAAACATTTCATCATTGCTATCCGTCTATAAACTTCGCGTCGGAGTCACCAGTGTTCCGTATGTCGACGTGATGGGAGGTTCCCATATGGCGATGGCAAATAAGTAACGACTGCGTCTTTTTATGTGATGTTCTATATTTACAGTGACTACATTGTGACTGACTTATTATCTAAACCTTACAAGCCTATTTATACAATATAAACTGTGTAGATGTTGGAGGGAGGATGGCGTGTCTTATCTTAATCAGATCTACACGCGATTAGGAATGCGTTTACAAACTCTTTAACCATACGTGAGGATAAGAAATTATGTGGCGACCGCAGGCCGCCACAACCTACAAGCTACCAACCTTTTTGATGCTGTTTTCTTTGTTTGAAACTGCCAATTACAAATCTAAGAAAACGGAACATAACATCCTGTCCTTTATGCTTCGATCAATAATGTAGGTAGGTACTGAATTCCCGATGAGCGCTTGAAAACGGTACGTGACTTTGGGGCCACGGAGCCACAATGACGTATGTGGCGATGACAGTAAATATTAATTACAAATATTTTACAAACTTAATTTAATCTTAAATTTAAGATTTAAGGTTCACAGTAACCTGAAGTTGTTGATGCTATCTAATGTTTTTTCAGATTTTGTTCATCATCAGCCCCTCTCGACCCACTGCTGGGCATAGGCATCTCTTTGCAAGCCATTCGCCTTGATCCTGAGCTAGTCTGGGCCTATATTTTGATATGCTCGCGACTTCGTCCGCGTGGAATAGTGACTTTCGGCAGCATTTTTAATTTTTTAGGCTCTTTTCCCGTTTTTGCAACATTTTTCACTGATGCTTCGCTCCTATTGGTCGCAGCGTGATGTTATATAGCCTAAAGCCTTCCTCGATAAATGGACTATCCAACACAAAAAGATTTATTCAATTCGAACCAGTAGTTCCTGAGATTAGCGCGTTCAAACAAACAAACAAACAAACAAACAAACAAACAAACTCTTCAGCTTTATAATATTAGTATAGATTCAAAAATTAAGTGTATAGGCAAAGAGGCACTTTCGAAATGCATTTTTGTTTCGGATTATTATCTAGTACATTATTTATCGAAGCTTTTATGCTAAACAGTGTCATGGTGTTACTAGTCTCAACATAATAGTTACGGTGTACCACAAGGCAGTATTTTAGGTCCGCTGCTGTTTTCTATTATACGGTGAGTCTACAAAAATAATGCTGTTGCTTTTTCGACGCTGTCCACTTCCTCACACGAATTTCATCATTACCAGCGGTACGTATGCAACCGAATATGAGAAACACTTGATTATACCTACTTCATTATTTCACATAACAATTTCAAGCTTGTAACTGCAAACTATTTTAACGAACAGTCGGTGATAAGAGTAATGACGATTCGGAAACAAAATAACAAAATATTTCTAGATTCACCCTATATAGATACGATTTGATGTTACAAAAAAAAATCATGAGTGCCTGGTTTGTGAATAATTTCTCAGTTATGTTGCTAACAAGCAAAATAATGTTAAAGCTCGTGAATAGCAAAGTTGAATCTACTTTAAGGGCAAGTATTGATTCGTTGAAACAGGCACCTAATTGTATTCTAATGTTTCAAAAGCAAAACTTATGAATACTTAAAAGTTTTTGTAAGGGAGAATTTTAGTTTTTTGGATAAAATTATGTAAATAGCCTTTGTGAATTTAAAGCTTTGTTGTTGCTCTGGTTTTATGATTATATAACAACAAAAAACAGCTAAAACACATTAAAAATCTCAAACAAAATTGTTTATTAGTATTTCTTTCATCATTTATAATTGCTACATCATCCATAACTGCCGAGCATGGTAGGACAGCTCTCAGATTCCGCGTTGTGAACAAGACGACAATTTAACTTAGGCGTATAGATCACGTCTCGCTCAGAAGTGATACATTGCCTCTATATTTCCAAGTCTCAATCAAGATTCGTATGTATGAAGACGCCGTTAAAGGGCATCGTATATAATATGATTCGCAATTAGCTCTATGTAAGTTGTCACTAGCATATAGCGGTTTGAGCTTTTGGGTTGTGAACTTTTTATTTTTATTTTTGTGGCACGCCAAAATGGCTTCACTCTGCCTGATGGAAAGCAGCCAGTGAAGCCCAAGAAGTGAAAGCGTTCATCACAGCGCTACCACGCTATGCCGAACGCTCACACTATGGCGGCCTGCATAAATGCTTTTTCACGCCCCGCTTAAATAACCCGGGAGAGAAAAAGGAGGGACTTGCGAGTTTAGCGAATTTTGTAATCGGGTTACCGGATTTCGTTGCGATTCAAACAAGATTATAAGATAAAACAATAGATAATTTTGTATAATATTTGTGGTTTTTGGGTTAATATTTAAGTAATTTTAATGTATTCTTATAAAATTGTGTTTAATACGTCCGTCCGTCCACTAGTTTATGCGTTATTCTTAATAGTTTTTAATCTTAAATTGTAATTGGTTAATTTAGTTATCACTGCGTGTTTGGTTGCGTACTGCTGTGCTCTCTCGCTTAGGTGTTCGCGGAAGACCAGCGTCAGGTTACTCTTTTAGGTGACCTGACATTATGCTGAGTGGACACCTTTTAGTGCCATACTTAAATTGTATTGTTGCATGTTCTGTTTTATTTTGTACTGTATTATTTTGTATTGTGTTATTTGTAATAGTTACTTATGGCATTAATAAACTTTTTCTATTCTATTCTATTCTATAAAGACCCGCTTTACACGTACTTTATACCAGGTATATACAGAAATATGCTAGGATCTTTTCCCCACCGCCGTGAACCGGTTAACCCGAGTCGAGCTCCTAGTCTTTAGGCACCCTCGGGTTGTTCTGCCCTCGATAGAACCCAGACCCCTCGGAAAATGTAGTAGGGGATGGACACGCTTGCGTAATATAACCCCTCTAGGAACCCTCTGACAATTTTTTTTTACTGTCTACTAAAGTCCGGAACGCTGTAAAGGCCGTTAGCCAAAGTCCACTAGTGGGATGGTTATAGGCTGATGATGACGTTGACTTTTTTATGGTGAGCGCATTGTATTCATGTCATCTGATGTTAAGAGATAATAAAGCCAATGGTGGAAGCGCACTTCGCCCGGAACCCTCGACTACTGAGGCACTGGCTATCTTATCTCTAGCTGCCGAAACACAACAATGCTACAAATATTGATGTTATGGCGACATATTTAAATATGATGGTGGTAGTAAGCCAGGCGAACCACCAAGCCCTACTACCAACTTTGATAAATAAGACAGAGGTAGCTTAGAATAAGACCTACGTCTAAAGCTCTGGTTTCCTAGGATGGCGGTGCCGTCACATAGCGGCCGTAATATTACGGACGTAAAAAGAAGGCCGTCTTTACGGTGACGTGATGTGGAAAGTTCCACGGTCGTCACACCGTCAGTTTCACGCACCGTCATCTTTTTTTTAAACAACCGTCAAACGACGTTTCGTTATCCAGGAGAGAAAATGGAGGACTTTGAATTAGCTTTAATAATTTACTTGGAGGATGAACTATCATCATAAGAGGAAAGTAGTCGTATGGCGGAAGATGATTTATTCAAATCTCGTGGTACAGAAGAAATTAAACGACACCGTCAAGACGGCCGTCATACAAATGGCGGCACCGCTTTTTGACGTTACGGTGTCAATTACCGCTCTCTAGGAAACCGCGCCATTTTGTTTACATAGACAACGTTATATTACGGCCGCTATATGATGGCACCGCTATCCTAGGAAACCAGAGCTTAACCAAACCAAGAATAAAAAGATGTACCCCCGCTAGGTATCGAAGTCGGGAACTCTTTGTCTACGGCCTGTGATCACAGGGGAAGTTAGAACATAATAATTTTATGTCAACAAAATTCCACGTGAACTTTCATTTATATTTTTGTGTAGTGATGCTGGTATTTTTCACAGCCTACTGAAAACATGTTCAGGACACGACCACAAAATAAAGAGACTGCAGAAGCTTAGCTTATAATAATGCGCTCGAGGAATGCACACATAGACGACATTCCACGGACATGGAATCTCGTAAGTGTTGCGCTTGGGTTGTCCCGCCCCCCTTTTCTTTTTTTTTTCTTTTTTTTTTTGACAGTGGAAAAGTCGTTGGCCGAGTACCACCGCGCTCGGGGAGGCGCGGATGGTTATGTGGGGTTTTCCCCTCCAGCTCCCGCCTCCCTGCCTAGACCCGAAGGTCTCGACAGGGATTCGGGAGGAGGAGGGGCCTACCCACTAAAAACCACTATACATCCCCTTTACGTGCCGCTAGGATGACTGGGGTCACCGGTTAGGCAGTCACCAATGTTCACCCTAGCGGCGGCCCGCCAGAGAGAGCACGCCCGAGGATGTTTGAGCGTGCTCCAGACGTCCTGAGGCTAGTGGACGGCCAGGGATTCCCCGTCCCTGACCGTCACCTCAATGCGGAGGAATGAAGCGGGCATACTGCCGCCTCCTTCTCCCATTTCGTCTGCGTCGGATTAGGTCCGCATGGATAGATTCCTCGCGGACCCTCTCCGCGGCCTCCTTGTGTGAAATTACTGCTTCACAGAAGGAGGCCATAGACAAGTGGCATAACGCTAATAGAATAGAAATGAAATATAATTATTATAATTAATTAATTAATTATATAATGAATGGCTTCGCGTTTAGCATTTAGCCAATTTCAAGTATTTTTATTATAAGTAGTAGGTAAGGGTATAATTGTACGGTAGATAGAAATTAAAATTGAGTCTCACAACACGTGTTATTACAGGAAGAACTCGGGTGAAAACTCTCGTAATCTTTATATCTAGAATGATTTTTGTACGGTATTGACATAAACGTCATTTATACGTATCGTTGACTTATGTCAATCTCTACAGCTTTTACGGATTTACTCGCGTTTATTTTACACATTGAAATAAGGGTATACAAGCTACTAACTAATTATGAGAAGACCAACACCTCAGTCTCGCTGTGACCACGGACCCTTCAAAGGATTCGAAACGTCAGGATAAACATTAATAAAAGTAATGTGTAAAATAAACGCGAGTATAGATTCGTAAAAGTTGTTTCATTTCAATTTGTAGTGTTCGCGTAAACTTTAGAAATCAACACATTCTATTTAGTTTCTATTCTATTAGCGTTATGCCACTTGTCTAGGGGGGGCGAACTATTCCGAGATGCGAGCTCGGTATTTAAGCTTACCTTCTGGCTCTGCTTATTTTGTGACGCGAATGTATGTAAATTTTCGCTGTCACAAACAATTGCGGACAAATTGTACGCTGAATGAAACAAGCTTCGGTGACATTCGGCATAACTGTGGAATATTATAAATTTTATTAGCGTTCTAGCTGATGGCCTGGTCGAATTGACTGGCTTTGTCCTCATACAATATTTTTGGGCGAAACAAAAATAACATTGATGCTTGTATCATCGTCATTTGCTGATGAATTGCATATTGTACCTACCTACTGAAATTTATGATATTCAATTCTATTCTATAAAGACTTAAAACGTAACGTGGACAGCTCTTTTCATTCATTCATTTATTTACTTAAGGACATTAACAGGTCACATCCAAAAATAATGTAATGAATGAATAATGTAATGAACGAGTAATGATGATGTATTTTATTTTTATTTATAAATTTTTAACTTTATATTTTATGAACTAAATATTTGTATGCTAATACTTTAGCTAAATGTGCGATGCTCAACCTAACCTGTTCCACCTATGTAATGTACCACATTTATTACAAATAAATAATTTGAAATTGAATTTGAATT
Organism: Eudonia lacustrata; assembly: GCA_947562085.1. Taxonomy (NCBI): domain Eukaryota; kingdom Metazoa; phylum Arthropoda; class Insecta; order Lepidoptera; family Crambidae; genus Eudonia; species Eudonia lacustrata. Next base: position 10,665,422 of record OX387332.1, on the reverse strand, counting down.
TAAAAAACATCACAAATATAAAGATACATAAAATATTGAAAATATTATATTGTTATCGTCTATTTATGTGTACTATAGCAATCCTAATGATTGCTACTTATACGGGGGCGTGAATAGAAAGAATCGGAAAATATACTTTTATATATTGAACGTTTTCAAGAAATTACAATAATAATCATTCTATTAATACGTCGAAGCCGCATCAGCCGTCGATGCTCAACTCGATTGTCTTTTCTTCCGCCGCGTGTCGTTTTTAAATAATCTTTAAATGCAGAACGCGACGGCTGCCAGTAGGTCCGCGCCTCCAAGCAGTCCCGATCACTACAGTACAAACTAACAACACTAACTTTGTACAAAGAAAAACTAATATAGCGTCTAAGCTAATTCAATGCATTACATTGTAACATTCCTCTGGTTAACACAATGCCAGTTATTTAGAAGCTGCAAGTCTTATTAAATTCCATACAAATCTGCCAAGCTTTGAGGCAAGTCCAGGGAAAATTATAGGCTGGTCCGGGAGGTGCGGTCTCGTAAATTTGGACTTAATTACTTAATCCCGGGTTCAAGGGTGAGGTGGCTAGCGATTTTCAACTGTGACACGGTGGGTTGGAAACTATTATTGCTTGTGGTTTTGGTGAATATGGTGTTGATGAGGCTTTAGGGATTGATGTCAACTAAGTAGTGGTCAGTTTGAAATTCTAAAAAAGTTTAAATACCTAATAACCTTTGTCGTCATTATTAGCCTTTGAATAACCTACTATTGGACTAACGGCATCTCACAAGAACAAATAGTATAAAGGAAGACTGGGCTTTAACCCCCCGCACCGTAAGACAATTCTTTGCCCCTGCACTTGCAGGGGTTTGAAATATCGCACAACTCATGTTCCTGCGTAATCAGGCCAAGAAAAGATAGTTATATCTGTGAAATAGATAGATTAGGTCCGGTAATCAAATTAGAGTCTTGTAGTTGTAAACTTCTCGAAAACTAGTGTACAATTATGTCTTCGAAATTCATGGTCGTCTCTGTACAAATTTTCAGATTATTTTCGTTCTTATAATCTTGAGGGCATTTCATTATTCGAGCAAATAAGCTTTAAAAATGTCAAAGTCTTTAGGTGAATCATTTTATCGACGAGACACATTTTGATGCTGGTTCTCATTTGATTGAATGCCATAAGCTAGTTTATAATGTCTCTCTCCTATGCCTTGTACCACACATTCTGCTTTGTCCGACATTTGTTGAATAACTTAACGGGCAATTACTAGTATTAAGTAATGTTAGGGACAATCACATCACTCTCTATGTATTTTGGTCGGATCAAGATCGTGTACACCGTTGAGTCTTACGCTATTAAAATTAAGGGTTATTTTAGCTCGCTTGTCATATTACATTGACATCATCATTCTACTGTATCTGCCTCAATCTATTTGAGATATTTAGTGCCCTCACCCACGTCCTATAATCGGTGACCGATCTACAAAAAGTCGGTTACAAAATCGATGATAAAATCGGTCTGATTGTCGGTCTTACAGCGAGTCGGTTGTGGGCGGGCACACCGGTAAGCTTATTTTCTATCTTTCGTTTTCTATGAATCAAAAAATTTTAAACACACTTTATACACCAACTACTTTTTTTACATGAGAAAACGCATACCAATATGCTCATTAGATATCATCATCGTCACCATCAGCCTATATAAGGTCAGGTCAGGTCAGGTCAGGTTGGCGTTTTTCTTGAAAACTAGCGTATAAAAAAATAAGTTTATATAATATTGTTGAATTTATCCTTAAAATATTTGCCGTTGATAAAATGTGACCTTATATACTAGTCTACTGCTAGACATAGGCTCGGGGAGACGTAAATAGTGTTTGACATTATGTAGGACTCCCCCCCCCCCGACCCCCTCAAGGGGAAAGGAGGGTATCATCATCATCGTCATCCTATAGGCCTCTCTAATGAGGGTTTACCCACTAAACATTCCTGCCGCCAGAATGAACCAGGACAGTTATAAACAACTAGCGGCCGCTCGCGGTTTCACCCACGTGGTTCCCGTTCCCGTGGGAATATCTGGATAAAAACTATCCTATGTGTTATTCCAGGTTATAAACTATCTGTATGCCGAATTTCATTTAAATCCATCCATCCGTTGCAGCGTGAAGAAGCAACAAATATACGAACATACATACACACAAACTTTCGCATTTATAATATTAGTAGGATCACCGGAGTACACTTTACCCGAACTGGGAACTGAACCCGGGACCACCGAGTCAGACCGAGCGCTTATCCACTAGGTCACCGAGCCGTAACAATTAATCAACTTAATCTAATAACCAATCTCTCGAGCTTCGGCTAGTCATGCGAGTCATTGCATCTGGTGCATCACTAAGAGATTATTTGTACAAATAGCTTATGTAGGGCATGTGGAGAGGAAACGGAGTCAATGCAGCACCTACTGTGTGACTGCGACTCTCTGGCTAGGAAAAGAATGGGACTCCTGGGGTCGGCCTATCCGAAACCGGAGGACTTCAGGCTCTTTGCTCTTAAGGACGTTGCCAAACTTATGGCATCTATCTTTACAAAGGAGGAAGAGTGAAAGGATGGGGTTGCACAAAAGATCCCGATGAGTCGAAGTGTTACTGATAGAGGGAAACCTCAGCAGGCCCCACGAAGATAAGATAAGATAAGATAAGCGATGACAATTAGTTTACGCCAATTACCAGAAATATATTAAAAAAAATACAAAAAAAATAATAATAATACAAATTAATAGTTTTAGTTAAGTTTATTTTATTTATTCCACATTGTAATTGTATTAATAGCAGATACTTTATATTGTTTCGTATTTTTATAAGTAATGCCTGGCGAAAGAGCAGTTAGGAGAAATCTTTCTTTTTTTTTTCTTCTTTCTTCTATAATATCGCAACAGATAAAATAATACTTGGTAGTTCAAAAATAAATACCCTCCCCCATGCATATGGACGCATGTGCATTTTCCCTGAAAATAACAAATTAACTGCCTCTGTGGTCTAGTGGTTAGACCCAGAGGTCCCGGGTTCGATTCCCCACGTACATGTTTGTGTACTCAGTTTGTTGGTGGTAGGACACACCACAACCACACCACATCGTCGCGACAAGTTGTGGTCTAGTTGTGGTTACGTGTGAATAGTGTCGCCGCGGCATTTAGCGGTTGCTTTGTAGTTGCGTTATCGCTAGTGGTCGATGGCATGGATGGATGGAGTGGTTGGGTGGCAGTGTCGTCGCGTCAACGCAACGTTGTGGTTGCGACGTGGCTGCGATGTAGTCTGTATCAAATACGCGGTCAATAATTACGGCTAAATGTGGCCCGTGTGAATTCAACTATTAATTTTCAGACAAATTAGCGCCTGCCCACGTGTTGTGGTTGTGGTGTGGTTGTGGTAGGCTTGTGGTGTGATTGTGGTGTGGTTGTGGTGTGGTTGTGGTGTGGTTGTGGTGTGGTTGTGGTGTGGTTGTGGTGTGGTTGTGGTAGGCTTGTGGTGTGATTGTGGTGTGGTTGTGGTGTGGTTGTGGTGTGGTTGTGTTGTGGTTGTGGTGTGGTTGTGGTGTGGTTGTGGTGTGGTTGTGGTGTGGTTGTGGTGTGGTTGTGGTGTGGTTGTGGTGTGGTTGTGGTGTGGTTGTGGTGTGGTTGTGGTGTGGTTGTGGTGTGGTTGTGGTGTGGTTGTGGTGTGGTTGTGGTGTGGTTGTGGTGTGGTTGTGGTGTGGTTGTGGTGTGGTTGTGGTGTGGTTGTGGTAGGCTTGTGGTGTGATTGTGGTGTGGTTGTGGTGTGATTGTGGTGTGGTTGTGGTGTGGTTGTGGTGTGGTTGTGGTATGTGTGAAACAAGTCGTCCAGAAAACAAAAAGAGGTACTTACATTACATTTTTCATTCCACATCTATTACAACAATCATAATCTCTCCAACCCCAGTTCTAATCTCCACCGGACAAGGCTTAGAACTTCAATCCGGTGGCATAATTATATTAAAGTCGTCGCAGGACGCCATTTGAATTTCAAATGTCGCCGCCATTATGCGTGCGTACGGTGGACGGTCGGTGGGCGGTTCGTGTGGTATGACGTCACCGATTTCTTCCTTTGTGCCATTTCGCTCAGTGAGCGAGAGCAACGTTGAAAGGTGAAGGTGTTTATAAATTGCCATAAAGTAGGTAACTACGTCTTTTACTATAAAGTAATTTATGTTTATTTGTTTAAGATTTAACAGAGTATGAATAAAACTATGTCATAACATAAACACTTCAGCAACAAATTCCTCAAGGCGCTGAACACGCTGAACTTCTGCGCTTCTTTATGCATGTTTTCTTTAAAAAGTATACAACATACAACTCCAAGAAAAATATATGTTATTATAATAGACCATGTTAGCAACAACACAATTGTTTCCAAAATGCAGAATTTTACGCAATTGTTTTTTCTTTTAATAAAACAGCTAAGTAGATTTTAAAATAGTCTTTCAAGTTTTTTTTTACTTGAATTCAGTGGATCACGCACTATTTGTATCCCTTTTGCTTGTATGCTGATCGAAAGAGATCGCTGCTTCGTAGTTGTCAACGCCTTAACTGAGTGTAACCATTGTTTCGACGATCTCCTTGGTCGAGTGGTTTGTACACCGGTTTTCATGGTGTCGCCATCTCTGAGGTCCCGGGTTCGATCTCCGGTCGGGTCAATTTAGAAATGATTGTTTTTCTAAATTGTCTCGGGTCTGGGTGTTTTCGATGTATAATAAGTATGCATTTAAGTATTTTGAGTATGTTCCATTCCATTGTTCCATTGTCTAGTAACCATTTATAACGAGTATCATGACGAAGGTTCTCTTGGGCTAGATAATTGGTGTAAGTGTAGGAAAATTTAAAAATTTATTATTTAAAAAAATAATTTATTAAAAAAATTATCATCGACTATTGTTTTTTTTAAGTTTATCGACTAATATATTATTATTAATATATTATTAGTCTATAATACTATTAAAAAAGAGGTGGAAAGAGGTAAAGTATGTGAGTTTGTTTGTTTTAAGAGGGTAATCTCTAGAACTTCTGGTCTAATTCTAAATATTTTTTCACAAATAGAACGCTACATTAGTTTCAGGTAACATCTAGGCCCTATTTTAATTTCATAAAAAAAGTTTATTTTTAAAGTCAATTCAATTTCTTGAAAGATGGCTCTCGCTACGATTTAGCCAGTGTCTAGTTTTGTTGTATTTTCCAAAATTTGTGATAAGTCGAATATTAATGTGGATTAATGGTGGATTATTAACCGTTAAGTGTTCGTGAGTGTGCATAAGTGTTGGCAAATGAAACAAAACAGTGCAACGTCACTTTTCAAATTCTCTCAAGAAGCTCGCGTGAGGACTTAGTAAAGCCCCACATCTTTACTGAGATACTCGAGGGGTTGGGGGGTATATCATTTCTCACTTCCCATTTCATTTTTATTATTTATTTAATATCATTCATCATTATCATTTAAGGAAATATTGTTTATTTATGTATTACTTGTTAGAAAAATTACTTTGACACTGGCTAAATGTGCTAATCGCACAAAGCCATCAACTAAAGGAAAAAAAAAACACGTGCACACGTGTTATGTTTATGAAAGCTATTGACGTCAGAAGAAGAAAAGTTGACGCCGCACTATCATGAAGCTGTACCAGGATATACGGCGCGGCGTCACTGAAATGCAAACATCAAGAGTTCAAGACAGATAGGAACAGGCACTCACAAAGCTTGGTCGCATTTTTATTATTTGTTTAAATAAATACATGTACTCTAAAATTGTAATATTAAATATTCATTTAAAAAGTATAATTGGCGCAGTCGGTAGAATTGACGAAAAAACTTTACTTTTAATTAAACTTTTTAAATAAATAAAGCTCTTTTTAAAAAGAATATTTAACAGGTTCACTGTCCCGCAGACCACATATGGTCTGTAATAATTGATTTAACCATTGTTATAAGTTTTGGACAGTGAACCTGTTTATATTACAATTAATAATAATAATAATAATAATAATAATAAAAAGTTTTTATTGCAAAAAAGTAAAAATTTACAGAAGTCTTGATTAATGGCGACTGCTGCACAAAGCATACTGCTTGATTCGCAGTAGTCAAAAAAAAAACGTAACAAATAATAAAAAGTTTCAAAGGGCGACACTGGTCGAACTACAGATCACTTATACTATTCTTATACTATAATGGAATCGTTATTTTTTTTGAGCGTATCTACTTTTACATTATTTTTTTTTTTTTAATTAATAAAATTTAAGTGAAAAACCAAAAATAGAAAAAAATAAAAAAGAGATTTTGTGTGTGTGTGTGTGTGTGCGTATGTGTGTGTTCGTATGCGTGTGTGTGCGTGTGTTAGTGTATGATTATGAAGTGAGTATGCGGTGTGTGTTTGAGTGATGTGGGGGATATTTAGGTACTCTTTAGAAGGTCTTCTGTCTTCTTGTAGTCCAGATTAGCTAACCAGGGTTCGACAATATTCTTAGCCTTATACATGGATGCTCTCTTAATATCAATAACTCGACAAACGGTATTGTAAAGTTGCGGCAGAAGAAAATGTGGATGGTGTTTAGCAAAAGTTGTACGGGCTGCCGGGACTTGCACTTTGTATACACGTTTCCTGAGAAGTTGTTCGTAGGAAAAAGATGCTAGGGCCGTTTTGTGAGAGGCCATTACAGCTCGAAGTATGAACAGCTGTCGGACTCTCAGAACGCCGCATTCTTTGTAAAGGAGATCAGTGTTGAAACGGAAGGGTTTACGAAAGATTATTTTAAGGACTAAACGTTGGGCTCTTTCTAATTCGATTAGAAAAGATTTCATCATCCCACCCCAAGCCATGATGCAGTATATAAGAAGTGACTGGCAAAGAGCTTTGTAGACTGCAATTAGCGTGTCCTTTGTTGCCGACTCCCCGAGGGCCTTCATGACGTAAGCCGTTTTTCGAACACGGGCCGATAGTGCCGAGATATGTTGCCGATATGACATTCGTTCGTCCAACACTACACCGAGGTACTTCGATGACGTCATAGCTTTCCTATACATAACACACGTTTGCTGCAAAAAGCGCTTGCCACCTCCATTCACTGTATTTCAACATTTAAATCAAATCATTCATCATTTTTTATCAAAGTGCTTTACAGCACCTGTGCTGAACCACAAAATAAGTAGACTACAGAAGGCAACCTTTATACAAACGCGCAGGCGCAACGCACACAGACAACCTTTCACGGGCCCGGAATCTCGCAACAGAAGCGTCGGACTGCTACGAGGTCCGTTTTTAGGGGTTTCGTAGTCAACAAGAAACCTTTATAGTTTCGCCATGTCCGTCTGTCTGTCCGACCCCAGCCTAGCTCATAGACTCTTAGTACTAGAAAGCTGTAATTTGGCATGGTTATACATATTAATAACGCCGACAAAGTGGTGACGTAAAATTTTGAAAAAAAAATAATTTTTTTTTAGGTTCCCTCCTCTACTTGTAAAGTGGAGATGTAATTTTTTTTCTTGTCTACCCCATAGTGTAGGGTGTCGTTGGATAGCAATTTAAAAAATATTGCGGGTTTGTGGCAACAGTTTTTTGATTGAGGCATCCGTTTGTTAACTATTAAGCTTGAAAGTCCAAAATTTTGTTAGAGTCAGTGTCCCCCCCCCCCCTGCCAGCCAAATGGTTGTTTTGGATACGTGAATAAATTCACGGTAGTTGTATATATAATGAAGTTAAAAGAAAAACTCTCACAGCTAAGTAGGCTTTACAAATTTACGAGTCAAATGCCTGCCTATAACCAATAATAAAAAAAAAAACAGTCGATCAACTTATAAAATGTACTTGGCGCAGTACAATTTCCTCATTGAGAACTACTTAAACAACGTTGTCAGGTGTGTGAAATCGGTAGTATCCGCATTATTGAGATGGGCTATGGAACCCTACACTGCGCGTGGCCCGACACGCAATTGGCCGGTTTTTTTTTTGAGAGAGTTTACTGATTGCCTCAAACGGTATTTTCAGCTTCACCGGGCTTGTTTGGGGGTGGCGAGAAACTGAAAGCACGTTCCTCAAGCCGTGTGAAACGAATCACCTTCGGAGGTTTTCAAGAGAGAACGGCATCGCGCACTAGGGCGTGTCCCCGTGCCCTAATAGATTCTCCGAAGGGTTCGGATCGGATAGGTCCGAGTCCGTGTCCGTGCAAGGGGTCTATAAGTGCGTTGTTCGAGCGCGGTATGTTTGTATTAAGACGACACCTCGATTTGTAAACATTTAAAACAGCTAATGGTTACTGGCGCTGTACACATGTAGCGCCGGTGACAATTGAGGCCGCAAATTAACAGAATAAAAAAATATAAGAAAAAAAACGAGCGAGCCTTACAGCAGTCGCATATGATGTGTAACATTTGACATCTCACCTTAGTAATAAGCAATTTTAACATTAATTCTGAAAAAAATGGGTCAGGTGTTACAAATATTTTATAATTATAAAATAAATAATGTCTATTACACACGAAAGGGTTGAAATCAATATCACAATAGAAAATAAAATATAGAATTAACAATGACGTAGGTACTTATATTTTTTTACAAATCATAAAGAGAATGCAGTAAATACTCATTAGAAGACATTTAACATATCAAAATGACCTTTGATAGATGTCACTTAGAATAATAATAATATGTCATGTCCATTAAATCGATTACAGAATTTACAAAATGGCGCTTCCTCGACTTCCTGTAACAACACTGTTGGACACTTCCGTCCCATTTCACGAAATCACTGCCACCAATTGCTAGAAAGCAAGAGGAAAGTTGTTACACATCAAAAAATATTGGTTCTAGTTATCAAAATATGAAGCTACATAATTACGAATATTAATGATATCAATGCATTTGAGTGGTTTTCAAGAATATCAAAATTAAGTAATTTTTTTTTATATTGGAAGGAGGCAAACGAGCAGGCGGGTCACCTGATGGAAAGCAATCACCGTCGCCCATGGACACCCGCAAAACCAGAGGAATCACAGATGCGTTGCCGGCCTTTAAGGAAGGAATAGGCTCGTTTCTTGAAGATTCCTAAGTCGTATTGGGCCGGAAATACCGCCGCTGAGAGCTGGTTCCACAGCACTGTAGTTCGTGGTGGTAATTTTGTTGTAATTTCAACAATAGTGATTTTTTAAAGGTATTTTCGAATATAATTATGATCGAGTCAAAATTATACAATCGTGTATTTGAGCTAGCAAATCCAAGATAAAGACATGAATTTACCTATATCAACATTTCAGGTTAGTTAGTGATATTATAGTCTTAAACTATTCGACAAAAGTTGTTGCATTTTTTCAGTGTGTCGCATTAAGCTTACTTTCTGGGTCCTCTTTGTTTCTTGGCCGTACCGATAGGCACTGCCGCAACAGATGTCCGGAAACTTCCTTGTTAAGGCAAGTTTTTTACTTTATTGGCACGCCAAAAGTCGCCTATACCTGGTTTATGTGCAAAACTTTTTGCTCCGTAGTTCAGAGCACTGGTGGGTTTTTCTAGCTAGTGGATGTTTTTTAAAGCTTTTTAAGCACTTCTGTATTCTAATGTCTATATTTTAAAAATCAATAAGCCAGTTCCTATGAAATTTCGGTACTTTGCTAACGGAATACAGAAATAGACATTGAGAAATGCTGATAATATAAATTTACCATTTCCTAGAACAAATTATGGAATTCTTAAGCACGAAGGAGCAAAATTGTATAATAAATTACTCAAGTCGTTGAAGGATAGTAAATCTATTAATATTTTTAAGAAGAAGCTCAAAAAACATTTAAAAAAAATATATATAACATATTTTAAATATTGTACTCTATAAGTTAACATAATTTGTAACAAACAGCTCACTACTGCTCACTTATAGCATAAGTTTTAGCATGTAATAGCAATATTAATGTAATAGCAATTACCAAACACAATAAGAGAAATAGAAGATAATAAAAAAATTATAACATCCTTAAATAATTATTTATTAGATAAATGCTTTTATAAACTAAATGAATATTATACTAACCTGTCATAAGTAATACCTAAATAAGAAATTTTTGTTTTTACTTTGTTTAACTGTATATTATATATCTAAGTTGTTATACCCTTGCAGGGTTCATGTGTTGATCTTTAGCTATTTTTTTTAACACCTCTTATGTACCACATGTGTAAGCAATAAAGAATTATTACTATTATTACTATTATTACTATATATTTAAGTTTGTCTTCTAAGTGAAATTGTAATTTCTTAAGACAATTAAATATTATCTAGACCTATTTGAAAAAAATTGTTTCAACAGAAGGAATCACAAAAATCCTCCTCCGTGCATCGGAAGGCACGTAAAGCCCGTTGGTCCCGGCTGCATTAGCAGTTGTTAACAAACACCGCATTGGTGATTTATGGCCAGTTCTCCCTCTATTTCCATAAGAAAGACTTGCAGTAAGTTTAATAATCCTACGTAAAGCTGTCTAAAGTTAAGACTAAAAAATTTCAACTAAACAATCTAGTATGTACTGAAAATGTATCAATACATTTTTATGAATATATTTTGAAATGAAATGAAATACATTTATTAGAACACAGTACAAACTTATGTAGGTACTTTAAACAAAACAAACAAATTATAATAAAAATGTGTGTTCTAAAAGGACTCCACTCAGCATTTGTTGCAGTTGTGGACAAAAACTACAACGCTGATCTTCCGTGGAGACCCGTTTTGTGTAAATGTCAAAATTCACCTTGTTAAAAATGTTCATTGTCTGTTTTCTGTATGTGCAATATGCAATTGCAAATGCAAGTGTGTTATCTATCTATCTATTTATTTAAAACAATGTGTTAACATTAATAAAAAATAAATTTGATTTGCAACCCAAAAAAAATCTACCAATACCAAATCGATCATAAGATAATATTTCACTATCAGTTCCAAAACAAACCGAAGCCAGCCAGAAACTACGTTATGAAGTCTTGTGAAATGAAAAATGGCGGCCTGGTTAACATGCAATGCAAAATGTTTGCTAGAAATCGGAAAGTTGGCAAAACCGTTCGGAGTTCGCTACAAAAACTGGGGCGACCTATCTCGGCCACTCGTCGATACCAAAAATTGCTGAGTGCAAATTTTTCACTATCCTATCGAATTGAAGTTAACTGCTATTTGTATGGGATCGTTACAGCGCCATCTATTCGATTTACTGTGGCAAATATTCCATAGCGAACGAAGAGGTTTGCTGAATCGTTTCTTTGACGCACCACCAAAGAATGGAATTCCCTCCTAGCACACATATCTCCTCCTTCCTACAACATTTTTACCTGAGTCATAAGCCTCACCTACTATTTAAACAAATCTAGTGAGGTTACAAGCACGTTAAATGGTAACACTACTATGAACCCATAGAATTATTGAATTATAATAATGCTATGGTGGGTCCATTCTCGCGATGCAGGTGGAACAGCTGTACTGGACGCTTCAGCACGTCTGTGCCACAAATACCCTTTTTACTTTTAAACGCGAAATCGACTAACTCTGTTGCTTGGTGACTGATTTCGACTAACTATCGACTAATTCTCCATGCAAACAGATTTTTGCTACATGTTTCCATTCTCGATATACAGGAGTGGCCCAGCTGTACTGACGCTTTAGCACGTCCTTGCGACTTATTTCGACTAATTCCTCAAGAAGTCTGTTTTCTACTGTCACAGCGTGTGTGTGATATTAGAAGAATCGGAATTTCACACTTCGCGTTCGTACGTGTGATAGATAACATGTTCTGATAGAGTGAATAATGAGAGTACTACCAACAAATTGTATGCGATCGGAGCAGCGCCATCTAGAGTAAGTGAGTTGTCACTTGTTTTAGAAGTTCCTCATTAAATCACTACAAATAATGACTGTACTAAAAGAGGCCACGACATTGCTAACCGACACACTCATTCCAAACCTTTATTTAAAAGGATGTTAACGACTCAACGAGATTGCTGTCATAAACTTAAGACCGCTACGGGTGTTCCTTGATGAATGCTCGTCCAATCGAATGGCAATCAATGCCGGGATACCCCAGGGCACGTTTTCTGCAACGCTGCTCTTGCTAGTTGCTACATTTACGATTTGCTTACAACTGTGGTATATCCTCATCATTCGCCCTATTTCCAGTTTTTGCAACATGTTATAAACTTTCATTCTTTTTATACAGCCGTCTTCTCAACATGGACTTTCTTTGGCTTTAAAGTCATTAAATACCATAGATAGTTTCAATCATATTTAATACTTTTCTGGTCACTTCATCATCATCATCATAACCAGCTATCACTTTGGTCACTTATATTAGAAATATTAAAATATTAATATCAAGATAATTCTTGTAGTTTGTGAGTATCCGAGATATTTCGGCAAAGTTGCATTCATATTATTTTTCTCAAATATTTGCATACAACTGCAGACGACTCGGAAAACTTCAAACAAGTGAGTCTATGCACAACAGCGCAGTAGTCACGAAAAATATTGGTAAAGACACAATAACAGTAGATAGCAGTGTAATCAGCTTGTACTTATTAGCTTTGTGTACTTCAATAGTTAACTTGTAGTTAGTCGTAAGTAGTTTTGACGACCTCCTTGGTCGAGTGGTTTGTACACCGGTTTTCATGGTGTCGCCATCTCTGAGGTCCCAGGTTCGATCCCCGGTCGGGTCAATTTAGAAATTATTGTTTGTCTAAATTGTCTCGGGTTTGGGTGTTTTCTATGTTTATTATGTATGTATTTAAGTATTTTAAGTATGTTTATCCGTTGTCTAGTAACTATTTAACGAGTTTCATAACGAAGCTTCTCTTGGGCTAGATAATTGGTGTGAGTGTAGGAAAGATTATTTTCTTTTTTTTTTCTTTTTTTTCTTTCATTTTTTTTTATCTTGGCAACCACGGCCTTTCATGCGCTCGCAGAGCTGGGCGTATGCTGCGTCACTTTTCACTGAACATCATCCGCAGTGCTTTTGCCACCATTGGTTTACCGGCCCTTAAAGCCAGCTGGTAACTCTCGCAGCGATGGTAAGAGACCTGACGGGATGACCATTGGGCCCTAGAAGCTCGGTAGGCCGTTGGTGTGAGATACAACCTGGTGGCTCCCTTGCATGTACGCGCCACCTCACTTTATGTGGGGGCTGCTACGGTAAGTGCTGATGGCATACGGCACAAATACTCAAACCTGGGTCAAAATTATATTTTTTTTCGTTTGCGGTGAAGACATTGAGTCCATGGGGGCCGGAGTTTGTTAAAGAGTTGAGTGATCGTGAAGCCTCCGGTGACAAGAATGCTGGCAGCTACCTCTGACAACGTATTAGCTTGGCAATCCAAAGAGGTAATGTTGCCAGCGTTCTTGGAACCGTTCCCATGAGCTCACAGCTGGAGGACATTTTTTATTTATAGGTTTTATTTTGTCCTAAACTTAGTTATATTTCTCTTTTATTTTTACTTTATGTTTTTTCAGTAAGTACTTATAAATTTGTTATTAACGAATAATGTTGGAATCAGAGCACTATGCCACAAAACAAATGCTTCACAGAATGCACCTTTTAACAAATTTTAATAGTTTATGTAGGGCATGTGGAGAGGAAACGGAGTCAATGCAGCACCTACTGTGTGACTGCGACTCTCGGGCTAGAATAAGAATGGGACTCCTGGGGTCGGCCTATCCGAAACCGGAGGACTTCAGGCTCTTCGCTCTTAAGGACGTTGCCAGACTTATGGCATCTATCTTTACAGAGGAGGAAGAGTGAAAGGATGGGGTTGCACAAAAGATCCCAATGGGTCGAAGTGTTACTGGGAGGTGGAAGCCTCGGCAGGCCCCACTAAGATAAGATAAGATAAGATATTGGATTTAACAAATGTTAGCCTATTTCATAAATTGTGTAAATAAACCTTAAACAAGAAAACCAGTTATAAGTAGGTAGTAGGTAGAAAGTAAATAAGATACCAGTCAACAGAAAATATAAGTAGCAAACAAGCCTTGTAAATTTCGATTCCATCATAATTTGTCACACAAAAAGCAGCTCCAACCAGCGTCGGCTTCATCTAGAAAATAACGACTGAAAAAAAAAAACAAAAAAGATTGACTCTTTAAAGTGAAAATCTGTGGGAAATCTGTTGCGAGTCATCTCTGCCACTTGACAAAACTAGCTCCGTAAATAATTAGATTTCAGCAACTAACGAACGAGGGGAAAGCGAAAGAGGCGAAACAAGCAAAATAGTATAGTTACTCTCCAGTAGATAGCAGTTCGTTAGGACGACTTGTCAAGCGACCAAAAATTCTGATTGCTGCATGTTTTGCCTGCAGCAATATTTAATCATATTGTTCTGATCCCAAGGTAGCTAAAGCACTCGTTTTTATGGAAAATCAGAAACAACGACGACGGTACCGCAACCACCCAGACCCGACACATCGAAAAGTTCGTTTTCGACATTGACCGGGAATCGAACCCGGGACCTCAAAGTTAGCGCCGCCCAAAGTCCGGCGTGCAAGCCACTCGGTTACGGAGGTCGTCAAATATATAATATAATATAGCTCGATGGCGCAGTGGTTAACGCGCCCGGTCGGTGTTGCTAAGGTTAAGCAACTTTCGCAAAGGCCGGTCATCGGATGGGTGACCAAAAATGTAGGCATCATCTCGAGCACTTCTATGCTTCGGAAGGCACGTAAAGCCGTTGGTCCCGGCTCCATTAGCAGTCGTTAAAATTCAACGTGCCGCACTGGGCCCGAGCGGTGGTTTATGGCCCGTTCTCCCTGTCCATCCATAAGGAAGGCTCGTGCCCCAGTAGTGGGGACATAAAATGAGAATGATAACGATAATGATATTGTTCATAAGTGCAATTTTTATGCCTTAAATGCAAAAAAAAATCGTTTAATGAATAACTAAATAACTTTTTTCTTACGCTATTTACCTAACTAAACACTTCATACTATAAAAATATTAACGGAATTCAAGCGACGCCGTTGCCGTAACAAAGAGTTCTGTCTACTGCCAGTGATAATGCAACCTTTGTCTTATAAAACTCTAAATCTAGAGACAAACGTCCAGGCATTTTATGGGGCACCGTTGTTTTCAACATTGTTGGCAGTGCTCCCGGTAAAATCTAAATGGACCTAGCATTTTATGGACCTGGAAACGACAACGACGACGCCAAAGTTATGTCACCACATAGCAAAGTTTAAGACACGACCGAGAAATGTTAACTTAACAAAATTGTAGGTACTTTATCACTCTTAGAAATTCATCAGCCCCCTAGACAAGTGGCATAACGCTGATATAATATATACGAAATATCATGCATATATGCAACCCCCAAGCCGGACAGCGGTCACCGTGGGGGACCAAGACCGCTACCCTCCAGTAACTAAAAAAACAACAAAAACAACAAAAACAACAACAACAACAACGTCAACAACAAAATCAACAACAACAAAATCAACATAATATGAGAAAACATCGAAACACGAACAATCAAAACAACCAGTCCAAATAATGAAAAACAAACCAAAACAACATAACTACAAAAACGAAATATATATTGCAACATTAAACGCCCTGACACTAAGAACCACAGAAAGACTCCTAGAACTTGACGCTGCACTTAAAGATATCAAATGGGACATCCTCGGGCTGAGCGAAGTCCGAAGAATGGGAAATAATATTGCAGAGTACGATGACTACATTCTATACACAATAGGAGAGACTAAAGGACTGTACGGAGTTGGCTTCATGGTAAAAAAAACATTTAAAACATAACATTTTAGAATTTATCGGCATCACAGAAAGGATTGCAGTTCTGAGAATAAAAATAGAAGGATATAAAAATAACTGGACTATAATACAAGTTTACGCGCCCACAGAGGCGGCGGACAAAGCCGCAAAAGACTCCTTCTACTCCGAATTATCAAAGACCCTCGAGACAGCTGATAAAAATATAATCATATTGGGTGACTTTAACGGTAAAACAGGCAAACAACGACAAGGAGAAGAAAACACTGTTGGTAAACACGGTATTAGAACAAGAAGCAAGAATGGAGAAAGGCTAATCAGCTTATGTCAAGAAAATAATCTAGCCATTACGAACACCTTTTTCTATAGAAAGCCATCAAAAAAATGGACTTGGCAATCACCAGACGGCTCATACCGTAACGAAATAGACTTTATAGTGACAAATTACCCTAAAGCTTTCAAAAACGTAAAAGTAATTAACCAGTTCAACTTTAACAGCAATCACAGAATAGTCAGAGCAACTATACATTCCGAACAAAGCAAAAAAACGAGGAAATTTTATAGATCAGAGTCTAATAAAATTACAAATCAAAAGAAAAGCCAACAATCAAACACAACAAATGAAACTCAGGATATGTACGACACAGAAATAGAGAAATTGTACCAATGCAAAAAATCAAAAGCGGCTTTAAAAAAAGGGTATATAAGCTCAACAACAAAACAATTACTAGACACGAGAAAAATACTACTTAAAAGTAAAAAAGATAAAGACATTCTGAAAGAAATAGCAAAAGTCAACAAAGAAATAAACGCTAGAATAAAAAAAGACAAAACCAATAGAGAATTCGACTGCATCAACCGCCATATCGCTAGGACAGGAGGGATAAAAAAAGCTTTAAAGGAACTGCAAGAGTCCAAGCCATGGGTACCATCTATGAGGAATAAACTAAATAAGATATCTACGCAGAGAAAAGAAATCATTGAAGTCGCAACAAACTTCTACAAAGACCTACTCAAGCAGTAACACCAACAAAACATCGGTCCTAGACGTGGAAGATGAAGAGTCGATTCTGCCTATCCTCAAAAGTGAAGTAGTAATGGCCATCAAAACACAGAAAAACGACAAGGCACCAGGCCCCGACCACATAGCTAATGAGACATTAAAACTCCTTCCACCTGACTCCTTGACAGCATTAACCAGTCTGTTTAACCAGATTTTAGAATCTGAATATATCCCCACGCAATGGACAAACAGTGACATAATACTGATCCATAAAAAAGGAGACAAATACGACATAACCAACTACCGGCCTATTAGTCTCATGTCCAATGTCTACAAAATATTTGCCAAAATTATTCTCCACCGTATAACAGCAAGCCTGGACGAACAGCAACCCAAAGAACAAGCTGGATTCAGATCGGGATTCTCCACTCTTGACCACATGCTCACACTGAAACAACTGATAGAGAAATGCCAAGAATATGGATACCCCCTGTACTTGGCCTTTATTGATTACAACAAAGCATTTGACTGCCTCGAACACGAATATATATGGCAAGCACTCAAAAAGCAAGGCATTGAAAATAAATATATAAGGCTTATAAGAAATGTCTACATAAACAGTTCAGCACAAGTCCAACTGGAATCTAAAGGAGACACATTTTCAATAATGAGAGGTGTTCGTCAAGGAGACCCATTGTCACCAAAAATATTCACATCAGTCTTAGAAGAAATATTTAAACAACTGCGATGGGATGATCAGGGACTAAATATTGATAGCGAAAACATAACCTACCTGAGATTTGCAGACGATATTGTACTCATTAGTGACAACCCAGAATCCTTGCAATTAATGATCCAAGAATTAGCATTCGAGAGTAGAAAAGTCGGCCTGACAATGAATCAAACAAAAACCAAAGTCATGACAAACAGAACATGTGATCCCATCACAGTAGACGGCAAAAAAGTCGAATATGTTTCCAACTACATATATCTAGGACAGTTAATCTCTATGACAGATCAGATGCACCAAGAAATCGATAGAAGAGTTACGAATTCCTGGACAAGATTTTGGTCACTGAAAAGCATTATGAAGAACCAGCACTACTCTCTCGCAGTAAAAAAGAAACTATATGAGACCTGTATCCTTCCAATACTCACATACGGATGCGAAACTTGGGCAACAACACAAAACCACATCCAGAAGTTGGTAACATGCCAAAGAAGTATGGAAAGGAGCATATTAGGATATACAAGAAAGGATAGGAAGAGAGCAAAGGATTTAAGGAAAGTGACCAAATGGAAAGACGTCGGAACCAAAATTCGATCACTTAAGTGGAGATGGACTGGAAAAATGATGAGAGAGAAAAGTCAAAAATGGACGAAAAAGTTGGTTGACTGGACCCCCCGAGAAAACATAAAAAGAAAAAGAGGGAGACCAATAAGAAGATGGTCAGATGAGTATAAAAAGTTGATAGACCCACTCTGGCCAACACTGGCCAGAGATAGGGAAAGCTGGGACGGACTGGAGGAGGCCTTTGTGTCCGGAAAGGGCAGGCTTACGAAGGAAGCTGCTGTTAATTTATAAAAGAAAAACTTTGTATTTCTATAACAATTTTACTGTTTCTTTCTTTTTAAGTAAATAAAGGCTTATAAAATAAAAAAATAAAATAGCTCGATGGCGCAGTGGTTAACGCGCTCGGTCGGTGATTGCTAAGGTTAAGCAACTTTCGCAAAGGCCGGTCATCGGATGGGTGACCAAAAATGTAGGCATCATCTCGAGCTCTTCTGTGCTTCGGAAGGCAAGTAAAGCCGTTGGTCCCGGCTCCATTAGCAGTCGTTAAAATTCAACGTGCCGCACTGGGCCCGAGCGGTGGTTTATGGCCCGTTCTCCCTATCCATCCATAAGGAAGGCTCGTGCCCCAGTAGTGGGGACATAAAATGAGAATGATAATGATAATGATATTGTTCATAAGTGCAATTTTTATGCCTTAAATGCAAAAAAAAATCGTTTAATGAATAACTAAATAACTTTTTTCTTACGCTATTTACCTAACTAAACACTTCATACTATAAAAATATTAACGGAATTCAAGCGACGCCGTTGCCGTAACAAAGAGTTCTGTCTACTGCCAGTGATAATGCAACCTTTGTCTTATAAAACTCTAAATCTAGAGACAAACGTCCAGGCATTTTATGGGGCACCGTTGTTTTCAACACCGTTGGCAGTGCTCCCGGTAAAATCTAAATGGACCTAGCATTTTATGGACCTGGAAACGACAACGACGACGCCAAAGTTATGTCACCCACATAGCAAAGTTTAAGACACGACCGAGAAATGTTAACTTAACAAAATTGTAGGTACTTTATCACTCTTAGAAATTCATCAGCCCCCAAGACAAGTGGCATAACGCTGATATAATATATACGAAATATCAATATATAATTTTACTCTTGGAGCGCTTGGGAGCAAAATCTTGGAGCGGGTGGGAATATGCCCATGATTATTGTACGGGATTATTGTATTGCCTTTGTGGTCTAGTGATTAAGACCACCGGTTTAGACCCAGAGTTCCTGGGTTCGATTCCCTTTGGGGAGTACATGTCTTTGTACTCAGTTTGGTTGGTGGTTAGGGTATGTTTGCCTGCCTGGCTAGCTACCACCATTTTATCTAAATATGTGGCTATAACATCACAAGTCTCTGAAGGTGATTCTTTTCAACACGGCTCGTATATTCATTGAAAAATCTACAAAATATGGCGATCGGAGAGTTGTATGAAAAAACTGTTTTTCGCAGTGGGGCGCTAAATCAGAAATTGGAAACTTTTACCTGATGTAAATTTGTTAACTTAGATTTTTATTTTGTTTTTTTTTACATGTTGTAGTTGTCTTCTATATTTTTTGTGTTTATTTGTAATGGAAAGTGTCCTTTTGTTTTAGAGAGATTGCTGATTGCCTCATTTTGGGGGCGGCGAGTAACTTAAAGGGTGACCGTGAAACCGTGTGATCGAAACATCGTCAGAGGTGTTTTAGCGTGAATGGCAACTTCTTAAAGGGATTCGGCCCGATGGCGCCTGTAAAGGCTCGGACCTCAGCTCGGGTTGACCTGGCGTGGAGGTGGGGAGAAGCGCCCAGGTACATATCTGTACCTAGTATATAACGATTTCCGATTCCGATTATAATCCTTCCGACTGGTGGAATGCGCTTTCTTAACCCTTTCGGTTCGGCGTGGGGGTGCAGTGCCAGGACTGAAACTAATTTTTCAAATTCTCTGCATAATTTAAGTAAATTTGGATTAAATTTAATTTTAGAATGATAATGGGAATGATAGTAGGTAATTAATTTTACAGCTCAGAACCGTTTGGACGAAGGGTCTCAATTGCTAAGTAAAACTAAGCTTCAGTCTTGAATCAAAGTGTGACGGGATGTATATTCCCATCGGTCTTACGTGGTACGGGACATATACAAGCCTGAAAGGGTTAAACAAAAAAAAGGGTCACCCATTTTAGTACTGACCGCACTCGACCTAGCTTAACATTAACGATCGCTTAATAGCAATCAATCCTTAATTGCATAAAAAAATTTACCTGCACCTTCAACAAACTTGTTTCATTACCGTGTAACAAACTCAACTGCTTTTAACTTTGCAGATATAGGTTCTGTTGAAATGAATTCCAGTTTATAGTACTTCTAGAGTCGTGCTCTTCTACAGATATCGAATCACAAGGCAAACTGTAGTGCGATTGGATTAACGGGCTAGCAGGAACAACGAAAATGAACTTTATGCCTTCGAGATAAGACACCAGCAATCCGTCAAAGACCGAAGTTGGAATGGAAGTTACGAAAGTAGAAAGACGTTGCTGCAATGAATCTCGATTGCAAGAAATCTTTATTGTCAAAGAAATATATGCTCTATGTAAAAAGTAAATAAAGTGTTTTTAGTTGATGACGTAAGTAAAAGTGGATGTTTAAAGTAGAATTATTATTAGTAGTAGATAGTTAGCCTATTACTTTTTAAAAAAAATATTTTGCGGGTAAGCACAGTGCCTTGATCTCACCTGATTTTAGGTGATGATAAGGCCAATGATGGAAGCGCACTTCACCCGGGAACCTCAACTAGTGAGGCACTGGCTATCTTACCTCTAGCTGCCGGAACACAACAATGCAACAAACATTGATGTTATGGCGATATATTTAGATAATATGGTGGTAGCTAGCCAGGCGGACAAACAAGCCCTTCCACGCTGGGAATCGAACCAAGAATCTCTGGGTCTAAACCGGTGGTCTTAATCACTAGACCACAGAGGCGATTGAAAATTACACTGTCCCACAGCTGGGTGAAGGCCGCCATTATTGAAATAAAGTCGTCGCTACAAGTGTTAAGTCACCACTCACCATCATCTTCATCATCATCATCATCATCTCAGCCAAAAGACGTCCACTGCTGGACAAAGGCCTCCCCCAAGGATATGAGGGGTATGCTCTATTTAAGACTTAAATTTATTTGTTTAACGTACCCACATAATACATACTAATTATTTACTAAGTTGTCAAATGTACGTTCTCGGTGATCATTTTAAGATTATTATTTTTGTTGATGTAATTTTTGTTCTCATGTAAGTGGCATTTGTCTTTTTTGAGAATAAACTCTTTAAACCTTAACCCTTATTTGCCGTAATCGCCACGCTTGGCAGGCGGGTTGGCGATCGCAGTAGGTTGAGGGTAACCTCAGAGAGATGCTGCTGCCCATCCTCTGGAATAGTCCTTTAGTCGGCTTTTACGACACCCACGGGAAGAGAGGGGGTGGTGCAATCATCACACCATTATCTTATATGGCATAAATACTGTTACAGAAGCGTATTATTTCAATTTAAAAAAAATATAATAATATATATTAGGTCCTTACCTATGAAATTGACATTTTTTCTCACTTATTAAAAGGTCTAAAAGTTCTAAAAGTCAATACTGATTGTTAAGAGCGTTAACGCCGCACACTAGCGCCGCCAATGAAAAAAAAAACATATCTAGTAATTAGAGATAGAAAATCAAATTATGTTCAACAAACTATCTGAATGAAGTAATTTAGCATTTTTACGTCACCCAATGAACAACTGACATGTTATGGTTTAGTTAAATATGGCGTTATAGTTAAAAGTGGCCGTAACGTCTTATTTAACTAAACCATAACATGTGAGGTGTTCATTATATGACGTAAAAATGCTAAATTATTTCATTCAAATAGTTTGTTGAACATAATTTGATTTTCTATCTCTAATTACTAGATATGATTTTTTTTTCATTAGTGGCGCTAGTGTGCGGCGTAAACGCTCTTAATATTATTATACACCTTTAATTAGGACTATGTTACTTAGGCTTCAGTAATAACAATGATTATTAATTTTGTGTCTTTATCGGCTAATATTTATTTTAAATTGACTACTTTTTATGTTCGCGGAATTGTCTTTTTGTTTCAATGTAGCTTCGAAGGGACTTGATTTTTTTTTCTTTTTAATGTCTGCTATATTTAGCTAGTGAAACAAACACACTACTCTACAATTTTTATAGTGTTAACATAAAAAGATGCTAAGAAAATTTAAAAAAAAGTTAGTGAGAAAAATAAAATTTTATAAAAATTCTTCAAACAAAATGTCAATTTATTTTATTTATTTACTTAGGTACATTAACAGGTCACATCCAAAATTGCATAACAAAAATTAATATTAAAAGTATAGAGCTGGGATGCAACCCCAAACAATGTACACAATTTGACCAAATTCGACAATTAATATAGAAAACAAAAAAAACATTAAATTAATTAAATTTAAAATAAATACATTGAAAAAATTAAAAATAAAATGAATTTTATTTGTTTGTTTACATTGGTTTGTGTTACTAGTACATCATACAACAATAACATTATGCATCTAGTTTTAATATTACAATAGCGGGTAACGTATAGATTTTATATTCTACCAGTAACAGCAACAAATGACTACTACCCTCCGCAGTAGTATTTACTGAGATGCGGCAGCGTAGGATCACCGTCCTCTATTGACCAGTTAGAATTGACACGCGCTGACAGTTTTTTTGCATATCAATGCAGTTCTGTTATGACTGGTTGTAAATTGAAAGGTGTACAGTATATGCAAAAAATGTAAATGTTACTTTAACTTAAAAATATATTATGAGTAGTGGAGACACTACTCATAATATATTTTTAAGTTACTCTATATAATTTTAATAATAACAAAATAAAATAAAAAAATAAAACAAAATAAAAACAAAAAAATAAAACTGAAGTAAAACAAAATACATTACATTTCAACATACGACAAAAAGGAGACACTACATGGAAACAAAATATAACTGAAATTGATTTTGACTTGATTTGATTTATCAAATTCAATACTTTGAGCGAGTAGGCAACAGCTCAAAATATTAAATTTGATAAATCTTTTATATGATAGAAGTTGTTGCCCAAAAATGTCAATTTCATACGTAACGACCTAATATACAACATAACCTTCCCTGGCGCGTGTAAATTTTAGCAAAACTTTTTCAAATTGTAACTTTTTTTTTATTTTTTTTATGGTAAATGGAGGCAAACGAGCAGGTGGGTCACCTGATGGAAAGCAATCACCGCCGCCCATGGACACCCGCAAAACCAAAGTTATCGCAGATGCGTTGCCAACCCTGAGGAAGGAGTTGGATCTTGAGGAGGGAGTAGGAGTTGGGAGGGGGGAGGGGTGAGAGATGGGCCTCCGGTACGGACGAAACACAACAGCAACGAGTGCCGTTGTTTCACGCCGATATTCTGTGAGAGGGTGGTATTACGCCGGGCGAGCCGGCCCATTTCGTGCTGCAACGCAGCGTGGCTCTACCACTCAGAAAGTTTGTTTTGTTTTGTTTTATATTCATCACCGTCACCAGATGAATTATGTCCCCACTGCGGGGGCACGAGCCTTCCCTATGGATTCCACAGGGAGTACGGGCTAAAAACCACCACGCGGGCCCATAGCGGTAATTTTTATAAATATGCATAAGTATTTTAAATAACATGTTTTCTATTGGCTGTCAACGTCTAAATTTAATCGGCTTATTGGTATTAAAAAATTTGAGCTTCGAAAATTGTATGGAATACCGTAATATGAATTGGCTCTTAATTATTACTTATATTATCTTTATAATATAATTTTAGGAGGACGTTTGATGGTTCAGTGGCACAAAGAGAAAATTACACGAATCCCTCAAACTTAATTAATTTGAAGCCTCTTAACATAAAAACAATATTTTATAATGAAACGATCTACCCACCTACCTACACCAAAATGTTATCACTGGGATGATTTTTTTTTGCTGATAAGTAAGTAAGGTTCTTTAGATTTCTCTACCTTCGCCCTCCAACTCATAATCATCATCATCATCAGCTCATTTTATGTCCCCACTGCTGGGGCACCTTCCCTATGGATGGATAGGGAGAACGGGCCATTAACCACCACGCAGGCCCAGTACAGATTGGTGGTTGTTAAAGACTGCTAATGCAGCCGGGACTAACGGCTTTACGTGCCTTCCGTAGCACGGAGGAACTCGCCCTCCAACTCATCATCATCATCATCTCAGCCAAAGACGTCTACTGTTGGACAAAGGCCTCCCCCAAGGATATGAGGGGTATTTGCCGTAATCGCCACGCTTGGCAGGCGGGTTGACGATCGCAGTAGGTTGAGGGTAACCTCAGAGAGATGCTGCTGCCCATCCTCTGGAATGGTCCCTTAGTTGGCTTTTACGACACCCACAGGAAGAGATGGGGTGGTGCAATTCTTTATCCCCGGCACCACACAGGGAACAACCCTCCAACTGTCGAACCACAAATTTTAGGTTTTAAACCTAATAATCCTAGGTTTGATTCCCAGCGTAGGGTAAATATTATACTATGCTTTTTGAGTGCCCGTAACAAGTACCGTCTTAGCAGATTGTCGCCTGAACTACTTGCTAAGTGTACTACTGGCCCCCATAGACACCTATCTACTGACCCTGATAGATAGGGTATGGCAGTTGGAACTACGGGTTCAGTTGTCTATTCAAGGGTACCACGGGAGTTCGGATCCTAAGCCCCCTGCTGGTTATGCTTTCGCGAGCGTCTCTGTCAGGGCCCAGACATGGGTTGGACTCGTGGTGGCTATGTGGCCAGGCTCCCATCTCGTGCGCAGCGAGCTGGTCCAAGTATCGGTCTCGGTGGGACCCGAAGCGAAAGGATTTGCGGGGCAAGTGAGTTGTCCATAGTTGGTTGTTCTGCTCGGTGGTTTTCATTGAGTAGGCTTCCAACATCTTTGGTACTAGCCTGGATAACTAGTAGAGGCGCCCGCTAGATGCAATGTCTCCGGCTAAGCCAGCCGCGTAGGATTGTGGAACTGGCGAGGTACCTGGATGGGTATTGAGAAGTGAGTGGGCTCACAACTCCGCCACCAAAGAGGACATTTGGTAGTCGATTGTAGAGTGGACGACCCGAGCAGGGGAAACTGCAAGTTGTACTCTTAGTCCAACGAGAAAATTCTTAATTCAAAATTCAAAATCATTTATTCAGTTTAGGCTACAAGTAGCTCTTGTAAACGTCACTATGCCATCGGTTCGTAAGTCTACTCTGGGCGGGAGATCTTGTACTGACAAGAACCGGCAAGAAACTCAGCAAGTGCGTCCAGCTCTTTTCTCCCTTACGCGTCAAAAATATTGGAAAATGCCAGGACACTGTCCATTACAAATAAACACAAAATATATAGAAGACAACCACAACATGTAAAAAGAAAACAAAAAATAAGTTAACAAATAAAATTTTATTTGAAGCACACCTATAGGTGTGCTTCGTGGATTACTTTAGGTGTGCTTCGTTTGGGTGTGCTTCGTGGAATACCTCAAAATCACATCAGATAAAAGTTTCAATGTTCGTGTAACGGGCACAACGCGCAGCGTTTTACTTTTCTACCACTATGACGGGTCAGGCATATAATACTTCATCAGCTTATTATAATATGTCGCCACTGCTGGGGTACGAGCCTTCCCTATGGATGCTAACACCCATGGGAGAACGGGCCTTAACCACCACGCGGGCCGCGGGCGGTGGTTGTTAACAGCTTTACGTGCCTTCCGAAGCACGGAGAAGCTCGAGATGATACATTTTTGGTCACCCATCCGATGACCGGCCTTTATGAAAGTTGCTTAACTTCAGCTATTACAGACTGAGCGTGTTAACCACTACGCTATTGAGCTGAGAAGCATATAATAATATTGAAAAAAATATCAAAGCGTTACGTCTATCATTACTATTGACGTTTGAAGAATACAAAGCCAACATACACATACTCGTATATTATATACAAACGGTATGGATTGGAAATCCGAAATTGCCCTATTGTATGTTTGACATAGGATACGTTTAGGTCAGGCAAAAAGGCGAATTGGCGTCGAGCGATTCTCGACTCTACGACAAAGGTGATAAAGGAGATTAAAACACTTTTTGAGCAGTGAAAGGGATCCCGATATGATTGAAGTCGGATATGTGTTGGGGTTGCACATTTATGAGGTTGGAATATAATTTATTGGAGAACGAATGTGTTATATAAGACTTTATGTGGCATATATGATTTTCAATTAGGTATATAACCAGACTAGGTGAAGCGACGATCTCTGCAGGGTGGCTGGCAACCACACGCACCTCCAAAAGATGGAATAGTCTACCAGCACACGTTTTCCCTCCTTCCTATGATATTGGGTCCTTCAAACGAGGCGTGAAGAAGCACCTTGTGGGCCGGCAGAGTGAGGTTGACTGATGCTGCGTTGTTTTCACGCTGCACCAGTTGTCTTCGCGTGTGGACTCCATTTCCACTTAACATCAGGTGGTATGGAGTCATTTACCGTGCTAAGTATAAAAAAAAAAAAAAAAACTTAACCATTATATTTCTATGAACTAGTGGTCGCCCAGTGGTCGAAATTCAACCTAATTTATTTAGGCTGCAAGGATTGGAAGGATACAAATCCTAAGCCATGAAAAATTATTAAGATAGAATGTGAGTTTGGGTTGGCATTGACAGATTTCGACCGCTCCTCTTCCATTTTTGAAATTTTTGAAAAGAGTATATAGTATATGCGTGTGTGTCAAATACATGGTAGTGTGTGTAATGTTTGTTTTATTGCTTTAATGTAATTTTTATGCGTAATTAAAAAGAACATTCGGATAACCTTCTCTATATAAACTATAAGTGTGCGAAATTTCATACTCCTCCGTCCGCGCAATTTTCGTAGATAAAGATACTCTTTAAACTCTGTCACACAGGCTTTATTGGTATGAGTGGTACTTGATAGGTATTCTCAGATAATATAATATGTAAGAGATTTATAAATACATTATTATTATAATATATAAACATAAAACATCTACGTTTAATGTTAATTCAATAATGCAGCCTATTTCCAAAATAGATTTAGAATTTTAATAAAGAAAAAAAAAACTATATGACGTCAACACTTAATAGTCGAACCCAAAATGAAATGATTCCAAATTTTAGAAAGAAATAAATCTTAACATATTCAAATACTTTTTTTTGCTATTAAATAGCGTGTTTAAAATGTGGATGTTATAAAGAAAGTATGTTATGTTGGGTAATTACTGTAGGGTTAAGTGTATTTATGGCACAATTAAGTACTGTTGTTTACTAAGTCACTGGGTAATGTCATTCATCAGAAGGTTGCAGAATTACGAGGAGATAAAGTAAACCAATTTTATTTCAACCGCATTTATTTGCGCGGGAAAATAAGTACACGGTTATACTAACTGGATGACGCGGGACGACTGTAGAGCAAGGCGTACGCGCCGCACACAATGTTATTAAGGCGACGCATCGCTAAACAATAAATCTCATACGTTTTGATACGAGCGTTTGCGCCCCGTACCATAAGAAAACCTGGTTTTTTTTCCTTCAAATTAAAACAAATTCTTTTAAAAAAATGAACTACAATTTTAAAGTGTGTGTTAAGACTAATCTACTAAGAAAATTTTGATGCTTTAATCGGTCTGGTTAGCCTGTAAAATGTGAATCTATGTTTTAAAAGAGGTTACTTTGATATTTTTTTCTCTGTTATAAAAGTTGAAAAATCGTGTTTCTGCAACTAACAAAATGAAGTCAATTAAATGAAAAATCATGTCATCAAATGTCACTTTCATATGTTTTGTAATTGTTGAGAAAAATCAAGATCCCCGCCACGTAAATTACCAATGCGTCGTCTTAAATGCTTACTTTGCTATTACGAGTAGTGCTGTCGCGGTACGACCCCACATGTTAAGTAGCTAAAACCTATTTAGTCATGTATACATGACATGACATATAAAATAATGGAACATTTTCATTTTGTTTCTTTTCGATTTTTTTCTTTTTAACCGACTTCAAAAAAGGAGGAGGTTCTCAATTCGACTGTATTTTTAAGCTGATGATGATGATGAAAAGGGTCAATATTATGAAAAAGTTTATTATAAGTTATAAGTTTCACTGATTCGTGTAAATACCGAGTTTTTCCCATTATGAACAAGTAGGCCATCCAGGCCAACTGTTGTAGAGATATACAAGAAAAAAATGTCGACCCATCATTTACGGAACCTCGTTTTTCCAACGTCCCATTTTTTAAACGTGGCAGAATCGGAAGCATGGCCCGGGGTCGTAGCTTCATACTGCATGGAACCATTATGGTGTCGATCCATTCTGTTGTCGCTCAGCAAAGTCAAAAGTCAAATATTTTAATTTTAATTGTATTACATGTCTGTTTCTTGGATCAAACTGTAAGCAGGCATGTTAATTGAAATATATAAATATAATAAATAAGTCCTATTGACGTCAAAACTAAGCATTTAAAAAAAAAAACACAAATGTTGAAAAAAATTCCACGAGCAGGATTTGAACCCGCACCCTTCTGACATACCGGGTCAGGTGCTCTCCCAAATGACCCGGTATGTCAAAAGGGTGCGGGTTCAAATCGTGCTCGTGGAAATTTTTTCAACATTTGTGTTTTTGTAATTTGTTCGCAACAAAATTTGCGTTAAAAATTATATAAACATTTTAAGCATAAAAATTCAATAATAATAAATTAAACTAAACTAACTAACTAACAATTTTAACTTAACTACTGAATCGGTAGATTAACCAGTTTTGATTTTGGGAGAGCCTTCGTTTGACCGAGAAGAGCTGGCAAAAAACTCAGGAGGCTTACATTTTTTAAACCAATTTTTTATTTTTTTTTATTTACAATTTAAAAAATAACTTCAACGTTAATTTTTTTGTAGCACAATAAAAACAATGTACACACGGCGGCAAATCAACCTACCAAAAACTGTCAAATTTCTACAATCAATTTTGAACTTTATAGTTTTGGTTATAAGGATCAATATTCATTGGAGAAATTTGACAGATTTGGGTAGGTTGATCTGCCGCCGACTGTACATAATTTTTTTTTATTTAACGTCCTTTAAGGAAAGTTATAAATCGCAATAATTCATGAAACAAACGTTACTTTGTTAAAATTATTGTTAAAACTATTCTTGTATTACTTACGTTATATTATGCGATAAATCAATCTATTAAAAACATATTTTTTAAAATTGTCTATATCTTATTTGCTTTTTAAGCCAAGGCTACAAAATTGACAACGCATTTCTGTTTCCATAATTTACTTGCTTAAAATTAATACCGTAGACGTCCCTTAAAAATTTTCATAGCAAGGAAAAAACACATTTCTCAATGGGAGGCGCATGAATACTCCTGCCCGTTTCTCTGATAGCTCAATTGACTTTCATTTGAACGCAAATTTTTAATTAATCGTTGCCTTTTAAGGTAAAGGTACAGGCGGCGGACTATTAAATTAACAATTTTCGTTTCCAAGTGTATTAAAGCGTTGGATGCATTGGAACTAGTTTACGATCTTGAAAGTTAAGCTACTTTTGCAATGGCGAATCACTGGATTGGTGACCGCATTAATTGTTTCGCGCTTCAGCGTCCTTCGGTAGGCAAGTTAAGAGGTTGGTTCTGGTGGTTGTCATGAGATAGCAGATTTTAAAACCACCAAACCGCATTGGGTCTTTTTATTGTCATCATTACATCACCAACTAATTTTATGTCCCCACCTGTTGGGGCACGAGCCTTGCCTATGGATGGATAGGAAAAACGGACCATAAACCACCACGCGGGCCCAGTGCGGCTTGTTGCGGCTTGTTGCGGCTTGTTGACTGCTAATGCAGCCGGGACCAACGTGATAAATATTTGGTCACCCATCCTATGACCGGACTTTGCGAAAGTCAAAATGTTTATATAATTTTTAACGCAAATTTTGTTGTGAGCAAATTACAAAAACACAAATGTTAAAAAAAAATCCACTAATTTGTTCGCAACAAAATTTGCGTTAAAAATTATATAAACATTTTATAAATAACTTGCCTACTTCTTAGCTGATCTTTAGTATTTTTAAAAATATTATGATCAGGTGTTAATGACGGTAGTTGTTGACATTGAATGGGCGCCTTTGGCTTTCAAAGTAAAAAGTAAATAGTGTTTAATAATTTCGGCGGGCTGGTTAGAACCACGATAGCTCAATTGGGAGAGCACCTGACCCGGTATGTCAGAAGGGTGCAGGTTCAAATCCTGCTCGTGGAAATTTTTTCAACCTTTTTTTTTTGCGAAAGTTACTTAATCTCAAAAATCGCAGACCAGGCGCGGTAACCAATGTGCCATCGAGCTCCTCCTTCTTTATTGTGACCCGTGGATAACGTATTGCCGTGTACCATCGTGTCCGGCCAAGATGAGTTCTAGATCCAAGATGGTTACCCGTCAAGTGACCGCTAGTCGGTCGCGTTTCGGGATCAGCCAGCGTATAATTAGAGCTCGAGTGGATGTAACTGCGATGCATTTGGTCTGTGGAAGCTTCCTTCAAACCAGTGCCAGTAGAACTTCGTCCAGGGAGACCCGTAGGAACGGCTGTCCGGCTGGCCGCCTGTGGCACAGTACAGGGACCCAAGCGAGCCTAACCAGCTCGTGAGACTGCCTCACCATGCCACGCATAATCTCGGGGTGGTCCGTAGTGCTGGTTGGTGACCGGATGGTGGAGTCCCGGCGGCCATTCCCCGGGTGTTCGGGAGCCCTTCCGTTCGGTGGGTTGGTGAAACTCTTTTGTAAGCAGTTCCCTGGTGAAACATGCCGTCACATTGACCATTCGCATCGCAGCAGTATTTTCTCGATTCATGCCTCCCTCCTTTTTTACACCATGATAGCGCATAACATTAGAACTGGTACTTCAGCGGTGCACACCCCCACCACAACCATACCGTTTGAGGTCGAGTTTGATAACATCCGCAGACTCCATGCCGTCCACCACCATCTTGAGATGGCACGGCCAGCAATGTTATTCTTGACGGAGATGCAAATAATCTGTCCGGCTGACACCACCTACCCGCACTATCCGGGTTTTGTGCTTGAAGAATCCTTCAAAGCCAAAGCCGGAGTTTGCTTATTCGTTCGGACGGATGTTTGCTGTCGCCGTCTGAGTTGTCTGGAGGACCCTTCCTTTTCCGTCCTAGTGGTACACGTCGACTTGGGCTCTCATAGCCGTGTCTACGTCTATGAGAGCCTATTGATCCCATAATGGCAACATGGAGACAACTCGACTTATGGAACATCTTAGTCGGGTAGCAGATGAAGCGCAGAAGCGGTTTCCACCGGCAGAATTGGTGTTTTTGGGGGACTTCAATGTTCACCACGAGTTGTGGTTAAGTTCCTCCAAAACTAATCATGCTGGTAGAACTGCCCACGCATTCGCTCTTACGCACGACCTGACTCAACTGGTGATATAGTCGGTCACGCGTCTTCTTTGTTGGACCTTCTGCTGACGAGCCGCCCAGCTGGTTACTGTGTGGAGGTTCGAGCTCCTTTAGAATCTTCGGATCACTGCTTGGTATCCAGCATAGTGCCTCTGGCCCCGCTACCGACTTCAGCGCTATCGAAACGCTAGATTTGGCACTACTCCTCGGCAGATTGGGATGGTATGCGGGACTATTTTGCATCCATTGAGCAAATCAATCAATCAAACCTGTGAGCCCCAAAAACCAAAATATAGCACACAACAAGCCCATTTACCAACATGAATTAAAAAAACACGAAAAAAGTAAGAGGTCAGCATTAGTTTAGCATTTTTTTTTTTTTTTACTTAGCTTGGCAAATGACTCCATCCTACACCTGATTTTAAGTGGAAATGAAGTCCAGACGCGAAGACAACTGGTGCAGCGTGGAAACAAACATAGTATCAGTTAACTTCACTTTGCCGGCCCACAAAGTGCTTCTTCACGCCTCTCTTGAAGGACCCCATATCATAGGAAGGAGGGAAAACGTGTGCTGGTAGAATATTCCATTTTTCTAAATTGATATTTTTTTGTTAAAAATAACCTGTTTATTTTTTAAATCCTCGAAATCACGGTTACGCATGGTGTTTTACGCGGAGGAAGGGGAGAGCGGGTGGTCACTAGTACCTAATAATATATACCATAGAACATTATAGTGTAAGGAATCCCCTTACTTACCCTATAATATTATCATTAATGTATAATATATTAATATATTAGCACAATAAAACTCACATTCTTTTTAAAAGGTGTATTTCTTCCAACAACCAGTACGTACAACTCAAAATCAACCGTCCACCACCAATGCTCCAGCCAAAGTGACCGTCATCTAGTGCCTCGATTCGCCATGCTGTTTTACCGCTATTTTTTCCCGCCAACACTCAGTGTTGCCAGTGAAATAAAAACATGGAGTTCGTTCGGATACGAGTATCAATTGAAATATAAATTACTAAATTATTAATCAACCTAACACTCGTCCATCCTGACAAGGTGCATGTCCTCATGCACTAGTTAACCTAACACTTGGCCAATCGAGTCACTTTACAATATCATAATTATCTTATACTCGTATTACAGTCAAATTATTAAAACTTGACTATTAATAATCTCTCCACTCGTAATATTGACAAATATCACAATACATCGCATCTCGTACTTAGTTTAAGTTAAACTATAGTTTTATTTATTAATATTACAAAAAACTTAAATTTGTTTTTACTTAAAACGCAAAATAACTCTAGTCAACACTTTCATTGTAGGTATTTAAAAATAGTTAATGATTAGTTAACAAAACTTAATTAAAACATACTACGTTTCTGATAAATCAATATTATAATAATATAACAATACTCAATCATTGTGGTTTGATTAAATATTTTAATAAAAGAGTGCATCAACTGGAAATAATATCCAAATCTTACAATCTTAGAAAGAAAATTGTCACAGTTCTCAAATTTACCCATTAAAATAAGTAATGTATTTTAAGTTACTATTAAACCGAACTAGTTCTAAAATAGTACTATAACAACAAAACAAAACAACCACTTGCAAACCCTCCTTCTTGCAAGTGATTATCACAAAACTTCCTTCATAGCCAACACAACCACCCGCAAACCCTTTCTTCTTGAAAGTGATCGCATTGGGTAACGATCTATGAACCCTTCCTTCTCATAGATCGTCTCAAATTTCTATTCCTGACATTGTGCATGTCCTCATGCACCACAAATGAACAAACGTTTCATCATATTAGTTACAAATTAGTATCAATTATCTTTTAACATTTATTTGTGAACTCATAAATTCTCGCAAAATAATTTAAATGAATATAAATATCCGTGTGTAAGCCCATCAATTCTTACACAACTAGTTAGCGTGTGTAAACCCATCAATTCTTACACAACTAGTTAGCGTGTGTAAACCCATCCATTCTTACACCGCTACACTAGAACCTATTCTTATGTGAGTTCAATTTGTAAACCCATCCATTCTTACAAATCGAACGCACCTCATACCGGCCTCTCGCTAGCATACCTATATCCCGCTAGCATACCTATATCCCGCTAGCATACCTATATCCCGCTAGCAAACTAAAATCCCGCCAGCAAGGTTACGAACCCATCCATTCTCGTAACCAAGATAGCTCTATAGCTATCTTGGTTACGAGAATGGATGGGTTCGTTGATGGGCTATCCTATGATAGCCCATCAATTTTTACACAACTAGTTAGCGTGTGTAAACCCATCAATTCTTACACAACTAGTTAGCGCGTGTAAACCCATCAATTCTTACACAACTAGTTAGCGTGTGTAAACCCATCAATTCTTACACAACTAGTTAGCGTGTATAAACCCATCCATTCTTACACCGCTACACTAGAACCTATTCTTATGTGAGTTCAATTTGTAAACCCATCCATTCTTACAAATCGAACGCACCTCATACCGGCCTCTCGCTAGCATACCTATATCCCGCTAGCATACCTATATCCCGCTAGCATACCTGTCTTCCGCTAGCATACCTGTCTTCCGCTAGTATACCTATCTCCCGCTAGCATACCTATCTCCCGCTAGCATACCTGTCTTCCGCTAGCATACCTGTCTTCCGCTAGCATACCAAAACAATAAAATAAAAATAACAATAAAAAGGAAGTTACTAGGAATAGCAGAAGACTCCACTAATAATCGCTTTCTGTGTCGCTTAAATTGAAATCATTATCCATATCATTATCAACATTCTCCCTTAACTCGACAAAATTAACCCAGGGCAACAACCTATTTAAGAATTGCAAAAGCTGATCGGGACGCGAACAACGAACGCAGTGACAGAGCCTCAGACCTCAAGGTCGTAGTTAATTTTTCGTTTAAAATTTTTTTCTTACAGGCTCGTTAAATTTAGTCTTCCTTATAAGCATATCCTCTAATGCCTGATCATAATTTTGTGGAGGAATAGGAAATGAGTTAGTAAACTCAAATTAGTAAATTTTTTTCCTGCCATTCTTGCATAGTAAAAAAAAAGGATTGAATTTAACCCTTTGTACCACGCCTTAGCAAAGGTAGTCACTTTTTCTCCGAATATCGATCGTCCGAAAATCAAAATCCCCAACGCGCTTGCTAAATCATCTCTCAAATATCTCAAACATCAAATATCTAATGCTCTAATCATAATTAGATATCCAAATTTCGACTCCGGGCACTTGCTATTATATCACATGTCCTAAGTGTTATATTTATTGTATAATGTATGTTAGTCCGAATGATGAAGATACACAGCGGCACACTCGTTCACCTTTTAAAGCCACACGTCTATACGTTGACTCTTTGAGGACGAATCAAAATCTGTCAAAGATTTTTTTTTTTTTTTTTTTTTAAATTCATGCTATCACTTCTATGTGACCGAGTGGCCGACACATATGCCCGGGACTGAGCCTTAGCCTTAGCACTTAATGAATTTATCATATTATGAACGTCCCTAGCGGTGACAGTTAGACTATCTGACCGTTTAGATTGTTGTGCTGGGGCGTTATCCTTGATGTCCCGGTCCACACGTGCTTGTCGAACTGCCACGCCCTTGATGTCGCTCTGCACTCCGCAGTCTGCTACCCGCTTTGTGTCCATCGGGTGTCGTCAAACGGCGTTGCGGAGTGATTCGTTCTCATGAGGCATGATTCTGAAACTCAAAACACAAGCTGTGTACTTTGTCCGAAAATTTCGCCATCTTAGGAGTAAAATGGTAGCAACTACATATTAAGTTAAACTCAAATATCTCGAAAACAGTGCGACGTAGCGCAAAAATAATGAAATTTTGGCCCCCCGGACATCCCCAGTCCATCACCGACACTACCAATTGACACCCTTTAAGGGACCTTTAAACAACCTTCAACCTGAGGGTGGAGAAAAACGCCAAGCAGAAAATACAACAATATCAAAACGGGACTTCGTTGCTTAAAATTATCGTTATTTTCACCACTGGTACTCACTTTAACTAACACCAGACGTCCACAACAGTCACATTTAAAATATACAACTACCCTTTCCAATTGAAAATAAAGGAAAACCTTTAAATCACTTTGAAGCTAACACTTTCACGTTATTTTTAATATAATTTGTTTAGTTTACTTATTGCTTTTAAAATTAAGTAGCAATCAAAGCTGGCATTATCCCACTTCTGAAATGTAAGGAATCCCCTTACTTACCCTATAATATTATCATTAATGGATAATATATTAATATATTAGCACAATAAAACTCACATTCTTTTTAAAAGGTGTATTTCTTCCAACAACCAGTACGTACAACTCAAAATCAACCGTCCACCACCAATGCTCCAGCCAAAGTGACCGTCATCTAGTGCCTCGATTCGCCATGCTGTTTTACCGCTATTTTTTCCCGCCAACACTCAGTGTTGCCAGTGAAATAAAAACATGGAGTTCGTTCGGATACGAGTATCAATTGAAATATAAATTACTAAATTATTAATCAACCTAACAATAGCAAATTCTATTAACCGGTACAAACAAAGAAACTCCGTCTTTCCCGCAGCCCGAAAGTGAATTCGTGATTAGCATTGCTGTTTGGGCAGTCCTAACCAACGCGTGTTTACTGCACGGTAAATGAACAACGGTACTGCATACGGATACGTCATTACGTTGCATTTTATATTACCTACACGGCAGCAAGTTTGGATTCCGGTACCAAAATAATCGGTAATTTTTGATAAATACCGGTTTTAATTTTCATTTACGTAGGGACTCTGTAGGCTTAGCCAAAGTAACAATAAGAAAACGATAGCGAAGTTCAAAAAGAATAAAATGTATTGGTACTTTTAAGACCGGTTCATAAATCGTATTGGTTAAAATAAACCGGTATTTAACTCTAATATTTTAAGCGCGGGTATTCTGTATCAATTTTCATCTTACTATCGTGGAAGCTTGTCGCTAAAGCTGTATTCATTTATAAATGAAAATAACTCCCAAAACAAACACAACAAACGGAATGTCATACGTCTCTTGCAGCACAGCGCCCCTTAAAGCAAGGTATTATATAAAGGTTATTCAAAATTTTCTGTACCAGTATAATACCCAGAAGACTGAACACATTTATGAATTCCTCATATTCTACCCTTCTCAAGCGGTGTAGAACATTTTGAAATACGCTCGCTGTGTTAAGCCAATAATAACCATCAATACACTAGCAATTTGATTTCAATGATTAAGGGCTTTGCTGCTTCAAATAAATTAGTGTGTCAAACAGTTGTCTTACAACTGAAGTGGGGCAGTAAGTAGTAGTCTAAATTGGTCTTACATAAGCATCGCTGTAACATCAAGTACGGTTTAAAAAAATACCAGTATAAAATCAAGTACGGTTTCGAAAAATACCGGTTTTTCAAGCCCTACCTGTACACTTGAATTTCTGTGTTGAACAAAGAGAACCAGCATTTCAGCTAAGCTGAATTTCCTTGTTGCGTTCAAACTACTGTGTAGGCGATTGTTTTGTTTCACGAGCAAAGCGGCAATCGTTTTGTAGCTGAATTTATACTAATTTTATTTAAACACAGCAGCCAAATAGACATACATTGACGATATGTGAATATTACGCGTTCGACTGAAACTAAATGCTGTCTTAAGAGCCGTTTGTACATTTCATGCTCTAAGTACATTTCGCTCCGGTATAGTGTATATAAAGATCTTGTGAGTTAGTTTACATCATCATCAGCTCCTTGTATGTCCCCATTGCTAGGGCACGAGCCTTCCCTATGGATGGATAGGGAGAACGGGCTATAAACCACCACGCGGGCCCAGTGCGGATTGGTGGTTGTTAACGACTGCTAATGCAGCCGGGACCAACAGCTTTACGTGACTTCCGAAGCATGGAGGAGCTCGAGATGATACCTACATTTTTTGTCACCCATCCAATGACCAGCCTTTGTGAAAGTTGCTTAACCTTAGCAATCGGAAACCGCGCACGTTAATCACTGCGTCATCAACCTCCTCAAGTTAGTGGATAACATTAACAAAAACATTAATACATTTAAAGTTAAGCGATTTAGAGTCCTCTGTTATTCAAAATTCAAAAATTCAAAATTCAAAATCATTTATTCAGTTTAGGCTACAAATAGCTCTTATGAACGTCATTATGCCATCGGTTCGTAAGTTTACTCTGGGCGGGAGATCATGCACTGAGAAGAACCGGCAAGAAACTCAGCAAGTGTCCAGCTCTTTTCTCCCTTACAGCGTCAAAAATATTGGAAAATGCCTTATCATAAAAGGACCCTTTCCATCACAAATAAAAACACAAAATATAAAGAACAATCACACATTTAAAAAAAACAAAAGAGAAAATATAATAATATCTAAGTTTGCAAAACATCAGTTACCAGTAAAAATTTTCACAATGTCATACAGCACTAATAAAGGTCAAGAATTGTCTAAGGTATAAAAAAAAACAAAATTAAACTATAGTTAATAATAATAAAAATAATAGTATGCAAGAGCAGACCAGCCTCCACAGGCGGCACCCGTTCACGAGTATGACATATGAATCAGCCATCGCTTCACTCAACCATATCTTAGGGAATGTAACGACCCGACGCACATGCCACATACAATCTTTTATTTTATAAACTTACTAGCTGACCCTGCGGCCTTCTTACCGCTTTGACAGTTTCCATGACAACAAAATAAACAAATCATTCGTCCGCTTAAGAACACCCGTGATGCACCTCTATAGCAGCGCCACTTACCGGGTCCAATTGTAAATCTAAACCATTCTCGAATCCACTTGAAAACACACAGAAAATTTTATCCAAATCAGTACTGTGTTTTCTGAAAGCTTAAAAAGATTTGTTCGAATAGACTTTTGTTTAAACGAGAAAAGATGATTTTGTCTCATACGAGTACGTAATGGTTACGCTCGAGAACGAACCGGCTGGGGCCGGCCACCCATCTTTTACCAACCTCACTTAAGTAGCTCAACATTTGCGATTGCTCCAAAGAGACAGAGCGCGACCTGTCAAAAAGTTTGCTCCTCACAACAAGGATTTTCTCATGTGTTTTAATACTTGAGTGCATGCCGTAATGGAGTTTTGATGTGCCCCCCGAGATCGGGAAGTTTCATCTATAAAATCATCTGGAAAAGCTTTTTTATGCTTCTCGTAGTAAAATGTGGCGTAATCTTTTAGCTACAAAACCTTCGCTGTAATATATCGTGTACCTACTTATTTAGCATAATGTGGGGAGATCTTAAATACTAAACTCGGTTTTACGAGTATGACAATCGGTATACTAAACTACGTACCAACGGTTTATGTCTGGATGGGTGACCATAATGGGTGGCAAATAAATTCAAATTTATATCAATATCAATCTATACAAATATTCAATTCTGCAATGTCAAGATTCCTTAAAGTCTAAGTATTCTTTAACTGAATAAAAATTTCTTTCATTAAGCCAACGTAATAAATTGTTTTTAAATTTATTATTAGCCATTGGAAGATCTCTTAGCCCTGGTGGCAATTTATTGAATAGTGTGATTGCCATATAATATGCATTTTTCATAAACAATGTAAGATTACATACTATGGATGGATGGATGGATGGATAGGGAGAACGGGCCATAAACCACCACGCGGGCCCAGTGCGGATTGGTGGTTGTTAACGACTGCTAATGCAGCCGGAACCAACGGCTTTACGTGCCTTCCGAAGCACGGAGGAGCTCGAGATGATAAAGTTTTGGTCACCCAT
Source organism: Eudonia lacustrata (assembly GCA_947562085.1). NCBI lineage: Eukaryota > Metazoa > Arthropoda > Insecta > Lepidoptera > Crambidae > Eudonia > Eudonia lacustrata. The sequence continues at coordinate 10,625,975 of OX387332.1, read as the reverse complement.
CCGATGACCGGCCTTTGCGAAAGTTGCTTAACCTCAGCACTCGCAGACCGGGCGCGTTAACCACTGCGCCATCGAGCTCTTCACTCATACGTACCACGATAGCCTAAATGGTAGAGTACCTGACCTCAATCAAAAATTCGCAAATAAAAAAGTTTTCCAACTCCTTTCCTGAGTTTTCCTAAATGGAAACACAGTTTTACTTTATAAAAATAAAGATGGCGTGTCACCTTCAATGTATTCTTTACTATTTGCGCACTTGGGTTCTTTAGCCTTTTTCTTAAAAGATCGCTTGTAGCGATAAGACCGCTTTCGCTCATTCTAGCTTTAAGATTTTATTTAACTGTATTTTTATTTTTATCTGTGTTTTTGTTTTGTTTATATATTTTTTAACGCAAATTTTGTTGCGAACAAATTACAAAACACAAATGTTGAAAAAATTTCCACGAGCAGAATTTGAACCTGCACCCTTCTGACATACCGGGTCAGGTGCTCTTCCAATTGAGCTATCGTGGTTCTAACCAGCCCGCCGAAATTATTCAACACTATTTACTTTTTACTTTGAAAGCCAAAGGCGCCCATTCAATGTCAACAACTACCGTCATTAACATCTGATCATAATATTTTTACAAATACTAAAGATCAGTTAAGAAGTAGGCAAGCTATTTATAAAATGTTTATATAATTTTTAACGCAAATTTTGTAAGTAAGTAAGTAAGTACTTTATTGTGTAAAGAAAAGAGGAACAGTATGCAGGTCTTATTGCTATTCAAAAGTATCTCTTAATCCTACTTTTTCAAGCGTATACACAAATAAATTACAAAAACACAAATGTTGAAAAAATTTCCACGAGCAGGATTTGAACCTGCACCCTTCTCACATACCGGGTCAGGTGCTTTCCCAATTGAGCTATCGTGGTTCTTATCAACCCGCCGAAATTATTCAACACTATTTACTTTTTTACTTTGATATCCAAAGACGCATTCAATATCAACAACTACCGTCATTAAGACGACGCATTGGTAATTTACGTGGCGGGGATCTTGATTTTTCTCAACAATTACAAAACATATGAAAGTGATATTTGATGACATGATTTTTCATTTAATTGACTTCATTTTGTTAGTTGCAGAAACACGATTTTTCAACTTTTATAACAGAGAAAAAAATATCAAAGTAACCTCTTTTAAAACATAGATTCACATTTTACAGGCTAACCAGACCGATTTAAGCATCAAAATTTTCTTAGTAGATTAGTCTTAACACACACTTCAAAATTGTAGTTCTTTTTTTTTAAATAATTTGTGGTTTTAATTTGAAGGAAAAAAAAACCAGTTTTTCTTATGGTACGGGGCGCAAACGCTCGTATCAAAACGTATGAGATTTATTGTGTAGCGATGCGTCGCCTTAACATCTTTTTTTTATCTGTGTTAGCAATAAGGTATCTATCTGTCTTAATCATCACCATCTCATTTAATGTTCCTACCCAGCGGGGGAACCAGCATTTCAACCAAGCTAATTTTGTTGTTGCGTTCAAACTACTGTGTAGGCGATTGTTTTGCTTCACAAACGAAACGGGAATCCTTTTGTAGCTGAAGTTATACTAATTTTATTAAAACACAGCAGCCAAATAGACCTATTATTATCTACATTGAGATGTAATTTTTGCAAACTTACCATTTTTTATTTTGTTGTTTTTTTCTGTGTTGTGTGATTGTCCTTTATTTTATTTTTTTGTGTGTGTTATTTGTGATGGAAAGTGTCCTTTTATGATGGGGCACTTTCCAATATTTTTGACGCTGTAAGGGAGAAAAGAGCTGGACACTTGCTGAGTTTCTTGCCGGTTCTTCTCAGTACAAGATCTCCCGCCCAGAGTAGACTTACGAACCGATGGTATAATGACGTTCATAAGAGCTATTTGTAGCCTAAACTGAATAAATGATTTGGAATTTTGATTTTTTTTTAAGTTTGACTGAAACTTAATGCTGTCTTGAGAGCAGTTTCGCTCCGGTGTATTGTATTTAAGATTTTGTGAGATAGTGGACATCATCATCATCAACAGCTTATGTTATGTTCCCACGGGTGGGGCACGAACCTTTAGATAGGTAAAACGAGCCATAAACCACCACACTTCGTGATGGTTGTTAACGACTGCTAATGCAGCTGGGACCAATAGCTCGAGATGCTATATGTTTGGTCACCCATCCGATGACCGGCCTTTGCGAAAGTTGCTTAACTCCAGCAATTGCAGACCGCGCGTTACCCACTGAGCCATCGAGCTTACTCGCTACCAAAAACTCTCATCGCCAAAAAACAAAACGCAGTGCAAACAAAACGAACTCCATAAAATATGTAACTCGCTTCAAAATAATATTCTTTACGATTTTGCGCGTTTTCTCGTTCCTTGTTCTTATTGGAGAGAAAACAAAACGTATTTTTCGTTTTAATTAAAAATGTTGCTTTCTTTCTAGTGCTTGGCACTCAGAAGTATCTGTAGGTGCTTGGAAGTGATTTTTATTTGCTTCCTATGCAGTGTCGTATTTTAAGATTCTGCGCCCTGGGCCTGTAAGGTTTGCCGCCCCATAAATTAACGGAAAAAAGCATAAATTTTTAATTATAAAATAAATCCAGCAGTATGTTGATGTGGGCTGAGAATGATGATAATGAATGAACAACTAAAGAGGCCATACAAAGAAATAAACACCATTTATTTATTTACCTTTTTTTTCGATGGACAGCTGATTAACAAATTCTTCAATGACACTGTCATAAACGGATTTTGTCAAGTCAGCTTCTATAGTAGTAGTACCTATAGCTGTTATTAAGAATAGCTAAACTGCTTTAACGTTCTTCGTTTAAACGGGAACGTAGATCTAATATATAAAATTCTCGTGTCACAGTTTTCGTTGCCATACTCCTCCGAAACGGCTTGACTGATTTTGATGAAATTTTTTGTGCTTATCCGGTATCCACCCCTAAATTTTATTTTTATTTTTTAGACAAAATTTTTAATTTCTATTTTTTTATGATACAACATACAAAAATACATACAATCCTCAATTTTCACCCTTCTACGATCAACCCTTATTTGTGGTACGAAGTCCGCCGGGTCAGCTAGTAATTTTATATTCTTTTAAGTACGAAAAACGAACGTTCTGCACTGCAATTTGTACAGAAGTAGCGTAATACTACTTCAGTATATGAAAATGCTTTCATCAAATCCATTTCATTAATAAATAACTTAAGATGCCTTAAGGGTGCGCCGACAAAAAAATGCCAAAAATGCAGTTACGATTAAGTAGATATAATTGAAAATACTATCGTATTAAATGAACAAAATATATATTCAATATCATAGGGAACGTGTTTACAATTTGTCAGAACCATAAATTCATAACACGCTATAGTTTTTTCTACAATATCATTTAAAGTTGGGCAAAAATCATGAAAACGAGTGGCGGCGTTTAGTAGATTTCTTATAGTTTATCTAAATTATTGTACCTCTGATTTTGTCTAAACAATCATCAATGGATAAACTACAAATTGCTAGACTACATTTTCGATTCATCAAGTGGTTATTTAAATAATTATTTTTTATTAAGCACCTTAAATTCCCCATACAAAATTAGTATGGCCGCGCGGCATCAAATAAATATGGACGACGACATTTCAATTAAAACATATGACACTTGTCACTTATGGACGGCGCACCCTTAAATTAATTTTATTTTCATGAGACGTCAAGTTTTAACCGCCTCTGTGGTCTAGTGGCTAAGACCATCGGTTTAGACCCGCAGAGGTCCGGGTTCGATTCCCAGCGGGGGGTATATGTTTGTGTACTCGGTTTGGTTGGTGGTAGGGCTTGTTAGTCCACCTGGCTAGCTACCACCATCTTATCTAAATATGTCGCCATAACATCAATGTTTGTAGCATTGTTGTGTTCCGGCAGCTAGAGATAAGATAGCCAGTGCCTCACTAGTTGATGTTCCCGGGTGAAGTGCGCTTCCATCATTGGCCTTATCATCACTTTACATCAGGTGAGATCAATATATCTAAAAAAAAGAATTGTTTTAAAAGAACACATTCTTCTTGTAGATCATCCGCCAGATCAATCGGGTATATTTTTGGAGTTTTATGGCATTCACTCTAACTTCTGCTTTAGACATTATATCCAAATTGTATAAAAATGCAAAATTTGCGGTTACGGCGTCATACGAAATTTTGCGCTTCTAACTCGTCCAACAATTGATCGCGTATTGGGAAGAGGGTGTTAACCCTGAAATGGTCACGGCCTTGTTAACACTTCTCTCTCGCGAAACTCATCGTCTCGTTTCTTTCTCTGAAGGCGACGCATTGGAAATTTACGTGGCGGGGATCTTGATTTTCCCCAACAATTACAAAACATACGAAAGTGATATTTGATGACATGATTTTTCATTAAATTGACTTCATTTTGCTAGTTGCAGAAACACGATTTGTTAACTTTTATAACAGAGAAAAAAATATCAAAGTAACCTCTTTTAAAACATAGATTTGCATTTTACAGGCAAACCAGACCGATTTAAGCATCTAAATTTTTTTAGTAGATTAGTCTTAACACACACTTCTATATGTTAGTTCAATTTTAAAACTTATTTGTAGTTTTAATTGGAAAGAAAAAAAAAACAGTTTTTCTTATGGTACGGGGCGCAAACGCTCCGTATAAGATTAATAGTTTAGCGATGCGTCGCCTAAATAAATCTCTTGTGACTTTCTGTATTCTTCTGAGGATTTACTTTTACCAGCCTCTTCAGCATTTATAATAATAAGTGAAAAAACTTTATAAATCATTTATTTTAATAAAGAGAGAGAGAGATTTATTTTAAGAAAAAATAATCCTACTAATATTATAAACGCGAAAAATTTTAAGTATGGATGGATGTTTGTTACTCTTTCACGTAAAAACTACCGAATGGATTTGGATGAAATTCGGCATACAGATAGTTTATAACCTGGATTAACACATAGAATACTTTTTATCCCGATATTCCTACGGGAACGGGAACCACGCGCGTGAAACCGCGAGCGGCCGCTAGTAATAAATAAAGTCAGGATAGTGGCACCAGTGATTGACAGGATCCAGTGATCAACATGTTTTCCATAAACATTGCAAATGAGGGGTCGGCAGCTGACTTTATTTTAAGCGCCTGCTTCGCTAGGAAATTATCCCGTCAATAAATGTCAATAAAAACCGGCCAAGTGCGAATCGGACCGCGCACGAAGGGTTCCTTACCATTATCTATATATTAATACGGGAAGCAAAACCTTTATAGTTTATATACAGAAGGTTATCCAAATGTTATTTTTTTTTAAATTATGCATAAAATACATTAAATCAATAAAACAAACACACACACACATACACACACATACACACACTACCATGTATTTGACACACACGCATATGTATTTGACACACGCGCATAAAAACTCTTTTCAAAAGTTTCAAAAATGGCAGAGGAGCGGCCGAAATCTGTCAATGCCAACCCAAACTCACATTCTATCTTTTTTTATTTTTCATTGCTTAGGATACAATCCGTGCAGCCTAAATTAAATTACGGTCGAATTTCGACCACTGGGCGACCACTGGTCTAAAAAAATATTTCAAGTTTCTACCTGTTATCGTTATTAAGACCGAAAAAAAAATCACGTTTGTTGTATGGGAGCCCCCTTTAAATATTGTTTTACTTTAATTTAATTATTTATTTTTAAAGTGAATATATAACTAAATATTTTGTGAATAATCAACGCGTTTACCTGTTGCCGTTATCAATATTATATATGTTGTCGTTAGCAAAAACGAGCAAAAAATCACGTTTGTTATATGGGAGCCCCCTTAAATATTTATTTTATTTTGTTTTTTAATATTTATTGATAAAGCGGCATCAGAAATACATCATCTGTGAAATTTTCAACTGTCTACCTATCACGGTTCATGAGATACAGCTTGGTGACAGACGGACAGACGAACGGACGAACAGACAGCGGAGTCTTAGTAATAGGGTTCCGTTTTACCCTTTAGGTACGGAACCCTAAAAACTATATATACTATACTTTTTTTGTGACGTAACAGTGTTGAACACTAGGCTTTTTTAAAAAAAAATTACGGGTAAGCACAGGTGCCTTGATCTCACCTGATGTTAAGTGATGATAAGGCCAATGATGGAAGCGCACTTTACCCGGGAACCTCAACTAGTGAGGCAATGGCTATCTTACCTCTAGCTGCCGGAACACAGCAATGCTACAAACATTGATGTTATGGCGACATATTTAGATAAGATGGAGGTAGTTAGCCAGGCGGACAAACAAGCCCTACCACCAACCAAACCGAGTACACAAACATGTACCCCCCACTGGGAATTGAACCCGGGACCTCTGGGTCTAAACCGGTGGTATTAACCACTAGACCACAAAGGCGGTTGAAAGTTGGCTTAAAGTATCAAAGACTGGTACTAACACTAAGTCTTTCCTTAAGTCGTAGTTCGTATTCAAGTTATAAACACTACCTTGTAACAAGCAAACATCTGACGAACGACCCCTTAATCTTATATCACTCACAGTAAAACATCGACACAAGATACCGTTTAGAAATATCGAATGACAAAAATCATCTGCAAACATTTGAGCGATTTCCTTAACCTGCCGGAAAGAGATAGATAGCTCCACTTCTTTGAAAGAAAGAAAGAGATGGGCATACGGCTCGGGTTGCCCTCAAGGGTGCTTTTCGTCAGCTAAAGTGACGTTATTTGTCCACTGGCCTAAGGCGGTGTGTGGTGCGAATGCTTTAGTTTAGGGCGAGATTTAGGGCAATTGCCTGTAAAGACATTATATTTGTTGTTACTGTTATTATATCAGTTATTATATTGCTTTAAATCGGCGTTTTTCTCCTGAACTTCAAGGCTGCTGGTTCAAGAAGGTCTCATTAACATATCGGTAGCCTGCTTTTGTCATTAGAAGAGAGATAGTGAATACTAAAAGCCAATATGGAACCAATTAAAGAAAAGACGAACGTCGTGTCTTAAGAGCGTTTACGCCGCACACTAGCGCCACTAATGAAAAAAAAACATATCTAGTAATTAGAGATAGAAAATCAAATTATGCTCAACAAACTATTTGAATGAAGTAATTTAGCATTTTTACGTCACCTAATGAACACCTCACATGCTAGATATGTTTTTTTTTCATTGGCGGCGCTAGTGTGCGACGTAAACGCTCTTAAGAAGTAAAAGAAGCTTGGAATAGGGGTCAATAAAAAATGCTACACTGACAAGGGCGTAACTCCTAAGTTAAAGAAGAAAGAAGTCAATAACAGGCTATTGACACACGATTGCGGACGATTTCAAATAGTAGAATCGAAATCCTGGGCAAATCTAACGCAGTCAAACGACTTTTGCACTGATTTAGCACACATGTTATATATTATTTTAGCCTCGTATATATTGCGAGGCCTTTGCCTTGCAGTGGGAAAGTAATGGCTGATAATCTTCTATAAATAAAAATGAATCGCTAAATGCGTTGCTAATCGCATAACTCGAGAACGGCTGAACCGATTTGGCTAATTTCTTTTTTGCTGTGTTTGATGAAGTCTGAGGAAGGTTCTTATGGAGAGAAAAACGTAAATAACGTAAAATAGTAAAAACAACAATTTTCTTTTCCCATACAAACCAGTATGTCCCCACTGTCAAACATTTGACGTCAATCAAAACAAAACAAAGTCGCGTTAAGATTATCTTTTGTAGGTATGCATTTAAGTTGATTAAAGGTCAGATTTATTTATTTACGCGCCAAGTAATCAAACAAAAAATATCGTGTACCTTAATCATCAGCATCACAATAAAAATATCATCACATTAGATATTACTAAAGTCTTTCAATGTTATTTTAGACTGCGACAGGCCTATAACTTTTGACTGAACGAAATACGAAAAAAATCAATGTAACTTCGTTTTAAAGAAATAGGGCAGAACAAGGTCTGCCATGACAGCTAGTTAATAATAATAATAATTGCGAAGTTATTTGACTAATCTCTCTGTGGATTTAGAAAAGTATTACTAGGCCGGAAATGTTTGGATAACTCGATAGCGCAGTGGTTATCGCGCCCGGTCTGCGATTGCTGAGGTGAAGCAACTTTTGCAAAGGCCGGTCATCGGATGGGTGACCAAATATCATCACGAGTTCCTCCGTGCTTCGGAAGGCACGTAAAGCCGTTGTAACTGCATTAGCAGTCGTTAACAACCGCCGCACCGCACTGGGCGCGCGTGGTGGTTTATGCCCCGGCTTTTTAGACTTCCAGCAGTGGGGACATAAAAATGTGCCAGTAATGATGACGCACACTAGACATGGTTAACTTTGACTCTGTCAAATGGTGAAGCAACTCGCATTAGAAACTCCATACATTCCGCCCTTATAAATGTATAAAACTAGATGTCAAAGGCAGGAATTAGCAACGCAGGGAACTGTTCCATAACAAGTTATATTAGTTGGTTGGAGGCGGGGTCGACGGTTCGTTTGATGTCGATTTAAATAACACAACATCTAGATTAGGTACTACTCGGATGGATTAATTTCGTCTTTTGATCGTCACTTGATGGAGCAGTTGGCGTTTGATTCGTTAATTATTGGAAATGAGGTGATATGCGGAAATACGTGGCATATACTCGTATGCTTACAAAAAAGGAATAAAATATCATATTTTGCGGACATGAGGGGAGTAAAAACAGCTCTAAAAGGCAAGAAATAATATTGAAATCATATAATTAATTACCTAGATACGCATGTCAGTTTAAAAAAATGTCTATTGAAGTCGGGTGGTTGGTGGTCGGCTGAGGCACAATTTTGTTTCATTTAAACTTTTATAGCTGTTCCATTATCTCCACTTTTTTATATTCAATCCAATCTCCAATATGATTTCAATATTATTTCTTGCTTTTTAGAGCTGTTTTTACTTTTTCCTGTTTTTTTTAAGTCGGTTTTTTTACGATCAGATCGACTCCAGACCTTCATTAAATAGTAGTGCTTTAACCCTAGAGAGATAGTCTGCGTAAAATTGACGCATGCGTTTGCGAAATATTGCTCTCTCTTTCTAAATATCGCGAATTCATAGCTGTGCGTTTAGGACATCTCATTCGTCGCTGGGAGCTGCCGTGTGGCGTACGTTTCAATAAGGTAAGTGTCACCGATTTTGAGATATAACGACCACGTGAGTCAAAGTTACGCATGATTATCTTTTACGTGACTTTTATGATAGTTTTATTATTTTTTTTATATAAAAGTACTTTATGTCATAACTTATATTATCATTTTCTTTTTATAGATATTGAGGCAAAAATATAATATAATGGAGCGTCGAAACTTGGACGAAGACCATATCCTGGCCACTCTTATGCAAATTGAAGACGAGCTTCCCTGTGAGGATACCGACAGTGAAGTAGCGGACCACCAAAGCGAAGATGACATGCAGAGCGACACAGAAGAAGCCTTTATAGATGAGGTACAAGAAGATCAGCCGACACCACGTGGAAGTGTAATCTTAGACGGGCAAAGCAGTGCTGAACAACCAGTCTCCACATCGGTTTCTCGTAGGATCTTAGCCTTGCAACAGAGGACTATCAGAAGTATAATTTACAGCCACAATGTTAACAGCAAAAGAGAAAAGCCTCTAAGTCGCAAAAACTTCATGAAAAATCTTAGCTTGGGTCTGTCTTCTTCGTTTATGCGTAGGCGTTTAGAAGCACCTACTTTGAAGAGATATTTGCGAGATAATATCTCTAATATGTTGCCAAACCTATATGTACCTGGTACATCTGAAGACAATACTGATAAGCCAGTAGCAAAAAAACGTATTTACTGTAATTTTTGCCCTTCTAAAATAAGGCGAAATGCAAATGCGTCCTGCAAAAAAAAATTAAAAAAATTATATGTCGAGAGCATAACGTTGATATATGCTAAAATTGTTTGTAACTGATTTTTATATAAAAATATTATCCTAATATATATAAGATATGCTACTTGTTGATTTTGTAATAAAAAAAGAGTTGAATATTGTAGTAAAAAATAAGTTTTCATATGAAAGAGTAAGTGTTAAACAATTTCGTTGATTTATAGCAGAAGTTTAAAGTTTTTGTTTTTTTTCTTAAATAAATGAGTATATACAAATTATCTGCAGTATTAATTATTCTATTATATGTGTTAATATATAATAACATACGATTTATTGAAATAAACTAATACACCTCGACCTGCAGCTAATTAAAATACATGCATAGATTTTACGCATAAGTATCTTTTCCATACTACACAATATGATTATCTTTCTAGTGTTAAAATACTTAATGAAAACATTAACAAACGCACAACCCGCCACTACGACTTTCGAAGGTTCCCCTCGATTTCTCTGGGATGCCATTATCAGATCCTGGTTTCCTTATCATAGTACCAACCTTTGGGATATCTCCTTTCCAACAAAAAAATAATCATCAAAATCGGTTCATAAACGACGAAGTTATCCGCGAAAACACACAAAAAAATATACGAGTCGAATTGAGAAACCTCCTCCTTTTTTGAAGTCGGTTAAAAAATAAGCTCACTTAATCTTACTCTTAAGTGAAAAGGCCAAAGGTGGAGTGGAAGCGAACCTAATCCGAAATCATCGACTACTGAGACACAAAATTATATTTTTGTATTAGTAATTTATATTTATATTTTTTTTGTATTTATTTATTTTTTATTATTTTTTTATTTATACCCCTCATATCCTTGGGGGAGGCCTTTGTCCAGCAGTGGACGTCTTTGGCTGAGATGATGATGATGATGATGATTAGTAATTTTAAGTTTAATGTTCTTATAACCTATGTGTCTAGTTACTTAGACATAATAATAAGTAACTATATTTTTACTACCACAAATCCTATTCCAGTTCCATTTATTGAACCTTTGTCAAATAGCAAAGTTTTGAGTTCTACAATGTTCGTAACCCAAATTAAACGACAAAATTGCTGTTTAGAAGCTCAAACAGTAAGCGTATAAAATATTAAACAGCAGTAATGAGCAGCTATATAAGTTAGTTTCGGTGCGCGAGCAGAATGCAAAATGGCGACAAACAAAACAGTTGAACGCCGCGAGTGAATATGTAATCTGAAAGTCGTCAGCGTGAGCACACTTCATCAGCTCATTTTATGTGGTAGAGCCACGCGGCGTTGCAGCACGAAATGGGCCGGCTCGCCCGGCGTAATACCACCCGACCCTCTCACAGAATATGGGCGTGAAACAACGGCACTCGTTGCTGTTGTGTTTCGTCCGGTGAGTGAAAGTACCGCAGGCCCATCTCTCACCCCTCCCCCCTCCCAATTCCTACTCCCTCCTTAAGATCCGGGTGGGCGGGTGTCCATGGGCGGCGGTGATTGCTTTCCATCAGGTGACCCGCACGCTCGTTTGCCTCCGATTACCATTAAAAAAAAAATGTCCCCACTGCTGGGGCACGAGCCTTCCCTATGGGTGAAAACACCACAGAAAGAACAGATCGTAAACTTCCTTTGATATACTTAACCTACTTTTGGCCGTAAACCACCACGCGGGCCAAGCGCGGTGCGGTAGTTGTTAACAATTGCTAATGCAGCCGGGACCCACAGCTTTACATGCCTTCTGAAGCACGGAAGAGCTCGAGATAATACATTGATGCCAACCTTTCGGCGTTTTACCGGATACACTTCGGGGAGTGTGCGATGGAACCCCGAGCTGACAGAACCATCTAATTTTTTCTTCGGGGACCAAACAGCGCTTTGCGTCATCATTTGTGACGTGGACAGCATTTGTTTACGAAAATTTGTATGGAATTGAACGTTTTCCACCAGCGCAGCATGGTGGATAGTAAAATATTTTGCCATTAGATAATTATGTAAATAGATACTACTTAGAGGTGACTTATTGGATGTTTTATGCTATTGAGGAAATTTCTGCTAAGGAGTGGAATTCTCTTTCTGCGGATCTGTTTCCTGACACTAACATTGGTCATTTTCAAGGATATAGTGAACAGGCATTATCTAGGCTAGTATGCCAAACCCTAGGCAGCATCATCACTTACTACCAGATGAGATAGCGGTCAAATACTTGCCTATAATGAATTTAAAAATAAGGCCTTTGCAAAATACGTAATATATATTTAATTTATTGTAATTTGATTTATTTATATAGTTTTTAATAGTCTTTAATTTTTAATTTGAGTCTGTTGATTGTTTGTTTTTATTAATTTTTAATTCTGTCGTGGTGACAAGTAGGTATGTTTGCGCCAATTTTCTTTATAATGCTGTGTGTACACGTTTTTCGGGTCTCGATCTAGTTTTAATCTATTGTAATTTTTTATTTTTCTACTTTCTTTGATTGTTACCTGTTGTGTATGCCAATATAATAATAAAAAAAATAAAAAAAGAATAAAAAAACGCTTAATTTCAGCAATTTCAGAACGACCGTGTTTACCAATCTGCGCCGTCGAGCTCCTTAATTCATTACAAATTCCAAACCAATTCAAGCAAACATTCATTACCCCACAATATTGCATTGCAAGTATCAAGATTTCACATTTAACAGTTTCTGTGAAACAGACTGACTGACGGGCGGACACATGAGTGATGTAAGGGTCTTGCCCTTTCAAGTACTACGCTTAAGGGCTGCGATATGAATACACTTTTGACACTTCAGAGCCCTATTACCTTTGTAGAGAAATCTTACGGTTTGATGTGTCATCAAATCAAGCGGTTTCTGTTCAGGTTTTAAGCTTAATTGAGTTTAAATCAAAATATTAAATGGTATTCAAATTTTATATTCTTTAATGAAAAATATCAAAAATAGTAAGTTGCCTATATTTTGTCATACTGCTAGGGCAAAGGTTTAACTTTTACCTTTAAATTGTTTTGATAAGTTTCATATCAATATTAACCTAACCTAACCTAATCTTTTTTATTTCGATATCCTCTCGTCGCCTTGGAACCAGCAAACCTGCGATCGTCGCGTCGTCCTCATCTAAGGAGGACGCATCAAACGCCGGCATGGTAGAGCCCAGTATTAATAAAAAAATATTAAAAAAAATTAACAAAAGAAGCATAATTATGCATAAGCAAGTTTGCCGTAATTAATAACACAGTATTTATATAAATAGATAGAGAATGATCTTATTGCAACAAAACAAAAATAAACAATATATACTTACATACAATTATTTAAAAATACAATAACAACACTAACAAATAACATATCGTAGAATCATGGCAGAATCATCTCAATAACGTCCTATTAGAATTATGTATTTTATGTATGTTTATTTATTATAGTTTACGTCTTTACAATACACATATATGTTTATGTATATATCATATTTATGCATGTATTATATACTTACATTAAAATTATTTATAATATATCTTGATTGCGCCTACCAATGTTATCTCGTCACTACCTTATGGTTGACTGGTAGAGAATGCCTCAGGCATTAAGTCCGCCATGTAATATTTATGTTGCTAAAGTTTAAATAAATTAATAAATAAAATAAACAAAAATAGGAGATAATATCAGAGTTGGTCCAGTACAAAAAGGTGCCACTATTCCTAAGTAGGTAGAGTATTACATGTTAAAGGTAAAACAACTACTTAAAACTCACGATGTAGAAATATGTTTCTGTAATAATACTGCTATTAAAATCCGACATTATTGGAGTGAATCGAGCCAAACTTTTATTATACAATATTCCCTAGAAATTGTTGGATACAACGCGTTTGAAGCGTAAAGTTTTAATGAGGCTCCTAACTTCCGTTATTAGAACATAGAAACAAAAATGCCTGTACTGTACAACATACATTCTAATGAAAAATAACTAAAGTATCTGATATATTGGCTTAATATTGTATTGCACCTTTCGGAGTAAATACTTTTTCCATTTAATAATAAATACGTAACCAAATGCTTTGTTTTATTTTATGCGTACATTTACTATTGCCTAAAACCATAAACTTACATTTTTAAGATAATAGGAACCTTTGTTTATTTTAAAAACAGCAAAATAATACTAGCCAATAAAATTGTAGTGCCCCAGGCACCATAGTCTTTATAGGAAGACGCCTAGTGATGTGGTTACATAATAAGTTTCCAAGGCTTCCATCGACACTATTAATGTTTAATACGAAGATCTCGGTCTGCAATTGTTATGGTTAAGCTACTTTCACAAAGGCCGGTCATCGGATTGGTGACCAAAAATGCTTTGGAAGCCACGTAAAGTTGTTACGTAAAATTAAAATTGAAATCACATCTAAATGAAAGAACAACGTCCTACAAACGACAAATAAAATAAACACAATTGCACAGCAGGCTAAATTACCAAGACGAAAGGCCATAACGGGTAGATCTCCAGAGGCTGACATTAGATGGTAAAATAGTATACTTAAGGGAAGTATTGAGTCAACTTATATGGCGAATTGCAACTGACACAGCCTAAACCACAACCAGCTCAAATACTGCAAGAGAGTAAGTACATGTTTCTGTACTCAGTTTGGTTGGTGGTAGGGCTTGTTTGTCCGCCTGGCTAGCTACCACCATCTTATTTATATACTAGCTGTGCTCGCGACTTCGTCGGCGTGGAATAGTGACTTTCGCCAGCATTTTTATTTTTTTAGACTCTTGTTCCCGTTTTTGCAACATTTTTCACTGATGCTTCGCTCCTATTGGTCGCAGCGTGATGTTATATAGCCTAAAGCCTTTCTCGATAAATGGACTATCCAACACATAGATAAAATATAGATGTCGCCATAACATCAATGTTTGTAGCATTGTTGAGTTCCGGCAGCTAGAGATACGATAGCCAGTGCCTCAGTAGTTGAGGATTCCGGGGGAAGTGCGCTTCCACCTTCGGCCTTATCGTCACTTAACATCAGGTGAGATGAAGGCCAAGTTCTTACCCGTAAGATATATAAAATTATAACTATAAAATAAATGCAGTAAATACTCATTAGAAGATATTTGACATATGAAAATGACCTTTGATAGTCAAATGACACAATATGTCAAATATACTAATAATATGTCATGTTCTTAATATCGATTTTAAATTTACAATGGCACGCGTTTGCGCGCTTCCACGACTTCTTGTCACACTGTTACACCTACTTCTGTCACATTTCACGAAATCACTCCCACACATTGTATATATTGAAGGCGAGCGGAAAAATGTTACACATCAAAAAGGAGAGACTGTGTGTGAGAAGCTATGCCGCTCAATCATCACCAGCTCATCTAATGTCCCCACTGCTGGGGCACGAGCCTTCCCTATGGATGGATAGGGAGAACGGGCCAAAAACCACTACGCAGGCCCAAAGCGGTGCGGTGGTTTTTAACGACTGCTAATGCAACCAGGACCAACAGTTTACGTGCCATCGGTAGCACGGTGGAGCTCGAGATAATACATGTTTACTTATTAAGTTGCGTAATTTAAGCAATGACAGACTCTCAGACATCAAGCTCACTCAAAGTTGACAAATGACTGCGCTCTATTTTTATTTTTATTATTTCTTTACTATATTTTACGAGTAAGCACAGAACCTTGATTTCACCTGATATTAAATGATGGTATGACCAATGATGGAAGCACACTTCACCCGGGATCCTCAACTAGTGAGGCACTGGCTATCTAATCTCTAGCTGCGGAACACAACAATGCTACAAACATTGATGTTATGGCGACATATTTAGTTAAGATGGTGGTAGCTAGCCAGGCGGACAAACAAGCCCTTCCACCAACCAAACCGATTACACAAACATGTACCCCCGCTGGGAATCGAACCCGGGACCTCTGGGTCTAAACCGGTGGTCTTAACCACTAGACCACAGCGACGGTAAAATAAAGTAGTGAAACAGAAGCGAAGTCCCGACGCGAAGATAGTCAGTGGAGAAGGGTTATGCCTCACTAGCTTCAATCATTTAAAGGACCCATGTTGTAGAAAAGAGGGATTACTTGTTCCGAGAGAGCTTTCCATTCGGTGGTGCTACGGTTCAG
The DNA here is from genome assembly GCA_947562085.1 of Eudonia lacustrata. NCBI lineage: Eukaryota > Metazoa > Arthropoda > Insecta > Lepidoptera > Crambidae > Eudonia > Eudonia lacustrata. Next base: position 10,609,906 of record OX387332.1, on the reverse strand, counting down.
TAACTTACATATAAAAAAGTCCAAAGTCCGTATTCAAGCTACTCATATGTCGTTAAGTGTTTATTTACAAGGGTAAGTAGGGTAATAATGCTTGACTATTGTACACAGCAGAAGTCCCAATGCGGCTGTTTCTACTCGTATTTACTCTGTGACAGCCTCAGAGGATAGCCTATCAAACGTAACTAAACTAGATTTTGATCCATCTGCGTGGTGCGTTCAGTTCTTTAATTACTGCGGATAAATTAATGGCGGCGCCCCGACCTTTTTGATTACATCCCGTCAGATGACTGTGTCGAGTAAACTTGTCACAGGACTCTTGTCTGGTAATTAAGGTCGAGTTTTGGGATGCACAACCTTTTTTCGGATTTTTTTTTGAGATTGAAATCTCTTTGTTGTGCATTGTTACATACTTATGTGGTTTGATTGCTTGTCAGTCAAGCCTTTTATTATGCCACAGAAGATATATTATACCTTTAATGGAAAAACACAAAATTATGCAGTAAGGGGCACGTGGGTAGTGTACATTTACTATCTTACAAAATGGATTTTTTCCTAACAGAATGTTTTTGTTTTGTTTATCTAATTTTTAACGCAAATTTTGTTACGAACAAATTATAAAAACACAAATGTTGAAAAAATTTTCACGAGCAGGATTTGAACCTGCACCCTTCTGAGATACCGGGCCAGATGCTCTCCCAATTGAGCTATCGTGGTTCTAACCAGCCCGCCGAAATTATTCAACACTATTTACTTTTTTACTTTGACAAAAAAAAAAACATTGAATGGGCGCGCCTTTGGCTTTCAAAGTAAAAAAGTAAATTGCTCGTGGAAATTTTTTCAACATTTGTGTTTTTGTAATTTTCCTAACAGATTCAACTAATCTAAAAAATAGTACTTTAAGCTCAATTTGCGTGAAACGGAACACATCCGATAAAACGTGTTGACAACAGCAAGTTACGAATTAAATGAGACGACAAATCATCAGTCTCTCTCTGACCTTGTCCAGCTGTGGAATAATAGGACTTAGGAGTCTCGCGAAAAAAAGATCAACACACATTTTTTATTTCACATACGCATATAGTATGATTAGGTTAATTTTAGAAAGTATATTACACTCCGTGATTAGATATAAGAAAATTGAAGACAAATTAAACTTATTAAAACTATAACTACATACTTACTACTAACTATGATTGCTCAGTGAGCTTTGTCACGTTGGTTAGCAACGCAGGCCCAAGTAGCTGCTAAAAATGTTAAATGTTTCATTTCATCAAATATCCTGCAAATTATTAAGACAACCTGTTACCTGTATTCGTACACATATTGCGTACCAGCTGCCTTTGTAAAATGGCTGTCATTAACACCAACCACGCCGCATTGATGACTTATTCTCCATGTGAATCATACAGAAACAGGCTATTTATTGCCTAGTCAGAACGCTTTATGTTAAACCATATTCATACCATACAGTGTCCAATATAACAACAGTTTCAGAGTGCTGTTTAGTGTTTCGCGGTTTTGCAGTGCGTCAGTCAGCCATGTTTTAGGGTTCCGTAGCCAAATGGCAAAAAACGGAACCCTTATGGATTCGTCATGTCTGTCTGTCTGTCTGTCCGTCCGTATGTCACAGCCACTTTTTTAATTGAATTGAATTTCAACAGTATAATTTAACTGAATTATACTGTTGAAACTTGGTAAGTAGATGTATTCTGTGAACCGCATTAAGATTTTCCCCATACTTAGAACTGAAACTTATTATTTTTTTTTTTTTTTTAAATGTGTGCTCCCCCCCCCTGTAACTTCTAAAATAAGAGAATGATAAAACTAAAAAAAATATATGATGTACATTAACCATGCAAACTTCCACCGAAAATTGGTTTGAACGAGATCTAGTAAGTAGTTTTTTTAATACGTCATAAATCGTAAACCGCAAATTGAAATTTTAACAGATTATGTGTTGCCGCTATAACAACAAATACTAAAACAGAATAAAATAAATATTTAAGTGGGGCTCCCATACAACCGACATGATTTTTTGCCGTTTTTATAGATAATGGTACGGAACCCTTCGTGTGCGGGTCCGACTCGCACTTGGCCGGTTTTTTTGTTTGCATGCGTAAGTAAGTAAGATGGATAAAAAGAAATAAGCCTCCTGAGTTTCTTGCCAACTCTTCTCCATCGAAGGTTGTCCTAAAATCCGAGCTGGTGGTCTCTACCACCTATTTTTTTTACTGATTCTTCAGTAGTTTAGTCTTAGGTAACTATTTTTTTAGTTTTATATATTAATAAAAAATATTAAGCTCAAATTAAGTTAAGCTTATAAGCACAATTAAGCTTATGATTATGATTTGACTTTCACTTTGAATTTAACCTTTAGTACTGTATGACATTGTGAAAATTAAAATATCAGTCCAAGGCATCGAGAAGGTACTTTGCGGAACCGTCTCAACACTCATGCGCGTTCACAAACACAATTGTTTTTTTTCATGATTATTTTTATTGTATTTTTTTAAAGAAAATAATTATCATAATAATGACGCTCAAACTTTACATATGCCTATGTACCTCAGCTCTTCACTTTACGTTCAGGCATGTTCAAAAACCTACACGGAATAATAAATAGTGTACGTAAGAGCTATTCGGGATAGCTATTGATAGTGCTGCTCCCATGCTACTACGAGTTATCGATAAAGAAGTAAAAAACATTTTTTTAAATATATGTAGAAAGAGGTAAGTTTGGGCGCCTAGCCTATTGGCCTTTACATTGTGTGACTAGAAATTTAAAGGTTCCTCAAGCCGTGTGATCGAAACATTCTCAGAGAGTCTCTAGAATATTCTAGAAGAAATGACATCATGCAAGCGTGTTCCCGTGCTCTTCTAGTGCTCTTATTCTCCTGTTGAGAGCGAAACAAGGGTCAGAAGATGCCTCTAGGAGCTAGGACGTGGAAGTGAATTTAGATAATTACTATCCAGATTAGTAAAGTGGACGGCTGTGTAGGTGAAGAAAGACAGAAGAATGATATGCCAAGTGCGATATTTATTAATCCAGCAATCTTTTACTTGGGAAAATATTTCTGCATCCTCCTCCGCCTGCCGTTCGATTACCAAAACGAGAATTCGTATCGCATTGTAGCAGTCACTCAGCCTCATTTGTCCTGGTGACAAAGGAGTGATTTAATTTTGTAATTATACGTTATACAAATATTTGTTCTTTTTAACTTTATCAAAAGCTGAAGTAAATTAAACTAAACGCGTTGATGGTATTGTGGTGACCTAAATAAGATTGAGACAAGGCAGACATGAAGAGATCCATACTCACCATAGCCCACCACGATGGCTTTACAACAAGCTTCCGATGCACGGTATCTTTCAATTTGGTGAATGGCCACTCAACATTGAGAAAGTTGCCTAACTCTCAAGTTCGCAACCCAAACAAGCAAGCTGATGCACCATCCTATCGATATCGATAGACGAGACGTTTGAACAACACTAGCCGTTAAGCCTTAGCTAACCACAGGGGAAGGTTTGCCTAAATTAAGTCTTGCTATCTTAATGGAGCTACTGTGAACACGGCTAGCTGTGAATATGCAATCATAATAACATTACTAGCAAAGTGTGATCCAATTACAATTGGAGTAATTGTGATTTTTATACTTAAAACTGTCGCGTTTTACATAAATAAATAAGTTAACGGGGTTAAACGAACACTAATTGATATAAGTATAGTAGGCATACATGTTAACCGCCTTTATGGTGTAGTGGTTAAAACTGGCCCATTGCAGATGGTGGTGGTTGTTAACGACTGCTAAAGCAGACGGGACCAACGGCTGTACGTGCCTTCCGAAGCACGGAGGAGCTCGAGATGATACATTTTTGGTCACCCATCCAATAACCGACCTTTGCGAAAGTTGCTTAACCTCAGCACTCGCAAACCGGGCGCGTTAACCTTTGCGCCAAATAAGTAACATTTAAACCATTAATTTTTTAAGGTAAACAGCACCGCAAATTACCAATTATAGTCTAAGAGGATCGGGTACAGAGCAATCGTTTCGTCTGGTTACCGACTTGCTACTCTGGTTACGCGGGTTACTGACCCTGTGAAAGCTTAAATTGAATTATCTAAGTAGTGTAGTGTAGTATTAAGTAAGGATTGAGTGTATCTTTATACTATATGTATACTCGTATAAATCTTCTGTGCGTGTGTATGTTATTGAACTCCTTCTAAACGGCTGGACCGATTTGGATGAAATTTTCTGTATGTGTTCAAGTGGATTTGAGAATGGTTTAGATTTACAATTGAACCTGGTGGGTGGCGCTGCTATACTTATGGGATACGGGTGTTCTTTAGCGGACGAATGATTTGTTTGTTATGTTGTGATGGAATCTGTCAACGTTTTGTTTGTTTTGTTGTCATGGAAACTGTCAAAGCGGTACGAAGTCCGCCGGCCAGCTAGTAAATCTATACTAATATTATAAAGCTGAAGAGTTTGTTTGTTTGTTTATTTGTTTGTTTGTTTGAACGCGCTAATCTCAGGAACTACTGGTTCGAATTGAATAATTCTTTTTGTGTTGGATAGTCCATTTATCGAGGAAGGCTTTAGGCTATATAACATCACGCTGCGACCAATAGGAGCGAAGCATCAGTGAAAAATGTTGCAAAAACGGGAAAAGAGCCTATAAAATTAAAAATGCTGCCGAAAGTCACTATTCCACGCGGACGAAGTCGCGAGCACAGCTAGTTAATAAATAAAAATCTAGTCACGCGCTTTTTGGAAAACGTCAAGCTTTACTCCTATGAAAGTACCTCGTTATACAACGTTAGTCGGAACGGGGGTATGTACTAAGCCGAAAGGAGGGTAAAGTATACATGATATTGAATAATTTCTTTTTTTTTTTACTTTTTTTTTGTTTTTTTTTTTTAATTATTTACATTTGATTGGGCTACAAAAATCTAGTAGGCTACGGTTTTGACGTTCTCAGTTTGAGGTTCTCAGAAAATAGGTTTACCTCTAATGTCAATGTACGGGCATCGTAAAGAATCGAGTTTTCTCTCCATAATAATTATGGTGTAGTGGTTGGTCCAATTATTGGACTAATGTATCCAATAAATTAACTTTTAATTTGTTTATTTTTGTGACCGCCAGGGCTAAAACAGCGTAATTTCTTTTGTAATCTTAAAAAAAGCTGTTAATCTAAAATTATCCATTTTTAAGGAAAAGTTCTTAGACAAAAATAATTCACTTTCAAGTATACTTTACCCTCCTTTTGGCTTAGTACCCCCGTTCCGACTAACGTTGTATAAGCATATACAAAGCTATACAATTTGTTTATTACTCTGAACATCGTTGTACATTTTTTAGGCAAAGAAAATTTAATCAAAATTGGCTTATTGGTTTTAAAGAGTTACAGCTTTAAAGTTTGTATGGAATACCTTGTAAAATAACTTATAAAAAAAATTGAACTCATTTCGACTTATCAAAAGATTTTAGTGCCACATTATGAGGCATTGGTAGAGCCCAAAATTCTAGCTAGCCAACGCACATTGAAAGGATGTTAGCCACTTCATAACGAGGTTTCCAAAGGCCTAACTACTGGGATTAAGTCCAGTAACTCAGCAGTCAACGCGTATGGTCCAACGTACAAGAGAGAACCTACATTTTTTATATTGTTTTCTAAAGTCAGTCTTCCTGTGACCACGGACCCTGCAAAGGGTTCGAAACGTCAGGATAAACATTAATTAAAACTAATGTATAAAATAAACGCGAGTAGATACGTTAATGTTGTTTCATTTCAATCTACAATTTCTGGTTTGCAATTTTTTCTTACTATAAATACAAGCTCTCTTCATCCAACTGGTTGATTTGAAGGAATCGCTTTAAAGCGATGACACCGCAAAATTTAACCTTTTTTTTAAATTTATCATACATTATATTCAATGTAAATTTTTATATTCATGCTATAAAAGTATTATCTATCTATCTTAACAGGCTCGGCCTAGTTTAGGTACTAGTACATTGTATACTACTCATAAAATATTAAGTAATGGGACACAAATACTTATCAAATTGTTTATTAATTTTAAGTTCAAAGTTTTTGTGGTTCGTCTCCGTCGCTCGCTGCCGCACACACACATACAAAACCTGCGATGCGCTGGTCGCCGCCGCTGTGTTAGAATAGCCGTGGTATTGTGACGAGTTTGCGGTAGTGGGAGAAAATAATAGTTGGTAACGTCGCAAACATATTTTCTAAGCAAATGTTGTATGTATACAAAATTGTATTGCTTTATTTAAACAATAAACTATTTGTATTTGTATTTGTATCTAATTAAATTGAATATAGCGGTCACCAATCTTTGAACGGACTTGATCTTATCGTCATCATCATCATAATCAGGTACATTTGTACGGAAACGCACGATACATAACCACCGCACGACTAGTTTCCACCTAGTGTGCACGGTATTTAAAAAAAATATTTAACGGGTAAGCACAGTATCTTGATCTCACCTGATGTTAAATGATAATAAGGCCAATTGTTGGAATCGCACTTCACCCGGAATCCTCAAATAGTGAGGTACTGGCTATCTTATCTTAGCTGCCGGAACACAACAATGCTACAAACATTGATGTTATGGCGACATATTTAGTTAAGATGGTGGTAGCTAGCCGGGCGGACAAACAAGCCCTACCACCAACCCAGTACCGACCGAGTACACAAACATGTACCTCCCGCTGGGAATCGAACCAAGGACCTTTGGGTTTAAACCGATGATCCTAACCATTAGATCACAGAGTAAGTAATCAAATGTAAGAGTCAAATTCGTACGAAAATGCATCCAAAGTGCGGTTTTTTTATTTTTTTTTTATTTTAGAAGGAGGCAAACGAGCAGGCGGGTCACCTGATGGGAAGCAATCACCGCCGCCCATGGACATCCGCAAAACCAAAGGAATCGCAGATGCGTTGCCGGCCTTTAAGGAAGGAATAGGCTCGTTTCTTGAAGATAAGTCGTGATGGTCCGGAAATACCGCCGCTGAGAGGTTCCACAGCACTGTAGTTCGTGGTAAAGCGGTTGGCCTTATACCTAAAGTCTTGACCGGTTTTGATACTTTCGGGTGCAATTGACAAAGCAAATTCTAAGGACAACTACATGTATGCTTCGAACAATATAGTAGTCATGCATACTCAGATCAACGACGATGACAATTTGAGAAAATTTTGGGAAATAGAAGAGCAGCCTCCGCTAATGAAGAACACATTTACAGAAGAAGAACAACGTAGTGAAGACTTTTTCAAAAAGACTACAACTAGAACGCCCGAGTGTCGATATGTGGTCAAATTACCGTTTCGAGACGAACAACGGCAGTGTGAAAATTATGGTTCACGAGATATTGCTAGAGCAAAAGTACCTTTAGCGGTTTTATTTTCAACCCTATTAGTATTTACATACAGTCCAAGGTATACCATTTATCATCTTAAGACTGTATGTCACTGGACATAGGCCTCTTCTAATGCGTACCACTGAGCCTGATCTTCGGCTCTTCTTTTCCAACTATATGACTAGGACTAGAGCTGCATTGTGGGACTTAAAAGAAAGGCTGACCTCACCAGCATGTAGTTTCAGATTGGTTGGAGTACTGTTTGTCCCAAAAATATTTAACTGTTTCCGGAAGTGCTTGGTTTCATCTTACGTTATAGCCGAAGGTGAAAGCGCGAATTCTCTTTAGGCTGGGAATGGAACCCGAGTGCGTATCTAGAACGAAGGTTTAGGAACTAAGCTAAAGAGGCGGTTGAACTTACTGAATTCAGTTCGTGCTTGCTTTATACCTATAAAATAATATCATATTACTCACATCTTAAGTTACTCTAAGGACTTCTTAGGTAATGAGCTGTATGTGCATACCTGAAACAAAGCACATTTAAAAGATTAGTACAAGATAAAAAAAATATATCCTCCCTAATTCATCTAATTAAAATTCCCGCCTTCATTTCGGAAGGGTCTCAAAATTAAAAAATAATATTTTACTAAGTTGCTGAAATATTTGGTCGTAATAAGAAAGTAAGCGTAGGTCGATTTAAGTATCAGGTCGTTTTAATATAACAGTTGTTTTAGTTATCGATTAATAAACCTAGTAACGATTGTCTATTCAATTATTTATTGCTTTTCTCGTGATTATCATACAATTAGGCACTTGTGTTGTGTACTTAAGGATTAAGTGCTTATTTGGCAGCCGGCTGTCAAAACAAATGCCAAATGTTTACGGTACGACTAAAAACAGTGCGTCGAGAGTATCCTAAATAAATAGAAGCACCAGCACAGAAGACTCTTTACAATCACACCAATTAACAAGTCAACATAATTAACACAAAAAATATACACCTTGCAATATTTAAACTAGCGACCGCAGGTTTCGCACCCCTGGATTGCTGCTTTTTATTTATCAAAAAAGCGCTTGGCCTTTAACTAAACAGCAGCGCGGACTTCTTGGCGGTAAAGTGAAGAGTCATGTCTGCTGTTATGTTGTATTTTCTAAAATTTGTGTTATGTCGAATATTAATGTGAAATAATGGTGGATTATTAACCGTTAAGTGTTCGTGAGTGTGCATGAGTGTTGGCAAATGAAACAAAACAGTGCAACGTCACTTTTCAAATTTTCTCAAGAAGTACGCCCGAGGAAAAGCAAAAAAAAAAGCAAAGCCCCACATCTTTACTGAGATATTCGAGGGGTGGGGGGGTATATCATTTCTTACTTCTCATTTCTATTATCATTCATCATCATCATACAAGAAGGAAATATTGTTTATTTATGTATTACTTGTAAGAAAAAATACTTTTACACTGGCTAAATGTGCTAATCGCACGAAGCCATCAACTAAAACAGCAGCGCCTTGATTCTGCTATTTTAAAACTTCCAAAAACGTGAGTCGAATTTTAGAGCCTCTTTTAGAGATTATTCCTTATGTCAAATTTAGGCTACCGACACAATTTTGTACATACATACGTATGTATGTCATACATACTCCCACGTTTTTTTCCAAAATGGGACAGAGCATCAATACTGTATATAGTTACAAGATAAAATTTTACTAAAATCACTAGAAGAAGATATGATGTATGTATGTATGTATATATATGTATGTTTGGTAATCCAAAGGTCTTGGGTTCGATTCCCACCCGACCCGAGGGTGCCTCTAAAGGCTCGGGTCGTGGTGGTGGGGAGAAGCGCCCAGGTACATCTCTGTACCTGGTATAGAGCGCGTGTGAACCGGCTTATACCGGCTATACCCTTGTTCTACGAATACCGTGACTACCAAGACACCGTACTAACTATTATTAACCTTTTTACCGCCCAACTATCCTGCACGCGATGTCCCGCTGTACGCCAACGTATAAATGTATTTTAATAAAGTACAAAGAAGAACTTCTATAGAAGTGCTGGCGTGGACGGCACGAAAATCTCGAACTTCTATAGAAGTTGTTGGCGGTAAAAAGGTTAATAATAGTAGTACCTAATATTAGTAGTAGTGTAGTAATAATTAATAGTAGTAGTAATAGTAATAGTACTAACTATTATTTAAACTGTGGTCTTGGGCCTAAACTAGTGTGCATTTTTAGTGTATTCTGTAAATGTGTAGTGACATTTCTTTAAATCCTTTGATCGGGAGGTTTCCACTCAAGCTCCCAGAGGCTAATTGATGTTTTTTTGTAAAAACGTCATGTTAGCACCAGTTCAAAAGCCTGTTACTTGCACCACACACCCAGCGACCCATGTAAAACGTAAAGTTAAAATTGGTACACTGAGTCGCGGCTTCGACAGTGCGTAATGACTGTGTTTAACCGCTTGGGGCGAACCCCACCTGGCGTTTTGTCAGCCCTTACTGTACAGGGTGTCCCCAATTTACGGTCACAGTGGGAAAATGTTACAAATTAAAGATTTATTTGTTTTACAAAACCCGATAACAGACGCGCTCGCTGCTGAAGTTGAAGCTTCGATTCTTATGCCGTTCGCTATATTTCATCACTATCATTTATTTTATGCTTACAGTATTAATTTAAAGTTTATAGTATCGTCACAGAAGAGAGATTAGTATCGCTTTTCATATGGTACTGTAAGGAGGTTATATGCAGCTCATAAAACAAGTTAAAGTTAGTTTATTGACGACCTCCTTGGTCGAGTGGCTTGCACACCGGTTTTCATGGTGTCGCCATTTCTAAGGTCCTGGGTTCGATCCCCGGTCGGATCAATTTAGAAATACCTGATTTTCTAAATTGTTTCGGGTCTGGGTGTTTCCTATGTATAATAAGTATATTAAGTATGTTTACCCGTTGTCTAGTTAACCGTTTCTCGAGTTTCTTAAGGAAGCTTTTCTTGGGGCTAGATAATTGGTCTGAGTGTGGGAAACATTTATTTATTTTATTTATTATATTTGTATGTAAGCCTCTTTAGTCTGGATGAATATTTGAATCATCGAACATGTAAAATTAAAAAGGTTTGCAACGGTTTGACACAGTCGTAGACAGGAGCTACAGCCCGGCTAAGAGCCGAGGTGCTCTGAGATCGCTTTTAATCTACTCAACTCTACATTTTTATTATAATACACAAAGTTAAGTGCAACTGGTATTCTTATTTTATATCCTAGTAGGGTTCCCTACTAGGGTTCCCTACTAGGGAAACCTCACAGTACCTACCATGTTCATTAATATTCATTAGTCATTTAGATCTTAAGATAGTTTTTTTTTGTTATTTTGAATTTTGCATCCACAATGCTGTAGAATAGATAGTCACAAGTTAAGATAGTTTTGCTTGCGAGTCATGTCACAGCAATAACTTCAATGGACGACGCAACCAATCTCAAAGTGCCCCCCGACCGCCTAACCGATCGCTTTGACTACGCGTATAGTTTATGACGTCATCTTGCCACCTCGCACCGCCTATGAAAGCAATATCAAAAGCTAAAGGCTTATAGCTTTCGATATTGCTTTCATAGGCGGCACGAAACGACAAGATGACGTCATAAACCACACACGAAGTCAAAGCGATCGGTTAGGCGGTCGGGCCCCTGGTTTGTAACGTATAGTACTAAGTCATGTTTGTGACTAGTTATGAAAAGAGAACCGCGCGCCGCTCCCCTAACCAACTAAGTAGGATTTTTGTTTTCTACAACCGCCTCTGTGGTCTAGTGGTTAAGACCACCGGTTTAGACCCAGAGGTCCCGGGTTCGATTCCCAGCGGGGGTACATCTTTGTGTTCTCGGGTTGGTTGGTGGTAGGGCTTGTTTGTCCGCCTGGCTAGCTACCTACCTTCTTATCTAAATATGTCCCCATAACATCATATTATGTTTGTAGCATTGTTGTGTTCCGGCAGCTAGAGATAAGATAGCCAGTGCCTCACTAGTTGAGGATCCCGGGTGAAGTGCGCTTCCATCATTGGCCTTATCATCACTTAACATCAGGTGAGATCAAGGCACTGTGCTAACCCATAAATATAAAAAAAAAATTGTCTTTATTTTGTTTTTATTTCTAGAGGTGCCCGATTGGTCCGAGTTGGCAAAAAGAAGGAAAGAATGGCGTGCTCTTTTGTCGGAGGCCAAGACCCACTTCGGGTTTCTGAGCCAGAGCAGTAAGTAAGTAAGTAAGCGAGTTGTTTTTCATTTATTTTTGTGAATTTTTTTCGTTCTCTCAAACCGCCCTTAATTGTGGTCATGTGCGGTTAAAATGGTTGCTATAGAATCCTACCATAAGGCAAAACTTATTTATTTGTTATTCCAAATTTCGACCAGCTACGTCGACAAACAATGTTTTACTAAAATTTGTTGACAATAACAGCAACACGTTGTTTTGTCACGTTTTGTTTGGGCGTTAGATTTAATGCCTTGTCAACGTTTTGTTATTGACTGATTGAGGTTGGTCTTAAGTTCACGGGCGGAGCGGGCAGCGGATTGTGTAAAATAAATAAAATTACTTATGTACCTGTATTTTGTATCGAAGTTATTATAGTTCGCTACAAATATACTTATTTAGAATGTCAGTTTTAACGACTAATTAAGCCTTTCTTGTTGGATTAACCTTTTTTAATATAGGATCGCGGCTTAAGAGCGTTTACGCCGCACACTAGCGCCACTAATGAAAAAAAAAACATATCTAGTAATTAGAGATAGAAAATCAAATTATGCTAAGACGTTACGGCCACTTTTAACTATAACGCCATATTTAACTAAACCATAACATGTCAGTTGTTCATTAGGTGACGTAAAAATGCTAAATTACTTCATTCAGATAGTTTGTTGAGCATAATTTTATTTTCTATCTCTAATTACTAGATATGTTTTTTTTTCATTGGCGGCGCTAGTGTGCGGCGTAAACGCTCTTAACACATAATTTTTTTTAATATACTTACTACAAAAGTTTATAAGTCGTAACCCTGAAATATTGTACTTGAATGGGATAAAACTACAAAATGTGAAGTCTCCTATCAGCAAAAGCACAGACGTACTAGAAACAGAACAAACCTAGATTTTTTTATTATTTATAAAAAATCAATTAACATGTGTGTAATTCAGGTGATAAATAAAAAAATCTATATCTCAAAATTGTCCAAAACCAATATTATTATATAAAACTAACAGCAAACGACAGATGTATGAATACATGGTAGTTGTACCTAAGTGTATTAATTTAATATATTATTATTTGTTTACAACGGAACGCACCAGATTAAAATAAAATGAGGGTATCATCATCATCATCATCCTCAGCCTGTAGTGGTCCACTGCTGAACATATTCGTAGGCCTTCCCAATGGATCGCCACCTCACTCGGTCCTCCGTCTTTCGCATCCAACCACTTTCCGCCGTCTTCTTCAGGTCGTCGGTCCAGCGAGCGGGCGGCCAGCCCACACGAACGCTTTAATTAACTTTACGCTTTGAGCGTGGTCTTCATTCGAGAACACGTGACGACCTCCTTGGTCGAGTGGTTTGTACACCGGTTTTCATGGTGTCGCCATCTCTGAGGTCCCGGGGTCGATCCCCGGTCGGGTCAATTTAGAAATTATTGTTTTCTAAATTGGTTCGGATCTGGGTGTTTTCTATGTATAATAAGTATGTATTTAAGTATTTTAAGTATGTTTATCCGTTGGCTAGTAACCATTTAACGAGTTTCATAAAAGCTTGTCTTGGGCTTGATAATTGGTGTGAGTGTAGGAAAGTTTAATTATTTATTTATTTACGTCTGCCACAACGGCCATCGGCTCTACGACAAATATAATAAGGCCCATAGCCACTTTAACTTTGTTGAAAATGAGGGTATGCATGTTACGAATTAATTATGAGACGACCAACACCTCAGTCTCCCTGTGACCACGGACAGTTAATGTGTAAAATAAAAGAGAGTACATCCGTAAAAGTATTATTTTTTCTTTATTCGCTAACTAGCGGCCGATCGCGGTTTCACCCGCGTGGTTCTCGTTCCCGTCGGAATATCGGGGATAAAAAGTACCCTATGTGTTAATCCAGGTTATAAACTATTTGTATGCCGAATTTCATACAAATCCATTCAGTAGTTTTTTGTGAAAGAGTAACAAACATCCATCCATACTTACAAACTTTCGCGTTTATAATATTCGCTAATGCACCATTACTGAAGCCTTACCCTAACAGTTTACATAACACCTTTCATCAACCGCTCACGGGTCGAGTTGATACTCGAATTCACTGTTCACTATTTTTGACATCGAAAACTGAGCTCTTGGTTCTGTTTTATATAGCAGATTTGAAGTTTAGTTTCCAATTCAGCGATTCCATAAAAAAAGGTGTGACTAAACATTATCAGTCTGTCAAAAATCTATATATTAATACGTGAAGCAAAAACTTTGTAACCCTTTTTTACGAAAATTGCGCGGATGGAGGAGTATGACATTTCGCACACTTATAGTTTATATAGAGAAGGAGTACATAATGTTAATTTTTTTTTAATTATGCATAAAAAAACATTAAATCAATAAAACAAACATTACACACACTACCATGTATTTGACACACTCGCATATAAATACTCTTTTCAAATATTTCAAAAATGGAAGAGTAGCGGCCGAAATCTGTCAAGCCATCTGTCAATGTAACATTCTATCTTTTTTAGTTGTTCATTGCATAGGATACAATCCGTGCAGACTTAATAAAATTACGGTCGACTTTCGATCACTGGGCGACCCTAGTATTATTAAAAGCGAGAAAACTTACACTTACAAAGAACCAATAGAACTAGCGCGAGTTTCGTTCGCCATTCAATCACGTTAACCAGACGAGCCTTATCCTCAAAACGTCTTCACATTCACCAATGGAATTAACGTTTTGTATGAAGATTTTTCTAAAATTATATTTTTCATACTAACGTTTTTTTTAATTTTCTTAGCGTGCTTGTTTCACTAGCTAAATATAAAAGACATTAAAAAGAAAAAAAACCAAGAACCTTCAAAGCTACAATGAAACAAAAGGTCAATTCCGCGAATAAAAAAAGAAGTCAATTTAAAAAAAAAATTGGGCTATAAAGACACAAAATGAATAATCACTGTTAGTCCTGAAGCCTTAGTAACATAGTCCTAATTAAAGGTGTATAATAATATTAACAACCGGTATTGACTTTTAGAGGTAATACACCTATTAATAAGTGAGAAAAAAACTTCAATTTCATATGTAAGGACCTATTACACTAAACTTGCACACTAGCATAGGCCTATAACACCGTACTCGTAGAACAAGGGTACAGTCAACAGCAAAAGTATGTGTGATGTGATGTTTACTATATTTCAAAGTTAAGTTTCGATAGTGTAAGTCGGTATTTTCTATATAACTACAGTCAAAGTCCGCAGGTACTAGTAGACACTCGAAGGTTTTTCGATATGCGTTTAAAAAGTTTTAATTTTTATACTGATTTCATGTTTTGAAACTTGACCCACCATCAGTTGCCTTTGCTGTACCACGATGGTTTGCACACGCTTTAGAACAGGGTGCAAAGTGCACAGTAGTATTCGCAATTCGATCACGTAAACGAAAACGAAAACTTTCTCTCCCGGGTTATTTAAGCGGGGCGTGAAAAAGCATTTATGCAGGCCGCCATAGTGTGAGCGTTCGGCATAGCGTGGTAGCGCTGTGATGAACGCTTTCACTTCTTTGGCTTCACTGGCTGCTTTCCATCAGGCAGAGTGAAGCCATTTTGGCGTGCCACAATAAAAAAAAAAAAAACGAGAATTTGTATGGCAAATCGTAACTCTACTTGTTTGCCGCCAGGAGGCGCTGCTTCAATGCCATACTAATTTTCGTTTTCGAAAACGTAATCGAATGAATACGGATAGTAAACAAAACTCACTCTATAGGCACCCTGTTACAGATTTGTGAATGGACGATTTTCCCTACCCCACAGACTTGGCTAACCCGAGCTGAGGTCGTAGCCTTTAGAGGCGCCCTCGGGTTGGTCTGTTCCCGATTCGATTCGAACCCGTCGGAGAATCTAGTAGGGCAGGGGGACACGCACTTTTAAGTGTGTGATGCCGTTCCCTCTAGCCCTTTCCACACGAGCTGATACGATCGTGCGCTTCGACCACGTTCAAATTTGACCCTTAACGCCAATTGTTGCGCCTGTTTTAGGTGATCGTCGTAGTCCGAATTTTTTTAATGAAAAAAATAAATAAATAAAAAAACAAGCTGGAAGCCGGGGGCGTTCTGAAGAAATAACGAAATAAATAACTAAGCTGATCATAATATTAGTCGACGACTCGTTATAAAAGTCGAAATTCCGTCCGAGGGACGTCGCGATCTGGGCCTGAAAGGGCTAGAAAACCTCCGAAGGTGATTCGTTTCACACGGCTTGAGGTACCCTTTACAGACCTCGCCGCCCCCAAAAAGCCCGGTGACGCTGAAAATGCCGTTTGAGGCAATCAGCAATCTCTCTCAAAAAAAAAACCGTTCCCGGTTTGATTCGAGCCCGTCGGAGTATCTAGTAGGGAACAGGAGCACGCTGGCGTGATGCCACTTCCTCTAGCAACCCTCGGACGGTGTTTCAATCACGGCTTGAGGAACCCTTTAAGTTTCTCGCCGCCCCTAAACAAGACCAAGTAACGATGGTATACAACTGCGTCTGGCTGTGGTATTTGTGCGACGAGAGGTTTACTTGATGAGGTTGATTAGAGAAACAACAGATAAAATTATAGCTTCGTGTAATTTTGCTTGCTTCACAGTTGTACAGGTAGTGTTAAACAAAATTTATATCGAAATAAAGAAACTGCATTACTATGACTAAAGTATTACAAATTAGGGAATGGTGCGGAGTGCAAATCATGATGATACATTAGTAAGATTAATATTGACCTAAGTATTTCATACACATAAAACTTGAGCCTAATGCAATAAAGGATGATGCAATAACATTATCCAGTACAAGTAGACACAATGTAAAGGCTGTTTGAAGCCATCAGCAAACTCAAAAAAAAAAAACTTTAATGAGAACGGGAATTTGTATGGATTTTTTAACTCTCGCGCTGCTTCAATGCCATAAATAAAATATTTTTCGTTCGTCGCCTATTACATTTGACCGTGATTTTTGTATAAAATGTCCAACTTCGGCGTTCTTATAACCCTTAGACAATTTTGACTTATTGTGTGGTGGAGAATAGTTATTAGTATAATTCGTAGCGGCCACGCTTTCAGCAATTTTCCCTTATCAATTTATATAAAGCAAAATTCCGAAGCTAGTTTTCGATTAAATACGCTGACGGCAATTTTCAAACTCATGGATTGAACTACTGTACTATTTTTTTCTAAATATGAATGGAATTAAAATTAAAGAAAAATCCCATTCAAAGCCATAAAACGTTCAGAATTAGCTGTAAATATCTCCTAACTCCATTAATATTATTGAGTAAAATGTACACCAGAATAAACGTTAGTTTATAAGATTTCAAATTAGGTATATACTTTTTTTGAACGATAAAAAAATATTAAACTTCAAATAAATGTAATTACAACTACACAATATGCCACTTTTGCGATGCGTCGGCCGCTCGTAGTACTGAAAAAGCGCGCGCGCGCATTTTGTGTTAGGCCTCTTAATGTGATCGAATGGCGATTTGAACTCGGCACTATGCACATTTTGTTTCTCTTGTTTGGTCTTTTCAAGGTTTCCACGGAAGATCAACGTCGGGACACCTTTGCGCTTTGGTGTTCTGACAAATGCTGAGTGGATACCTTTTTTGTGTCACTATGCATTTTTTAATTCTATTTTATTTTTATTTTATTTCATGTATCACTGTGTGACACTAAATAAATAATTTTTAATTTCATTTTTCATTTCATTTTCATTTCATTTCTATGCAACCTGTAGCTGTAAGCACAAAATAAAAGACTGCAGAAGGTACGCTTCATACAAACACGCTCGAGCTACGCACACATAGACAACCTCACAAGGTCACGGCATCTCGCAACGCAGACTGTTCCGAGCTGTTCCGAGATTCCGTGTCCGCGCAAGGTGCTCGATTGCGGTAACACAAAGTAACACAAAGGTCGACTGAATTGAAAAATACGTCTGAAAAGTAGACAAATTCAACGTTTCGTAGTCCCCCGATTTAATTACTTAATCATTAAAAATTAAAGAAAGGCTTTGGCTGTGTCCCTATGTTTGCCTTTTTTCATAAATTATTACTAAGAAAGATAATTGAACCTTTAAAAACCTTAACAATTGTTTAGATTTTTCGCTGTTTTTTCGAAATTTGACGAGATTATATAAAAACAGCAAACACAGGGAGACAGCCAAAGCCTTTCTTTAATTTTTAATGAAAAAAGTAATTAAATCGGTCCAGTTTTGGAGGAGGTATCAGGGGATTACGAAACGTTAATTTTGTCTACTTTTCATACATTTTTTTGAATTCAGTCGACCTTAGTATTTCCTCTTAAGCATACATTCTAGGTCACCTTATTTTGTGCTGTAAGGTCGCCAACGCGTGTGTGATACTGAGAAGGTCAATCAATCATTCACCAATTTTCATTTCGTCGAATTGTTAAACAACAACAAACAGCCAATTATTTAGTTTCCGATTTCAAACTTATACAAACTTTTTTAATCTCTACTGGCCACTTTAGTTAAAAAAAATATAATTTTGTTAAGCAAATTTTGTAGAAACGAAAACCCAATTATCCCCCAATCAAAAAGATTACAATATCAAGAAATGTCAAGTGAGCATAACAAAGAGCCGATCGGCCGATTGCAACTCATAATATGTTGTTATAATATGTTATATTGTAACATAACATTTTGTAAAATGCTTAATTACAGTTAGATTCGTATCTCTTTGAAGCGTAGAAAGGTTAATTTGTATAAACAGTGGTTAGCAATTAATTTGGTTGTAAATTAGCCGAGCTCCTCCGGGACCCACATAGCCGCGGCATTTATCATTATTTTAGAAAATGTATACACGAAGGAAAAATTACAATTTCTGTTTTGTGTTGTCCCACGTTGCGGCTTTAGCAAGTGAAAGCTTAAAATATCGGTCGCTTTGTCAGACAAGATGTTGCCCTTTTAAATATGGACTGTTGTTCGTTTCGGGACATTGAAATTCAAGCATTATTATGAAATACGAAAAACATGCGTGCGATAGTTTTTTGACGAGTCACAGAAAAGGTTTTTGCTCTTATCGTATTTTTTATTATATTAAGCTAAAGTTATTTTTTTTTTGAGAGAGATTGCGGATTGCCTTCAAGGGTTCAGATCGGATCGGGGAGCGGAACCACCCGAGGGCGCCTCTAAAGGCTCGGACCTCGGTTCAGGTAGACCGGGCAGTGGAGGAGGAGAGAAGCGCCCATGTCATGTCTGTACTTGGTATAGAGCTCGTGTAAACCGGTTCTACGTACCCTTGTTCTACGAGTACGGTGTGTTGGGCCTAAACTAGTGTGCATGTTTAGTGTATTCTGTAAATGTGTAGTGGCATTTAGAGGATCGGAAGGGGGGTGCTAAAGTTATGTGGACATAAATACACGGGAAAGTAAGAATAAAGGTTATATATTACACCCCTACCATATTTAGCTTGGTACAAACTAAAAGTACAAGTAATGTAATAACTGTATAGGTTTTATTCATTTCCACAAAAACAGCACTGAACTTCAAAGTTCAAAGACGAACGACGAAGTGTTCTCAGAAATGACACGAGGTAACCGCGACGCGCAGTACCTACTAGCAGATCTTAGTGCAGCAAGTGTAGATAGTGATGTTTGGACAGCAAGGCCAGCAGCATATTTTTTTTTTATTCTTTTCTAGCTGACCCGGCGGACTTCGTACCGCTTCGACAGTTTCCATGACAACAAAACAAACAAATCATTTTGTATTGGAAAATTAAATTGTCGTTTTTAGTATTTTCCGTTACTTATTATTTATGTTTCTCACCGTTTAAATCAAAGTTTAGTTTAAGTTTAGTTTCTCGAGTTTAGCGATACAAACAAACTTATATTATATAGATATGTATATATATATTATTCCTTAGACAGGTTGCAGATTTGCATGCACGCCATAAATTTACAGCTGATCGTAATTGGTACACTTATTGACTAAAAAATACTTTTAACACGGATCAAGTAATAAGGAACCGATTGATTAATAAAACGATTTCAGTGTAAATCAGAATAGCGACCGTCGACTGACGAGAATAGGGGTGCGTACCGTAGTCTGTAGGTAGATTAGAACGCAACGGGCGGACGTTAGGTCGATGAACTTTACGTAAACTTGTACTATTATGTATTCTGTGGTAAAGTGGCTTACGCTTACGCTTACCCTTACGCTTGCGCATACGTATACTTTTGTTGCAATATTATTTTGCAATGTAGACTGTTAAATAATAAAATTATAATAGGTACTTACCGATCAAGTTTAAGATTGACTGGAAAAAAGACAAACACACATGAAACTACACAGATTTTATAAAAGTAACGAAATTAAACAAAAAAAATGTAAAAGTCATTACCAAATCATACAGAATTACAAAAAAATTACAATTATAAACTTCAAGAACCTGGAATTAATTTTTATATCCTATTTAAACACAAGATTTACGTAACAAACTCGAGATTTAAGGCTCTATAAAAATTGTATAATGGTTCCTTAGGTAAGCTTAGATTAGATTTTCTGAGTTTAGTTTCTTCCTCCATCGCTCTACTTGTATGAGGTATGTCATTTTGTCCATCAACATAGGTATCTGTTTGCTAAAGCATGTGATACACAGAGTACTAGAGTGCGCAGAGACAAACATAAACTTGTCTTAAGAAATGTTCCTAAAACATGTAAACATAAGAATAATTGTCTTGCGTTGTGCGTCAGAATATATAACACAATACCAAATGAATTGAAAGTGCTTAATAGCTTCTTATTTAAAAAAAGGTTAACTGAATGGCTTAATGACAAAATTTTTTATAATATTAAGGAATTTATTGACAACTAGCTGGATTTTTAGTGACATATAATTTATTGAAATTTTGATTCTAGACATTTATTTATTATTGCAATCTTGATTCCATGTAATGTAATGTAATAAAAATTAATATCATTAACATTGTAAACTATTTGCATGCTATTTTATTAGCGAAACATGAGCACCTTTTATTGTTTAATGTTATCATTTTATACCATGTTTTGTGCAAATAAACGATTTATTTATTTATTTATTTATTTATTCCGTTATGTAAACTTCACTCCAAACTAGAGTGAAAGAAACAAAACACGGAATAAATAATCGAAGCTTATTTATTCCGTGTTCTTTATTAGTTCAAAATTCGCTACACCCCCAAACACATTATCTAAGTAAAAACTGTAGGTACTATTATATTATACCTACGTACTGTGTTTCTTGTTACTCAAATCAAAAAACAAAAGAAACAATAACCAAGATGGCCGCCGAACTCCCAACGAGAGAGCTTTCAAAAACATTTTAAAACCTTCTAAAATCGGGATTCAGAGAACTCTCGAGGGTCGACAGACTAAATCTGGACCATTATAGGAGTCTTTACCGATATTACGCCGATGGGAATCGGTCGACCTTCTCCCCGGAATCGGTAGATCGGCAATGTTCACTTACTGAAATTAAAGTTTTTTTGTGGGGGATAAGTGTCGCCATGTGACCGCAATTAAACTGTAGCCTATTGACGTATATTTGCGGGTTACTGACCCTAGGATTTTCACGTACGACTGCCGCACGTTTGCACTGCGTTCCATATTAAAACAGTCGTGCGGCTGGCGTTTAATATGAAACCGTACGGCAGCGCGAGCGGTGCGACACGAAACGTCTAAATTGAAAGAGCCTTTAGACCTCAGTTACAATTTTTTTATTAATTTATTGTTTTAATATTTCCTTTATTTATTTTTACATATTACTTTACATGTTTAAATATTTTCAAAAACAAAACAGACAAAACATTTAAAAAATAAAAAGATAGGGGTCCGCCGGCATCGGGACCAGGGTCCAAGCTACCGGTGGTTAGGGCTCCAGAGACAGGAACCTCCTCACAATGCGTGTCTGCGACTGTCGAGTACTGCCTTCTGAATCAGGCCCTTGATTCAGCCATCTAACGAGAGCCTCACAGATGTTGATCGAGGCTCTTGGCCATCAGGCCGTTGGCTGTAACAACAATCGGCACGATGACAGCTGAATCCACATTCCACATGTCGACAACCTCGTGTGCTAAGTCGAGATATTTGATTTGTTTCTCTTTCTCAGCATTCACGAGGTTCTCGTCATGGGGAATGGTGATATCAACAATCATCATGCGGCGCGCTAATCGATCTATCACCACAATGTCAGGCTTATTGGCTACATAGGTCCTGTCCTGTTCTGTGTGTTTGTTGTTTTAATATTATTATTATGAAACCGGTATTTGTGGATATTTGGAACAGGCCTTTGTCCAGCTGTGGACGTCTTTTGGCTGAGATGATGATAATGATGATGATACATACAAATAGTCTTAAATGGGCTGCGCCAAGTGGCAAAGCGCTCAACTCGATATCCTAAGGTCCGGGTTCAATTCCCAGGTCAGGCAAAGTATGTTTAAAATTTTTCTACGATAGCCTGGATTTTTGATCAACCACTCGAACTTGACAACCGTAGTGATTAAACCAATACCTATCAGTTTTAGTGATAACTAGATTTCAATGATGCAGGTCTTTGCCCAGCGGTGGGACAGTATATCGGCTATACTTACTTACAATTTATTTATGGACCCCTTTTGTTAAATGTATCTTACGCCAACACATTGAAGTAATATACAAAACAAGATGCTCGCGAAATCGCTCAAGGCCTCTATCCCTATCCAAAAAAACTTGAAATTCTATTACTAGAAGCCCAATCTAATCTTATCTACGTAACAGACAATATTTGAGATATAACGTAAATTACGTCATCGAGTTGAACTTGCCGAAACACTACCTTCACCGTACAAGATTTTCCTGTTCAACACAGTTAATCGAAATTGAGCTTAAGACGGTTACCATACGAGCTATAAAACATTGCCACCCATTATTGAGGATAACCCCAAAGGACACTTCTGAAAAAATGTACGAACCAAGTTAAACGAATATGGATTTTATGGTTATGATATTAAGAGTTATTGTGATGGAGCATCGTGGCTGGCTTATGCTGAATTATGTTTCGTAGCATAAAATAAGTAGCGATTCGGCTGGAAAATTTGAAGTGCGCCCTTTTTTGTTTAAGCCTAGGTGTATCGATCACGTATCGATGATACTTTTGTGGCGTATACCAATTTTTGGTAAACGTAGTCTTTTTTTTATTGAATACCTTTGTTTCTATAGACGATCTACCTACAAAGCTAACCTTCTTTATAATAGAGGTCAAAAAAAGAGGGAGTTTCTCAATTTGTTCTGCTGGATTTCTTATGAATGCTTTTTTTCTTATATACTTTGACGCCCAATGTTACCACAGTGCCATAGAACAATTGAATTTCTATTGTGTCTGGTTTAAGAACAACTAAGTAATTAGGCTACTGGTAAGTTACGAGTAACTTTGAATAAGAAAAGGTACTTATTTTAACGCCCAAAATTCACAAACGGCATGTAACTTAAAATCAAATCGTAAGTAATGCAGAAATGTTGATATTTCATAGTGTGTGTCATGTCGCTTTTAATCTCGAGATCACTGCACCGGTGACATGAAAAAAATCGCTCTTCTGAATTGTTTAAACAAAAACAATTTTTACTTGTTTGTTTTACAATATGAATATCAAATTATCAGCCAAAAAGAAAAGCCTATTACAAATCTATGAATTTCAACGCCTTAAAAAAAGCTTTAAAATATGTCATCAACATCATCATCATCAGCCAATACTAGTCCACTGCTGGACATAGGCCTCTCCAAGTGCACAAAAAAGTCTAAGTGTAAAAATATATAAAGAAAACCAAAAAGGTTAAAGTACACAGCGGCAGATCAACCTACCCAAAACTGTCAAATTTCTACAACCAATTTTGAACTTTATTGTTTGGTTAGAAGGATCAATATTCATTGGAGAAATTTGACAGATTTGGGTAGGTTGATCTGCCGGCGACTGTACAATTTGTACATTACACTAGGAATCGAACCCGCCACAAAAAGGCCACACAGGTATTTTAGATATTTAAAAAAACAGCTACTCAAGGAACTTGTTCAATAAGAGAACCACCAAAGAACCAAAACCTCTAACCGCCTCAGGGTTTAGTAATTAAGACTACCGATCATCGACCCAGAGGTACCGGGTTCGATTCCCAGTGGGGGGTTCATCAGCATTGTTGTGTTCCGGCAGCAAGAGATAAGATGGCCAGTGTCTCAATAGTTGAGGATTCCGGGTGAAGTGCGCATCTACTATTGGCCTTATCATCACTTAACATCAGGTGAAGAAAACCTTTTAAGTAAGCCTGTATGGTAACCACTAGGCCACAGAGTAGCAGTTCATCATCATCATCATCAGCTCATTTTTATGTCCCTACTGTTGGGGCACGAGCCTTCCCTATGGATGGATAGAGAGAACGGGCCATAAACCACCACGCGGGTCCAGTGCGGGTTGGCGGTGTTAACGACTGCTAATGCAGCCGGGACCAATAGCTTTACGTGCCTTCCGAAACATGGAGGAACTCGAGAAGATACATTTTTGGTCACCCATCCGATGTCCGGCCTTTGCGAAAGTTGCGCGTTAACCACTGCACCATCGAGTTCCTCTCAAGCAGCAGTTAGTAATCTGATAACGTCAAAGTTCCACAGTCTAGTTGTAGCTTAAAAAAAACAACAATTTCAGTGTAGAACTAAGCAGGTAATTTAAACTGTATTCGCTAACTTCCCCCTGTGTTGCTAATTCGTAACAAATTTTAACTGTACCGTTGGACCATACTGTTTTGATCGTATACCAAATATATAGGTCTGTGGTTTTGACTATGTTTGAAATGCGACGTGATGCGACAACTAAAACGGTTTGTGAGTGCTTTTTGTATATAAATTACTGTTTTTACTATTCTATTATTATGTCAAAAAAACATGGCAATAATTCCACCAATAAAAGCTCTAAGGTTATTGACTATTGACCATTTGACCATAATGTTCAAAAACATGTTATCTCGGTAATAATTACTTTGTCTTGTAGTATTATTTTTACACAGTTTAACTACGCAAACTGGCATTCTACTTCGGTTTATGACCAAAATTTAACAAAACATTCGGTACGCGCACCTCACACACAGTTTGCAACGCGACTGACAGCAGGCGGCTGACTCGGGTACGCCGACTTGGGCTTTTAGTAGCGCAGCGTGACCAATCATTCATCTAGAGAATGATTATTGTACGGGATTGACATAAGTCAACGTAACGTATAAATGACGTTTATGACGTTATGACAGCAATTTCTATTCTATATTAGCGTTTTGCCACTTGTCTAGGGGGGCTGGCTATCTAATATCTAGCTACCACCGGAACACAACAATGCTACAAACATTGATGTTATGGCGACATATTTAGATAAGATGGTGGTAGCTAGCCAGGCGGACAAACAAGCCCTACCACCAACCAAAACGAGTACACAAACATGTACGCCCTGGGAATCGAACCCGGGACCTCTGGGTCTAAACAGGTAGTCTTAACCACTAGACCACAGAGGTGGTTAAAAGTACTCTATATCACTCTAAGGTTCAATACATGGTGATTACCATTGTGAATTAAATAAATAATAAATAAATAAATGTTTCCCACACTCACACCAATTATCTAGCCCCAAGAAAAAGAAAAGCTTGTATAAGAAACTCGAGAAATGGTTAACTAGACAGCGGATAAACATACTTAATATAAAAAAAAAGAAATGACGATGATGGATGACGAATGGATGTTAATGACGGTAGTTGTACCCTTCGAACGACACAACTCCCAGTACTAATAGTCATAGCACGATATGGTTTTATTCAATTTAAAAATATTTTACGCCTTCACTAGGAAATTGTCGAAATTTGTCCAATTCCGTAAATAAAAAGAGACAGTGTCATATATCGTTAGATTGGCAAAAGAATAAGCTTTGCGACAAAAACATCATTTATACATAATTATTTATATAAAATATTACAATAATTTACAAAGTTTTAATGTTGTTATTTTTTTTTATGCCTACACTCACCCAAGGTTCGAAGAGAAGAAACTACGCACATTTCACATCGCCACTATCACTAAAAATCACTATTGTCACTTCATCTTTCATTTACATAACTCACATCATCACAAAACACTCTAATTACTTCACAATCACAATTTTACTGCGAAACAAATGCAGACCGCCATTTCTCGAGCCCGCTTGCGCGCGAACTTCATAGCCGGAGTTCAGAGTACTGTTCACTGCAAAAGTCATTCACACGTTCTGTTCAAATTTGGTAGTAAATATCAATGTGTTTTTTTTAGTTAACTTTTTATATTGTTTTCATTATTTTACGATTGTAGTTGCAAAAACAAATTATTACAAGCAATGTAGTAATATTCGATTTCATAGATTTTTTTTATAAAATGGATAACGGTCGATAAATTACTTACTAATTTGAACGTATGGATATTTGATATTCTGTTATGAAGGGACAGATGAAAGAGTATTGGCAATACGCTATTGGCATTCAATGTAGTACACAAGTTTTTATAAAATAATGTACTTACATGTGGGGTCACACTACGTTTTCCATATTAGTGATTCTTATGAAACTTTGGTTTTATATTTTTTGTTTTTAGCATAAGATTACACAATGTACTTACAGGGGGCGAACGCCTAGTACGTGCTTAGTAGCGATATTCGAACCCACACTACGTCAAGATTAGTAGATTTTTACGAAACAAATTTGGTTATACCTAGTAGTAATAAATTTTCATAGCAAAAGTTTACACAATGTACTTACGGGGGGGTCGAACGCCCAGTACGTGTCTAAGATTGGTACGTGCTTAGTAGCGGGATTCGAACCCACATAACGTTTTCAAGATTAAAAGATAAATACTTACGAGATACTTACGAAACAGTCAGTAGAAGCATTAGAACATATTTCTGCCGCTGTCTGCTACATATTATAAAGAAAGAAAAGGTACTCGTGTAAGAAAAACGACAAAAAAAAGGGTAAAATATTAATATAATAAAAAAACAAACAACACAAACAATCTGATATACAGCTTCATACGTACAGACAAACTTTATAACTAGAGGTGATCATAACATAATACATGTTTTCAAGTAGGTACTTTATGACATTATTATCCTGCAGTTTTGTACATACTGCAATACGGCAAACAATGGTATGAAAAATAAGAAACAATCTAATATACAGCTTCATATGTACAGACAAACTTTATAACTAGAGGTGATCATAACATAATACATGTTTTCAAGTAGGTACTTTATGACATTATTATCCTGCAGTTTTGTACATACTGCAATACGGCAAACAATTGTATGAAAAATAAGAAACAATCTAATATACAGCTTCATATGTACAGACAAACTTTATAACTAGAGGTGATCATAACATAATACATGTTTTCAAGTAGGTACTTTATGACATTATTATCCTGCAGTTTTGTACATACTGCAATACGGCAAACAATGGTATGAAAAATAAGAAACAATCTAATATACAGCTTCATATGTACAGACAAACTTTATAACTAGAGGTGATCATAACATAATACATGTTTTCAAGTAGGTACTTTATGACATTATTATCCTGCAGTTTTGTACATACTGCAATACGGCAAACAATGGTATGAAAAATAAGAAACAATCTAATATACAGCTTCATATGTACAGACAAACTTTATAACTAGAGGTGATCATAACATAATACATGTTTTCAAGTAGGTACTTTATGACATTATTATCCTGCAGTTTTGTACATATTGCAATACGGCAAACAATGGTATGAAAAATAAGAAACAATCTAATATACAGCTTCATATGTACAGACAAACTTTATAACTAGAGGTGATCATAACATAATACATGTTTTCAAGTAGGTACTTTATGACATTATTATCCTGCAGTTTTGTACATACTGCAATACGGCAAACAATGGTATGAAAAATAAGAAACAATCTAATATACAGCTTCATATGTACAGACAAACTTTATAACTAGAGGTGATCATAACATAATACATGTTTTCAAGTAGGTACTTTATGACATTATTATCCTGCAGTTTTGTACATACTGCAATACGGCAAACAATGGTATGACAAATAAGAAACAATCTGATATACAGCTTCATACGTACAGACAAACTTTATAACTAGAGGTGATCATAACATAATACATGTTTTCAAGTAGGTACTTTATGACATTATTATCCTGCAGTTTTGTACATACTGCAATACGGCAAACAATGGTATGAAAAATAAGAAACAATCTAATATACAGCTTCATATGTACAGACAAACTTTATAACTAGAAGTGATCATAACATAATACATGTTTTCAAGTAGGTACTTTATGACATTATTATCCTGCAGTTTTGTACATACTGCAATACGGCAAACAATGGTATGATAGATAAGAAAATATCTAATATACAGCTTTATACGTAGAGACAAACACAATAACACAAAAATAATATAACATTTGATATATACATATACATAATAAGACACGATTAGAAGTCCTGTTCATCAAATTACAATACTGATACGTCGGGAATAGAATGCTATGTATGACCGGCAACAGGCACAAAGGCAGTTTTTATATTTATTATACGATTACGAACAACTGAATATGAACTGTGTAGATGTTATAACGAGTCTGTTAAAAAAATTAAAAAAAATTTGCCAAGTACCTAAGCACCCCCCAAGAATTCTTCCTAGTACCGCCTGATGCCATAATGTAACTATATCTGGATGTTACATTACAGCATATTAGTGGACAATTGTCCTATCATTGAAAGACATTGTCGAAGACAATTGTGATAACAACAAACACAACCAAGGTTCCATCCATTTAGATCTCGCAAACATAAAAATCACACATCCAAAAATGGTACAACTAGGCACAACATTATCGACGACGCGCAGCTTTCCGAACCTGGACATCGCGGCCTGGAAGTTCTAGGGCTGTGTGCCAAGCAACCCAACAATCACCGAAGCACAATGACTGGTCGCACTCCACGCATTTCAAATGTGTAGCCTTCCTTGTACCATTCCGACGACAGATGTGACAATACATGCGTTGTGTATATGTATTGAATTGAGGAGTATGCCTAATATCCATCCTGAGCCTCGTGCTTTGGTGAACAATCGTCAAATTTGCTTGTGGACGAGTGCAGTGGCCATGCTTCTCCACAAGAGAATTTGCGAGAGCTTCGCGAAATGCACGATGCGTTAACGAACGGATATCACGACGCTTCAATGACGACACCAACATAACCCATGAATTGTGAACACTGACGTTCAGCAACCTTTTAAAAATCTTCATATACCATTTCAAACATCTCTTTCTCTCCATCAAAAACATGGAGAGTTTTTGATCTTTGAGATCAACACCCCCCATGGTTTGATTATAATCTTTCACAACGAGTGGTTTGACCAGCTCGCGTCCTGCCTTTCGACCAACGTAGGTTTCGTTGACGTGGTATGTTGAAATCATATTCACCATTTTGGAGTCCTTCCATGAAATGCATGAAATGTCTCCAGAATGACGAGCTATGATTTCACCCTTACGCACGTTCTTCGGAGCCTTCGCGATCTCCACTGGTACGTGCTTGCGATTAACCCGTAATGTTCCAAGACAATCAAATCCCAAACTCTTGAGGTACCGTGCCAACGCTGGACAATTATAATAATTATCCATCGTAAGACAGTGCCCCCTCCGTTCGAGACCTTTCAATAAATCGAGCACCACTTGGGCGCTCTTGCCAGCTAAGGCAGCACTAGGGGCCTCGGTGTCACCGCGGTTAGAATTCTTCCCGGTATAAATATCAAATCTGTACATATAGCCAGTTCTCGACTCGCAAAGTTCGAAAGATTTAATACCAAATCGAGCAGCCTTAGACCTAATAGCCTGGATCCAGGACAAGCGACCCTTGAATAAGGTCAAAGACTCATCGATGGCAATATCTGTATCTAAATTATACAATGACTCGAAAGAATGATTCAAATGTGCGAGAACTGGCGCTACTTTCCGCAACTTTGCTGAAAGCGTGACTCCTCCAATTGACGGCAAATGCGGACTCACATCGGCATTGTCCGTGAAGTGTAGAAATTTGCTTAGCAATATGTATCGGTTATATTGCATCAACGACCTGAACTTGGCCATTTCCAGGTAGCTGTTGCCTCTCCAGTAATCATATTGAGTTGTGCGTGGATCTATACCCATAAATATAAAAATGGCAAATAATACATACATCTCGTCTACGTCAGTGGGTGTCCACAAGTGTAGGCGAGATGTAGATTTCAATGTACCGTCTGCTTTTTTAGCATCGATCACTTGCTGCGCATACCTATTGGTTTCCCTGACTATATGCTCCATGAAGTCTTTACACCAGATCTCAGTAAAAACTTCATAGGGCGTATCGTAGTCTTTGATAGGTCCAGGTGTAGGACCCGAAAAAGTTTCGGGTACACTCCTGAAGGTATCAAAGTCTGCTTGCCATTGGAAATCAGTAGATATGTTTACCAAGTTTTCAATGGCGTCATCCATTGCATTCTCCACCGTATGTAATAATTCACGAACAGGTTCTTCTAATTCGTTATCGTCCGGGATATCTCTAGCCATACCACCTAAGGCACCGGGCACAGACTCCGAATTATAGACATCGTCATAATCAGAGTCGTACTCACTGCCATAGGGTACCAATGGCACAGCGTGCCTTCTAGACGCCGCCGACACCGTACCCGATGTTGATGGAACGGCATCCAGGTATTCGGCAACACTATGTGATGGTCCCTGGACACCACTAGTCCCAGGTTGTGGATCCTGATGACTAATGGTACCTACCTCATCACATCCTGCTTCCGAAACCGGCGCGCTGTGTATTGGGGATATGCCTGAGAGATGACCTGGCGACGGCAACTCACCCACCCACCGACGGACGTGGTCGACGCCTCCCGCGGTCTCGAACGCTGCATCCACCTCTTCTTCATCCATGTCAACTGCTTCGGATAGCTCCAATGCAGAGACACTGAAAAAAAAGCAAAATTAGTACATGGTTACAACTGTGAACACAGTGATTCTGACAGGATTACAGGATAGTGGAAAGGATTTGGAGGCGTGGTTCTGGCCCAGCTCCGGTCCCCTCTGCAGCGAACCAGTGGGCGTACGGGCATGGAGAGCCCTACGTTCGCACAAGGGCTGCTAGCTGCCCCGTGCTAGCTCCAGTGCCGGGGGAATGCGTAATAGCATTTCTTCGCGTAAAAAAAGAGCGTAAGTGCATCTAGTACTAAATACTTACTGGATGGACTGCTCCAGCACGCGTTTGCGCTTGATGGAACCTCTGGGGGTCTTCGTGATTTCGACGACCTTGTCGGTGCACAAAGTCCCAGAGGCTGCGCGTTTCACGCTGAAAGCAGTCAACGGAAGGGGTAGAGGCGGCGGAGATGGCGAGACGAGACGACGCGTCCTAAAACAAACAACGAAAACAAATGCAATGCAAACCAATTCAAAGACCAGCGCGCGAAATACACGTTGATATATACTCACCGTGGTGGTGGTGGTTGCGGTGGCACCCACAAAATTGGTGCCGGCTCATCAAAAACGTCCCTAAGCACGTTTTGGGCGGCAGCTAAAATTAGCTGCCGCCGAGCTGCCAGGATCGGCCGGGGAGCCTCAATGGCCCCCGGGGTAACTGACCTCGACCGTGATCTAAAAAATACATAATAAAAAATTAATAATTTTAATTATTAATTAATTAATAAAAAGAATTACGTAAATAGAAAAAAAACATTGTGCACAAATTGTTTTTTACTTTTTACAAACACAAACTGACTTTATTTTATACCAAATAACTATCAAATAAATTTTTATCATAACACTTTAGTAACACTTTTTCGTCCAATTGTACCGTATTGTAATGAATTTTGGGACCGTGTTGAATTGAAAACACAATTGTGTTACATTCATATTATATATCACAAAACTGATTCTACTTTCTGATTCCTGGATAAATTTACAACAAACTTATCTATATCTGAACACACAATGTGTAAAATAAATATTTTTTTCAAAGACATGACGCAATTCCTAACGACATTGCAAAACCGCAACCAAAAAGTTGCAGACATTTTTACTGGACTAAAATCTAGAAACGACTCAAACTAATAACTAAAACACATTCTACGTTAAATTTCCAATAGATTGATATACAATTCACTTACCGTTTACGAAGGGAACTCATAATTTACACCAAAACACACAACACGTCAAGCAGCGAAATTAGTAATGGCGTAGCCTTCACAGCAAATTTTTGTTTTATTTTCTTCCGGTAATTTTATTTGGCAAAGCATTATGATTATTATACTATTCGACAGAGGATAACTTTTACAATACTCATGACCGGATACAGATACAAAATAAATTCACAACACGCCATAGATAAACAAATGCCGTTAGGCACCACGGTGGTGCTTAATCGCGTCCGGTGTAAAAAAGTTAGGCACCACCGCGGTGCCTTATCGCGCGAGGGGTATTGAATGGGCGCCTTTGGCTTTCAAAGTAAAAAGTAAATAGCGTTGAATAATTTCGGCGGGCTGGTTAGAACCACGATAGCTCAATTGGAAGAGCACCTGACCCGGTATGTCAGAAGGGTGCAGGTTCAAACCCTGCTCGTGGAATTTTTTTTCAACATTTGTGTTTTTGTAATTTGTTCGCAACAAAATTTGCGTTAAAAATTATATAAACATTTATACTTAATATACTTAAATACATACTTATTATACATAGGAAATACCCAGACCCGAAACAATTTAGAAAAACAGGTATTTCTAAATTGATCCGACCGGGGATCGAACCCGGGACCTTAGAGATGGTGACACCATGAAAACCGGTGTACAAGCCACTCGACCATCGAGGTCGTCATCAATTATAAGCTAAGTTGTATTTCTGTTAATAATAACTCGAATGTCCATGATTTATATATTTATTTATTATTATTAATTGCAATTACACAAAAACATGCTGAGAAAATAAATGGTAATTTACAAAAAATTAGTAACTTCTTACTTACAAGTAATACTACATGCATAAATCATAATTATTAAAAGTTCAATATTTAGTAACAGACACGCCTTAGAATATATGATTATTTAAAAATCTTTATTGCTAACAATTAGCCACCATCTTACCCCACTATGTATTCTATAAAGGTGCTTAAAAATGCAAATGAAATAGAAAAAAAGGCCGACCGTTCGACGCCATCATGCTCATTACTTAAGAAAAAAAAAGCGTAAGGTCATCTAAGAAACTCGTTTACTTTCGAAGGAAAGTTAATGAAAACAGGCCAAGGAGCTAAGGGCTAATGTTAAATCTTGTTAGGTTGGGGTTGGTTAACTGTGTAGGCGAATATGGACCTTATAGTTATGTAGATCAACGACGAAGTGCCGATACATCTTATCTAATGTTGAATAAATACTTAAAAAAAAAGAAATATAAATCGTACGTCGACTGACTTGATACGATTATTTAATATCGATACTTAATTATCATTTTTGTTTTCCAAACTTTACGGGAACACACTGTGATGACACTGAACTTTTCTCTACTCGTGTTTATTTTATTTCACATGTACGTAATTTTAATTCGTTTAATTATTTAATCCGTCTCGCTGTGACCACGTATAAAAAAGCAAAACTTTTTCTGAACTTGAACATAAATTCAAAACGTACATTAATTCAAAACGGAAGAACGCCAACATGTTTGAAGTCAATTACAAAAAAAAAATTATAATCATTCTGTCCCCTTAACAAGATTTACGTTCGATCCCCTATTCTAAGCGGGGAATAAATTTCACCCGCCGACCGACCGGGGGAATACCGGTTAATTTTTTCCCCATCATTCCCCCAACTTTTTCACTGCCGAAAATATTCATGGAAATCCCGTAATCACTTAGGGAGTGCGGAGGAAGTGTGGAGCGGTCAGGCGCTCTGGCTTAAACCCGCCGACGACTTTGCAACGACGCACCCTGAAAAAAAATATGCCGCTCGTTTTCTATAGTAACCGTTGGGTGGAATGTATTAGAACAAAGCACAGCAAGCATAGAGGGAGTGAGGCATTTTAACCGCCTTTGTGGTCTAGTGGTTAAAACCACCGGTTTAGACCCAGAGGTCCCGGGTTCGATTCCCAGCGTGGGGCACATGTTTGTCTACTCGGTTTGGTCGGTGGTAGGCTTGTTTATCCGCCTGACTAGCTACCACCATCGTAAATCTAAATATGTCGAAATGACATCAATGTTTGTAGCATTGTTGTGTTCCGTCAGCTAGAGACAAGATTGCCAGTGCCTCACTAGTTGAGGGTTTTGGGTGAAGTGCGCTTCCACCAATTGGCCTTACCATCACTTAACATCAGGTGAGATCAAGGCACTGTGCTTACCTGTAGAATATAAAATAGTGGGAAAATTTAGTTGCTAACTTGAAGGTCAATAAACTGGATGTTGATGTACTTCGGAGCATACTATCAAATTCCACATCTAATTAAGCTCTGTTGACCTATAAATTCGTAGCTTAAAGATAGTCCTTGCCTGGACCTCGTCGCGGGCGAATGCTAAAACATACACATACATCATCATCATCATCATCATCTTAACCAAAAAACAAGGACAAATGCCTCCCCCAAGGATCTCCACGACTGCTTTTGTGCTGCTCACATCCAGCGGCTTCCCGCGACCTTCACCAGATCGACGGTCCACCTTGTTAGAGGCCTGCCCACACTGCGCTCTTCGTACGCGGTCGCCATTCGAAAACTGTTCTACCACAGAAGCCATTAGTCCTGTGAGCCACTGAGACACTGACACACTTAAGCTTAACAACTTTTCGGGCTATGTGGGTAATCTTTGTTCTTCTGCGGATCTCCTCATTTCTGATTCGACTATGCATACATATACATCTATTCAGCCTATTGCCGTCCACTGCTGAACGTGCGCTTTCCCTAAAGAGTGCTAACCATTCCAGTCCTGTACAGTCCGCATCCATCCACCACCCGCCATCTTTTTCAAGTCGTCGGTCCACCGCGCAGCAGGGCGTCCTACACTGCGTTGCCTAAACGCGGTCTTCTTTCTAGGACATGTCTGCTCCAACGATCATCGGTCCGTCTGCAGACATGACCCACATACACATACATAGTACATTGAAATTCTATCTCTACTTCTTCTTATTCCCCTTAGCATATATATACATAGGTACATTGAAAGAGCTCAATTAAACATTTAAGTGTAGCTCCTATTATTAGTGAAAACAACATGCAGTACTTAATTTACTAAAAGTTTACTAAAGTTTACGCAGCAGTTTTATCTATACTATATTAATTCTATGACTGTGTTGCGCGCATGGAGGAGTGTGATATATGGCATAGTTAAAGTTTATATAGAGACGGAGTTCCGAAATGTAAAATTTATGGAAATACGTGTCACATTACGCTCCATAAACATTGATTATTTAGTGAAGAAAGAAACTGCTGGGCGACCACTAAAGTATCATCATCTCAGCCAAAAGACGTCCACTGCTGGACAAAGCCAAGGATCTCCACAACGACCGGTTTGTGCTGCTCGCATCCAGCGGCTTTACCAGATCGTCGGTCCTCCTTGATAGAGGCCAGCCCGCACTGCGCTTTCCGGTAGGCTAGAGTATACGTATATTATTTCTTGAAGAAGCTAGATGTTTACATTTCATTACATATCCGCCCATACTATACATGCCATACATACATGATTATGTGTGCGCCTTTGATTATATACATAACCTATATAATCAAAGGAGTGGACACTCCAAATGATTGTAACAAAATCCAATCTCCTCTCGTTTAAATATGTAAATGTCAAGAGCCGTTTGCAACACTGAATAATTATACGAACAAATATCAAAAGTTTCGGGTACCGAATTGATATTGAATAATCAGCATAGTATTATTAACTTGGACTAATATTAACATGGAGAGTTTTGCGATCTCGCTGTAAAGCAACTTTCGCAGTGTCGGGTCACCGAAAGGGTGACCGAGAAAATCGTCTTGTCTCGAAAGTAAGTTGGTTGGAATACAATATGTCCCGTTTCCAACCTCGGAGACTTTAAGGGTTGATTCTTGGCATCATTTAGCACCCCTAGCAATGGCAGCCATTTCAATATTTAATTAATGTCCACACGGCCGTGTACCTTAAAATAGCTATAGCGTCGGATGTGGATGCCCTATGCTCATAAAAATAGATTATTTTCTCATAGCTCCTTTAACTGTCTAAAGGTGACATATTGTTACATAAGACTTTTTCATGCAAACCTTTTTTTAAAGTATTTAAATATTTTAAATTAATGTTGACTTAAAAGCCAATATATTAAAAAAAAACGGTCAAAGGATAATTTAAACCGCCTCTGTGGTCTTGTGGTTAAGATCACCGGTCCCAGGCCCAGAGGTCGCGGGTTCGATTCCCAGCGGGGCGTATATGTTTGTGTACTCGATTTGGTTGGTCGTAGGGCTTGTTTGTCCGCCTGGCTAGCTACCACCATCTCAACATGTCGCCATAACTCAATGTTTGTAGCAATGTTGTGTTCCGGCAGCTAGAGATAAGATAGCCAGTGCCTCAGTAGTTGAGGATCCCGGGTGAAGTGTGCTTCCATCATTGGTCATACCATCATTTAATATCAGGTGAAATCAAGGTACTGTGCTTACTTACGTTTTTTTTTATATTAACGGGTAAGCAAAGTGCCTTGATCTCACCTGATGTTAAGTGACGATAAGGCTAATGATGGAAGCGCACTTCACCCGGGATCCCCAACTAGTGAGGCACTGGCTATCTTATCTCTAGCTGCCGGAATACAACAATGCTACAAACATTGATGTTATGGCGACATATTTAGATGAGGTGGTGGTAGTTAGCTAGGCGGACAAACCAGCCCTACCACCAACCAAATCGAGTACACAAACATGTACCCCCCGCTGGGAATCGAACCCGGGACCTCTGGGTCTGGGAAAACCGGTAAAGTGCATTTCCACATTGGCCTTATCATATCGCTTAACGTCAGGTGAAATGAAGGCACTTAGCCGAAAAAAAAACATGTCATCATTATCATCATACTCATTATGTGTCCCCATTGCTGGGGCACGAGCTTTCCCTATGGATGATAGCGAGAACGGGCCACAAACCACCACGCGGGCCCAGTAACCAACGGCTTTACGTGCCTTCCGAAGCACGGAAGATCTCGAGATGATAAAATTTTGGTCACCCATCCGATGACCGGCATTTGTGAAAATTGCTTAACTTTAGCAATCGCAGATTGAGCGCGATAACAATTGCGCCATCGAGCTCGATGGAGGAGGAGCTCCGCATGTCAAAAAACAACATGTAGGTACTAGAGAGATAATATTTGTACTGGAAAGCGTTCTTCCTTTTGATAGTGCGACAATCAAACTACTATTCGCAGTGGGCGGGAACATATATGCGGTGTCGTAATATGGCAGTCGCTTACACCCGCCAAGTCGTATTTAGACGACGTAATCTATGTATACCTATATCCTCACTACAATTTTACCGCGGCTTCTTCCACGTGGTTTTCTTATGGTACCTAAATACACATTTCAAAATTTTGATTCCCAAACTAAAAAGAAACATTTTTTTTTTTCAAAATAAAAAATATCTTAAGCAAGAAATATAGCATTTTATCAGTGAAAGAATTTTTGAAATTGGACCAGTAGTTACAGAGATTATCCTCCGCAAATAAACAAACAAACAAACAAAGTCACAAACTTTACCTCTTTAATAATAGTATATATAGATTGCAGTGGACGTCTTTTGGCTAAAATGATGATGATGATGATGATGATGATGATATATAGATTCCTTGCGGGTAATATAGTCAATATTTTTTATAATAAAATAATATTAGATTTTAGAATCATGAAATCAACGTGAACGAAGTCGCCGGCAACCGAAACTTCTTAATGAATATATTCCCACGTTAGTAGACTAACGATGATCCTATTAAATTTAAAAAAAAAATGCTTTTATTTGTGTGGTTTTATTGTATTATGTGATTTGAAACAGTGAAAGTGTGTTTCAATGTTTTATTTTCTTTGCCCATAATGATAGGATTTAAACATTTTCTATTCTGATGAGGCAAACCATAGGATTGGATTATACTTCTTGCCCCTATTTGGGAGTAAATAAATATGAGGGTGATGTTTATAACTAAAGGGAATTTGGGAGTTATGGGGTTGGGATGTGGCACAATCGACAAGAGAAAGTTAATAAATATTAATAATAAAGCGAAGTGCCAAATAACATTAAAATAAACCTGAAAATAAAAGAACTGAATACAATAAATACTTTATAGAAAGTCGCTATCCTAAACACCTGCCGAATTGTGAGGAAGTTCACGCAATTGAAAGATTCAGAAATAAACCCACACAGTAAACAAACAACACACCACAAGCTGTAATGACCTGTAAAGAAAACCCGCTTGTACAATTAGCGTTAAGCCACTTGTGTACGGGGGCAGGTCTTAAGTAACGTTACCAAAGACCTCGCACTACCAAAGAGTTTAATGATAATATCAGCTAAAGCCAGCATCAGACTGATGATGATGACTGACAAAGACCGGTCGGTGGGTGACCAAAAATGCTCCTCCGTGCTTCGGAAGGAACGTAAAGCCGTTGGTCCCGGCTTCATTAGCAGTCGTTAACCACCATCAATCCGCACTGGGTGATGGTTTTTAACCCATTCTCCCTATCCATGCTTAATGTTAAAAGTCTTTAAATGTTGTATTTTGTATTATGTATTATTTTAAAGTAAATTTGCATGTATTCTGTTTTAATTATTGTTATTGTTAAATGAAATTATTTTTATTATCAAATCAAATTTAATTTGAACTAAATTATCTTTATCTTAGCACTAGCTGTGCTCGCGACTTCGTCCGCGTGGAATAGTGACTTTCGGCAGCATTTTTAATTTTTTAGGCTCTTTTCCCGTTTTTGCAACATTTTTCACTGATGCTTCGCTCCTATTGGTCGCAGCGTGATGTTATATAGCCTAAAGCCTTCCTCGATAAATGGACTATCCAACACAAAAAGAATTATTCAATTCGAACCAGTAGTTCCTGAGATTAGCGCGTTCAAACAAACAAACAAACAAACAAACTCTTCAGCTTTATAATATTAGTATAGATAATATTGTGATTTTGGCTGAAGTACTTTTGTATGCATGTAGTTTACACCTATAATTGAGGTGACACTTATCACGCGTCTGATTTACGCAATGTGTTTTTTTATGTAATGGTTTTTACTTTGTTAGTGTAATAATAATAAAATAAATAAAATAAAATTCATCCATAGCGACAGCTCATGCCCCAGCAGTGGGGACATAAAATGAATTGGTGATGATAGAGTAACTAAGGTTATACGTAGTAATCGCTACCGCTCATGACTTACATGTCTCCAACTAATTTACGTTGGTCTTATGAAAATATAGACAGGGCCGATCCCTGTGGTCACTTTATATGCCCCCACGTGTTTAATGGGACTTCATTATCGTATGCTTTCCTTCAACATACAAACATTTAGGGCGTGACCCCATGGTTAAGAACTATTTTGTAATGTACCTATTGTTGTCTTTAGTTTTGTATTTTTATTTTTACTTTCCTACACTTACACCAATTATCTAGCCCAAGAGAAGCTTCGTTATTAAACTCGTTAAATGGTTACTAGACAACGGATAAACATACTTGAAATACTTAAATACATACTTCTTATACATTGAAAACACCCAGACCCGAGACAGTTTAGAAAAACAATAACTTCTAAATTGACCCGACCGGGGATCGAACCCGGGACCTCAGAGATGGCGACACCATGAAAACCGGTGTACCAATTCTTTTTCAAGTGTTTTATGGTTTGTGTGGTCTAGTGCTTAGATCACCGGTGTTAAACTCGAAGGTTCGATTCCTAGCGGAGGGTACATATAATTGTTATTGGTTTGGTGGGTGATATAGCTTAAGAGCGTTTACGCCGCACACTAGCGCCGCCAATGAAAAAAAAACATATCTAGTAATTAGAGATAGAAAATCAAATTATGCTCAACAAACTATCTGAATGAAGTAATTTAGCATTTTTACGTCATTTAATGAACACCTGACATGTTATGGTTTAGTTAAATATGGCGTTATAGTTAAAAGTAGCCGTAACGTCTTATTTAACTAAACCATAACATGTAAGGTGTTTATTAGTGACGTAAAAATGCTAAATTACTTCATTCAAATAGTTTGTTGAGCATAATTTGATTTTCTATCTCTAATTACTAGATATGGTTTTTTTTTCATGAGTGGCGCTAGTGTGCGGCGTAAACGCTCTTAATTCACTACATATTTATCTAAGTCGGTCGCAGTAACAACTTTGATTAACTTACAATTTCGATCTTTTCGTCGTTTACCTTGAGATGAAGACTAAACGTTTAAATATTTATAAAATTTGTAAAATACAGTGAAAAAATTATTTAATTATTATCTATATCATCATCATCATCATCATCTCAGCCAAAAGACGTCCACTGCTGGACAGAGGCCATATCATATCATATCATAATATATCATTATCTATAATTATATTTAATTATTTATTATAAATTTTATAAATTTTTAATTTAGCTTCAGAGCTGCAATTAGCACTTGAAAATAAAAAATATAAAAAAAGTAAAAAAATTACTAAACGTTTAGACTAAACGTTCCTCAAAAAAAGGTGGACAATAAAAAATAACAATAAAATCAATTTAAATTTACCTCGGTACCTAACTTATAAAAAACGGTGATTCGCTTCAATACTTTGCATAACGCAACAAAGCCGACCGACCCACTAAACCAATTTATAGAATGGTTTAGTCCAATCTCGAAAACGTCAGAATGTGACGACGAAAGCTCTGCCCTGCGCCCAGAGAAAATTGAGAAATAGATTGAAAAAAAGGTTTTCGCTATTTTCCTGTATTTATTAAGTCCGATTGTTTTTTTATAATGAGAGAGGAAATTGGAAGAGCCAACACGTTTGAGATATCAAAACGGTTGGAGCACAAAAAAGTAGAAAGCAGAAGGTTAGCCTCATACACCACATTCACGTAAACAGCTTATATGGAGTACTGCGTCACTGTAGTGCATTTTAATGTTTTTTTGAAGTGAAAACTTCTTAAGCGGCTTTGTACACTTTTTTTGTAATGGGTAAAAAATGTTAAATTCGCTTCAGGACACGACCGTCAGGACACGTGACCTGATCGAAAATTCGTAAGACAGATGACAGCAGGCGCGGCGTAGGAGAGGAAGTATCGTTTCTACGGCGCGGCGAAAATGTATGCCTGCTGTTTCGTTTAGGCGGCGCAGGGCGCTTGCGCGAATGTTCGAGTGCTTTTTAATGTAATATAAATTGTCATGTTTGTGTACGATAGCGCAATAAATAATATTTTACCACATAAATGATAGTACTTTTATACTGATAATTGAAGCAATTCGTGCAAAATTATTCCCTAACCATTCCAAAATATCAAAAATGCACAACGTTAATATTCAAGTTTTCACTTCTGCCGGCGGCACTCCCGGAGAGCAACCCGTCGTTTTTTTTTTTAAAAAGATAGTTTGCTTATTGTCTCAAACGGCATTTTCAGCGTCACCGGGCTTTTTAGGGGCGGCGAGGTATTTAAAGGGTACCTCAA
The DNA here is from genome assembly GCA_947562085.1 of Eudonia lacustrata. Taxonomy (NCBI): domain Eukaryota; kingdom Metazoa; phylum Arthropoda; class Insecta; order Lepidoptera; family Crambidae; genus Eudonia; species Eudonia lacustrata. The sequence continues at coordinate 10,568,533 of OX387332.1, read as the reverse complement.
GCCGTGTGAAACGAATCACCTTCGGAGGTTTTCTAGAGGGAACGGCATCACACACTTAAAAGTGCGTGTCCCCGTGCCCTACTAGATTCTCCGAAGGGTTCACGCCGATGATCTCTGTACGCTACGGGCAGGCACTAATTTAGCTGAAATGTGTTGCCTGTTCCAACAGGAAATAGACGCGATAGTCAAGTGGTCCCAAGATAAAAATAATGGGATCATACTGAGTACTGAAAACCTAAATTTGTTATAATCCGCTCACCTTATTTAATACAAAAGGAGCAGCTACCTCCTATGTTCACTCATAGTTTCCACTGCCTTCTTAATAGCCTAATAAATTGTCAAAATAAACGGTGCAAAAGTTGATATAAACTTCTCGTAGTCTTGTCATGTAGATTACAGTTTTACAGGACACTGTTGATGTAAATGTTTATTAAATATTTATAAAATTTATAAAATACAGTGAAAAAATTAAATGCCTACCTACCCGACCCAGCCACGAATCGAAACTGGGTCTTCCGCAACCCGGGCGGCTGCACTGACCGCTATGCTACCGGGAAGGCTGACGTAAGCGCTGAATTTTTCACTGCTTTTTTAATTTTTTGAGTGCTAATAGCGGCACAGTGCGCCATCTATCCAACGGTTATTGCAACCGATGGCTATGCAGATTCATCCTTCCAGATGAAATACCACAAATTTAATAACACAACGCTGTAGTAAGTTTTTACTTTTTATTTTGTAAATGTTTATGTTTGTCTCAATAAGGAATACAATATAATACAATACAAACGCGCTGTTTCTAAACAAACACAAATGGTATGTAAGCTTACTTACCTTCTGGGGTCTTTTTATTTTGCATTGTCGCAGTGTGGATTGACAAATTGCGCGAAATTCTACCGTGTTTCTAGAATATTGTTTTCTAAAGTAAACGAACATTATACATCAAAATGAAAACGCTTTATAAATATAGGAGGAGCTCGTTGGCGCAGTGGTTAATGCGCCCGGTCTGCGATTGCCAAAGTTAAGCAAGTTTCGGTCATCGGATGGGTGACCAAAAACTTATCATCTCGAGGTCCGTGCGTGCGTGAGCTGCCTCCTTCGGAAGGCACGTAAAACCGTTGGTCCCGGCTGCATTAGCAGTCGTTAACAATTACCAAACCTCACTGTAGCCGCGTGGTTGATGGTGGAACGTAGCCCGTTCTCCGTATCCATCTATAGGGAAGGCTCGTGCCCCAGCAGTGGGGCTTATAAGAGCTAGTGATGATTATAAATATAATGGAAGGGTTTCAACACCTTTCCGAATTGTAATTTTCTTGCGAGCTCAATAAATACAGCTGATGATGATGATGAATACAGGATTACACCTCGGTGGCTGAATGGTAAAACGATCGGCCCGATACCCGAAGGTCCTGGGTTTAATGTCGGGCAAAGTATATTTTGAAAATTCGATGCATAGCCCAGGAGCCCGACCGCCGAACCGAACGCTTTGACTTCGTGTGTGGTTTATGACGTCATCTTGTCGTTTCGTGCCGATTATGAAAGCAATATCGAATAGCCTTTAGTTTTTGATATGGCTTTCATAGGCGGTGCGAGGTGGCAAGATGACGTCATAAAACGCGTAGTCAAAGCGATCGGTTAAGCTGTCGGGGGCGGGTTTGTGATCACCAACCCACATTTGGCAATCGTAATGATTACCAATACCCATCAGTTGTAGCGATGACTTAATGTCAATGATGTAGGCCTTCGCCCAGCAGCGAGATAGTATAAGGTCGTTGCAAATTTAAAAATATCTCTTATGTGTCTTTTGGGTTAAAAGAGACTTTGTACGTCTAATTTATTTGCACTATTATCGTCGCTCGCGTAACTAGGAGTCTATCTTTATATTTATATATCTATATATCTATCTACCTATTCTTGCGAATTCAAACCCTATAAAATATTATTCTGTTATTTAATATAAAATTTACTTTGTGTAAACGTGTCATTTCAATTCCCAAAGTTGACTTTAAGCTAACAAAACCGGGTAAGGAGAGCCCATTTAAAATTATCAAATAATGCTTTTAATTAAATAATGGTAAGAATGGTTTCGAAATTAATTTCCTTTTAAAGTTTCAAATGCTTGAGCTCGCAAAGTTTGAGGTAGCTTCATTATTTAAGTCTTTCCGGCAGTTTTACAAGACAGTCTTTGAAGCCTTCCCTACTGGGAACAATAGTAATAATTTCGCTTTGTTTTTTTGTTGTTTTTCTTAAACATTATTAATTGACTTGATCAGTACTGACATAGTAGAAATTCCAAATGGCACTTGATGTAAATTTGCAAAATAATAATAGTCTCGACTTTTCTTTCGAATATTCAACGAAGGATTAAGTTTTTGTTTTTTTGTTGTTGTTTTTGAATTTTTTAACCGACTTAAAAAAAGGAGGAAGTTATCAATTCGACTGTATTTTTTTTTATTTCTTTATAAAAATGGCTATAATTTATTTAAAAACTTACTTACTAACAGGTAGAGTGGATTCATTGCTGCGTTAACTATATAAAAAAAACTCATGGTGTATGTCGTCATCATCATCATTATCTTCAGCTTATACTAGTCCACTGCTGGACATAGGCCTCTCCAAGTGCACGCCACCGAGCACGATCCGCCACTCTCATCCAGCTCTTGCCAGCTACGTTGCGAAGATTGTCACTACGCAGCGAAGAATCTACTAGTAGAAAAGGCGTACTATACCGTTGACTTATATCTGAAGGATAAATTATGTTAATAGAGTTGTGATATTTATTTATTTATTTACAAGTTTATGTACACACATAAAATGGTAACAAAATAAGCTCTAAGGGTAAATGTAGTACAAGGGTGCTGCTTATTTCAGTTCTGAAATATCTTCTAGCAGGCCCGCTAATAGAACCATTATAAATAGAGGTAGAATTAACGTGTACAGTGGCCCAAGAAAGTGGTGTACCAGTTTTGATTTAGTTTTCTAGTCATCGAAAATGACAACAACGTTCATACTAGATATCACTGAAAGAGATGCATAATAATGACGTAAACCTAATTGATAAGTATCCATACGTCGTAGGTCACTTATAAGTGCATGACATTTTAACCTTTATTACAAATTAATAAAACATTAATTACTGTAAAGAAAAATATAAATTTTCTAAACAAAAGTAATAAAAACTATTTCTATAGACAACCAAATTCTATTATCGTATTATTTTTTTACTCAATTGCATATAAATAACATCTTCAATGCCTGCCAACTTGACTATTGCTGAAAGGGCGCAAATAATTGCTCAATTTAATGCAGGTTTCAACATTAGTGCGATATCGAGAAATTTAAATATATCGAGACGTCAAATAAAGATGGCAATAGAAGTTGTCAGATCGATCTGCAAGCGAAACTAATCTTTATCGCCTATGAATCTGCCATGCGACATTCAACCTTAGGGTGGTAAACCAATTTTTTGGGCGACCGTACCTCCTGAAAATTTAAAATAAACTTACTTACATTGTGTATATTGATGTATTTTTTGTTGATTTTTGATTAATACTTATTTTGTATTTTCAAATTGACATTTCGTTTAATATTCTATTTTTTTTATTGTAATTATTCTTTATTGTTAATGTTTCCTTTTTTATACTGAATGTTTTATACAGTAAGACAGAATATGGTTGAACTA